>JAZFAV010000032.1:6495833-7791666 GCA_037954035.1 Rosalia funebris
AAAGACAAAAACCACATATAATGGTATTAATATTGCTATATGAGAACACAAAAAAAGAACATAGATTACATGCCTCAATGCAAAATAATTATTTTAATATAAAATATAATAAATAGATATTCAAAATCGCTAGTGTGAGATATAATGCAAGCCTATAGTTGCCGCATTTTAGACGTTCTAACTCTCAAAAATATAGGGTGTTATATTGTTGGGGGTATATGTTATAGAAGTATTTCAATAACTTCAATTGATACATAACAGATTATGGTTTTCAAGTAAAAAATCTAATGGATTTAAATCTGGTAAACATACTGACCAAACCTTTAGTTCAACGCGACCTCTGGGATATTAGTTGGGACATCGCCTATTTAACATACTTTTAGCTACAATAATTATGCATAAACTATATGCGGCTCTCTACATCAAAGATTCATCTCTCTCTACATCAATGATTTCATGCGCTTATATAATATGTAAGTCGTCAAATATGTACGACTGGAAAGCTAAACTGAATTGCTTGCACCTGTATCTATTCTTAGACTTAATCTTGAATCTTTTTAAGAAGATCGGTTATTATGAAGTAAATTATTCTTGTTTTATGACTAGTTCAGTCAAGACTTTAGGGTAATATCTCGAAACAGTTTTTTGCAATTTTGGATTTTATTCTTTATTGGGATGTAACAAAAAAATGTTTTAAGGCCTTGGTCCTCATTCGCTTCATTGCTGACTAATTTCAATTTCGCATCTTGTAGACATCCGAGGCTTCGCATTTTGTAGACACCGTTACGTTCTACAGTAGTAGAACATAAACTAAGCGCCATCTCTTGATAGTTACTACTGTAATTTCAATTTTATAAGACTCGTTGTTAGACTTGTGGCGCTTAAATATTAAGAAAAGAAGTCAATCTATGGCTAAGATACAAAGCAAGGGTGTCCTTCAGAATGAGTCAAATTTAAACCAATTTTGTGCGACTTAATATTGGTAGAAGTTTATAATTTTTAATAAGTGTCTTAGAAATAAAACTGATTATTTAAATAAGTCTATTGAGGAAATATGTCGAATATTATTATTCAAAAATCAAAATATTAATAGTATGCTTTCTCTATAAGTCTCGCAACTAGTTATAAAAACCATTATTGACTTAGACATTTTGTAAATTTTGACACATCGTAGTTTTGTTCAATTGTAAGGTTACTCACTCACCCTAATCTTTTAATTGGCTGATTATTTTTCCATTCCCTACATCAAAATGGATTAAAATTAGGATACGTCCAAATCCTAACAACTCACGTTACAAGAATAGGCAGAACTGCCGAATTTACCCTTAAAACGTACAAAAATCGAGATTTTGATTTTAGAATCGAATCTCTTACGAGAGGTTAGTAACTTAAGTTTCTTAATCTTTAAACTACAAGCTTGAGATTAATAATAAAACCATTTAATCAATAATAAAGCAATTTATTGCCGCGGCTTCAAAAACTAATGAGATATTGATATCTGACAGGTTAGCTGAATATTTTAAAGAAACAAATATGGCCACAGTCTAAACTTCATCCTTTTTGCAGTATCTTCTTTGACACCCTGTATAACACAGTATATGTAGTCGATATCATAAACGGATTATGATCTCTTTTAGTCTGAATCGTCAAGTTAAAAAAGAAGAACGATCCCTAAAATTTAGTCAACTTTTTCATGAGCTAAGGTATTTTAAATTAGACATATTAATACATAAATGTTTTAGACCACTTAAATATTCCCGCAGATTACGTAAAAATTTCGGAATGAGGTATATTAAATGACATATGGTACTTTCTAAGATTCTCCATGTGAGATCGCAATTAACCGCATGTTTTCCACATAGGAAGCAATATAGACAATTGCCACTTAATTATAAAATTCGCAACATTAAAAGATAAAACTGAATTATTTTGATGAAAGTGCATACGGGATGTTGAATGTATTAATTATATAAAGCATAAAGCATTTAAGATAATGGCTTTTGATGTTGGTAGCAGGCATATTAAAATCCTGTACTTGCTATGTAGAAACGGGTTATGTAAATGACGCTGAGCCCCCTTTTGTCTCGAAAATGTTCGTGAAAGAACCGTACGTTTTGAGGGGTGAGGACCAGTACAATTTCAATGCAGCCTCAGGGTTACACGATTGCTGCGATCTGATCTATGACTAATCCAATACATTTGACGTTTTTTAAAGTTATGTTTTTTTTTCGCCGGATTTGGTAGATATGCTGATAATTTCGCTCACGTGTAAGATTAACCCTAAGAAACGATACTCAAGGAGTTCATGGTATTATATATGAAGAGCTTAAATTGAAGTTGCAGGAAACTTTGCTGCAGATAATTGATTTCAAGGTAAAATTACCTTATTAAGGAAGTACTCCACGTACGTACGTGTTCGCGTAAGTTGTCCTAGACTTAAATATTTTAGCGTTTAACAAACTTTTGTAATCATTAGTATAGATCGTTGCGTTTATAACATTCCATTAACTGTATGGACTGCACTGCGTCTGGTAATAGATTGACGGGTTCAATACTCATATTAAACAATGAATTCTTGGACACGATTGTATAATATTTAAGTTACAATACCTAATATTTCTATAATAAAATACCAAAAGAATACTATACCTAACAAAACACTTGGTAATTAACTATTACTAAAAGTTTAATGATAGAATGATTAAATAAACTCCTGACACTGCTTGAAATATAAATTTGGTAAACATGCTACAACAATGGTCGTCTGCATAGACTTTTTTTTTACAAAATAATATCAGAGAATATCGGATGCTGATTTTATTATATTATTTCAAGTATATGTTACATAAGGTATGAGAATGAATAAAATATAAACTGGAATTTTTATTTTAACACTGGGTGGGGATGTGAAGAGGAGGGAACTCCATCGATGCAGCTCGCCAGGTCCGATTAACTGTCAGTAACATCATATCTGTGTAAGAGGTACACATGTCTTGTTGACAACACAAGTTGAGCAACGCGTTATTATTAAATCTTTGTCGCGGCAGGGTGTCAAACCTGCCGAAATTTTGGCGGCACCTTACAGTATCACATATTCCTATACAAATCGGAATATCATCCGTGTCATCAAGGGCACAATCGATCATTTAGGATGACTTGGGTTACCGAAAAGTGTCAGCAAGATGGGTTCCTCGCCTTTGTGAAAGGCCTGCAATGAGACGTGGATGCATCATTACACCCCGGAATAAGAACAAGCCAGAATCAAGTGGGGAAAACCTGAAAAAGACTCACCTCTAAAAGCTAAAGCTGGTCTTTCTACGGGAAAAGTTTTTGTGATTCTTCTTCAAGACAACGCTCGGCCACATACAGCTGCTTTGACCCGAAAGAAACTGGAAACAATCCATTGGAAAACACTAGAACATCCGCCCTATTGCCGGATTGTTCACCATGTGACTGTCACATATTTAGGCCACACAAAGAAGAACTTGGAAGACGTTTTCGATAACGACCAAGACGTGGAAGCGCTTGTGCGCAGTTGGTTAGAGGCACGACAAATTTCATTTTTCGATAACGACATTTAAAAATTTCCAATCCGTTGGTAAAAGAGTACTGATAAAAGACGAGACTATATAGAAAAATAAGATGTATTCAAGAATGTTCTTACTGTGACAATAAATTTATTTAAAAGAAATTGCGGTTTATATTTCATTCACCATCGTACTAAATACAGTAAAGTTTTTCGATGATGTAATCGATACATCTACTACAAATTGCAGTAACCTTTTTTGGAGGACATCCACAATTCCAGTTTAGTCGGCAGTTTGTAGGATAGTAATGCCTACAGATCTTCATTTTCGGACTTCATGAATTCTATGTGTAGATATATGTAACAGAAGATAGTGGATTTAGACTTACACTAGACTGAAAGTATAATTCACAATATACTTATATATTTTATGAAGAAGTAAATTGTTCCGACTTCTAGTAAATTAGTGCAAAGTAAATCTAGTTAGATATGTATATTCTATAACCACGTTTTTCTGTCTACATGCACATTGACGTTACACATGTCAATGTGCATCCATCTCCAATTCCATCTCTATAATATTTAATCCTGAATACGCGCTTTAAGTAAAGGTGTTTTTTGTTATAAAGACGTTGAAATAATATATAACTAAAGTATAAATCTAAAGACCAGATATTAAGTTAAAAACTTTCTTTGTACTTAAAAAAGCTAAGAATGTTATTAACTATTTGTAAGATCGATTAAAACTAGTATCAATAACGTTTGTTAATAAAGTGCATGTGATATTGCAACAGTAATCTTTTTGATATCCACAGAGTACGTGATAAAGTAAAATTGCCGTCCTAGATCCAACACAATTATACTAAAGCATATTCTCTACTATTTTAGGGACTAATATAATTAAGAACTTGCTGTAATATGTGCACTGTTTGTATCCCTTGCGAAATAGAGGGGGTCGCAAGATCAATTGCATGCTAAGATGGATGACCAGAGCTAATTGTTATTTTATACAGTAAGTTAGCTAGGTTATTGCTTGCTCCGTGGAATTTGTTATCATATATTTTTCTTTTATGTGAACTAGAATTAGTGCCTTCTTTCTCTGATGTATTAAGACCTCTCTTAACAAATAATATCCTTGAATTATTTGTTAATAATATTCGTATTTCAAAAGTATATATTTTAAATATAAAAGTATATACATTTTTTTTCCGAAGTAATGCATAACTGAACATAAAACCTAAGCGAACATAAAACACACCACATAAAATGGACAATCCCTGAAATTCAAAACCGAAGTGGGGAATATATATTGAAAAACCGTGGTCAGTACTTATTCCCACCGACATTGCCAGTGTCGGTGCTTGCAATCGAACAAAGGTCAAGACAGGTAGTAGATGACCAGCTAGTTATGTGGCGTTATGTGGTTAATACGACTACATTTGCCACATAGCGCGCTTTACCCAACCACGGTAGCTCCGCTATCGTGACGGTAAACATTCAAACTACTGAAATATTCGTCTAAATGTAATTAAGATAGAAAATATCAAGCCTTGGGTAGCTATCAGTCATCTAGATACTTTGTAAGTGATCGTGTGTATCTATGATAACTAACATTTATAGAGCACATTCGAAAATTTTCAAGGGTTATTGCATAATACAATATGCAATTGCAATATTGCATTATTGCATAATGGCTATTGTACCAATAATGCATAAGAGACCTGTTTGCCATAAAACACCGTAACACTAAATTATATTCTACTTAAATTTCAACATTTAGTAATCCTAATAAACTCCTAACAATACCAACAAGCACATTGAACCAAATTTGTTGAGTATATCACAATTTTGACGTTTTGTGGAAAAATAATTTTCTGTTTTTGATCGTACTATTATAACCTTACAACTTTTATATTCGTTTATGTTAAAAATGATAGGTTGAAGAATATATATTTTTTAAATATCATTAGGAGAACGTTTTAATATATTTAAAGAGGACACTTTTTTCTGAACAATGTAGTATCTGCACTATGTTGTGTAGTGGGCATTCATATCAGTTGCCTAGAACTTTTTCAGAGATATATTGCGGTCCAAATGTTCCCAAAACTGGTGACCACCTGGTACTTTTCTATTTAAATCTGTCTGTATTTATCCTTCGTTGGTTCTCTAAATGTTGTGCTTCCATAAAAAAAGCTACCTGTGACATGGTGATGTATTTAAAACTTTTTCTGGATGATGTGTATGAGGTTTTGTAATGTAACACAAATTTGTATCTATTGAATAGTGTTTGTGGTGTACAATTGTGGATTTTAATATCTATTAAAGTAAAAGCTAATTTGCTGAGATATAACGATGCCTATATTCATTTAGTCATTTCATTAGCAAATAAGGCATAAGAATTTCATGCTTAATGATATATTAAAAAATTAAATTAACAGACATATTAGGAAGTCTTGTCTTGATCTCAAAATAAATAAAGATAATAATTAGAATAAGACTAATAAGGAAATATTAAAAATTTCAGAAAGAAGTAGCGATTCCTTTTACGAAATACTGTACCATTGTCATTAAATTTAATGTTCTTCAATAATTATTTTGAATTCTAAATTTTTTTTCATAATAATTATTGCAAAAATAAAAAAAATAATAGAAGAATAAATATTCTACTAATATTGATACACATATACATTCATAATTACTATTTCATAATAGAGACCTCAAGATAGCCTGCTACCTATTTTTATAGACGCTTTCTTCTCTTGTACAGCATAATATATAAATCAATATGAAACGGTGTATATAAAAAGGTAATATTTAAGGACCAGTATCATAAGACTTTAAGGAGCCGAAATATATTATTTAAGGAACTAAATCTATCTTTTTATGGAAATTTATGTTCCCTATGTATACGAATTTTTCTGTATATTTGAGAATATGGTACATAAACACTTCTACATTATGACTTACAATTTCTGCTTAGAAAAACGTTATAAATGGGCCTAAATATTATATCGAACAAGCCTGTAAATCAGTAACTATACGTTCCCGTTTTAATAAAAAAGTAGATAGCAGGGAAGCCACGATAACATAGGTCCAGTGGGAGTTTGCCCTCCTTAATGTTGGACCTGCTACAAATCCCAAGATTCCTTTTGGACCTAAGTGCGGGAAAACATTGCATAAAAATAAATCCATCTAATTCATTCTACCGTGTATTGCTTCTAAAGTAATATAGAAGGGCACTAAGTTTGAATACCTTTTAGAGGGTGGAATATAAAATGAGAAAATGAAAGCCTAGAATTTGTCTCTATTATTTCCGCACAAATACTCCGGGATGTAAGAGACGAACAACAATGAATACAGATGCTCGCAACCAGAAATAATATACTATAACATACTATAATATATTTATGTAAAAAATTAACAGCAAGTTAAAATATTTTTAATGCATATTTTAAGAATTGTTTAAGAACATAATAAAATTAAATATATCGGTTAAAACATTTTATGTGTTAGAATTCAAATACTGTGATACTAACGAATTTAATTTATATCAGCAAAATGTATTTTGATTATACAGGATATATAGAAAGTGTGTGTAAGTACAATACATTTTATATAACAGAAATCGTTACTGCAACTTTTCACAGTTGAGTATTAATTTCACTGTTTTGTGATTCACATATAAGTCAACGTAGCATTTCTATACGTTACTTATAGTATAAATATTAATAGTATTCTTGGATGAAGGGCACTGAAGTCATTCCACTTTTTCTATACAAATGAACGTCTGGGACGAAAGAACGATTATTCTATTATTTCTCTCTATTGACACATTTAACACGAAGTGATTAGGTCTGTTAATAATATATTGATTTTTTGTATTTATTCTATTGTATCTATTTATATATATTTATATATAATTCTGTTTATTATTGTTCTGTTTTATTAGTTTTCCCTTACACTTACTATTTTCGATTTACGTATTACATCTGCATGTCATAATAAAGTATGTTTATCACTTAATTACTTAATCTCATTATATAATCGATTAAAATTACTTGAATCTCTGAATAAGAAAATTAGTTAGATAAAATTTGCTTATAGTTATTTCTATATTACATAGTCTTGTATCTTTAAATTAGTCTTGTAATACTTATTGGTTAGTTGTTCTGTCATATGAATTATAACTTTAGTAACCTATAAATAGTAAATATTTTGGGTTATAATCCTTGATACATATATAAAAAATATATTACCAGTTATAAGTAGTTCATCAACCAAGTTGGCACCATTGTATAACATAGTAGGCATTTATTAATGACAGTTACCATATGACAGAAAGTGATAGGCTGAATCGTACTAATTTAGTTGACGAATGTTGAGTAAAACATACTATCGTGTTCCCATATATTTTGCAACATGATTAGAAATATTTTATTACGTTAGAATAAATATATGGCCAATAACTAGGAGCTCGTTCACACGACACAGAATTATTTATTGTGTTCTCTAGCGGCGTATACGTTTGTATCAGTACGTTCAGATGTTACAGTGAAAATCCGTATACAGGAAGACATTAATACCAAAATTGGTATTAATCTGGTTAGTACCATTAATACCAATGGTGTACTAACAGTAAACATAATATATTAGTTTCTTCTGGGCATTTTTGCCCTTGGTCAAGTAGTCTTGACATTTCGCTAGTCATACTGCAAGCTTCTTCAAAAAGTTTTCGAAGACTGTTGTTGTCGTATTTTGCTCTTCGTTATAGATCTATATTCTGCTTCAGCTGTTTGATTAACAGTTATAAAAGGAATACGATGGGCACTCAGATGATGGGCACTTTTTCTGACGCGGAGCTATAAAGGTGCAGCATGCTCCACGGCCACTACATGGATGGGCCACCCATTATATTCTCCTATAAGGTGGCTGCGGTAATGTTATTCGTACTGTGGTGCGGATTGATGGACTGGGCCCAGTATTAGGGTGTTATTGTATGGTTGGGTTCAAGTCCCAACGTGGGGAGTTTGGCACCTCTCCCTGATAGGTGGTGGAAGGAAGTCGTTTCTATATTTCAGTGTTAAATGAGCACGGTGGTTACTCAAGCACGGTCAGTGAGCACCGTAGTCACTCGATCATAACAGTTGATGAACTAAGTGACGCAGAAACTAAGTATTAAACGAGCAGCAGAAGACGACAACAACAGTCTTTAGAAACCTTCTAAAGAGGCTGACCACATGTTCAGCGAAATATCAACACAAGTTGACCAACCGCAGCAAAACCGGAAGAATTTTGTATATTATAATATACTGGTTCTATATTAAAATATATAAAGGGATAAAAAAATATCATGTACAGCACAGTACCCGTGATAGAAGTGAATACTTCTTTAGAATAGAGAATGAGAGAGATTAAGAGTGAGAGATTGAAAGAGAGAGAGAGAAAGGGAGAGGGATAATTTTAAAAGAAATATAACAATATAAAATTTGTGTAAAAAATATTCGGTTTATTCATTATCTACACTATAATCGGCTGGTGGTTCAATTGGTAATACTGATATGATTGGTTTGTGATAACTAAAATATGAAATATATGTTCGTGATTCGATATTTTCTAGATAACGTGTAAAAATTGCATCTATTGTTGTTCTGGATTTTGTTGTTGATTCTTTGGGATTGTTATTTATAAGCAGACCAAATGTTTCTCGAAGAAAGTTAATCAACGTCAAAGAATCATTGGATCCGAAATTTACATTGAAATCTCCCCCGAGAATCAAAGGGATTTTGTCTTCGCATTTTCCAAGTGCATTTGCACCTGTGTGGCTGTAAACCAGTAGGGAGCGGTTAGTGAAATATATTATATCTTCTAGATTTTGGTTCGGTGAGATATAGATGGCTGCAATGACGATATTTTTTCATCGCTTCGTACTGAGTTTATATCGCTCTCTCTTGCTCCACTCCCGTGTGGCACCAGAGTTGTACGCACTCGCGCGCATGCCTGTCATACTATATTTTCTTCTATTGCCTAGTATTCAATGAATACGTGGCTCTCTCTTGCTGGTACGATGCTTCCTAAACTATTCCCCCTTCAAGCAACTTAGACCTTGGACTTAGCGTATGAGTGGGCGTTAAAGACGAAGGACCACACAAAAGGGAGACGCGGATAGCCTAAACTGATATATATGATGTATAGCTCTCTTTCTCTTTCTCTCTATGTTATATATCTGTGTACTCTGTCTTGTAACGAAGCCTGTGTTTTAGGTATACTAAATGTATAGCTCTCTTTCTCCTTCTCTCTACGATATATATCTTTTTTCTCTCTCGTGTAACGAAATCTCGAAACGTTACATTTTTTCCAATTCACTCTCCATTCTCGTCAAATATCAGAACGCCGCCAAAGAAGTATTCACTTCAAAGAGACTTACTGCAACCTAAACTGTCTGTTTGTCTAATACTTATTACCACGTTCTAGGGCCTGCATATTAAATATTTATTGTATAAACTTGTCCTGCGGGGTTATTCTAAAATATAATTAAGTACAAATAATAACGCAACCACAATTTCCATAGATAACCGTAATTATTTATTAGTCTCTAAAGCTTCATAATTCACTACCCAGTTGTTATCTTTTTCTGACAATATACATATAACGATTTACAGCAAAGTTAAGCTAATTAATTCAGGATGAATTTATTTTAAAATAAGTGAGCCTAACACGTTTTAGCTAGTGTATTTTAACAATAATATTAATGGAAAGAAGAAAACATAACAGTTCTACATTAGTTGATTATTCATATGATTTTCCTTCTATTTACGTTTATAAATATGTCGAAGAAAAGTCGTACCTTCATTTAACTTATATACAGATAACTTTTGCTTTTTAATATTGTTACAAACTTTTATAAATTGAGCGGATTGTGAGTATGATTTGAACTCAACGAGATAAATATGTTCGAATATAATTAAAAAAGTATTATTTAAGTCTTTACACACACAAAAATTGAATTAATTTCCCTAAAACTTTAAACTGTGGAGGGGAAGGTGTAACCTGTAATATAGATGAGGACAAGAGGCGATTGTTTGTGACAAGTTTGCCCCGGTGCGGTGGGACTCGAATCAATATAATGAAACCCCAATTCTGGGCTTACCTTTATACTACGGACTACAGTACATTGTTGACACATATATTGGAGAATACACAGATTCCCCATCCATATGGTGGCCACAGAGCAAAGTGATGCACATTTGTCAGTTCCGGATCTTACAGCTGACCTAAATGCCAATGAAACTCTCATATAGAGGATATATTTGTGTAACAGAGCATTACGTCAAATTGAACAATATATTTTGTATAGTTTTCATAAATTTTTACTCATATAAAAATTTTAAAACGCTCAACATATAGTTCAAAATTAATGAGATAAGCCTTATAGGTATTTGGATTTATATAGTTTAACCACAGTATAATAAAAATAGAAAGCGGCTATAAAAGTCTAATAAAAATAGAGGAAGGCTAGAAGACAGGAAAAGGGGGTGGGCTCCATGTCAAAATACGACTATGTGGGTTGTATGCGGCCTCTATGAGGTTTGGAACTTGTGGAGAAGAAAAACGTTACTGATGTTTTTTTTGTATTCTGGAATCCTTAACTATATTAGTGAGAAAGTGAAATATCCCTCTGCTGTAATACTTTCATACAGTTACGCGTTCATCGATAATGGAGGTATAATCGATATTGATATAACGATCGAAATCGAAACGCAAACTCAGTGGTCAATACACGTTTATGTTTTACTTTTGTTGATGAGGATCTAATTAGTGGACAACTTTAAGGAAAATCTAGTTTATTCATTGCGTTAGAATATATTTAACCATACCAATGCATTTGTTCCAACGAGAGGAGCACCTTCATTTGGCTGTCCATTCTGCTCTGACGAATTTTCTTAGTTAGTCCTGTACTGTACTTGAGGAACATCCTCTGTAAGCTTCTATCATATCTATCACATCTATCTCATGCTTTTACTTTTTGTATATACACTCTATTTAATCATCGAATGCATTCTTACCGTGTAACATAACTGGCTACATATCTGCATTGATCATTGTTAAAAAGTGAATTTTCTAATTTTTAATTCATGTTTTATTATGTCGCAATAATGCCGTCTGCTATCACGAAATCTCATATTAATAGCTTATCTGCGTTGATAATAAACTGATACTTAAATTGATACAAACTAATATTACGTTTTCCAATAAATTTGATATTTGAGTCGACCAAGTTGGTACCATCATGATCCTTTCTGAAGTAGAGTTGACACTGAATGAGAGTTGCTACCACTAAACACACCAAATACGAGGTCTGATAAAAATACGGGGAATAATTTTATTATGAACAAAGTGATAAGCTCACTTCAAATTTGAACTAATTTCCTTCAAGGCATTATGATTGGCTAGCCATGCAATTATCCCTACGTTGTTTACATGACTGGAAGCATTTCTGGAAGGCTTCTTCCTGACGGGCCTGCAGTAACTCCATCGTGACCCTCTCAATATCGGGAACGGTGTCAAAACGTTTTCCTTTTAGCACAGCTTCTATTTTTGGAAAGACCCAGAAGTCATATGGTACTGAATCCGGAGAGCAAGGCGAATGTGGACAGACAGGAATCCTTTTTTTTTCAGCCAAAATCTCGGGGATCAGAAGCGAGGTGTGGTAATGGCGCGTTGTCGTGATTAAGAAGGAAGCCTTTCACACATTTTCTGATCTCTTTCCCAATAAATCGTTCCAAAAGCATTGTAGTACGCCCTTGTAATATTCGGAGATTACACTTTTGCAATATTTTCGTTTGGTCTTGACGTCGAGAGGTATTCCAACCGTTAATCATCTTGAACCGACTCATTTCTTCCCTTAAATCACTCATACCACTTGTAGAGAGTCTTCATAGTCACCGCATTGTCACTATACACTGATTTTAACATTTCATGAGATTCTGTAGCACTTCTTACAACTTAAACCAAAACTTAACGTTAATGCGTTGTTCGGAATCCATGATGCGTGATAGATACGTTAAACACTTCCTCACTCTTCTGGCTCTGGAAGTCAACTAACAAGTCTAACTATCTCAATGGATCAGGCTATCGGACGAATTATTTCACACAGATGTAGCGTCAGCAGTTTCAGCTATAAAAATTCGTTCACCGTATTTTCTGATCAGATCTCGTATTAACAAACTTGGCGCATTCATCCTCCAACGTGGTATAAAGAACTACAATATTTTGCTTGCTGATCTCATTGTTTGACAAAAATGCGGATAAACTAAAATTTTACAAATAAATATCCTTCATTGATACCATAACAGGAATGTTTTCTATATCCCTTAATTCAACTTCTATTTTCTGGACGACAATTATAATTTCAGTAATTCGAAAAGTAAGATTTCGGATGAAATGACTCTAATAACTTTCAAGTCACTGAACATATTTGTCTAAATATGCACAGAGAACACTTAGGATATATAAGAAAAGTACACAAACCATATGTCAAGATCACGTTAGTTAAGTTTTTACAATATGATACAATGATTCCTAGTATGTCGACAACATATCATTCATGATGTTAATCAGGGACGTAGAGTGAGAAAATAATCTGCGATGTGATAAGAATGTTATAAGGGGAAGAGTATAGTCAAATGTATGGTAGGACATATGAAACTGGTAAGAATAAAAAAAATACACTAACCTAAGATGATTATTCTGAGATATATATCCTAATTTTTAAAATGATGATCAATTCTTCGGTTTTTGTTTGTCCAGCCAAAACATCTATCACTGTTTCTTCAAATGTTGGAGACGATCTCATATCTTCTAACAAGGCACTTTCAATATTTATTAATGGTAAAGCTGACAATCTTTCTTGCTTTTGAAAATTTCGCAGATAAGTTTTTATTCTCTTTAAACATGAAAACAATCTCCCCGCGGAGCTGCTTATGGTAGGAATAGTCAAAATTAAACGACACAATTTTGATCACTCCGGAAAGACAGAAGATGATTGAAGGGACATAATATATTGGTCAAACTCAAACACAGTGCTCTTCTTCATATTGGGATCACTATAAATTACTGAAACTTCACATTTTAAACGATTTGCGTTAAAGAATGTTCCATATGTATTTACTAAAGAAGAAAAATGTTCGTTAGGAAAACGTTTTACGAATGAAATAAATTGTGTGGAATCTAGA
The DNA here is from genome assembly GCA_037954035.1 of Rosalia funebris. NCBI lineage: Eukaryota > Metazoa > Arthropoda > Insecta > Coleoptera > Cerambycidae > Rosalia > Rosalia funebris. The sequence goes on from JAZFAV010000032.1 coordinate 6,509,592, forward strand.
TTTAAGAATTTCAGAAATTTCACTAAACCGTTTCTAATATTCAAAGTAATAACGTTCAAAGTTTCATAAAACAATCGTGCGTGGGTGCTTTTCTTATCTTATTCAGGAATTGAATCCAAACGCATTTCTTTACGTGATGGTTGATTTTCTAATAAAAATCTGTCCATATGGTTCCAAATGTCACTAAAATGGTTTCTCATTTTTTGACTATGTGATTTGCAATCGGAGATTTTTTTATTGCAGTAACTAATATCTGATATTTTTGTGTGTAAAATTTTAAACAGACTTTTGGAATGTGGGAATAATGCAGAAAACACTGATAAGAAAAAATTAAAATCAAAGTCGCCTAATAAAGTGAAAAGGCCTTTAGTATTAATAACTGTTTCTCGATCCCGTTCCCCATGTTAATTATTCACAATTAGCTGAAACAGCGCTTCCAAATCTTCCTTATGTTATGGCAACAGTCGCCAAGATGCGTTCAGATAACCGCATAACTGAGTCCGGAAATAACAACAACACCCACTCGAGGCTCCACTATTGTATGTGTAAGATCACTGACCTTTTCGCCCATCTAACGCGTAGCTTAGATGTAGCGTGGACCATCGCATTTCAGCACTGCAGCAAGTAACGCGGGAGTCCAATAATTTCGGGCGCCTTCATGGCCGATTTGAAATGAAAATGATGGTAGCGTTTAAGTAAATAATGTGTGTTTGCGGTCGGTTTAAAATAATTAAAATCTGTAATAATTGAATAAATCTATTGAACTTTTAAATAACACTACTTTGATAACTTTTAAGGAATGCGACGCATCACACCATGTGCGCTACGCCCCTGATGTAAAGTAATAAAATTATTCAATCATTTAGGTTCTCATTTAAACTGAATATTAATGTGTCATTTATTAAAAATCATGACACAGACCAAAAACTATGTGTCATGGTTTTTAATAAGTGACACAGTTTTTAGTCATGGAATTCAACTGAAGAACTTTGTTGGATGAAAAGATTTCCTGAAAGAGTACAAACTTGTACTGCTTACTATTGTATTTTGAATTTAATATAGTTGTGGGGCGCAATGATTATGGCATAATTATTGCCGTCACAAAATAATAGCAGTAGATCATGCCGTTATTAGAATACCTGAGTCACGTTTCATTCAGAAGTGTGGAGGGTAAAGTAATAGTAATTGATAAATGCGAGTGCTTGAACATGAAGATGTAGAGGGGTAACAATGGTAACGGCGGCGGCAATAATAATGTAAAATTCGTAAGAGACTTGATTTATGAAGTTGGAGTAGCATTCAGGTGTGTGGATGCATGGCATCCCCGGCGTTTCGCGCACGCGTCTTGGGGGCGCAAGCGTCAGTGTGGCAGGCACCCTCGTGGCCGAACAGCGACGCCCGTGCTCGATAGTAGACGCCGCTCTCATCTGACGTCAGCCCCGTAGTTCAGTGTGCTGGCATGAAGCGGTGAAGAGTGACCCTACTAACCCGCGAAAGTACGCGCTCACATTCTTCTGACTCTCAGTGCCTAAGGACCGGCCCGATTCCGGCCCGTGCCACGTGCACGTGATCTGTTGCTTTTATCATAAACATAACCCTCAAAGGTGCTTCAAGATCACCCGGTGGTCTTCGCTGCGACCGACAGTGATCTCTTCTTCCAGTGCATGTTTACCGGTTGTTTTGGATCCATGTATGTCGCCAGTCAAACAGCACTGTTGGTAGGCTGAAAGTGAACGATCGATGCAGTCTGAGTCGACTGGAGCAAATCCGCTGCAACGTGCCAGCTCGTCACTAGTCCGGCTGCCAGCCAACGGTCATTAGGCCGCTAAGTTTTTTCAAACTCACCCCCTGACAACAGGTAAGCACGCCAGACATCATCCCACCTAACTCCCATCGACAAACACCAGCCATCCTTATCCACCGTCTCTTTTACCACCGGCACCGTCAAGAGCACAGCGAATGAAGACATCAATTTCAGTTTAACGCAATACTGAAAGTGAACGTTGCCATCAGAATAACACAACAGCAGTGGATAGTGCTACAACTCGAAAATAGCGAATCCAGTAGGAGGAAGAGGGCTACGAAAGAGGTCAACCGTTATCTGAACCTTGATGAACGGCGGGATTTAGTGTTTTGTGCCTATAAACATTTTTCTGCTGTCATGTTGCGGACCTTTCTTGTCTACCCCAATTCTTAAACACTCCCGTTGGAAACTGAAAAACATTATATATTATTCACACTCGTCGGGCCGGTCAGAATTTGTAAAAGAAAACGCAACGGTGTGTTGAAATTCTTCTTCGGTCTCCTGCCACTCAACGAAGAATACACTTAAACTTAGAACTTAAAGCTTTATAAGAGAAAATAAATAGAAAAAAACATTGTTGAAATACTGGAGTTTGATACCAAGTCCAATAATTACCGATCAACTTAATTTAGCGAACAAAATTACATTTTTATGGCGTCCGAACCACAAACAGTTTTTCTTAATTGGCGTTAACAATTTCCCTTAAAGGTATAAGGGATATATGGGGGAAAATTAAAGACTTCGTATTCCATCACATTCTCCAATAATTGAGCTATGAAATATTGAGCATTCCCGCTTAGCCACTTAACTCTATGAACTCTAGTCAATAATGTTAACGCAAAGTTGTGAAATGAACTGTAATACATGCGACTAGACAAACAAGTAAAAAATATCATAACTAACCGTCAAGAAAATCTATAGAATAGAAAAAACATTTCGACTGGATCCTTTTGCAAGTGTGAATGAACGAGTGAAATGGAATGGAATGGAGTCCTTAGGAGATGGTAAATTTTATGAAACTGTTTCTTGATATGAACTAATTTCACATCGTATTTTAAAACATTATTATGACAACAAAACTTTTGTTTATAGGGAAAGTGACGAAGAAACATATTTTTAATTGATGACAATCAGATTCTGAGTAGCTGTTTATTGTGATATCGTTTTAATGAGAATAACTGAAAATGCACTTAGAAATTCCTCAAATCTTTCTTAGTTTATCTTCCGAACCTAATTTTACCAGTATTCATCTTAACTTATCTTCCAACTGATCCAGTTTCGTAATAGTGGTTCCTAAAAAACAAACGGTTAGTTCATGCATTTTATATTTCTCTTCTTCCTATTTGTTTAGATCATTTATTCATCTATTGTTAATTCTTTTTCAAATTGTGTATCAAAATTGATGACGTTAAGTAATAGTTTCAGAAAATTTCCTGTATTTGTGAAATTTCATGCATACAGTGTGGTAAATTTTTCGTGGAAACTATGTTTTCAACAAGGAATCTTTCATTTTCTATGTGTTTATATTGATCCTGCTGAAGAGGATGCACCCTGTGTAATATGTAGAAATATCGAATTTTTAAAGCAGCGGATATCTTTTTTTGTTAAGAAGCAATTGAGAACCAATAAATCAACTAAAATAATTTGGAACTTTGTTAGCTAATAAAACATTATAAAGCAGATAGTAATTCACTGAAGAAATAATAGAAATAAATTTAAATTATTTTTCAAGTTGAATATGTCATGTTCTTTGCAGAAAGTATTTCATCTTCAGAATATTTGATAGTCTTGTACCACATGTTATTATTTTCCAATGATATTGCTGTTGTTTTAGTTACTTGCTAAGTCGTTAATGGATTATGCTTAGGGGTTATGTGAGTTGCTTGCTTTGATCCAAATACTATGATCCTTGACATGTTAACCTCACTTTGAAATCTAATCATGAATGCTTATCTCGATGTTTACTTTCCCCGTAGACTTTTTTTATAATTTATACATCGGTACACATTATATCAACATATAATATTTTCCATTGAAAATTACAGTTACAGAAACACGCGCAATCCGCAAACAATGGATACTAGAATCATTAATTAAACAAGAAGTGGGTTTATGATTTATGGATTCCAAGCCATCCGCACGAATTATCATAGCTAAGGTCTGTTATCGTAAACTGTGGACGAACTAATAATTATTGTAATTAATTAATCTAATAACCCTACTTTCATCGTGGTCTCTCGCAATAATTATAAAATTAGACAGTGCTGTGAGTTTTAGTCTCGAATACGATGAAATTTTCCTGTTTGCAAGACATTTGTGAAATACGGCGTGTGTCGTTGCTGTTATGGTAAGCTGCTGAATTATTGAAAATCTGAGAAAAATTTGCATCCCAGTTTATGATGAATGAAATAAGTACTTGATTGATTGATGTAACATAGTTGTTTTTCTTGTATCGTTAACAATAATTAAAAAAAATCACTTAATTAGTTGCTTTGACGGACTTGCAAAAATTTTGCATGGCTAGGCAAAATATAAATTTGATACCTTGATATAACCTAGTTATAACTAGAAAGACTTCCCGAATTGTAACGTATTTCTAAATTAATCTTGCACATACGTATTTGAATATTAAATTTACTGCAGTGATAATTTGATAAATTATAAGAACTTTAAATATGTAGGGACACAATTCTTTATTAGAAAATGCTGGAACAAGAGTCTTCAGCATCTTTTTAGAATTATATTGTACTTTATATACAGAAATAGAAAACAGTTTAGGTCACGAAGTCTTGGAGGAGATTGCGTAATTAAATTATTATCGAAACATTCTCATAAATATTTCAGACAAGTTTGTCTGACATACATATATACGAGTAGTCTAGTAGAATAATGTTGGAAGGTTATCTTGAAGTTAATCATCATAAAGTTGGGTTATACATAAATAGTTTAAATGTATCATTGCGATTATTTTCTGTATCATTATTGGCATCCAGGAGTATTGGATCGATAATTCTTCTTCTATATATAGCTATAAATGCTTGTGATTTTAAAGAATGTAAATCACGTGCACATTTTTAAAATTGATGTGCATTTCTTTAGTTGAAGCCACGATGTGTTAGACTAAAGTGATATCTTTATTATTATGACTTTCGTGAAGTCACTGGAAATATATAACTCTAATTAGCATAATCGACAAGTAATGACTAAAATTAATCAACATCGTTTATTGCGCTGGTATATTTAAAAAATAACTGGTACAACTCATAGGAGTGTACCTGGTTTATATGAGTATATTTATATAAGTGTATTTGGTTTTAATTTTTGTAAATGAAATGAGTTAGCCGTTTCAATAATTAAAATAAATTATAATGGTAGTTCTGGTACTAAAATGGTTAGATGTAAGAGTTATAGTATAATTGTTACATCTAGTATTTTTTAACGCGACAATGCGAATTAACGTATTTATAAGAAATTGAGTTAAAGAAGAAACGTTCTATAAGAGAAGAGGGAACAATTAAGAGTGAAAGTAAAATAGTATAATTTTTTATGATTTAATTAATAACTTAAAGCTGTATCAATAAAAAATATCTAGATGCTATTCAAAAATACAAAACGTCTAATAGTTTCAACAAATATTACACTTTCCAGGCTTTGACTATTGATGACCTTGTTTTTGAGTGTGAGTGTTTCTTCAGTTATATTTAAACTAGATGTGGTCTTGATATCAAAATATCGCACATTTATAAACACAATCGATAATTTCTCTTAATTCTGCTCTCAACGCAAGGAATAACTAAATAATAACCATCATTATGTATGTCTAAAATAAAGGTAGGGTATAAAACACGGTCCAAGAACAACTTGTAATCGTCCTCCAACATTCTGATTTTTCTACTTTACGGTTTTTCCAATGGGCTTTATTATCTTTTCGACGTATCGTTATTGGAATTACGATACGCAATGATGCTGGGGAATTGTTCCCCCGTGTTACGGCGTTATTTGAAAGATCGATAATTATAAATTTGACATGTGTTGTTTCCGTTTATCAGTATTGATCAAGTTCGTACGAGGACCACGGTTTGGAAAATGGGTTACATTGCGTGGCACGGTGGGATTTGATATGTTATTGGGATGTTTTAACAGAAGATTCTAGTAATATGCTTATTTTATGGTGAATTCAATTTGTTCATTTATATTTCATAATCTGCTAGTACAGTTCTAGAACTCTACGTTTCTTGGAGGATTATCCCCTTGGATTCTATACTTATTAAATGCTTGAACTTTTTGTTATTCTTCGTTTTATTTGGTTTTTACATTTTACTTGTTTAGCTAGAGCTTTTCTTTCACCTAACTCCCGGTTAGTCACACAGATACATACATACATTTAGTCGACTCATGTGGGAATCGAACCCATGCTTGGATTATTTCATATTAGCCTCAAGCGACTGGCATCGTTACCCCGGATCAATCCAGAACACTGAAAGATCTTCTAGAAACTTGCTTGCTTAATTTTATTTTATTTATTTTCTTCTTAAATCTCAGGTATTCATTTAATGATTTGATATCTAAAATAAATATAGATAATATACAAAAGAAAATACAGCTTTAAAGCTACCCACTCAGTGGAGTATGTTGTTTAGTAAATTTCAATCTTTACAAAATCAAATGGTTTACTTTATTTAATCTTAATTTCATTCAGTCTTCCATAGTTCTAACATGTTTTCAATATCGCACTTATGTATACTTTTATCCGATGGAAATAATCACGAAACTAATCAGTTTATAGTGAAAGTACATGGTGTGAAAATTCACCCATATTAAGATAGTTTTTTTTTTGGCATAAACAAGTATATGCATCATACATAAATAAATAGGTATGCACTATTTCGGGTATGAAGTAAATTGTATAAAAGAAAACTGCAGATCAAGTAACCTACATGATACACAATAAACACAATGATCATAAATCAGTCTTGTTTTGACATATTCAAACATAAAATAAGGAAAGTTGGTGAATAGTTTTTGAGGTTACATACCGTTGACCGTCAGCAGTAGTGGCTTTTGGATATAGGATGCAGACCGAGCTAGACTACTGCTCTTTATCTCATTGTGTATCATGATCAATGAGCAATTCATTGTCTAATAAACTTAAATATATTTATCAGTTAAATTTTCTTGAATAGAAATAGGTTATATTATTTTATTTTCCAGAATTACAGCTCAGACGTTAATTTTTGAGAAAACTGATCCCTCTTTCGTATATGTATGATCCTCTCGAAGCGAAGTGGGTTTCCATTGTCGCAGTATTTACAGTTATGTTTATTTATGAATCCATTAAGAGAAATGTTGCTTCATCACTGAAATATTATTATAAATATTTTAATAAAGTTTTGGTGATTTTGAATTCTCTCAGTCATTATTACACAATACTGAATTCATCTGTTATAGTCCTCTAATTTTGTAAGAACATAATTTGTTTAGATTTAAAGCTTTATGTACGAAATCAGCTAAAATATTTATCAACTTAGCGACGTGTGGAATTGAAGTGATAGGGTCAATGGTGAAATGGACTATTCCAATTGTGCAGCTTCATCGAGAACTCTCGTCTGCATATTTACTTTGTTCAACACAGACCCAGTCCCTTATTATTTTTGATATCAGTGTACCATATTTTTGTAATAATGACTTTCATTAAGAATTGAGTTAAAAATGATTTTAGTTGTTTCTTGTAAAGAATACATCACTATGAATCCTATTACTGTCATTATAACTGGCACCACTTGAGAAACAGTTTAAAACCACTAATATATACCGATATATTTTCAAAATTTAATTACACCTATGGTCAGGAACAAATTGTGCGCTAAAATGCACATGAGCGACGCGTTATTATAAACACTCTCTTACTTTACTTTGACTATCAACAAAAGAAAAGTGATGTATGTAAAAAACAATTAAAAGAAACAAAACTTATCGGTGTTGAGTCTGCGGCAGCGATATTATTAAAACGATGCCTTCTTCTTTGAACACATCACACAGAGTATTCCATTAAATTATTTTATGTTTATTAAATTTTATTTAAATATTTAAATTTAGTTTCTATTCGCATCAACCGATTTCAGTTTTTTAAATGTAGTTGAATCAGAATTTTTAATGTCTTTTAAAAGATGCATTATAAGAAGGGACTATCTAAGTGATAGACTACAATTATCTATATCTATATTTTCGTGTTTTTTATCTAGAGGTCATTTTCCTTGCTAAAAGAAATAATGCAACGGGCAGTTTTCAAATGAAAGCAGTGTATAGAGATTGTTTAATTATCTATAAATGGTTAATATTTTGAAGAAAATTACAGTCCCAAGTGTCAAATAAGCCTGGCGCATTTTAATAAAAAAATGTAATTTGTCGGATTCGTTTAGAAAACAACTGAGCAATAAAAACCTGAACGTTACAATTTACATTTTTATACATTCTGTTTCGCGTGGAATTAACGAAATTGGAAAGATTCAAATCGATTTCCTTATACTTACTTTCTATTTGCGTAACACTATTGTAGGAAGGTTTTTATACGTGATTATATGTTGGAAATGTTCGGAGTTTTTGTTCTTCAGAGGATCTTAAAATATATGTTTTGTTATTCACACAATGCTAGTAATAAATGTATGGGTTGTTGTAGGTTCAGAGTAATATAACACGTATTTTCACTACACTAGGAAAAAAATTAGGGATATAGAGAAAATCGTAAATTTTTATGTGATTTTCAAAGGGCTGCAATTTGCAGAAAAATAATCGCAGATCAACTGTAGAAAAGCAAATTCAAGCTCCAGGTTTTTAATTTGCATATCTTAACTCAATTTTAGTTTACTATCAGCAGTTTTTGAGTAGGTAATCATAAGAAAAGCATCGGAAGAGGAAATTTTCAAATTTTTGCTTGCTTTCAAAAGGGCCACGGACAATACATTTTTTTCGGAGATTTAGTTATAAAGCCTTTTTAGATAACTTTATCTTCCTTAATTTGAAAGGCGTAAAAGCCTTGTACATATAATAATTTTTAACGAGTTATCGTAGATCAAATCAGAAAGTCAGTTTGACTATTTATTTGAAATTTTTTTTCCATTTTTTTTCTACAATAATTAACATTTTTTGATAAAATATATGGATTATTGCTAAAAAAATATTTCAATTTTTTATTCAAAATGCGTAGAAAAATTCATCCTTAAATTGATTTTTAGCAAACACAAATTCAATCATTCCCAACACGATGAGAGGCAAATCGCAGCGCCTTGAAATTTTCAAGGTTTCTTTGGGATGCTTTGAGGTGAAAAGAAATAATCAACATTCTTAGTTTATCCACTATTTGCAAAGTTATGCAAAGTTAAGCGAATATTCCTAAATACGCAATTTTTTACCTCTTTTTCAATGAGCATTCTCGCATCGATTTTTCTTTATCAAAAAATAGTAATAACAGCTCGTACTTTGCAGTTTGTGAACTACTTGAATTTCCTGTAATTAATTACCAATGTCAAAACTGACTTTTCTTGCTTTAAACGACAATAACTCAACGAAAAATCATCGTGCAAGGTTCTTAGGCAGCTCAAATTAAAGAAGATAAAATCGTCTAAAAAAGCTTTATGATGAAATTATTGAAAATAAATTTATTGAAGTCAGTGGACCTTATTGAAAGGCAAAAATGTGTATTTTTTTTTCAGATCGTTTTATGATTACTCAAAAACTGCTGATAGCATGAAAAAATTAACTTACGATCTGAAAGCTAGAAATTTGGAACTTAAATGTGTGTTAAAATTGCTCTACGACTATTTTTCTCCAAGTAACAGCCCTCTGAAAATTACTTAAAATTCTAGAAATTTTTTCATCCCTTAATTTTTTGTGCCTAGTGTATTCGTATATTTAAAATCTTTGTGTGCATGTCAAATATCCTTCGGTTAGATCATGTATAGCCATGTGTATTTGCTATACAATGAAAATAGTTACATCTTGTAATTGTTACATAAAAGATTCTCGCTAACGTACATATGTAGAATACGAGTATACGAAAAACACCTCTGCTTATTATGTTGATTATGCATATGCTGTTTTTACCTGGACGGGAAAATAGTTGGATAGGTTGCTTCTTATTTTAAACTGTGAAATTTCTAGTAGAATTATAAATTTTGCATTTGCACGCAATTGTCTTAACCTCCACCACTTAAACATTTAATATATAATGTAATTACTGAAATGCTTAAACAATAATTAGTTACTGCGTAAGTTTAAAAGATCTCAAACGTTGTTAAATCTCATTTGAACGATTTTGATTACTCTCCATCCGTACCCTTAATCCGACCTTAAGTTCAACAAGCTCTTTGACCTGCTACTGCTATCTACCTACGCGGAAACAGGGTATTTAAGTAATCCTTCAGCATTTGGGGGCATAATATGGCGGAGCAATATTAACGTAGAATAGGTTACAGTTTTCTGCAACGGTTTCAATAAGAAAAAATGTATGCAGAAGTGGATTAATAAAATCTATTTATAGAACTTACTATATTATTATTATTTTTATTATTATTATTATTGTTTATTCAATTTAAAACCTTATCAGCGAGCTGACATGAAGGAGTTAAGCCTATATATGTAATACAATATTTTTAAACTACAACTACAATGTTAATGGAACAAAATTTGAATATACATATAAAGAAAAATACACGTTGATTATATGTAACAACAGTAAAAAATAAAAAAAACATTCCAATTATTATTAACTTAATATGAAAGAGCGAGGTTTAATAACTGCAGATAAAACTACACATCAATTTGGCTATACGAATTGAAGGATTTTTATGAGAAGCAACCAATATCAAATATGTTGTATTTCTAGAATACTATGAAAAAATTAATAAGCCAATATCATTTGGTGTATACTTTTTTTAAGTTAATATGGATAGATTTACTTACTTTAGAGTGATTTAAATAAATATTATACTTACGCAATATTTAGCTTGCGAATAAAAAAAGGAGGGAAACTCTTTGACATTGTCGGTTTTTACCTAAAATAAAAAATAAAAAAAATATCATGTGCAGCAGAGTACACGTGATAGAAGTGAATACTTCTTTAGAATAGAGAATGAGAGAGATTAAGAGTGAGAGATTGAAAGAGAGAGAGAGAGAGAGAGAGAGAAAGGGAGAGGGATAATTTCAAAAGAAATATAACAATATAAAATTTGTGTAAAAAATATTCGGTTTATTCATTATCTACACTATGATCGGCTGGTGGTTCAATTGGTAATACTGATATGATTGGTTTGTGATAACTAAAATATGAAATATATGTTCATGATTCGACATTTTCTAGATAACGTGTAAAAATTGCATCTATTGTTGCTCCGGATTTTGTTGTTGATTCTTTGGGATTGTTATTTATAAGCAGACCAAATGTTTCTCGAAGAAAGTTAATCAACGTCAAAGAATCATTGGATCCGAAATTTACATTGAAATCTCCCCCGAGAATCAAAGGGATTTTGTCTTCGCCTCTTCCAAATGCATTTGCACCTGTGTGGCTGTAAACCAGTAGGGAGCGGTGAATGAAATATATTATATCTTCTAGATTTTAACAAGTTAAACGGTTCAAGGATATTATCAAATAATCACAAAACACAGATGTAAATAACGTAAATAATTACAAAACACAATGATAAATATTCGGTACACACGCGTGCTACTTCAGCTGTTAATATATAGCGTCTGGATGCGTACATCTATAACGCGCGCATGCGCGACAATAGGGAGACGCGGATAGCCTAAACTGATATATATATATATATATATATATATATATATATATATATATATATATATATATATATATATATATATATATATATATATATATATATATATATATGATGTATATATATATATATATATATATATATATATATATATATGTATATGATGTATAGCTTTCTTTCTCCTTCTCTCTACATTATATCTTTTTTCTCTCTCGTGTAACGAAATCTTGAAACATTATATTTATTCCAATTCACTCTCCATTCTCGTCAAATATCAGAACGCCACCAAAGAAGTATTCACTTCAAAAAAATTTTCATTGTCTATTTACTGTGACAACATTACCAGCTTAATTTTCAAAGAAGTATGATTCAATTACTCCATCACTAAAATCGTGTATCCCTATGGATACATTTCTATTTTCATGAACGGCATGTGGATTTTCAGTAACACAAATTCGACAGTTATGTTTGTTAATGTATCTGTCAAAATGAAAATGTACTTTATCGCTGAACAAAATTTTGTTACAAAAATCAGCATCATCTTTCCTTTATACACACCCAATTAACAAATGTATGACGTTGTAAGCTGTCCGCTTACAACTTTTAATCGTTGTGTCAACTGAATTTTGTATGAAGGTCTTTCTATAAAATCCGATGCGTGGTGGCTCTTGACATATTGAATTGTTGCGCACGTGATGTCGATTTGATATGTTTGGATACCCCCGCACACTTCCTCTCACCGCAACAATATTTTTATCTGACCGACTACTAAGAAGACGTATTGGTGTTGCCTTATCAATAATAGAATCTGTTTCTTAAAATTTTTTGATTAGATCACGAACTGTTAACTCTATAAGCCCTTCATTTTGACCTACTTCTTGTTCGAATTTTTCTTAATGCAACTGTAAATGATCGCTCACTTCCATAAAACAGTTGTACACAAACTATTGTTGTTGAACTGTTTATCGCGGCACGTTGACTTTGTATGGTCTGTAAATGGCAGTCGTTAAATATTGACTCCCTATCTTTGACAATAAACAAATGGGGCGCAATTTAAATCCTATAGTTCCAATTGAGACACCCTATATAAACTCCATATATCTGTATAGTTAAGTAAGTAGTTGTAAGATAACATAATTTATTTAAAAGATGAGAATTAATTACGTTATACTTTGGTCAAAGATCATAGACCAGATGCACAGTATGCAGTGATTTTTTATTTGGGTTTGTGCATCTCTGGTACGGATTTAAGGAATTGAGGCATTGTTTTTGCAGAAACTTTCATTTGCAGAGTTCATTTGTCTATAAAATGGTGAAATACATTTTTTGTTGATATACTTCCATTCTTTAATATTCCTTAAGATTGGAACTTATTTATTTTTTTCTTATTGAGTTCTTTAAAAAATAAAGTAGATTCGTTGCCATTGAAATAAATAGAAAATGTTAAAGAGTATAAAGTTTAAAGAATATTTATGAAATAGTATTTCAAATACTAATTTTAGTCTTGAATTATTCATAAGTGAAATTGTTAATAGACGTTAATTACTTATTACGAGATTGTAGCGTTAGAAAATGATTTAAATATTATTAAACCCTTAACAACCGTAGTTCTTGCGTAAAAAGAAGGTTTATAATACGACTATTGCATCTAAATATTAGTTCAAAATTATTAATTATTAGTTAAAATGAATGACACATGGTGTGATTTATTTAGATTGATACCTAAGCCAAATACGATCTGGTCAATATTAGATTTACAAATATTAGTAGGCAATAGTTGCTTATTAATTATAACATATATGTTACACTTAAATTAATATGTATATAATAGACAAAGCCGAGGTTACTAGAATAATTATATAACTGTCAAAATCTATATACAAAACAATTATATAACAATTATGAAGTAATATCACAACTAGGCATTACATTGTTTTATAAACATTATTAATATATGCAATACCAGATATTATACATGTATTATAATAATACAATACATTAAACATAATTACAAATATTTTAAAACACTTATATAACAAACTAAATAATTAGAATCATATATCCATTACAAATAATGCTTAATATGATTACCATTACATTACACCAGCTACCACCACACCAATTCCTTACATTATACCAGTATTTTTAAAAATACTTACTTACGTGTATCGAATTTTTCTTCGTGCTATCTTTTATTTACATCTAAAGGGCCTGCTTTAAGAACGCATAAACTACTATTCTGTTTATACTATTAAATTAATCCCAAGATAACAAGAGGGAAACTAAAGTGGACAAAACTGTTATTTTTACATTTTGCGAAATGAAAAATTGTAACATTTTATTTGATTATATAAAATTGCTTTTGATAAAACTTACATCGTTTATGAGATACATAATTAACATAAGAAATGGTTATTATACATTGGGTATTAATAATTAAAATTCAAAGTATAACTGTGATTGGCAAGTGAACCTTGTAATTTATTCTGTTTATATAATTATGAAATTGGTTATAGAATATATAATACAATTAATTACGCATCCCAATTATATTATTATGTCCATAAAGTTTTTTTAATTTAATGGTAACTAATAAGTATGCAAAACTTTTTATTTTAGCAGAAGCGCCTGAATAAATACCATAAAAATTATGTTAATATAATTTCTTATATACATATTAATACCACTTTATCATTTCGGCAGAATAGTAATATCTCCATTAAGAAGAACAAATTACAAAATTGTTTACAAGATATGTTGTAAGTTATAGTTATGAGAAAAAAAATAGCAACTTTTTATATTAATTAATATGATAGGTATGAAGATATATAATATTATGGTCGTTATTCTCATTAAAGTGACTTATTGGGTGTCAGTAATGGCAATTATATAATTTTTACAACGTTATTTCAAATTAGTTAGGGAGCGCTACCTCCAATTGAAAGATTTGTCCAACCTTGACTGTTTTATTGGAGTAGCGACACTCTGTTCTCCCAACATGTAATAGATAATAAATTTCTTATTCTACATCATATAGGACTGATATCAGGTCTTTTAAATAAACTTCATATGCTGGTGGAAATTTTAGACGAACCCTGGATGGGCTTGTCTAAAATTTCTAAAATGATGAAGGCGACGTTCGTTGCTTGATTTTCATTATTGATTATATCTGTGCAAAGTCAGCGTAGGTAATAGAAAATAGAAAAATGTATTTTTTATAACTTCACTACGCCTTTTATGAGTTACTATTTATTATTTACTACTATCTGAGTAACGTTGTGGTTAAACAGGGGTGATCATGATATTAGTTGCACGCTATGATACTAGTTATCTAGCTAATTTCTTTCTGAATAATTTATCATTTCCTACAATTATTTCTCTTCCATTCATTTTCGACACACCACAAAAATGATATAATAATTTTATTAGTGATGTTAGATATATACTAGGGTTCAAGTTGCCACGATTACATATTTTCGAAATATAAAATTACGAATTTACGAAATAATTTAAGATGTTTTATCGTCCGTCCAATTGTTGGTCTTGGTATCCAAGAGTTGGGGATAGTTAGGGTAGGTTGCAAGTTGCAACAATTATATACAAATACATTGTCAACCAAGAAACTAAAATACTAAAGATCAACGGGAAGATAATGTAAAATGTCGAAGACCATTGGACTGGTAGTCCAATTAACCACTTGCATAGTTATACAAGGTGGGACAGAGCAACATGATTATTTGAATTTGGTACCCTGAAGCGATGGTTGCTCCTAGAAGGGTGGGGGTAGACACATTCGAGAGGACGAGGAGTAAAGTTGTAGCTCCGCTTGATTTATTTAGCATCATGGAGTAGACAAAGGTGGAGTGCGCGTTCGCTGTTGAGGCATACTTTTCTAACGGTCGCTAAATCGTCGTCACGTAAGGTGTATTCCGTACCCATTTCAATATTGCACTCCGTGGTCGTGTTCCTGGCCGGCAGTCGACTGTTTCATGGGTACACAACTTCAGGGAAACTGGTGATTTAAAGAAAAAAACCTGGGCTTCCACGAACACGAAGGTCACCCTAAAACATTCACATGGTAAGGCTTTCTGTTTTGCGATCTTCTCTCTGTCCGCAAACGTACTGGTGCTATTGGGTTGTCTACATGTTCTGTAAGGCAAATCCTTCATAAAGAGCTAGAATTTCATCCCTACAGATTGGCTGGAACTTAATCCAGGCGCTTCTTGGCATGCCTCACGACACACTTGTTTTCTTCAGTGATGAGGCTCATTTTCATTTTTTGAGATCTGTAAATAGGCAGAACATGCGCCATTGGAGCCCTGGCAACCCCAGACAACTTTATTAGCGTCCTCTACATTCACAACGTGTAACAGTTTGGTGTGCACTGTCGCGAGTTAGAATAATTGATCCATAGTTTCTTGAAGAAAACGGGCAATTTCGATGACTTCTGACTATTATTTCCACATAATTCAGGAGTTTTCCCTACCAACACTCAACGAGATGGATGTGGGCTATGTATGGTTTCAGCAGGACGGAGCTATGGCACACACAGCACGTGTATCAATGACTGTTTTGCGACAACCCCTCTCAGAACGCCTCATCTTCTTAAAGGGTGATCTGCAATGGACAGCAAGGTCACTCGATTTAACCCTGTGCGACTATTCTTTATGGGGCTAAAATCTAAAATAACTTGTTTACAACGATCTTCTTAGGACCCTGGCTCACCTAAAGAACAACATTCGTCAAGTTGTCGCCAACATACCCGTCGATATGCTGGAAAGAGTTGAAAGAAACTTCCGTGTTTGATTAACGCAGTGTATTGAGAATAATGGACGCCACCTACCTGATATTACCCTAAAAGCTGTGTAAACATAAAACTTAAATACTGTACTTGATGCTGTTAATTAAATATATATCTGCATTACTTTTTTAAATTGAATTTCTAAATAAGTAAGTTGCTCTGCCCCACACTGTATTGCCCATAAAATCGTGTATGGTTTGTTAGATTAGTGTTCAAGTTGCCATAATTACGTAAAAAATTAAATGTTGGGTTGTCATAATTAGTTAAAATGTGAAATGCAAGCAAAGAAACTAAAGGACAGAAAGTTTACAAAAAGATATTTACAGAACGTTCTAATTAAATTAAGGTGACATCGTGAAGTCAGTTGTCCGCCATGATGATAGTTTTCGAGCTAATTTATTTCTGAACAATTTATCATTTCCTACAATTATTTCCCTACCGTCATTTTTCAACGCATTACAAAAAAATAATATAATAATTATTGGTGATATTACTATTGTATGCGGATTTTGAAAAATTACTTTTCGTCGTCTTTCTTCCGCCGGCGCGGCGTGCGTGTTTGCTCGATGCCTTTGTAAGGGAAATCTGTCAGATTCAAGATGAAATGTTTTCAACTCTACGCTAAAACTTTATACCAAAGGGCGGTGCTCCGACAGAGCTTTCAAATTATACAGACGACTTCCTTTGAATTACTATTGTTTATGTGTTACATTACTTTCGCACGCACCGGGTTCTGATATTAGTGAAATTACTAATGCCGTAAAATAAATAAATAACTACGGGATCGTTACACAAAGCAAACGCTGCCTTGATTTATGTTGTGTGGTATATTCCCACTCTCGTAATTACTACATATACTCTATTAAGTAATGCGTTTAATGTAGTATATTTTGGTCTTGGAATTTGGCAGCAGCGAGTGTTATTAAATGTATTGTTCAACGATATGCAAATTTTACATTGCTTAAAGGGAATGTTAATAAATTATTTAATTCAATAATTCATCTCAACCATTAATGATGTTTATGGTTCAGATTTTCTAATAAATAATTGTTAGAAAACATTATCTTCTTCGCATCAAATAACTTTCAATAAAACCCATCCTTTGTTTAATGAGTTTATAATATTTATTAAGTGTAATAATTTTATTATTTTCTGAAATAAGTTTCTCTTTAATACCCGGAATACGTAACACCAACATTCTGAGATATTGGCGTATTTCTTTTCCACTTTTATTAATTCTATATATTTCAGTATCTGCTGTGATTCTTAGTTATATTGTCTGCGATATTTTCTATACTGTTATTACTATCGAACTCGTTTACAAAAAGTTTTTATTCTGCAAATCTGTTTGAAGTAAAATAATAGTTTATTATTACTTTAAAGTAAATATTTCCATCTTAATCAACTATTTCATGTATTTTGATAATATATAAGTTTAGTATGTTAATTTGCATCACAAATTATTGTTTATAACATTACATTACAGTGTATATTAAATATCAGTTTGTACCATTTAGGTTGTCTGTTGGATTTTACTTTTCCGCAATACCCGGAAAAATAATTCAATCCTGTAAAGAAAAATTGAAAAAACAAAATTTTTTTTTGGCTTTATTTTTCGTTTTTTGACCTAAAAACCAAATAAAAATGGTTTTTATAAAATTTTTGCTGTGTGTGTGTCGTTGTCGTTGCCGTCGGCATATATTTTTGTTAGCACGATAACTCAACTAAATCGTGTCGGATCGATCGTGTTTTGATTGATTCTGAGTGGGGACGTCTCTCAAACGACACCTGTTGATTTTGAGGTGGATAGAACACACTCTACCATGTACATGGGTCATGAGAAAGTACAATGGTGGACTTATTTGAGAAATTTTTTTTGTTATCACGATCACTCAATTATATCGTGTTGGATCCATTAGGTTTCGACTGGTTCTAATTAGGGACGTCTACCAGACGACATATATTGATTTTTAGGTGGATAGGATACACCCCACCCTGTCAATGGGTCATGAGAAAGCACAATGGTGGACTATTTGAGAACGGTAAAACTGTCGCATAAAACACATATTCTGCATTTATGTGTTGGTTTATTTTTTCTCGGCCACTCAATTTCGAGATAGAGATGTTCAACGCGCGGAAAAGTCCGTTTTAAGGTTTTAAAACTGTTTATGTTAAATTGCTTACGTACTTGAATCGTTCTCATAATATGTGGTATATAATATTGATATCAAAACTTACTCAAAACAAAGTTAGAATTTCTTTTCGGCACGAACATTAGAAATTCGTCCATCAAATTACTTATTTACATTTGAATTTATGTATTATAAATTATAAATAAATTATAACATGAGTTTTATTATTGTACAGGACAAATGTTAGGTATTTATCGAATAGCTGAGATTCACATGAACTAGCGCTATATGATAATGATAATTAACGTATGCTGCAATTATACTGCTTTGTCAAATAGAAGAAAATATTTTGAAATCCGTTTGAGCAAGTAATGACTTATTTTGCTTATTCTGCAAACTGTAATATTATTCACAATCTTTCGATCCGTGAGTAATTTACTTATAGACTACTTTACTTATATTTTATAAATTTTTATAGCAAATATATCACATTTCTGTTTTCGAAATGTTACGATACCAAGGAAACGTGCATCGTGTACGTATTACTATTTTATTATTACCAGCGGTATACATATAAGATGTTGGCATAAAAGGACTTTACAAATTTAAGAAAAACATCGTATCTTAAGAAGGGAAAGACATATCATAGATATTCTATAATATGTCTTTTTATATATGTATATCTCTTTTATTTATATATTCAACAAAAACTTTTAGTTCTTTCATCGTAATGGATCCTACATCTTCTTGAATTTTCATTAAAAGTAATACATGGAAATTTTGCAAACAGAATATATACGAGTATAAAGAGGTATAAAATACATGAACATTCTGGTGCATTTTTATAAACATGGAATTACAATTCATGTAAATATTCATTTTTAAATTGTATTTGCCATTTATTAAGTAGTAAAGTATGAAATAGTAATTTTTATAGAGTGGAAAAATATAATTACTGAACTTAAACAATACAATTTATTTTTCAATGACGACTATTACTTTTGTTATAATTTCTTGATAACGTACCATTAAGTTTTTTTTTTATATTATTTGAATATTGCAATATAAGAAATTTGTGAAGCACAAGAACAGAAGAAATGTAATGGGAACTGCTGTGAAGTAATTAGTGGGAATAATTTAATTAAAATATGTAATAATAAAATATATAAATATTGGCTTATAATATTTGGTATATTGCTGAATATATTATTTTGTATACATTTTCTGGTCTTCTAGTATAAATTCCATTCTTTAAAAGCATTCTTTAAATAGTCGTTACATGCAGAATGTAACGACTATAACCCGTTACATTCTGCGTTATGTCGAGAAAGAGACGCCAGTCTCCATCCAGCCTGTCAGTCAGTCAGTTCAGTTACTCCAGAAAATTTATTTTAAAGTTACTTTTTCTGATTTATTGTTGACAAAAATGTTTTCTCAATTAGGTATGAATGGAGCGGGAGTTATGAGGTCATACACCATTTTTTTCTAAACTAAAATCGATATAACGATCATGATCATGATATACTAGTATATTTCAGTATAGGTATATAAATTTTGGAATTTAATGATTTTACTGTTCAATTGAGTGTTTATACGTATGGCAAGATCCTTTGAGGTACATTAATCCATAATTATCTTGCAGAAGATCTTCGAGTTCTCTGTATTAATATGGGGTAATGATGTCAATTGCTAGGGGCTAACTTAGGTTGCCGGCTTTGAGTAATCCGGGCGTGGGTTGCATTCCCACATAAGTTGGTTGGAGGTGTCTGTGTGTGTTGGCGTGAATGTCGCGGGGTTAGGTAGAAGAGTAGCCCCTAAACTTTTCTCTCGTACAAAACAGAGGCGACAAAGCCATTCATATGAAAGGATATGGCTCAAAAGTGTTAATTCTGATCATAGCAGCTCGCAGTTTTATATTCCTGAGATATATCATATGTTTTCTGCATTCATAGCGGATTTTTTTGTCAGTTTCTGTCTATAGTTTTGAGTTTTAATGCCTCACTATGTAATGGCAATACAAAAGTATTTGTACCCCTGTTACAAGCAATGAAAGAAAACAATAACTCTCAAAACAATAGGTTACTCTAAATCAAAAACTGCAGATGGAGAGTCTAAAAACTAATGAAAAACTACCCCTTCTCCTCTCACTGAGATACTTTTATTGAATATAATATTAGATATTAGTTTGGCTTTAGAGACATTGTTTACTTAAATTACATTATAGAACTTGAGAAATACATATTACTTACTTTAAGTTTCCAATAGCATGCAGAGTTCCATAAAAACTAAAGATGTTTCTACCACATTACTTGTAAGCCTTGTAAAACAATTTAAAGTAATGTCTGAACCAATCTTTCAGGAGTATTGCAACAAGTGGGTTACTGCTTTGATTAAAATATTAATATAGCCGTAGCATAAATGTCAGTGAATTTTTCTTATTTCAGTGTTACTAAGAATTACTAAAACATGAACACATTCATCTTGTAGATTTAACTTTTGTTTAGACATACTATCTCAATTTTACTAACAATAGATCGCATTATGAATTATTGATCTTAATACATATGATAATTGTAACTCATAAATAGCTATGAGAGTCAGTAAACTTATCAAAAACATCTTTAGACTATTTTTAACATCTTTCTCAATAATCGTTACAAAGAAATGCATACTTTTTCTGGAAATAAATAAAAGCATGCGATGCAACTTACATATTCCAATTCATAACATTATAGAACACTCCACTTTAACATTTCCACCGTACCCAATATTTTCCTGTAATTCTGCAAATCTCCTCAGTATTGGAAATGTTATAAATTACATTGTCGCCCTATGTAAAATCGATTTGTGGCAATGTATTAATGTCCCATTACAAATGTAACTTCAGATAGTAAAGCCCCCACAGCGTTATCACAACATCACATCAACGCAAAGATAGTCATTTCTCAAATCCATGTAGAACCATTAATTAGTAAGTCTGGTCAGGCCAATTACAAATAGACTGATTCATCTGTGTCGCTACAATGTCCAAAGTAAAAAACTTTGTTCTTTGTTTACATCTAAAGCTCAGTATTTCCACGGTTCGGTGCCTTTTAAATACCACCTATGTCTGCACTTCACTATCTACTGTTTACAGACGTACTATGTGCTCTACGACAGTCAATCAATATCATCCCGTGTTTTGTCATCCGGGCTTTTTGTCTCCTTGCCAACTTATATTAAATAGAGTCTTGATTTAATAATATAATGGGAAATGTCTTTTGTTAACAAATTTCTAGTTTGTCTACAGTTACGACCTTTCATTCAAACTTTTACGAAGTTCATTTGTTTTATAAAAAATAGAACGTATGTCTCAGAAATTCTAAAATAGTTTCGCTGTTGCCTTGAATATCTTCGTTGTATATTTTCGAAGAGAACTCGGCTTATTGAATTTAATAATAATAATAATGATACAAGAGTACTATATTTTTAGAATACAACTTTCATATAAAGGCAAAGGATGGTATTTATTTTTATAATGGTAAAAACTGATCAATGGAAATTTTACAAAACGTATTATCATTAATATAAGAAAAGTATTTTAGGACACATTGTTAAAGAAAGTAAAGATGTAATCGAAAAATAGTTTATAGAGCAGATCAGTTCATTGAATAAATAGTTAATTTCTGAATAATTGTATAATCATTAGTGCACTTAAAAATTTCAATAGATTCTAACAAATTTCATTTTTGGTTTTTTCTTGAAGATATGAGATATTATCTTATATCTTCAAGAAAAAACTTATGTAGCAACTTAGGGTCACTCTCCAATTGTAAGAAAGTATTTGCAAAAGTTACTTACTGTTATTCAATTTAAAAGAAGGAAAATGCTCCTTATGTCGAGTTTCAAAAGAACAATCAGGTTCACCTATATAAAGTCATATAGTTCGGATGTTACTTTATAACTTTATTTTTTTCTTAAAGGTCATAGGCCGATGAGCACAGTGAATTTATCACAGAGGAATGAAAGTGAATATTTCAGACCTCTTATCTATCTTGTTTTTTGAATAAATCGAAAAAACGAAACATCAGAAAATATTTTTTTCTCATAAACGGCGTAACCAATTTGAATGAAATTTAGGCAAATTATAGAGGTATATAAAGGCTATATGACTACTCAGAAAAAATAACAGCTCATAATCTTCATAATAATCATTAGAAATAGACGATTTTTCCGAAATTATTTCTTTTCTTTGTGATAATGTTCTAGATCTAAATGTTGACGACCTCTGCTATAAACAATACATAAAAACATACAGGGTATTTCATTTAAAATTTTAAAGTTGATGCCATTTCTAGTAAAACCGGAGGTGATGTAATATATTTATGTTCGCCTTTCAGTAGATTTTATACCAATATAAAAATGTTATAAAGAATCTATATCGTAAACTTATTATTAATAGAAATCCACTTTCCTTGAAAACAATCACACGTAATAACATTTTCTTAAAATGCATTACATGAGAATCCATTTAATTTCATTAAATAAATAAGCTATTGGTAATTGTCTATTTTTTTGATTATGCATTTCCTTATTAGGTTCTAATTTATTTTAATAACTTTGAAATAAGTTATTCTCTTATTATACATATTACCCTTAAGAATAATTGATAGATTTCCCTCGAATAAATTATCTATTGAAAGTCGGGAAACGCTGATATCAAGAGACAGAATTATAGACCAGATCAATTTCAAACTGTTTGACTGGCTCATTATTTTTGATGACGAATTATTCTTATCCCCGTGAATAATTTAAGTTATATGTTGGTTCATATAAGATAATATTATAATTGGTAGAAATGCATGGATGGATAAAGAAATCCTTCAGTCTGAATGCTACACTTTTCCCTTAATTTGTTAAGATATCTCCATTTTTCAGAATAAGTACGTATGTACGCATATAAAACATTAGAGTATTTGAATTGATGCTTATCAATTGTTAAGCTTATTTAGAAAGTTTTGATTATTACCAACGAGGAATCAACTGAAGAGGAATAACAGAAACTAATTTATTTTTTAGTAGAAAGGATATTGTCATAAATAAGGAAGTTAAAGATAGCCAGTAAGGAAAATGTATATTTTCTAATATTCCTCTGTTTTATTCAGAATAAAGAGTTTAGAATATAGAAGGGTATATAGACTCGAAATAAAATTTATTTTGAGTCTATGTACCCTATTTAACTATTTAATAGTTATTAGAGTTATGTTATTATGTGTTTTTATTTACTTTTTTCTTTAACAAAAGTAAATTATTATATACAACCATTCTTATCCTAATTTGATTTGGATTTTATTAGTCAACAACTGGAAGAAAGGACGCTAGTTTCATAAATTTCTGACTACACTACTCATTTCTTTAAATTAATTTAAACTTAATATACGTGCTATATTAAGAATTGTGGGAAAGCAATACACTGAAAGTTTTAATAATTATTCTCAAGTCATTTCTTCTGAGATTATAAGATGTTATACAGTTATTTAGCGGATTACGTTTTTAACAGCGTTGTAAGAAATATAAGATTTGTTAGCCACTTATGTTTAACTGTATTGAAAATTATAAATATTTCAGGTGCATTTTAAAAAATGGGTAATAAATACTTAATTATTTTACAGGCAAAATGTACATCATGAACTGAGTGATATTTTCTTAAATGACAATATATAGTTTTATACAATATATATTAATATGGAAAGTTTTTATTTTCGACTGCTTTAAATAGATTTCCTATTTACATGTACACAACTATCTTCAATGAATTCAATGACCGACTTCTAATAGTTTTTGAAAAATGTGTAAATAGGCATGTTTGTACGAGTATATCTCAAGAAAATAGTACACTGACTTGTTTGCCATAAACTATGTCAATATAGCATACACATAATATAAACAGTACAATATTATATTAATAATAAATTATAATAATGCATCTATTATAATAAAGTAAATTATAATAGTTGAAGAGCAATGATAACACCATATATATATATATATATATATATATATATATATATATATATATATATATATATATATATATATATATATATATTGCAAAGTTCTACTCTACAGAGAGTAATTTTCAAATTTTGTCATGTAATTCAGCGCTCGACGTTTGGCATATAGTCAGCAGAATAGCTGTTTTGACCTAATTTGTTTAGTCCTTATTATATAAAATATTTGCAGATGGGCTGGAGTGTAATCTCCTTATTTCTGTAGTTAACATCATATACAATTTATTATATCACTTTGCTATGTGATGCTCTTCATTGGTTTAAGGATGTACATTGGAAGTTACTGCTTTTCGATGTTAGTTCTCAAGTTCTTGGTAATAACATCTTTTTTCCCAGATGATTATTGAAAGCCCACACATATTAATTTCCATTGCGAAGTTTCCTTATTTTCTAATTTTGGGTCCAAGTAAGCTTTTTATAGTGCATTCCTTTCACTAATTGTTGGCAAAAAGGACAATACTCAGCCTATTATAATCCACTTCTCTGTCACTGATTATTGACCTATTCCAATGTAATAGATGTTTGTCGTTTACGAGGACTGGCTGCGGTTGATATTTACATTGTGGTAATGGATTTGATAGGATAAGTTGAGCTGTGGTACCATCTTTGTTCTGCTGTTCTTGCTAACTGGTTGCGTCTTTTCATGCTGAGTATATTAGAGTACCATAGATATTTTGAACGTACTACGGCCAGACATCTCCCAGTTACCGTATATTGTCGATTGTCTCCCTTAGTCTGTTATATTTGCGACATTTGTCTTCCATTTGTTCCTTCAACATACACTTCTTGTAGTTGCCAGTAGATATTACTCCATCTTGGATTACTACCATGAAGATTTCGATTTCAAGGTACAAATATCGCTTCTTTAATCAATTCAGCGAGCTATGTGTGTCGATGTCCTCTTCCTCTAATAGAGTAGGATATTTCCCATAGATTTCTCTTTCGCGCCATGTAGTGTATGCTCTTATTGCTCTTACTGGCGCCATATGGACATTGAATTTCATACTCACTGAATTTCATCTCGTGTATAAACTTGCACGACTTCCTAATGAAGCACATTATCGGGGCCCTTCTTGATATTATCCTCCTGCTTTCTGCACAAATGTGCAAATTTAATTAGTTATTGTCCTTCTTGATATTTCTTTATATATAGTTTTTCAATGGCTGATGGCAGATGATGGTTTTTGAATTATATTAGTAGTCGATACGTTACTCTGTCCAGTTCGTTCAGATCCAAATTGTTGACTTTATTTCAATATGCGCAACGAGGATGTGAGAATGAAGGCGCGACAGCTCAGGTGTTTATATCTGTAGTCATGTTCCATGAGTTTAGTGATATACTTAATAGCCGCATGTCTCTGTATTTGCCTTTTATTTATAATTTTAATGTGGTGTAATCGATATAATTACTCTATGCAATTCCCAATTCTGCAGGTATTTATAGGTTTCTTCTTAGCGTAGCTTAGTCTTTTGTATTATTATTTTTATTATTATTATGCTGGCCGCATTGGATAACTAGTCTAAATTCGGATATCGATTGAATTCAGAATACTGCAATCTAGTGCGATAGTTCGTAGCATTCTGCAGGAAAATAATTTGTATTTATTTGACAATAGTGCGTTCAATATTTTTAATTAGTTTACATGTAGAGAGAGAGCCGCAGTAAATAAAAATGCTGGAAATGGAAAACAATGGCCAGTAAAAAATAATAAAAGCCGGGGCCGCATATTATACAGCCATCAGTTGCAGGCGCTACGGCCAGTCGGCCTGAAACACACTCCTGATATGAACACAATGCCAATAACATCGGACCCTCTCTTTTAATAGAAATGTATGAAAATAACACACAATTCCATCCCTTTATTGTGATATCAAATATTCTCTTCATTTGAATAATGCCGACCCTCAGATATAACACTGCTAAAGTCTGATTAATGTATCGGTTTATATTCCTTTGACATTGATCAATACAATGAGGGCTTAATGTGTGAAGAACCCATAATTAATAGCCTCGGGTAATACCCAACCGAAAATTTCATACATAGGTCTTATATTAAATTACTTAAATTAAATTAATTATTATTAAAAAGTATTTATTAAATACATGCGAGGTACTCCAAGAATCCACTATACTATCAAACTAATAAAGCCCAACAGATACACTGAACCTAAATTATTATATTTTCAAAAGGTTATAGGACTTTAAAAACATACAAAAGGTAATGAAGTTTATACATCTATTTGTGACATTAAATACGATTGTATTGCATTATTTGAAACTTGGTGAATAGAAGACGTATCTAGTAATGAAATTTTTCTTAATACCTACACAGTCTTTCGTTAAGATAGAGATTATTGAAATACAGGTACAGTCTATGACACAGACCTTGAAGTACCGGTTGTGGTGTCTTGATGGCATTTAATTCAAAGTACAGTACAACCTTTTTAAATATCGAAGATATTAACAACCTTCTGCCATTCATAGATGTAATAGGTTGTAAACAAGTATTAGGCAATTTGGTTTACATGTGTGTAATTTATATTCCACCTCAAGTTAATAATGATGATTTAGGTATATTTCTAGAAAACTCAGAATTTACTTACATTAATGCTAAAAATGTGTTACTGCTAGGCGATTTTTCTGTTTTTTATCACATCGGATATACAAAACTTTAAAACTAGAGCAATGTTAAATCTTCTACAGTTCAATAACTTTAAACAGTTTAATTTTATTCTTAAATCGAATGACAGTATCTTAGATCTATATATTTCCAATCTTAAATGTATGTTTCAAAGAGATCTCAATACCTTACATCCTCATAAGGCCCTTAATAAAATCCCAAACCTTAAAAAAGCACCACTAATATTTGACTATTCACTTAGTGGTACAGATTTCATACATTCCAAAAACATTAGCGATCTTGGTGTGTATTTTAATGATTATTCTCTACTATTCTCTGGTTATCAATTATGTGCCCCTAATTAACAAGCAAATTAATTTTGTAACATACTATTTTATTAATTCTGGACATATTAATAGAATGTGATTAATTATCTCTTGACAATTACCCCTTTAATATTTTTAAATGGAATGAACATGCCTGTAGTAATCACATGAATATGTTTTAAAGAATTTACAAAGTTGTTTATGTATGAATTTCTATTTTATTATTATTATTATATTATATAGGTTTGGGCCTCATCAGCCACTGATCGCATGGGTAGTCCCTTGGTGATCCCCTCTTATCCGGGTCATTATCCAAAAATGCTATCCCATAAAAGGAGAAATTTAGGCACGTCCCCCGCCTTAAGCCTCACCTCCTCTAGGATAACAGGGGTCCCTAATATAAGATACCTCTTCTCCTCTAGTGCGGGGCAGGTGTAATGAAGATGAATCGAGGTTTCCTCGTCTTCTTTACAGTATCTGCAGGCCGGGCTATCAGTCAGCCTCAGCTTGTGCTTATATGCATTCAGGCTACTATGGTGGCCCGTCATGATTCCCACCAGAGTTCTGGCTTTGTGCCTGTTCAATTTAATTAATTCTTGGGCCCATTTCTCAATCTCTGAGTATTCGATGAAGAGTTTGGTTATTCGACAACCCGTTACTCCTCTCCATCTTTTATTGTGCTGGTCTCTTGCCCAGCCATTGATGCGGTCTCTGATCAGATTCCGACTTATTTCCACTGCAGGTTCTTGTCCATAGAGGTATTCCCTGGTCCCTAGTCTGGCAAGGTCATCTGCAATTAGATTTCCCTTAATGCCATTGTGCCCAAGTATCCATAAGAGTTCCACCGATCCCTTCCCTGCCAAGTGGTTCAATGCTTCATAGCAATTATAGACCAGCTTCGACTTTGTCGTTGCTGAATTCAGGGCTGCCAACGCCGCCCTGCTATCCGAGCAGATACATACCTTCTCCTGGGTCCGATTTTGGTCCACCCCCAGAACACCGTATGTAATTCCAACTAGCTCGGCCTGGAGTGCGGTAGTGTATTTGCAAGTGCAAATGCCCAAGGGGAAGGTTTTACCTATCCCGTCGCGTCGCCTATACACCCCCGCACCCGCTCTGTTCCCACTCTTGGCTCCATCCGCGTACCAGATGTTTCCATTGAGCGGCAATCCAGCCCGACCCTCCATCCAGTCGGTCTTACTGGTGAGGGTGATCTTATATTTCTTGTCAAACAGGAAGTGGACACCCGTGCTGTCAGAGGGCGTCCATAGGAGTCTCTCCTCAGCTAGCTCTCTTGAGAGTCTATTCAGGTCCCTTACCTTCCTATTCATGTTTCCCACCCTGTGAATTGCCTTTGCGGCGTCCGCTTTCAGGATGACATCAAGAGGTGGTATCCCCGTCAGTATCCCCATCGCCTCGATCGGTGTTGATCTTGGGCCTCCGGTTATACTTCCGGTTATACTAAGAATCAATCCTCTTAACTTGTTAAGTCGGTTGGCTTCCGACTTTAAACAGGTTCTCTCCCACCAGACCTCTTAGAATGAATTTCTATTAAATTTGTCGAAAATTTCGTTACTTCTGAGGGTACAAAAAAAACCAGAACTCGATCAAATTACTGCTATTCATAAATTCCAGAAACTCGTACCAAAAACTAAAAAAAAAAAATGTATTATTTGTTGTTGTCATAAATTTATTAAATATTTCGCAAAAATATCTCGGCCTCTTAGATTATTAAAAAAAAGCGCCAAAGCATAATGAAATGCTCCTAAATTGTTTGAAACTTATAAAAATACTTTAATTTGTGAACCCCTATCTTAAGTCACTAAATTTTATTACAACACAAAATTCTTAAATGACACGTATTGTAATTAAAATTAAGATGTATTGTACCTTCTAGTCAATATCCTTGGAAATAACATATCTTTGATATCTTTAGTCAAATGTGTACCCCATATTGCTTGATAATATTTTAATCATAATAATCAACTTCATCTTATCATAATAATTCAACTCCAAGTCTTATACAAGACTTGGGTTGAAGCCCTGAATTCAGAATAGTTGTAATAGTTGGATTAAAGTCATTACTGTTTTCAATGCCATTGATTAGTTATCTTGTTCTAATATTATAATGTAAATATTTTTATATAGTTTAATAACCGAGTACATTAAGTACTCGGGTAGTAGTAGTATAAGTAGGCATCTTAGGATTCAAAATATTAAGTCCCTGAAGAAATATGCACTGTTTTCGATGAATGCATGATAATTATATGACAGTAAGATCAATTCACGTGGCAGGTGATTTGATCATCAAGTTATTTACATTATAAGTTGTCATATACATTATTTATTTTAGTTATATACATTATATGACCAAAATATTATGTGCTCAGTAGCAGTACGGGAATACGTAAACTAAATCTATTGGAACACAATTAGTGAAAAATTAAAATGATAGTGGCGCCTTCGCCATTTATTTAAGAGAGTAGTGTAAAAAAGTCCAGTGAACTTTTTGGAAATACACTTTGTATATATAATCCTCAGTCCAGTCCAGTCGTCTACATCAGTTATGTACATTATATGTACTAAAATATTATATGCGCAAAATTCAATGAAAATAATAATAATAATAGTAATGTTATTTTGAAGTAATGTATGAACACTACTCGAAAAGTTATTATTCATTGGAGTTTTAAAATTAATGCCTTCAATGCATTCGTATAGTAATTTACTGAATTTAATATTCATACTCTAAAGATCTTGGTTGTAGAATATTTGTCGGTCACGTCAGTCATTGGTTATTTATATTTTCAATTCATCTAGTAGAACGCCCTCTTGCCCTATTTGACAGATCAACTTTTCTGAATCAGGTCTTATCTAGTACATCGCATAATAGTTCATAAGTAATACATTTCATTATATTTGCATATTAAAGTGCATGCGATCTAGGAAATATACATACATATGTTTTATGCTCGGTTAAAATCTTTCAACAAATCACTCTGCCTACTAGATTATTTTACATTTATATTCTGGATAGATCCATTCATATTCTAGACAGGTAATATCAATAGAACTTTCAAGTATTACGTATATCATGATATTATATTACTTAAACGTAAAATTTAAGCATAAAATTGGAACAGAATGAAATGTATGTTGAATGCCATTGAAACAAATAATATACGAGGGCTGTCTCAATAATAAGGTTCCCACATTTTTTTAAATAGATAGCTTTGTTTATTATCAAAGTTATTTACATGAGTGGAAAGCTTGAACATTAACTTATTTTTCTACATAATCGCCATTTCTTTCGATGTATTTTTGTAGACGTTCTTCAAACTTTTGTATCCTCGTGTCATAGAACTCCACCGCCAACCCGTTGAGGTAGCGATTAATCTCTGTTTTGACTTCATCGTCGGTCCGGAGGCGCAAGTCACTCAAGTGTTCCTTCAGTTTTGGGAACAGGTCGTAGTCACTAGGGGCAAGGTCTGGGCGAGTAGGGGGGGGGTGAGAAATGACAGTCCAGCCAAATTTGCTCAGGAGTTTGTTCCTGGAGGAGGATTTGCTCCTGGGTTTGTCAAGAGACATGGGGACAGGCGGTGTCGTGCAACAGCTTCACACCTTTGCTCAGTTTTCCTCACCGACTGTTCTCGATGGCTCGCCTGAGTTTCTTTAGTGTTTCACAATACCTCTCTGAGTTTATTGTTGTCTCAGGAGGCATAAAGTCGATGAGCAATATTCCCTTACGGTCCCAAAACACATTTGAAACGAGTTTTCCCGCAGATTGCGTTTGCTTGAATTTTTTCGGTTTAGGCGAACTTGAGAAAAGGCGCCATTCGCGTGATGTTCCTTTTTTTCGGGAGTGAAATGAAACACCTACGTTTCGTCACCAGTGACGATGGAGCCCAACAACTTCTCCCTATTGTTGCCACATTGTTGAAAAAGTTGGCGAGGACAGTCGACGCGTTGCTCCTTGTGCGCATCTGTGAGCATTCGTGGACCCACCGCACGAACACCCTGTGGTACTGCAATTTATCGGACACAAGTCTG
This sequence comes from Rosalia funebris, assembly GCA_037954035.1. NCBI lineage: Eukaryota > Metazoa > Arthropoda > Insecta > Coleoptera > Cerambycidae > Rosalia > Rosalia funebris. Next base: position 6,541,167 of record JAZFAV010000032.1, read on the forward strand.
TCAGTTGAGCTGGCAGATATCTCAGGAATGTGATGAGCAAGTTTACGGATGATGATCCTTCGATCTTCGAGCAGTAAACTCTCGACAGTCTCGTGGGAAATCGACGGTCGTCCGCTCCGGTCTTCGTCATGGATATCTGTACGATCGCCCGAGAACTCCCTACAGCATTTTCGGACATGTTGAATAGTGATTCACTTTTCACCATGAACTTCACACAACTGACGATGCATGTCTATGGGTGGAACCTTTTTTGCAGTCAAAAATCGGATCACTGCGCTTATTTCGCACCTGGCGGTGACGGAAATCGGAAGGTCCATCGCAGACGGCTGTCAGGCCAATACTGTGCGACGTAGCTTGACAATGAAGGTGAGAACCGGGAGATGGAGAAACGTCGCGCACGACAGTGTTGCCAGATATCACCTAATACTTCTTGTGGAGCTATCGCGATGGGAACCTTACTTTTGAAACAAGGCTCGTATTATGAACATCTAGTATATACTGCAAATGGATTAATATATTAATATATGCATACTTATAAATGGCGATACACAAACTCATATTGTTTTATAATTGTTCATACGATGAAGATAAACTTGTAAAGAAGTTATAAGGAATATAACCTAAGAGTTCTATACATATATGTATATTGATAGAATTATTTATTATGCCTTCACACCTAAAAAAAGTTTTATATTTGAGCTTTTATATCTAAAAAAGATCTGACCGTGGGAAATACTCGGGAGAAAAAATTACAGAACGTCACAGCGCAGTTGATAACATTATTATCTACACTTTATAAGCTATTTTGAGCCATCAATCAACAGTACCCTTCCTAGATAAGCTCCAAAAATATATACTAGGTTTTTGTTAACAACGTATTTATTATTAAGTACTCTAAGATAGGCGATAAGAAAATGCAATTCATCGGAAGAATATATTGTATTGTATTTTTCTATGGAACAAAATAATCGCTTATGTTTTCTACCTTTTCATAAAAAAATTACATAATTATTATTATTGATTGAATCTTCTGCATTTAATTCGATTATGCACTTGTTACAGTCGGTTTTCTCCTGTTAATTAATTACAACAAGAAGGTTTATCAAACTTATATGAACTTTTAGTCGATACGTGTGTTATTTTTAGTAATCAAGATGATGCATGATATAAATATTAGTCGTTACATCCATAGTAATAATCGTATAGGATAGATACACCTCATTATACTATTGAGGGATAACATTTTATTGATATTACTTTCCTTGATTGGATAATAATAAATTGATTCTTAGAACAGATTTGAATTAAATTTTTAAAAGGAGTTTCTTAATAAGCAGTAGTGAAATGATGGCGATTATTTCGATGCAGATGTCTACTAAATTTCTTCATAACATGGCAAATAAATCCACAAAATCTAGTTTATACATCAACATTTTTCTTGCTTTATCTCTGTTAAAAAAACTTGTGCGTTTCGGAAAATGATAGATTAACTGATTGTCTTGATTAACTTATTTTGATAAAAATAACAGTTTGATATTATGTAATAGTATCGACAGGGTTATCTAAATATTTTAGAATCCTACCGATATTTAGTTTTGGGAATGAAGCTGAACTTGAACACTTTTGTGAAACAGATTGCTTCAATTTAAAACTATCATACTAGATTTCTTATTTTTACAGGCTGATTATCATTAGTACATATATCTAATCCTAATAATAACGTTTAAATATAAACTAAGATTAGGCAAATTACCTAGTAACTACAGACAATAATTTTAAAAAGAACGGTAAATTGTATTCGGTCTGAACCCTGGCCCCTTAATAGTCCAAATCAAAATCCCAGCTGTCCGTTTGGCGTCACTTGATTGAGCTACAAAGAATTGCTGAATTTTGCCACCTGTGTGACAACTAGTGGTGGTGTTGTTACAACTAGTGGTCACAACACTTCTCGACCCCGTGTCGTGATCTTTTAAGGAAAATTGCATAAAAAAAGACGAAGCTTATATTTTAAACCAAAATTAGATTATCATAAAAGTATATCGACGCTATGGGGGATGTCAGGGAGTATTCTTCCATGGATCTTAGGAATAACTATTTCGTCTAAGAAATAACTAGCAATTCCATCTGGAAGTTAAAAAAATATATATCGGAGGGATGAAATATGAAGACGGGGTAGGGGTAGAAGGAATATGTTGAATTGTGTATGTAGAATTTTATAATGTAGTCGTCAACAATAATCAATACAAGCAAGTGTTTATATGTGTTCAAAAAAACAAAAAAAAACAAAAAAAAAAGACATAATAAAACTCAAAAAACTAATAGACAGTACTATGAAGTTTAAAGCCAACACAAGTATATTAGTTTATTTGGTCAAAGATTACAATAAATAATACAATGATAAGTCACCTACAGTTTTCCTATGATCCAAGAACTGTAGTGAATTGGTTAACCAAGAATTAATTACCAATAATACGAATTGCTTTTCATTTTATTAACTCCTAAAATCTCCCTATTTTCGCACATAACTCCAATTGAATCTTATTCTAACTATGATCGATTCCATGTCTAAGAGGATCAATAATTTTGAGGGATGAAATAATTATATTAGTTTAGAAAGACGGAACAAAATGTTTCATAAATATTTTAACGGATAGAATAGGCTTTATTTAAGTAGCCTGTTGAAGGTACTTTTCATAAAATCTTCGGGAAGGACGTTTTTAATAAAATTTCTTGTAGCATAATTGAGCAAGATGCTTACTAACTACAAACAATAATTTTAAAGAGAATGTAAATTTTATTCAGCATGTGATTCGTTTAACGTCATTTTGTCGAAACAATATATAATATTAATATCCAGTTTAATAAGTATAGGTGAATTACTTAGGGCATGTTATGAACAAATAGATAGAATATAACAAACAAATGGTAATGCAATTCGATAGTTCGGAAAAATTGTTTCAACCGATTACTGACACAGAAAGGGGCATATGTCCCTTTATATAGACAATAGCATGTACCTGTAATGTACATATATGTACCGGGTTAGTCACCTAATATTGACCCCCTCTTTATTTCTCTTAATTTCAATCGAATCGAAAAATTCAAAAACAAAGGATTTTATATGGTTTTTTATAAATTTTTTGAATATATAAACAAATTTTCAAGAACTCTACAAATTGAAAGGGGGCGAACAATTTTTTATTTTTTTTTAAATAGAACACCCTCTATTTTTTTACTTAAAAAAGTTACTCACAGTTTTCTGATCACAAAAATATATAATTATTGTATCTTGGTAAGTTAGTTCTTGACATATTCATACAAATATATAGTCACATCACAGGAATAAGTTTGGCGTAAGACCATAAATCAGGAGAGCTATGTTTTTGAGATATATAACGACACATCTTGTTTTTTAAGAAAAAGGGTATGAAAATTCTTTGATGCGGCAACACATAATAATTATAATAAACAAATAAACCTTTATTAAAATGACAACAACAAAGTTTAATAAACATAAAACATAAATAACGAAATAATTATAAAAAAAAACAATGCGCAATAATAAATAACATAAACCCAATGAACTTTATTAAAATTAAACATATCTATATGTTCTGCACATATCCGCCGTTTCTATCAAGGCACAGTTGGCATCTTTTAATAAATTGATTTCTAAGAAGCAATATAGAAAATATTGCATGTCAAAATCAGTTCTTTTTCTACTAATCCATTTTACTGTCCAAAGGTATATTTTTAACACAGCAGCTAATAATAATTGTTTTAGTTTGTAGGATATCCAGCAAATATATTGGTATAGACAAATTTTCGAAAATAAATAAAAATTAAATTTGACGATTTGTAGGTATTTTTGTGAAGAATTTACTTTTTCGGTAATTATATCTAATTTCACTGATAAACAACAACATTGTAAATATAAAATAAGAATTTTGTTAGAGGATTAACAAAAACTTATCTATTATTCAATTAAAGTTTTCCAAATGTATTTTTTATTAATTGTTGCAATCAAACGTTTTTCTGAAAATGTCTTCCCCATGTACTGTTTTCACTTATATTAAAAAATCAGCATTAACAAAATAATTTTTTGTAATCTAAACTACAATTTTTTTATAAGAATTTTGAAAATCCACTGAAATCTAGGACTGATTTTTCAAACATTATTCAACTGAAGTTTTCCGTATGTTTTTCCATTAATTATCGCAATCAAATGTGATTTGCTATTAACAAATGTCTTCAAATATCTATAAACGTTTATTTACATGCGCTTTTTTCATTCAATACTTTTTGACAATACTTTTCAACAATATAATTCTTTGATAATCTCAAATACGACTATTTTAGAATGTTTTGAAATACCGTTGAAATTCTGCCGATGAAGTAAATAGTGCTAACAAAATATATTTTTTTGATTATCTTACTCTTTATCTTATTCTTTTGAGAGATTTGAAATACCGCTCGAACTTTTCCGATGGTTTTCTAAACAATGTGCAATTGTAATCTTTTTCCAAATGTTATTTCTCTAATTGTTGCCGAATCAAATATGGCCTGTTTAGTCCCATCAAATTAGACAAAAAATCACTGATTTTCGGAAATTTTTCCTACAGCTAAGCGACCTATACAGAAAGTTGTGTTAGGATTGTGTCAACATATTTTTCACCTAGCGCATCATAAAAGAAGGGTTGTTTTTTAGATATAGACATATATATATATATATATATATATATATATATATATATATATATATATATATATATATATATATATATATATATATATATATATATATATATATATATATATATATATATATATATATATATATATATATATATATATATATATATGCGCGTTTTTGGCCGTTTTCTCGGTTTTTTTTTGCGTTTTTCTGAAAAACTATGCATTATTGGGAAGAGAGTACCTGATTTGATGTTGTAGATTTTGTGATTCTCCGCAATTTTTGTTCTTTTCATTTTTTCGAAATTATGCTTAGTTGCGCCGCTAGAGCGCGCTGAAGTACTTTTGAGCTGCTTTTCGACTTTAAGCCAAAACTATGCATTGTAGAGAAAAATATCAAGAGATCAAAATTGTAGATATAAAAATTTTCGACACATCTTGTTCTTTTGTTTTTTTCAGTCGCACGGTTCTTCCACTAGAGGGCGAAAACAGTTTTCTTTTTTTTTGTAATACTCTTGTGCAATTGAAAAAAAAAAAGACGCTCTAGAGCATTATTTTTTATTTATAGGCAAAACTATGCATTTTTTAGAAAATTTCAATCATATAAAAAGTTGGAGAGCAAAAAACTTCCTACAAATTGCCTTACACTTTTTTTTTTACAAAAAATGCATAGTTTTGCCTATAAATAAGAAATAATGCGCTAGAGTGTTTTTTTCATTCGCACAAGAGTATTACATAAAATAAATAAAACGGTTTTCGTCATCTAGTGGCAAAACCGTACGACTTAAAAAAAAACAAAATAACAAAATGTATCGTAAATTTTTATATCTACAACTTTGATCTCTTGATATGTTTCTCTACAATGCATAGTTTTGGCTTAAAATCTAAAAACAGCTCAAAAATAATTCAGCGCGCTCTAGCGGCGCAACTAAGCATGATTTCGAAAAAATGAAAAGAACAAAAATTGTGGAAAATCGCAAAATCTACAACATCAAAGTAGGTCATATTTTCCCAAAAATGCATATTTTTTCAGAAAAACGCAAAAAACCGAAAAAATGGCAAAAAACGCGTATATATATGTCTATATCTAGAAACAACCCTTTCTTTATCATGCGCTAGGTGAAAAATATATTGACACAACCCCAAAACAACTCTCTGTATAGGTCGCTTAGCTGTAGGAAAAATTTCCCTCAATCCTCCTAATTTGAAGGGACTAGTTATTAACATATTTTAAGTTTTTAACACCTTCCTGGCAGGCATCATTTTTACTTAAAACTAGTATATATTACAAACAAAATAATTTTGGCAATATATTACAATCTGTTAACCACTTGTTTCTTATAAAATGATATATTAAGGTAGATTAAAACGTTTTAGTCATCAATTTTGCTTGAAAATTATATGAAAATCTTCTTTTTTTATTTACTATTCAAATGTACTTATTCTCTCAAGCCATGAGACGTAACATTGACAGCATAACATTATTATTCTGTTTCTCTCAATTATAAAACCGGAATGCTTTGTTGAAAGTGCTTCCAAGCAGTTTAAAATGTACTCGATATTTTACAGAAAATGCAGGTGTAAGTATTTTTGCTGTTTACACCAGGACTAGACTCAAGCTTTCAAAATGCTTCCAACTATACCGCTTTGATACATGGTGCCACATCTACATTATAGGAAACAATCTCGCAGCGCGTCTTACGAGTGTATATATGTATTCAATATCAGTATTGTAACCCGAGGCTAAACTAAAAACATTGACTATTGCAATTTATGTGGATTTAATGGAAAAATATGTATGAATTTCTATCATAAATAAATACGAGCACAATTTGTATAATGGATCTTTGCGCGTGTAACAATTTAGTGACGACGCACGCATCGCATGCTACACCACTCGCAATTGGTACTAATATGCCGCAATTACCAGCACGTGTGTCTAGCGACATATGTTTCAATCAACTACGTATGGCATAGACAGTTAATAATTTGCCGAACAAAATGCAATTATCAAGTCACGTCTTAGCTTTGTTGTATAATTTGATTCATTGGCGTCTCAATTATTTCATTTTTGCTTCATTTACTTTTAATTTTGTTGAATTTTTTTCATTTATTTTGATGGAAATATCCCTTCCATTGAATGTTTTTGTGGATAACTTTCTCATTATTCTGCCATAGGTTAACGGATTTGTATTGTACTAACTGTTATTCTAAAATATATTTTCGGCACGACACTGTTCAAAAATGTCAATTGATTGATTCATACAATTGTTACCTCTGACGCACACGCAAAAAATACAAACCATATATACCAATGTATTTTAGTAATGCATACACCACACGCGGCGCCGCTGCATACTATGTAATAATCGTCCTGGAAAAATGTAAAAATAAGTAAGTTTTCTCAAAAGAAAACTAACTTATTAATAAATATGTATTGCAAACTTATATCAAAACAATCAGTAAATATTAAAAATTAAGTTTTACAGTGGATCGTTGAGAAAATTAGATTATAAATTCTACATGCCTCTTTGATAATTACCTGATTTTATTTATTTAAGGGCCATATTTACTCGAGTTGTAAGTAGTTATAAATCGGCTGTGAAAAGTCGAAATACAGCCTATTAAATAATAAGTGATCTTTAATTATTGTCAGTGATTAATCTGGATGCAAAGCTGCTCTACTCGAGTTTAATTGTGTAACTCTTAGGCTTTTAAAATGCTCAAAATCCTCTGTGCATTCGTTGAATATTTCATTCAGCGAGCTATATAGATAGGGATTTAATTAAAGCTACATAAGGCCACTCGAGAATAGGGAAAATTCTCGTGCCGAGGCAGTGGCATAGGTAGCGATTTCTACCCGTTCGATAGCAACCGATGAAGAGATATATATATATTTGAGTCGCAGTGTAAAGGGCCGAAGTGAAACTTTGTCCGCGCCAGGGTAAAGAGAGGTTGGGGCCCTCCGCAGGGATGGACTTGGTCAGTGAGTGCTTCGTAGATTATGAAAGCGGTCTGTGGAATCGATCGAAAGTTCGAGAATTGTGTTCGTGCTGTTCTAATTCAGAGAAATGTATCAGATGATCATATACGTGAATTTAAACATTATTTTCAAGGATCTGATTGAAATTGCAATTACTACTTTACAGTTTTGTCACTATAACACAGTTTCAGTTATATTAAGTACAATAAAAAATATTATTTAGTACAAACGTTGAACTTTTTGTCCCTTAGAGGCTTAAAACTTGGATCATTATTATTTGTAGTGCGAGAGTTTTTAGTTGAGTTCGCCCTAATTAAGAACTTGGGTCTGAAATATATTACATTTTCGAGAAACATTAAGAAAAATTAAAAATTAGATAAAATCAGAAGTACCAGCAGTGTTTCACTTACACTGAGAGAAATACTTATTGGTTATTAACGAATTACGTGTATGACAAATATATGTTTATTTTGAATATTACCAAATAAATAGGTATCCATGCAAAAATTGTTTAAAATTATTTTAAACAAGTACTAACTGATTATATTTATACAAATAAATTTTAAATGTATGTTATTTATTAGGGAATAAATATATTTATGTATGTGAAGCAAACATTATACAATACTTTAATTCCAAAACTATTCACTTGCATTATCTCTTTTCGCAAAGAAAATTACTTCTAGCAAAAAACCGCAAATTAGATATCAAAGGGTTTAAAATTAGTGTTCATTGCAGTTTAGGAACCCACTTAAAAATTTTAAATGGCATTTCCTGATGTCACTTTATCAGTTCTCGTAATAGAAGCAAACATAAAGTAATTTAAATAAAGCACAAAATGGAATATTCTGGAGACTGTGTTATGAGGCCAATGAAAATATGAGTCATTGATTTTGTAGAATCACTGTCACAGACTCAACACCGATAGATTTTATGTTTATTTTATTGTTTTATATACTTCAAACGTCTTTAATTAGAATATTCCATTAATTTACTTAGATTTATTTAAATTATCTTATTTTTACTTTTACTATCAAGACCGGCTCAACCTACTTTAGTGTTCTAAATGGAATGCAATCAGAATATTTAAGATCCTCAAATTGATGCATTACAAGATAGGGGGTGCCATTAAATATTTGGAAAGGGAAGTATCTCGGGGTAAGGTAGTGAAATATTACGTCTAAATTTTCGTGTTTTTTTTTTGCCTGGAGGTTATGGCTTGCTAAAAGAAATAATGGAGGTGGGCAGTTTTGAAATGAAAACACTGAATATGAAATATAGCGCTTGCTTATATTTAACACATCAAGTAATGATGCTTAAATTATTTTGATTTTATGAATCAACTTATATACTTAATTTAATACATAAAATTTAATACAATAATAAAAAATATAACTTTAAAATATATCGCCATTATTTTTTAAATAGCATTGTTTGTTGATTTTGTATTTGAGCTGTGACATATTCATAGCCTTTTTTTTATTGAAATCCTTTTATAGTGCAATAGATTTGCTTAATGTTTTCAGAGAAATAGGTTTTCAGAAATATTAGGAGTTCTTTATTTGTTGATTATAAGATAACGTATTTTATGAGTACTACTGTACACGTAACACTTTAAAGAATTAACTATTTTTAATGAAAGAGGAGGTAGTAATTTGCAAAAATATTATGAGGGGCCATATAATAAAAAAAGGAGTATGATATATACGTCTATTATTAATTATGTATTTGCAATTTATTTAGCTAATTTAGAAGTCACTAAATATGCAATCATTACACTTACTTGCTAATAATTATAGTATAACTCACATATTATTACCACAATGTCTCTGTCTCCGTTATTTTGGTTGTGACTTATTATTCTATTGTGGTGTGCATTATTTAATGTTGGCATATTGCCACTACCAAGACCATTTACCTATATTACGAGATGAATTTCTCATTTAGAAATTATTTCCGCCTTCCCTCTGGCTTGGGGGGAGGGAATGGAGATAAGGTGTAAATTTATAGCCTTATACAATTCCTAGAATAACATGTAAAACTGTAAATTTATACCTGTTCTCCCTCCCCTCAAGGAAGGTTTTTGTAAAAGATATACCGTCCCTGCAATAAAATGTATTTTCTCATCATCATTAGGTCATCAGTCCTACGACTGGTTGGACGCTAACCTCCAGCTTCTCCTATCTTGTGCTAACCTACGCATTTCGCTAATTGTGCTACAACCTACATCCCTTACTATTTGCGAGCAGTAGTCTAATCTAGGCCTACCTCTGCCTTTCTTCACTCCTATTTCTGCCTCCAAAATATCGCGGACCATTCCCCTATGTCCCAGCAAGTGGCCTACCATTCTATCTCTTCTCTTCTTTAAGTTTTTCCACATACTCCTTTTTTTTTTTTTTTTTTTTTTTATATAAAATGTATTTTCTATAAAAATTTAATTCAAAACTGTTTAGTTTCTAGAAAAAGAAAATCTCAATAGCATTACTGCACGATTAACACAAGTTATGCATATAAGTAAAATAATCAAAATACGGGTTGATGACATGAACTTAGCGAAATGGTATGATCTTAATATAGTTTTGTAATTTCCGTTATCTCGGGATATCATAGAAACCAACACGACAGCAACTCACTTTGGTGAGCAAATGGCTTATTTCTTTCCCACTGGAAATAAGCTTACTTTGTTTATTTTATAAAAATTAGGGGCCACGTGATACATTCATTTACATTTCTAATGAAATATTAGAATAATGTCACTTTTCACTTATCATGGATTGATTATGTAACCACGCTCTTAGTGGAAATGAATATCGGCATGTCTGTTTAAATTTGCACATTGATTTGAATGAATTTATAATAGCTAAAATATTGGAATAATAATTCAATTTTGAAACTTCATTATTTGGTTTGAAAGTGCATGAATAAATTATACATGAATGAATTATTAATTGAAATTTAAATTATTAATGTTCGTTATTTTGTTCATTTGATAATAATTTTTTATGACTATTATGGGTGAAGGTATTAGTCTCATTTAATCCATAGTATACTGATGCCATTAACTTAATTTTTACAGTATTATTAGAAACACAATAAAAGCAAGGTTAATAAATATATATTATATGTAGTAATTAAAGTACAATTTCATCTTTATTTAAGGTTCATCAATGAGGAATATTTGATATATGGCATTCATATAGAATGTATAGGGTCTTTCAATGAGGACGCTCAAGTTTTAAATGTATATAAAACAAGTTGTGTGTGAGATATCTAGTCAAGTATGGAATATAACATAGTACAAGTGCCTGCCGCGGCTTTGATTGTAGGCATATATTCGGAAGGTCCGATTTTCGATAACTTTGTCGCATACATCTGGCTGAATTTGCTGGATGGTATTCGTTATGTTAAAAGCATTAAATCGTACGACCTCGGTGGCTAGTTCGCCGCTGCGAGAGATAACCATGCCCTAAAATCGCTCCTGCAGAATGTCCATCATGGCATGCGCTGTGTGACACGTATCGCTATTTTATTGGAACTACATGTCGTCGGTATTCATATCATCCAACTTAGGCCACAAAAAGTCATCTATCATCGATCTGTAGCGCTCGCCGGTAACGGTTATGGCAATGCCACTTTTGTTTTGGAAGAAGTACGGACCGATGACTCTGCCAGACTAAAATCCGCATCAAACAATGACTTTCTCGGGATGCGTTTGATGCTGATGTATCTCCTGTGGATTGGTATCGTTCCAAATCCGACAATCTTGTTTGTCCACATTCAACCAAAATGGGCCTCGTCGCTAAAGATGATTTTTTTGGTGAATTTTGAGTCAATTTCCAACTGCTCTAGAGCCCAATCAGCCAACACACGGCATTGTCTATGGTGTTTACTTTAAGTTCCTAGTTCAGTTGGATTTTATACGGCTGCAGATCCATTTTCCGACGTAAGTTGAAGTCGCAGAAAAACCAAGTTCTAATGAAGAAAGAGAAATTGATTGAAACGTCGAATAGTCGTCGTAAAAATCACGTAATGAGCGAAATGTTTCTCGAACGGTCTCACTGATTTTGAAATATGATAATACAGTCCCATAATTTTCACACGTTGTTGAACGGCATAATCTTTTGCAATAATTTTCCATACACTTGAAACGTCCCGTACCCGGGCTATAAGATAACGCGGTATTTTTCAATTTTTCATAACATTATTAAATCAATTTGGCCTATAAAATGTTACCGAAATTATTTTTATTTCATTAACAGGGATTATATAAATTTTCCTAAATGATCTTTCATTCATTTATTGATTAGTAAAAGGATTTAGGCACGTTTTAAATTAATTTTCATAGCGAAAGTAGAGTTTTAAAATATTCAATACAAAATATCCAGATCATAAAAGTAGAATATTTGTGTAAAAAACGCATCTCGGCTTGAAGCTTAGACCGTACCAGAGGTTCAGGCAAGCGATGCAGATAACTCGAGAAACGATTATCGCCCTTATACGTTAAGGTTTATATGGAAACTGAGGCGAAAGAACGGAACCAGATGTTTAGGAAACTGAAGACAATGTCGACTAGAAAAAGCGTATACGAGGTACGGCGGCGTGCTACCTCTTTCCGTCATACCGGGGTTTTCGGAAATATGCGCTCTCTCTCACATGACGCCGAGATTTTGCTTAAATACGGAGGGAATCGAGGTAATAAGATAGTTTAAAATCAACACACGAAGAGGCTGCTGGAAGTAATCCGGGAAGAGGAAGTTGGAAGTAATCCGGGAAGAGGACATCGAAGAAGACCAGAAGAGCCGAAGCCTGGGAGCCGGGAGATTCGAAAACGTTCAATCCAAGAAGAGGCCGCTGGGGGACAGTCGGGAAGAGGATACTGGAAGTAATCCGGGAAGAGGGCGCCGAAGGAGACCAGAAGAGCCGAAGCCTGGGAGCCGGGAAGATTCGAGAACGTTCAACCCAAGAAGAGGCCGCTGGGGGACAGCCGGGAAGAGGATACTGGAAGTAATCCGGGAAAAGGACGCCGAAGAAGACCAGAAGAACCGAAGACTGGGGGCCGGGAAGATCCGAAGAAGCGAATAGCTGAAGTGCCGGAGCATAGAAGACCGCCAATCCGAAATTCATATTTCGTATCCACTACCTCACCGCCTCGGAAGGGTCTCGCCGTTCGAACTGCGCAGCACACTAGGGAAGTCCGGGGTCGGATTTTCGTAGCCTCTGGGCGGTCATCCCGTCGTCCATAGAATCGTCTGGGTCTCTACGTATCATGGACATCATCGGGAGCGGGGGTTGCGAACCTGGGGGAGAAGTTTCCGACACCGTGCCCATCGGCCAGTTGCTAGGTGAGGGTATTTCATCATTTGTATTTCCAGTAATAGTCAAATTATCGCGACCACGCATTATCGGATAGGGGGGGGGGGATATTTACTTAATGGCTCTATATCTACGTCGTTATTTCACTGTGGTACTAAATTAGAATTCAATATTATTTAGATAATTTCTGCCATAATAATAATTCACTCGCTTGTTATCCATTCACTGTTATATTTTCACTTATCTTTGATTTACTGTTATATTTTATATTTTCATGTGGGGCTGCGTCCCTGCATTTCTCTAATTGCCTTCAAGGTAAATTCACCTGTGTTATGATGTTCTTGAAAGGCCAACAACCCTCTGCCCATATTGCTTTCAACTGCAGTTTGTTGCACCTTACAGATCAGCTGTGAGCGTCCCCGAAGGGGGCATCGACAGGTCTGGGGTCGACCGCAACTCATAAAAGTTATTGGCAGTGCCACAGGTGCGCTTGTTCGGTAGTTTATATTATCGGGAAAGTTTACCTGTTCAATTAGAAATGATTATTAGTGCTTAGCGCTCTAGGGTGCATGCTCTGTCACCGCAGAGGATCAGAACTTCACCTTTGGCCAGTTTGCCATACCTTATTATCTCATAGCGAGCGGGTATGTGACAAAGCCAAAACTAAGACAGTGTCTCACCTCTAATACCTACTGCGACGATTTGGTACAAGACCTATAGCAACGAGCCATTTGCTTACTGCGAGTTGTGGTGGAGCTTAGGTTTTCTGTTGCCTCCCCAGTGAGGAAACTCACAGAGTTTGTGTTTAAATAAACGGAAGTTGCCGTTAAAAATAACAGGATCTATGGTCTGTCAACAACATTATTCAAACATATCCAAATGGGGAAATAAAATATAAATTGAAGTGAATTTTGAGTTTCCTTTTGATCGCCTTCTTCAAATATTAAAACAGTTAAAGTAAATCCGACCTAAAGTCAAATAAATAAATTCCAAATTTAAATTGATTAAATCCTAAATTAACTTGACCAGAGCAGATCATAAATAAGAAAATTGAAACAAGTAGTACGAAACTTTATATAAAGAATCTGGGGAGTAAGTATTAAAACACAACGTAGCAAGGTTCCTGCCACTAGACAAAATTAAACGATCAGGCCAAATCTTCGAACTCGTACGTCCACTCTCTGGGGGGGGGGTCAACCAGGGGTAGCAGGTGTTCGTTGGTATCATATTCTGCAGGTGTGATATCAATTAACGCCTAAGGGAGGCACGTTCTCGCGAGGGGATGTTTCTACTTCGGGGATTCGTAAATTCAATAGGAGAGTGGGGGTATGGGGTGTTTCACACTGTTGAATGATTTGCAATAAATTTTGTAGATGTTACTTTAACCTCATGGCCTATATAACTTAACAAATTGCGAGCGTCCCTAATGAAAGACCCTGTACTTGGTTGTTAGTAAATTCTATATATAAAAGTGTCTCGGATTTGTTGAAACTTATGAAGTACATCACCTGTCTGCTAACAATTGAAGAATACGGTCTTATGGAAAATGACTGAGTCGCCACAGTTTGCGAATACACATTTAGTTCTTATCAAGTCCTTTTAGAATGCTACTGATTTATATAAACTTCTGAAGTATATTGCTGCATCTTACAGAATATTTGAAAATCTCTTATTCTGAGACATATGTATAGAATGGAGTCTTTTGAAACCTCTACGAATACGAGTATAATTACATAACTTGATTTACTAAAATTCTGATAATGGTAAAAGAATTACTACTTTTTTTTCATTTGAATTTCTGTACACTAATAGTGATGTCCATAACGTTAGCAGGTCAACTTTTGCAAATCGGCCTCGCAGTAGCATAAACATTTGCCGTTTTTTAGCCGTTAATTAATCGTTAAAGAAAAAATTTTGCCCTCTTTTATTTTTCTTATAATATGGGGTGGCTTGCTAACTTTATATGAAGTTACCAAGTCGCATAATGAAATAATAAAAAAAGTGAGCTAAAAGTGAATAAAGAAAAGGTAGCTTAAACTTTGTTGTTTTCTTGCCGCTGCATGCTGCATTTTTTCATTAATAAATATAGCATGCTAATGGTTCTTAGATGATAAATTTACAGCAATCGAGGAATATGAATGTTTTGCACCTTCTCATTACGATTTTAAGTGAGGTGGAAGGCATTTGCAGTCAGGGAGCTGTCGGAGGCTCGGCTCGTTTAAGCCCGTCAACTACGATCGATCTCCTCTAATATAGTTCTGGAGCGCCTTTTCCTTTATCTTGGTCGGTCTTCATTGTCATTATTATCCATGAAGATTGTTCGTATAATATGTTAGTCTTCAGAAGTTATTTGAAATAAGAGATTTTTGAGTCGGAAACTTGTTGAGTACATAAGCACGCATGAAGTATCAATAATTCTGCTCAAAAAATAATTTTTTATGTGTATAAATTTGACATGTCTCACAGCAAGTAGATATTTTTTGCCCACATTGAAAACTCTGATGATTTTTATGATAACTTAAGTGAAACGTTGCTTTGCATGAAATTTTGCACACCCTTAATTATCACTCCAAGAAGAATACTATTCTAACTTATATCGACCTAAATTAACCGTTTATTGGTTAATCGAGTTGTTATGTACATATTCGTATCATCGTTTAAATATATCAGGTGGTCCAACCAAAACGCACGATGTTAATTATAAATAAAACAAAAAGTTTTCAGAGAATTATCTTAATATTTTTTATTATGATAGAAGGATCTATGACAATTATGTGTGAAACAAAATATCGGCCAAATGCTCGCCACGGCTTCGGTGGCATACCTCTATCCGATGGTCCATATTTTCAATGACTCTGAGACATAATTGAGGTTCAATGTCGTTAATGTGCCGAATTATATCATTCTTTAGATCTGGAATTATTCTTGGCTTGTTGACGTACACTTTTTCTTTTAAATATCCCCAAAGAAATAAGTCCAACGGTGTCAAATCACATGATCGTGGCGGCCAATTAACATCGCCACGACGTGAGATAACACGGCCATTGAATTTCTCGCGCAAAAGTGCCATTGTTTCGTTGGCTGTGTGGCAAGTGGCACATCCTGTTGGAACCACATATCGTCCAGGTCTATATCCTCAATTTCTGGCCACAATTGTTGGGCATGACGACGAGTCGAGGTTGACAGCTCTTCTGCTACACTATCGCGAACAACAGCAATGTTTTCCGCAGAACGAACTGGGAGAGCATGCACAGGTGTTTTCACATTTCCTACAGACCCGGTTTGGTGAAATTTGCGCACAATTCTCCCGATTGTGGACACATTTGGTCGATTACGCTGACCAAAAAAGTCACGAAGTGCACGAAATGCATTTTGATTTCAACGCCCATTTTCGTAAAAGGCTCCAACAATCTTAACGGGCTGCTCAAGTGTGTACCTCTCCATGGTTGAATTTGTCAAACATTGAAACAGAAAAATGTAAAATTAAGTTGGGCAAAAAACTTGACGTTAAGGTGTGACTCACAATTAACATCGTGCATTATGGTTGGACCACCCTTTATTTACTTTATGGTACGATGAGCATTAACTTTAAAGTCGATTGAAACATGATTACATATTCTTATAAACATTATCTTTTCGTCTAGTTTTAAGAAAATGTGTAATGTAATCTATCATGTTAAATAACCATTCTATTATACTTACTACAAAATGGAAAAGTGTATTATTTTACTGCACCAAACTATGAAAATTTCAAGAGTAGTCAATAGAGAGTCATCTGCATCAGTAATTGTAGTTGATTCTATACAAAGAATTTCAATTATTATATTAGCTTTTAAAATACCTGTGATAAGACTTGAGGTGTAGATTTTAGGAAAAATAGTTCGTTTTAGAATTACATTGTTTTAATTGATGTGGTGGAAAAAGCATATACAGAATAATCAAAAAGTGATGGGACCCAGGTTAACTATACTTACTTTTGAGTTATAGTTTATTTCATCGCTATTTGCCAAATAAAAGATTTCAAAACATACCGTGGCTTGTTTTTATGGCTAGGCTCAGGTAGACTGTTCCATTTATCGGCAAGATAAGAGAGTGTTTTATTTGGCAAATAGAGATGAAATGCATAGTACCTTTACTACCTTTAGGTTAAATGGAGATTGATAATCCAAACACACTATAATCAAAAAATGCTTGGTTATATGTCCGAAGGTCTAAAGATAATCTTTTCCTTTGGTTATTTTTCTGAAACGGTCAAACGGCCAATTATAGTGGTAAATACATAATATAGAGAACTAGAAAATTCTGATAGTATAAATACATGTTGTAGGGGACGCTATTGGGATACATTTATGTTTCTTTTTTTTCACCATACTTATTTTGCTTGGTATGATTGTTGGTTATAATACAGAAATTTATTTCTTAATGCTTCTATTTTTCATAAAAACGGAACAAAAACATCAATTTCAATGTCTTTATCAACATTTATTAAAGCCACAAAAGGATGACTACAAACCTATATAAATATTTTCGTACCTTTTCAACAAGAATAAATTTCTTCACTATCAAGCTATCGCAGTACTTGACCTATCACGCCATTATTCTTTCGAAGGCTAAGTTTTCGCAAAGCTATTCAGTCTCTGGTTAACCACGCGAATACGCGTATACACATTCAATCCACTAATCCAATTTAATATTCATCTATCTATTTTAGATAGAGATAGTTGTAGTGCATTGAACAATAATTGATAGGTTCACCGTACTGGAGGTAATCATTTTGTGTTTCTTTATCTTAAATGTCCAATTAATCTCACAAAAAGGCAGTGTTGAAAGAAATACGTCTTTGTGAAGGTAAATATTTTGGAAAGAATGTTCATCAAGTATTTGAAAAATGCCTCGAAGAAGCTAGAAGATTAAAAATTTAAATTAAATATTCGCAGTTTTAGTTGAATATCTTCTAATTACTTCTTTTAAGAGATTTTTTTTGTACAATCTCATCCAGAACGAAATCTCATAGTCAGATTTTGGAACAATACATGTAATCATTATCAATAATTATATTAGAATACATGATATAAACTATGTTAGAAGTTTTGTTTTGGCATTCCTTAATAGCTGCAGCCTCTCCAGGATTGAACTGTAATATTACAGGTTCTATTTGCTGTAAATTTTCAGCATAATATAAAGCTGCCTTCAACCATGTTGTCCAACGTGTAACACTCGGCTCTGGTGGTTCGGGAATTCCAGCATGCTTTCTGTGAAATTCGCAAAGATGGTTAGGAGATTTTAGAAACACTTTTTGTACTCGCTACTAATGCATCTACCTTGAGAAAACATTGTCGAATAGTTTTTGCCACAAGATGTAAAGCGTGCACTTTACACGTAACATGTAATAATTTACAACCGTGTTATTAAAGAGAACGATCTACTGAATGCATTGTGACGGCATCATCGGTCACAGGCATCAATATTTGACTTGCTAGTAGTTGAAATTTTTCTAATGTCTGCAGCACCTCCTGCGTAATTGTATTGCCAGTATGCTCAGTGAGTCTTTCGGTAGCCCAGAGCAATACAAATGTAAGTTGTTTAGGGTCCAGCACAGGTACTGTAATATTTACAATATAATTTTCTACGTCTTTAGTCTCGTCAACACATAACCACTGTCATTTATTTTGTAATTTACGATTGATCTTCTCTGTAATGTCGTTGTGTATAGTTCATATATCGCTCCATAATATTCTGCACCTTGGTAACTGGAACTGTGTATTATATTTCTGCCAAAACTTTCGAAGTTGTTCTTTATCTAATATGTGAAGCAGAATATTACAAGCTATCAACATCAACAATAAATCAAACCCAAATTGAGTTTACAAGAACACCCTCTATTCTCTATGCTGGTGTTGCACAGAATTCACGTGATGTGTATAGTGGGATTTGGATAAGCATATTAAATATTATTACTTTACACATTATTTTTGCTCCACCGTAGCATAAATCATCAAATTTATCAATAAACTATTTCACTTGGTGAGCAAATAAACGTGTTCTGGGCTTTCGCACGTACGACATACCTTATTATAAAATTAAAACGTTTCAACTAACACAGTGGAGACCGTAAGTATATCTCTATCGATAAATTAAGATCAACTACGGCCCAACAGACGTGAAAATGCATTGCTCATCCCTCTCCACTATGGTTCTTCGACCACTTACATTATTTCAGCGTTATCGTCACACTGTTACGTTAAAACCGTTTATAGATTAATCAAGATAGTTATCTTGGTGAATTACCAATCATCGTTTACAACTTAATAGAAAGTTAATGACGAAATTTTATAATGAAATTTTATGAATATTATTATTTTGGAATAGCTAAGATTTGTGGATTTGATAAACGAAACGTTTGTTGCAATAAAAATATTCATGCCTTCACCTGAAGCGCCAATGGTATACAGCGCTCGCTCACAGCCTTAATGATTAAGCAGGGGCCTAGCGTGAGAAAATAATCTGGGGATGTGATAACAATTTCATAAGGGGAAGAGGTATAGGCCGTATGAAAATAGTAAAAAAAATTAAAAGACACTAACCTAAAATGATTATACCGAGGTATATATCCTAATTTTTAAAATGAAGATCAATTTTTCGGTTTTTTTTGTCCAGCGAAAACGTCTATCACTGTTTCTTCAAATGTTGGAGACGATCTCATATCTTCTAACAAGGCACTTTCAATATTTATTAATGTTAAGGCTGACAGTCTTTCTTGCCTTTGAGAATTCCGCAGATACGTCTTTATTCTCTTTAAACATGAAAATGATCTTTCCGCGGAACTGCTTGTGGTAGGAATAGTCAAAATTAAATGACACAATTGTGATGACTCCGGGAAAATAGAAGATAATTGAAGGGTCACTATATAATGGTGAAGCTCGTGATCACTATAAATCACTGAAAGTTCACTTTTTAAACCATTTGCGTCAAAGAATGTTCGATATGTATCTACTAAAGAAGAAAAAAGTTCGCCAGGAAAACGTTTTACGAATGAAGTAAATTGTGTGGAATCTAGATTTAAGAATTTCAGTTTAGAAATTTCACTAAACCGTTCACTAATGTTCAAAGAAATAACGTCCAAAATTTTATAAAACAATCGTGCGTAGGTGCTTTCTTATCTTCTTCAGGAATTGAATCCAAACGCATTCCTTTACTTGGTGGTTGATATTCTAACACAAATCTGTCCATATGGACAGATCCCAAATGTTACTAAACTCGTTTCTCATTTTTTGAATATATGACTTGCAATCGGCTATTTTTTATTGCAGTAACTAATATCTGATATTTTTGTCTATAGAATTTTAAACAGACTCTGAATGTGGGAATATTGCAAAAAACACTGCTAAGAAAAAATTAAAATCAAGATCACGCTATAAAGTTAAAGGCCTCTAACACAAATAACGGTTTCTCGATCCCTTTTCTCATTTTCATTTTTCACAATTACCTGAAACAGCGCTTCCAAATCTTCCTTGTATTACGGCAACAGTCGTCAAGATGCGTTCACATAATCGCATAACTGAGTCCGAAAATAACGACAACAACCACTCGAGGTTTCACTGTTGACTGCGTAAGATAACTGATCTTTTCGGCTGGCTAACACGTAGCTTCGATGTGACGTGGACCATCGCATTTTAGCATTACAGAAGTAATGCATGAGTCCAATAATTTCGGGCGCCTTCACGGCCGATTTGAAATAAAAAAAGTTCATGGTAGTGTTTAAAGTAACTAATATATGTTTGCGGTCGATTTAAAATAATTAAAAAATTGTAATAATTGAATAAATCGATTGAACTTTTAAATAACACTAATCTGCCATTATTTTAAGGGATGTGACGCATCACTCACATCCATGTACGCTACGCCCCTGTAATTAAGACAGGTAGAAAAGCCTAATATCAATTCGTACCCAAGACCGGCTCTGGTCTCCTTTCTGATCAATACATGACGGCAGAGGTACTCTCCGGCGTCTTATTAAGGCGGACGGAGTGAGGCGAGCGATGATGATCTCACCGCGTGCTAGATTGGCTGCCTACGGAATCGCTCTTATTACCTCAATAGAGGAAGGCGAAGACACAGCTGATCTCCAGATTTGCACACATTATGCTCGAGTCGTTAAAGGTTTGCGAACTGGAGTCGCCTTCAAGTCCCAACAAGTTGAGGCTCTTTGAATCGATTATCTCTCATGTGCAATAAGGCATACTTTCGGAGTATGAGTCTCAGGTGGACGACCTTACAATTTCCAATAAACACGGTAAAAACGTTCTTCGCATTCCCGAATACTGGCGCTGAGTTAAGAGACGAGTTTATACGATAACGTCTGAATTAATGATCATGAGATGGTCAAGGTATAAACTACTACGCAAATCCCCCTCAGTCAAAATACTTATAATTTTTTGATTATTAAACTATACCGACAAAATAATTTTCTTAGATCAAATAACAATGTATTTTTATATAGCTTAGAAAAAAAATTATATGAGATAGATTATACACAAGTTAGTGATTCTCTTTCGAATGATCTATTTCCTTTTAATTACAGTTTATTGAGGTGCTTTTCTATAGTATTCCAACTTAAATGACTGAAACGAACATATAAATTCCACAGTGTCACAAATATGTCTTACGTTATTAAATATCGTCAAGGCTTATCTCTATTTGATCATTTTGCATTGAATATATTTTATTTATTGCTGCTGTGTCTTGATTATATATTTAAATAATTCATGTACCTAACAAAATACAATTATTCTTGAAATTTGTGCTAAACATATCTTCCTTAGGTACTATTGAAACGAATCTGTATAAGAATAGCAGCATTCTCCATAACAAATGCAATTTCTGCTGAATTAAATAAACAAAAATTATCGTTGAAATGGAGGGGCACTAACATAGGTCCATGAACTATACCTAGTGGTATACTGTACTTTATGTTTCCGATGTGCCACTTTTATTTATTTTTTGCAGAAGTTCAATGACTAATATTAAATAACTCTTATATAACTCTATGTTTCCATGTAGCTGTTTCAACCCATCTAGTATAACTTGATAACTTACAAAAGAAGTTGCAAAATTTTAAATTTTAGTGAGGATCTGTATGAGTGTTGGTGTAAGTAAAAGTTGTTTTTATACCTAAGAGGTAGTGGAAAGTGGCAGAGGAAGAATGAAAATATGATCAAAACAAAATAAATTTATGACACAACAATTGTGGAGGCTATAAAAGTTATAAGAACTTTACTGTTTCTATTTACATTAGAAAAAAAAAACAAATCAAAATTAAAAACATCTCTATCAACAATCAAGGAGAGTACAAAAATGAATCTTTATGAGGTAGTAAATATAAAAAATACTTCTTCGTATATATACACTATTATAAATAAGTTTAACATAAAACATGCAAAAACAGAACTAAGGATCTGACGTTTAGATATATAAAATTATAGATTTTAGTTACGTTGTGAGAAAAGAATTTGGTAAATAAGGTTGAAAGAAATTTAGGTATAAATGTAGTATGTGATTGGTGTATATTTACATTATGCAGTTCGTTTTTAAGTGTAAGTTTTTCACGAAGACATGTATGTAGGAGAGTAACGAATGTCAACACATTGTACAGGCGCATATTTTCAATTTTAAGCCATTTGAGTTGGTTTTATTTTTGAAACTCATATAGAATTCTCTTAAACCAAAAATATAGCTGCAACAGCAATTCTGTGTGTTTTGTCTATATTTTATAGTTGAATCGGTACGTGGATATAGAGTACACAAGTAGTAGTGATATAAGTAGTGATAGTCACGACGAATATGGTGACTTCTCTCATCTTGCTGAAGCAGCAAACAGAAATAGATTTTATTACAACTTTTATATTTGTATTATTATTAAAAAGGTTTTAGGAACATGTAATATACAATAACGTATATTTCTTGCCTATATTTAACGTATAATTACTTTCTGAGGGTAATAATATTTTGGATTAGCGTTGACGGATAGAAGACTAATATAGACACAGATACATAACTATTTTCCAAACCTATAATATATAATTTACCAATTATGGGTCAATATGACATTTTTAGCTGCCTTTACGTTGCGTGTTTTATTCATTAATGCCGTTTAGCTACTTTCTTTAGCTCCCTTACTTGCGGTTTACGATGTGTCATTTCGTCTTGATGTAGTTGTGAATGACAGTATTCCTCAAGAAATAAATTGAAGCTCCTTCGAAACGCATCAATCTCAAATTTACGAAAGAAGGATAGACCGGAAACTGCATAATATTCCATCATGAGCGATGTAAAATAAGTTAGGAACGGCACGCCCGCAGATAGCACATCACAATACAATTGACGGTATCTACATCAAAAGCAAATACTGCCGACTGGATCGTTTCGGGTTATATTTTTGTAGATATTCGAGATTCCCATGAAAATACCTATTTGTTAGCTCCAACTATGTACATGCACGATAACATCAGCTGCATGCAACTGATACAATAAAAATACCGAAAGCCTAATTTACATTAAAAACATTGAATCTTTAAAAGTAATCTATAAGTCAATCACTTCAAGAGTAATCTATGGTGCACTCAGAAATAGTGCATATAGTGAAGTAAATGATTAGACATTATGAAGGCAACTAAAAATGTGGAAGGAAGCAACTACGGAATAAGAGAAAGCAATTGATGAATAGATTCCTCACACAAATGGACTTACCGATGTATAATATTGCTTTACAAGAAGTGAAAAATATTATAACGAATGAAATAACTCCAATTCTATAAACTGTGGGATACCGGACTACTTCACTAACTTAAACTAGTACATCCTTATCAGATATATTAAGTTTTAAAATCCTTCCTAATTAACAGGCACTCTTTCATTAAATATCATAATAAAACTTTAGACTTACATCTTATTAGGTCTAGAGTACCTCAAGGTAGTGCCCTTGGTCGTATTCTATATTTAATGTACACTGCCAATTGCAGAAATCTACAATGGCAATACTAGCTACTATTGCTGACAGTATAGCAGTTATACTATATTCCTATTGTAATCGAGATACAACTTCAGTGCATTTACAAAAAAATTTAGATGACATCAAAAAATGGTTAAAAGACTGGAAAATAAAAGCTAATGAAATCAAGTCAATTTATATTACCCTCAGCACCAAAGAGAAGAACGGCCACCCAATAAATTGAAACGAACAACATTTGAAACACGTCGATTCTGTGAAATATCCTGGGATGCATCTCGATAGGATTGGATAGGATTGGATAGAAAACTCAACAGCCGAAGATATTCACGAAACTTAAGCAACTGGGTATATAGCTCAAATTAAATTGGGCGATAGGAAGAAAGTTTCAATTATCAATCTATAATAAACATTCAATATACAAAACGTTATTCAAGCCTATATAGAAATATGGTTTACAACTCAATGTGTTAATTACAATAGTTAAGACATCGTGGTACGTTCTAAATATTGAACGATATTTAGAAATGATATCAGCAAAATATGAAATACAAAAATCTAGTCAAAAATATGCAGAAATAATGAAAGTGCATCCTGACGTTCCCATAAAGGCAATAATCGATGAAGACATGGAGCCAAGACTTCAAAATTATTAAAAATGCTTCAAACCTAATTACTTATTAACGTTTAGTTAATTCAGTGCATTTTTAATTTATTTATTGATAAATCTTGACTTAAGATTATTCTTATACTGGTCAGATAATTATTAATCTAGCTTTTAAATAGGGTATGATGAATTCGAATTGTTCCCTATATAGTCCTAACAAATATTCAGTATCCATCTTAGCGACAGATTAGGACAGATTGTATGAATAGTGGACAGAAAAAATGGTTAAATCAGCTGCCTTCAATGACATTCTTTCGTATCTTAACTTAAATATTGATAAACAGATGAACATAAGAACTGCACATATTAAAGATTGATAAATAGATAGACATAGTATAGAAATATTACATAATAGTGTTGGATTTAGAATCAGCAAAAAGCTGCAGAATAATATATTATACTTATAGTAAATGTAACATATTTTTAATTTTTTATACTTTTTGAAGATAGCTGCTAATAGTATGTTTTTTACAAATACATTTCTGAAGGTCTTTACTTCCCATTCACTTCATATTTTAGTTTTTCAGATCACGTTTCTTTAACTATGGAATGTAAATGAATAATTTTATGAAGATGTGTTCTTCACTGTTTCACTCGATATTTTAATATAAAACCAGAGACATACCATCTTCATACCTTAAACATATTATATTCCATTCTTCAAGTAATAATAGCCAAAAATATACCCAACAGTCGAGATTATCCAATGATAGGAGCCATAGTTACACCTTAGATACACCCACCGCGGATGCAACGATTCAGCAACGATTACGCAAATTCAACAAGAATTGGCATAATATTGTATTATTAATCAGCATAATTATTTATATATTCTGAATCGGGTTTGTGAATAAAGTACTTACCATCAGAGGCAATAAGTGTTTCATATTTTAAACACGACAATTGCCTGTCCCACTCCACTTTACGAGTACATGAATGGCTGAATAAGCGGTTTCGGGAAAAATGGATAAATAATGCTGGTTCCATTTTATGGTAGCCCAGATTTGCAGATCTGGCAGTCATGGATTTTTACTTTTCGGAGTTTTTGATTATGAGGTTTGAATATCCTCCAATTTATGTAAAAATTAAAAATTCACATTATATTATATTTTCCTGGAGAAGATAAGGAGATAAGAGATTTCAGATAAATATTGAAAAATGTGCATATAGAGCTGACTTATGCAATGAATAAATACTTCAGATAACGTTAATACTGCTATTTTAGATTTGTAGTTCTTATAACCATATAAATGTCTAATAATGCCTAATTGTAATAGTTTGTCGAAATATTGGTAAGAAAAATATGTTCCATCCGTAAAAGCGCAGGACGTTGCTTCGCGGCCATTACATGGATGAGTGGTCCATTGTATTCTCTTATAAAAGTGACAACGTAATTCATGCGATGGTCTCAGAATAGCAGACTAGGAATAGCGCAATGGCGTTCAGTGTTGTGGGTTCGAGTTCCGATGGGGACAAGTTGGCACCTATCCCTGAGCATGGGTGTAGATGTCAACATAGTCGTATCTATGTGTAATCTTCTCTACCGCGGCCTGAATCTTTAAGGGAATGAGGTCAACTTCAGCGTGTATTCTATAGTTAGTTACATTACACGTTGTCTTAACAATTTAGATAATGTTCAGTAGAAAACAAAGGATAATTTACTTTCATCTTTATCATTTCCATATGTGCCATTTCCTGTAGCCAAGAATTGCGATGATTAAATTGTTATTCTAAATACATATATCGAATTGGTTGTGTAAAGTATTAACAGTTTATGGAAAATATAATTGTTTAATGAATATAGATTGAACAATGGAAGTTTATTTTAATTATAATACATAATACTAAAGTGCAGCTAGCTAGCGAATGCTACCCCAAATGTAAATGAAAGATCTTTATATTCGGGATGCGCGGTGCGAATATTTCCAGGGTCGCGGTTACCTTATTCCTTGTGAACTGGAGATAGCCGAATTATCTTATAATTATTTATTGATCCGTTCGATTCGTCCGGTTCTACGTATTGACTTCGGAAGTAATTTGACTATCGAGGGGGAGACCAAAGAAATGTCAAGGGTTTTTGCATTCATCCTTTTCAATTCTACGTTTTCAATCACACTTGAAAATTTTCACTTTATGTCAATGAGATTATAGTCGACATTATGATTTTGTGCACAATATTATTCAGGAGATAAATGTGTTTACTTTCAATTTTATACCATTTCTTTAATTTTCGTATTCCTGTGGAGGGTTGGAAATTCGATCGATGCAGCAACAAAAAAACAGCAGTTCAACTTTTCACAAACTTTGAGGGATTATACGTCAGTTGACATGCGTTTCAGAAAATGATTAAAACTGATTTGCTACGATCAGACAGGGCTGTCTTAATTATTTCCTGATGGTACTAATTTGGTAGGTAAAACGCGCGTCGAGTCACGTATAATCTTTTGATGCTTTCGGAAACGTGAGTTCTTGTTTGTTTGTTAATTGTCTTGTATTTAATATTTTTATTTAAACATGCTCTCGATTCCCGACTTGTAAAGTTACAGACATAGATCTTATCGATTTAGATGAAAACCCCACGGATTTGTTTCGGCACTTGTCCTGGATCGGCGTACCGTGTACGGCACTGATGAGAACTAATATGTTCGAAACAGCTGTCTGTCCGGATTACATCCGGGACAAATGTCAAATCCTACCCGTGGAGGGGTCCCTTTTCAAAAAAAGCTCTGGTCGTGCAGAAACACTAGAAAGGGGTCGAGGATCGCTGTTAGGTATAATTCAATGCCTGGCGGGGCTTCAGCCTGAGGAGTAGTTATTTCCTAGAGCGATTATGGAATAGCCTTGCTAGTCGGGAACCACTTGATAACCGCTTTCCAGTGTAATGGTTCCCTTCTCGATTCCCGGCTTGTAAGTTATAAACATGCTTAATTCGATTATTGCTTATAGTGGATGTGTTGACAACACCAAAATAATTTCAATAGACGTCTTTAAAAGTGAATTATCATAACCCAAAGGGAACCCAATTGAGGAAATTTTAAATGAAATTGAGCTATCTAAATTATCGGTAAGAGTTAAGATGGTTATCAAAATTTAATGGATATTTGCTTTTCATTATTCGACAATAATAACTCATTTTAAAAATGTTTATCTGCTTACTTTCTTTACACTTCTAAATCATGAATATGACATCAAATATAGTGAGTGATCAACTATGTTCAGTCAAGTTTTAGTTTACTATTTTGCTTGGCCTTTGTACGATTATAGACTTACACGTGATTAGAAATATATCCGAAATGTATATAATAGAAATTTTATTATGTATAAGAAAAGTTTTCTTAACAAATAATGCATATGTTATCTATTTTATTGTTCTACTATGATCTACATGTAACAACTTAGATAAAAATGTTATATAATATAATATACTGTTGATAAGCATATACTGGGTGATACAAGTAGTATGGTAAGTTAAAAATATATTATGTTGAAATTTGGTGGCAATATGTAATGTGCGATTGTTCTTTCTTTAATTCAAAGAAATGTTTTCTTTCCATTATTGTATTACATATAAGGGCCCTGTATAAATTATTATCCCAGTTGATTCGTCTTATATATATTTTTTAAATTATATATAGCATTTGTGGAATTCATTTTAAAATGGCTGCTGAAAATAGTTCAATTGTATTAAGTTTAGATGGCTGTGGTACTAATTCGGCGGTAATCAATTCTTACTATCCTGCAATATCAAAAGAATTCCAGTACATAATATTGTGTTTGATATGTTTTATTCTAATTAGTAGTTGTAGGGACTGTAAAATTTGTATATTAAAAAAAAAAAAAATTTAAACTCCGATATCGTAAAAATTAATATAGAAGCACCAATGGCACATTTAACCCATTTTTCAAATATTTATTTATCTTCACAAAGTGAAAAAACACCTATTTGGACTAAAAAAGGGACAATCCTATTCTACAAGTTTATTAATTTTTAGAATAATATATTTTTAACAAACTATACTACAGAGTCTTACATGCCTCTTATATCACCCGGTATAACACGCATTTAATAGTTTGTCATTATTATTTATGAAATTCAAGGTTAACGAACGAAAAATAGTGTGTGTATGACATATTTACGATATATTATTATATTATGTGAATATAACAGCTAAATTAAGGATAAATCATAAGCTTTTTAAGATAAGGAATATATTACTATTAATTTAAACGCACAACTTTTTATGAACAAGTTCTAAATATACTACGCACATTTTTATTTGAGAATATGCTTGTATTTTACTGAATAACGATATACTTTTCCTACAACTAAAATCATACTTTTATAAATATTTGGAAATTATAAATGCACAAAAAACAGTCAAGGTAATTACAATTTTGTTAACTTCAGTATTTAATCAGCAATTTTCTGAAGGTTATTACTTTCAAAAAAAGGTTATTATATAGTTATATTCGTTATGTAACATATTATTATACTACATAAATAAGGAGTTTATACTCCAACCCATCTACAAATGCCTTATATAATAAGGACTAAACAAATTAGGTCAAAACAGCTATTCTCCTGGCTATATGCCAAATGCTGAGCGGTGAATTACATGACAAAATTTGTCGTATTTTGTCTAACAGTGTTAGCACTAAAAATACAGTGATTGTTCCAAAACCACCAAGGAAGATGCAAAGAGTCACCTATCTCAGTATATAGCCAGGCGTTGGCAAATAGCCAGGAGAATAGCTGTTTTGACCTAATTTGTTTAGTCCTTATTATATAAGGCATTTGCAGATGGGTTGGAGTATAAAATCCTTATTTCTGTAGTTTGAATGTTACCCTCTGGTACTAAAACTTTTCATTATATTATTATACGTTATGTAGAATGTCTTTTTAAATATTTATTACGCTTGCTGCTTAAAATTGTGAAACTTATACAGATTGATAATCTATTTCACTTCTCAAAACCTGTTATTATTATATATTGCATTTATTTGACTAGATGAAATTCAAGGGGGTAAATCAGGCGAACATGGTAGCTAACCCGTTGATTCTCATCAACCTAACTAAGCCAAAACGTAGAAATTTAAATATCTAGTAACAGGCAACTTTTTTATACACATTGCATTAATATACAATTTGTATACAAACAAAACCGCACAACGCATATTATCCTTATGTCTTCTTATCATCTACTGATGACATCAACTTGATTGGCGAATCATGCCTCGAGAATTGTATACTGCTTTGGTATTTTGTAAAAATGTATCTGCTGTATATTATCAAATTATGATTTAATATATCGTATACATATCGATTTAAACCGTCACTACACAAAAGTACGTTTGCTGCTGTTTAAGAAGGACTAGATTTAATAATCTCATAATGTCAACTTGATCGGCGAAATACGGGTTGAGTGTCGTATAATTTTTCGACGTTCTCTTGAGAACTGTTTGTTTTTGTTTTTTGGCGATAGCAAGGATAAATGTGCATGCCTTGACCGGGAATCAAACCCGGATCTCCCAATTGCCGGTTGGTTGCTCTGACCGCTGAGCTATCGAGGGACACTCATTATCCTTGCTAATGCGCCAGTTTTAATGCGTCGCTACAGTACTCCCCTATGCGGGTTAAGGTTTTATGAATGCAAAATTAACTGCAAAATCGCCTGAACGTTATTAAAAATAAACAAATAACGAAGAGTTATGCATATGGTTTATCAACTAATTATAGGTTCTGTATTTGGATAATATTTTATTAATTTTCTTATACAAATTCAAGGACATTCTCAATAATACTCAATAATATGAAAATATAGTATTAGAAAACAACTTGAAAGAAACAATAGACTTCTAATCAAAACATCAAAATTTCGTTTCTATAGATTTAGATTAGTTGTGTAAATAATATCTTCTTTTTCTTCCTTCTTCTAAAGTAGGTGTATGAGCTATTCCTCTTTCGATGAATATCATCGGTACTATGAGCTAGATCTGTTTTTACAGAGGGTATGCAGCTAACCTGACCCTCCTCTTTCTTCCGAGATTGGGACCGGCAACAGTTCTACTGGGCTACTCAATCCACCCAGTAGCACTGCAGGCTAAAATGTAAATAATAAATATTTACTAAATTGTAAATAAAGTGTAAATAATATATTTTATAGTATTTCTGCGAACTTTGATTCATTTGTGTTTACTTTAAATAACTAAACGATTAACATTTAATTAATTTTATTTATATTCACAGTAAATAAGAAAGGAAGAGGCGTTGAGAACGGTTTTTTCTTCAAAATTTTATGCAGTTAATAGTATTCCAAGAATTTTCTTTAAATTATATATCATATATTTAAATTATATAACACTTAAAAATATATAAATGGAAATTCATGTTATACGTATGATAAATAATGATAGGTAAATATATAAAATAATGAGGCATTATTATTAACATTAAGACAACACTACCTGGCACTAATTCTTGTTTCAACTAATTTTCATTCATAGTAGCTAGGATATTTGTGAAAGTACTGTGTCCTCATACCTAGAACTGAAGTGCTTTTCTTTGTTCTCATTTAATTTAAAAAGAAAAACTGCAAAATACTTTGTTTACGTTTACACACTATACGCTACATTGTATATGTAAATTAGAATCTAGTTTTTTGTAGTTTTTTTCCAGGGCTCAATTATATTTTATAATAAAAATTTACAACAGCGGACCTCCGCGTGGAAATTCTTAATTAGTTTGTGCGCTCGTCTCCTATTTCCACCGCCAACTTATTTTACGGCAAGATGGGGTATTATGCAATGTTGATGCCACATGCAGCGATCTTCTGGAATATTTATAAACAGGGGATTTAAAGCTATGGTTTGGTGTTTAAATGAAAATAGGTAGCGGCATTGTTTGGTATTGGCTCACGAGGATAATTTGATGATTTATCACAGCAAATGTGATACGTGCAGGAATTATCGTACATATATAAAAAATATACCGTACTTATCTTATTTTATCTTATTTAACATACTAACTTTAATAGTTTTTTTACCATTTAATATAAATACAAACTGTACTATTACATTATTACTGTATTGTACTGTATTATTATTATTACATCGCTATTTGCCAAATAAAAATTACTCTACTATCTTGCCGATTAATGGAACAGTCTACCTAAGTTTAGCCATAAAAATAAGCCATGGTATGAGATTAGAGCTGTTTGGCATTTTTTATTTGGCAAATAGCGATGAAATAAACTATACTAAGATGGAATGTGCATTTAATTCATTTTGTAAATATTAAATTCATTGTGAATCAACAGTAAGTATAAAACAGTATATGATCCAAATATCAGTCTAAAAGAAGAATTTTCTTCTTAGAGTCAAATAATTTATATCAATCAATATGACCAGTTTTCTTAAATCAACAAATCTTTATCTGCCATCTACACATTACATTTCCTTACTTTGGAACTGAACATAAATATACATAATAATTAATTAAAACATTAGGTATTTACTATGGTGACAATAATTAAATATTATACTAACAGGGAACTCCACTAACTGAATATCAGAAAGTGTTAGAGAAAAACTAGTTATCCACCACATTGTCACTGTTGCTAAGTAGATATATGTCATTTGGGCAAAAGGTTGTTCGTGGGCGAGTAAAGAGCGGTAATCTCGCTCGACTCGCAAATACCCACATCAAGGCCATTACGTCTGCCAATGAATATGTCGAGGTTGTTCATTAATGTTCTCTTAATTTTTAAACTGTTTACTTTAAATGTTTAAGTGTTTCCTTTTCTTCAATTTTATCCTTGGAATATTCATAGCAACGATATTTAAATATTATTCTCCTCGAAATTTTAACATTTAAACGTCAAAGTCGGTACTGTATTACTAACATAAACACGGTGTATTATAAAATATAATAATTGTATTTTAAGACAAAACATAACCTGTAAAAACAAATTAATGAATTTGATAGAAATATTAATTTTTATCGTTTACTTTACTTATGTAATGTATTGTTAAAATAATGGAAGTATGCTAGTTTTCTTGGGTATATAAAGATATACGAATAGATTATTTAATGAGGAGGTTTCAGGTCTTACAATATATTTAGGTGTAAGATGCATGTTTTAATAAAGGATATTTTTACAATATTTCGAGAAGACTTCATGTCCATTAAATTTGATAAAATAAACGTATATGTTATATTCTCAAATGCCACATATGATCTACAAAACTCATAACACCATCAGGTGCAACTATTGATATTTGGATAGTATAGATACTCTTTAGTTTTCCGTGGGAAAAGAATAAATTTTTACTGACTGCAAAATTCGCGACTTTTTTATAACGTGGTGGCTTCTTGATCTCGAACATAAATGTTCTCGCTTTACTACAGATTAAATAATTACCGTTTTTATTTATTTAATTCTGTTGGTTGCTTTCGTACTATCTTACACATTTTATTTCTAATCATACTAAGAATTAGGGTATTTACATTTCATTTTACTGTATACTACGTTACATCATTCAACTATACACATGTACAAAAGTGATATGCCTTTTAACTATTCGCCAATGCCAATATACCTTAACATTGGTGTGGTTAGTGGTGCAAGTGTTCCTCATTATATTGAACTAGGCGTTCATGACAATTATTGTGATACAAAGAGTTAGTGAAAGCATTAGAGGGGCATGTGTATTTCCTAAGACTAATGCTTGTGTGAAAAATGTCTCGAGAAATGTTTTAAGAAAATTAGTGTATGTAATCATCGCGATGAATTTTGGTGGCTAAGCTTCATCACTTACATAACGGCTGCTCTTTGTAACATTTATTCTTGCATGTATGATTGTATGAAATAATCTATTAATAACATATTAATAATATATTAACACAATATTTTGACTCTAATCCATCGTGCAACAAAGTAATATATTTTTCAAAGAATTGTGAGATTCAAAACAGTACATGAGAAACTGCAAAACGGTTTCTTTCATTCATAAATTAAATGACAATTTAACTTCGAAAACATGTACATTAATTTATATATATTCTAGCTTTAACAAACCAATTTATTAAACTACTGACAACCGTAGAGAATCTTATTGAATAGTTATCTCCATATTGAATGCAGCTCTAATACATAACCTTAAGTATAGGTCACTTACTTGTTAATGTAGTTAAATATGCTAAGAATTAATTAATAACAACAATAACAATTAGTGAAACGAATCCTAATCCTGATACACATTAAGGCGTCAATCACCTAGATTGTAGTGAAACAGGACAAAGAACGTATTGCTAGTAGTAACAGCTTGACAGCATCTTCGCACATTCTCAGTATTAATGTCTAATACTTGCGCATATCATGTATATTAAGACCGAAATAAATGTTTCTTTTGCAGAATGTACTTCGTTAAAGTACTGGTTGAAGTAATGCCGCGCTTGGCAGGATAGTTTATTGTGTAATCAAAGAAAAAATTCTTGAATATCTTGCATTGTCTAGAATATGGCGAATGCGCGGGTTGAACTACTTAGTTCCACTTCCCAGTTATATGTGATTTGTTTCGAGTAGTTTATTTTATATACTGTGAAATGTAGAGGATATATTCACGTTATTGTTTGAATCCTATGAAAGTATGGAATTGTTGGCATACTATTTTATGAACTTTTTGAATAATTTTATATTCAGTTGAATTAAGTTTAGTGTCAAAAGATAATTTAAGATATTATAATTATTTAGAATTTATTTGAAAGTCGCCTACTTCTATACCATATCTATGTCAAGATAACATAATACAATAACATATTGCTCATTTATTTAAAATTAGATAAATTACAAAACGAGGCAAAACGTTTATAAGACAATATTAATTTGGTAATTATTTTCTCTATTTTATATAAAAATTATGAAAATGAATAAAGTCAAAACTCTAAAGCCAGGTTCCAAATTACTTACATATTTCTTGTATAAATTATTATGCAATACATTTTACATGTTAAAAAATTAGTACAATATAACAGAGTAATACGAATGGTGTGCATTTGTATATAAAATGATATGGATTTACTATAGTTTACACTATAAATGTGTTTTGTGTAGAATTTTTACAGAATAGAAAGTATTCATGATTTTTTTCTCTGTACACCTTACCTATTACTCAATGACTTAAAAATTATCATTGTTTTAATATAAGTTATTCCCAATTTAATTATACAATATTATGTATAGATTTAAGTGGATATTACGTTACTAATATAAATATGGTATATTGTAAAATATAATAATTATATTTTAAGACAAAACATAACCTGAAAAATAAATTATAGGATTTGAGAGACAATAGCTTTCATCGTTAAAATAAGTATATATAAATTATTAAAGTATGTTCATTCACTCGGATATATAAAGATATAGACTATGTAATGCAAAAGTTTTAAATTGTACAATACATTTGAGTATAAAATACATACGTTTTAGTAAAGTAAATTTTTACACTTCATATCTCGAGAATAACTTTCATATTTCGAGAAGACTGTATGCATTACCTAAATTTGGTATTATATACTTTAACCGTACAAATTTACATTATTCCATCATAATCAATACCAGATTTACAATTTCAATCAATACAAATATCTACAATTACAATCATTACAAGATATTTATCACCACGAAAATTAACATTATATTTTCACAAATACGTCTGCATTTTTGTAATTTCAGTACGATCTTCTTATCACAAATTTTTAGCCAAAATCAGTAGTATGCTAATAAGATTAGTTAGTATCTTGTTGGTCAGTAATACTCCATGATTGTTTATGATTTTCTTATATTTCGTGTTCATTTTACTTATTCCAACATGTTTCAAATAAAACTATATTCTTTGATAACTAGGTAAAAAATATATTTGAAAAAGATCCTCTAGAATGAGGTACAGTCAAGCTTCAGTAATTCCGATTTGATGTCCCAGTAATTCAGACGAGACTAAAATATCACATTTCTACACTATGTATCTAGTAATCTGGAATAACGCAGATTCCATAATCCTCCCTCCAAGCAAGTGAGAATATTTTTGTCGAGCAATATCTCGCTGCCGAACGCTTTTTTATTAATTGACATTATTCCTGGTCACACAAAAGACATTAAATTAATCAGCAATTATTCTAATTTGTAAATATGTTCCTTACACCTTACATCTTCTTATACATTTCTTATCCAAATATTATGCATGTATTCTTGTTGAAGTGAATATTTTGTCTTTTAAAGAAAATAAC
Organism: Rosalia funebris; assembly: GCA_037954035.1. Taxonomy (NCBI): domain Eukaryota; kingdom Metazoa; phylum Arthropoda; class Insecta; order Coleoptera; family Cerambycidae; genus Rosalia; species Rosalia funebris. The sequence continues at coordinate 6,577,114 of JAZFAV010000032.1, forward strand.
ATTTTCAATATTATTGAGGACCTACTTTTGAAGGATGCACATCTTCAATTCATATGGCAAAGTAGCTGTTTCACTTCAAGGATTTTGTCGAAAAATTCAGACAATGATATGTCAGTAATTATATACTGAGAATATGGTTGGCTTGAGTCTTCCAATGAGTATTAAAGGAAAATGAAGTGCAGAATGATAACATCCAAAATAACAAACTGATAACTAAAAATCTGTAAATGGATAGTAGATGATGAGCCGCATTTTATGGAAGACGAAGTAGTCAGATTCGAACTAGAACATGATGAGATTATTTATTGTTGCAGTACATACTAAGAGTAGATTGAAAAGAATGACATTTATATAAATATAATTGAAGGGTACAGGGGAAAAAGGATGAATGTCCAAAAACTGCAATTTTGAGATAAATCGGTTAAAAGGTGTAGAAGGTCAAGTGGTTTCTGAAGAATGAATCGTACGGGCCAAAAGGGACAAGGCTCACAAGTTACAGCGAAATGAAAATATGCCATACAGGGAAAGAAAGATGAAGGTCCTAGCGATTTATGAAAGAACGCTGAATGTCCAACTGCTCCCGCGCATCGTCAACGTTCGAGACAGCATGATGTAGACTTGAATGTTTGGTTGGCGTGAAATAGGTGTTTACATTACATCATATTGTACCGCTTTGTTGTATTCGTATCTTTAGCTTGTAACCTGTTAAGTAATAGCAACCAAGAAGCGTCTTATTTTTTTAATTAATTATTATTTTGAAATTGGTAAAAAGAAGTACTGTGCAATGAGTGACGAAGAATGTGGCCAGTTGCCATCAACTTCCAAAAAGAGAGTCAAGCATGGCCGTATGAGTGATGTATCAAAAAGACTAAAACCAAGTAGTTACGAAACTAGTGCTAGCCTGTGCTTGTGCTAGGCTTAAATGCTTTGAGAATGCCACAAAGGAAGAGAGAAAGACAATAATAAAACATTTTAATCAACTCAAAACACATGATGAACAAAGTCTGCATCTAGCCGGATTAATTGCACATCGCTTTGTCAAAAGACGTCGAAGTCGAAAAACTAATAATGATGAAGATGTTAACTATCATTCATTCTCATACATCTACAAAGTTCGTGTTCAGCGTAATGATTGTTCCGTTGAAATTCCGATATGTTATAAAGCAATGCTTTCTTTACATGGTATATCGACCAAACGTCTTCAAAATATTCAACATCAATTAGTCACTGTTGGACATGTTGAAAATGATAAACGTGGTCGTCACTCTAATCGGCGTCACAAACTGCGAGATGATAAAGCAGTTTATAAACATATCGCATCATTTAAAGGCAGAAAATCCCACTACAGCCTTCGTGATTCGACACGGACCTATTTGCCAGAAGATTTGAATGTGAAGAAGATGTATAGAATGTTTTTGGAGGACTATTCTGATTTGTTATGAAACCTATAGATGTATGTTTGTAACAAAATTCAATATAAGTTTCGGTTATCCTCGAACAGACACATGCAGCTATTGCGATGAATACAAGGCAAAAAGGGTTAGCATGGAAAATGATTATAAAGTGCATATTTTAAAAGCTGATACATTTTACAAAAGAAAGCGCACAGCTCGCCTGACATCACAGAAGCATACTAACATCTAAGCTATAGCTATGGACTTTCAGAGAAACCTGCCGGTGCTCAATATAAGCACTAACGATGTTTATTACAAAAGGCAATTGTCATTTTATTCTTTTAATATCCACGTGCTATCTACCGGCGAGTCGTTTTTTCACACATATACAGAAACGGCTGCCAAGAAAGGATCCGACGAAGTGACATCTATGTTATTTGACTTTATCTTTAATCACTTGGACGACACCGTGGAAAAACTTGGAAATTATTTGCGATTCGTGTTGCGGCCAGAACAAGAAGTACACGTTATTTCGTCTATTGCATTTTATTGTCCACAGAACAAACCGTTTAATTCAAATGACGTTTCCAATTCGTGGCCACAGCTATTTGGAGTGCGACCGAAACATGGGACTAATCAATCAAAAAGCCATAGTAGAGCTTCCACACTGTTGGAATGAACAGATTATGAATGCAAATGTAAAACCTAGTCCATTTAGAGTAATAAGTTGCGAAGACCAGCAAATATTTCGATCCTAGCCAAGTACTTCCTGAGAAAATGTCCATTTGAAAGCAGGCCAGTTAAAAACCTTCTAATAGTTAAAGAGTTGCCAAGAATGATGTAGTTTCGCGATACCTATAATGGATTCTACATTACATCAGTAGTAGTACCACCCAAACGAAAACAGGAGAAGTCTGCAGAGCTACCTACTGGAGAATTTATATTACCTAATCTAAAATACCATGAACGAATCCTTATATCTGAAAAGAAGTATGGAGATCTTCAACAACTTAAACGGTTTTGTCAAGACCCTACTGCAAAACTGTTTTTTGAGAATCTACCTTGCAGCCAAACTACAAGAGAAGATGGTGACTAAGTTTATGAAAAAATTGCCTTGTATTTCGGTAATTTTTTATTTTATATCAGTGTTGCAGTTTCTAATATAACCATTATTATTATTATTAATAAAAGTTTTGGTTTTTCTGAGCTCTACATTAAATTATTGTTTCAGCCTTAATTTACATATACGCAAAACAACTAAGTTCTAAAGAAGTTTGATGTTGATTCTCTTTCGCTTATTTACTTTTTCCCAGTGCACCTTCCGTGACATTCATCTTTTTTCATCTGAATGTTCTGTTTAAATTAAAAATTTTTTTTTTATTTTTTTTCTACATCTATTTTGGAAACAAGATGGCGGCAGTGGTATAAAATTAAATTCTATATTCATAGGTAACTTTTAAACAATACTTCAAAGAAATATGTTTCTAAGCCGCAAACATACAACGTTATAAATTTTAAAATCCGTTTATCTCACAAACTGTATTTTGTGACATTTATCTTTCTTCCCCTGCACCCTTCATATACATAGATGTTTTTTATATAATACCACGAATGCTGCGACAAATATGCAAAGCAATTTGAGCATAGTATCATTAAATAAGCAAAACTCTCTAATTCTCTTAAATAGGTTATATAAATGTTCGGTTTTTCGTTGTATAAATTTTAGTTTCTATTTGGAGTATTATAAATTGCAAGTTGTTGCCGTTTTCAGAAAACCTTCAGTTATTTGAATTTTTCTAGATAATTGGAGGGTAATTTAAGTGCTTTACTTAAGTTTTAATGAACCTATATTCCTTGATATTCATTTGATTGACAACAGTTTTATTGGAACAATTTGGAAAATGATAATATGTATGCTATTTCTATATAAACTATTTGCAGTTTCTCATGTGGCACCTCCAAGTCTCTCGTTTCATGGTCCATGCCTATCAAACTACCACCAACTCGTTTTATTTGCGGTTCTAATGCCATAAAATCGATAACATCGTTAACCTAACGGCATCTGCCTATAATTAACAATGTCTCGCATGGTTGTTAATGTAGTGTAGGAACAATTAATAAATAGAGTTTATGGTCCAGAAATAGCATGGATTGCGTGAGGTGCGTGATTGCGAAGTGCAATCGGCCTTCCATTATGGGAATAGTTTCCTTAAAATATTTATGTAACCCTTTAACTGTAATGTGCCTTAACGACCCATCAATGTTCCAACTTTGTTAATTAACTAAAGAGGATATAAGTGAAGATGGCGTTTAAGGGGAGAGAGAAAACGTAAATGTGTGGAAACTTCGAATTTAACTTTGCAATGTATTACTCGTTTAAGTAGTTGGAAAGCAGGACTAGAGATACGTACGTGTGATACTTGATCATTGGTTTAATGGAACTTCCTTTATTAATAATAAATGGAAAATTAACTACTATTTCAAATGTATAGACAAGCTTTATTGTCTTTGGTAACGCTCCATCGAGAGCCAATTGGGGTTTGACGTTTCATTAAATACGAATTTCTCAGAGAGGTTACTTAAGGTGAGAACAGTTTTTATAATTTCACGTGGAAATCCACGTATAGTATGCGACAGGCTACTGGGCGAGTATTGGATATTCTGCTGAATAGTTGTATCAAAATGGGAAACATTTAATTACATACTATTTGCAAATGCCAAGATTTGAGGCCGACATTGTATATCGATCGCTATTAATAATTCCTGGCGATACGCCTTTAAACTTATTTCTGCTTTTGGCATATAAATGATAAGTCCAAGGTAATAACAAGTAACGTTAATCATAATAAAAGCTTTAATATAACTGAAATATATAATGTGTTTAACCATAGTGTTACTAGGAACTTACTGCTCTTTCTAGTTCATGACTAAAACGAACAGAACTATTAGTGTAAAATAGAACTACCTGTTAATATTAAAACTTCAGCCTCAACATTGACTAAATTAATCTTACAAGGGTCACGACCTAGGAAATTCATTTCGGTATGTGACTCGGCGCATAACTAGTATACCTTAATAGTGTTTGACTGTCAATACATGAACGCGCACTAGCCACCTAATTCTCAGAAAAAATGCTTTAAATAATCGATGTGCCACTAATATACTGATAAGTATATTAGTGGCATATTTTCAGTTTATAAGTAGTGTGTTAGCCAAAGTAAGAGAGTAATTGCTTATCGTCCGGACGGCCGGATTTCGAAATTCGTTCAGGTATCTTTTATTTTAAATTAATAATTTTTAAATAAATTGACAATCTACAAATATTATTTATTTATTATTTTTTTATATTTTAATTATAGTAAAAGTAAAATCTTCTAACTACTATGTACATATATATATATATATATATATATATATATATATATATATATATATATATATATATATATATTATAATTATAGGTATAATAATAGTAGTTACAAGTAGAATATTTAATGGCTTTTGATATTGAAATGTAAGTGAAACGTAAGATGGCTAAATGTTTTTTGTTTCTAATGTTCTTATGACAATCATGATTCAAATTCTTGTTTCTAATTAAAAATGTAAGATTAACTGTAATATTCAACAATAAGAAAACTAATGATTATATGCATTATTTATAGCTATTATTATTATACCCATAATTACACAGTAAAAGATTAAAATTAAAAGACTTAATTTTTATTAATTAATATATAAAAAATAATGAGTAAGGAATATTTGTAGAATGTAGATTTATTAAAAAATGATTAATTTTAAAAATAAAAAAAAGATACCTGAACAAGTTTCGAAACCCGATCGCCCGGGCGGTGAGCAAGTCTCTTACTTCGGCTGCCAAGTTACTTGAGATAAAAATGAAAACTGACCAGTATATTAATCGCTAGATTATTCTTCGATTTTTTAAAGCTTCTTTTCTCAGAATTGACTGGCTAGTGTGCGTTCATGTATTGATTGTCGAACATCCTAAAGCATAACTGATTATGTGCCGAGTATCTTTCCGAAATGAATTTCCCAGGTTGTGCTCTTCCCTTGTTAGTTTAAAAAAGTCCAGTGAAATCGAAGGTACAAGCCTTTGATCAATATTAATCATGTTAACAATTAGAATTTGACAGTTTCAAGTCTGTGTTTTAAAGTATCAGAGGTATTATTGCAGTAATTTTAGTTTTAGATCTCTAGTAGTCTAGAGTCTAATGATTTGTTAAAATTGTGCCAGAAGCTATTCTGAAACCCTGAACACATATACTCTGCTTTCATTAGTATACATCATATACTCATGATGCATATTATTTATGTTTAGGTGTTGTTACTTTATTTATATATTGTACATAGGTATAGTCGTATTTGTTTATGGGTATATATCTATTGTATAGCTATACATCTTGTTTTATAATTTTTATATAAACTCCTGGACAAAATTAATGCATTAATGACTTTAAACTCACTTTACTACTTTTAGGCGATATTATAATTAAATTATTTCAAGTAATGTTTAACAAATTGGAGTTGAATTATCGGGAAAATCTTTATCGGTAAAAAATTGGATGTTAAATTAAATCATAAGCATTTGAATTCAGTGGCGTCTATATCCTCCTCCAGCTCTTATCACTGCATTAATTTATTTGGGCATGCTATTGATCAAGTGGTAAATAGTTTCCTGGGGAATATTCTTCCATTTAGAAAGAACGACTTATTTTAGTTCCCTAAGAGCAATAGAGGCAGGTATGAGGCACTAAACTGATCGTATTAGTGTATCACATATATGCTCTATGGGGTCCATATCTGGGATTCTTGGTGGTCAGTCAGTTGGAATATTCACTAATCAAAGGTAGTCCAATACCTCTCTAGAAATATGGGATCTAGTGCTATTCTGCATAAAAATGAGATTGTCTGTTAAACAGCATTTACGATGTTCACCTACAATGTTTTATACGTAGAAATATACACCCATGGATCTCCCCCATATAGAAACCAAATTTGTACGACCATCGAAACAAATTTTTTCCCAGAACATTATTCATCCACCAAAAAATGGAATCCTTGGACATATATCGTAGGCACCAAATCTCTCTCCTGGGCTGCACTAGACTCGTTCATGTCCATGTGTTGAACTAAAACTTAGTCTTGTTTCGTCTGAAAACAAAACCCGCTTCCCATCGTCAATGGTCCAGTTTACGTGTTCTGTTGAAAAAGGCAGTTCAATAACTCTATATTCTCTGACGAGCAGTGGTGCAATAGCTGGTCTAATTCTCTTTCATTAAGCCTTCTCCTGACAGTTTGCCAAGGAATTGCTACATTTCCAGATTCTGCTAGGTCTCTGCTTAATTCTAAACTGGTGGAATACCTGTTTCTTAAGATGAGTTGTTAGATATGTAGACTTATTACGGCCTCATCCCGGGTTTCTATAATAACTTCCAAGTTCATTGAAATGTTTAACTGTTCGATTAATTGTTTATTGTCTAAGTTCTAACTAATTAGGCATACCACTAGCTAGGTCCCTCATTAACCAGCGCTTTCGCTGCTTCATCTTCTCTCAAGTTGCCTTGACGATTCATTTCTTCTACTCTAAGTATACTGTATTTCATTCATAGATAAAGTATTTCATTCATTTAATGACATAAAATTAATAAAATCACTAGCGTAACTGAATTCATAGTTTTATAATTATTTTTATATTATTAACAAACAATTACAAAATATTACTTTATATCTGTCAAACAATTCCAGTTATTTATCAGTAGTGATAGAGAATATCCTAAGCTACCTACATATAATTTTTAAGGATTTAAAACTTTGAAAAATTATAAAAAGTGATGAAAAGTTTAGCGAATGCTTAGATACGTTAATTTTGTCCAGGAGTGTACCATAGTCTTATATATCGTTTGTCACAAACAAGTTCCTATTGAAATTTTTATGTATTATGATGTTTATTTGTGCACGTTTGTGGACGCAATAAACATTTGTACATTTTACTATATATTCAAAAATTAACAAAAACCGGAAGAGGGCACTAGAGTAACGTTCCTGTTAAGTCCTTAGTTATTAATAACACATATTTCCTTTCAAAATGTTAAAGTTAACGCTAACGTTGGCTTATAGGCGAGGTTGGTAAAACTTAAGCCCGAAGAAACATCATCCGCAACTCCACCTTTAGTCTATTTTCGTCTGAAGGATGCCCTCAGTCGAACTTTTTAATGGAATTCTTTTGTTTCATCATTGCTGATGGGGCTTTTGCGTACAATTTCTCTGGGCGTAAATAAATATTTGATTCGTTTGATTTATTTACTTGGCAAAGAATGTAAGGTTCGACGTTACTCAAAAGGATTTTCAGTCAAAACGGGAATAAATACGTTTTAATATTGTATTCACTGAGTAGAGACACAGATTTCGTACCAAACACTGATATAACGGGAAGACCGGCAGCTGGTTGCTTGCATGAACTGGAATGAAACTTCTATTCCGAATTTTCTATTCGGAATTAACTTTCTGTTCTCACTTTAGATGAAGGATATTACTAAGATAATAGTAGCTGAAATGAAAAATGTGGAAGTGCAATGTAAAATTACCTAAAGTTTAAGAGAATATAAACAGTGGAAGCGGTAACTCCGGTTAACAAGGGATGTAGCCAGAGATATGTGGCTAATTTTTTGGGAGTTAAACAATCAATAATTAGTCGAATAGTTAAACGTTTCAATGAATCTGGAGGTTACTGTAGAACAACAGGACAAGGTTGTAAGAAGTTTACAGATGCAAGAGATAAGCGATGTCTTATACAAGTTGTCTTAAGTAAAAGGAATTCTACTTGTTTAGATCCAAGCAGAAAGATGTAGAAGCAGCTCAACATGTAGCAGTATTAGGACGAATGGTCAGGAGAAATCTTCATGAAAGAGTATTGGATACTACTCACCAGAGAACATACAATTACTAGTCTGTGTTCTGCAAGAGTACACGCGAATTGGACCATTGATGACTAGAAGCGAGTTTTGTTTTCAGACGAAACAAGAATAAGTCTTAATTCAGCAGATGGACGTCAAAGAATATGACAAAGGCCAGGAGAATGATTTGCTGACTGCAATGTCTCTCCGAAAATCCCATTGGTTTGAAATTTGTTTTAATGGTCGCACGGTTTTGGTTTACGTAGAAAATATTGTAGAAGAGCAAGTGGTGCACCTTATTTATTGGGGATAATTTCGTTTTTATATAGGATAACGTTCGGCTACACGTTGCTAGAGGAATATTGTACTACCTTCGATTTGAATATTCCAACTATGGACTGGCCACCAAGAAGCCCAGATACGAACTCCATAAAGCATCGATAGGTTGCACTAAAGTGATTAGTTAGGCGCCATGTACCTGCCCCTATGACTCTTAGACAACTCGAACAAGTCGTTCCTGTCTAATGGGAGAATATTCTTCAGAAAACCATCCACCACTTGATGAATAGCGTGCCCAGACGAATGGAAGTAATGATAAGAGCTAGAGAAGGATTCTAAACGCTACTGAGTTCATATTCTTATTATTTAATTTAACCTCCAATTTTTTTTTCTAAAGTTAACATTTCGTTGTTAACGTGTTAACATGTTGTAGTGTTATCATAAAGTTCACAGTCACTAATACCATTTTAATTACATTTTATATTAGTGTTCCTTCTTGTTAGTTAGTAATGTTTTCTCGATAATATCATTCTAATTTTTTAAATATCATTTAAGTACAATATTATATAGGTACTATGATTTAAACTTTCAAGAAAACAAAAGTAATATTGTGAAACTTCACTGATGCGTTAATTTATCCAGGAGTCTATTTATGAACAGTGCATACAATGTACAGAAATTTTGATATTTTTTTATTCCTTATCGCTAAAAATTACAGAAAATATTTTTATTCTGAAATCGGTCAAGAATATCTACTTTCTCAGTGTAATATTATATCTCAAAATACTCTATTCTAATATTGTAGTCTACTTCTAATTAGCTGTTACAAAACAGTGCGCGAGAAGTTCGAACTATTACGAGAATATTCCATAATTTTATAATTACACCGAGCTGAATATAATTTGCTTGATTTCTGTCCCTAATAGTATATTTTGACCAGGAATTTGTTTTACTCGAAACTGTATTTATATTGTGTAAAGTGGTATTGACTTTCTAACCTAACCTAACGTAACCTAATCTAACGTCCATGACCTCTCTTACCGACTGAGTACTATATTATCACTAATCAGGCGAACTATTTCAATTTTGTGCCTCAAAATTAGTCGTTCTATATCGAGTATCAATTATTCTTAAAACTATATAGCATATAAAATTTATTTACACTCTGTATAACAATTAACAGTATTGTATAATTATTTCAAGAATTCCCTTTTCAAGAAATATAAGTTTATTTACAAGAAAACCAAGTCAGCGAAACGTACTTTTTAAAGAAATTAATAATAATATTTCTATTATTAAATTTATTTGCAAAAATTTTATAAGTTTAAGAAGGTACTGAGTATAGGAATTTTTTTTAGACTATATAAAAACATGGCTAATACAATTTATGGGATTTTAGCCCCCAAAGATCTCACCCGGTAGGCCCTTATTATTAAAAATAAATGACATATTTTTCAAGAATATAGTCTTCGGTGTTCTACCTAAAGAAAATATATAAAAATCGATTAATATTTACAGCATTTATCAGTGTATTCAACTTTGAAATGGGTCACAATGATCCAAGAATTAATCTTCAGAAGTGATTCAGTAAAACAGTTAAACTAAGCAACAAAAATACGAAGAGTTCTTGTTTCCCAAACAAATGATTATGTATATCGATTAAATGGGCAATGACGATGTTACGACTAAATATTCCATACAATTAGCTTTGTCAAATTTTTGTGGCTATTATGGCCATTTTAATGTAATTATATGGTTGTGTTAAGTTCGTCCAGATTACGTTATCCACCAGAAATTCCTTGGGGAATGCAACAACTTAAATGCAGTTCAACCTCTTCAGAGCCGGGAATGCCAACACATTAACATTGAACTAAATTAACTATGCGATCCAGAATATTAACTCTGATTAAACGCACACTCCGGGGAACAATTAGGTATTCATGATTACCGGTACTTAAAGGACCCGATTGATATGGAAGAAAAAACAGGAGAACACGTATAACATTTTTAAATACTTGGTAAAGATTTATCATAAAATGATACCAGAAATTTTGTTCTACTTAAAAAAATTATCAACGTCATATACAGGATTTATGTCATGTGTACATCAAAATATATTCAAAACAATCAAATCAACTTGTCCAAGGATGTTGCTTCATAAAGCACACCATAAAACATTGATTTATTACAAACTTCTATAATAACGGAATAAATAATATTAAATGATTTTTTTACAGATTGGATGAAGGATAAAGTAAAACTGGTAATAAAAATAGTAATATTTATACAATAAAGAAACTTAAATTAAAAAGGAAATTACATATTTCGGATCTAACTTCTCACTTAAATTTCGCTTAACTAGACTATTTGAAAATGATAATTATTTCTAAGAATAGTGGAGCATTTATTAACTTCATACTACACAAAATGTGTCACGTATGTAAGTTACTTGACACTAGAGACTCTAAGAAATAGAAAGCTAAGTTTCCACAAGGTACTGGAGTATTGTATTTTACTTAAAGTACGTTTCGTTGATCAAGTTGGCATCATGAAAATGTTAACAATAAAAGAGTATGGTTTCAAGTGTAGCACCAAAACCTAAGTCAAGTAAGAGTTCTGTTATTTCCCTAGAGCATGGTTCGTATATGTGAACGATATTTGAGCAATTCTCGATACGATAGCAGCTGATATGGGTGATTTCGTTTCCAAATTAAATAACCGAATCATATTGGAGAATTTGCGTTGAAATTGAAAGCAATATAAAGTAACCATTCTTCGACTTACTAATCATTAGACAGAGTATGGAACAGGCTGAAGTTCAATGAAATATTTAAATTTCATTGGAATTGCAAAATGTCCTATAATTAAGTCCACATCACACGACTAGGACTGCGGTGGGGAAAATTCGACCAAATAACGCCTTGTTCGCAAATTTATGGAAGTATAAAAAGTATAAAAACCATTGATAATTAGCAACTATTGCTTAATTGTGACAAAAAATTGTTTATCTTTATAGTTATAGTCTAATTAATTTATAATAATTAAGTAGTAAGCTTCACCACCTAATTTTGCTAAATGAAATGATATTCATATACCATTTATAATTAATAAAATGTTATTAATAACGCTACTATTTCAGAGAATTGGAATAGTAGTTCACTTATCAAACATAAGGAATAATTAAACACAAGGTTTAAATATGACTAAACATTTCGACTAAAGTAATGTAAAATTAGAATACAGTCGGCATTTAGTTCAATGCCATCGAAGTGGAGCCAGTGAAAGTCTTGTCCCTGATTTGTATATACTATATTGATGCTTTTTTCCCTTAGAGGTTTTTAAAACAAGTTATTTGTATTGTGGTTGGGAGTAGTGTATTAGGTCCAATATTGAACGTGTCACGGCCCTTGCCTTTTACATGAGTATGGATGTGTCCACCTCTGTAAACGGGGTCTGGAAAGTGAGTCTTGACAAGGTCTCACTTCTTGTGTATCTTAAACATTAAAGCTTCAAACCTCTTGGGAAATAATTTTCACAAAGTTATGGAGTACTATCAGCTAAAATATGTCTAGTAATGCTGCGAATAATAACAAATATTTAAAATAACTAATTTAGTTATTTAAAAAATCTGTCAGTATTTCACTTGCTACTTACCTTACAAACATGAGTTACTTATATCACAACAAAGATTAACCCTTCAAAACAACATGAAACAAAATTAACCCATTATTTTAAAGGAATCTGAATATTTTAACTGTTGACATTTAAATTACGAGGTTTTGCATATATATGTTCATTCAAATACTTCATTTATAATTTTTAAATGTACCATAATCCACACTTAACATAGATCAATGAAGGATCAAGATGACACCTATATTTTAGACTATTTAATGATTAATTTATAGTAATTAAATATTATAATGTTTATAAATTAACATATGCAGTATTAATATCAAAGCGTAGCATAGCATAGAAACTAACAGCATAGTATATCGCTTTACTTAATCCAGAGATTATCACTTTAATTTAATAGTAAACATAAGTTTCAGGCACTTTTGCCGTTTTCCCTTGTACAAAGTTTTCTTTATCTCTTCATCAAAAATAAAAAAAGGATATTTGAAAATTAATTTTATCATTTATGTATCGATATTAAGTGTTGCTATATTATGAAGTGTATTCTACATATATCAAATGGTATATATAATAATAATAACATCAATAAATCAATGTAAATAGTAAAATGACAACTACTAACATTTAATGAATTTAATGTCATTAATATTAATGCTATTTAATTCATAATACTGATAGAAATAATAAAAAATAATGTACAATTTACATATATTATAATGCATTATCAAGACAATAAAACTGGTACAGAAAATGAAAATTCGATAGTTATTAAGATAGTTAATGGTAATTTGTTAATGTTTTTTAAAATTATAATATATTATTAAGATATCTTTATGTACGTATAAATTAAAGCACAAAGGTTTCTGTTGGTTCCCATCTATTATATTATTACGAGTACTTTAATTTTATATTATTTCTATCACCTTTTTGAATTGCGTCACTTTCTGTTGAAGTTTTTTTTTCATCAGTATTTTTGGTTTTTGTAAAATCCGAAACCTTTATTGATTGATATTTAGATAATTGCATGGATTACTGTAAATAACTTAATTTGAAAATTCTTCTCGATTAGGTTTCTTCTGTGCTAAAACAATATAGTGTGTATTAGGAATAGCATAAATATTAAAAAGCTATTAGGTCACTATTACATAAGCCCATACTCGTATGATGTAATATAAAAGGCGAATTTGAGATAACTAATTAACTAAACCATAGTCTGCTTTCATGAATCCTCTCGAGAAATCCAAATCCACAGATAATCCTGACCTCTGAGATTTCTCCGGTAAAATAATGATTAAGGGGAATATTTTCAAGTAAAATTTGGTCTATGTTTTATCCTGTCATCCCAAATTAGGAAATGTTAAGTGATATGTTACGCTATAATATATACATGTCATATCAACATATGACATGTATATATACCTGACATATACCAACGTATATGTCAGGTATATGTACACCTTGCCCTTTCTCCATAAGTTTCCTAATTTATCTTGCAATGAAGTGTGCTAATTTATTTGATGACAATTTTCGCGTTATTTGATAGTTATTATTTAGTTTAAAAGCTTTTATTAAAACTTGCTTGTCAATAAATTTATTATATGTTTATTATGTATATCCTGATCAACAAACTGTTATGCATTTCTTCATTTAATTTGTATTGTAGATAACTACTAAATTTTATTTAAAATTATCACGACGCTTTGTAGTTCATTACAATATCAGATGAAGGTATTTAATGTCGCCGTACATTTTTTATTTCAAGAAAAGTAAATATGAATCTTTAGAAATATTTTTAGAAGAAAATTAATTTATATATACTTTCTTCCCCTAAAACCTCAAACTCTGAAAGGAAATTTATACAAAGAAACAAGGACAAATATACTTATATGACAGGTTACTCATCCATGTTGCAAACGTTAGAGCAATCTCTTGGCTTTTATTAGCTCTGGGTCCAAATTCGGAGTCAACCGCATCCTCTGTTTTAATTATAAGTTTCATCCAATGAGTTGTTGCGTCACAAAAATGTAAGTTTACGTCTTAATTGAATATCCGAATTCAAACTTAATGTGAATTAGTCACAAAAATGTTTGAGAATTCTGTAATTCGATGGAAATTTTTATTTTGTGTATCTGTAATATTGAACGATTGTTTAGCATGTCTTTTTAAATATTTTCACGTAAAACAGGAAAAAAATTTGCAATAAATGTGTTAGTATGAATCGGAATCAACTAATAATTAAAATAGAACTAATAATCATAGATATAATATATACAGATTTTATTACCAGCGCCTTCGCCAGATTTGCTACAGTAGTACCTACATTGTAAATATTATTTTTGTAATATTTAATATTGTTTGTCTTTTTATATTAAAATTGACTATATCAGACCGGTGGAATATGTGTAACATCTAACATGATCTGTGGAGATTATAATCTTCGAACTAATAATAATTACTTTATGATTACGAAATTTGTAACGTCTTTATTAAAAATAGTTACATACTTTTATATTTAGGATGATTTAGTAGAAGCTTTATGGGATATTTATAACAAGTATCGAAGGTTACTAAACCTTATTAGGAAGAGATTAATTTCTTTGTATCTTTTTCTATAGGAATACTGCATTGTTTTAGTAAAAATTCGTCACGTCTTCATTGAAAATATTCACGCAGTAGGCAATACTGCGTGAATGTTTGGCATGATTTACCAAAAACTTTTTGAATTTTTGGCTCTAAAGGTATTGTACTATTTTAGTAAAAGATTCGTAACGTCTTTTATAAAAATACTTACGCAGTATTGCCTCTAAGATAATTTACTGGAAACTATAAGCAATATCTGTAATAAATATAGAGGGTAGTTAAGATAGTGATACACAGTGGCGAAGCGTCCATTAAGGCTGTACAGCTAGCTAAATTGCACATCATTCCTTGTGTTCTCCCCTCTCCCCTCACTGCACCGTGGATCTCAATAAAGTCCGTTAAAACCAAGACGACGCCGACGGAGAGTTAGCCCAGACAGCCCATACGCATTGCCGGTTACCGGCATGCCGACGCGAAGAATGATATGCAATCCTGCCAGCCTTATAGCCTTAATGGACGCTTCGCCACTGGTGATACATATCGAGGATATTTAAGGGTTATTCAGGAAGTGGTGAATTTTTTTGTATTTCTCTAAAAATACTATAGTATTTTAGAAATTTTAAAATTCTAAAAAATATTTATGTAGTTGTATAGTAGAATTCCTGCGAGATGTTTGTGGAAAATATCGCGAGTGATTAAGGCTTACTTAGGAAGTAGTCAATTTTTTTTGTATTTTTTTCTCTAAAAACACTATTATTTTATTTAAAAAATCGTAATATCTTCAATAATAATATTTACGAAATACTGCCTTCAGCATGATTTTCTAAAAACTCTAATGAATATCTGTAATAAATATCAAGGGTAGTTAAGGACTATTTAAAAAGTAGTGAATTTTTTTGAATTTTCTTCTCTAAAGGTTCTACTATTTTATTAAAAAAGATCATAACGTCTTTAATAGATATATTTATGCAGCATTGCCTCTAGGATGCTTTACTAGAAACTCTAATAAATGCCTGTAATAAATATCAAGGATAGTTAAGTGTTATTTAGGAAGTTAAGATTTTTTCTGTATCTTATTCTCTAATAATACTATAGTATTTTAGTAAAACATTCGTAACATGTTTATTAAACATAGTTGTATAATTTTGAGTTTAGGATGGTTTAGTAGAAACTGCAGGAGAGCAAATTTCGAAAGTGATTAAGGCATATTTAGGAAGTGGTTGATATTTTTCTATTTTATTCTCTAAAAATAAATGTATTATTTTAGTAAAAGATGCATAAAAAATTTAATACAAACGTTTACAGACATTGCCTTTGGTACGAATTACCAAAAACTCTAAATCTAAAAATTCGTATCTGTGTTGTTAAGGATTATTTTAATAAAAATTCATAACGTTTTCAATAAAAAAATATTTACGCAGTATTGCCTCTAGAATCCTTTACTACAGATTTTAAGAAATACTAAGAAACGTAACGTAATATGTAAGAAACGAAACTCTAAGAAATAAATATACGATTTAATCATATATTCATTTCGATCGACTTTAGCAGGATGGTGGTTGGTCCGGAAGTTTCTCTGTTGGGGTGACTCAGACCTTGGAACTTGAAGTTAGTCATTAGAACGTCGGTCTCGGACTGTATATGTAAATAAATCATTTTCAGCTGTAAATCACCATTGAAATATAGTTTTTCCTTCAGGCGAGGTCAGGAAAGGCAAGCCTAGGACTACGCAGTCCTATGTCGATGAAGTAAAATCACAACTCACAACACGATTAATGTTTCCACTATTAACCTAAGAATATATTACATATTATTGACCTATATTTTAGCCTTCAAATTGTTTCTCTTAACTCTATAAATATGTGTAGTTACTCGATAAAAGGCATTATTATTACATTAATAATTAAACATCACACAAATTTTGTAAAACTATGGAAATCATTTTATGTAATTTACTCCAACGAAAGGAAATCAAGATTAAAACATTAAATTCATGCAGTACAACTTTGCCATCTATTGGTCATGATTTATATATTTTTTTATGAAATAAGCTGTGCTATGGTATATATAAATTTTAGAAGAATATGGACATTTTACTAATATCATATGGGCGTCACCATGCCTTGTAAGTTTATATAGATTTTAATAAGTATATTTATTTTCGATCAGTATCTAGTTGGTTGGCTCATCACAAAAAAATATTTTTTGTTAAATTTTATATTAAATTCTGATAAGAATCATGTTCAAAATACACAAATAGATATTCCACCTACCAAATTCTGGTTTATTGCGTTAACTTCATATATTTCAACATCACATTCAATATATATTAATTAGTTCGAACCGCTATAACATTATAGTGTTAAATAGTGTCAGATTTAATATAAAAAAATTTAGTATTTGTAGGTAGGTACCTCTTTTCTTCTTTGAACGCCACTGGTACATAATATGTGGTCAGCATATGTTCCTTGTATTAAATATGTTATTGCTATAAAATAAGAATGAACAGTCAGTACTATTCTTTTAGTTCAAACTGTTGTTGACTAGTTAGTTTAACAGGAGGTACTAACATGAAATACTAATATTAAAAATATCTGTACGTTAGATGAAATTTCCATAATTGAATTACGATTAATAGCATTTTAATATTGTAGAATTTTCAGAAAAAATAATTATTTCTTGTGATGAGATAACTAAGTTCTGCATTTTAAAATTTCTAAATTAACAACATTTCTGGTTTACTTTTCTAAAAGTGACCAAGAACTTGGATAACCAATATATTTATTGGTGACAATATGTTCATTATTATACCATTTAAAAATCCCTTCTACGCTTTGATTTTGTCACCACATCTTAATATAATCAATAGCCCAATTATTTATACTTCTCAAGAATTCATGTTTAAAAATCCCAATTTATATGAAACATAAAATGAATCAGATTCACAAATTCATACAACTGTGTCAAACTGAAAAAAATATGTTTAAATACTACCGAGAACTATATAGCTTTTATAGTCAATGTTTAACTAGAAGTAAAACTAAACTGCACATATTTAGTAAATTATTTAGATATTTTACATATATTTAGTAAATAGACAAGAACAGTTCAGAGTTCGTAGAGCTCTAAGATACTAACTGTAAGATACTTGTATATAAATATATTTTAAATGATTTTGTTGATAGGTAACCGTCAGGGGCTTAATTACAAATAGTACATCACATATCTCTTGTATAAGCTTCTTCAATTTGTTGCTTGTGTGTAAAACTATATAAATAATAAATAACAATAGAGCCACATAAGTATAATATATTTATATATTGTTACTTACTTTTTTTATTTGAAATTTGTATTACGTGTACCTCCATATACATTTTAGACTTCTCCTCAGCGTTATAATTTGGCACTCTGAATCGATGAACAATATAATTTGC
This sequence comes from Rosalia funebris, assembly GCA_037954035.1. Classification (NCBI taxonomy): domain Eukaryota; kingdom Metazoa; phylum Arthropoda; class Insecta; order Coleoptera; family Cerambycidae; genus Rosalia; species Rosalia funebris. The sequence goes on from JAZFAV010000032.1 coordinate 6,595,349, forward strand.
TATTTTCGCCAGCTAATGCATACTGTTGACCTATTTTCCTAAAGAGCATGTTTTTATTTCCGTAAAAGAAGTAGAAAGCTTTTAATTTTATATATCAATTCGTGCTCCTAATCATTTGATTGACTTCGTGAGTTCTGAATAATCTTAAGGAAAGTTAACGTTGATAGCATCTTATTGAATTTGTGATGCCTTGAGGAAAACGTATATTTTGAAAGTGATATCCAGTTTTTCTTTTGTGGTAACATGTACTCGAGAAGTTGTATTATCAGATTGATTGTTTGAAATACATTTTAAGAAATTTTTTTTAAAGATTGTCACATTTATATTTAGACTACTGTATACGGAAGATCACTGATTTTGATTAAAACCAGTAATTTCCTGCCGTAATGCTACGAAAAAAATAATCACGGTTGGTGTATTATATTTACCACACAAATTAGAAAACTTTAATTATAATAAAACTAGAGACGATTTAAAATAAAATATATGCTAATCGAGTTTTTCTTTATCCCAAAGTTTTGTGTTGCATCGAAGTATGTTTCGTTAACTAAGTTGACATTATCAGTAGGTGACCCTAACTGTGGTCACCCTATTGAACCACAGTTTTATTATAGTCTAAATTTTAATTGGGTTTTATTGAAGATAATTTGCAATGTCCCAGTACGCAGATAAGGAAAGCTTTTTGGACATATTTGTCCGTAAGCACTGATCACATTTGATCACATTTACAAAAGCATATTTATCCATTCTATACTGAAAACGTTTACTGAAAATGTTTATGAAAACTCTAAGCACATAACGGCAACCCCATATATTGGGGTCTGTTTGCTACCCCCAAACCGCAGTACGAATGTTATTGATTGCAGACCTCTATAGGAGAAATGCAATACATCATTCATTCATGTTGTAGATAGAGAGCAAAAGCTTGGCTTTTACTAGCTATGCGTTGGGCATTGAATTAAATGCACATCAACTACTAGTTCCCAATTTCCATGCTCATGTCTTTGCAGAATATCTTTTTCTTTATATTAATTCGTTCTGAAAGGAGCCTTTATATATCAAATATAATCAATGAAATACTCAGTCTGCTCCCTATATATTGAAATATATATATATATATATATATAATGCTTATCATCATAGAAATTATTATTTATTTTATTATTTATTTCGCTATTCTACGGGTCCTAACACACAATTATAAAATAAGAGGCAAAATAAATACAAACTAATGACGTCAATAAGAATCTCTATAAAATATTATACTCTGATTAGAAAACCAATAGGATGATATGTTTCGTCTAAATTAAATGTGTAATATTTCAAAAATCTTCGCTGATATTTTTCTAAATTATCTATGTGCACGTGAAGGATTGCATATTAAAGAGGTATACTCTAAATTTGGTCGCACTACCGAATTATAGAGTATTTTAAAACTAGGAGGATGTGAAAAATATAGGATATTTCTAATAATATATCCAAGGGATTCATACAATGTTTTATTATATAATTAAAGTGCGATATGAAAGTAAGTTTTTTTTTCAAATATCTCACTTCTTAGACTGGAAACATTCAGTGAATGTTTCCAGTCTAAGAAGTATATTGTTTTCAAGTCTATAATCATAAAATCATATAAAAGGCCTATAAATATTTTGTTTAGTTCTTATGGACAAAACATTATATTTAGCAATGTTACGAAACAATTTATTATTTATTCACCATGAAAAACTCTATCTAGAATATTTAAAATATGAAATATCGCAGAATAATTTTAAATAAACTTCATCATATCCAAATACAATTTACAGTAATATCAGCCACGACATTATTAATACAAATTTTAAATAAGAGCGGTCCTAAATTAGACCCATATGGAACACCTGATATTTGTAAGATTTCGATAGGTTTGGAACCATGGAGGAAAACTATGTTTAGGAATACGTTTTTCAGGTACATACACGGAAAGCATGGGATCTAATATGTAGTAAAAGTAATCACAAGCAGTATCAATACTATTTTAACTGGTTCCAGTCAACTTCATATAGCATAACGTAAAGCAGAGTGAACTATACTTTTAGAAGAATATCAGAATCTCCTGTAAGGTCATATTTACTGTCGAATAAGACAAGATCAAGCAATCTGTAATTTGTATTTTTAATGTTATTTTATTCTATTAAATTTAAGAAATATTGAAAATATAATTTATTTTATTATCTGAATGGAACTCGAAGAGAGTATTTAGGCATAATGTTTTTGCATAAATTATTAAATTATTGTACGTAACATAAACGTATTTTATATTACAGCTCCTAAAATCAATGCGCTATTAATTTCACCGATATATAAAATTTGTACAGATTTCCAACAATACATTTACAACAATACAAAATAGGGTAAATATTGCATATTGCTACTCTGGCTGTACAGATATGTATAATGCTATATTGTGTATATTTAATGTTCAATGTTTCAAAAATGGTTTTAGTTTAGTTCTTGCTATTATTTGACTTTATGTATGTATGTTTTGTGTTGAGTTTCTCTCATTTTATAATAGGCCTTGATTGTTGAATAGTAAATAAATAAATAAATAAATGAATAAATGATGCACTGTGATGAGCGGAATATACATTGAGTATGTACGGTAGAATTTTAATTATAAATACGATAAAAACATATGAACACGATTCGATTGTTCATTACGTGAAGCGATTAAACACGATCAAAAGTTTATTAACTACATATAAACAAAACTTATCTATTAAATAGATACTATGTATGTGTTTAAAGGCACTGGTTAATCTATTTCTGGGGTAATACAAATTTATGATTATCATTAGAAATAATATTTATTATTGCATTAAAATTTTATCGTAGATCGGATTAGAAGATATATCCATAAATGAGCTTGGAAACTTGCTTATAAATAATTAATTATCCCTACATTAACCCAATACCGTTTTCAATAATATATCTTCAAGCTGCACATTGGGGCAGTGAATGAAGTATTAAATTAAAATTTCACTTCGAATATCTGTTGTCGCTATCCATCAACGTAAAATCACATTAATAATTTATGCGCATCAATTAATTTGCTTTATTTATACCTTTTCATGTGTAGGCTATAAATCTCGAATAGTTTTAGTTATGAGCATCAATAATTATTCTATAAAAATGTATTCATTTTAAGTTGAAGGTTAACCTTTTTAACACAAAGTGAATGCTAGTTGAGTGAGAGTTGTGTCCTTTTTATTACATTAATTTAATCCATTAATTAAGTGAGTTACAATTATCATAAGGATAAATATTCTTAATTCATATAGGTTGGGATTACGTACTCTGCCTTGAAGATACTCGGATGTGCAAAAAAGATATGTCATTTGGGTGGCTAGCCTAGGACTGCAGCTAACATATAAGTTTCTTATACTAGAGTCTATTACATATCTTCGTATTTATGTGATATCTGTGAGCAACATTAATATTAAATACTTTCCAGTCCAGTGAGTGTAGATATGTGTTTACGTTTACATAAAAATGATGCGTTTTATAATTAACACTACCCACTTGGATATCTCATCAGTGACGGGGTCGAATGGAACCAACTATGTATAATTTATATAACACGTACTACCATAGAGACCAAATGGTTATCAAACAGGACGGAAAAACTAAACTCAGTTGTTTGTACCCACATCGATTCAAATATCTGAAATCTAGGAGACAGTATCTCAGCTGCCGCGATATTACCCAAGTGTAATAATACTGATACAGTACTCATGGTGGGCAGCTTTACTTACAATATATACGTAATAATTTAATTACAATAAATATTTTTCTATTATACGTATGTATATACGATGAACGTACGGGGTCAAGATAATACTGCCAAGTTCAAAGAAGTACTAAAAAGAAGATGTAAATATGATATTTAAGCATATAGTTTCACTTGGAGCAAATACATACTATGGTTTGCATAATGATTTTTTGCATGTGCGTCACAGGTAATAATCGTATGAATCAATCAACTGACATTTCTGAACAGTGTCGTGCCGAAAATACATTTTAAGATAACAGTTAGTACAATACAAATCCGTCAACTTATGACAGAGTAATGAATAGGTTCTCCACAAAAACATTCAATGGAAGTGATATTTCCATTAAAATAGATGAAATAGATTCAACAATAATCAAAATAAATGAAACAAAAATTAAATAAATTTTACAGAAATATTGAGATGCCAATGAATCAAATTATACTATAAAGTTAAGATGTGACTTCATAATTGCATTTTGTTCGGCGAATTATTAACTGTCTATGCCGTGCGTAGTTGATTGAAACATATGTCGCTAGACATACGTGCTGGTAATTGTGGCATATTAGTAACAATTGCGAGTGATATAGCAATGTGATCCGTGCGTCGTCACTAAATTGATACATGCGCAAAGATCCATTAGACCAAACCACAAATTGTGGATATGTGTTTATGAACGAATCATATATAATACAATCTAAAAAATATCGATATCGGGTATTGCGTATGTATCTCATATTCAAAAACGATTGTTTGCTGACCCATACCTAGTTTTAATGATTATTATAATTATTATTAAAATTCTCTAGATTTTTTGTTTAGTTGACGTTATACCACCATTGCTCATTTTTTCATATCCATTTCTATTAATCTCTTACATATAATTTATTACACTCAATATAACACAGTATTATTAAATAATACTTTGTTTACGATTAAAAATTCTGTTATAATTTACTTTATAGTAAGTCTGGTGATTATTATCTACTGACTACATCCGAAAATATAATAAAAGCTAGATAAACAGTTTTGAGCAGCCATATTTATCATCTTGAAGCGAAACCATAAACATATTTCTGATTTACAGTTTACAGCAGTGGCAATTTTAGAGAAACTATAACAACTTATAAAGCAAAGAAACTCGACACAATAATTGACACTGGAAGTGGCTGTAAATATCACAAGAAGAGACAATCTGAAATTTATTCCCGGCGATAAATATTTCTTAATTGTTATTGTTTTATCTACAAGCAACATACTACAATAACTGCGAAGATAATAATGGATATATCTCTGAATAAGATAGTCCTCACGCCAAATGATAAATAGACGCGGTTTTCTAATTCCTCTTATTTTTCAAATGTCTATGACATTTCAGAATTATAGAACTGACGCACTGTATTAATGGGTGTTATTTAAATTTAAATTCCCCCTAAAAAAACACCCCTGACGAATATCATATTTTATTTGTATATATTATCTCTATAAATTTATCTCAATAAATGTTTTCCATGAATTTGGTCAATTTATATTTCTGTTTAGTGGTATTCTACATCACACTCGGTATTTTAATTAATGTATTGTTTGTCGGGTAAAGATTTGTGATTGTTTGCTACTACTGTTACACACTTAGTATATATTTTATTCTATTAAATCGTATTAAATCGTGAAGTAACTTCAAAATGTCTTCAATGTGTCTATGAAAGAAGTGGCGATTGAATGGTGTATATAGAGTAAGTATATTTTTTGTTATAAAATTGACATTAGTGATTATAGTAGCATTTGGTGCTGTCGACAAGAAACTGTTAGCTTAATGTTATGAAATCAATATCTGGACTTCTTGGTTGCCAGTCTACAGTTGCAGTATTCACAAATCGAAGGTAGTCCACTCTAATAACGCGGGGCCGAGCGTAATCCTGCATCAAAACGAAATTGTCCTAGCTGAATTGGGCAAATGGCATCATATGTTCTTCTGCAATCAATAATTTCTACGTAGAATTCATGGATCTCCTCCGCATAGTAACCAATACCGTGCCAGCATCGAAACAAATTCCTCCCCAGAACAGTATTGATCTACCAAAAAATGGGATCCTCAGAGAGATACTGCTGGCAGCGAACCTCTTTTCTGGCTTCCAACAGACTCGTTGCTGTCCATCTAGTGAATTAAGTCTTACTCTTGTTTCATTTGAAAACAACACTTGCACCCAGTCGTCAATGGTCCAACTTACGAGTTCTCTTGCATAACACAGCCTATTAAGTCTATGTTCTCTGGTACAATGCAGTGGTGCAATAACTGATCTACTACTGTCCAATCCTCCTTCGTTAAGCCTTCTTCTGGCCTTTCGTCCAGAAATTATTACATTTCAAGCTGCTGCTATGGCTCCGCCTAACTATAAGCTGGTTGAGTGCCTGTTCCTTAATGCAACTTGCATAATATGTCGCTCATCTCTTACATCTGTAGGTTTCTTACGACAGTGTTCTGGGGTTCTAGAGTAAATTCTAAGTTTATTACTTAAGATGCGTGGACGATTCATTTCTTCAACTCCGTGGTAAAGAAAGTGTCCCATTCGCTTGATTAAAAAAAATCACTAGCGTAACTGAATTTACTGCCTCTTGTAAATCACTTTAAACATTATTAACAAACAATTTCGAAATGTTACTTTACATCAGCTGTGATATATTAGGCCACATATATAAAATGTATAAGGGTTTAAAACGAAAATTATAAGAAATAATGAAAGTTTTGATGATGCATTAATATTGTTCGGGAGTGTATATGGCTAGATGACTACAAATCGAATCTGCATCTGCAGAAAATGAGAAAATGTAGATATATAAATTAGGAACATAGCTATAGGAACACCAACTAACAGGGAGCAGGAATTTGGAATATACACCACAATACAGTATTGACAGCAAAATATTGCTCTGTAATTAACTAATTAACTGGATTAGTGAGATTAAATGGACCGCAATTTAAGTATAGCAATAGATTTCTTTACTGATATTATTCAATGTGAGTTCTAATTCTACGAAGCGAACTACTGATGTCTATGTAGTCTTACGAGTTAATCTTTGGTAGAAGATTTCTAAGATAATTTATAAGAGAAGGTATTTACCATATACTCGAACGATAGTTTTAGATCCTATTGACAAGTGAAGAAGCTTGAAAAAATGGCACTATAGCTCCACTCATATAACAGATAACAATATATCTTTTCACCTCTAAAATAAAATCCTAACCCTTTCTTGTCTTTGGTCTTTGTTTTAGAGTAGGCATGTCAAACATGCTGCCCGCGCCGTATGCAGCCCACCAATACATAGGTTGCGACCCGCCGAGACTTTTTAAAAAAATTTTGAAAAAAATATTAATTAATTGTTTTAAAGTAAATTTTATTTTTATTTGTATGCAGTTTAGTTTAATGCAGTTCCAGTATGCAGTTTAAGTTTTGCATTTCAATAATTTTTAATTTAGAGATCGAAAAATAGAGAAAACATAGGATTAAATTAAATTGAATACACATAAATCTCATTTATATGCATCTACGATTGAAAAAACACTTTGCGGGGACGATGGTGCGGAGGAAAGTAAGAAAATACATTTTTGTTTGATGCTTGGCACCTGGCACTTGATGCTTGAAACGACTATGTATGTATAATATACAATACATTGATCTTGATATTGAGTCTAATAAATACATAATACATAATATAATAATTCTAAAAATCGGATTTTATTAATTCTTTCAACATTGAAAACATGCGGCCCACAAGTTAATACAAAATAAATCATGTGGTCCATAGTATCATATGAGTTTGACGTGCATTTTTTAAATGTTAAAAGATATATCGTTATCTGTTATATGAGTATAGTTATAATTAGTAAATTATGCAATTAATAATAAGTAAGTTAGATCTTCGATAGGAAATTCCTCAAAATTTATATTTGAATTTATTCGTTAGACTAACGAAAATATTTCTTTTAAATCCTCGTTGTACGTCAAATTTTAAATCGCCAGCTTAAAACGTCTTCGGGGAAATAATTGCGTTTTAATACAGTTACCACAGTCAGCCGTTGTGCGCCTTCAATAATTTCCCGACTTAAATCCAATCCCAGGCTGCTAAATAGTTTAAGATGACTAATCAGTGGTTTTTCCAACTTCGCTGCCACTACGAATATTCTGACCCACTTTAAAACGTAAAATTTTCCATGTTAAATACTAAATCATATGTAACTACTTCACAGTGGCGTAATTAAAACTGCATTATTAAAACGATTAAAATTAGCAAAAAACGTTTATCAAGTAAATTGTTTTATAATTCCGTGATGTATAATAATGGAATAAGATCCGCTTATAAAAAATCAGGCTGCTCTTGAGCTGTGTGCGATTTTATTCAAGATTAATTTTGTAGAGCGTGTCTGAGGGTGGGAAATTTCTTTTAGTGCAATTTGCAAGCGCTAACATTCTGTAGTGACAGGTCTGAAAGTAGGTAGTAACGAATAATATTGTATTTTGTTCACCATTTGAACGGTTTTCAAACTGTCTATCTCGTTGCCTGCTATTTTATTTGCCTTGGTGAATGTACTAAGTATGCTGGCTGACATGTGATGTAAAATTTGACACGAATTTAATATTAAACGAGATAAATTCACCAGTTTTGTGTGACAAAAAACACCTCAAGGCCATGATAGAAATTTATATATGGGATGATTCTAGATGTATTTTTTAAACCCATCAGAGTTAATCTTATCTCACTAAAATACGTTGATATATAGAGTATATCAGTTTGAACTAAAGGATTGCGCGCCATTTGTGTTATGTCAAAGACTGGGCGTCAATATTTAATGACTATCATCTACAAACCATACGACGTCAACTTGCTACAATTAATAGTTCAACAACGAATAGTTTGTGTACAACTGTTTTATGAGAGTGAGCAATTGTTTACAGCTGAATTAAGAAAAATTCGCACAAAATTAGGAGAAAATGAGGCACGTACAAAGTTAAAAGTTCGTAACTTAGTAAATAAATTAGAAGAGACGAGTTCTGTTATTGATAAGGCAACACCAATCCGTCCTCGTCGTGGTCGTTCACATGAAAATATTTTTGCAGTGAGAGAAAGTGTACGGGAGTATCCAAAAACATCAATTTGACGTCGTGATAGAACAATTGAATCTGTCAAGACACACCGCATATCGGATTTTAAAGTAAGATCTGCATCTGTCAGCACACAAAATTCAGTTGACACAACAATTAAAAGTTACAAACTCTTCACAATGTCATACATTTGTTAATTGGGCGTTAGAAAAAACTATGTGTTGCTGATTTTCTAACAAAATTTTGTTTAGCGATGAGGCACATTTTTACCTTTACGGATCCGTCTGCGAACAAAATTGTCGAATTTGGGGTGCTGAAAATGCACATGCTGTTCACGAAAAAGAAATGCATCCACATATATGTACGGTTTGGTGTATACTTTAAGTGATGGGGTCATAATGCTATGAAGACATGTTAAACAAATTATTTTTCGACAAAATTGATGATTTGGATTTGAACAACCTGTGGTGTCTACAAGACGGTGCAACGTGTCATACAGAACGTGCAAGCATAACTCTGTTGCATACCAAATTTTCTATTTCATCATATTGTCTAGCAGTATACTGACTTCAATTGGCCTGCAATATCATGTGATTTTACGCCACTGTACTTTTTTCTTTCGGGTTATGTTGAGGGAAAAGTGTGCGCCACCCAGCCAGTAACAATCAATGACTTCAAAGGAAACATTCAACGTATTATTCGGGAAATAAAGCCAAAGTTTTATATGTCATTGCTATGAACAATTTTGCTAAACGAATGGTATCATGTCAGACGAGCCGAGGCGGCCATATGAACGATATCTTTTCCATTTATAGCCGTATCGTCTCCATTCTATGTTGAAGAGTAAAAAGCCTTAGTTTGTCTCTAAATCTTATTAATTTTATTCACAAATCACATTAGTTCCAAACGTGATACTCTATATAATAATAACTTAATATAAACACTATTAATCTTATCTATCCTTTCATCAGAATCTTTTGAAATTAATATCTTCTGGTTATCATATCTGAAGCTTGACAGAAGTTAGGATAGAGAGAGAGATTACTTGAATATTTACTCGATATTAGTTTTCTAAATATATTGAATACTAATTAATGTAAAATTCATGTATTTTTTATATATTATAGAAAATCATTTCTGTTGTGTCAAATAAGCCCTTACCCTATATACATATGCCTTATATATTTCCTGCGCCTCAATCGCGACTTGTGGTTTCTTGCTGTAATTTGCCCAAAATATATTACAAACGATATATAAATTTGTGTTTTGTATGTATTGTTATATAATTAATAAGTTATATAATATATTTTGAATGTGATGTTTGACAACGATGTTATCAATACCGTTTTAAACAAGTATATAGTTCGTTCATTAAATATAGCTTTGTTGGTTTAAAAATTTTCTAAAATTAGTTTTTAAGGTCATATGAAGGTAAGAAGGCACGAAATAGTCTGTCACAATTCTGATAAGGAAGGGATTTATAAAATTGTCACTATTGTAAAATTTACATCGTAAAAAGTAACGCCTGGCAGCATATAAATAATTTTATGTATTTAATCAATTTAAATATCGCGTTAATATATTCTAGATTTATTTTAGCTGTATTATGGCAGGAAACAGGATAATATTAATTACGGGGAAATCATGGAGTGAATTACTAAAAGAAGAAAAACGTGTAACTATTATATATAGTATATCGGTGTATGCCCTATACAATTATTTCCAAAGACTTTCCAAACTAAGATTTTTCAAAACTAAAACATTTGAATAATAAGGCAATAATACATAACTGCAGGATTAGTTGTTAAAACTAAGATATAATTTTTTTTTTGAATAATATGACAAATAATTATAAATCTATCACTAGCCCCAACATTTTCTTACAAGCGATATTCTGAACGAAAAAAGTACCACACGGTTAGTGAAAAAAGTGAAAGTAATTTTATGTAAAAAGGAATAAGGAATCAACTGGTGAGGGCAATAAAATTATAACTCTTTCAGTTTCAAAGATATGTCGGTTAGAAAAAAAAACAACGGATATTCTACATCTCGCCCGAAAAAAAAAATTAATCTGTTCAAAGAGTCGCTTTCCATTAAAATAGGTTTCAGTATCGAGTTTGCTGATTTTTTTTATATAAGATGTATAATTTACTATGATCCGGATTGTTGAAGATCCGTGTTGAAGTAAAAGACATTCTAGGTAAAAATGTACAGGGAATCTGTTGCTGGAATCAAGAAGACTACAACTCTTTTAGTGTTAGGGATATGTCGGTTTGGAGAAAAAACTATCACAATTTTACATCTAACCCGTAAAAAGCTATATCGTCTCAACGATTTCCTTCCTGTCCAAATACGGTTTCAGTATCGTATTTATCATGGTTTTTTTACATAGGATATATCATTTATTATAGTCTAGACTGATGAGAAATAATTTATTACTTATTATTTTCAAAATTATAGTTTCAGCAATACATACCTTGTCTCTCCCCGCTATTACGCATTACAGATTCATATTACATTAACAAGTAACCCATAATCTAATTATAAAGGTACAAGTAATCAACTGGTGGAAGCAATAAAGCCATAGCTCCGTTATTTCCAAAGATATGTAGGTTAGGAGAAAAAACAACGAAAATTCTACTCGTACATCTCATCCGTAAAAAAATTTAAATCTCCTCAGCGAGTCGCTCTCCTCCAAAAAGGTTTCATTATTGACTTTATCGTAGTTCTTCACAGACGATATATATTTTATTATGATCCAGATTAATGACGAATAATTTATTACTTATTATGAGCAGAATGATAGTTTTCGGAATACATGCTGTATCTCTCCCCGCCATTACGCATTACAGACTCATAGTATCTTAATAGGTGAAAGATATTTTAGGTAAAAAGGTACAGGGAATCCACTGGCGGAAGCAAGAACACTATAGTTCTCTTAGTGTTAAAGATATGTCGGTTTGGAGAAAACACAACCAAAATTCTGCATCCTCCTCTCTCTACATACATTAATTTACGTAACCGTAAAAAATCTGTATCATCTCAACAATTTCCTTTATGTCCAAATACGTTTCGGAATAGTATTTGTTATAGCTTCTTACATAAGATGCATAATTTATTATGGTCTCAGACTCACAGAAGGTTTCAGTATTGAATTTTTCATAGTTTTTTATATACGATACATAATTTATTATGATCCAGAGTATATTTCAATTATATTATTATTGCAATTATATTATATTATTTGTAAATAATAAATTTCAATTAATTTATTACTTATTATTTGCAAAATGACAGTTTCTACTATTTCTATCACCTTAGACATTTAATTATGTGAAACTATGGCCCAATAATTAAAAAAATATAACACTTGCAGATTATTCTACTTCCCTTTTTGTCTATAATTGTTGCCAAATAGTTTGTCGCGAGTTCCACTTTATATGACTTGATGAGGACAAAAGCGTTAGTGGGCCCGGACGTTTTATGGCTTATTCGCAGAAAGTGTGGCGCTAAACGTCGGAGAGAATATCCATTTGTATACAAAGTCTAACCGCATACAGTCCACAGCTAGAAATATGGCCATGGTTTCTTGATTCACTTTGTGTTACTCTCGGCCAGACCTCCCCTACACAAAACGGTAAATAGTTAAAGGATTAAATCGCTAATCTCACGCGAATGCGATGACAAAGAAACTAACTTTGGTGTTGAATTACTGTCTCATCTATGTTGAATTTTGTGCAGCGTTTGATGTTCCTAGAATCAATAATCTAATGTCAAGTGCAAATATATCTATATAGTTGATTTAAATAAATTTAGGAAATGTTAAATTTATCAGTAGAGCCTTTCTGTATCTTTACTATAACATTATAATAAAGTAAAATGAATTAAACTGAACTATTTTAAAGTCCAAATACGTGAAATATCAAACTTATCAGTAATACAAATCATAACATACTCATTGTTGGGTTTCATGCAAGGTATAAGGACTGTACTCGAAGAACACTGTTTTTTATAGTTGTTTAAAAGTTCAGAGGAAATGTGACTTACGTTAAATGTTATTATTTACGCATCTTCCGGGGTGGGTGATGGAGATATTGACCACATTTCTTTTGATACACTATTTTTTCAAAGAGCTTTTAACTATTTGATAGAGAGTCTGTATTGCTGTAATCCAGTTAATATGTCTTCCTGTATGCCAATCACTTCTCATCTCCTTCCTTGCCGCGAGGTGTCAGTATGGAGGAAGAACAATGGTAAATAAATAGAGAAATATCTATGCATACCGTGCATAATATAAAATAAAAACTCTTGTGATATGATATGCTATTTATTTTTAAGAAAACTAAACACTCATATATATGTATTTCCCAAAAATTCGTTTCTATCGCATCACAGATGAAGTCTAAGTCTGACACTAAGAAGTATTATTCGATATTGGTAATAACAAAATTCTTGAAAACCTATATGTTAACAATATTCAAATTTCATTGTTGTATTTCTTGTTCTTCAGATTTGTGTATATCTTAAACCAAATACATATTTCAACAAATATGACATTTACGAAATCACAAAAATAGCATTCGTATATTTTTATTTTTTTTAAAAACGGATTTTCCGCAAAAGTTTTTGAGAATTTGTGAAAATTTTATTTATTCGATAGTCATTCTATTATTTCTTAAATTTTATTCCTTTATAGTTCATAAATACAAAGGGTCCTTCATGTGATATGATAGTACTTCATATATATATGATGGTACATTCATATTTTGTCCTCAGGTATGTTATTTGGATCCATCCGAAAAAAATTGCAAATGATCTTGAATAATTATAATGATCCCAAAAGAAGCGAGAAACAGAATAGCCGTCGCAATAAATTTACTGCCTACCCAAGAATCCAGGATGATTTACCATGAGTACTAGATTTACTTGAATTGGAGCAGTCAAGAGAAACGTCAAATTGTATAGTATTTAAAAAATACATATATAAATATTTTTACTTTTCCGCGCTTATCAATACTAGCGGAAAGGTAATATAATCGTGTAAAGAAAAATAGAAAAACATTTTTTTATATTTATTTTTCGCTTTTCGGCCTAAAAACCAAAAAGAAATGGTTTTAAAAAAAATGTATCTATGTGTGTGTCATTGTCGTCGTTGTCGTCGGCATTAAAATTTCTTGTTAGCATGATAACTCAACTAAATTGTGTCGGATCGATTGGGTTTTGACAGGTTCTGATCGGGGACGTCTCCCAGATGACACCTATTGATTTTGAGGTGGATATGATACACCTCAGCCTGTCCATCGGTCATGAGAAAGCACGACGGTGTAACATCCACCGCGGTGGACCATTTGAGAAATTTTTTTGTGAACACGATAACTCAACTAAATCATGTCGGATCGATCGCGTTTTAACTGATTCTCATCGGAGACGTCTCTCAGACGACACGATTTTGAGGGGGATAGAACACACTCTACCATATTCATGGGTCATGAGGAAGTACAATTTTGGACTATTTGAGAAATTCTTTGTTAGAACGATCACTCAATTAAATCGTGTCAGATCGATCGGGCTTTGACTGATTCTGATTAGGGACGTCTACTAGAAGACATTTATTGATTTTGAGGTGGATAGGATATACCCCTCCCTGTACATGGATCATGAGAAAGCACGATGGTGGACTATTTGAAAATAGTAAAACTGTCTCATAAAACACATATTTTGCATTTTTTTCTTGGTTTATTTTTTCTCGGCCACTCAATTTTGAGACAGAGATATTCTACGTGCGGAAAAATCCATTTTATGGTTTTTTGAACTGAATTTATTGTTTTAAAATGTATACAATGAGACACAAAATTTACCGTGGAGCTTTAGCGATATTTTTGAGGACAATTATTTTTTTCCCATTTACTCATATAGTGAATATTCTTTTGCTAATAATTGTACTAAAAATTGTAATAATATCCTTCTTATTCCTTATCAAGTATCAATTGAGGAAAGGAAATGTTTGAAAGTGACTGAAGGCCTAATACAAAGAAAAGTGTTGGAATTAGAATGAGAAGATTTTCTAGCAATATTTTATTTCGAATGATCATGATACATCTTCAAAATGAAGTAATATTGAATGCAAATTTTAATCATAACATGTTTAAATTATATACGAAACATATCACACAAATGTCGTCTGCCTTTTTTCCTGAACACAAACTTTAAGAAGAGACTCCACTTCTTAAAGTTCATTACTCGCATAAACATTCAGATATTCCTGCGATTCCTCGACTAATGACATCTCTTAATTCTTGTATCGTGCAGGGGTTATTTGCGTACAAACTACATTAAAGATAACTCTCAAGAAATATCGATGAAACGGGATATCGCATATTGAGAAAACATTTGTCAAACACATTTCATCGATACTATCGCGGTGTGAGCTATGGCACCGCCTTGTTGGAACTACAGGTTTCCCATGTTCACTTGTCGCCATTAAAGTGGAGAATAGAGAATTTTGTTCACATAATCCAAGTAACTATTACCGCTACTTCTTCCTCTTCAACCCAACCGAGGTAAGGGTGAACGATCTTGAATTTTGAAACTCCACACTACACTGTAATTTTTGTATTATGGAAATGCTTTTGGTGTAGCTTTTGTTATCTTCTGTCGCCCAGTGCCTACAGTTTCACTTACATATTCATTTAAATGAAAATGTGTATCAGCAGTCTACGGTTAGGCTAATTATAATCTGTTGACTCGACAAAAATGGCGAGCATTCCCTGACAAAATTCTTTGCGCTATGCAAAACTCCTAACAGTCAGACTTTGAACAATAATGATGAATTTTATAGTAATAACATTTCAACTCATTATGCAGAATCGACTATAGAAATCGATGGGATATACCTAGAGCTGAAGCGTGGCGCGTAGGGGATCGCCTTGGACTACCAAGAACCGCTCCTCAACTTTTTCTGGTGTCCGAACGGAATGAGAAAAGTTAGGTGACTTCCTCCTCATGATAAATCCTGAAGTTCGAAACGATTCCACCTATCGGCGTATCAAATTGTTAAGTGGGATTGCATCTCGATGTTCAACGTTGAACAGTTGTCGATGGAAAAACCGTTGGACAGTAACTACAGAATCACTGTTTGAAGAAAACTATTTCATGGCAAACACACGATGCTCCATATTCCACCATGCCATGGCTACTGAAACTGCATTAGCTAAGCGATTTACTCAGAGTGAGTAGGTAGTTAACACTTCTTTCGGAACATATTAGCCATTCGAAGAACATAAGTTTCCTCTGCGTCACCGTGTATTAGTGATACTAGTATTGTTTTCATACGTGCCTTGTACCTAAAGCTTGGAATCTAATATTTTAATCAATGTATTTTTTTTAATTATTTATTGTTCAATCAACATTAATTAACCACTCATTTTCGCTACCAATTCTACCACCGACACTACGAATTTGCACCTCAGAGGATTGCACTTTCGATCTTCTTTTTTGTGATGAAATGTTATTATTTCACTGGTATAGACAACAACAAGAACAAGTGACAGATAAACTTCCAATGTTAAGTTTTATCCAACTGGTGTGATTCTTTCTATAGTCTCTAAACCTCGCGTAAGTTAGAGAAGAACTGATTTGATTGCTGAATGATCCAGTTATATTGGATGATTATATCATTTATGAAGCGACTATTCAAATAATCGTTGTAGTTGTTGTTATGTAGTTGTGGTAATATACGCAATAAGTCAGTATAGGCAATTTCATTCTTATAGATATGAATATAACAAGTAAATGTTGGATTAAATGTTGGATAACAATAAGGTAACAAGGATAACATGGAATAACAAGAGAAGACAACAAATAAGGGCTTGTTCTTCGCAGTAGCGTAGCTGGATGTAAGAGTTCCAGGAAAAATCTGAAGACTGGTCGAGTCTGAGTATTTTAGAAACATACTTAAATTAATGCGATGGAGTGCCTCTATGGTAATAATTAGACATTATAACGTTGATACTAATACTGCTGAACTCTCTTTAGAATATCAGTTTTAAGACCATACTTCTGTATAGTTTTATTTATATTTTTCTTGTATATTTACATTTATTTCGTTTAATTACTCGCTTACAGGACCAATTGGATTATATCTTTGTTTAATAACAGTAGTTTAAAAGAGTATCAAGCAACTGTGACTTATAAGCCAATATGGCGATAATTATTTAGAGAATAGTATGCTTCTTTCTTTAAAGTAAGCGGCACAAATGTTATATTATCTATGATTGGAACCGCTTTATACTTGTACGTAGTTTTGAAGTCTATTATTCTTTATATAGAAAAACATTAATTGAAACCAAAAATGCATATAGAACTTTAATATTTTGTAAAATAAAACGAAAATCATTTTGAAATTTTAAGTTTTGTAAGTTATTATATTCAATATAGCTGAAATTTTAAATATAAATTCAACTAATCCTGCACAAATCACATCACAAATCAATAAATATATTCACATATTATTTATTTTAATTCCAGTTTTACATTTAATCTATAGATTTTAAATTTTCGACTATTGGTTGTGACTTTCTGAAAGATTGTACTTTGAAATAAAAAGATAACAAAGTGTCTATGTGCCTTTTTTTAAATCCGTTGTGCAGTCTATTGTTTTATCAAAATTACATGAGGTTGGCAATTTCTAAACAAGTGTATTTACGTTAACCATTTTAATGATATCTTGCTTGCCCTATGTGTAGGTTTTTCATGTTAAATGTTACTTGCCGCTGTGAAACGATTCATTAAACATAAATATGCATGTGTATATATAATAAACATTATTTTAATGCTGTTTCTCTTGTTACAGGTATGAACGAGCATTTTACTAGTGATTTTTCGTAAGTATATAATATGTACGTGTCGCGTTAGATGTAAATATTCGGTATCTTAAAGGACAATGAAAGTCAATATTATAAAAAGGAATTATGTCTTTACATGGTAATTAATCTTTATAAACAAAATTCAATTAAGAAGAACTATTTTGGAATAAAAACAAAATACTAGAATGTTTCAAAATTGACTTATTTTCAAGGGACATTTTTTTTTATCTGAAGGCAGTTTCCTTATTCTTAAATGTTTTGGTGTTTTAAATAAACCATAGACTACGATAAAGTTAAGTAATTGATGTATTTACCATAAAATGCACCAATAAGATAAACATTTTTTGTGGCATGTACAACAGTATATAATTATATACGATAAGTGTACTTTCTATTTTTATTTTTTATATTTTTTAAATCTTAAGAATACCTCTATTATTATTTTTTACATAAATCAAATACAAAGTACGAGTTTGTAAGTACTAGCTGAAATATATGAATAATTCTGTTCAAATTTATTATCGATGATTGCGATTTCCTAATACACCGAACATACATGTTTATACAAATTATTAATTGAACGGATTTACTATCGATAAAGACAAAGTAAAATATTCATGTTGACATATAAGATTTTAAAATTGTAAATTGCACATAAAATTAATGTTATTAAAGGATCACATTCTGTAAAAATCAAGCTGTAAATAAAATACCAACTGACGATACCACTTTTGTTCACGAAGCAAAAAACAAAATTCGAATCCCACTGATATCGTAAAGTTCTGTTTTTTGTTTCCAATTCAACTGTTTCCCATTACATTCATGCATTGTACATCCACCGGTAAATCTTCAATTACCCAAAGTAAAATGTTGCTCGCACAAAGGAGTCGATTTACAGCGACAATAAGATAAATAGTCGAATGTTTAAGTCTGGTAAGTGTATAGTTGCCTAAGGAGGGCGTTTTATGTGCATCTGGAATGTAGTAATAACGTATGATCTAGACAAAACTCCTGCCTCCGAGCCCCGCATGTCTAGAGCGTGACAGCAGCTACCAGAACAAATGACTTGCAAGTCCTCGCTAGACGACTTTTTGCGCAATCCTTTTCCCTGTCCTGCCACTCACCTACCTTGATTAATTGCCGGCAAAATTAGAATAATCAGGCGTACATCAAAGAGATTTGTTTTATTATTCGGTTAGTGGCATATTCTTCATGCGATTTGTGCGGTCGAGGAAGATAAATGGTTTGAAATATTTAACAAAACATTAAATGCACCGCGCCACCTTTTAACTAATTGCCGGGAGGGCGGCTTGCAATAATCTTGGGCTATAAGGGATGAATTAAGTCAAAAGTGTTCAAATATGTATGCATTACGTACGTTGTTCAATTCGGACGTTAAAATGAAAACACGGAATTTATTTAAATAAATGTTCTTATTAACATGCTAACGAGAAATCTGACTTCGTTCGGTGGAAAATCAGTGGCAATTAATCTTCGCATGATGGCAAATACGGCGCAACAAAGAAGTACATATATAAATGTTACGGTATTGAGCTATACATTTTGTTGCGTTGGTTGTACCATGTAATTATAGTTACTGCAAGCCAAATGATAATGACAAAACAGCCGCGTTTGTACTACGCAGTTCGGTCAGCTGCTAATGCGCATTACGAGGACTATCAGTTTGCTAAAATTTTTCATCAAATTTACATGCAGCGAGGTAAATAGGGGCACCAGAATGTACCTGTCAAATAAATATCAGAAGGCCACAATGGAACTTTACCATTCACTGGTTTGAATTCTCGTACCAGTAGTGGAATAAAATTAACAAATCTGATGCAATGTTCACCACCTTTAGGTGTATGCAATTTTAATTTAATTTTACTATTCTTTTTTACTATCCACATTATGTAAGAAAGGAAAATAAAACGCATTTAAAATGGAATGCACTTTATTTATGTTTCGTTTTAATATACATACTTCACTAATAAAATATCGAAATATGTGTATGCTGTGGAGCAAGTTTAGGAAATATGTATATTTGTAAATAAGGTAGCTAATCTTCTAAATATCATATGCACTATCTAAATATCTGAAATGCCACTTGCATTTGGATTATAGAGCTTTCGAATTAAATGTTCTGATCCTATGATCCTTATAAGAATGCCCTTTTGGGTTAATAGGTAATAAATGTGCCAGCAAGAATTCTAATACAATGCAAACTTCATGCAAACCTCACATTGATGCAGAAGTACGTTGCTTATGTCCATTTCTGTTACGAAAACTGTCACATTAATAAGAAACTGATAAAGATATCAGTTGTCCATATCACTTCCTCCCTCATCGAATAGATATTAGTTTTTAACGTCACAAAATTTATCACTACGATTAAAATTAGGCTATGTCCTACTCTTTGTTGGTGAGGAATTTGATAGTTGCTCTCCATTTTGTCGATTGCTAGCCAAAATTGGATTTGGTTTCCCTTGAAGGGGTTATTATAGAAACCAAAGCATGATTAAAGATAAATTTTGGGCAACAATATCATATCTGTGCTTAAGAATGTTTTCATGACAATGTAGGGTAGACACCGACTTCTCTTCTGTTGGAAAATTATGCGAAATACGTAGTTTCAGTGTATATAAAATGCGATGAATGGATACAGAAGGAATTTATAGTCGGAAAAGAGTTTTGGAGACATTCTTTGTATATTGGACGATCTCCCGTGAGTCTGTTTGTCGCCTTAGAATATATTTTGTTCCAGCAATTCATTTGCTATATTTTTCCACTTTGATTCTTATTGTAGTTATCTCGTTTTTTCTGCTCTCAGTTATACATGTGTCTTACATTTTATTATTTCTCCGCACTCAACTATAAACGAAAAAGTGATTTAATCATGTAAAGAAAAAGTAAAAAAACAAATTTTTTTGGATTTATTTTCCGTTCTTCGGCCTAAAAACCAAAAACAAATGTTTTTTAAATTTTTTTTGCTGTGTGTGTGTCGTCGTTGTCGTCGGCATTTATTCTTGTTAGCACGATAACTCAACTAAATCGTGTCGGATTGATCGGGTTTTGACTGATTCTTATCGGGGACGTCTCCCAGACGACACCTATTGACTTTGAGGTGGATAGCACACACCACCCCCTCCCTTGGGTCTATTTAATATTCTTTTTGTTAGCACGATAACTCAACTAAATCGTATTGGATAGATCGGGTTTTGACTAATTCTGATCGACGACGTCTCCCAAACGATACCTATTGATTTTGATGTGGATAGGACACACCCCACCCTGTCCATGAGTCATGAGAAAGCACGATGGCGGACTAGTTGAGAAATTTGTTTTGTTAATACGATAACTCAACTAAATCGTGTCGGATCGATCGGGTTTTGACTGATTCTGATCGGGAACGTTTCCCAGATGACACCTATTGATTATGAGGTAGATAGACCTCACTCTACCATGTTCATGGGTCATGAGAAGGAACAATGGTGGACTATTTGAGAAATTCTTTTTGTTAACACGATCACTCAATTAAATCGTGCCGGAACGATCGGGTTTCGACTGATTCTGATTAAGGACGTCTACCAGACGACATCTATTGGTTTTGAGGTGGATAGGATATACCCCACCCTGTTTATGGGTCATGAGAAAGCACGAGGGTAAACTATTTGAAACTAGTAAAACTGTCGCGTAAAATACATATTCTGCATTTATGTGTTGGTTTATTTCTTCTCCGCTACTCAATTTCGAGACAGAGATGTTTTACGTGCGGGAAAGTCCGTTATAAGGTTTTAAAACTGTTTATTTTCTTTATTGAGAAGTCAAAAAATATGGTACAGTGAATACCTGGATCTTAAGGTCTCTAGTAATTAAAAAAATGTGATGGGCATTCAATTTACAAACGCAGAGCTATAAAAGTACAATACATTGCTCCGTGGTCATATCATGGATAGATGACCTGTCGTATTTTCCTATAGAGGTAGTTGGAATAATGTTATTAGTACCATGGTCTTAGGTGGTGGAATGAACACAGTATTGAGGATATTATTGTATGTTTGAGTTCGAGTTTCAACGGGAAGTGTTTGACATCATTGCCTAAGTATTGGTATATTGGTCCTCATTTTTACATGTAAGCCTCCTCTTCAGAACCTGAATCTTTAAGAGAATGAGGTCAATTTCGCTGGAGTATCTAGAAAACATTTATTCAGACATTTGTATTGCCATTGACAGTAAATTTCATAATGACGAATAAACATAAACCAAACTTGGTTCATTATATTGTCCGAATTAGCATTAAAAGTAAAAATAGGCGGTTTAAAGTAACATAACGTTTATATTTAAAAACATAAAATGGTTAATAAATCAGTATAAAAAATAACCGCGGTATATATACGACGAATCTTTTAATTGGCGCATCTATTGTTCTTAACACAATAAAAGGAATTAAGCCTTTCGTACAAAGCTTCTCTTAGTGATTTCTGAAGTGCTGAAACGAGTTATGGCTGCTGTTTTCTGAAGGATTAACGTTTCACTTTATGGAAGGGCTTACGTGCCAGTTCTTGATATAAAAGCTGGAAAAGGGTGTCGCGAAATGAAGGATATTTAACTCAGCTGCTACCTGAAAGTTGCCTTCAACGACCATTGCGAACGGGAATTTGTTTGGTCTTTATATTTTATGTCATTTACATAAGACCCGGATACATTTTAATGATGCTTTATTTATCATGTTTTTATTCTAGTCTTTTGCCATAAAATATCTGACTTTTAATGTCGTCGCATTAAAATTGTTCGTGAAATGGGACGAAATTAAGTTTTTATAGTGAACCTTTTTGTTTTTGTTGCGCGGCGGTTTTTCGGTATTAGGGAAATGCGAATCGCTTAACTCCTCCGCATTTTAGACGTGTGGTGACCGCGGTTTCATGTCCAGAACATTCCTTTTTTTATGAAAACGTTTGTTTTAAGTGAAAATTTTGTATAATTTGCATGTTTTTCTTGCGACATATGAATTTTTCAGTTATTTTTCTACTTATATTAAATGTTTAGTAATTTTTATTAAATATTCTTCTAGCAGTATACTTTCGTAAATGTGGAGTAATATTTTACTTCAAATTTACAAAGGAATTTGAATGGAAAGAAAATGTGGAAACTAGAATTGGCTATTTCTTTCAGTTTTCGAACTATGTATCCATTTTTTTTTATTTTGATTTCAGTTATTTATGCAATTAGAGAAAATTTATTTGCACATTCTTAAGACACTTTTTGAATAGAGATGCCTTTAACAATTTGAAATATCTTTATTACCATTCGAATTATAACGTAAATTTGAAACTTTTTTAAATATAAGTTTGCATTACATTGTAACGCAGAAAAATGTCTGAAAATTTTTACGAAATGCAAATATAAAATTTAGCAGACAAATGCTAAAAATAATGTTTGCTTTGGTATTTTAGCGAATCACAACTCTTTCATTCATATTTTAAGTAACAGACAATTATATGTACGTGCTAAAAGCTCCGAGTCCGCTTTGCTACCTGTAGGACGAGGTGTACCGCAAAGATCGGTTTTAGGTCCGGTATTACTTCTTATATATAATTAAAAGACTTACCAATTGCAATTGAGAATAGCTTTCGTATACTTTTTGCAGATGAAACTACTTTTCTATCTCGAGAAATTGAGGATATGTGCAGAGAAAGTTTGGCTTCGGCACCTGGTTCTCAGTTAATAAATTAAAGCTTAATACAGGCAAACAAAACATAACAACATTTACGTCCAATAAAAATGAACCAAAACGAACCAAAGTCAGAACCGGTGAATCTGCTAGGGATCATCCTCAACCCTAGTTTAAATTGGTCTCCTCATCTCGACAGTCTATGTTCGAAATTAAGCACACAGATATTTATCATGCCATCAATTTATTTTGCCTTGTTCCAAAGTCGGTTGGCGCATGGAGTAGTATTATGGGAAAACTTTAGTACAGCTCAAAAGGCGTTTATTTTGCAGAATTCTGCGGTTCATCTCATTGAGGGCGCAACGGTGCGTACTTCTAGCAGAGAGCTATTTAAGAAACATAAGGTTCCATCCTTGGCATGCTTGTATTTGCTGGAGTCACTTCTTTTAGTACACAAGAACTTGCACAACCTACTAATGAATGAAAGCGTACACCAACATAATACAAGACATGCTGGTGATTTAAATGTCGACTAATACTATCAGAAATCAAAGATGTCCCTACAATAGATTTCATATACGTCAAAAATGGCATATATAGCAAATAAGTTGATGTCAGACCTTGAAGAGATGTCATACCTTAATCCTTCCTTGACTGATACTCGAGAAATATGTCGTTGCAAATTAACAACGAAAGAAAGTTAAGTTAACAAAGTTGCAGAAAGCTCCCTTCTCTTCAAAGACTGAGATAAGATGTGTATAGTTTTACTATAATAAACTTCTCATTTACAATCCCTGAACACTTTCTCCTGTATCTTATAAATTCAACTCGATATAACTAAATTAATATACTCATCTATCCTTTATTCTATATAGAGACTACGGTTTCCAATCCTGTTCTAAGCTAAAAAGAGGTAAATCAAGCAGAAATCATTGATCTGACAGAACATATCTCGTAGCCCTATCCCTTATAGTCAATCATAGGTAGGTAGCAATTATTACAAATACATTTACTCCATTACATGACCGGATAACTTGACATCATTGCGGAAAAGTTTGGTCGAGGAACATGTGATATTTCTGTTGGAATATTAAATAAAGTGCCATTCATGAATGTCTCCCATAACTGTCTCTCAATTTATATCTACTATTCATTTAATTGCTATTTGCCAAATAGAAAACTCTCTTATCTGGCCGTTAAACGGAACAGTCTACCTGAGCCTAGCAATAAAGACAAGCCACGGTATGTATTGAGATTTTTTATTTGGCAAATAGCAGTGAAATAAACTCTACGTATTGGATTTTCTTCTTTTTTTTTTGTCAATTAAAATTAATATAGCAAATCCTACATGACGATTTACGTTATATATAATCAAGTTTTTAAAATATTTTTATTCGATGTTTATTATTATAATAGCCATTTGCATTTCATATTATACTACATAGTTCTTATGAAAATCGTATAGAATCAAAAGAAAATTAGTTGCCTGTTTATCCCAAACAAAAAGTGTAAAGAAGCTTAATTTGTAGTAGTTGTTTGTGTATGATGCTTTCCTCTATATATTGAATTTCATTCAATACTTTATCAAGTATCAATCAATTTTACTTTATTATATTTATGTATGCTTTTACAGTTATTTAAAGTTTGTATAATTTTGTATTCTATTAATGTAGTGAAAAAAAAAATCCGTAGACTCCTTTTGCAGTAATGTTCTATAATATCTAGTATACATCATAGTGTCCTATACATCACATAAATATTACATAAAAAACGTACTGTAACTTTATCGTTTCTATTGAACGTATTGCTTCCTGCGATGGTTACGAATATTCTAATAATGGAATAATGAGAGCTTATTAAACTATCATTTCATATATACATGTCTGCTTATATTGGCAACTTTGTATATGCATTTTGAAATATATTTTAAGAAATATTGTGACCTGCAGTTTGTTGCGTTAGGTAGATACTGTGATTAAATTTATTCGTATTATTAATAATAAATGTACATCAGTAAAGGAAAAATAAACAGTTATAGAACCTTAAAACGGACTTTTCCGCATGTAGAAAATCTCTATCTCGAAATTGAGTGGCCGAGAAAAAATAAACCAACACATAAATGCAGAATATGGGTTTTATACGACAGTTTTACTTTTCTCGAATAGTCCACCATCGGGCTTTCTCATGACCCATGGACTTTTCTCATGGTGGAGTGTGGGGTGTGTCCTATCTACCTCAAAATCAATAGATGTCATCTGGTAGACGTCCCTAATCAGAATCAGTCGAAATCCTGTCGATCCGACACGATTTAATTGAGTGATCGTGCTAACAAGAAAAATTTCTGAAGTAGTCCACCACTGTGCTTTCTCATGACCCATGAACATGGTACAGTGTGTTCTATACACCTCAAAATCAATAGGTGTCGTCTGGGAATAGTCCTCGATCAGAATCAGTCAAAGCCCGATCGGTCCAATACGATTTGCTTGAGTTATCGTGATAACAGGAAATTTTAATGCCGACGACGACAATGACACACACAGACAAAATTTTTTAAAAAACATTTTTTGGTATTTAGGCCGAGAAACGAAAAATAAACGCAAAAAATTTGTTTTTTCCATTTTTCTTTACACGATTACATTACTTTTCCGCTCTGGTATAGTTGAGTGCGGAAAAGTAATATAAGACACTTTTCATATATTCCCCCAATATATATGTATGCAATTCTGAATAATTTTTAGATTTAATATTAATGATATTGATCAATAGAAGGATACTATTTTGAGACAGATAATAATACATTCCATAAATTAATTCACTATTACCTATATTTCAGAGGAACATATTGAGTATTTAATTACATTATTTCTTGATGGTACACAACATGTCATGCAGAATTATGTACTCATGTATATTTATTAGTACATACACCCATCTAAAGATTTACATTACACCGCTTTGTATGAAAAGAAGAGTACGTATTTTTAACCACGGAAGTTTTCTATTGTTTCATTTCCCTTTCCTCCCATATTTACATTCAGATACAATTTTTAAACGCGCATAATTTTCCTTCAATGGAGCTCCTTTATTCTTCGGTTGTAGTAATAAATTATTAAGAGTTTTCGAGAATGGTTTAAAAAACCACAGTTGCAGCTGTGAGAAGCACTAATCCAGTTTAGAAATATTTATTTGCTTCAATTAAGCTTTTTGCATTTCGCTCGCTTCACTCGAATCGAGAATAATTCGCAGTTTGAATGGTACATAAATTCGTTTAATGCTTTCCTTATAGAAAATCTAAATAAGCGTTTTGCACACAGAACTACGTGAAAATTCCCTGCCACGCCAGCCTTCGAAAATGGATAAAATTCTAAATTATTTTAAATAATGATATTTTTTCAAATTAAGGTATGTGTTGTAAATTGAAAACTTTTTGTGTACGGCTAATCTTAACTTAATTTTTTGTTAATAATTTTTTAACTCCGTTTATCTAGAAGTCTGCCCTAGAGTAAGAAGTTTTTATTAAGTTATATTATAAGTTATATTTACCCAAAACATTTCGATGAAGAAAAAAAAGTTTATTTTGGCTTCAAGTTCTAGAAGTTTGGAAGCTATTTTAAGTCAAAGCGATATACGAACGAGATTCTATTATTGCCATGGATATTGAAGGAATAATTAAATATTTTAGTGTCATTAAATTAAATAAAATCTATTTTATAACGACAGTCTGGGTATTATTAATGATGTGGCTAATATATACTCCAGTGAGCGCAGTATCGTTACTCAACAAAAACTCCAATACATTTGCAGACTGTAATGATAAAACAATAGATAGCAGGAGGATGGTGGGCACTTAAGTCAGTGGTCTAGCTATAAATGAGCGGCATATTCGACGGCCACTACATGGATGGGCGACATATCGTACTCTCTTATAGAGATGGCTGTCAGTCGTACTGTGGTCCGGGGTTTTGCCATTGTATGCTTGGGTTCGAGTCTCAATGGGGGAGTTTGGCAAGGCACCTCTCCCCTGAGCATGGGTGTGTTTGTCTTTATGTATAACCTTCCCATCCGCACCCTTACACTGCAGGGGAAGAAAGTTTATTTCTGTATCTTCAAATAAACTACCAGCATTAACCGAATTTTAGTACTCTGTTTAGCAGACAAAACAGTTAACAGCTAGTTAACAATAGTTAATAGTTCACAAAAAACAGTTAACAGCTTTCTCATCCGCCTGTCTCCTGAACCCAATTCGTGGACATAAATTTTGGGTACCGGTTTGTTGTTTTTAGAGAATTTTGGTTCATTTTGACAACATTATATTTTTAAAATACATTTTATATACAACAATATTTAAAATTTTATATCTTAAACACGCTATGATAGTAAAACTAACTGTATTGATAAAAAGAAATGGTTAATGTTTCATAATTTTATCAATCTTGTTTCCTGATAGTTAATAAACTATTTGTAAAATTTCAGGGTGGCGTTAATAGCCTCGATTCATATAGCCTTGTTAATAGTTCAAATATTCATGAAAAGTATTTTATTCTATCATAGGTACAGACTAAAATTGCAAACGACTAACTGGACTTTATAGCATCAGGAAATTTTACTCTAAATTACTCCTTTTCCCATACTACGAGGGCAAATCAAATATAAATGAGACTCTAAAAAATATTAATTGAAAAACAAATGGCAAAGATATTTTGTTTTTCTACATAGTGTCCTGCTTTACAAATACATTTTTTCCAGCGAGAAGGAAGATTTTTTATCCCAGTATCGTTGAATGAAGCCGGTTGCGTCAGGAGTCAATTGTGCACGAATCTCTCTACGCCCTGGTCATCTTCAAATCGTTGATCAACTAGAGCTTCTCTAAGCGGCCTAAATAAATGAAATTCGCAGGGCGATAAGTCTGGGCTGCAGGGAGGATGTACAAGTGGGGTTTAGTGCATTTATTTCAGCTTTTTGGCTGTTCAGAGCTGCAGTATGAGGCTTGACGTTGTCGTGAAGGAAGATTGCCTCTCGAATCAGTTGGTTTGGTATTTTGCGGCAATATGCAGCCTAGTTCAATAACTCACACTAGTAAGCTGCATTGATTGCGCATCGCTAATGTAAAAAATCAGCGAGTACAATGCCTCGCCGGTTGAAAAAAACGGTTGAAAGAACCTTATTAGCTGACAGTCGAGCCTTGACTATTATCGGGGTTACCTCCACCTTCCTCCGCCACTCCATACTGACTTGTTTGGACTCGGGCGTATAATGGTGGATTCACGTTTCGTCTCAGGTAATAATCCGACTCAGAAATGCATCACCTTTTTTCGCAAATCTTGCTGCAAACTTCTGACAGATATCCAAACATCTCAACTTCTGATCTGCGGTCAAAAGGTGAAAGACCTACCTGGTATACACTTTACGAACCTCCAGGTCACTTTAGATTATCGCTTGATACTCCTACCTCCCTACCATAACTTATTCCGACCTTTTCTCCAATTTCAGATACTGTCACCCATCGACCTTTTTCAACAATATCTCGAACCGCGCGAATGTGTTCGTCTGTAGTTCTGGTTCGAAGACGGCGATTGTGTTCCTAATTTTCCACTCGCTCTCGCCCTTCCTTGAACTCGTTATGTATACTCGACAAGCACACCAGTTCTTGACAGTGGTTGTGTCCTGAACTGTGGAGTCAATCTACGGAAAATTTCCACCGCTTAAACTTTCTCATGAACTAGAAATTTTATAATAATGCGTTGCGCAACAGCGGTGTGCGCCTCTCTCTCCGACGTCGTAAGCGCTACTGATAAGCTGGTTGAGAATGGGTAATGACCGACTCTTCACATTCGTAATAACCCCATTCACGCATACTAGAACCTCGGGCCTTGTTCTAACCGTAGACGCCCAGTAAAAAAAAATATCATGTGCAGCACAGTAGACGTGATAGAAGTGAATACTTCTTTAGAATAGAGAATGAGAGAGATTAAGAGTGAGAGATTGAAAGAGAGAGAGAGAGAGACGAATAATTTCAAAAGAAATATAACAATATAAAATTTGTGTAAAAAATATTCGGTTTATTCATTATCTACACTATCATCGGCTGGTGGTTCAATTGCTAATACTGATATGATTGGTTTGTGATAACTAAAATATGAAATATATGTTCGTGATTCGATATTTTCTAGATAACGTGTCAAAATTGCATCTATTGTTGTTCCGGATTTTGTTGTTGATTCTTTGGGATTGTTATTTATAAGCAGACCAAATGTTTCTCGAAGAAAGTTAATCAACGTCAGAGAATCATTGGATCCGAAATTTACATTGAAATCTCCCCCGAGAATCAAACGGATTTTGTCTTCGCCTCTTCCAAGTGCATTTGCACCTATGTGGCTGTAAACCAGTAGGGAGCGGTGAATGAAATATATTATACCTTCTAGATTTTAACAAGTTAAATGGTTCAAGGATATTATCAAATAATCACAGAACAGATGTAAATAACGTAAATAATTACAAAACACAATGATAAATACTCGGTACACACGCGTGCTGCTTCAGCTGTTAATATATAGCGTCTGGACGCGTACATCTATAACGCGCGCATGCGCGACAATAGGGAGACGCGGATAGCCTAAACTGATATATATGATGTATAGCTCTCTTTCTCTTTCTCTCTATGTTATATATCTGTGTACTCTGTCTTGTAACGAAGCCTGTGTTTTAGGTTTACCAAATGTATAGCTCTCTTTCTCCTCCTCTCTACGTCATATCTTTTTTCTCTCTCGTGTAACGAAATCTGGAAACGTTACATGTTTTCCAATTCACTTTCCATTCTCGTCAAATATCAGAACGCCGCCAAAGAAGTATTCACTTCAAAAATATCGTTTATATTTGATTCAGCCTCGTAATATAAATTAAATTACGTTTGGAGTTTGTAATACGAACCTGTACATTACATAAGTATGAGAATCTTCTCATACTTATGGAAAAATCTCACAATGTGCCATAACAGACACAGATTACAATAGATGCAATTACAGATACATCAAGAATAATAACAATCCCATTTATCCACACAAGCATTGTAATCTAACGTATGCATTTGGCAGTAATAATTAATTATCGGTCTGTATAGTAATACACTTGATGGTCATTTGCTCTCAGATTCATATCAATTCAACGAACATCAATCAGATTCCTGATGGGAGATGAACGAAATCAACGGCCCAGAAATGTTGATAACGCCTGTCAAGGGGAATGACCAATTACCATCTATTGGTGATAAATTTGCGGAGCATATCTTCGATAGGTGTATATATAAAACTACGGATAGGTAGTGGCTGTTCGCATTTACGAAAGTTTCGGGCAGAATCTCGGACTGAGCAATCGATTCGTTCCGTATTAATAATTCTGCGCGTCTGACAATGTAAAATACGCTTGAATATATATCTTCCCTGTTATATATTCGATATCTCAGAAGTGTGAAAATACAATTATTATATTATAGTATTAAGTATGGCTAATCTAACAGTTTTTATAGAACATTATACGATACAAATATAACACATGTTTTCATTCATCTTCGTTATATAATGATAATAATAGTAGCAGTTATACTAGATATGAGGACACTAAAATAATGTATTTACATACATATATAATCTTTGTTATTATTTAAAGTATTTTTTCGACATTCTTGTTTTCAAAAGTAAACAAAGAATTGCTCACATTGTTAAAAAGAACGAACTAAAATACCTCAAATGTAATACACTTTATTACATTTTTTATTTATAATAAACAAATGATATATAGGGTGCTTCAGTTGAAGCTATAAGATTTGCAGTGCGCGCCATTTGTGTAATGTCAAATATAGGACATCGATAATTAACGACTGCCATCTAGAAACCATATGACGTCAACGCTCTGCGATTAACACTTCATCAACGAATAGTTTATGTACAACTGTTTTATGAAATTGAGCGATCATTTATAGTTACATTAATAAAAAATTGCACCAAATTAGGATAAAATGAAGCACATATAGAGTTAATAGTTCGTGACTTAATTAATAATTGAAGAGACGTGTTCTGTTTTTGATAAAGCAACACGTAGTGTTCTCGCCGTGATTGGTCAGAAGAAAATATTGCTGCAGTGAGAGAAAGTGTACGCGAGTATCCAAACACATCAATTCGACGTCGTGCTCAGCCACCACTATGCATCGACTTTTATCTTGATGGATACGTCACTAAACAAAATTTTAGAATTTGGAGTGCTACAAATCCACACGCCGTCTAGCAAAAAGGAATGCATAAATGCATTCACAGAGATGCATGGTTAGGTGCGCATCATACTTCTTTGAAAACCAAGCTGATAATGCTATCAGAGGCATATAAACGTCGTGTAGTTTGTAGATGACAGTCGTTAAATATTGACATCGTATCTTTGACAAAACTCAAATGGCACGCAATTAAAACTCTATAGTTCTAACTCACACATCCTATATAATGTACATGAGATTGTACTTGCGTTTCGTCAAGCTTTTTCATTGACATATTTTGTAATCATTCTAATGCTGATGCTCTTTCTGATCGGTCGGTAGTAAATATACTTCAGTGATACCCAGAAATCTTTATATATCTACGAGTACTAATAATTCTTCCTAATTACGAGTATTAATTTAATAATTTCGTATATTCATGACAACATCAAACCATTATAATATTATTAAGTAGATAATAAATGAAAAATTACAGACGAAATATGTATTTATGTTGTTATTTTGTTTACTTCATTCCATAATATATAAATGCATACATACCAATTCAATGAATTCCTCCAGCTTTTCGTTATAATTTTACATATTTTCAGTCATATAAGTAATTAGTTTTTGTAAACCTCGCTATCACTATTAACACGTGTTTTTATAGCAGATGACACCATTCGAGTTTAAGTTGTTCATGTACACTGTACTGAGAACATGTACACTGCTTCCAGTTTTATTGACCTCTAATAAATACCAATAATTCTCGTAAAGAGAAGATTTACTTTCTAGTGAAAATAAAAAATTAAATTCAAACAATTTTAATACACCACCATTTCGGTACTGACGATGAATTCACTTAACTAATTAATATTTCAGGACGTTCGTGACATTATTAATATATTATTACAAAGTAGAAAATAAATAACAATGCAACTATTACTTTATGTTTACCTCATTATTGTGACACACATATATATCTATACATGCCAATTTATTTAAACCATAGCATGCCAAAATCCATGTATTTAAATAAAATTATAAAGTATATAATTACTTTTGATAAACTTGGTCATCACTCTTAATGATTTCTATTTAAGATAGATAACGTCGTCCACATATTGATTAGTTAGATATTATAGACGACCATATCGACTAAGGCTTTAAGAAATTATCAAGCAACTATCGATGTAAAGGCTACATACGTGGGTACTGTACAAAATTTACACCGCACGGATTGTAGTTTACTCTATGCGATGTAAAATATACTATATCGTGATATATTTGTATTAGTCCAATGGACTAACTGATAATGTAAACATGTCTACACTACTACACAAACTAATGGTACAATGGGAACAATTTCGCGATATATAAAATTTCGAGTTACAGGATTATTAACAGCTTCAGAAGTTATCAATTTCGTAGTCGTAGTAACCATTTATCCCTTTCTAATGTAGCATCGCTTTTTTATTTATTCGATGTATGTCAATTGTAATAGTTAATTTGATTTTAATATTTAATTAAACAGTCCAGATCATCGGAGAATGTTAGGAATTCTAAATGTACTTTTGTTATACATTTTTGATATTGATATATTTTTCATTATTACTTATCTGTGCTAAATGTATATAATAAAAAAATAATATAACTTATACAAATCGTTAGGGAGAATGAAGCTTGTAGCTACACGTAGAACTTGTGTATACAGGGTTATCCACATAACAGTCTACTCCCCCTGAACTATTTAATTTTTTTAAATAGAAAAAAATGGTAAATACAAAAGTTGTAGGAAATGTTACTGCGATCTCAGACATGTATTTAAAGAAACAATCGAAACTCGCGTTTCGGAGATCTAGACCAAACTTATGTTTTTTTAAATAGAATACCCTGTTTATTTTTCGATTTTAGAAATCGTGCTTTTCCGATTACAACAATATATACATGTTATATATTTGCTCTAGTAGTTTGCACAGTATCATCACACTGGTCATCAGAAAATCCACACCCATTTATACCAGTTCATCGACTAGGTCGTACTTCAATCAATGTTTGGTGTGGTATTTCTCGAAACTCAATTATTGTACCAGTATTTTTTGAAGGCGGTTTAACTGGACAAAAATATTTAGATCTTTTAAGAGGAGAGGTTTCCGATTTAATAATCTAATTAAATGAGCCGAATAATGTTTGGCAACAAGGCGGTGCTCCAACACATAAATCAAATGTTGTCAAGCGAAATTTAGATAATACTTTTATAGAGTGCATAGGTTCAAATGGTACTATTTTATGGCCGGTCAGAAGTGCTGACCTGACCCCACTGGATTTCTCTCTCTGGGGCACTCTGAAAGATATACGAGTATATATGGAAAGGTTAAATCGCGTAGAAGAACTTAGAGAAAAAATATGTCGGGAGATCAGAGACATGAACGAGACTGGTATCTTGACTTACAAACGAAATTTGTTAAGAAGGTATGCCCTCTGTATTGCACAAAATGGAGGTATTATAGAACACCTTCTATAATTTATAATTATTGTTTTTAATAAAATGTTACGTTCCATCCAGAAATATGCTTTTTAATATGACTGTTGTAATTGTTAATTGTTGTAATCGGAAAAGCACGCGGATTTCAAAAATCGGAAAATAAACAGGGTGTTCTATTTCAAGAAACATAAATTTTGTCTAGATCTCCGAAACGCGAGATTCGATTGTTTTTTCTAAATACATGTCTGAGTTCCCCGTAAAATCTCTTACAACTTTCGAATTTAACATTTTTTTCTATTTCAAAAAATAAAACAGTTAAGGGGGGGTAGAATGTTATGTGGATAACCCTGTACATTGCTATTGTATAAGTTTTACTGTACATTAGGTTAATTATGATTTTGTGTATCAATTCAAGACATTTACATATATGTTTTAATCACATATTGTGAATGCTTTACAAATATTCGGGTACATATGTATTCTATCTCATGTTTATGTTTGCGCTTGGATATTTATTTCACGGTAAATAAATATACGAACAATTTTCTGCACGATCTGCGAAATAACTTTGTGTTAAATCCTGTCTCCGTATTTCGTCATGTTATATTTAGCAAAGCTGTTAACATGTTCCACAGACTTAGTGTAAACGGAATAAGTTATTACCCATAGTAGAGTTCGTGGCTTTAAGTAATAAAGTTACAGTTGCTTTTGTGTTTATAAAAGTTCTGGTCTGTTGCGAAGATGGTATTTTTAAAGTTTTAATAACGGCGCAGATTTAGAATAAGAAAGTTTTTAGTTTAAGTGTGTTTCAATTATATTATGTACGTTTAAATATTTTAGTATAAAAGTATTTATACGTACGTAATACAATTAAAATATCTGTATTGATGTTGTCTCTATCGAGGTTGTACATCTTACATTAATATTTTGGTAATTGTTTATCTTACGATTTCCTTAATAATATTTCACTTTTTTCAATGGTAGGAAATTTATGTAAGAAGAAAATTCATGGAAATAGAAGAAAAATATTCTTAAAATAGGTTTATTAACGAAATTGTCAGGTTACTAATATACTCACAATGATAACAACAATACGACTTTATTAAATTACAAAAGCACAGCTCATCTAGAATAGGAACAAGTGTCAGATTTTCTATGTATGCGTAGAAGAAATACTGAGGCATCTTTCGGAGGGAAAAGGATGCACTTCGCGTGGAATCAGATCGCACTATGTGTATATTCACATTGCATATACAATCACCCTGCAAAGGTCTCAATCCGACTGAGTACAGACCAGGCTATTTACTGCGTACCTCGTGGGAGGTCCGATATCGCAGTTTTCAGACTTGTTCCTTCGTATGCTATACATAATTATTAAGGAAAATTTTGTCCAATGACTATTCCTACAGAGAATACATTCTGCGGATATATCAGCAAGTTTTAATTGAAAATTAACTTATAGTACAAAATAAAGAATTTATAGTTAATGTTACAGAAGTATATATTTTTTCTTTAATAATGGTTTGTATTTTTCAAGAGGAAGAGCATATATGAAACAAATTTTAACTAATTGTTTCGGCCAGGCATCGAACTCGAAAAAAAATACTCTAAAGATTAAGTTCTAAGTTATCGAATAAGTTTAATTTTAAGAAAATATCTTAAGAAATAAACACGAAAATAGTTACAGTTTATAATTGGAAATTAATAGTTCTTCTGATAAATTAAAGTAACTATGTATTGAGTAAGTACGAGTGTATTACTCATTTTACTGGACTATAGCATTCTACAATATTTATTCCACTAATCTAGGTTGTTTTTGATATTCCTGTGGCTCGTTTTCTCCTATCCGATTCCATTTCAATATTTATTCGAGGTATATTTTGTTGTTTATTCATTCTGAATGGGCGTACTGTATTAATTTTGTATACTGGATTTTGTTTTCAATTATTATTATCTCGACTTAAATTATTTGTCATATCGCTTATTTCTAACCTATTCTATCTAACCCCGCCTGATTCTGCATTCTTAATATCTGCTACAGAAACTCATTTATAATTCAGTACATTGGAATTCTAATTATTGAGTGTCACGTGTCAGAATTGTAGAAGACTAATAGGAGTATTAAATATAATATTATATATGAGATCAGTTTCTCTCTTGGACAGCCTTTTTTACTAGAGTATTAAATTTGGACATTTTTTCGTTTTACTACTCTATCCTCTATTTATTTTTCATCAGAGACGCTTTTACGAATTTTTGTTTCAAAAATGTTTTGTACGGACACTAATGGTAGGATTCAAGTTATTAAAATATTTACAACCAATACATCACCTATATTGGCAGGTAAAGAAGTAAACTAAATGTCTAACATGAAGTATAATATTCCAGATTATTTTTAATATGTAGAGCACTACTTTATAGTTATTATACATTACAAATAATTCATACCAATTAACTAGATATCGAAGGGACAATGACAATACCATGAAATTAAGACCATTACAGAGATTAGTACTCAAAACCCTTTTACAAAATATAAATCTCTATGTGTACTATTAATATTAGTATTATCAAAAATATTACCATCACTATTCATCATCATAAAGTCATCAGTCCTAAGACTGGTTGGACGCTAACCTCCAGCTTCTCCTATCTTGTGCTAACCTACGTATTTCGCTAATTGTGCTACAACCTACATCCATTATTATTTGCGAGCAGTAGTCTAATCTAGGCCTACCTCTGCCTTACTCCACTCCTATTTCTGCCTCCAAAATATCGCAGACTATTCCCCCATGTCTCAGCAAGTGGCCTACCATTCTATCTCTTCTCTTCTTTATGTTTTTCCACATACTTCTTTTCTCGCCGACATTCTCTAACACTTCTTCGCTTCTAACCCTATCAGTCCACGGTATTTTCATCACTCTTCAGTAACACCACATTTCAAAAGCTTCTAATTTCTTCCTACTTGCTTCCCCTACCGTCCAGGTTTCGCAATCGTATAATCCGTGCTCCATATATACATTTTTAAAAATCTCTTCCTTAGTTCTAAGTTTATTACCCCCGAGCACAAAAGTGCTTTCTTTTTGTTAAAAGCTACTCGACCCTGCGCTATCTTTGTTTTATATCTTTATCGCTTCTTCCATCCCAATACCATCACTATTAGTAAAAATAAAAAGAAAGGAATAGTACAGCTAATTTGCTATTGCAAACAAACTTCATTAACTTATACGCCTATTATTATATAGCATGAAATCCACTATTTACAGAAAATTAGAACGTGTAAAATATTCTCACTTCCAAGTAATGAACCTCTTTATATTTGCAAAGCAAAATTTTATGCTCTTCATTATTAGTCGTTCCGGCACAACAGAAAATTTAAATTAGTTTTACATGGTTTAAAGCAAGTAAGATTATACAATTATGCTAAAACATGGCCTGCTGAGATTTAGAAATTTATTTGAAATTTTAAAAGCATGCAGTGGTTGTTGTTAAAACACAGGTTGTTCGCCTTTGAAAACTTGTGTAAGTATTCCCTGCAAAAGTATTCCCCTGTAGTGAATGAAAATATCGACCTAACATGATATGAAATTATTAATATTTATAGTACTCTTTCTTACTGTACTTACGTAATTTGAATAATAATAAGAAACTTTTTTTAATTTGTATTCCAGAATTTTAACTTTTTATATAATATTATTTTCTTAAATTGTCAATATGTGTAATTGTGAAAAATATTAAATTAAAGATAATATAAAAATGTTGTTCTTTTTACCTGTTGATTATAAAAATATTTAAAAATTTCTCGAAACAACGAAATTATTTATTTCTCGATAACGATAAGTCGTTATTTCATAAATCATATTGAAAATCTGTAGATTGGCAGCCCTTGGCTGTAGTTTTCTTCGCAAAATTTAATTCAAATTTTCTTCCAGTAACATATAAGTCGGAAATCGAGAAAGGAACCACCAAACCGCCAAGCGGTTATCAAAGTAGTTCCCGAATCGCAAAGCTATTACATAATCGCTCTAGGAAACAACTACTCCTCGGGCTAAAGCCTCGCCAGGCATTGAATTATACCTTGAAGCGATCCTCGACCCCTTTCTCTTGTTTCTGCACGATCAGATAAGGTTTCAAAAAAATAAAACCCGCCACAGGTAGGATTCGACATTTGTTCCGGATTGGAACCGAACGACATACAGCTGTTTCGAACTTGTTAGTTCTCATCAGTGCCGCATACGGTACGCCGATTCAGGACAAATGCCGAATGAACTTTACATACATCTTTACCTATACATCTTTATCGATACGATCTCTGTCAGTAACATATAAGTCGGAAATCGAGAAAGGAACCACCAAACCGCCAAGCGGTTATCAAAGTAGTTCCCGAATAGCAAAGCTATTACATAATCGCTCTAGGAAACAACTACTCCTCGGGCTACAGCCCCGCCAGGCATTGAATTATACCTTGAAGCGATCCTCGAGATCCTACTCGATCCTCGAGATCCTCGCGATCCTCGATTCTACAAGAAAGGGGTCGAGGATTGCTTCAAGGTACAATTCAATGCCTGGCGGGGCTTTAGCCCGAGGAGTAGTTATTTCCTAGAGCAATTATGTAATAGCTTTGGGAACTATTTTGATAACCGCTTGGCGGTTTGGTGGTTCCTTTCTCGATTTCCGACTTATATGTTACTGAGAGAGATCGCATCGATAAAGATGTATACACCATAGAGTTCATTCGGCATTTATCCTGGATCGGCGTACCGTGTACAGCACTGATGAGAACCAATAAGTTCGAAACAGCTGTATGTCGTTCGGTTCCGATCCGGGACAGATGTCGAATCCTACCTGTGGAGGGTTTTATTTTTTGAAAAAATTAAATTTTCTTACTATGGACCTCTAATAGATAATTCTTAGAATATGATGTGGGTTTATTATAATATTAAACTATGTCGAAAAAAGTAAAAGCTACCGTAGAAAAATACAGTCAGAGATTTTAAGATATGTATATTTTCGGAAACCCTACTTATCAGCTATTTTTCCTTCCTCGACTTGATTCTGATCTGCCTAAAAAATATCAACTCGCTTACAAGTAATTCTCTAGATTGCTCTATAAATAACTATTATAAACACATTACCCTTCGCAGTTAATTATTCTTAAAGTATTGACAGATTGTTCCCATATTGTAAATCGGTGTTATTTAGTAAGTAGTTATGTTGTTCTGTAAGTAATTTAGTGATATTTGTATATTTGAGTAATTTATGCATAACATTTTTATCAAGATCGTGTTGAGTGAAATTGAATTAGTTAAAAGCGTAGTCACCAATAGCTGAAGTTCTCTCATGACCATTTCCTAGATGACACCAGTCAGAAAAATCTCTGCGGAGTCTACATATAAATCTAAAAGTTTTAAATGCACCTGATATCACA
Source organism: Rosalia funebris (assembly GCA_037954035.1). Taxonomy (NCBI): domain Eukaryota; kingdom Metazoa; phylum Arthropoda; class Insecta; order Coleoptera; family Cerambycidae; genus Rosalia; species Rosalia funebris. Next base: position 6,634,941 of record JAZFAV010000032.1, read on the forward strand.
CTATTTATATGATTAGTAAACGTAAATTTAGTGTCAAAGGTTATGTGTATATCCTTGAATATTTTGACACGACTACTTACATAATCTTGAATATGGTATTCATGATATATAACATTTAATTTGCCAGAATAAGACATTGCCAGAATAAGACTTTACATTTACTTGATATTCAACATCAAACGATGTGCTTCACACCAATATACATACATTTTGTTGACACATTGAAGATGCATACAATCTAATGAAAATGTCATCTCCGGATATAGGTTAAAGTCATCGGAAAATAACACCTTCTTACACAAAACAACATCAGATAAGTTTGTTGGCAAAGAATAGAAATGACAGTGGCCCCAAATTGGAACCTTGAAGTACGCCTTAAAATCGAAAACTAAAACTTTGACTTTAAGTCACAACGAATTGTCTGTTACTTAGATAATACCTGAAAATGTCGATTAGAGAATGTGAATAACCCATATAATTTAATTTCTCCAGTAATATGTAACTACCTATTTGGTCGGAGGTTTTTTGAAAATCTGTGTATATCACGTCAATTTGTCCTCTATTATCCAAAACTTCTAAAACGTACTATGAAAAAACTACCGAATTAGTCACGACTGATTTTTGTTTTTCCATATATCCTTGATGAAGAAGTATCAATAGTTTTGGTGTAAACGGATTATATTTTATTATTGCTTGTATTATATAGCTAGGTAATATTTCAAAACGTATCAAGAAAGTTCTGTGAAGGTACATACATATCTTTAATTCTGCTAAAAGTTAATTTATTTTATTTCATATAATTCTATAGAATTGTTGTGATTAAAACATAAGTATCTTTATCAAAATATTTTGATAAACATTAGCATTTGCAAATCCTCTTATTAATACTAATAGTATTTGTTTATGAGGACTCGATATATTGCAGTATTTTAAATAAATCATAAAAGTGCAATACCCAAGAGCAAATAATTTGTTCACTATATATGTTTCTTTCTCTTTTTGCTTGCATTCTTAAAGCAACTTTCAGTTAATCCAATGCTAATTGGGTTTCGTTAAACGATAAATTTGACAATATTTTACTTCTGTTAATATCTTCGAAATTTACTTCTTATATTAACACCCTATTATATTAAGCTATATAAACAATGCTTGTTTTAGTCTGTATATCTATGGAATTATTTTGATTTATTTACACTTTTGTCAAATTATCACAGAATTTGGAAATAAAGTTTACTTATTAGCGGTCTATTTTCCAACCTCTGTAATTTGTTATTTTCTGTAACAGAATTTCAGAATTCTTAGTTTAGAAGTAACCATTTTTACAAAAACTACACTCCAACTTAACAAGGAGCGTTCAACAAAAAAAGTATGATTGTTTATTACTTTAGGGTACAAGAGGTTACGATCTTCTCGATTGAAAGCTCAAGAGGTTACTTGAAAACGTATGTAATCAAATACACGATAAGGATCATTTGCAAGGAAGTTATAATATAATGCGGGGGTTCTACATATAAGGCCAGTGAGAGGTTTTAATCTAGTTTAACTGGGTACTTACCTTACTAAACTAGAACATTATACAGGAGTCGACCAAATGTCAGTAATTCAGGTCTTATTTAACTCGAGCTTAATGGCATCCGTAAAACAAATGTAAATTTAATATTATATTAGATTATGTACGTAAAGTTAAGGATAGCATATATAGGTATATTCTATCCTTCCTAATCTTGCTCTATGGGGGAATTGTTCCTGGTCCATATACATTTTTATTTGCATGAGATTCTTATGAGAAAGGAGTATGTAGTGTTCTTATGCTTACATCTAATTTTTCAGGACGCCACCAAAGAAAGGCAACTCGCAACTCGTAAATTCACGGAATACTTTCTTTAGCTTTCTAGCTGATGTGATGTGCAGAACATATTTCAACATATTTATTTAAGATACGCTGTTAAAGCTGCAGTGAACAGTAGCTATTATTTACTCTTACCAGATTTGAGAATTTTTAATTTACGTGTAACAATTCCTGATAAAATAATCACTCCTTAAAGCCTTAACTAGCCTTAACTTAACGCAAGTTACCTATTTTTTTGATTTCACTTATTACGAAGTTTTAGTTAAATTATTTACCAATATTTGGAGAGATATATTTGAAACTTCTTAATAATGCAGTGACAAATTTAATAACTATTAAATAACAAGAATTATTTAAAATCTCTGTTTCATCCAGATATAACAGGATTGCATTGGACATATTATAACAGAAAAAAAATTGTAACTCCAAGTATCATTTAATCGAAATGCTTATATAGGGTATCTCAGTTGGACCTATATGATTTGAATTGCGCGCCATTTGTGTTCTGTCAAAGATAGAGCGTCAATATTTAACGACTGTCATCGACAAATCATATGGCTTCAAAATGTCGCTATTAAGAGTTCAACCATGAACAGTTTGTGTACAACTGTTATATGAGAGTGAGCGATCATTTGTATTTGCAATTAGAGAAATTCGCACAAAATTAGGACAAAATGAAGTGCCTACAGAGTTTCTTTTCGTAGCGAGTTTTAACTTTTCTATAGTTTTCGTACTTAATGTAGACCTTTCATATACTGTGGAATAGTATTTTAAAATAAATGTTCCTAGTTTATGTACATTTCTTAGGTGAAAGGTTGTAACCGTATGCATTTAAAATAGAATGTTGTAACCGATTTATGGTACTATTTTTAGTCTAGAAATAGTCCTGTTTCTACACATATAAAAATTAAATAAAAACAAATATACATTTCCCAAAATAAGTAAATATTTATTAACAAGTGAACTCTTTTATTTAATTAAAATATCTGTTGATGTCTGATACGAAAAATATTTTAGCAGACAATTTGATGTTTACCAAAATGAGGCAGTAAAAGAATTAACTTATTATTACTTTTATCTAGTAAACTAAAGTAGTTGTTATTGCTTAATTTTTTTTGCGTAAAATAGAAAAGTTAAATACAAAATACTCCTTTTGTCTGCTGTAAGATCTTTATAGCTTTTATTGGCGACTTTAGGTATTGCATGAACCATAATGACCTTGTCATAGCTAAATATGTAACATATGAATTAAAACCATCCAACAAGACTTCGAAATGGATCGTGGACTGCTGACCCATTTCCATATTTTATATATCTCACGATTTCTTGAAGTATGCAACAGGATTTCCTTATCAGTAAGTGTAGCATTTTTTACATACAGTGCGCGTGTAAGGTCCCTTTTCTAGTAGAGATATCCCGATTGCTCTATCTCTATAGCATACTTACGAGAGAAACTGAAGAAGCTTCGGAGAACAGGTAGTATTGAGGATGAAGAAATAACTGTAAATTTTAGAGGAAAATCCTGATCCTTTCGATTGAATGCTGCTTCTCCACAGTATTATGATATGGCAAAAGTTTATCCTAATGAACACAATTCCCATAGGTGGATTGTACTATACAGTGGCCTGCTAGGTCTTCAGATTTAACGGCCTTTGATTCATTTGTATGGAGCCACTTAAAATATAAGGTATAAGCTTAAAATCTAAGGTAAATGCTACGTAATCCGCATCAAAATATTAAACTAGGTAATTACTGAAAAATGTAGGTTAACTTCAGCAGAAACAGTTGAATGAAAGAGAGAAGAGTTTTATAATAGGATACTCAAACTATCAATAAGATACACAGTTTGAGTATTTATTTAATTTTAATTTTTTAAAGATATTTGGTAGGCCATTTTTTATTAATATATCACTATTTATTAACTAAAACATATTTTTTATAATTTAATGTCATTATTTTTACACTTTAAACCCAATTTTCATTTTTTTAGTTAGAAAATTAAAGAGACTTTAGATATTTTAGTAAATACATGTCATAATACCCTTTAATTTTATATATTGATAATAATAATTGCTTATAACAAACATGGATATTAAATATTATAGATAGTTCGAACGTAATTATTACTAATTTTTAGAGCATCACCTATGTAAATATGTAAGGAATATTCACCAACGTTAACGATTAGTTATTGCACAGCATATTGTTTGAACAATTATACAATCAAGTGTAAAATAACAGCGCCCAGAGTTACTGTGAAACTACCATTTCATCCAAGGGAAGTAGTACATTACTTAACTGCTTCAAGAAACAACGGGGGAAACGTTAAAAGCTAATAATACTCCGCTCAACAAAAACTGCATATGTGAAACACATTTGTTCCTATAGATGGTTAAAGTTAAAATGGAAAATAAATGGAAGCCTTGACTGCCACAGTAAAATGTGCACCGAGTACTTTTAAAATAATTGTTTTGTTATTATGCTCCAGCAATATTCTTTTCAATAATGTATACAGCTGAGTAATCTGAAAATCTCGCTTCGAGTTAAATGAAAGATATTTTTCGAATCTGGACGTAAAAAAATGCAATGTAACTACATCACAAAAGATACCCTTGTCGAATTAATTATGCCTACAATTAAGTTAATGGCATGTGTTTTGTTTGCTTTTATTTTTAATGCTTGTACTGTGTTTCAAGTACATTTCACTAGAGGAAAATTGAAATTTCAATTTAAAGTTTTATCTTACACTTTTAAGGGATTTTATATTTGAAGGGACATCGAATTTTAAATATATTTCCAAGAATGATAGTCTGTGATGATTTAATAAAAATCAGAACCACATTTTATATATATTATTTAATCATAACAATATAAATGAACTAAAATGTATAGATGTATAAGTCGAAAAGAAATTGATAAAGGTTCACGAGAATCCTAAATACCTTTTTCTCTCTTCGAAGGATAAAATGTCACACCTCACATATACTAAACTGATTGTGAGGATACCATTATTAAAAAAAAATTAGCCATATTATTGACTGTTTACCATTTATTTATATTTACTTTACTATAAGTTTTCAATGAAATAATTTGATTTATGAAACTACCTATAAATATTGGGGAATGAAGCATAAGCAACAAAGTACTTTATTTTATTTCAACTATTTGGATAGTTTAGTTTCAAAATTCTCTGTTTAATTTTTTCCACTGTACCTGTCATTTCTTATATGTGTGAATGCATACAACATCAAGTAGCACAAGAGAGAAAATTAGTTTCTGGACATATGGAAAAGTAACAAGAAAACATAAAAAACTTTCTGCTAACTATATTTACTTTACAAAGCTGATATCGCTACTAGATGATGGAGGCATTTTATTTTCAGATAGGTAGGAATATTGGAATTGAAATATTGGAAACTGTTTAAAAAATCTGAAAATTTGCTTCCCGACTATGTCTTCGGTAGCCTCTGGTCATTTTCTATGTCTTTAAACGGGGATTATTATGTAATTATTTAAGAATAAATTAATGAAATTATGGTAAGGATTAACTAAAAATGGTGTGTACTATTTAATGTGAATATTAACCTCTTTTCAGTAAAAAGTAAATAAAAGATCCTCTTGTAAAACTAACCTGCTCTATACAGTTTTCCAGTGACCCCATCATTGAAACGAGTTGCCGCTATTTAAGTGTCAAAAGTAAATTTTCACTAGAGCTTGAGATATCTTCTTAAGACGATAAAAGGTATATACCCAGTTTCATTAAATATAGTCTAGGTAAATTTTACAACTGATAAAATAAACATTCATATCAGATGTTTACTTATTTGGCCATTGCGAGCAGTATAAAATGGTTTTCAACTGAGTTCGTTGTATCAAAAATTATACTGTATTTCATATAGCGGATTAGATCTTCTCTGTCGTGACCTGAATAGTATCTTTTTTGTAATTGAAATTAAACAAAGCCAAAAAGCTTTGCGGAAGTTTTCCCCCGGGAGCTGCTTATCACCAGAAGCTCGAGACAGGTCGCGTTTTCCAGTTATATGGAGTTTGTATCGCAATGGACCTCGTTTTCCCTTGACGCACAGTAAAAATAAACATCTTATAAGTTATATTTGGGTTTTCGAAATTATTGTCGATAGTTTTGCATAGAACTAGGAATAGAGAATGCCTTTATAAACAGGATTTGTGTACCCCATAAATAACTTAATGCATGATGCTGCATCTAGAAACGTATAATTTTGTTATTATTGTTAAATGAGTAGGTTATACAGGTCTTTCAATAGGGACGCTCGAGATTTGTTAGGTTATAGTGGCCATATTGTTAAAGGAACATCTGCCAAATTTATTGTGAATTGTTCAGTAGTATACGGAAAATCACCATGGAAGATTATAGCGTTCAGCAACGTATGCACATCATAAAATTTTATTTTCAAAATCAGTCCTTCGTTCGAGAAATGTTCCTCGCATTACGTAATTTTTATCCTCACCACAACCATCCTACCGAGTCGATTATTCGACTGTTGGTGGCCATATTCGAGTAAACTGGTTTGATAAATAATCAGAAAATACCCGTACGTCACCGAAACGTGAGGTCTGCTGAAAACATCGCTGATTTCCGTGAGAGTATACGGGAAAATCCGAGGCAGTCAATTTTTCATCGTTCACAAGAACTTGGCCTTTGTGCGACTTCAACTTGGCGAATTTTGCATCGGGACTTGGGTCTGCACCCGTATAAAATCCAACTGACTCAGAAACTTAAGGTAAATGACCATAGACAACGCCTTTTGTTCACTGACTGGGCTCTGGAGCAGTTGAAAGTTGCCAATTTTCACCAAAAAAATTATTTATAGCGACGAGGCCCATTTTTGGATGAATGATTATGTGAACAAGCAAAATTGTTGGACGATATTTCTGGGATGATACCAATCCACACGAGATACACTAGCATCAAATGCATCCCGAGAAAGTCACTGTTTGGTGCGGATCTAGGTCTAGATGAGCCATCGGTCCGTACTTCTTCCAAACGAAACTAATATTGCCATAAACGTCAACGTTGAGCACTACAGATGGATAAGTAACTTCTTGTGGCCTAAAATGAATGATATGGATATCGACGGCATGTGGTTCCAATAGGACGGCGCTACATGCCACATAGTGCATGTCATCAGGGACATTCTGCACGAACGATTTGAGGTCATGGTTTTCTGGCGCACCGGTGACATGAACTATGCACCGAGATCGTGCGATTTAACGCCTTTAGAATTTGGGGATATTTTAAATCGCAGGTCTATGCGAATAAGCCACAAATAATTGATGCCCTCAAAGTCAACATAACGAACGCCATCCAGCAATTTCAGCCGGATTTATGCTACAAAGTCATCGAAAATAGGACCTCTAGAGTATGTGCCACTAAGCAAAGCCGCGACGGACATTTCAACAACTTTATATTCTATGTCTAATGCCATAAACTATTATTTCAAACAAAAGAATATGAGCACACTGTCTCGCACATAACTTGTTTTATTTGCGTTTAAGAATCGAGCGTCGCTATTGAAAGATCCTTTGTAATAATAACGAAGGTTTGTACAGGTTTCCTCGAAATAAATCTCTACTTTGATAACCGTATTTGATAAAAATGAAATATGAGAGTACCTACTCTAGTTACTGTTAACAATACAAAACATTCTTACAAAAGTTAATCAAGTTGTCACAGCCACAGTGTGCAAAATGTTATAAATATCACTGTGAATTTACTTGAAGAATAATCACATTCAAACTGGTCTACATGTCATATTTTATAATTTACTGGAGAACATTATCTAATATTAATATGCTAGCCTCATTATTTATTTTAGAAAGGAAAATGGCATCTGTGCAAGAAACCCATAACTTTAAATATTGGAGGGTACGTTAAAAACCAGTGCCAGTTGAAATTTAGGATTCATCCATTACCCCCCTAGCCACACCCCAGTTAAAAGTTTGAAATGGCACTACTACCTTGTAATACACGTTCTTAAAAGTCTTAAATTTTTTTAGTTAACTGGGTTTAGAAAACTGAAGTCGGTTGATCCATTCTCGTAGAAGAAACAACAAAAAACGATTTAAATAAAACACAAAATAAAGGAAAACGTATAGGTGTATTTGTCGTCAGTACATGTAACCTTGTCCTCCACAGCCTATTACTTTCAGAAAAGGAAGTTAGTTACTGTATGTGTATATGCAATCCATAAATGTGAATTATTTTTCGAGATCAATGTACATAAAATTACTCCTTTTTCCCACTTCGAAGATATTTGATGAGCTTGTTTATCTAGTTCAATCCAAGGATTTACCTCAAGGAAGGTTAGATAAACTAGTTTGTCTTAATATATCTCTTTCGCCATCGTTTATTTGTGCATATAAAAAAGGATCATTAACGCAACTTATCATTTAATACTTATTGCACTAATACATACATTCGATTCATACATTGTGTGAACAAAAAATGAACCTAGATTGATCAAGGAACATTCTCATTAACTAGCTTTGTTATACTAAACCACGAAGATGATTACACCAGACAAGCAATTTCAATCGCCTTTCCTACTGTCACAGCACAATACAACAAAACATAAATTAAATAATCGATGCAACATGCAAAATTTTCATTTTTTCAGACAATTAAAAGGAAAAGAAATTGAAAAAAATAAACAAGTATGCAGTCTTCTCAGAAATCTAGCTTTTCTACGTAGTTTAAGAATGAATACTTGTGATACTAAACTGACCCCGATACAAGTAAAGCTCATTTTTATCGTACATCATTGTGGAATGGGTGTTTAACATACGTGTAAATATTTAAATGATTCCTTTGAAACTTAGGGAGAAGCTGCTGCTGAGTCTGTGATGAAGTGGGCTTGTTATGAAGTAGATGAACTCAGGCTCAGAAATACTTAAGGTAGATTGTATTATGTCATGATTCAGAGTAGAACTTTCAATTTGATTCGATTTCGATTCAAAGTAGAAGTTTCTGCTAGTAGAAGTTTCAGACTAGAAGTTTAAAAGTTCACACAATGTCACCAGGGGTTGCTGAAGTATTTTCTCAACCGAATTATGAACTCCAATATTGAAAGGGGTTTCTGTTTTCGTTTGTTATGTTTAATGACTAATCCTGTTCCTTGGTATCTCTGTCCTCAGTTACTTATGCAACCTTAGTTAGGAGGCCTATTTGATGGATTAACTCCTTTACGCAGAATCAGAAGATGCCACGACAATTGTGTAAAATTTACTCATCTTTACCCTAATATGGTTAATAAGACTAGCTAGTGACTAATTTTAAATGGAAGTAAGCCATTATTATATGACAGATAACACAACGTAAATACATAAAATGTGAATAGTACATGCATTAATTTTTCACACTATACTCGTATAGACTCGTAACTTATACAACCCGTTCCTTAGATTCGCAGACGGGACAACTACCAACGTTCGTTCAATTTCGCATATTTACCGAACGTTTTTTAGTTAATAAATAAAAGAGATTAATCTCCCCACATAACTTATTCGTTTTCCCCATCTATTTCTGTCCGAAGTAAAAGGCAGATGCTAAATTAGGATGCAGGGTCAGAGTTGAGAGTTGCCCTTTTCGAAAATAAATCTGGGATTTAGCATGGGAGGCGACAACCGATCGCCCGACATGAGGGACAATGTGTGAGCTGGGGTCCAATTTCAGGATTCTCCACATACGCAGTTAAAAGTGCTGTTTAGAACATAAATCTGTGTAGGTTATCAAATAATAGATATTCTATATTCCTGTCTGTATAACTTCCCGTCAGTAGTTTTATGTATTTATAAGAAAGTCGCTGTGGAATACATGATTTGTTGTAAACTTGTCACTGGTTCTAAAATATAAGGGGTACATTTGAAGACAGTACTTATAGAATATTAAATAAAGAAAATTCGGGTACAAAATTATTAATAGTATGCTGTTCAAGGCCTCAAAATAATAGGTTGTGATTTATTTTCATCATAAAGGTATAATCACACCCATTCAACGAAGTCTGAGTTCTGAATCAGTTGAGTCTTTGCGACGTATTAGCAATACACCATATATTCACATACATTCTTACAAGCTTAAACCAATTTCGAGATGGGAAAGTTTACAGAAGGTGAAATCTTTTTAAATTAATATCCATACGTGAAGTAACAAATACATTGTCGTCAACAATTTAAATCATAACACTGCAGATACTGAAGAGAGATTGACGGTTAAAATTCGGAAATACTTCGACCGAGTATGTAAGTACTCGCTATGTTTAATTCCATAAAATAATCTTTTTTACAAGTGAGACTGAAGCAATCGCGGGTTTGCTAAAACCCAACGTTAGCTGTTGTCATAAGAAAATAACCCCAATCGACGATTATTTTCCTTCAAAAACAACAAGAGGCGCCTAATGCGAATTACAATTACTAACTGATAAGTGGCAAGAAGTCGATGACAACTTGACTCACCGCACAAGAACTTGGACTCTCAAAGAATTCTATTTCCGGTTCGGAAACCTATACTTGGTTAAATAGCGTTCAGGAAATAATTTATGGGAAAGAGGAGAATATCACGGATAAAGTTCTAGGAGCTGACTGGATTAATATGCGACTTGGAAAGAGTCTCTCTTTACTTAAATTATTTAATGATGAAGTTAGTCAATTAGTGCAAAGGTAACAAATCTTTTCATAAAATCTTTACAAAAAAGAAATCATGTGCAGCACAGTACACACGATAGAAGTGAATACTTCTTTAGAATAGAGAATGAGAGAGATTAAGAGTGAGAGATTGAAAGATAGAGAAAGAGAGAGAAAGGGAGAGGGATAATTTAAAAAGAAATATAACAATATAAAATTTGTGTAAAAAATATTCGGTTTATTCATTATCTACACTATCATCGGGTGGTGGTTCAATTGGTAATACTGATATGATTGGTTCGTGATAACTAAAATGTGAAATATATGTTCGTGATTCGATATTTTCTAGATAACGTGTAAAAATTCCATCTATTGTTGTTCCGGATTTTGTTGTTGATTTTTTGGGATTGTTATTTATAAGCAGACCAAATGTTTCTCGAAGAAAGTTAATCAACGTCAAAGAATCATTTGATCCGAAATTTACATTGAGATCTCCCCCGAGAATCAAAGGGATTTTGTCTTCGCCTCTTCCAAGTGCATTTGCATCTGTGTGGCTGTAAACCAGTAAGGAGCGGCGAATTAAATATATTATATCTTCTAGATTTTGGTTCGGTGAGATATAGATTGTTGCGATGGCGATATTTTTTCATCTCTTCCATTGCCTAGTATTCAATGAATACGTGGCTCTCTCTCTCTCTCTTGCTCATACGATGCTTCCTAAACTATTCAAGCAACTTAGACCTTGGACTTAGCGTATGAGTGAGCGTTAAAGACGAAGGACCGCACAAAAGGGAGACGCGGATAGCCTAAACTGATATATATGATGTATATCTCTCTTTCTCCTTCTCTCTACGTTATATCTTTTTTCTCTCTCGTGTAACGAAATCTCGAAACGTTACATTTTTCCAATTCACTCTCCATTCTCATCAAATATCAGAACGCCGCCAAAGAAGTATTCACTTCAAAAAAAGCAAAACGATAAACACGCACATAATAAATTTCTTCAGTGTGTTTATCAGAAAATTATAACTATGTGGAATATACTTCTAATGAATAGAGAAAATCATATCCATTATATGATGAAAATGAAGATTATCCCTCTCTCAGAAGAATGTAAAGAACTAGTAAATTTAATATATGGCAAACTTCTAATAAAACAAACAACTAATAAATCAAACTTGGCTTCCTGTGGATGCTATATACTGTATCAAAGATGGAAAACGATTAGAAACCCAGAGGAATGGATAAAATGGATGAAGTAATATAAAGAGGAGGAAGAAGGGAGAACAAATATGCTCACGATCACGGAGAGGTGCCAAACTGTCCCGTCTGGAACTCGAACCAAAGTATACAATGACATCTCCAGTACTGGGCTTAGTTCGCCAGCCCAGATCGTATTACGAATAATATTGCTTTAGCCATGTCTGTAGCAGCAATATGATTATCATCCATGTAGCAGCCGCGGAGTAATGTGCTGCACTTTCATTAGCTCTGTGTCGGGTGAAATAGACTGAATACTTATTACATTCTCTAATTATGTATTAAACAATACTCCGACCTTTCATGCCAGGGATTCCGGGTTTCATTCCGGGCAGTGAATTTTTTTACATGACTACTTGACTTACGGTTGAAATCCGAATTCATATTATTTTAAGCATGGCCAGGTCTTCTAGTGGTAAATTATCTCATTATTATCTCGTAGAAGATCTCCAAGTTCCTTGGATTAAGCTATGGTAATGAAGCCAATCGCTTCGGGCTTATCTAGAAAGCCGGTTTGCCGTGATCCGGGCGTGGGTTTGATTCCCACATAAATCGGCTGGGCGTATCTGAATAACAGCTAATTAAGCTATATCTTGTTCTCGTAAAAATAAAGGTAACACAATATGTCTGTAGGCACCCTTGGAAGGGTGAGCTGTGCAATGATGGCAATTTATGTTTATATCCTTTGAGAAAGCGTCAATGAACAAACTCTGTTTCAAACAATGTATAGCAGTATTTCTGTAATACATCCTACAATGTTTCTGTTATACGTTCATGTATCCTGTTGTGCTATTTGTATTTAGGTAAAAAAATCTACCTGCCTCAAACAAAAAAATATATATATTATCGAAGAAGATATTTTAAGGATCTATATATATATATATATATATATATATATATATATATATATATATATATATATATATATATATATATCGAAAAGATATACATATAGATTTAAAAAATTGTGCATTTTTAATTATTCCAGTTTGACTAACTATGCCAACTCTAAAGACAATGTTCAGTATGAAATATTTATATAGAGTAAAAGCAACTGAAAGGTATGTCATAATTTTAATACACAAAGTTAATATGAGAAAATGTATTGTTTTTAGTTTCAATTTGTCAGGAAAATGATCTCTGCTGTCAAGATATGCCAGTAAAGTAATTGTTGTTAAAATACTAGACATATGAAGCATGCTTTAATTGTTGATCAAATTTCAATAGAAAATTCTAAAATCTTTCGAAAATTCTAAAAACACAAAAAAATTGTATTGAAATTTGGTTAATTCAATGATTTCTTAATAAAGAGTTAAATAAAATTATTTATATACCTTTTTACTGATAGTTTGAATTGTCCTTCCACCATGAAAACCATTAAAAGAATCTCATTAAAACTAAAAGTAAATAACTCAGAATGTAGAAAATTTATAAGGTGGTAATATTAATAGAGAAAATAAATCTACTCTAATAAAATAATTTTGTAATATGATGTGAGAAATATATTTTTACTTCTTATTTTGTAATATAGCAATTAAAGCATTCATTGATAAATGATAGACAAGGAAACAAATCACTACTTTTGACTTTGAGTTCCTCATGGTTTTATGTTAATTGTTGTTAAAGTTCTTATTTAAAGGCAATACAGTTAAGGTATCTGTTTAATTTTAGAAAGTTTCAGTGTGTAATAAATCAGTCTATTTGATTATAATTCCTACGATATTGTACGCCATTGATTACAAGGTTGCTTCTAAACTGTTAATGGATATTATTTTTTTAACCTACTAACGAAACATATGTTTTCTATTTTAATACCGGCGATTATTTTTAAAAGAAAAAAATACTGTTACAGTATTTGTTAGTATATGCAAAAGATTCAAAGCACTGAACTGTAAAAGTATGCAATAAATTTAAATATCATTAAGGTTTATAATATTTATAATCAAACGAGAAAGTGCATTTAAATTATTAATTTAAAAAGTTTCCAACCCTCAGGGTTTTCATTTTCATTTCTGGAAAGTTTAGGAAGTACGACGTATTTTCTGTCATATTTTAATTAAAGTAGGATTTAAGTAGGCAGAATGAGACCTGAACATAGGAAGCCGAAGACAATAAGCTAGGCTTTGTATTTCGTTTGAATCTTTCTTGGTTGGTATTAGTTGAAGACGGAATATATGTGTAGGGATGGATTTATTGTTAGCATAAAAATGCCTGTATTATAATTTAAAAAACGTGTATACGGTAGTATGTTTCTTTATTAAACGTAGAAGTAAAACTATATAACACTGAAGAGCAACTAAAAACAGGCAACAAAAAGGAAAAATACAATTTAATTATACATTCACAAATTTGTTTATTTCAATATTTTCTACATAAGATGTATAATTTATAAATGCCTATTTCTTCGTGAATTTTTTTAAAGAACACCTATAAAGAGAAACTGATAGTTATAGTAGTTCATATCTCGTCTCTCCCACAGTCACAACTTACATATTTAAAAGATCCTGATCTATTCGTGACATTTTATGGGAAATAGTACAGGGAATCGATATATGACTAAAAAGATGTACTTTATTTAACTCTAAAGATGTGTTGGTTAATACCAAGACAAGCGAGACTAAAACATCTTCATCCAACAAAAAAATAATATCTCAAAAATAAACTACTTTCAATTACCTGAATTTTTCATCAGATTTTTCGTTACTTTCTACATAAAATGCATAATTTATAAATGCCCGATTACTTGGAAAGAGAAACTCATAGTTATTGGAGCACATGTCTCATCTCTCCCCGCCACCATACCTTACATATTTGAAGGATCCAGATACGTATATGGTATTTTATACAAAAGAGTACAGGGAATCGATAGGTGGAAACAAGAAAGATGTCTCTTCTTTAAGTTCAAAGATGCGTTGTTCGAAATCAAGACAAAGGAGACTCTTCCACATCTTCATCCAGCAAAAAAATAATATCTCGAAAACTAACTACTATTTCTAAATTGATTGGGCCGTTACTTGATGAAAATTCATATTTATACAAAATCAAAACCTTTGCTGATTAGATTTTCACTTTCTATTTGTTAAACATAACAATTGTTTCGCCAACACAGTGGCTTCTTCAGATGTTGAGTATATAGACTATGTACTCAACATCAGAAGAAGCCACTGTGTTGGCGAAACAATTGTTATGTTCAAATAAAAACTGAAAATCTAACCAGCAAAGGTTTTAATTTTGTATAACTACCTTTTGGCAAATCTAGTATTATCATCAAATTTCTCATCATTGTTTACATAAGATACATAATTTAAATATACCCATTTCTTTGCGATTTATTTTAAAGAAAACCTGAAAAAGGAAGCTGCTAGTTGTAGTAATACATATCTCGTATCTTTCCTCCGTCATAGCTTACATATTTGAAAAATACGGATAGGCCCATGAGATTTTATGTGAAAAAGTACAAAAAATCGATAGGTCAAAACTATAAAGACGTATCTTATTGAATTTCAAAGAAGCTTTGTTCAAAATCAAGGCAACGGCCATCCCATGTTGAACATCGATCCCCGTCCCATCACCAATGTCAAGCAACCTTCGGCGCAGTTAGCACTTGGATGGGTTACCGCTTGAAAACACCTCGTGCCGTTGCCGTTTCAGCCTGCAGTGCTGCTGGGTGGATTGAATAGCCCAGTCGTACTGTTGCCGGTCCCAAGCCTGGAAGAGAGAAGAGGGTTAGAGGGCCAGGTTTAGCTGCCTACCCTCTGTAAAATTATATCCAGCTCATAGTACCGATGATATTCATCGAAGAGAAACAGGTCATAGACCTACTTTAGAAGAAGAAAGAAGAAGAAGACAAACGAAATTCTACATCTTCTTTTATCAAAAAGATTATCTCGAAGCTACTTTCTTGGGAACAGATACTTCGAGTACGTCAGAAAGAACGTTAATATTTTTGGATTTATCTATATTTTACATATTGATACGCGATTATATCGATACGATTTTACGAGGCTTTGAATATTCTACATCGTTTACAAATCGTGAGTTTTTGATAAGGTACTCTTTTAATATTTTGATAAGATTCTAAGTCTCCTATACTCAAAAGTCTTAACGGATTTATAGCCAGAAATCTAGTCGCTTTGAATTATTGGCACTTTCTTATGGGAATCTACTAATGGATATAACTTTGCTAAATGAAAACAAAAAATAATCCTTGTAATTAGAGCTGAACTTAGAGCACAATTTCCAATTGATACACCAACTCATTTCATGCTTTTTTCTCTTACATTTCTTCTTTCTCATTGAAACACAGTATGTGCTTTTACCAAACGTATTAATGTTGATGACACTAGTTATAATCATGAAAGACAATTAATTAATGAAATAAGACTTTTTTATATACAATATATATGCTTTTTTCTAGGTGAGCCCCAATATTGACTAGTGGCGAACGGTTTCCTCCTGGGCATATACTTAGTCATTTAGATGAGTAAGTTAAATGTACGTGTTGTGTTTAATGTTCTGAGGTGAACAATGGCTAATTGTAGTATTTGTTGTTTATTTATGTGTATTTTTATGGCAATAGTAAGTGTTGTGGTGCAGAAAGCCAGATGCAAATATGATCATGAAGAATAATAATCTCTTTTGCTGTGGAATAAATTAATTAATATAGTTAACAATGTGGATACAGATAACAATGAAATGCTAACTAACGTTAGCTTAAGGTTTTTATAATTCAGTTTTATGTTTGTGCGATGATGATATTAATACAACAGTTTATATTTGATTATTATATTTAATACATTTTATCCTTGATCTTTAGTTCAGTGAAATCTTTAATCTTTAATACATAAAATCTTTAACTGTAATCTTTAATATATTTAGTTTTAATGGCATGGAGAAATTTTGATCCATTTAGTTACAATAATTTGAATTTATACGATGAAGTGACATTCAACTGTAACTAAAATAAACATATGATAGTATTATAGAATAAAATATTCACAAAATAAAAGTATCATATTTATGTTTAATTGAGTTATATGAACATTACAGTGTTTCTTAATGCCATGCGGGACGATTTCGCATAGTTTTAAACAACACTGTGATATAGACAAAGTTTCAAAAAATAAAACTTGCCACGGACAGGATTTGATATCTGTCCCTGATGGGAATCGAACGACAGACAGCTGTTTCGAACTTATTAGTTCTCATCAGTGCCGTACACGGTACGCCGATCCAGGTCACATGCCGAACAAAATTCGTGGGGTATACATCTACATCGATACGATCTATGTCAGTAACATAATACGAGTACTAATATAGACAATTATATTATATATGTTATTAATATAGAAACTTGTACTACACTTAAGTATACAAGTTTGGTCAATATTGGTTTGTATACCTGATGTAAGTCTGTAGAATTATTACCGAAAGCCAGAAGAACTGATTTTATTTTTTTTTATTTTTGGTTTAAGCGTACATAGAACGTAGTCCAATATTGCCATTAAGAAAAGTAATAAATTGTTCGTATACGACGTTTCTTAGTTCCCTAATTAGTTCGACGAAATAAAGATAATGCTCATTATCGAGGGTATTTTGTTCGTGGGAAGGAGGGTAGGCACTTTTTTTTTGACGGAGACATTATTTAAAGTTATACGAAAAATAAAGAGAACATTGCGCATATCACTCCTATGAAGATATTTACATGTTTAGATATATTTTGCCTAATATGTGTTACTACGAATGTAGTAAACATATTATATTATATATAACTATGTAGGTAATAACACTTGTAATAATATTGCCAATCATTATGTGAATAAGAACATTGAATATTTTGCAAATACTCGTTTGGTTAATAGATCCTAGTAGCAGTCATTTAATTAGATTATACACTATAGCAACAGTAACTATACACTATTTTAAAAATAATTAGTATGCAACCCTTGAGAATTTGCCTTAAAATGCGAGCTGTTGGTAAATAACCATAATTGGCTTCTTCTAGAACCTAAGTTCTTTATTAGAGAGTAGTATTTTTATACGAGACATACATCTTACATATTAGTTTATATTAAGTTATTATAACATTATATAAAAGAACTTGATAGAAGAAGACATAAAAGATAAACAACCGGAAGAGCAGTCAGGATTTAGAGCGGGCAGATCGACAATTGATAACCTTTTCACACTGAAAATTGCCATGGAAAAACGTTCCCAACATAACAGAGAAACACATATAGCCCTAATAGACTTAGAGAAAGCCTATGACAGTGTCCCCATATCACAACTATGGACAGAAATGCGAAACCTGGAAATAAACCAATCTTTAATCAAAGCTACACAACTCTATTATAAAGATAATTGTGCCGCAATAAAAACTGGGAATAACAGGCATACAGAATATTTCCGAACATCGAAAGGCTTAAGACAAGGATGTTGTCTGTCTCCCACTCTATTTAAAGTATATCTTGACAGATCCATACAAGGGTGGATAAGAAAATGCAGAAACATGGGTCTTAAAGTGGGAGACGGCACACTTTACAGCCTATTTTTTGCAGATGACCAGGTAGTGATAGCGGAAGATGAACAAGATCTGAGCTACATGACGAGAAAGCTAAGAGAAGAGTATGAACGAGCTGGACTTACAATAAATTTAAACAAGTGTGAATATCTGGCAGCCGGCTGTGGCGAATGTAATGATCTGGAACTAGAAAACGGTGTAATTAGAGGAGTGCAATTGTGCAAGTATTTAGGAGTTATCTTTAATAAACAGGGAAACAGCAATGATGAAGTGAGGGAAAGAATTAATAAAGGTAGAAAATCTATTGGAGCATTAAACTCAATATTGTGGGAAAAGAATATAAGGAAAGACACCAAGCTACGCATCTACAAAAGCATCGTACAAAGCGTAATTATGTATGGAGCGGAAGTGTGGGATTTAAATAAAGCAAACAAAAGAAAAATTTTGGCCACAGAAATGGACTATCTAAGAAGAAGTTGTAGGAAGGATATCCAGAACAGAAAGAATTAGAAATGAAATAATTAGGCAGAATATTGGCATTGAAAAAGATATTATAGATGAGGTCGAAAAGAAACAATTGGTATGGTTCGGACATACAAAAAGAATGAGGCAACATAGGTGGCCAAGAAAAATACTAGAGTGGACTCCGCCAGAAAAAAGAAAGAGGGGAAGACCTAGAAGGAGCTGGAGAAATGACGTAGATGACGCAATGAGATCAAGGAATTTAACCGAGGAAATGTGTCATGAAAGAAAAATGTGGAAACTGGGGACGGAGAGACGGCGACAGCCGTAGAAATCCGTATATATATATATATATATATATATATATATATATATATATATATATATATATATATATATATATATATATATATATATATATATATATTATAACATTATCAAATCTACAACTGAATTAGTTTTGAAGAAAATCATGTCTTCACTTTATTTTACACATGAAAATATGCTTATAGAACTAAAATTATTCACTATTTTGGACTTCTTTGGGTAACTGAAACTGAGAAATTTGTCAACTTAGCTAACAGTTTTATAAAATTGGCGGAGGTGACAGTATCATTCAAATATTCAGTAAATTCAGTAACATATAAGTCGGAAATCGAGAAAGGAACCACCAAACCGCCAAGCGGTTATCAAAGTAGTTCCCGAATAGCAAAGCTATTATATAATCGCTCTAGGAAACAACTACTCCTCGGGCTACAGCCCCGTCAGGCATTGAATTAAACCCAGAAGCGATCCTCGACCCCTTTCTCGTGTATCTGCACGATCAGATAAGGTTTCAAAAAATAAAACCCGCCGTCGAAAACATTCGACATTTGTCCCGGATCGGAACAGAACGACTTCAAATTCAGTAAATTGTAATACATGTTTTTGGTTATCCCTTTACTGTTACTGTAACCTGCAACTGTAAATATTTATAACTGTTATGGTTATGGGTAACAAAAAGGATTAAAAATATATTTATAACCACTGTTATAACTATTCACCCCTTAAGCTAAGAGTAGTGCGTACACCATTTTCCAAATTATTTGCTGGGATTAATGGGTTCTAAAAATATGGCAATTGTGATTAAAATTGGCGGAGGTGCCAGCATCATTTTCAAAAGTTCAGTAAGTTGTAATATGAATGTTTTTAAGACGTTCGCTACCAAGGGTATTTAAGCAGTACGTCATCACAGACCAGAGGGAAATTTCTATCACAGACCAGCGGGAAATTTCTTTGTTTTTGTCTAGTGTTGTGGGTTTTGGTGTTCACTGGGTATCTTAGAAACACAAATTCATAATAAAAGTAATTTTTTTAAAGCTGTCACATATTTGTGACGCTGGTCTATAGTAAATATTTTTTGGTATAGACCAGGGTCACATATATGTGACAGGCTGAAACATTAGGGTTTTATCTAAGTTTTATTCAAAAATACAAAACTTACAAAATATTATGTCTAAATGAAGATAAGGTAGTTTTATGGCAACCTTTTGGCTAATTTTTTGGGAAAATGAGTATTTGCAGGTACTCGCGTGGTCGTAGACGCCTGAGCATCAATCTGGAGAAGGCCCAGAACAATATATTCACGGAATTGTAAATACGTTTTCTTCTTGTTGTGTACAATATTATACAGCCAGCATGCGTTCGAGATTGACACGTCTAGGAAATGGAAAAATATTTTCAAGTACCACCGTACATATTTGCGTGGCGTTGAATAGTAAAAGACCATTTGGTCACACCTGTCAATCCCTGACATGTACAAATTATAATCAATTATGGTGGATGGTTTGGTCTTTTGTTTTCCTCTTTTATTTGTAACGTCACCCATAGCCGCCTTGTGTTTAATAGAAATGACCAAAACGTCTCTTTTATCTTTCCCTTTCTATACGAGAACATTACCTTTTCTTTTAAAGACAGTTTCTCCTTTCTTTAGTTTAGTTGACACAATTGTCAATGGGTTTCCTTTGCGATTTTTTCTAAGAGTGCCAACAATGTGAGTTTTATCTTTGTGTAAAGACTTGGCTAAACGGACACCATTGTAAAAGTTGTCCATATAAATAGTATGGCATTTTCCCAGGTAATCTTTAGCTAACTCGTAAACAACAGAAGCAGCATGCCCATTTTCGATCTCACCTCATATGTCGCACGTGGCTACAATCTTGAGACCACTTGGCACAAATGTGTGCCAGACCTTGCTATAGACCATACCGCATCCAACAACCGGCTATCACAGACATTATCATAACAGTAATTAAAATATAATATAGTCTAAAAGAAAATATGGTCTAGTTAATTAATTAGCTTGGCTTTAAAACATTTTTCGTGAAAATTGATTTTCGGAATTACTAAAATTGCTTGAAATAATCACATCGGTCAATATTCTGCCAATTGACGTCGGTATAGAAAAACTAAGGTTTTAAACTTCAAAAGCCTGAAACCTCAAATATCAGTAATATTTTTACTACCACACACCTTGTAGTTATGACATAAAATTGGAGAAATGTTTAGGTGTCATAGTAAATTAAGTGGCATTCAATGGTATACTCACTCAGAATAATTGGAACATCCTGTATCATAATAATTATTTTCATTGTACGCCAATAATTAAACAACACCGTTAAAGTTCATCCATATATTTTTTCTAATATTTTTTTTAGATATATAATGGGGATTGTAGTGTTGAGGCAGCTCGTCCGTGTATATATATATATATATATATATATATATATATATATATATATATATATATATATAATATATATATATATATATATATATATATATATATATATATATATACCAATTACGTAATAGTATGTAATACGTATAAGTTGCGATTGTGGAATAGTTATCATATTGTAATTGACATATTTGTTACGGACCTTACCCAAACTAATTACAATTGAATTATTACTGGAAGGGATATTTGATTTAGGAGTGGTATATATATTTTTCATCTGACGTTTGTGGTTTCCCCAAGTGTCAAACCCGTTTCACGTTGATAGCTTAAAATATTGATAATGATCAGGTCGCTAGTCCGTACTCAATTTCTTGGGAGCATTTGGTGCCTAATAATTTATATTTAGAATTATGTCCAAAATAACTTCATCTGTGGGAAGAAGTTGTTCAAGATATAATTTACTGATATAGCAGGAATACAGGACGATATAAATGGTGGAGCTTATTGTTATTTTTTGGTTCACATTAAATAATTAACGCCACATAGTAACGTAGTAACTTACCAATAAGTGGCGTGTTACTGAAAGTGTATTCTTTTTGGTACTAGAGGCCCACGTGGATTTTACTTTTAAGAGTGATACTTTTTTAGGTAATTAATCGAGGAAGCCGTTACTCTGTGGTAGTTCATAATTCCGACGCAATTGAGTAAAATAACTACTAAGTTTTATACCACTATATTAAATAAATCGTGATTGCAGTTTCGACACTTTTATGTCATTTTCAAAACGATGATTCAACTAAGAATAAAATACAGGAATTTGTTTCCTATAATATATACTATCAAATTGCACAGAATAAGGATTATGACAATAAACAGGTAATTAAGTTTTACAGGAAAACGTGTTTTATAAATGGTGCAATTCCTACCATCAAATTGTGTTAATTTCCAGGAATATTATTAAGAACTATTATACAGGGGGTTAATTAATTTGGGTAACAGTAAAAAGAGGAGAATATAGTATATCTACTTGATCATTTAACAAACTAATATTATCACTATGATTGTATTTACAGATTTCTATTGCTTCTAACCAATTAAGTTTTAAACCTTTGCTTGCATAGTGTAGGATTTTCATATTATGTCCAGTTTCTAAGATATGATTAGCTAAAGTAGAATCTGTTTTCTGTAACCTGAAGGATTTTTCGTTATTAAAGTACCTAATTTTCCTCCCAATATTTCATAATTATTAGTTTTTTGGCGATAGCAAGGATAAAAGTGCATTTTGCCTCGACCGGGAATCGAACCCGCCTCTCCCAATTTCCGGTTGAGTGCTCTGACCGCTGAGCTATCGAGGCACACTCATTATCCCTGCTGATGCGCCAATTTTAACGCGTCGCTACAGTTTTATCTTTGGCATTATAAACCAAATTTGATAACCTTTGCTGTTGTTTCAATGCTACTTTGATATTATGTTTTTTGAAAATATTTGATATTTTTATTGACAATGTGATGCCACTATCACAGTGTCAATAAAAATATCAAATATTAAGGTATTTGTTTATCTTCTCTAATATTTGGATAAATTATTTTTAAAGTATACTGATTTTATTTTTTGTTAATTAATTTTGTAATAGTTTCCGTTGGGAAACCATTGTTTTCTGCTATATTTTGAATTATTGTAAGTTTTGTTTTTATCTGTGTTTCTCATAAAGGTAGCGAAAAAACTCTGTGTAACATTGAATTACGTGCTGCTGTTTTATGCGAATATGGGTGGCAAGAATCAAAGGGTATAGCTATATCGGTATATGTAAGTTTTCAAAAAACATTAAATGTAAATTGATTATTTTAAGTATTTTTATCGTCATTTCAATGTCTATACAGCGATAAAAGTGACTCGAAATTTTAAATTGCAAGCAGAATTAACAATCAATTGGATGCTATTTACTTTTAAAAATTTAGGATTTTTACAAAATTACATGTGAAATGAACCAAGTTCATATTTCAGTTATTTATTTTGAAAGTGACTTCCATTGCTCTATTTAACTGGACCAAAATATATAACTGGATTAGCTTTAAAGAGAATCATGTCTTTACTTTATTTTACACATGAAAATATGCTTTAAAGAACTAAAATATTCTTCAGTATTTGAGACTTCTTTAACTAACTGGAACTGAGAAATTGCAAACTTAGCTAACATTTAAAAAATGGCGGAGGTGCCAGTATCATTTTCAAATATTCAGTAACTCGTAATAAATGTTTTTCATTGTTTCTTTACTGTTACTATAACCTTTTCTCTAATCTGTAATAACCGCTGATAGATAACTATTTATAACTGTTATGTTTATGGGTAAAAAGGAAAAGGATTAAAAATATATTTATAACAACAGTTATAAATAGCGCCTTCACAATTTTTTTTATGATTTGCTGGGGTTAATGGGTACTAAAAAATATGATAATCATGAGTTATACATGATTCTCTTGACCTAATTATCTTGAAGAGATTTAAAAATTGTTTAAAACAGCAAAATTCTTAAATGGAGATGAAATATTTTTTTCTCTTCTTCTTTCTACATCTGGTTTGTCCTATCTATATGCTATTGCACTCCGAGTAATTTTACCTATAAACTTTCGATTCTTCATATTTATTAGTTTTATCTTTGGTATTATAAATAAATTTGATAATCTTTGTCGGGGTTTAAATGCTATTTTGATATTATGTTTTTTGAGAATAATTGTTGTTTTTATTGACAATGCATCGTAATATGTGATGATGGCATAAGGCATTTGTTTATTTTGTCTAATATTTGGATAAAGTAATTTAAAAGTATACTGATTTTGTTTTTTTGTTTATTAATTTTGTAATAGTTTTTGTTGGGAAACCATTGTTTTCGGCTATATTTTGAAGTGTTGTAAGTTCTGCTTTTATCTATATTTCTGATAAAGATAGCGAAAAGACTCTGTATAACAGTGAATTATATGCTACTATTTTATGCAAATATGAGTTGCAAGAATCAAAGGGTATAGTTATATCGGTAAATGTAGATTTTCGAAAAACATCAAATGTGAGTTGATTATTTTAGGTATCTTAATCGTCATTTCAATATATATACAGCGACTAAAGTGACTCGAAGAATGTTAAATTGCAAGCATAATTAACAATCAATTAGGTGCTATTCACTTTTAGAAATTTAGAATTTTTGTGAAATTACATGTTAAATGAACCGAATTCATAATTCAATTATTTATTTTGAAAGTGACTTCCATTGCTCTATTTGAAACAATAAGGATTGTATTCAAAACGTTGTCATATCCTATAGTACTTTTGGAAGATTCATGACATGTTTGTAATACTGTTTACATGCGTCCTGATTAATGTCAGGTTGTTACTGAAAGATATAGTAAAGCAGTTTAAAATTTCTGCCAAAATATAGTCGTGTTTGCTTCAATTGTATTTTTCTCAAAAAAAAGCTGTATCTTTAAATGGTAAATGAAAAACCCTTAATATCCGTACCTTTGTATTTTAATACTTACTAAGGAATTCACGTTTGTTAATAAAGATGGTGTTGTAATTTTAGAAACACTATTATAATGTTTAAACAGAAATCCTGAAAAATATTTTCACTCAATGTCATTTTTAGAAAAAGAGTCTATTTCAGAGTTTTCCAAACAAGAACAATGATTTTATGTAGAAATGGAGAGGTCGCTGGACACTTGGTGAAATATTTCTCACTAGTAAATGAAAGAAAACACTTGGTAGGTTTCACAAAAATTCAAATTATATTTCTAGAAATTGTGTCGGATTTTATGCTATTCTCAAATACTAACAAACTGTTGCTAAACATAAAATAATATAAAATAAAACAGTATTAAACTGAGTTCTTTTCACTCTTTTGTATATAGACTTTTATACTTACCCTTAATTAAACAAAATTATGAAAAAGAGATTTTCACCTTAAAGACAATA
Organism: Rosalia funebris; assembly: GCA_037954035.1. NCBI lineage: Eukaryota > Metazoa > Arthropoda > Insecta > Coleoptera > Cerambycidae > Rosalia > Rosalia funebris. The sequence continues at coordinate 6,660,374 of JAZFAV010000032.1, forward strand.
GCTAAAAATAATGACTATAATGAAAATCTGATAGACAATCTTCTAAAGAAGAAACGAAATTTCTATTCGTTTCCAAAATGAAACAGATAAAAAATAATATCGCTATATAAACTTCACTTCAAGTGTTAGTAATAAAATATGTAATAGATTAAGAAATCATAATAAAAATCTACTTATATGTACAAATAAAAATAATTTAGGCTCATTATTAGTAAATAATAAATTATAAAATGTTGACAAACCACAAACAAGTGGCATTTATGAAATAGTATGTAATGATGATGACGCTATTTATATCGCTCAATCAGGTCGTTATATAAAAAATCGTTATGATGAACACAAAAAATCTGAAGCATTATGATGGACACAAATTTTAAATAATAAAAAATGCACTGGTTTTGCAAATTATTTTATAACAAACAATCATTTTCCGGACTACCAAAAAATAAAACTTTTACACAATGAACGTAAAGGTGGAAGATTAGATTTATTAGAGGGATTAGAAATAAAAAGGCAATGGTTGAGAAAAAAGTAATAACTAGTGATCAAACAGATTTTGGAATTTCCCCAATAATAAAAGCAGCAATGGTATAAAATCACTAGATGTTGTTACCTGCCTATATAGACTGAATTTTATATTTACTAGGTTTAGTAAAGTTTATCACTCTTTGAGAATGGCACAGAAGCCGAAACGATTATTAGAAACATAGTTTGAAATTTTTGTGAAACCTACTAATTGTATTTATTAATAATTTCATGATTATTTCAAAGAATAATATCAATATTATGTCTACATATTGAAGATGAACATATTATAATTCCTGTTTAGTAATGTGTTTCTGAAAGTAGGTTTTTAATAAATTTATGAACGTAGACAGTACTGTGAACGTAATTAAATTCAATCAGATTTTAATCATACTTATTGCTGAATGAATAAAACAGTCACAAATAATGCACAACTGATTATATCAATTAAATATATGATATTCCATGGATTAAACATAACTCAATTCATAAATTAAACGTTATTTTAATTAATAAATTCTGAGCTAATAATTTATATCATATACGTGTATGTCTATATAACAAATTTAATAGATTATTTCATTATTGTTACTGGTGTATCTACATTATTTTAATAAAGAATTGTGCAGTGCAGTTTCAATATATTTTAGTATTGGGAACATGTTGGGTAGTAGATATAAATTAAAATTGGGTTTATAAAAGCTTTTATTTTTGATGATACAAGTACATGTGACGATACGATATGAAATGTTTTGGTTGTCAGGATATTTAAAATGGTTTGTATTTTCTCACGTTATATTTTGGATATATTTTTAAAAGTATTTGGACACACTCAATTAAACAGTATTACAGTATTTTTTTATTGATACACAGTACATAAACTCGACAAAAACAAACACCAGCTATTTATCATAACATTCATCTAAAATATAATACCTTCAAGAATACACTTAAACTTAGTTTATAGAAATAATATGTGGATGTATGTATTTAATAACCATCTTAATTCGTTCTGTCAAGTTTCCAAGCAATTGAGTTTTGGTCATATGAGAAACCAATTTTAAGTTTGAGAAATAAATAAGAAATGAGAAAATACTCCATTGATATACCAACTGTGAGTTAGATGAGTCTCTTCATCCACCCAAACTGGGACCTTCTGTAAGATATCGCTATCACTCATTTACTTACTTATGTACAAAATTCATTTCCTTATATGGATAAAATTTATTTGTATCATAATATATATATATATATATATATATATATATATATATATATATATATATATATATATATATATATATATATATATAGAGGAGAAATGCAAAGAAGTAGAAGATAAGTTGCAAGTAGGTAAGACCGATGAGGCTTACAAAATAATTAAGAGGAACTTCAGGGATGTAGGAACAATAAGTAGAAATGTTAGGAGTCAATCGGGGGACATACTGATAGGAAGAGAGGAGAAAGCGGATAGATGGAAGCAGTACCTAGGAAATTTATACGAGGGTCAGGAATTCGGAGAGATATTAGAGGAAGAATCTAGCATCGATAGGGAAGATGTAGGAAAACCTATATTGAGAGAGGAATTTTAAATAGCACTAAGGGGGCTAAAGAATAATAGAGCGCCGGGTGTAGACAAAATACAGGCGGAAATTTTGAAATGTGCGGGACAGAAAGTAGTAAATAGGATGTTTGAACTGGTAAAATACATATACGAAACGGGCGAGATGCCGGAGGATTATAAGAGGAACATTATCGTTACTATACCAAAAAAGAGAGGAGCCGACAAATGCGAGAACTTTAGAACGATTAGCCTAACTTCCCATGCGTCAAAAATCTTAACTAGAATAGTGCAGAAGAGGATGGAAAATAGAGCGGAGGAAATACTAGGAGAAGACCAATTCGGGTTTAGGCGAAATAGGGGAACTCGCGAAGCTATTCTGGCGCTAAGAGTAATGTTAGAGAAAACAATAGAAAAAGGAAAGAACGCTTATATAGGATTTGTAGATTTAGAAAAAGCTTTTGATAACGTAAGATGGGAAAAAATGTTCGAGATACTAAAGAGCGCGGGAATGAAGTATAGAGATAGGAGAGTAGTACACAATCTATACATAGAGCAAACTGCTGTTATAGAAGTAGAAGGGGAAGAAAGGGAAGTAGGTATTAGGAAAGGAGTAAGACAAGGATGTACGCTATCACCACTAATTTTTAATCTGTACATCGAAGAGGCGATTAATGTTGTAAAAGATAGAGTAGATTTCGGGATTAAAGTACAGGGACAGAAACTAAAAATGCTGAGATTCGCGGATGATATAGCAGTATTAGCATCTAGTAAGGAGGAACTAGAATCAGCATTGAACGAAATGGAGGCAGTGTTGACAGAGGAATACGGAATGAGGGTGAATAAAAACAAAACTAAAGTGTTAGTGTGCAGAGGGCGCGAGAGCAGAGCAAAAACGAAAGTACAAATTAATAATGAAAGATTGGAGGAAGTTAAAGACTTCACTTATTTAGGAAGTAAAATAAATTGGGATGGAAGAAGCGATAAAGACATAAAACAAAGAATAGCGCAGGGTCGAGTAGCTTTTAACAAAAAGAAAGCACTTTTATGCTCGGGGGTAATAAACTTAGAAACAAGGAAGAGATTTTTGAAAACATATGTATGGAGCACGGCACTTTACGGCTGCGAAACCTGGACGGTAGGGGAAGTAAGTAGGAAGAAATTAGAAGCTTTTGAGATGTGGTGTTACCGAAGAATGATGAAAATACCATGGACTGATAGGGTTAGAAACGAAGAAGTATTGGAGAAAGTCGGCGAGAAAAGGAGTATGTGGAAAAACTTAAAGAAGAGAAGAGATAGAATGGTAGGCCACTTGCTGAGACATGGGGGAATAGTCCGCGATATTTTGGAGGCAGAAATAGGAGTGAAGAAAGGCAGAGGTAGGCCTAGATTAGACTACTGCTCGCAAATAGTAAGGGATGTAGGTTGTAGCACAATTAGCGAAATGCGTAGGTTAGCACAAGATAGGAGAAGCTGGAGGTTAGCGTCCAACCAGTCTTAGGACTGATGACCTAATGATGATGATATATATATATATATATATATATATATATATATATATATATATATATATATATATATATATATATATGTATATATATTTCGTTTAAATTTTGATACTAAAACTATAGTTGGCAATGAAGTTTATTAAAGTATCAAGTACTTTCTTCTTAATTATTGCTAAGTTTAGTTCTCACATCGCGAAGCTCCTGCAAGACTCTTAAAGTTGTGCCGGTATTAAAACAGAAGAATTTATTGCAATTCTGTTGGAATCAATTAACATAGATCTTGCATAATCATAGATCTGGAAATTGAAATACACAATCATAGAAATACATTCATAGATCTTACATAATCTTAATGAAAAAATAATGTTTTAATTTAATTCCTTATATGCTTAATTTAAAATAATACTTGGATTATTATAATCCATGATTCTGCAATATGTTGAGAAAATATTTGAATGACTTAATAGAATATAAAATAATCATAAGAACAAACTTCATTAGAAACAAGTCAATTTGACATGTGCTTAAATATATGCCTGGTCGATTAAGATTGACATAACTATAAGAAATCGGAAGTATATTCATCCTTCTGTTCCTAAAGCCTGAGGAGAGGAAATTCACACATAGAGACGAATGCGAACACAAATACTCCTCCCTGTATGGAGTATTGGGAGAAGTATGAAACCGCCCTGTTTACACTAATTCAAACATACATACAATGGTGACCTCGTACTGGGACCTAAGACATGCATTATCCCAGACCACAGTTCGAACTTTATTATCGAACACGATAGATCACTCACCCATGTTGTGTACGTATAGCAAAGTGTTGCACTTTTGTAATTCCGCGTCGGAGCAACTGACTTTTTTACCTACCGAATTATATTCCCATAAGCGTTAATTTAGGCCTTTTGAAAGATAGGCGTTTGGTTCATCCCAAAGTGCCATTTCAGTTTACCAAAATTGGCTCACTCAGCAGTCGGTAAGTGTATTCAGGCAGACCGGAGATTTCATCCATTTAAAGTTTGAGAATAGGTTGAGGCTATTTAGACCCCAATGGCCTAATTATTCGCTTTACTACAGAACAAGGGAAATGTTAAAATAACTTGAAATTTTGAGAATTACCAACGAACGACGGAATACATTCGCTATATTTCGCAAACAGTTTGTATGAATAACTCATGAACGTTTGTCACCTAATCCTGTTGTTATTAAGGAAGACATAGAGCTATCAATCAATGGTTGTGTTTATGAGATGCACGTTTCTCGAGTAGCATACTAATTTCCCTATAATTTCGTTGATGATTGTCACCAACTAAATTTCAAAATACATGTAGACTCATATTTATGAAGTCAAAATAATATACATTCTATAATAATATCGAAAAACTAACACTATTACCAACTTTTACCGGTAGTAAGCCGATTCGTATTTTAAGGTTAGGTCATCTTTATATACTTTGAATGGTATGATCTATTAAATCCTCTATCTACATATTTTCCATAATACATAAATATAATAGTATAGCATTTAACTTAACGATAAAATTGACGGTGAAACACGGTCAAATAGATATTAGTATTCAAACATGAATTACCCCATAAAAGCGCTACACATATTACTTTGCAGAGCACATCCGCCATATAATCTCTATCTGGCATGGTGCTCCTCATATATTACTTGACTTCAAGTTTTATAGTAATATCTGGGTAGGTTTTTCACATTTAGAATTTGGCAAGGGACCCAACCATTCTTATCTTGGCCGATAATTTTACGCCAGTTAAAGCCAAATATCTATCGATCTCTCTATAATATCCAAAATGCAACAAGTACCTGTATATGTGAAATTAGTTCTCTAGTAATTTTCCAGAAAGTTGTATGTCCAAAGTTTATAAAATGTACATATAAATAATTGCAATTGACGTTTGTCTTCATATTGATATATAATGCGTAGTGGGTGTAAAGTAATATAAAACAAGAACTCGACAAGACTCTACTTAAGCTGGAATTTAGGACAAAGTCTTTCTAACAAATGTCAGAAACATACACGACCGAGATCAACTTAAAGTAAAGATACACTGTATTGTATTCTCTGTTGACGACTTCGGTCTTTAGTTGCTACCAAAGTTAGATGCTTTTGTATCTTTTCAAAAGACTGGAGTAGTATTAATGAAACCGTGTAGGTGAATAAAGAATATTGATTACTTTGTGAGAGAGAAAACAAGGCGTACCTTCAATTTTGCAGAGATAAAAGATTCATTAGCTTTCCACGAGCCTCTTAAATGATTTAAAAACTTTAAGTTTTTAAACTACAGTTAAACTACAGGAATTTATGATATTAAAAACAGTAACCTTTCCAAGAGTAATTATTACATAAAGTCATTAGCTATAGCTATCCTGTGAAACATAATTTTGTACTAGAATAAAAAGAAAATACTTAAAATCCAACATGAATTTTAATAATGAAAATCGAGAAATATAATTTTGTCTCATTTGTTTCGGCATACACAAACTTCAACACAATAAAATACTTTCAAGATAAACATATACATGGAAAAGCTATATATAATAGAAATGTATGGAACTTGTTTTTGCTTACAATGGCTCACAGCAAGACAACTTTGTTCTAATAACAATTAACTTATAGTACTGAGTCAGTATCAAATGTACGACATAACCTAAAATACATTGCAAATATCAATTTATTTATTTTCGAAAGGCATTGAACAAAATATATACTTAATGCATTTCGAATTACATACATATGTGATCAAAATATGAATCTTAAAAGTTCTCTAGATATTCTATGCGAAGTACCAAATTTGTTCATAAGTGCTGCTATTACTGTCTTGTTTCAATTCATGTGATTTAGTTATAATAACACATTTCAGCTACATTATATTTTATTAACGCTATATTTCAGATAACATAAGAAAATATATTAATCAGGTGAAGATCGGGGGAATAAAGTGGCCAATATATACCCTTACTAGCGTATTTATTCATCACATTTACGCGGTCGCTAAAATCGTCTATTGAAAATACATTCTAATAACAGAAGGTATACGTTAAAGTCGTCCCATCCTGTATAAACTACGATGCTTTAAAGAAAGCCTCGCTTCTTCAAAAAAATAGGTAGAATTTCAGTGTGTACAAGATATATTGTTTGTAATCGACATCGTCTTTTGTAAAAAAAAGTGCTCTGTAGCAACCCGATATCGTTGCTATAATTGTATTTATATAATATAATGTTTAACGTCAGTGACATTTCAGAATCCGAAAAAGTTTTCACTTTTTCGGATTCTGAAATTTTGACAAATGAAAGTACCCAGAAGTAGGATTCTTAACGGAATATAATTTTACGAGATATTGTTAGAGTTAACTTTGAAGAACTCTATAGCCACCTTAATGTTTTCATGTGTGGCAACACTAATAGATCAAAAAGAGTAATCAGGTTAAATTAAGCAGTAGCCTCATGCTACCCAATAAGCAAGTGGAGAAATAGCACAATATTTTTATAACTAATTTATAAATAATTCCAGTTTATGAAAAATTCGTATTTAATTAATAAATATATCATAGATAGAATTATTATCAATTTGACTAGGCTTAAGCTCTTTATTAATAGCGTATGTTATGAAATAAAACTATTACAATTTTCCCTAAGAGGCATATTAAAGGACCCTGAGAGGTTTAGAAAATGTTTGTTTTTTGTTTTCATACATTACTGATATTACTGATGAGAACTAATAAGATCGAAACAACTGTTTGTCATTCGGTTCCCATCCGGGACAGATGTTGAATCCTATCCGTGGTGGGTTTTCTTTTCTGAAACCTTGCTGATCGTGCAAAAACACGAGAAAGAGGTCGAGGATCGCTATTAGGTATAATTCAATGCCTGGCGGGGCTTTAGCCCGAGGAGTAGTTGTTTCCTATAGTGATTATGTAATAGCATTGCTATTCGGGAACTACATGATAACCGCTTTGCGATTATGTCGATCCTTTCTCGATTCCTGACATAAATTATTTCATATATTAAATTAAAACTCGAAAAGATCTGATTAACACAGCATTATACTGACGATTTTTTAGTTAAATATATTTATTGCACTTGCATTCTTCTTGTTGGCAGCACAAAATCGAGAAGCTAGATGAAAGTGGCAACAATCGAGAGGCCCGGCTGATAAAACTTTATTTAATAACAAAACACAGAAGCTCAGAGATAAATTCAGAAACTTAAAGAAGAATCAATAAGGTACTATTTACAAAAACTATCTGTAGATGAAGAAATTAATTATTCAATCTGGAAGGCAACTAAGACAATTATGATCTATTTCTCCTATTAGAAGTAACAATGCCGGAGATAATAAGCAAAAAGTAGACTTGTTTGTCGAACATCTGGCTGATGTAGTCACACCTTTACGTCGCAGACGTATTACGTCGTGAATAATATTGACAATCCAAGATCCGGAAATATCACTCCTGTTACCCCAAGAGAAGTAGCTGAGGAGATAAGAACTAATATTAACCGAAAAAAGCACTAGCTTTCGATCTGATTACTGGCGACATTTTAATTCGATATGATTACTGGCGCGTTTTTAAAGCAGTTGCCTACTGCTAACTATTCTCTATTTGCCATGTACCAGCGACTCACCAGTATTAGAAGATACAGTTGCTGCTGCATTTGCTGTTTATACTGCTCTTCTTGTAGTAAATCAAGATCAAGAGGGCTTAATCAAGATTAAGAGGGGAAAATTACAGATAGCAGTAGTAGATTGGACCAGACAATGAAGAATTAATCTTACTAAAGTCAAATCTATATAAGTAAACTTCGCTAATAGAATAGTAACAGAGTCTCATTCTCTATATATTAACAGAACAATCGTGTTATATTCGATGAATGCTACTACGTACCTCGACATGACTCTTGCATGCCAAGACTAAAGTAGAAAGAGCATGTGAAAAGAAAGAAATGAACTTGGCTTCAAATATAGACGGCACTATTAGTTAATTGGAAGAAAATTTTCTTCCAATTTCCAAACTTTCAATTTTCAACAAATTGATAATATGATGAACATATCTTGAAACCAGTGTGGCATTATTTCCAGAGATGGGGCTGTGACAGCGATTCCAATATCAAGTGCATCCAAACATTCCAGAACAAAGGGTTATGAAATATAATGAATACTCCCTGATATTTTCGTAAGTTTGATGTGCATAGGGATCTTTGGATATGAACCGCGAAGGAAGAAATTAAAAGATTCGTAGGCAAGCATGAAACCAGATTTCGCTTTCATGGGAATGCAGAGACTCTTCAGCTGGTGGACAACCAACAGCATATCTGAAGATTGAAGAAAATCAAGCCAATTGGACTTATGTAGTGTGCTTTATGTAAAGCATAGCATGCGTTAAGTGTACATACTCGTAGTTTAGAGAGATCTGGAGGACATCATTGGATTGACCCCATTTAATAAGTACCTAGTCTTAAGATTAATTAGATTCAAATTAATGGTTAGGCTATTAAGGCTAGCTATAATTACGAAACATCTATTGGGGTAATAATTTTTTTCTTGCACCTATTGTATTTATTTCTATTGCAATCCGTATCTATCCACCCGGCACAGATACACCGACATAAACTATTCAGAAACACATTGTGGCTTAAATTTACGGAATGACAGATCCCTAACCGATGTTACCGTTTTCGATTCGCGCTTTATCAATTTAGATTATCGCATTTTTTATGGTACCCCGTTTTTAATTAAAAGCAAATATAGTCCTGGCTGGTATTATTTATGCTTAAAAATACAAACCGCGAGGTAAAACTTAATTGAATTCAAATCTAATAAAACAAATCGATAATAATAAATCTGAGCACAAACAAACGGCTTGTTTGGAATTAATTGCCGGGTGAAAAAAAACGATGTTGTTTAATAGCTCAAGTTAAGCGACATAAAAATAAAAACGGAAAAGGCTGCACATGTGCCGTACACGCGATTGATTCAAATTGTTCAGGCATTTGAATAAATGAACCCTGACTGCACATAAATTGCCTCGGCTCTTTTTTCGGGATATTCGTTCGCGTTGTTCCCGGAGCTTCCGTAAGTTTAGTGACGTGAGGGGATAGTTTGGAATTGGAGAAACAGTCGCTTAACAAAGAGCCAGTATTATTTGTTTGATAATAGGGGAATCTAGCTATTATTGGTTTATACAAGGTGTCTCTTTTAAAACGAAATACCGGGCTATCTCAGCCAAAACAGCAGGTCGTGGATAGGGGGAAAAGCTCTTGGTTAGTAATTTCTTTTTATTGATATATGTAATAATTAATCACATATATAATAATAAGGGCGCTAGTACCCATTAGTGATTATAAGACCTGGCTTTCATATAAGTCAATTGAAAACCGGTTACTAGTAATCTATTAAAAAAACTGAGACCACAAAAAAATTACACTTAAAAATTGCAATAGCATCTATTCTCGCAAGCAATATACATATACAAAAATGTGTAAAATAAGCTGGAAAAAACTGTATGTATAAATTTATAAGTATTTAATAGAAAAAAGAAATAGTATTTCATTTTATTTCCCCCAAGTGATCAGGCAGTTCTCGTACAAAAACCAAAATCATAATTTATACAACAATCGTTTGCTTACAAAAAAAAAGAAATATAAAAACAATAGAGAAATATAAAAATTCAATTAGTAATTTCTAGTTTGTTCAAAAAAAAATCGCAATGTGATTAATAAAATAAGGAAAATAATAAATAGGTTATCTGTTGGAGAAATCAAAGGGGAGTGGATGGTAGACAAGATGGCTGCTAAATTCGGTCCGACGATGTTGACGGGTAAAAACTTTTGTGCTTCTCTGTATATGCTCTCCCTAAAATAAAGTCTCCCGAAAGGGGAAATTTCCTCACATCGTGTTCCCAGCTCTGGTGAAATAACAGAGAATACTCGGACGATGAAATGAGATATAAAAAAAACAAAATTAATATATAAAAAAGGGAGAAGGGAAGAAAAGCAAGAATAAAATACAACGGAATAAGAAGCAACTAAAATGGAAGATAATGGAATACAATGGAATAAATCTTAATAAATGGGAATAAAATAGAATAAAAGATAGAACAGGATGGAATAAAAACCCTGAAAAACTTTTATTAAAAAGATGATAATCTAATTACCTACTCTAGATGTAGAGCGGTTCAAGAAGTGGCCCAGTTTCTCAACATTCTGGGAGATTAGACGCACGTTCTTATGACAAAAAAAAAGCAAATACATATAAAATATTACTGTGCAGAAACAATAAACAACATACAGGTCAAGGTTGACAAAAAAACCACTACTGTCGGCCAGTGATCTTTCCTCCCACAAAAAACTACCCCCTTAAATATTCAAATAGGAAAATAGGTCGATGTAAATATGGACATGTATGAAGATGGAATATTCTTTCAACTGGATGGGGCTCCTTCACATTATAATGTGTGAGTACGGGAATTTTGGGACCAAAGGTTTCTTGAACGATAAATCGGACAAAGAGATCCTTCGAACATATTACCAGATCTGATAATCATCACTATGAGGATACCCGAAGCCAAAATCTTATGGCATTAAAATATTTAGTATATCATTTATATTGGAAATCTGTTTCAATATAAAAATCTCGAAATTTCGCTAGACCTTTGTTGATAGCAGTTGCTTGTTCCATCATGTTGCTGTGGTAATTCAGGGATGTCGGGACACTGTGAAATTATTTAATATGTTTAGCAGATTTGAGAAACACTACTTTCGTACGTAATATTTATTCATCTAAGTTACCACACTATTCTTAGAGCAACTAAGACAGATGGTTGCGGCACCATCAGTTATAAACATTGACATTTCGTTTTTGTAAGATTAAATTTTGTATGTATTTAGAGCACCATTCTTGTAACTGGATACTTACTGCAGAAAGGTCCAGTGGCAACTGAAGGCTGGTGAAAGCAGCCAGCGTGGTAAGCTCGGTTAGTGCCATTGGAGCCCGTCCCAAAATTGCCCGCTGTAGTAATAAAATTAAGAAAATATTAGTGGTATTGCTACAAAAAACTATAAGAAAAGTGTAAAAAACAGCAGTAACAGAATAGCTGTCCCTAAAAACTAGAAAAAGTATAACTACTAAACATTTTACATAAAATAAAAGAAAAACGTATTCTAAATAGGTGCCGCCCACTTTCGTTGGAAGGGTTTTTGATAATTTCAAAACGGAACGGCAACAAAAGCTGCTGGAAAATAATCTGAAATAATAACAACTGAAATTAATGAAATGGTACCCATTACATTTTCAAAGAAAAGAAGTGCTAACAAAATGATGGATATAAAAATGCGGATAAGAAAGTCTGCTACAGCGTCATTACTCAGGGAACACTGAAGGAGAAAACTGCAATTAAAAAAAGAGATAAGCAAAATCGGATTAGTTGTTTGCGTGGAAATTAAATTAACTTTAAAATTATCACCCTATTTAATTGGTATGTTAATGTTTATGCGAAGTATATTTCCATGTTGTATTTCTATGAATAATTCTCATGTTTACCTTCTATGTAGTTTTCTAATATAATAATGATTTCAGTAACGTTTCCCTGAAACTATTATCATAAATAAGGAATCAAATATCCGCGTCTTGAAAGCATTGGAAAATTTGCCAAACGTACCGCCATTAAACAAAAGCAAATAAAAATTTTGCAGGGGCATTTCCCGTAAATTTCGTCCATTTATCCCTTAAACACATATTGTACACATAAACAAAGATGACGGCTTCTATTTTCAGTTTCGTTCCCACGAGATCGTATATTGTCCCTTTGAGAAGGCAGTCGTAGTAGGCGTTGAGAGCCGTCCCGCTGTTGTTAGGCGCATCACGTTTGTGCCAAACGGCGTCTCCATGACTCATACACCAACTGGTGCAGGACGACGTCTTGGGTGCACGCTGATTGCTCCAATTTGGACAATAAGAAATTGCATGTTGTGCCAAGAATGTTATCATTAATGCCGGGTACGTTCCTATCTCAGATCACGGGCGATAAGGCGGAAAATTTCCCGGGAACGATCTGATGATTCACTGTAACCTACTTACGTACGTAGACTTGTTGACAGAGCTTGGCCATTCAGATGAAATTATTTGGAAATTCGCCTTGGAAAAAGTTTATACGTATAGAATATCGATTGAATTAAGATGTCTGGTATATATTTAAAGTCGACAGCCAACAAATTCAATAGCGGTAAGAAAATTCTGTTGTAGATGCTGCTGCGAATTAAGGATAATAAGAGTGTTTTATAGTTTTAATTGTATAAGTCGTTATATTAATAATGCATGTACTCCAAAAATTTCATTTTGAAAGGTTGAGAAAAAGTGCCTAAAATATATATTTTAATATTATCAATAGTATAAATAGGTAATTTGCATGATTTTTAATTACGTTGTCAAAACATTCTATAGGTCATTAAATCCACACAGCGTTAAATTTACCACTTTTTGTGCAATAATAGACACAAAATAAATATACGAAATTTGAAATTATTATCGACGCGCGTAAGCACAAAAAATGCAAATGGCTGTCGCGTGACGTCACTGTGCATTATTTTGTTGAGAGATAGGTGGGCGTTTAGTGTAATTCGTTAAATATTCCTTTTTCTGTGTGCGAATCTATTTATTATTATTAATATTGAACAATTGTGTGTAGACTATGGCAACAGACAGTGGATTTGTGCAAGGACAATCTGATAACTTGCCAAAGATCAATCAAGGAATCAAAGATTGATTCCTTGACCATGTTTTCCTTTCTAGGGGAAAATTCGCAATTCATGGGTATTGAAATTAGAAGAATTAAAACTTCCTCCAACTGTAAAAAAGATTCAAATGTAAATTTTATTTAAGTATCTACATCTAATGACCTACAAAACAAACATTTTCTAAATATTCCATGCGGCAAGTAATACGAAAACAGCATACAACGTGAAAGTGGGGTTATATACAAATACATCCAAAACAAATAAATGTTATTAGGTACTCACAATAAAATGATCCTCGCAACATTATAGCGGCGTCAAACTTGATTGCTTTATATTTTTCTTCTTTTCCCTTTTCATTGCTACGCACCAATTCTTCCGCATTATTTCCTTTTTGGGAACCGAGAAGAACAATTTTTCGGGCGTTGATACCGTAGTATTTGTATACATTGGCACGATGCAATACTTATAAAATTTGTGTTTTATCGGCTCCATACCGTTAGGCACTTTATAAAACGCACTTATTACAGATTTTACAAACTGTCAGCACTAAACCAAATCAAAACAGTGATGATTCCTGATGAACAGGAAGTATCAGGGATACTTCCGCATACAGTGAAGTGGACCAATCAGACTAGCGTTTTCGAACACGCGACTTTGTTTACATAAATGAGTGAATTAATTTTATTAATTTTGCAGAAACTATAAATTTTCATGAAAAATGACTATAATATTCTTCTTAAGTACTCATTATATGGTAGAAAAAAAATATTTTCAGGCGTATTGAAGTTTCATGCAAATTGCCTATTACACTGGGCACAAAAATTAAGGGATATAAAAAAAGTCTTAAAATTTCAGGTGATGTTTTCAAAAGGCTGTAACTTGAAGAAAAACAGCCGCAGAGCTATTTTAAGAAAATCGAGGAGAAGTTCCGAGTTTATAGTTTTCAGACCTTGAGTTCAACATTTTTTTGTCATTAGCATTTTTTGAGTGATCACAAGAAATCCATCGGAACATAAAAATTCCAATTTTTTTTTGCCTTTCAAAAGGTATACGGGCTTCAGTACATTTTCTTTTCAGTGATTTATCATACATTTTTTTAGACAATTTTATTCTCCTTAATTTGACAATTTTAAAAGCCTTGTATGATGTATTTCACTGAGTTATCGTCGTGCAAAGCAAAAAGTTTTGACTTTGGTAATTAATTACTCGGAAATTTATGATCGTATAGAAAATTCAAGTAGGGTTTGAAAAACTATAAAACAATTTTTATAAGTTGTAATTATTAGTTTTTGATAAGGGAAAGTTTTTCGATGCGAGAATGTTGATTGAAAAAGAGGTTTAGGTTGTTTAAGGATTGATTGTCTTGATTCCAAAGAAACCCTGAGAATTTCAGTGCGGTGTGATTTTTTTTTCATAGTGTTCAGGATGATTGAATTTGTGGTTTTTGCTAAAATCAATTTAAGGATGAATTTTTCACTTTTTATTAATTTTTAAGGTTGAAAATGTTTTTTTAGCAATAATCCATACTTTTTTTATTAAAAAATTTTAATTATTGTAAGAAAAAAACTTCATCATCATTTCGTATTGTCCGAGTAATTAATTACCAAAGTCAAAACTGACTTTTTTACTTTGAACGACGATAACTCAGCAAGAAATCATCGTACAAGATTATTAGTCACTCAAATTATAGAGGATAAAATTATCTAAAAAGGCTTTATGATGAAATAATTGAAAAATAATTATTGAAGTCTATAAACCGTTTGAAAAGCAAGAAAAAATTTGGAATTTTTTTTTCCGGTGATTTTCTTATGATTACTCAAAAACTGCTGATGGTAAATTTTAAACACAAGACTTGAAAACTAAAAACTTCAAAATCCTCAAATTGTTTACATCAGAAGTAACAGCTTCACTTAACGTGTTTTTACCGGTTTAATCATATCTAACACAAAAAGAAACAGTTTTTGAATGCCGAAACCCCTCGCGAAGATCTGATTTCGAAAATATTATTATTTGATGTCTTATCTTTCTTATTAAGAGAAATTGAAAAATATATTTGGAAAGTTAGTATATTTTAATTTTTTTTAATACAACACATATACAGGCTTTCTCCATTCTAGGTACCAAATGTGAGCGGATTTTGTACCAAAGTTCTCTATTTTAGCAATTTTATATGGAGTTTATGTAGTTATAAAGTTTCCTTTGCAATGGTGACTTTTCTGACTAATAAATGCCCAATAAATACAACTGTATTGATTCATTAGGACAAAACACATAAATAAATTTAGTTATGATGTATATACCGCTAATTAGTGAGAAAATTGGGAACCTGATGTGCCAACAATAACACAATAAATGATTCAACAATAAGTCATTCAGTTCGTTCTTAATTAATCTAAATTTCACAACTAATAACTGCTGATTTTCATTTAATTTAACACAGAAATAGAAATAAGTGCATCAGGAACTAATATGAATCCTCTAAATCCTTCTGTATGTAAACAAGTACTAAAACTTGATAGTTAAATAAATTGAAAGCCCTGAAGTTTTATTAATTTTTATAATGATATTAATTATTGAGTTATCATCTCTGTAGTGAACTTATGCTTGTGAGAATGAGGTCAGTGTTGAGTGACAAAATGGTAGCTCTAATGGAGGTGGCACAATGGGCCCGATATGATGACCTGAGTGCGTGTGAACTCTTTCTACTCTCCTCCTCTTAAAATCCAAATCAAAATTTAAATCCAAACTTTCCAGGGGACAGAAGTCAAGCTTATAGGGCAGTAACTGCAAGTAGCCAGTTTATTTCCCTTTTTAAAGATACCTACATATGTGTAACATTAATTCTTTTTTGATCGCTTGCCAGTAATTCTTGTGCCATAGATGAGCTATCGATAAACGTCAGGAGTGCATGTTAATAATCACAGGTCTGCAAAAAAAACTTTTTTAAAAATTGTTTCGATTTAATTAACTGATCTTGTAGTATTTTGCGCTGATTTCAAAAATGACATTGGTTTTTTTCTATCACGTAAGGCTTGCCTACAATATAAAGTTGAAGTTTTTGGAAAAAGTACAAAAAACGGAAAATTTTGGATTTGTTTTTATTATTTTAACATGAAGTAAAAGCAAAAAGAAAACAACGATACCTAGCTAAAATGAGCATAATAGTGATGCACATGTGTTGCAAAGTTATTATAAGTCTTTGTAAAAACGTTTTCTTTTTCCATCAAAGCTTCTTTTGGTACTTTTTCGGCTATGTTCTTGTGAATTTTCCCTTTTTAACATACAACAGTAGTCTGCCATCATGTTGATACTCCATCGACCTTGGTATCTGCGCTCCATTTCTTTCATATCTTGATGGAAACGTTCTCCTTGTTCCTCACTTACAGCCCCAAGATTTTCTGGAAAGTAGTCCAGATGTGAGTGAAGGAAATGGACTTTGACACTCATGTTGCAGCCCAGCATTTTGTAGTTTTGTAACAATTCAGCAAACAAAGTGTTGTAGTTTGGGTCTTTCTTGTTTCCAAGAAACTCTGTTACAACAAGTTTAAATGAATTCCAGGCATTTTTTTCTTCCATTTCCATTTTAGTGATAAATCTTTCATCTTTTAAAAGTTTTCTGATGTCGGGCCCAACAAAGACTCCCTCTTTCAGCTTAGCATCGGATAGACCAGGAAACTGTTCACAAAGATACTTGAAACACTCTCCTCCTTTGGGTAATGCTTTCACGAACTGTTTCATTAGCCCCAATTTAATATGAAGTGGTGGAAGTAAGATCTTTTTAGGAACGTATGTTGGTTGGGTATGAAATGTCCTTCCTGTTTTTTAAATTGAAACCTTGCACTGAACAAGAACAAAAATAACAGTCGTCACTGTGATTTTTAGGCTCTCTCCAAATCATGGGTACTCCAAAACGAAATTATTTCTTCTTACCTGGAAACCATTGTCTCAGTTCTTCAACACATACAGAACACACTATATGGGAAGCCCAAGATTTATCTTGGTCCCCTAATTTAACTCCAAAGTATGCAAAATACACCTTCTGAACAAAATTAGAAATGTTCCTTTCTTGCTTGCTTCTTGACGGTAAAAGACCCACAAATATAACAGAAACAGTTAGGAGAGTTGACACATCCTCTAGTAGCCATTTCTTCTAAATAGCACAAAACTGTTTGATGTGTACACCACAGTGGCTAGCTCCACACTGAGTCACTGACTGCAATCAAGGTCACGGATCACTATATGCCTCACGACGTCTAGCAGACAGTAGTATTGGGGAGGGAGTAGACAGACTGAGACATGTCTTGTCCCAGTAGGAACTGGATTTTCCCAGTTTAGATTCATTGTCTTATTCAAATAAATAGAATAAAAACATTTTTCTTTTGCAAATAACATACTCACATTGTTTAGTAACCTTTTCACCATGAAAGCTCCATAATTCAGACTAAATTTACCACTTATATAGGTTATAATATTGAAAAATCGTACGCATACTGAACTCGAAAACCCCTGAAAATAAGATAATTTCAGGTGAAATTTGTGACTTATCTAGGGGTGATGGAAATTTTTCACTATTTTTCCGTAATCAGCACAAGAAGTTAAACCCACTAGTTAAATTTTTTCATCGCAGACCTGTGAATAGATCATCTTTCACAGCATTTTTAATTATACATCCTGACTCAAACATAACTATTGAGAATTATGTGTATATAAATAACACATAAATGTTTTTTCTTGTGTGTTTTATGAATTATAGTTAATGCCGATCTATATTTATTTATGTAATAAATAATATTATAATGGTTGCTTTTATAGCTATGTACTGTAATATAGGCATCTTTTTCGTAAGTTAATATATTTCTCATGGAACATGTTTACGTGACTATACGGCCTTCCAACTTTGTAGATGACATTACCGAGCTGTACAATTCAATTCTCTTTTTCCTCTTTATTTACTTTTCATCTCATCTTTCCTAATACACATCAAAAGAACTTTCATAAAAACTTGTTCGCCGAACAGAATATCAATTTGCTAAAAATATACACCTACTTCAAAATTCCCTTCGCGTTGTAAGAATATGTATATAAAATAGTCTCCACTCCTTTAATTTTGTAGATTTCAGGGAAGTCGCATAAAGAATACTGAAAAGTTTTGAGTCAACAGGAAATTGAGTAAGCGAAGGAGTATTATATAACGGCGTAATGACTGCGACGGAAAAGGTTGAATTTTTCACAGGAAAAATATAAAAAAAACTCTTTAATAGCAAAGAAAAACTTGCCATTGAGAATATACTTTACTTTGCCGGAGGAACGTAAAAACAGGATTTTATAAAATTCTAGATATACGTAGGACTTTATTTAAAGTTTATCCGAATTTTTCTTTTGAATAACATAAAAGGATATAGTCGGCATACACTGGATGATGCTCAAGTATAAAATCCAAGTATAAATTATACTTGATTCTTAAATTTAGCCAGTGTCGCCGTGACGAAGATATCGAGAGGCGTAAAAGGGTCATAACCTCAAAAAATTAGGCCATTGTAGATAATTTCAAATGTTAATAACGTTTTTATATGGGTAATGTTAATGGTCTTATACATGCTGAATTTGCATTAATTAGTCTTCAAACGGCGTGAGAAAAATTGAAAAACCAAAGAAACAATTACATTTTAAAACCTCCTATCTCGAAAACTTATACGTTCAGGACATATATTTCTTTGAACTTTTGTCTTAAAATCAAGCAAACAATTTAACAGTTTATTTGGATGTACAGTAGTCGACTTTCTGCCCCTAACATTCTGAGGACGTTAACACCCGCAGAAATATTTTTAGGGGGAAAGAGGGGGTAATTGAAAACTGCTTGCATAATTAAAGTAAAACATACTTAATAATGTGTATTCCACAATAAGTCAAATAAAATGTATTAAAAATTAAATACTAAAATAAAATAGAAATGGTAATACCTAAATAAACTAAATGCAACGAAGTAGCAATATTAGAACAATATATGTACCATATGATAAGAAAGTAATTAGACATTTTCGATATATGTATTTTCCTGAAATATAGGAAAGACTGCCTTTTTATTTTTGACTTAGTTATGATTATGGTCAATAGAGGATGTATTCATTTTGATGCTAAGAACATAATTACCGCCAAAAATGTTTTTCTTATTCTGTTGTTATACATCTGGAGTATATTATAATTTAGTAGTTGCAATGCCAGAGGAAGCGTCTACCGTTGCAACTCTGTTGTATACAGAGGCGAGGAAAAACTCATTACTGCTTAGGGGCAGATGACAAACTCCTCCTGTTTTCAGTCAAATCTAAGCATATAATGACACCTCCAATTAGACCCAGTCCGTCATCCCAGACCACAGTATAAATGACATTTTCGTAGCCACCTTTATCGCAGAGAATATGATAGCTCACACATCCATGGAGCAAAATATACAATTGCACTTGTCAGCCCTCCGTACTACAGTCGACGAGAATGCCCACCGTATTTGCAAATACATAACATTCATTTTTGGAAATTCCAATTTTCAATCGCACTAAATATTGAGAATATAATGTTAGTACCAGTTAATAGCTGAAACTTTCAGAATCTTTCAGATATCATGAGTAAATAGAATATACACGATTATACAAAAGAAATCATTATAAAAGCGGGAAAACTTCACAAACTAGATACAATATTATCATGAGTATGATAACGAAGTCATGTATACATAACGGATGTAGATACATTTTTATCATAAAGCAAGAGCAGTTGGAAGAGTAGTAAACGAAGATAAGTTTTTCTTAAAACAGTCTATCCATAAATTGGTAGATGTTAAACAAAACAAATTTGATAAAATATTATATATCGTTGATATTATATATCGTTGATATTATATATCGTTGATATAAATTGAACAGGCACAAAGCCAGAACTCTGGTGGGAATCATAACGGCCCACCATAGTAGCCTGAATGCATAGAAGCACAAGCTGAGGCTGACTGATAGCCCGGCCTGCAGATACTGTAAAGAAGGCGAGGAAACCTCGATTAATCTTCTTTACACCTGCCCCGCACTGAAGGAGGAGAGGTATCTTATATTAGGGACCCCTGTTATCCTAGAGGAGGTGAGGCTTAAGGCGGGGGACGTGCCTAAATTGCTCCTTTTATGGGATAGCTTTTTTGGATAATGACCCGGATAAGAGGGGATCGCCAAGGGACTACCCATGCGATCAGTGGCTGATGAGGCCCAAACCTATATAATATAATAATAAATTATCAAATTATATTTTTTTCTGACAAGCATTTCATGAAAATTATTTAAAAGACGTGAAACTATTTATGCCTATTTCCCTAATTTTTTGTAATACTTTTTGTAATAATTCATCAGTAGGAGTAATACCAGTAAACTGAAAGAGGTTTTATTTAAATGATTTTGTGTTATATAGTTGAAAATCACTGCAAAAGAAAGAAATTTCTATTGGTTGATTTTTCTCAGCACACAAATATATTAAATTGAAAGCAATATAGTACAAAATATTTGTATTTTTGTTGTAAAATATATAGTCAGTTTTTTTTATTATAACACACGATATGATGTATTACTTTATGAACAAATATACAGCTCGTTAGTAATAGGAAAAAGTGTGAGATTCTCCATGTATGCGTAAAAGAAAGACTGAGGCAGCATTCGGAGGAAAGAAGATGTACTTTACGCGCAGCCAGATCGAATTCTGTCTACATTCACATTCAAAACTATTTCATCTTGACTGAGGGTCAATACGTCATATGGTTTTGCAATTTACACAAAAGAAAAATATGCTATTATCTGTTATTTATTTCGTAATATTAACACTTTAACTACTATGCGTACCAGAATTGGTACACAAATGTCTTTTACGTAGTAACTGTGTGTACATAATGTGGCCATAAGAAGTAGATGTGATCTTTTAGTTGTGTACAATATATAAACTTAAGTACTGTTGATTTAAATTCATTTATCATTTGCTTCAGTTTGTGGGTAAAAATCGGCAAAATAGTTTTGGGCTTTATGAACAGATGGGAGTTCTAAAAGTATCTATAGCTATTGTTACCAATGTTATAATTCTAATCGGTTCTAACGTTAGTTTTCGTATTGTGTACGTACATATCGTATATAAAGAATCAACTGTAAAGGTGTAAATGAAGCTGAACTTCAGCAAATAGTGAACGAAATGAGTGATATAGAATATGATGTATATAGTGATGATGACTCAGTGACTGATGCGGACTTTGTTATTATCAGATGATTTGGATGATAATAATAAGATTGGGTAGGCTCAAGAAATAGATGAAAGTGATACGGATGAATGCTCTGAGAATCTTCTTCTAGCAAATGTACATTTTGCTAATAACGAAGTGGTCAATGTAAGCAGTAGGCTGTACAAAATTAAACAATTATAAAACCATTTACTCACAAAATTTCAAGAAGCGTGCACCCCGGGCAAAAACGTATACATCGACGAAACTATGATTACATTCTGAAGACATCTAACCTTTCGGCAATATATTCCAGAAAAGAGTCACAAGAATGGAATAAAGCTGTTTAAGTTTTATACTGAAACAGATTACACTTTACAACATCAACATTTATTCTGGTAAAGACAATATAACACACGAGGAGCCTCTTGTTACACGTGTTATATTGGAATTGATGCAACCTCTCTCGAATTCAGGTCGGATATATTCGGATGATAATTTCTACATCATCATTGGTGTGGTAAAATTTTAGAAAAAAATACGCATTTAGTAGGAACACCCAGAAAAAGGCCTAAATTTAATCCCAAGCCAATTACTCATGCAAAATTACAGAAAGGGTGTATGGTAACCCGAGAAAGTACTACCCATGTTATTGTTGGAAAATAAAAAGATAAGAGACGTGTTATTTCTAACTAGAGAATCTGTTCCAGAAATGGTGGATGTATAGACTAAAAGAGGAACAGTCAAAAAACTATCTATAATAGTGCAATATAATTCCATCTAGTCTGACATCGACGTGTCAGACTAGAGAGCTAACTAATTTCAGATGAATAAGATCATCTGAAATTCGTTATGGTATAAAGTGGTATAGGAAAGTGGCTATTGAACTTCTCGCAAATACAATGATTATGATTGCTCACTTAGTATATATTTCAATAACTGACCGTACAATAAGTAAAACAAAATGTTGGGAACAAGTAGCCACCCAAATTATTTATGCTAGACATAGCTTGTTTGGAAAGAGTACAGAGACGAAAACCAGAAAAATATCAACCGAATTGTAGATATTCCAAAGATACGAAGGCGCACAAGATGCTTTAAGCTAAACAGCAAAGAAAATGGACGCGCCTACGCTGTACAGAAGACTCCTCGTGTAAAAATAGCATGTCAAAGCTTTGATGTTACGTTTTTATGTTTAAAATGTTTTTTTGACCCTCATAACTTGCATGTTTAAAAAATAATAGTTGTTACAACATATATTATGGCATACATAGTCCTTGAAAAGAAAAAAAATTATTTTCTATATGGGTAAACTGTGTGTACTATTTTTGGACACGCATTTATATATAAAAAAAAGAACAAATGAAAAAATATGTCTGTTTGTTCCTTTTGCTATTTTTATAAGATCCAAATAAAGTTATTAAAAGCAAACATGTCAGTCAATACAAAATTAGCTCAGTAGTCCTAGTCAGTAGCCAAAAAGTTGAAATTTCTATACTTGTTTAGAAAGAAATGTAAGGAATGGGATTATATAAAAATAATCCACCTCTTTCACGGGCTGTACACACCGTATTTACTCTACAAAGGTATCAGTACGACTTAGTAAAGACCAGGCTGTTAGAGGTGTTTCAAAACCTATGAGCTTTGACCTTCATATGCGCAGAAATGGGGATAGCCCAGACTTTCGCGCATTTCGCGGCTCATAAGGTTTTGAAACATCTCTAATTGTCTCTAACCTCGTGGACGGTCCGATATCGCAGTTTTGAGATTTGCTCCTATTCTTGACAACATGTACCACGTATAAAACTAGATCATGTACCAACTCGCAATTTGCGATTTGTATTGCGAGCTAATTGAATTGTGAAAAAAACATATTTTGGTGTAATATGAAAGTAATGTCATATTTAAAACATTAATTTCCAAATAAATAAAGTTATCCGTGTTGAAGGAAATGATAAAAATATAGATTCATAGTATATACAAGTACAAATACATAGTATAGTACAAATTTCATTCAGAATCGAAATATGTTAAAACATAGACAGTATTCTATTTAAAAATTAACAGTAAAATACCCTATTCAGGAAGTCAAAATAAGTTTATTTCTTCTCATTTGCGAGTTTTACGAGTTATTATTAGTTATTATTTACATTTAGAAACATACCATTTGCAAATACTATTTCAATTTAAAAAATGGCGGGCTGATATATGTTCTTGTTTAAGCCTGGTACAATCAGAAAAAATATTATATTATGGCGTAATTTTACATCATTGCATTGATATAAAAATAATATATTTCTTATATTTCATACCTAACTGCCGCCATTAATTTTATTAATTAATCTCTGTTTTATTTATGTGTTGTCGCATTTCATATGCCGCTATCAAGGTGAAACACGTAATATTCCGCGTCAGATATAGGTAGGTACCTCTGAATCAGCAGAAACAATGAAGAGAGGCTGTTTCCTGCCCTTTATGGCCACCATTGCGAACTTTCATTATACAGTTGTCCCGGCCGAAAGTTATGTGCCAATAAGATTAGATTCACAAAACTTGGGTGATTTATACGGGCCTACTATCGAGTTTCTACATTTTTGGAGGGGAAAGATATGGGGAAATATGTGGGTCATCAATTTCTGTAGACTACTGTTTATTAAAGTATTTCGTACAACCAGTTATATCCAGGAACTCTTTCCAGTATTGTACGTATAAAATATTGTGCTACAGTTTTAGATTTAATGTTGGTGGTATATATAGCAATAGTTAATGGATCTATGGGTCTAGCGTTAAATGAATACTAAAGTAAGGAACTAAAGTACATTTTTATTGGCCCTTCGAAATGAAACATACAGTGCGCGTCTTAGGTTGACTTACATAAAAGAACGAAAATCGGCATATATACATTAAAGTGTGAAAATAATGTTTCACTTAATAACTAGTGATATAATTTTCTCACTAATTGTATATCTGAATACCAAGCAATTGGTATTCAAATTGAAATTTTTATAGCAGTGCTTCCATGTAAAAGCCAAGTAGTGGTTTCGTCTGATAAGAATCACATAAAAAGTCACTTAGACGTAACGTAAATATAAAAGGTTTTTCAATAAGGACGCTCAATTTTTAAAAGTAAATAAGACAAGTTATGTGTGAGATATTCACTCAATTTTTTTTATGTCTAATAATATTTTATGGCATTAAGCATGGAATATGGCGTCATTCAAATGTCCCCGCTGCGGCTTTGCTTGGTAGCACTTATTTGGGAGCTCCAATTTTCGATGACTTTGTCTCATAAATCTGGCTGAATTTGCTGGATGGCGTTTGTTATGTTGACTTTGAGGGCATAAATTGTTTGCAG
This sequence comes from Rosalia funebris, assembly GCA_037954035.1. Lineage (NCBI taxonomy): Eukaryota > Metazoa > Arthropoda > Insecta > Coleoptera > Cerambycidae > Rosalia > Rosalia funebris. Next base: position 6,685,317 of record JAZFAV010000032.1, read on the forward strand.
TTTATTCACATAGACCTGCGATTTAAGATAACCCCAAAGGAAGAAATCTTAAACGCATTATATCGCACGATCCAGTGGCCAGTTGTCCAGAATGTCTATCGTGGGATACGCTATGTGGCACGTGGCCTTTTATACATCTTTTTTATTTTGTTATTTCAATAGGTTGTACCTAATTCATTTTTGTTGTGGTATTCCAAAAAATCTACCTATCTGACTATGAGCTTGGGTCAGACGGTCGCGGAAAAGTTCGATTGTGTACTAGATTAGCACGCCCACGCACACTTCCCTTTGCTCTCTTCTAAGTTATTATAACCCTAATGACCTTTACCGGCTTCAAGTTTATGAGGCACGCCCACAAACCCATCTTCACGAGGGCGATGCATAGGGCCCTAGGGTAAAGGCCTAAGGGGCCCTGGGCCGAAGGCCTTAGGGATATTGGGGCGGGAGCCCTGGGGCGAATGCCTGCGGCGCACCTGTAATTAACACCTGCGAGTGGCAACCCTTTGATGTATGACGACGCTTGAAATTTTTGTGAGTGAAGTAAAAACGCAAGTTTCAATTTTCCCACGACCCCAGAAATTCTCCCACGCCCAAGGGTCCCCATACCTACTACCGCCATTTAACACCAACCCCGGAAATTCTTTTATCCAACGCTGCATTGTGGCGATGGTTTTGATCGAGATATTTTAAAGTACTTGTCAAATTGTCATGCACTGTAACTATTTGTATATAATACCGTATGCAAATCAAGATACTACGACAGTCCCGAGTTGTGCACAAATACACACCACTCTAAAATAATACAGTAACTAATCGGACGGCATTGCGTCATCAGTCGTCCCCGCAGATATTTCTTTTGCCCCCCTATTTACCCTTACTGTTAGCACATAGCGCAATGTACCTCCAACAATACTTTCAATATTTCTAGTGAAACAAATAGAGCAGCAGGTAGCAGGCGGTCAATGAATAAATTTTATTTAATATAAAATAGTTGGTTGATGTCCTACTATTTATACAAGCAGTTAATTTAGATTACAAAAACATGAGCTAGAGTGTGGACAAGCTCCTGACATGAAATATTTTATTGTTTATGTTTATTATAAAATTTATTATAAAATTGTGATATTTCTTTATGCTGTTTGTACTTCTAATAGATACTTCAGAAGACATATAAGTCCGACTCTGAAATGTCGGCAGTCAAATTCGAAGTTTGGTCTTCTCAATGTTGACCTTGACCACCTTGAATTTGATATATCGTGATCTATGCCGGCCATTATTATTATATTTGAACAAAATAGAGATTCAACTTCATTCCTTTTCTATTTAACTTTTTTATACCTTTACCCATAAGTCATAATATTAATTATTTATAACCTCTTATTTTTTCTGCATATTCATTAATTATTTGTTAACAATATACATCGGTAAATTATTTGCGGCTATTTGGTTACATTTAAGGTTGCCGTATGTTCATAAAACTTCTGGAATTAGTTCTGTTCTTCATTGGATTAATGGATCAATACTAAATTACATTCAATTAGTTCAAGATTGTTCACTTGGAAGATAATTTATAGTGTTTTTCCGAATAGCGTTATTGTGCGTTAAAAAAATAAAACTGCCCTGCGGAGACAGCAGAAGTGTAGCTACGCTATAATACATCAGCTCGTATTCCAATTCAACGGATAACGGTCCAGCATTCTTGATACCCCAATCCTATTAAATAGTTTTCAGAATACCTCTTTCTACTACCAGTATCGAAAACTTCAAGCAGATTTGCTATTCCAGACTAACGGCATGACCCCGATATGCGGAAAGTTTGGTCCAACTTTATCATATTTGACTAAAACCCAATTTAATAGCGGCAAAAAATAAACATAGGGCATACAGTGTTGGAGTAGAAGCACTAACAACTAAATCGCATTACAGAAACACGATAGCAAAGTTATAAAGTCGATATAACATAGTTTGCGGGCCTGAGGCGTCAGTTTACAGCCCGGTCACGTGCCCCTCTTGAGATACAAGAGACTATGGCGCCGTCAGGCCATGTTACAGCATCCATCCGTGGATGTCCAAGGAACATTTCATTTTGTTCGACCGACGGACGGCTGCTTGAGATCAAACGGACAAAGGATCAGACGCCTAACTACACAATCTAAATGCTGACCCGCTTAGGAATTCCAAATGCTTGGATCTTCCGTTGGTATGACCAGTGGCGTGCCACCGTACCATTGCGAGGGATCAAAAGCATAAGTTTTACTTTAAAAATTTCGGTGTATAATACATGGAGGAGGGTTATATTTTATCTAGAGTTGTCTACATACATATCCTTTTCCGGTAGCATTTACTTACTACCGGAACTATTTAATCGTATTTATATAGTTACTTGTCAAATATAATGAGGTGAAGTGTATAATATTCATTAAGATCACAGTCTTGTCTTAAGTAGCATCAACTGCTAGGGTTATTAGCTGCACCGTACCATAGAAAGAAGTTTCATTACAACTATACCATTATGATAAAAATTTAGTTACTCAGTATACGTTTGTCATATACATTAATTCTAGGGCGTCACGTCTCGGAAAATATCTGCTACGTATTCGCTGCCTAAATCTACCATTATAAACTTGTATAAAAAACTGGATGTACAACCCAAAGGAAGAAAACTGGTCGACTGTCCCAAATTTCACACTTAAATCAACATGCTCTGAAGAGGATCGTAACAATAAACTGTCGATCTAGTTCAACAGAAACTTCTGTATCTAGAACTAAACGATCAACAAAGAAAATAATAGGTTACAAATTCTACAAGGTAATGTTTAATTCTTTACATTTTATTTTGGAATTAACCTGTTCAGAACTTCACCTGTTTGCTCCTCCAGGCAAAAGAGAAGTCTTTATTAAGTAAACGACAGAAAATCAATATGTTACGGTGAGTCAGAGAACATAGGCACTGGACTTTATAACAATGGCACTAGGTAATTTGGACTGATGAATCCAAATCTGAATTCAGTTTGGGTGATACCCGACAACGTGTGCTAAGAACCTAACAGGAAACTTATCATCCTGAGTGTTTGGTTAGGAATGTGAAGTTCTCCGCGTCTCTTATGATCTGTGGGTGTATGAGTGGTAGTAGGTAACTAGGGGAGTGGTAGAGGGGTAGGTAGATAGAGCGTAGGAAAATTTCATTTCGTAGACGGTACTGTGACAGCAGCAAAATAAAAAAAAATTTGACAGACAATTTATTGCCATCAATAACAATATGTCAAGGTACTGATATGCAGTACATTTTCCAGCAGGACGGTGCCACGTGTCACACAGCAAAAAATGTCAAAGCTTGGTTTACAGAACATAATACATACTGTTCCTGTTGTGGAATTCCTCTCTCTTAGACCTCTCGCCAATAGAAACATTGTGGCATAAGATGAAAAAATAGTTGCGCAAACATCGAGCCTTTTTAGTTATCGATCTATGCACCAAATTGCAATTTGAGACAGCACTCTTCCTGAAGAGTATGCTAAGCTGGTAAATACAATGCTTGCCAAAATAAAAGCTGTTATTGTTGATAAAGATGATATAGCACAGTTTTAATGAAGCGGTCGAAATATTCTGAATTGCGCGAATCTTAATGTTCTTTATTAACAAACTTGTTACTGATACATCATAACGTAGTAATATCTTATCGTACTTAATTTAAAAGTTTATGCTTTGTTTCTGTTCCGAATATTCTTCTTTAATAAAATAGTTTTGAGAGTGTTATTACTTGTATTTAAATATATTAGTTGTAAAATTATGTCTGGCCGAAGTATTATGAGCCTTGTCTCGTATATGCAGGATAATTATTCAACAGTGCTAATTATAATAACCAAACAATTTTTCTATATATGTCTTTTCCCATGCAATACTTCAAATTAGACTTCAAAGACCACCGTACATAAGAATTGTTGCTAGTGTTTATTAAAATTTCGACTTACATAAATTTGACATAAATTTGATCACGTTTTCCTCATCCTTAATTAATTAAATGGCGTGAAGCTCGCCCAACGTTACTCGGTAATTTTGTTATGAATATAATTTATGATGGGGGCCGCTTTACTCCCCAGAGGAAAAATGTGTACCAAGATCCTTTGTTCATTTTGTAAATATAAGGTACGAAGCAAATTAAAGATACTTTATTGCATACTTACGTTAACGGTAATTTATTGTACAATGCCACAACATTTTATGAAACCCCATGAATCACGTAATAATTTAGTAGTGATGGGTAGCCTGGATGTATCTTCCAGGTACGTTAATTTTCCTACACCGTAATTCCAGAAATAACAGAAATTTAAGAAATGGTAACACTGACAAGACTGTAAGTCTCATACCTCCATGAATGCTTGGTATCTAAACTAAATCTATAGATCTAAATTCCGTTCCTAGTGTTATGTACACAGAATGAAAGACAATGAATTTAATATATATTGATGCAGGACTTTTTTAAAGTTTCGATATATTTCTGCACTTGGTTAATATTGTAGTACCCCTAACTCCTTTGTATTAATATTAGAAGCGACAGACAAAACTTTCACAGGGTGATACAACATTTTATTGATGCCGGTTTCAGGATTTTTATGTTGTGTTTTGCAAAAATTTTGTGGATTAGAACTGTAGTAGGCAGAACATGGATGCCCTATGTAATGTATTCAAGTGCCACTGTACGAATAAAGTCCAACAATACTTTTAATGTTGATGAAGTAGTATGTAAAATTCATTATAATTTCTCTATATAACAGTTTTCTGTTATATAACAGGGACAGTTATTATAACAGAATTAGATTAAACCATAGTGTTATTTTGAATTTACATTGTATTTGTGTTTTATGGGTTGACGATTTTTTGTTCTAATCAATGTCTTGTATGTAATGTTTAGAGCTCTAACTAAATAAAATTTTCAATTTTATATTTTATTAAAAATGTATAATTGACACAATGCAATAATAATGCTAATAATATCATTTAGCTATAACGAAAATAATAGCCATAGAGTATTGAAGGAAATATATTACAATGCTTCTAGACAAAACATTATTTGAATAATTCATTAAGAATTATCCGAATAATGCACTAGCTCTGATATTTTCAATGTTAAATTTACTTACTATACTTCACAATTAAACTCGTAAGATCACACTGGGTTCAGGATTGGTTTATACTCGTATAGAATTTTTTGACGGAGGATTTAGTATCGATTCCCCAATGTATTTTGGAAAACTTAGTTGTTTCTTTTCATCATGTCATATTGTTCCCAAGTAAATCTTCTATGTTGGTGAACTTTCAAATATTTGGCACCATATGCATATGTTATGTTTACACAGAAGATATAAATGCATATGTATGTGTACTATGTTTTGCCCACATAGATATGTTCTATGTACAGGGTTATCCACATAACATTCTATCCCCCTTAACTGTTTTATTTTTTAAAATAGAAAAGAATAGTAAATACGAAAATTGTAGAAAATTTTACTAGGGTCTTAGACATATATTTAGAAAAACAATCGAATCTTGCGTTTCGGAGATCTAGACCAAACTTATATTTTTTTAAATGGAACACCCTGTTTGTTTTTCGATTTTTGAAATCTACGTCCTTTTCCGATTACAACAATATGTTGTATCTTAATGTTATATCTTTGCTCTAGTATTTTGCACAGTATCGCCCATCGAAATATCGAATATCAAACAAAATCAAGATCGCTATTGAAAATTTGAAAAAATAATTACGAGAATTGTTATAGAATTTGATAGTTTAAATTAGATTTTATTTTTGATGTTATCATAGTTATATTAAAAAGCATATTTCTGGATGGAACGTAACATTTTATTAAAAACTATAATTATAAATTATAGGTGTTCTATAATACCTCCATTTTATGAAATACAGGGAGCACACCTCCTTAACAAATTTCGTTTGTAAGCCAAGATACCAGTCTCGTTCGTGTCTCTGATCTCGTGACATATTTTTTCTCTCTAAGTTCTTCTATGTTATTTGACTTTTACTTTCAAAGTGCCCCACAGAGAGAAATTCAGTTGGGTCAGGTCAGGACTTCTGACCGGCCATAAGATAGTTCCATTTGAACCTATCCACTCTATGAAAGTATTATTTAAATGTCGCTTGACAACATTTTATTTATGTTCTGGAGCACCGTCTTGCTGCCAAACAATATTCGGCTCATTTAATTGGATTATTAAATCAGAAATTTCTCCTCTTAAAAGATCAAAATATTTTTGTCCAGTTAAATCGCCTTAAAAAATATTGAGTTTCGAAAAATACCAAAACAAATATTGATTTTGTTTGATATTTCAAAGGGCGATAGTGTGCAAACTACTAGGGCAAATATATAACATGTATATATTGCTGTAATCGGAGAAGCACGTAGATTTCAGAAATCGAAAAATAAACAGGGTGTTCCAGTTAAAAAAACACAAGTTTATTCTACATCTCCGAAACGCGAGATTCGATTGTTTTTCTAAATACACGCTTGAGGTAGCAGTAAAATTTCCAACAACTTTTGTATTTACCATTTTTTTTCTATTTCAAAAAATAAGACAGTTAAGGGGGGTAGAATGTTATGTGGATAACTCTGTACATAGAACATATACATAATATCACATTAATTTCAGGATAAGCTTATATAGAATTATCTATCTAATGAGAGTGAGGATTTGTGGTCAACTAATCGATAAATTTTGGGGAACTTAGTCTAGTTTAGTTAGTTTCTTTTTCATCGCGGTATGTTGTTTCCAAATAAATATTCTATCTAGGGGAATTCCCAAATATTTGGCACTATATATATATATATATATATATATATATATATATATATATATATATATATATATATACATATATATATATATATATATATATATATATATATATATATATATATATATATATATATTGTTTATATAGAAAATATGATATATATCTGTATGCGTACCATGTTCTGTATATACATATATTCTATATTTCATAGTAGTTTGAGTTATTTGATGGTAATTTAGAACAACTAATCGGTAAGTATTCCGATATTTTAAACGCTGATACTCTGATACGAGACAAGATGAAGGAAGAGTTGTTGCTATTTCAAGGTTGTAGCTGGTGGCTAGTAGGACTACAGCGTCTGCGTATGTGGTCGTTGTTAATATGGATGATGTTGGTATACCAGCAGTAAAAATTTTACATAACACAAAGCCAAGCATACTTTCCTGTGGCGCACCATACTTAAATCCTCAGATTTTGGACAGTTAATCTTCGTATTTTACTTTGAAATATTTTTGAACAGATAGGATTGCAAAACCTAGAAAAAATGGATAAGATTAGGCAATTTTGTAGAATAGGTCCTGATGCTGTACATTGTCCAATGTTCTGAGATGTTGAGAATGGTTACAGAATAATAGATTCCCTTTTTAAAGAAAGTGTACGTATTTGCTTAATAGTCGCACATTTTCCTCGAAAACCAAATTGATTTGGGATTAATTTTTGCTTTTCGCGATATGGTTGAGCCTTAATAATTAAAATAATTTAATAATTTTGGGTATAAGTACCATAATATGTCTAATATCCATCCCATTACATTACATTATGTTATATGGGTTTGGCTTCATCAGCCACTGATCGCATGGGTAGTCCCTTGGCGATCCCCTTTTATCCGGGTCATTATCCAAAAATACTATCCCATAAATAGATAAATTTAGGTACGTCCCCTGCCTTAAACCTCGCCTCTCTTAGGATAACAGGGGTCCCTAATATAAGGCACCCCTTCTCCTCCAGTGCGGGGCAGGTGTAAAGAAGATGAATTGAGGTTTCCTCGTCTTATTTACAGTATCTGCAGGCCGGGCTATCAGTCAGCCTCAACTTGTGCTTATATGCATTCAGACTTCTATGGTGACCGGTTTTGATTCCCACCAGTGTTCTGGCTTTGTGCCTGCTTAATTTAATGACTTCTTGGGTCCATTTCTCAATCTCTGAGCATTCGATGAAGAATTTGGTTATTCGAGAACCCGTTACTCCTCTCCATCTTTTATTGTGCTGGTCTCTATCAGAATTCGACTTATTCCCACTGCAGGTTCTGGTCCATAGAGGTTTTCCCTGGTCCCTAGTCTGGCAAGGTCATCTGCAATTAGATTTCCCTTAATGCCATTATGCCCAGGTACCCATTAGAGTTCCACCAGTCCCTTCCCTGCCAAGTGGTTTAATGCTTCATAGCAATTATAGACCAGCTTCGACTTTGTCGTTGCTGAATTCAGGGCTGCTAACGCCGCCCTGCTATCCGAGCAGAAACATACCTTCTCCTGGGTCCGGTTTTGGTCGGCCCTACTAGCTCGGCCTGGAGAACATTATCTATAAATTTCTACAAACTCTTATCTATTCATATTATGAAAGTGCGAATTGAATACAGTTTTATCAAAAGTAAATGTACTTAGGAAAGTCACGTACTGTTACTATGTATATATTCTCTTGCAAAACAGATATTAGTGCTTCTTATAAAATAAAAATAATTCTGTTTACATGTTGCTTTACTTTTTAAAAATATCTCGCAAATTGTGGTGACCGTATTTTCCTTCTAAAGTAGAAAGTTTTGAAACTGAAGCCTTAATAAAAATTAATAATCCACGGGAACGGAATTCACGCTGTTTATTTTCCTTCGGTCCACAATATACGTTTCTAGAATATAGAATTGGACAGTTGCCTAGTCGCTCTTGTCCGGCTCTGTCCCTTGATCAATATACAACTCTCATTGTCGTTCGGACGACCATGGAAGGGAATCATTGCATCATGATATGTAATAACGTTCTATTCTCCTCAGTCTTATGTTTTGCAGCCATGTGACCCATTTTTGAACGACAATATAGCGGACGATGCATTCCGGATTTTCATAAATGTGGCCTCTCGGAAGCGTTTCTATTTTATTTTATTTTCGCATTCTGAGGTAAATTGAGGTTTAATAGGAAGCAAGAAGATCCTATAATATTTCTGCTGCATTTTATCTCACATATCCAACTCTATTATGCTAGATTTAAGCCAATAGATTTTTTTTTTGGAAATTAGAATTTAAAGATAGCTTCTCAGCTTACCTTCCTTATGTTAATATTTAAAAAATTTTATTGACCTGGACTCGTCTTTAAGAAAGACACGTGAATAATTTTCTTGTATTATACAATAAGATAAATTTTAGGTTTCCATATGTCTATTATTGAGATTGGGTACGTAATAAATACATATATATAGAATGCGAATACATAATACAATATTCACCATCTCTATGGCTTTGGATGGCTTGAATATTATTTGCCATTAAAATTAAATAGTGTTAAATACTATGAGTACTGATATTCAAGCTGTACAACATACAGGGTTTCGTGGAAAATGCTCATTGGCTCCACAGAATAGAAAACAACTTTAAAAATAACTTATGCTAAATATGGTCTCGTAACATCTTTGTAACTGCTATAATATAGGGTCTTTCAATAAGAGCACTCGATTTTTAAATGTAAATAAAAGAAGTTGTGTGTAAGATATCTACACAATTTTTGTTATTTGAAAGAATATTTTATGACATTAAGCATGGGATATAACGTCGTTCAAATGTTCGTCGCGGTTTTTGCTTGGTGGCACGTATTCGGGAGGTAAAATTTTCGATGATTTTGTCGTATAAATCTTACTGAATTTGCTGGATATCGTTCATTAAGTTGACGTTGAAGGCATTAATTGTTTGTAGTTTATTCGCATACACCTATGATTTAAGATAATTTGAGATAGCCCCAAGAGATGAAGTTTGAAGGCATTAAATCACAGTTCAGAATGTCCATCGTGGCATGCGCTATATGGCACGCACTGCCGTTCTGCTGGAACCACATGTCGTCGGTATCCATAACATCCAGTTTAGGCCACAAAAAGTTGCTTGTCATCGATCTGTACCACTCGTGGCTGATGGTTATGTCAATGCCATGAGTTTCGTTTTGAATAAGTACGGACCGATGATTCTGCCAGTCAAAAATCTGCACCAAACAGTGACATTCTCGGAATTGTTTTGGTGCTGGTGTATCTCGTGTGGATTGGTATCGTCTTAAATTCGACAATTTTGTTTGTTCACATATTCATTCATCCAAAAATAGGTCTCGTCCCTAAATATGTTTTTTTTTGGCGAAATTTGGGTCAACTTCGAATTGCTCCAGAGCCCAATCGGCGAACACACGGTCTATGGTCTATGTCTACTATATCACACATTATCTACGGTCGTTTACCTTATGTTATTACCAAAATTCGCCAAGTTGAAGTCATAGAAAAGCTAAGTTCTTGTGAACGACGAAAAATTGATAGCCTCGGGTTTTACTGTACACTCTCACGCACAGCAGCGATGTTTTCAGAATGCCTTGCGTTTTTGTGACATACGGGTATTGGCTGATTATTTATCAAACCGGTTGACTCAAATTTGGCAATTAAGCGTCGAATAGTCGACTAGGTGGGACGGTTGTGATGAGGATAACAATCATGTAATGCGCGGAAAGATTTTCAAAGGGAACACTGATCTTGAAAATAAAATTTAATGATCTGCACACGTTGAACTCTATAACGTTCCATGGCGATTTGCCATACACTTAGCAATTCGCAATAAATTTTGCAGATGTTGCTGTAACATCATGGCCATTATAATCTAACAAATTTCAAGCATCACTATTGAAAAACCCTGTTTTTTATGAAGCCATCGATATCGACTTTCGTTTTTAACTAGTTTTAAAATCATTTTGTATTAATATGAAGAAAAATATAAAATTCTGATTGCATGTTTTCTATGTCTTCTAAATTAGCGTTTTTATTGGCCCTTGGCTTCAATTCAACAAAATCTACATGTACCTGTAATCGAAGTTATACTTCGATTAACTTCGGAGTATTACTATACTACATTTTGCAATAATTAGATGGAGACTATTATAAATACAGCAATAGTTTAAAGATCCAAATTCTTTTGAAGACTGACTGCTTTAATCTCAAATGAAACTCCAAGAATCAATTATTCCTCGACTGAAGGACTTTACTGTACTTTGCAATTTAATTCAGTAAGAATACAGTACATTTATGTCTCTTCTATACATCAAGATCTGAAGCCGTGACGTTGACAAAGAGGATACGGTTGACTGTTGCTAGAGGAACGCTTGCAGGCGCACTGGGTCATAGGTATTTTATTGGAGAACGACGAGCGGCGACATCCGCGGAAGCAAATTTCAAATGCTAACGTAAATTGAAACTATACGTCACTTTGGTCGCATTCTACCAGAGTATACACATTGCATAAATGTAGTATTTATCTCATTCAAATTCATGTCGTTATGCTAACGGCATTGCGTACGTGCATGTGAAATCGTAGGTATATATAGCTTTGATTTCATAGCGAATAAATTTGTACCTTACGTAAAATAGCTCATAATTTTTGTGTAAATGTTTGTTTCATGTTGATTCGTTCATGGTATTGAAATGCATCGACGCCTTGTATGCATATTTAATACAAAAATGCGTATTTGCCTAAAAGTCCTACTCGTTTTCGAAATAGGTATGTACAGAATTAACAAGGAACGTCATTTTGGCTTCCTCCTCCGTTTTTGTTCATTTTTGGATATCTTAATAGAAAATAAAGATAAAAAGATAGGTACATATCTCTAATGTTCTACACATTAGAGATACCTACTTTTTTATCTGACTGAAGATCCTAGAGGTGTATCTATAGAAAAGCGTGTACATGAAATAAGGGTAAGCTACCCATGTTGGAAATAGACGTATATAGAACTAATAAACAATGTTACTTTGGTATCCTCTCTATTTTTGGATATTCTGTATAAAAGTAAAAACTAACTAATATCCCCGGTATGTATAGAAAAGTGAGTATATGAAAATTGGGTAACCTATCCTATAGGGTATTTGTCTTGCATGCTTACGACAAAATAATTATTATATTGCAATAAGTATTAAGTGAAAATAAACAATGTTATTTTTGGTTTCTTTTCGAAAAAAAAAACTGTTAATATTGTTACAAACCCTGTAAACAGCATCACAAGTATTGGGCATAAATTTTGTTATTAGCAAAGTACCGAAACATATACGAGTATTTGAAGCACAAAGAACATCCTACGTGTGTCTGTATTCCGAGGTTAAATCACTTTTTCAGTGGAGCTCAAGATATTTTCTTGAATGTGAAAGATCGTCGAAGAAGTGTCGTGAAAGAAAATAGCAGAATATTACATGCATTCTTGTCCACGATATTGATTATAGGGGATGTTATCACTGTAAGCTATCTTCAAAATAAAAAATACTTCATCCCTACTTCTCATGTTTTTATAAAATGGTCGTATTTTTGTTTAAATATATTAAATATTTTTATTTTAATTTATTATATATATTAAATATATTAGCAGCGACGAAGTAGGCACCAGTGAGGTAGTCTACCTCCTTAAATATGATCCTCCTTTTGAGACTGTTATTATATGTACCTGCTATTTCATGTACCTACTATTATAAAATGTTTTCCGTTTCTTTAATTCAAATAGGTTGAGTATTTCTATGTGAAACTGCAAAACCGGCCTGTGATCTGTCAAATTTTAGAGGATAATTCCACGCTCTAAAACAGTTTTGTAGAAGATAATAGATAATTATCTTAATTAATTCTAATATTAGTAAGAAATAATAGATATTTCTTACTTTACATTTTTCTACAAAATATTTAAAACTGAACAAAATCGGAGCACATGATGCTTACATTTCTTATAAGATAGTTTCATAAATAAAAACTGAACATTAGAAAATTATTAATTCATGAATGTATAACATATTAATCATATTACTGAACTGTAAAAATGAGGAATATTTCAAAATACTATGTTAAAAAAACGGATGTTCAAATATTTGGAAAACAATTAGAATGTATGAAAGCAGCAAATATGAAATAACATTCGTGTAACGTCGCATAAAGAATACCATAAAGAAGAGTTCTAGGCCAAATGTTTAGTTCGTGTAAGAGATTAATTTGAAACATAGAAAACTGAATTTTAACACCTATAGACAGACAAAAATGCACAAAACCTATCGTGGAAAAGAACTCGAAAAGTCATACAATGTTTATTAAGGCCTCTCCATTCCCCCAAAGTGACATTTTGGCATGCCGTTAGTGAATATGGAGTGATTTGTCCATATTTTTTTTTTGGAGGCTGCTCGATATGTGAATATGTTGGACATATTCCTGCAGCCTAGATCAGATGCCCTTAGGGTGACCTTTAGTTCCAGCAAGATGAAGCTACAGCCCACACTGCATCAATGCCTATGGCTGTTTTGAGGGAAATATTCCTTCAACGTCTGGTCTCTCTGAGGGGGATATCGGGTGATCTGAGCGCTCACCAGATCTCAGCATATGCAATTTTTTTCTTGGAGGATATTTAAAGGAAAAAGTATTTAAACATCTCCCTCATACCGCAGAGGAGTTGAAAGATAGAATTACAGAAGAAATTTACACCATACCCATCACAGTTTGCTGTCGGGCTGTAGAAAACTTCAGAGAGCGCCTCCGACAATGTATTACGCTAACGGGCATCATCTTGGAGACATTATTTTTGAAACGTAGTGCAATGAAATGGGGAAAACTACTCTATGTAAAAATACAAAGTTTTTTCTGTATCTCATTTCGTTAATTTCTTATTACCCTTCAAAACCAGGGAATCTGCAGTGCCCCACCCTGTACAACATATTCAAGCGTTTCTCTATGAATTTCGAAAATAACAAAAAAATAATTTTATTCCACAAATCGTTTCCATCCTAACTATCAGCAGAAACATCAAGGTTTTGATATGATTTTTTTTCTACAAAACGATTATTTCTTTACATTTTTTAACATGTCAGTTATATCAGTAACAGATTAATGTTACCAGGATGGTAGGAAACTAAGTGAACTTCAGCAAAATCGTTATTATATAAGAATCAAGAACCGCAGATGTATTTTACAGTTATGACACAATTCACATATTTTTGTATCCAGCTGGAGCCATCCAGACAATACATTCATTTTAAATAAACGGTAGAAAACGTCACGTTAATCAGGTTTTTATACGAGTTTTCTGGTAAAAAATGTGCTACATTATTTCACATCACAGTAGAGGCGCAAATGTTTATACAATATGTTTGGTGTATATCTGACACATAACGGGTCTGTTTATATTTCTCATGTTAAGTAAACAAACGATATTTTACGATTTGGGCGGCGTATATGCTATTTGCCAGGTACCTACACTTTGCGATTTTAAATTTTAAGTGTATCTGCAAACATGCTTCGCTGCAGATATCATTATAGTAAAACGTATTACGACTGTTTGCCGCCATATTTTTGTAGTAAATGGGATGCGTGGGTCTCGTTCGCAGTTGTGTTCATTATTTTAAACCCCCGACTTAATAATTGTTTTCGGGATAGTATGAATGAAACTCCACGGTCGATACAGGTTTAAAATTAAATACAGTTGCTCCAAAAAGCATTCGGATACATGTGATTGGTATTACTTAGTAACAATAAGATAGTACATAATAATTTAAGTAAATTGAAAAAGGAAAATTAAGCTCCATTTCACATTTCTGAAGAAATAATAACAATTCTACGATTATTAATTTCAGAGTACAATTTACATGAAATAACTGTGAATTGCTATTGATAGACCAAGTGATTTGAGCTATTCATTGTAATGATATGATTAGACTAAACTATGGCACATACAGTGTATCGAAAGTTTATACAAATCGAGTAGGACATGCAACGCAGGTACAGTTGAGCCGCTGCAACTTTACCACTACGTCATAAACGATATTCGTATGAGCTAAGATGAAAAATCAGAGTCAAATGAGTGACTGTTTATATAATTTAAATCATTTAAATTTACCGCCTTTACAGTCAACTGTATTACCGGCACCAAAACAAACTAGAAAATGCCTTTCAAATAAGTTATCACGGCGACAAACTTTATAATCCATGGGCTCAAACGTAAAAAATACTTGCAAAAATTATGCGCAAAAACACAATATACATATAAATTGGCCTGTGATTATCAAGATAACTGCATATTTCCGCCGATCGAAGCTTTGGCTCTATTATGGAACTTGGGGGGTTTCTTAAACTACAAGTATTACAAACTACCAATACATATTCGCCTAATTCATCACTATTATTTATTTGGCATTATTTTAGATTCTTACAGTACACTGACTTTAATTGTGCACCTTCTGCAAGAGTTTCTCTTATCTAAACTGCACCTAAACTATATGACGAAAGCACAGCTAACACTAAAATTCAAATTCTAATATGCTAAAACAATGTTTTTTAGTTAGGTATCGAATAAAATAAACATACAGAAAACATCTGGCAATAAACGTCCTTCACAAAAAAAAACAGTTTTTTCTTTAGTTTATAAAACAGTATGTCGAAAATCAACAAAAAGGATTGTAATATTTTACTAAATACGTCTTTATTATAGGTCTCACTAACACAATCATTATCAAGATGATAAATATGCTATTATACCATAAAGAAGTGATTATATACTTATATAATTAAAAAACTTAAATATGTATAACTAATATTTTCATAATTTATAATAATTTCATTACTGACTATGGTGTACAAAAAACCTGTTTGAGTTTTAAATAGGACATTATTTTGAAATTAATGATAGAAACATGTCACATCTACAGGCTGTAACAAAGAATATGGTTCGACTGTGAAGTCCTCGCCATTTTACCAGTTTAAAGTACCAACAGTTACATGTTGCCCTAAAACAAAAACAAATTTTATCAGATCATTTTGGCTTATACAGCAAATACCTCTGTATTTACATAACAAAATAAATATAGCCAGAACATATGTACGTTTTTCATACATATTGTATAAAGTATCTCGCATTGCCATTTTTGTACCTTCAGGTAGATCCTTTGTCATGGACTTTTGGTAATGTCTTGTTTTTCCGGGTGAAGAAAGAACTGGGTTGTTTTCTTTCCTTTTTATAATAGTGTATACTGTTTTCTTCGAAAGTTTAAGAGCTTCCGCTACTCTCTAAAATTTAACAAGTACACACACATTACTTCAGATATTTGTGAATCTATATGTATCTTACCTCTTGAACAGCATTAACATGTATTAAAGGGCCTCCATTTCTTTTCTCCTGTTCAAAGTATTCCAGGAGATTCAACACCATTTGCTGTGCTTGAGAATTGAATGTTTTCCCGGCATCTAAAACAAGATGTGCATATAACTGTCATAAAAAAAATATTGCTTACTTACATCAACTCCAGTTTCGCTCTAATAACGGATCTATGACAAATATTAGTAAATAGCGTAAATAGACTAAAAATTTTGCATAAAACAAAACGAGCTTAGCAGTCAGATGTCAAACAACTGTCAATATCACTCGAAAATTATCTACACTACGTTAGTCATCAGAAAAGTTTCATATCCTTAATCTAATACATATGTTACTATTTGTCTTCTCACCGATCAGCGTGAAAATATGAAAACAGTTGTCGGTGATATATGCAGGTCACCTCCGAAGACCGAAGACACAAGTAACATCACCTGTCTCTTGTTTACCTATTATAGCAAATGCGTTCATAGGAATAGCGGGTTGTCTGTGATATTACCATCTGATGGCGACGTAGTGGTAAAGTTGCAGCGGTCCGACTGTAGTCTGCAAGCAACTTGTTGTGGACTAAAGACAAAGGTTAAGTTTGGACACACAGAAACCGACTTCCTTCATCAAAAGCCTCACTCTGTGGAGAGGAAGGTTACACTTAAAGACAAGGACAAGGATACTCAGGAAGAGATGTCAAACTTCTCCCATAGGGGTTCGATCACAGGCATACAATGATATCTCTGGCCTGGGCCCAGTCCGCCACCCCGGATCACCGCACGTGTGACATTACCTCGGAAACCTCTATAGGAGAATACTAGAGCTGGCCTATCCATATAATGACCGCGGAGGAGCGCACTGCACATTTATTGTTCCATGTCAGACAACTAATCTGAGCACCTATCGAATTTTCAAATACATTATGAATATCTGATAAGTCCAAAAACATTAAAGTAATGGTTATAAGTGCATTTTGTATCTATTCAATAACTATTTTTTTTTACTTCAAATTGAAATTTTGTTTGGAGAGAAGTTGCACCTATGAAACCAGGACAACCTACCGTATCATTAGGAGGAGGTACCCATAATTTCACGCTCTATTTTCACCGAAGTTGCAACAGTAGTGTTTACCTGTCAATTTATAATTTCGATTTAAAGTACGCCTTAATATTCTGACAGGCATAGTGGCTTTGGATATGGTGTGCAGGCTGAAAAACAATTGCTCTTTACCCACTCTCTGTTTTCTAGAATGCCAACTTATTTTTTATTTTCTAGGTAAGAGTTCTTTTATAATATATCATCAAGAATTAATGCATTATACCCTTTCCATTTATTTTCTTGGGCGCTATACCATACTGAACGAATTTGTGAGTTAAGTATGCTTTGGTTAACAGAAGACGCGCCTATTTTGAGACAAAATTTTATTTATTATTGTATATCTTTCAGGGAAGCATACCAAAAAAGACTCATTACATTATTTTTTGTTAATACATTAATAGTTCTGCTGGACTCTAACTTAATCTGAGTATATGTATGCATGTACGTTCACAAAACAGCAATACCAGATGAATTAGTACCTAGACTTTGGAATGTTTGAGTAATTTTCAGCAATAACGTAATTTCAAATTGTACTGTGCGAACATCATTCAGATCAATTGGTATTAAGCTATGCAAAGATAATAAATCTACAACATTTTAATTCGACAACGTTATTTATAATTGTCCTAGGGTCCCGGGTAGTGGCCTGAGCTCAGCATTGGTGTTATTGTATGCTTAGCAATGAGCCTAATGGAGGAATTTGGTGCTTCTGCCTAAACATGAGGGTGGTTATCGTCGTTATCTTTATATAACCTTCCTCCTTCTTAGCTTGAAATTTCAAGGAAGGAAAACAATTTTTGTTACCAATACGTTAGAAACATGTTAAAAACTGAATTACTCACTGTTTCATCGGAATCAATTGAGAATAGCATAGGATAGAACATAATACTTTATTGAGTTTGAAAATAATGTCTGCGAAATGAAAAGGGTTATGTCATAATATATGCAACGATATCCCATTTCTTTTCTATAAGATCTCGACTGACTTTTTGAATAGATGAAAACTGTCACTAAGTATACTTTGAGCTCGAAAATTTGTTATTGCTTTTATTATCACTTCTCCACGGAATATTGTGATGTTCTCTCAAGTCATCAAAGCTGATTTGTCGAGAAGTATACACTTTACTTTTAATATAACTCCAGAACCAATGGCAAAAAGTTTAAATCGGGTGAAAATATTCAGAGAAAACATTACATTCTTCTAAAATTATATCATTTCAAAAATCATAAAGTTATTGAGCCTTTATTGATGTTTTTCTCTACATCAATCACTATTTCCTCAATTTTTTATGGATGATATGAGTAATTGATTTGAAAATTCTGAATCTCAAAAAATGTGAAACCCATTTTTAAGTTACATATTTGTGCTTAAACAAAAAAAAAATACAATTTAAGTTTCAAAAAAGTATTTTTGAAAACAACAAGAAAGATGTAAAATTCAGTCTCCATTTATGTTTCATATTACATATCATTTTTGCGGGTTAATTAGGTGTTATTTTAGTTTAGATATAACGTGATACATTATTATATTGTTCGACAGAGTGTGCTTGCGTTCAATAAAGATAATCCTGGTGATAACCCTATTGCGCTATATACATAATATCGCCCTAGATAAAGATAGGAATTTAATGAAAGTGCTGAAATGAAATTCCGTGGAGGACATAATTTAGTTGAACATATATAACTAGGTCAGCTTGTAAATTTCATATTAACTACTTCATTTATCTTCTCACAACTAAGACATGAACATAATTTAATTACTTTATAATTAATGTTCTATTTTTATGAACGCACACTACATTTTATTGTTTCTAATATGTTTTTACACCTAATTAATTTAATGGAAAAGAAAATCTGAAAAATGTAACAAGATAGTGTTTGAAAATTTTAATCGTTCATTTCTAGTGATAGCAAAATAAAGTAGTATAATGTACTCGATGAAAATTTTGGCAAATAGCATTATTGGACATAATTACTACTGATCTTCCTTGAAAATTAATGAGAAAGATTTAATTTAGTACGTCTCATCTCGCATAATGTCAAATGAATTGGCAAACAAATTTCCTGTTTCTAATCATTATTTGGTGGGTGGAAGGTGGGAGATATTGAGAAAAAGATATTGCAGTTTACTTTCCCATATATTGTAGTATCTTTGAGTCCTAGTTCAGGAATTAGTCAATATTGTCTATTATGATTACATGTACACGAGAAAGTCACAAGGACCAAAATCATGCAAATATAATGACGAAGTCAATTTGGACAAATAACTTTTCATAAAGTTGGTTATACAAATTCTAGTTACAACTTGAAATATACTGTGACTTGCAATATTGATTTCTTAGTCAAAAATTATTCTCCGTATATAAGAAACAAAAATAATCCTAATTTTATTGGATGAGTTATAGATAATTTAAATAAAATCATGATTAAAAAGCAGTTATTGTGGCTCGAAGACTTGAAGTATTTAGAGGATTGAAAACACTATTAATTTATAATTTTTGAATAGATCTAGCGTAAAATTTGACTTTGTTGTCAACGTTTTGTTAAGATTTGCAAATAAACTTTTTATTTTATGGATGCTTTCTGATGCTTGATAGAAACTAGCAAATAGTTCTTGACCTCTTAACTGTATCATCTTGTAATCTATGGTCATGACTATATATGGTTTTTTTGTTACATAAATAGAAATAATATATAGAATCGGATTCGGATTTGTTTTGAGAACGTAAACATAATACAATAGGGAATTTAAAGGATCGAAAACATAAACAGTAATAGCTGGGGAAGCATCATATTAGATTGTGTACTGTTTTCATAAGGTTTTATCGCAGTCAAAGGAAGGTTTTCATTTAGTTATTGATGATGTTATTCACTATTGACCATTCAAAATGTTTAACTTAAGTTCCGTTCCCCAATTAACCTTGTCATGCTCATTCATAACATTCTTCGTTATAGTCTTTTATCACAAGTTTTCTTTAGCCTCATTTAATACTTTTATTGTATTACACATTTCATCCACAGATATTTCACATTTAAAACCTGTTTCTGTTTCTAATCTGTCGAAAGTCTTTTCTATTGCCTTGTACAAATTTTTCCATTGTATTTGGTAGTTGATTTTGTTTAACTGTAATGTTTTTCTACACAAAGTTCTTTGTATTGTCTAAATATAATGATAGAAACAATAAGAAACTCTTGTTTTTCGTAACTCTGGTTTTTAATTTATTTCCCCTGGACGCGCAAAGTGATAACAAACCTTTTCTTATTCTTTACGATACGTATACAGCTATAAAAGTGACTGATAAACCGGCATTATCCTTGTACTCATTATTTTTAATTGCTCCCCTCCTTTGATATACGATATCTGTGACGGTTATAAAGTTCACTCCTTGTGCCTCCGTATAACTTCGGCGAAGTGAAGGGGGCAAAAAAGTATAATTACAAAAGTAAGCCCTGGTGGTAATTCAAATTGAAGTCCTTCATTAGTCCCCAGCTCTAAGTAGAATACGTTTTCCAGCTGAAGGGTTAGGCGAAAGATCAATCATTCTTAAACAGCAGGATATCTTTTTATCGCCGCCTGTGAATAGTCGGATCTGAGGAGGTGTCGTGTCAGGCGCGTTCTATTTCAGTAAAAATAAGATAATGATATAACATTAAAGATAGCGGATAACACCATGGATCTTGTCTTCCACGTTACACGCGAACGCGCACAATGCTTGAACTAAACTCCATATGCAATTAGTCACGAAAGTTTGTTTAGTTTTATTGTTTATATAAATTTTTAATACTTCTAGGGGGCTTGGAACTTTCGTGTTAAAAGGCAATTAATACTTATCTAGTCTCATTTTTATTCTTTAAATAGTATGGGCGATAACCTTGTCTCCTAATATTTTCAATAGATATAACGTTATAAAAACCTTGTAAGGACATAGAAAAAGATGTGTTGCACTTTTACCACAGCAATAAAAGTAAAGTATATTTATGACTTCACAGAGGCTCAGTTTGTATTCCAGAATACTCCCCGGATGTCAGGCTGATGAGTTCGATATATTTGAAGTTAAGCGTGTATCCTGAGATGATACAATATTTTAAAATTCGTGGAACGACAGTTATGACTGTTCATGCTTATCATTTTATATGTACTTTTAAATACAATGTATGCAGTATTTGTTGTACAAACATATTATTCCGCTGTAATAATTGCAGTAGTGTATTAAGGGTACCTAAAGTATTAAAAACTTTTGTTTATTTTTATATTCAATTAAATAATAATTAGTAAAAACGTAATTATTTATCCAGATAATATTATCCAGATAGATAAAATAGTTTCTTAGTGAAAAATATCGCATTATTACATAAAATTAAAAATACATTATCTACTCCTATTGTCATTTTTGGTGACACTGACTTTATTATTATTATTATATTATATAGGTTTGGGCCTCATCAGCCACTGATCGCATGGGTAGTCCCTTGGCGATCCCCTCTTATCCGGGTCATTATCGGAAAATGCTATACCATAAAAGGAGCAATTTAGGCATGTCCCCCGCCTTAAGCCTCGTCTCCTCTAGGATAACAGGGGTCCCTAATATAAGATACCTCTTCTCCTCCAGTGCGGGGCAGGTGTAAAGAAGATGAATCGAGGTTTCCTCGTCTTCTTTACAGTATCTGCAGGCTGGGCTATCAGTCAGCCTCAGCTTGTGTTTATATGCATTCAGGCTACTATGGTTACCCGTTATGATTTCCACCAGGGTTCTGGCTTTGTGCCTGACACTGACTTAGTTTTCCACAAAAGACTAAAACTCTATACACTACAGTCGACACGCGTCTCGCCAACAAAGTTGGCATAATGGTTATGGTTAAAACTGACTCCAGTATTTTTTGGTGGTATTTAAATGACTAATAGTAGGAACGATTAAGATTAATCGTATTTGTTCTGCACCTACCCCGATGTAGACCTGAATTAGCTCATTTAAAGTAGGCCTCTTCACTCCTGCATTTCTTCATCTTAAACAGCAATGGGCTAAAGATGATGTTTGCTAATTATGAGGAAGAATTGATAGGGGGCTCGGATTGGCTTTCCCTGGCCTGTTTGAATTTCGTAAGATGGACTTTCTCGTGGTGTACTTCCCTTATTCTAGTATTATTCTTCCGCCAGCTATCTAGGCCCCGAGGGAATCTCGGTGCATCAATGTGGTTCTAGAGGGGAATGATCTCATCATTTACTGGCGTCGATCGCTTACTGGTGTATGTTTCCTAGGTATCTAGATTTATAGAGACGAACATATCTTTCTACTATCTCTCTTCGGGAAATATAGTATGGTGGTTGGTCTAGATTGGCTCTTTGACTCATAGTGGGTTAAGAATATATATGTGACAGAGTATATCTAAGAGGGCATATGTATTATATAGATATCCTCGGTTGTTCGTGATTTGATTCTCTATGTCCTTAGGCATTCTTGTACGGGGTCTTTTAATAAGAACGCTCTGTTTTTAAATGTAAATAAAACAAGCTGTGTGAGATATCCACTCAATTTGTTTTATTTGAAAGAATATTTTATGGCATTAAGTATGAAATATAACGTCGTTCACACGTTCGCCGTGACTTTCCTTGGTGGCACGTATTCGGGAGATCCAATTTTCGATGACTTTGTCGCACAAATCTGGCTGAATTTGCTAGACGGCGTTCATTATGTTGATTTTGAAGACATCAATTGTTTGCGGTTTATTCTCATAGACCTGCGATTTACGATAGGCCCAAAGGAATAAGTCTAAAGGCATAAAATCGCACGATGTCTGTGGCCAGTTCATGTCGCCGATGCATGAAATAACCATACCCTCAAATCGTTCGTGCAGAATGTCCATGGTGTCATTTTGTTGTGTGGCACGTAGCGCCGTCCTGTTGGAACCACATGTCGTCGGTGTCCATATCATCCAGTTTAGGTTACAAGAAGTTGCTTATCATTGATGTGTAGCACTCATCGTTGATGATTGTGGCAATGCCAGTTTCGTTTTGAAAGAAATACAGAGCGATGATTCCGCCAGACCAAAATCCGCACCAGACAGTGACATTCATTCAAAAATGGGCCTCGTCGCTAAAGATGATTTTCTTGTGAACGACAAGGCATTAATTGCCTCGGGTTCTCCTGTACATTCTCACGCACAGTAGCGATGTTTTCAGCAAACCTTGTATTTCGGTGACGTACGGATGTTGGCTGATTGTTTATCAAACCGGTTGACTCGAATCTGGCCACCAAACGTCAAATAGTCGACTTGGCGGGACGGTCGTGACCCTCTAAATAAATTTTCTTGTAAATGAATCCTCTCCTTTACCTGTTTATTAGCCGTCATGTAACTAAATATATCTTTCCGAGTAGCCTCAGGACAATGTTCCTTCATCTTGAAATTTTAATAATAAATCACATTTTTCTTAATGATTAGATAAAATTACAAATACTGGTCGACAGATACTCTACATTGGATAAAAGAAATTCACACTGCTGGTAATTAAAAATCTGAATAAGGGATGAAGTGATAAACTCATACATGTAGTTATATAGAAATTTCATTACCATTACATGGTTGTTTTTTGGACACATCTCTTTCTGCACGTTTGTTTTCATGAGATAATGTATTCGATCAAATAGCTATGATATGTTTGGAAGGGCAGAATATGCTAATAAATGTACCCAGAGAACTAATTTCAAATACCCTTCAAGGCCATAGAAGTTCACTAAAAATATTGTACTGAGAACAATAATATTTATTTTGCTTTGATGACATTGGATTGCTATCAAAATTATAATGTTTTATGTTCTAAAACACTGTACATAATGAACACTGCGACTATATACACATATAAGTTATTAACAATGTTACACAATATTGCGCCACTGTATTATTATTATCCATTTTTGAGAGAGTTTGGCGGACACTCGAACGTCGGATCGATACAAGAACAAGATAAGTCTTTTCCCCATGGAAATATCGCTTAACAACACTAAAACAGGCCTTTATCTCCCCCCATAATGACCGATCCACATTGAGAACGTCAAATTTCTAATAAGGGTCTGGATTGCGGAGATCTGAATATAGTGGTTTGTATAGCTGATAATGATATCCTTCCGGGCCCGCCATCTCCCGGTAAACTGATAATAGCCGCGATAAGCTGCCCTTGCTCCCGACGAGCGATTGCTATATCTGCTCACGTTACAATAATGTGCATGGAATAACTCCACCTGAGTCGCACCTTAAAGACGACCAGGATCGATGTCGCACAGCATGCCGCGACAGAAATAAGGGTTTTGTTACAGCGTTTAGCAAATACTCGGGCGGAGAATCTATTATTGGATATTTTATTACGTATAGTGTTGGGGATTTACTGAACATGATACGCAATAATTTATGGTCTGCAGTGGAATATATGCACGATGCCGTGGCGCACCGATATAGAAGGGTAACTAAATTGATTGATGTTCTGTCAACCTGTCCTCGACTAGTGTTGCCAGATATGAATTAGTCTAAATAAGGATTTAAATTCGTGAAATGTTGTCATGGGGCTGTTACCATTCCGTTATGAGTATTACGAATTCTACTTTAAAATGACAGATGTGTTCATTCAAAGTAAGGCCTTGTATCGGATTACAAGGAATAACATGACAATATTCAAAGTTTCCAAAGTCAATCTCAGTCTACATACTCCAGGATGTCTTACTTTAAAATTTCATGATCTACATTACTTAACTGATATTTAAAGCTGGCACAGCTCGCCACCCGACACAGACGTACACCTCATACATATAATAAACATAGCATAAAGTCAATACTAATAAAAGCAATGACATGTTGCATACTTACCCTCTTAACTAGATTTATGAAGTACTCGTAGATGGATTGGTGTCCCTATCACAAACTGCACCAGACCCGTAAAAACTTTTCAGCATCAGGTATATTTCTATGGTTGACTCCAGGAGGCAAGTTCGCATACAGAACAGAACGGAATACATTGACGTAACAGAAGCATAATTAAAGTACTCTTTGTGCAATGACTTAACGGATTCGTCGATCCAGCTACACAAATTTATTTTAACGTGGTAAGATTGGTGTCTTTTGGTAATACACTTTCAAACTTTTGTCATTCGTGTCAAAAACACATTCATGTCTTACGTCACTTATACCATGTAACATTGAACTGACTTCGTTCACTATTTGCAATGACTCCGCTAAATACAATGCACTGTTTTTTTATTGCGTTGTGTAATCCTTTATAATTGTTACGAATAGTTTGTAACGTAGTAACGTGTAAAAGTAGTACGATCAGTTTCAACGAAATTGTCGTTAAATTTCGTCTGGCTCTTCTTGATAGCCGCAACCTCCTCAGGTTAAATTGCAGTATTATAGCTTTGGCGATAGCAAGGATAAAAGTGCATCATGCCTTGACCGGGAATTGAACCCGGGTCTCCCAATTGCCGGTCGGTTGCTCTGACCGCTGAGCTATCGAGGCACACTCATTATCCTTGCTAATGCGCCAATTTAACGCGTCGCTACAGTACTCCACTTTGGCGATAGCAAGGATAAGGGTGCTTATGCCTTGACCGGGAATCGAACCCGGATCTCCCAATTTCCGGTTGGTTGCTCTGACCGCTGAGCTATCGAGGCACACTCATTATCCTTGCTAATGTGCCAGTTTAACGCATCGCTACATAGCTTTTATTTGCTGGAAAACTCTTAAGCATAATACAAAGCCGCCTTCAACCACGTACCCCAACGTGTAAGAATCGGATGTGGAGGTTCAGGAATGCCGCGATATGTCCTGTGAAATACTCTGAGACTTTTCGGAGATTTCAAATATACATTTTCATATTCGCTATTAAGGCATCGACTTCTGGAAAATATTTCCGAATGATTTCTGCCACAAGATGTAGAGCATGAACTTTACACGTAACGTGTAAAATTTTTGAAGAGTCATGTTTTTGAAGAGAACAACCTAACGTAAGTATTGACGCAGTACTATCCATCACAAACATCAATACTTGACGTTTTGTGATGTCAAATGTGTCCAACGTCTCGAGCACCACCCGCGTAATTACTTCGCTACTACACTCTGTTAGTCTTTTGCTAGCTAGTAACAGTGGAACTGTCAGTTTAAGAGGGTTCAACACCCGTACTACCACATGTACCACAGAATGTATTTTAACGTCTGCCATCTCTTCAACACATAACCACAACTGTTTATTTTTTAACACACATTTAATTTTCTGTATGACGTTCTAGAGTAACACAGGAACATTCCGTCTTAAAGCCGTGGTAACTATATATCGGCATCGTATTTGTTGTCGCTCTCTAGCAGCAGCTCGAAATATAGTAATTTCTGAACGAGAAGTGAGGAGAAGGCTTAACGAAGGAAGATTTGACAGTAGAAGATCAGCTATTGTACCACTACTCACTAGATAACATAGAGTGACTAGACTGCATTTTGAAAGATAACACGTAAATTGGACCATTAACTGGAAGCTAGTTTTGTTTTCACACGAAACAGTAGTAAACCTTAATACATCAAATAGGCGCTAACGAGTCTGGCGAAAGCCAGGAGAGAGGTTTGCTGGCCTCAATATCTCTCCGAGAACTACATTTTTTAGTAGACCAATAATGTTTTGCGGAGAAACTTGTTTCGATGGTCGCACGGATTAGGTTCTATACAGGAGAGATCAATGAATGCACATTTCTACCTAGAAAATATAGTAGAAGAATATGTGTCGTAATTTGCCCGGTTTGTCGGGGAGAATTTCATATTTATGCAGGATAACTCTCGGCCCAACGTTCCTACTGAAGTACTGGACTACTTTGAATTTGTAAATATTTCAACTATGGACTGGCTACCAAGGAGACCAGATATAGACTTCATGGATCATCTATGGGATGCAGCAAAATGATCAGTTAAGTGCTACATACCTTTCACTATAACACTTGGGAACTCAACCAAGTCGTTCTTGTTGAATGGGAGAATATTCCTCAGGAAACTATTCACCGCTTGATCAATAGCGTGCTCAGATCAATGAAAGCACTGATAAGGGCTAGAGGGATCAACACGCTAATGAATTAAAATTCATACGATTTTCGTACATTACTGTTCCTTTCTATTATTTATTCATGTTTCTTCCCGATAATACCATTCTAATTAGTTGAAATCACTTAATTATAATATCATGTATGATCTAAATCTTAAATGTGAAGTTTTATCAATGCATTAATTTTGTCCAGGAGTTTATATTGTCTGTGGATTCTAAAATGTAAAAAACAATAGTCTTAATCACTGTCATATCCTTTATTTTGTATTTAAACAAGAAAACTCTTATCCCACGATTACTTTTCTAGTCAATGTAAGATACTGGAATCTAGTATCATGTTACTACGGAAGTTAACATGGGATTTGTTTAATATGTAAACTAGATTTAAATAAGACTCCCTATTTATCTTGGAGATAATAACATAAAAGAATGTAAAACGTCTATCAACTGAATTATAAATTTTCCTGGTTTCATAACACCTTGTACAATATATTAATATAATCTTATAAATGAATTGTAACTTATTTATACACAAACTCCTATAGTTTTCCGTTTCATTTTCGTTTATCAGGGATTAAGTATATCCATTGTTCTTTATACTTACTACCTTTGTTTTTAAAACCGTTGATTTTTTATGAACACAATGGCATGAAGTGGATTGAAATAAAGGTAAAAGGCCTGCTGCATGCATGGTGGCACGGCAATAAAGAGCAAGTAAATTATTGTAACGTATTACTTGTTCGCTATAGAGGGTAGATCGTGAATTTATTAATGCCGGCTCATTTGTTTAAATTTTATTGTAATGGATTATTTCTACTGATTCTAATCTTAACAATTTACAATTTAAATATAATACTCAATATCGCCATCAATCATATCCACCTAAATAAAGGTGTGATATAAATTTGCATAATTTATTATTTTTAGGGAAGTACATTTTCAGCAGCTTTATTATATATGAGCATATAATTGATTTCTGGCGATTGAATTATTTTGCTCAATAATTTAATTCCAAGTTAATGTGAGGGTTATTTTTTAGTTTGTTATATATAAATAATGCTTAACTTACTACCATAAAATGCATTTAAATTTATTTAACTATGCAGAATTTGCTTTATATATATCGTGTTTTATCTAAATTTAAAACAAGTATGGTCAATAACCTATGACGAATTATTAAATGCGCCAGGCTAAATATCGAATACATTTTGGTCATTTTATTTTTTCTTTGTGTAATTTTTGTTATGATTTTTGAATTATACACATTCAGTTCTCAGTAAAACTTTCATCAAAGCTAATGTTATTTGATTTAATTTCAGGTCAGAATTGAGTTTTGTTAATTCCCTAAAAAATGTTTATTGTTGTTTGATATATCTATTCTTTTTAATATGCTGTTGATAGGATGCTCTCTTCAAATAAAAAGGGAAAATGTTTCTTCTCAAGTTTGTAAGTAACATGTACCATCCTGTAAATACAATCATTTTAAGTAGCACTTATAGTTTAAAGAAAACTAAAAATGTATTAAAGTGTACCTGTCTTAGTCTAAAATGCGAAATGTATAAGTTATTTTGAATCATTTGGTGATTTAAAATTAACAATTTTAATAAAGCATACAATAGTTATTTTTCAATTTTCTGTACTTCTGAACTGATCTGTATATACACTACAGGATTGTTTTTGTTAACGCATATTACATCTCATTTTCTCTTCAAGCCGGATATTTTAAGGAAAATATTTTTATTCTTTACAAATCCACAAATAAAGAAGTTTTTCCTCTTCTCAGATTAATTCATGGATTTAATACATTAATAAAAACGTAAAATCATTAGAAAATATAGTATACAAAGTTTCAACATAACCTGAAGCTGGCTTACTTATACCTTACATACCAGGCAATAAAAAAATACAGCTGCATTATACAAAATATAAGTTCGCTGCGAAGTAAACAAATGTTGTAATTTATATCCTTACACCTCTCCTCTACACTAGTAACATTTATACTATCATACCTAATAATATATACAATGAGTAGGTTATAGTATTTTACTTTGATATAACGAATCAAATTTAGCAGTATTCAAAATGGCAGACATTACTCGCCAGAAGTACACAGATATGTAATAAGATTTCCAGAGTTAGTTTTAATCTTAGATTGGTTTAATTGATGTCTTGATTATATTATTCATTTATCTCATCAAACTAACACTGTCGTAATAATTAAACTAATCTCGCATTAAAACAGTTCAGTTGGGTTAAAAATATAAACCCTCAACTAATTTTAAATATGCTGACACTTTGAGATCAACAAGCTCAAGCCTGTGTCTTAAAAAGTGACAGGAAGGGCCTTAAAATTTATGATTTAGGTTTCTGTTAGTGGGGCAATTACCTTGGGCTAATGTTATGCTAGGACTTATCTTGAAACAAAATATTTAATCAAGTCCCGACCAAGGTTATACTTCCAAATTCATGAAAATTGTGGTGGAATAATTCTTGTAAAGGAACTAAAGAAAATATGTTCAACTATAGGGTCTTTCAAGAAGGACGTTCAATTTTTAAACGTAAATAAAATAAGTTGTGTGAGATGTACACACTGGAGTAGGTAGGAACCTTTGGTGGCAAGATAACATTGACTTAGTTTTCGTCAAAACACCAAGACACTATACACTAAACTCGACGCCAACAAAGTTGGCATCATCTGAAGATAATTAAAACTCTTTGAGCTTTAATTTCTCCTTGGTGTTTTGTGGAAAACTAAGTCAGTGTTAGCTTTACTTGGTGGAACGTGTTCGGGAGGTCCAATTTTCTGTGATTTCGATGATGATTAGCTGAATTTGATGGATGGCGTTGGTTATGTTGACTTTGAGGGCATCAATTATTTGTGGTTTATCCACATAGACTTGCGATTTAACATATATCCAAAGGAAGAAGTCTAAAGGCATCAAATCGAACGATCTCGGTGGCTAGCTCACGTCACCTCTGCTCTAAATATAATCCAATTTAGGCCACAAGAAGTTGCTTATCATCTATCTGCAGCGCTTGTTGTTTACGAGTATGGCAATGTCAGGTTCGTTTTGGAAGAAGTACGGACCGATGATTCCGTCAGACCAAAACTCCGTACCAAACAGTGACTTTCTTGGGATGCCTTTGGTGCTGGTGTATCTCGTGTGGATTGGTATCGTTCCAATTCTGACAATTTTGCTTGTTCACATATCCATACATCTGAAAATGGTCCTCATCGCTAAAGATGATTTTTTTGACAAAATTTGGGTCAACTTCCAACTGCTCCAGAGCCCAATCAGCGAACACATGGCGTTGTCTATGATCATTTACCTTAAATTCCTCGGTCATTTGATATGGATGCAAATCCAAGTCCCTACGCAAAATTCGCCAAGTTCAAGTCGCAGAAAAGCCAAGTTCTTGTGAACGAGGAGAAATTGACTGGCTCGGGTTTTCCCGTACATTCGCAAGCATAGCAGCGATGTTTTCAGCAGATCTTACGTTTCGGTGACATACAAGTGATAGCTCATTATTTATCAAACCGATTGACTTGAATTTTGCAACCAAACGTCGAATAGTCAATTCGGCGGGATGGTTGTGGCGAGGTAAAGATTACGCTTTGTAGAACGTTTCTCGAGCGGAGCACTGATTTTGAAAATAAAATTTGATGATTTATACACGTTGTTGAACCTTATAACTTTCCATGGTGGTTCTCCATACACTACTGAACAATTCACAACAAATTTGGCAGATGGCAGTTGCTTTAACAACATGTCCGCTATAACCTAACAAATCTCTAGCGTCCCTATTGAAAGACTCTTTATTTTTATTGACAACGGCATATGATTTAGATATTATAACATTTTTAAAAGATAAAATTAATTAGATATTGTACCACTACATGTGATATTATCTAAATACATTCATTTTATTAATTTAAATACTTCCATATCATGTACTAATATTATTGCATTTTTATAAGAAAACGTGCTTATATAATGTCCCATTTGATAAAACCAATCTTTATTATATGCAAGGAAAGAAACACGAATTACTATTAACTATAATGATTATTAACAACAACACAGGTATATTATTTAATTTTACCTATTTTATTTCCGAAAGATAGAGATAGAGGCATTCAAGATCGTCTCTTTATCAGTTTTTGAGAAGAAATTTTTAAAAATTATTGAAACCATTTCTAAGCCTTATTAAACAGAAATTAAAGTATTGAATTAATTTAAAAATATTTACTATTTAATGAAAATACTTACATCTAGGACCTATCCAATACATAATGATCATATTAAAAATTGAATACAAGATATTCAGAATCATTTGAAGGCATCTTATTCCATTCAAAAAAGTATCTTAATAATGTGACAATAACTTTCCTCAGCAACCCAGTTGTTTCCACAAACATTTAGGTTACCGATATGTATTGAAAACTAAAAAAGATCGAAATTCGGTTTATATGTAACTCGAAAATGAAAAGATATTCTAGATTTTATTATTGAGTTTCAAGGAGATCGAAAATGGTGTCCGTGTTTTCACATCTCCTATCCTATAGGTAACGAAATTTTCTATAAATGTATCGGAGATTTATTTTCTAAATTTACTCCTCTGTGGTTTTTTTATACTTTAGCAAGAACCGCCCGCTTTAAACATTTGTTCATGGTAAACATTTCATATTAATTAATTGCTTCAAATATTTTGCTGTTTCTGAAAAAGAAACTGGCCGTGGAATGTAATACATACATTTAATATTAAATTAGGTAAACAATACCAAAAGCAAACGAGATTAAGGAAATATTCCGCATATGGCTTTCAATATACCGCACCCAAAGTGGCTCAGCTTGCACAGGGAAGAATAAAAACACGAGGCAGACGTATACAATTAAATAAAATTAATACGTTCGCAACGTTTAAATTAATTTTAATTCTTTCCTAGTCATATAACTGAGCCGAGCATAACTGTGTGTTAATGGCAAGCACGTGAGAGGTCTGTTGTGATTACAGGTTGCGCATTCCTGACGTACTTCAGCCCGGAGAGCGCCCTCAACGCCCAGAACGCTCTGCATGAGAAACACACGCTGCCAGGGGTAAGTCCTCCACGCTCATTACCAGACCCTTCTATACCTTTCTATTGTTTGGCTCTACTTTTTACTGCTATTGCCTTACTTTAGTACGAGCCCTGCAAGCTTTTTTAGGGACGCGCAGTTGGTTTAGATGTTCCCGGATCCATTTACCTGTAATGTTAAATAATTTGCTGAAAGACTGTGTCTATTTACACGAACTAGTTTCTTTTATATAGTTTGGGATTTGGGATACACAAATATACCAAATTTTTACTTATCGGAAATATTGAATGTTCATTTTAAATTTAAGCGTTAATAAAGTAAACTAGTGAATTATTGGACACGTGGTAGTTATTAGGCAATTTGAGTTTCATTCCCACAAATAAAATTTCTAGTTACCATTTCATTCTTGACATCTTAGCCATCATACCTGTATATATGTTATTTTGTGTTCTTTACGGCGATACAAACTCCATTTTTATTTTTTCGTGAATGAATTCCATGGAGGTTATCAAGAGCAGCCACAAAAAGTGTAGTGCGCAAAATCTACAGTAAAAAAATATTCTGGATATAAAGATACTTACGGTCCATCGCCTATAACTTTAAGAGAAGAGTTTAAGTTTGTAACGTAAAGTAATTGACAATTTTCATATATAATTTTACTTATAAATGGATAGAAGAATTTAATAATCAGGGATTTCCAAGAAGAACACAGAATATTTTAAATAGTGTTCAATAATTTTTAACAAAGAATCTATGACCCAATTGATTCAAAAACAGTAGATTTTGGGGTTGGTTTAACTTCCCATATATTTGTATGGTGTTCTGCTTTTATAGTTTTACCTAGATAGACCAGCAATGTCGTGAGTCTCGCAAGTGTTTGTGATTCAGATGCAGATATTATAAAGTGGTTTAATGAGACTAGAGGCTATTGGGGTGGGGCGCTTCAGAGTCCCTGGTTTTGAAGGATGACTGTACAGGTCGTGGTGAAGATAGAGAGGTAGGAATGGTCGCGTTCTGTCCGGTCACTCACCCCACTTCAGTTTCCATGATGGCTTGGTCAGGTGTACACCGTGGCTTTGTTGTGCAGGCCTAGTACGAAAACAACAGCTCGGTGATAGCTACGCAGAGAGTTTTTCGCCGACGTTTCAACATTCCTCGCGAGCGTTCTGTTCCTGATGCGAAAATAATTCGTGCCTGGATTGGAAATTTGGAAGAAAAGGGAAGCACACGACCTCAAAGAATATCTGGAAGACAAAGAACGGTAAGAACACCTGAAAATGTTGAGCGTGTGAGACAAGCGATAGAGCAATCGCCAATACGTTCTGCTCGGGAACACTCCATTGCCTTGGGGATGTCAAAACGAAGTTTGATCAACGAAAACCGCAGATTCTTGTGCCAGTAAATGCTTGACCAGGTTCCAGCCACATCAAGATTCATAAATAGTAATGAGGTACATTTCCACCTCAGTGGAGCAGTAAGCAAACAAAACTTTCGATACTGGGCCACATATAACCTCCGACAGCTTCATGAAAGGTCTCTCGATTCCCCCAAAGTGACAGTTTGGTGTCCCGTTAGTGAGTATGTAGTGATTGGTCCACTTTTTTTCAGGTGGAAGGCGTGACTGTCACCGTTACGGTTGTTCGGTATGCGATTATGTTGGAAACATTCCTGCAGCCTAGGTTAGATGGTCTAGCCGAAGAAGATAACCTAGGTGACCTTTGCTTTCAGCAGGATGGAGCTACAGCCAACACTACATGAATGTCTATGGCTGTATTGAAGGAAATGTTCCCTCAACGTTTGTCTCTCTGAAGGGGAATGTTGGGTGACCTGCGCACTCACCAGATCTTAGTGTTTGCGATTTCTTCCTTTGGGGGTACTTAAAGGAAATACTTTTTAAACCCCTCACCCCCCTATAAGTGTTAAAAGATAGAATTACAGAAGAAGTTCATGCCATATCCATCACAGTTTGCCGTCGGGTTGTGGAAAACCGCAGAGAACGCGTCTTACAATATATTGACGTTAACGGGCATCATCTTGGTGACACTATTTTTAAATAAAATTAACGTAAACATAGTAAAATGGGGAAAAGTACTCTATATAAAGATACGAAGTTTTCTTCTGTACCTCATTCCGTTAAATTTTTATTACCCTTTAAAACCGGGGAACCTGAAGTACCCCATCCTGTGTCATAGATATAGATGATTCTTCCTGAATCTTTAATGGAAATAAGGCAGACTTCCAAATTTGCCCATGCACTAGTATATTTATTCCAGACAAAGTGTGTTACCGTTATGTGTTCTCAATTCCAATTGAGGAATTTGGACATGGTAGGAAATGCAACTAGAGTTCTACAACCATGCGATGTGGTAATATTTAAACTCATCATGATGGGCTGAAAAAAGTTGTTTTGTTGTTTTTTCTGTGAAGAGGAGTTTTTTTTAAACAAGTCTATGACAAATTCTGAAGAAAATGCCATTTGCAACACTTTTAGAAAACTATGAGAGTTGTGGTAGAAGTAGTTAAGCCACAGACCCTACAAAATGAATTTAACATATTAACAGGATCTATGCAATATCCTGTTAATCCAAATATAATATTTCTTGAAGTATTTGGAAAAGAGTAACATATCTGCAGAAGTGAGTCTATCGCGCCTCTGTCCCTATTTTTCTTCTATATTTCTTATTCCTCTTTTCCTCTTCAATCTATCTTGTTTAGCTCCTTAATTTTCTTCAAATTTTAGACTACATGTGCTGTCTCTGCAGAAGGAAGAAGAGGAAAATTAAACAAAAGATAATGTACAAACTGTTGGTACAATACCAATAGAGACTGAAATTGAATCGCAAGAGGTTGATTTCGTATTGAACCACCCTGATATTGAATTGGACGGGTCAGATTATAGAAGTGCCATTAAAGAGTGTAATTAAAGAAGAGTCAGGTATTCCAGATATTGAAAGAACCCATGTTATCGACAATAAGAAAAAAAATGTCGAATTGTGCAAATATTGTATGCACAATATAACTTTCTACAATAAATTAACCCCTGCTCCCCTACCCCTCGTGTTAAATCGATGTTATTGAAAATATTAGTATTACAAAAAAAATATGCTAATATCAGAAGGTGCAACTTTAAACAATGATACAAGTTTATCATGCACAAGTAATTATGTCCGTAGACTAAATTTGCTTCAAACTTTATATGCACAGATACATATTTTAAATATTCAACGTCAATTTGAACAGAAAAATGAACCCCATGTAAAGCACATCTCATTTGCAGTAATGTCGACATATTACCAAGAAAATTTTTACATAAATTAGAGAAAGAGAATAGGAAATGAGAAAGGAAACGTTTGAGAGAAGAAAAAGCTGCAGGTAAAGCTTGTTATGGAAAGACAAGAGTTCGAGACAAGGCAAAAGAGGTTATAATAGTACAGTACTTGCTTTAAATTTGTCATCCCTATACTTTCCCTTATGAAGTGACTCATTCATTGAGGGGTGAAAAAATATATGCTGCAGAGGGTGTCAAATTAACTTAATGCCAATCCCTTCTCTAGGTGTAGCAATTACGAAAATCCGGCGATATGCGAAGCGGTATATACACATTTAGCTAAAATAATACTCCGTAGACAATTTACAACAAAAGCAGGTAATTAGAGCGGTTGTGAGCCTCCTTCGGCTTGCATATATCTCAAGGTTCTGGATTATCCGTGAAAATAATTTCAGAAGTTGAAGGCAGACAAAGAGGACATTATGTTAAAAAAATATGTCATAAGAGAGTAACTAAATTATCTACTGTATACCCTTAGTTTGTAAACATAAAATGTATTTAACATACAAAATACGGATTTTTATAAATCGAAAAAAATGTAGCAGATTTACGTTATCGCCTGTACTACGTTCAGTAAAATTAAAAGTGAAGAATTACTAGCTATACCCCTTTTTACAAATTATAATAATTTTTCTTTCGTATTATACTTACAGTTGCTCTTTAATTAAATTACGTTAATTAGTCACTTCTATTTGCCAGGCTCCGCAATTAAAACTCTTGCAATAACATGGAGAACTAATATAATGTTGTCTTTATCCTTTATCCGGCGATGCTTTTTTTTTGGTATCCGCTTTCTCATTTATCTTTTCGAGTATAATTAATGCTGCCTATACTAAATGTTTCTCATAAAGGAAAATTAGGTCTATTACGCATGGAAAGAACTGAGCATGTTCAATTATTTAACATCCCGCAAGATCTTATTTTTATACCTTTGTAGTTGCTGAAAATCACGAGATCGTTCGAGAAAGGTCTGTAAAATAAAGTGACATAACACATGACTATAGCAAATATTGCCAGGAACATTTTTCATGGAGAGATACTGTTTAAAATATAGCACCGAGCAAGATTTAATTTGAACTCGCATCTCAACCACAAAACAGATCTGATAAACAGGAAACAGCACCGATCGAAATTGGTACACATGCTTCCAGTTTTCTCTATTTGTATGCTTAATATTAGTTTGTTGATGATATCGCTGTCTGTCTCTTTGTATTTCTCGAATATTTTACATATTTTTTCAATCATATATTTGTTTACCCTCAATATTCTTAAGATGTACTTTACAGTGTATTTGTCTTATATATTATTGCCTACATTAACTTTTTATTTAAAAAAAAATATTGAGCATATATTTACGTAGTAAAATGACACATTAATTATATAAAATGTACGAAAAGTAAAAAAGATGTAAAAAGAAAATTTTTAGATTGGCTATATTTAAATTGTTTTTCTAATTTTTTATTTTTATACTTCTTTCTTTTTTTAGAAAAATGTCCCGAGGGTGTTGAATATTGTAACCAGATTACATCTGTTTAACAATTTTACCTGCAAACAAATTGATCTCATCTTCAACAACTGTATGCATCTTCAGGTTTCGATGGATAACCTCATTGTGGATGTATAGAGCCTTTCAATAGGGATGCTCAAAATTTGCTAGGTTGTAGCGGCTATGTTGTTAAAGTAACATCTGTCAAATTCATTGCGAATTGTTCAGTATATCAAATCATTGTATGGAAAATAATCATGGAGAGTTATAGCCTTCAACAACGTGTCCAAATTATCAAATTTTATTTTAAAAATTAGTGCTCCGTTCGAGAAACGTTCCACGCATTACGTGACTTTTATCCTCGCCACAACCGTCCCGCCGAGTTGACTATTCGACGTTTGGTGGCCAAATTCGTGTTAACTGGTTTTATAAATAATCAACCAACATCCGTACGTCACCGAAAACCAGGGTCTGCGGAAAACATCGCTGCTGTACGTGAGAGTGTACCGGACAACCCGAGGTAGTAAATTTCTCGTCGTTCACAAAAACTTCGCCTTTCTGCGACTTCAAATTGGCGAATTTTGTGTCGAGACTCGGGTTTGCACTTGCCGTCTTTGAACCTTGAAATAGTTTGAAGTTGACCCAAATTTTGCCAAAAAAAAATTATCTTTAACGACAAGGCCCATTTTTGAATGAATAAATATGTGAGCAAGCAAAATTGTCGGATTTGGGACGACACCAATCCACATGATATACACCAGCACCAAATGCATCCCGAAAAAGTCTGTTTGGTGCGGATTTTGGTCTGGCGGAATCATCACTCCGTATTTCTTCCAAAACAAAACTGGTGTTGCCATAACCGTCAACGACAAGCACTACAGATCGATGATAAGCAACTTATTGAGGCCTGAACTGGATGATATGGATACCGATGACATGTGGTTCCAACAAGATGGCGCTACGTGCCATACATCGCATGCCACGATGGACATTCTGCACGAGCGATTTGAGGGCATGGTTATCTCGTGACTTGAATTAGCTACCGAGATCGTGCAATTTAACGCCTTTAGATTTTTTCCTTTGCGGCTATCTTAAATCGCAGGTCTATGCGAATAAACAGCAAACAATTGATGCCTCCAGAGTCAATATAACGAACGCCATCCAGCAAATTCAGCCAGATTTATGCGACATAGTCATCGAAAATTGGACCTTCTGAAAACATGCCACCAAGCAAACCCGCGGCAGACATTTGATCGACGTTATGTTCCATACTTAATGCCATAAAATATTCTTAAAAAAAAATTGAGTGGATGTCTCACACACAACTTATTTTATTTATATATTATAAAATCGAGCATTTTTATTGAAAGATCCTATACCATGGCGCATTTATGATGTCGTGAAGTACTTTCTGAAGCGTCTGAATAACTGATATTAAATTTCTTGGTGCATCTCCAGAGTTCGATGTCATGAGTCCACACGGGCTTCAGGATTTCTGTGTAGATAAGCAGTTTCTTATGCGCATGTTTCTCCTTCACGTGTAGATTTTCATCTAGAGTCATGCCTAGATACTTTTCTTTGGCATAGAGGATTGTCTGTTGGTTGACTATCACTGGTGTATGGTCTTATTTCCTGTTGGTGAAATGCAATTGAATCCACTTCGCCTCATTTAGATTGATGCGCCATTTCCTTGTCCAGTTGGTGGCATTATTGACTGCTGCTTAAATTTTTTTTGTAGCTAGCTGAATGTCATTGTCGTTATCGAGCTGACCGCTGGTGTCTGCCGTAACTACTTCGTCGATTTGTAGGATGTCGTTGGTATACAGCAGGTGGAGGACGGGTCCAAGGACGCTGCATTCTGTGCAAGGATGCGTTTCTGTAGTTTAAATAAAAATTCCTTTAATAAAAATGATGACCTTTCTTGGCAAATATTATTTGTTAGGTTTTGCTGAAGTAAGTGAAGTCTAATGAACTATTAGACTTCACTAGTTCATTAGAGGCTATAAGTTAGGGACAGCATTATTGTCACAATTCTTTAAAAGATTGCTGTCTCCAAAATATATATTTTTCTTATGAAATTTGTTTCTCGCACTATTTATGTAGCGTATGCAACCTGAATATATTCAGCTCAACAAGAATGGGAACAAGTCTTAATACTGAAACATCGGATCGTCCACGAGGTGGGCAGTAAATAGCCTGATCTTTACTCAGTCGAATTGAAAAGTTTATAAAGGGAATATCGATGAATATGTATTGAATGTGAATGTATACAGAGTTCGATCTGGCGGCGCGTAATGTGCATCCTTTTCCATCCGAATGCTGCCTTACTTTTCTACCTATAGAATCTCACACTTTTTCCTATTATTGAAGAGCAGTAACTGGAAAATAATTCTTGGTACGTAAAATCACCATAGGAATTATTCAGAACTATTGTCTTAGACACCATTAGCTCCTTAACAGTATCTAAAGTCTCTTCTGGTTATCGAATTATCCCCAACCTCACATAATTCATTATATTAGATATTGTTTCAATAGAGATTTTCAATTTGTCACACTTTTTGTTATAAACTAGTAATTGAATTATTAATTTTTGTTTCGATAAATTATAAACCTTTCTTTTGG
Source organism: Rosalia funebris (assembly GCA_037954035.1). Classification (NCBI taxonomy): domain Eukaryota; kingdom Metazoa; phylum Arthropoda; class Insecta; order Coleoptera; family Cerambycidae; genus Rosalia; species Rosalia funebris. The sequence goes on from JAZFAV010000032.1 coordinate 6,725,184, forward strand.
AGTTTAGTATTTAGAATTTTAGTATACTCAAATACACTATTACCAGTAGTTTAAGGTACTCTGAACTGGTAATACAAATTTTGAAAAACATGTGGACATCGACTCTTGAATAATTCACTATGAATTACATTTACTCTTCTAATTTACTTATTTCAGTTATTTTCTTCTCGTTCAATATTAAATTTGTACTAGTTGAGAATTCAAATTTTGGTACGGAATCCTATTTTTATTCTATTTTGGGCTTGGCATGATCAACTTCAATTTTAGTTAGATACTGAACTCGAATCGGTAATGCTTGTGATACATATTTATTTTTCTATAGAATTTATTCTTTCTCTCTCCGTTTTTGTGATTTTCATTGAACTTTCAGACCAATTACTTCCTTTCTTAAGAAAAGCTCTTTAAATCTGTAAAATCTCTAATACATAATTTTGCTGAAATTATTTTTACATTAAGGTGTTTATGAGTAATATTTATTGTTTTTTAATTATTATCCTTACTGTGGCAATAATTCATGTTTCGTGTAACACTAGAAACGGCATCATTAAATATTTATAATTTAACTTTATTTGCAAAATAAATGTAAAGTACATGTCATTTTGCCGCAATCATAATAAGCTTATCTACAACATTCTATCGGAAAAAATATGTTGCCTCTATTTAAAAAAAATCATTGATGACACCGGAATTTTCGTAATTTTTCAGGAATTTGAATAGCGTCCGTCATTTATGTTACCTATTTATCCCTGAAAATGTATGCAAAGATAAACTAAAATCGATCTGTTCGAGGATATTATTTTGACGTGATCCTGATAGAATTTTCTAATGCACCGTATATTTGTATTATTTCGTAAACGAATTGATTCCTGTCGGTTTCAGTTTGTCGAACTAACCTAGGCGAACGTGGTCATAATGAAAGTCACACACTACTCATTTACATTTAACTGCTGCAAGTGTAACAAATGCCTGCAGTAAAAAGCACCAAAAATGTCTCATTTCACGCTCTTAAATATAATTTAATTGCATCCAGAGTGTTTTAGATCCTGCCAATACCGAGCGATATTTAATCGTTCGGAACGGGCCAACCTTTCAGCGGCGTATTTCAGGTCGTGCGCACATGAAATCAAGAAAATCTCAGCATGCCGTTAAAGTTGGGTTATGCTTTACTTCAGACGTTGTAATATAAACAAACATGTCCGCTTCCATCTAAAAAACTAGTCGATTTTAGTTCATGTTTGTTCCTCGCGCCGAATTGAGGAAACGCGCAGCCGACTTCGAATCAGTGCAGTTTTTTTCAGTGATTTCAGTGCGCTCAGTGGTGGGAAAGTTTTCATTTCACCATGGATTATGATATGTTTGTGTTTCCGGAGCTTTTGGCCTACTATGATACAAGTTTGGTTAGTAAAGTGTTATTTATAACAGCTAAAATTGCCTACTGTTGAAAACATGTAACATTGTCGACAATGTTGTGTTTGCTGTGGCTTTCGAAATTATTTTGCCGTTTTATTTATTTTATACGCATAGTGCCATCATTATGTTGCATTAGTGCCATGTACTAACCACACGCAATGTAGCATAAACCTATTTATCGGTACATTGTTACTAATTACTTAAAAATAATAATCGAAATACTCAAGAGTTAAATATGCAGTGTAACGGTATATTTGTGAATGATTGGTTTAAATTTAGCTTTTCCTCCATTAAAAGATTGTTTACCTTTGACTTTACATAAATAAAGATCAATTTATTCCACTGTTAATGAAACATTCAGTTCGGAGGTTAGGTAAAGTCTATAGAACTGGATCATAATTGTTTGCTAAAGAAATTGAGCGGTATTTTACTCACGATTTCTAATTATAACTCCGTTGTTATGTACTCTTTCGAGTTCGACCCCTAAATATAGCCAAAAGTAAACATATAAGTGCAATGTGTTATCTATAATGTAATTGGCAATATAAATTTGTGCTGGAAAGGGTTAATTTCACTGTAGTAATAACATTTATGTTGTGGTCGTGATTAACGCTTTGTCATATAAATTATTTTAACATTAAATGTTCAGCCAATGATTATATATTTCATTATTAATTCGTTTTATAGTTTAAACATTGGAATGAATAATTGTGATTTATGAAGTAATTAATTATAGTTTATTTTAAATAGTAACATAATTCAATAACTACAGAATATCATTACCCACGTATGATATATCTAGAATATATTAGTAGTCCTTCTATTTTAAAATTCGATGAAATAGAGTGAAATGGTAAGAGAAATTGTTAGTTCGATCAAATCTAACTTAAGTGTTAAGTAATGAAACAAGAAATGAAAATTAAGTTAAGTAAAATCCGAACATTGCAGTATTTTTTTAAGTAAGACCATGCAATTGAAATATATTAACGCATATATACGCCGGGAGGCTACAAAAATGGGAGAAAAAGGTATAGGTGTGTATTCTATGTTGGATACCCAGCCATATACGAATAACCAGTAACGACAAAGTAGACCAGGATGCGAAGAATGCAACAAATGATGAGTCAGATGATCACATAAGTATCCCTCCAAATGACAAAGGAATTTATTAAAAGCCAACTGTAGAGTGGCAGAGCTAAGTGATCTAAGTCCAAATTTTCGGGAAGAAAAACTGCACAGAATATACAACTTTCATTAAAATGTATTATAGAAAAGCATCAAATTAGAAATGTTCATAATGAAGAATGTTGCAAAAAAAGAAAAGCTGAGGCAAAAATGCTGTGCTGAATAAAACGTGAAACATGATTGGAAATAATCTATGTAATTGTAAGTATTATATTGTTATGCTGGATATGATCTACCTCCACATGTTATTTTTTTTTCATTCTTAGGTACGTAGAACGTCTTCGAAAAGTTTCCTGTTCTTCTCGTCTATGAAATCGAGTATGTCCGTATGCAGATTTACGTTTTTTCTTAGTACTCGACGCATCTCAAAATGTACTATGTCACTGAAGTTCTTCTTGTAGGCAACATTTCCGGCAGCATTTTCTTTTGTCATTCTCAGCCAAAAAGCTTGGGTTATATCTAACTTGGACGTATCGATGTATTGGTTCGAAGCATTGTTGGAATCAAAGAATGGCTTTTGATTCATGTCTAGTACTTTAAAGGAACGAGCTTCTTTGATTATTTTCATCACATCAGCCCCTACCTGAAGTTTTGAGCATTTAGCCTGTTTCTCAGTTAATGCGAAGTCTATATCTGATGCGTGGCACTTGGATAAACTAGCTCGGAATAGTCTAATGGAGTTACACAAACGATATATGTCGGCCTCTGTTGGCACTACTTCCACAACGAATCAGGAGATAGATTATTTAGCACTGCATTGGCCTTGGTTTGTAGAACATTTTGGTATAAAAAATGAGGAAAAGTGTTTTTGGCACTTAGATCACTTAGCTCTGCCACTTTACAGCTCATTGATATATGGCAAAGTGAATGAAATAAGAGAATCTAAATTAAAAACCATCAAAGCATCAACACTAAAACGATGGCATTTTGCTTACAAGGTATCTCGAAAAGAGGAAATGAGAACTAAGCTCATACATTCACATCTACCACAAGGAATAGACTAACCCAGATATCTAAAGTATCAAGCTGGGTTAACTGTATATCATATATTACTACAATGCAGGGAAACGAAGACGCGCACAATACAGACGAGTTACCAAGCACGTCAAACAAATGTGTAACAGATATTAGGAATACATTAAAAGAGGTGTATTGGTACCTCTAGTTTCTTAGAGATACCAACCTACTGTATTAAAAATGAACATGATATTCCACAGAAAATTTGAAAGTTTTAGACTCATTCTAGTTGGCATTTTTAATAAAGCATCACTTGAATATTGTATATGTTAACCTAATTAGTTCCTCTGCATTCCCAACCAATTGTTTCTTCTAAACCTCATTTATATTTTCGTTAACACAATTGGTTGATATTGCTTCGCATAAAATTAAAGTACATTATGCCTAGAAGAGTGCTATTGCTAGCGAAGTTTCATTATCGAAGTTTTATTTTTGTTTCTACAGCAGAAAGCTCATGCAGTTTCATGAGATAATATGGACTATTATTTATTACTAAAGAGAAGGAATTTCGGCGTCTTTAAGCATCTAATGAATTATCGTCTGAATTCAGCATGCACATAGAGTATGCCTTTTAAATTCGGATCCATTCGGCTCGGAGTTGGTGGTAATGAATAACGCAATTATATAGTCATTGATTATCGCACGCTGATTTCATATATATAAAGTTAGACATGTCTGGAGATTCTCCAAGAAGAATGAAGGATAGCAATCATAGGGCAACCATGACAAATGCGTCATCAACAAAGAGTCGAATCTGATTTTGAATACTGGATTTTGTACGGTGAGGAGGATTATGATATTTTAAGATATTCTCCAAATATTACCCTCTCGGATTATAGCTATACCCAGACTTTAAACCGTTAGATTTAGAACTAGTATTAGATCTAGAACTGACTGGATATCTGCATCATATTAGAATATTTAAGATATTCTTTAATAGACTTAAATTTAAAATAGGAATGATCAAGGGATGCTTCAGGACTGCAACTGGAGGACAGGTAGCTAGTTGGTTTTCAGTAGTAGGGCAATACTTGTAGTTATTTGGGTGGCTACATTTTATAACAATTTTTTTTCTGCGCAAATGTTTGAAATTACAAACTATTACAAGTGCAAATTTATGAACGAAATAAAATGCCCGGCTTCCATTACAATATTAGTTAGTAATAACGAAGTCCCTAAATTAAGTGTTACGTTATCATATGTAATAGATAAAATTTGTCTTTGAACATTCCGCAAAATGTAGTGTGCAATTCAACTCGAAATAGACGAGGATGAAATAAATACGGAACAGATATTCTATTTGGGGTTCTTCCTTTTGTCAAAAACAAGCTGACAACTTATATACATATTTTTAGCAAATTCATATATGAAAAATAGTGGAATATTTGCCCTATCGTATGTGCTTGTCGTTTATGAAAAACGGGAATGAAAGACAAGAACATATCTGGGGACCGACATGATAATACCTTTCATTATATTTGATCGAATGTAGTTTAAGTTTAGTTTAATTTTACTTCACATATTTTATTTATAATATAAATTATGACATACATAAAATTATTATGTTCTGTTTGTAAATAGCTCCATAATTGCAATTAACATCATAGCAATTTAAGTATTCTAACCTGTAGAATTACATAGTTCGAAAACGAGTATGTTGCAAAATAAACATTAAAATGGGCAATAATTGCCTTGTAAATAAGAAAATTGAAAATCTCATTTAGCACCGGATGTGTGTTGTGTAATACAATGTACGAAAATAATAATGCTTGATGAAAATTTAAATTAAAATCATAAAACCGCGTTAATGGGAAATTTTTCGTTGGAAAATCTGCATGTACTTTTACACGTGGGTCATGCGAAAATTGATTAATTGTTTTAGGTTTACTACAACACGCTTTTTAAATTATAATATTATTTATAATTTTATGTGTTGAATTCATTACGGCGCTTACGTTATTATCTGATGTTAAGAATAAAAGGAAAATAATCTTTGTTTTACTAAGTTCTCACATCGAATTTGACATTAAAAGGACGATTAAAAAAATCAAAATTAATTTCAATTCAAATTAGAAAGTATTACGTTTTAATAAGATATGTCATTGATAGCTAATAACAATGAACTGATAACTGAAGGAATAATATGTTTCGTATTGTATAATAAGAAAATCGAACAATGACTTACACATATGTTAAAAATATATTGTTTCTCATTGGCTCACTTATTTGGCATAATATCATGGCCACATTATATTATCCACATGGATACATGTTCTGTATTTTGATATTTATTTAATCTTGGATATTTTTAGATAGCTGTCTTTCTAGTCCATTGGCTAAATAATATAGGTATCATAGTTATGATTTAATTTCATGATATTCCTTTCTTCCTATCTTTGACTATCCTCAAATATTTCTGAAAGTTTTACAAAGAGAGGTAAGCCCAATCGAATCGATGTTGCTGGTTTAGACATCAATATTTTCCGTGCACATTTTCATGCACGGACGGTCTTTTAAAAATATTTGTTGCTAAATGTCTTATTAAATTTCAACAACAGCTTTATAATAGGCCAGGATAATGATTTATAAAACCGTTGTACTTTCTTATATTATCTCATTTACGTACTCATTATTCTTAACGTTAGATTCTAGGTACAGTATCTTGTAAAGATTCGTCCACTTGGTCCCCAATAGAATCCAAGTTGCTCTAAATGAGACCTGAACTACCAGTGAATAGTTATTCTGTGATTTGTATTAAACAGACGACATTACAGTTAAAGTCCCTTTACACCAGAATATTATAGCAGTTATATAGTTCTTCCCACTGCATTTTGAAATCATAGTTTTATTACTTCTAGGTAACTTTTGAAATATGAACTGAATGGTATATCGTTGCCAAGTCAAATTACTTTATTCTAAGTTATTTGTCATTATACAAATGGTAATGTAATGTGGCAGTATACAGTAGTATCAAAAACCATGTGGTTTTGCTTGTTCATCAATTAGTTAGGTACTTATTTGTATCTTTTAGAATTTTGAAGTAGTCTCAAAGAAGCAGTTACGTTGTAGCCCCTTTACCTACCCTTTAAGGTTATTACTAAATAAGTAGTCGTAGTTCACAGTGAAAATTTGCGTTATAATACGTTTGCGAAAATACGTTTGCTTGACCTATAAATAATTCTTCAATGTAACTTAACAAAGTAACTAATAACTGCACACCGAAATAACTATAAAGTAATTTTTTGAATATACACCAAATTTATCTATAAATTAAATTAAATTTTTGATAACCTCAAATTATTATTGAGTATTAAGATAATACACAACACCACCAAAATGTGATATTAATGCGTAATTATACTTGTTTTATTTAATTATAGGCACTTATAAACAACGTTTATTTTCACAATTTTGATATACATTCATGTTTTGTTTGGTTAATTTACAGGAAACAATTGTTTGTTATAAAATATGTACTAAGCTAGTTACTTTAAGTTATTTTTCCTATCCTTCAAGTTAAAAAACTTTAAATACCTGGTAATTGAATAATTAACGTGTTTTCAATTAATTTATACTTCCCACGTATCTGATTAATTGTAATTTTAATTGGAACTTTTTCCCCCTCATTTACTATGCGAATTTACTTTATGTGTTTAATCTAAACTTAGTATAACAACAATAATTGGAGTAAGTTCAGGCGAAGTTTCCAATTGAAACTAGGAAGTGAAATGTTAACTTCTCAGATACACTGGAGATTGCCAAAGTAATAGAGGTTTCAGCGTTAACAAAGACAATTTATATATTGTGCTTTATCACTTAATTTGAGCAACGCTGTTTATAACTTTGTGCATTTGTGTAGCAGACGTTGTGAAGTCTGTCGTCAGTCTTATTTTACAAAACCATTTATGTAGAAAAACATACCTTCAACTATATAATGTGTATTTGCGCATTTAAAGTCTAAGCTAATATTTTGATTTTTTTAGAAGTTATAGGATCATAAGAATTCCATATTTAAATTCAAGTTTCAAAAACCAAAGTTTACGGTGGGCATTCAGCTTAGTGCTGCGGAGTTAATAAAAGTCACGTGCTTGTTTCTCATCTACACAACAAATGGGTGATCTATCATACAATCCTATAGAGTTGTTTGTCAGTTGTACTGTAGTCTAGCGTATAGGGTGGCGGCTTCAAATGCAAACGGGAGGGAGCTGGATACTCCTTTCCTGGAGCATATGTAGGTACATTCGGCCTTGCCTATGTGTGTAAACTTCCAGCTTGAGACTTTAAGGAAAGTCGATTTCAAAACTTTTATGCCTATTATATTTTATCAATGTCTTTTGCAATGTTTCAATCAACATTAATTATAACATACGTTTATGAGGATAGAGGTAACCCCATCGAACTTGAAAACACTATTAAGTATGCGATTAATAGTGTTTAATTAGTACATTATTGTTATGAATGTTTCAGTTATCGATTTTTTCAAAGATTACTTTGTAGCAGATACTTTTAGTGTTTAAGGACTTTCAAGTTTCTCTAGCTTAAAAGTAGAGGAGGTAGATGGAACATTAAGGAATTATTATATACTTGGGTGACTCCCAACGGGATAGGTTTGGGGATATCTCTTCTCGTCTTTAGTATTGGCGCCATATCTATAGAAATCTGAAGCTTCATGAGAAGATTATTTATCTTCTGTGTGTATAAAATTGGCGTTTGCGTGTCTGAAGCAAAAACGGCTGCACCATCTGCATAATATGGTATTACCTGTTATGAGTCATATTAGTGGTTAACACAAATTAACCACCATTGAGTAATTTCTCTATAATTAGGCGTAAAAGTATTTTCAAACTGAGTTAACGAAATTAGAGTAGTCACTATATACCTACAACATTAGCCACGTATCTAAGAAGAATAGCTCGTGGAGTTGAGTGGGCAGAAGAACAACAGTCACCAAATACAGACAGTATTTCTGATGACTATACTAGTGTATTATAATTAAGAAAGCAAGTTGTGATTTGGACAGCAACCTATTAGATTTGCAACTTTTAATCAGTACATATGTTTTTACTTCTTAAAGCATGAGGAGAACCTAGGAATTCATCGTTGAATTCTATATATTATTGGAAAAAGTGAATTGAGAAGGTTCGTTGCTTTATAGGGCTCATTACTACACACCAGCAAAAGTATGGTTCCCAAATAGTTTAGCCATCCCACATTATGAAGAATGGTTAACGAATACTTGGTTTGCGTTGATGTAGCGTTTCCGACAGCTCCTCAACATGTTATTATAATATGTACAATAATCTCTTAATTTGTTGTATCGTCTACAATTGCTTATCTATGGAAAAAATCTGTGACGTAAATCTTTTCCGGTAATTTTATTATTTCAAACAGTTCAAAACCAGTAATAGTGGCTTTAAACTATTTGTCAAGTGGTATCAGTTGCAGTGACTGTGATTTATAATGGTATATACAAGAAAAAACTGAAATTATAGTTATATATGGTGCTAAAGATACATGTGCTCGTGTTATAGTTCGCGTTATAACAAAAAAATATAGGTACTACCATCAAGAGATATGGCATAAGTAATGTATTTATATCATCGTTCACCTTACAGTGTCAAACACTACAAAATACATATAATTTCACTATCATTTAAAATGGCGAATTTCAAATTTTTCACACACTCTATATCACTAAAAGCGAATTTCAATAATTGCGTTATTAACGTTATTTTTATTAAATTTTGTTTATAACAGTTGAAAAGTTATATGCTATATATTATAAATTATATAACTATTAGTAATATAGCTTTACATTATACTAATTTACTATAAATTATCACAGAGGCGCTTGAATGCATTTTATAATTTACTGGATACATCTATTAATGTAAATTAGACTGAAATATATCGCCACCATTTTGCAGATGAAACTAGTAAATCAATCAATAATTCTATTAGAGCTATTAAAGCTGTGCAAAGGCTTCCAGAATACACCCAGATCCACGCTTTCTTTCCTCTTCGATAATCTTATTTATGACCGAAGGAGAATTATTGCTTGTCGAGAATAACTGCCGTGCAATGTGCGCGTCGGCTTCCTCGGAATAAATTCAGATAATATTGTACTTGTATTATGATAACACAGCAGATGGCCATTATTGGCGAGCAGATGAAGCATGAGCCCACGTTTCTAGAGATTTTAAAATGTTCCATTTTGAAACTCTCGAAAGCAACTCGTATATGCTACCGCTTTATCAGAACTCCTTTGGAGAGCTGATTAATGTGCTGAATGGTTTTATTTTTGTACGTGTCTAGTACCTACTTGTAATGATTTCATTACGTAAAACCGTATTGATATTTTATGCGAAGGGAATTAATGATGAAAGCATTAAATTTAAACTTTTTAATCTAAATTCTCATAGCAATTAATAGCGCCCGCATATTTATAACTTCAGTAGAATAGTCAAATATTAATATGTCGCCTTAGTGTTATGCTTTCTTTATGAAAGAGAAACTACATTCGTTTGCACTGTCTGCCTTATCTGTTATAATTAAGTAGTAGGCTATGATACTGGTTTCGTATTAAAATACACTTTAATGTGTAGGAAAAAACTCTGACTAGAAGAATTGGGAAAATGGATAGATTAACAAAGATTAACTGGAATCGCTCTTTATCATAACTAGATAATACCTATAAACTGTGAAGAAATCTAAATTATTTGTTGTCATGATTTCAAGGTTAGTTTCGATTTGAAGAGGCCGTTTTCCTTTTCTGAAAATAAAATGGTTGGGGATATAACACACAAATTAAATGAGAATTTTGGCAACAAACAATTTGCACGGGACCGCTATATATTTCTCTCTCATCTCTTAATCGGTTATCTTTCTTATTAACTGAATATGGTTTGTATAATGATTCCTTGCGTGTGCATCACAGGTAATAATCGTATGAATCAATCAACTGACATTTTTGAACAGTGTCGTTCTGAAAACATATTTCAGTATAACAGTTAGTATAATACAAATCCATCAACCTATGACAGAGTAACGAAAAGGTTCTCCACAAAAACATTCAGTGAAAGTGATATTTCCATCAAAATAAATGAAATAAATTCAACAAAAATCAAAATAGATGAAACAAAAATGAAATCCATTTTATAGAAATATTGAGCCGCCATGAATCAAATTATACAATAAAACTAAGACGTAACTTCATAATTGCATTTTATTCGGCAAATTATTAACTGTCTATGCCGTACGTAGTTGATTGAAACAATATGTCGCTAGACATACGTGCTGGTAATTGTGGCATATTAGTAAGAATTGCGAGTGGTGTAGCATGTTATCCGTGCGTCGTCACTAAATTGATACACGCGCAAAGATCCATTACACAAATTGTAGTTCTCTCTAATCTGTTAATTGGTTAGCTTTCTTCTTAACTAAATAGTTACTTTTAATAGAATTAACTGTACCAATTACTTTACTTGGACCTACAAAAATCTTAATTAATAATTATGAAATACTTCTAGAGCTAGCTGGGTGTACTATATTATACCTATTATCCCTTTTTAGTACAGGATAACGAACACTATAGAATTAGCGTTCATGAAGTGAATTATACAGATACAGCATCCCAGCAGAAGCTGAGATGTAGAAATGTAGCTAACGCCATCTGCCTGTTTACACGTCAAAGTTCCACCTAGGAGAAGGAGGCTATGGTACTTCTCATTTATAACGTTCTCATTTCATCTGAGGTAGGACTTAAGGGGACTATCATAAGAATTTCTTTTTATCTAATTATTCTTAGTTACACCAGGGCTGTCCCTAAACTGCATATCGCGATTTCATCTTTATTAGGACTCATCAATGCAAGTATCTCAAACTGCATAGTGACTAAGCAGGCTGTTGACGTTTGTTAAGTTTCTACATATATTGCTCATGTCGACTTGGTACAGGACCTATTGAACCTCCTCAAATCGCCGAAATTTTGTGTTCAACTGAAATATTTGAAATTTGTGGCAAATGAAAAGAAACAGCATACAATTCTAATCCGTGCAGCATAGTAAGAACTCTCGGCTGCTTATTTATTTTGTTATATACGGACCTAGTAGTCTTTTGAATTTTTTTAACAAACACATATGGGTGTCCCACATTTTGTCATGACGTCTTAAAAATCAATCGATTAGAAACGCGGACTATAACACGAGCACATGTATCTTTAGCACCATATATAACTATAATTTCAGTATTTTCTTGTATATACCATTATAAATCAGTCACTGCAACTGATACCACTTAAGAAATAGTTTAAAGCCACTATTACTGGTTTTGAACTGTTTTCAAAATGTAGTTTGTGGCTATAAATAGAATGAAATTGTGCACTAATATACAAATGAGCCACAAGTTAAAATAAATAATCTCATATTGAATGTCAGTAAAAGAAAAAATATGTTTAAAAAAATAAAAAATATATTATCCGTGTTGAGTTTGTGATAGCGATTCCACAAAAACAGTGCTTATTACTTCCATTGAACTGATAATATAGTTAAAATATTCCATTATCTTGTTTTTTTTTTATTCAAATTAATTTATTTTTACTTCTAAAAAGATGTATAATATAGGGGTAGCCTTTAAAATTTTTAAGGGTAAGCAGGTGAAACTTAAACCAGAACAGACACTGGCTTTAAACTTCCCTTTTGATAAGTAAATTTAGTAATGTTTTTGCCTAGAGGCATTTTTTTACTAAAAAGAATACTGGGACTGAATAATTTTAAAATGAAGGCACTGTATAATATTTTGTTTATTGTGTATAATGGGACTATTAAGAGAATCATCATTTATTCAAATGTACTATGCTAAATAGACTTCTCGGATTTTCGAGTAAATGTATAACCGAAATACAAAGATTCAGATACTACTTCATCATTTAAAATGTTCAAAGTAGGTAAACAATGAAGACTTCGATGCAGATGCCGAACCAATACAGTCAATCACAAATACGGAGAACAAACTTTATATTTGTTTATTCCCTTTGATCTTCTACTGGCTAAACTCCATTGAAAAACTGAAAAGTAAAAGAAACGGGATCGTTTACCCGTTTTACTAAAAGAGATGTTTAGACTGTCATCAATTTGTCCAATCTGCTTGTCATTATGTCTCTCTTATAAAGTTCGCATATTAATCGTTTCCCTTTATGCGAGTGTAGTATAACGAGATTGAAAAGAAACTGAAACTGAAGAATATTGTGATGTCAGTCCATCATCATAAATTTTTTTATATTTTAATTACTTTAGAAAGAAATTGATAAAGGACGATAATTGTATAAATAATAAATGTGAATTGTAAATAATTGTTTCTGTAGACAAATGCTCTAAATGTATAGCGCAGTGTAGGATTTGCTCGTATTACTGAGAAAATTTTAGTATAAAGCTTAAAATTAGTGGTATTAAGAAATTAATATGAAACACTGTCAGATATCTCGAGTTATGCACCTTAGTAATTTAAAATAATTATAAATATTGATTCATTTGATGACTAACGCATGTTCATTGAAAGAAGTTAATGAAAGTTCTATATTTTTATAAATTAAGATATTTTAAAGCTTTGTGATTATGATACAAATTATGTACGAAATAAAAAAAATCGTGAGTCGTGTGGTAAATGGAAGATAATACTCGTATTTGGATGTTTTCTGGAAAATATTTTTGATTTTTCATAGACATTGTTAGACAAATTACTTAAATTAAATAAAAATCTAATTTCATAAATACTAGAGACTAAGTAAACCACTATTTATAAAAGTTTATCTACGCTTATCTAAACTAGTTATGTAACTTAACCCGGATAAATAAAATATATAAATAATTCTCCACCACTTATTACTTAAACTTGTCAGAGGTTATGTTGGAAAATATGAATTTTTTAGAAATAAAAGAAAAATAAAGTTATCTTATCTTGTATAATTACTATGTATAATATAGAATATATAAGGTGTCTCAGTTGAAACTATAGGATATGAATTGCATGCTACTTGTGTTTCATCAAAGATATGGCGTCAATATTTAACAATTGTTATCTACAAACCATGCGATGTCTACATGCAGCTTAATAATTCAATTTAATGATGCTGATTAATAGTTCAACAATAAATAGTTTGTGTACAACTGTTCCATGAAAGTGAGCGATCATTTACAGTTGCATTAAGAAAAATTGCCAAAAAATTAGGACAAAATGAAGGGCCTACAGTGTTAACAGTTCGTAACTTAATCAATAAATTTGAAGAGGCGTATTCTGTTATTGATAAGGCAACACCGATATGTTCTCGTCGTGGTCGGTCAGATGAAAATATTTTTGCAGTGAAAGAAAGTGCAACAACGTTTTGTTGCAGTTGCTGCGATGTGCTGTGGCGATGATCCGTCCATTTTCATCTTGACGGATACGTCAGCAAATAAAATTTTCGAATTTGGGATGCTGAAAATCTACATGCTGTTCACGAAAAAGAAATGCATCCACAGAGATGGTTTGGTGTACGGTTTGAAGTGATGGAGTAATTGGACGATACCTGATTGCAGATGAAGTTGGAAATGCGATCACGTTAAATGAGGAACACTATCGTGACACGTTACACAAATTTATTTTATTAAATTGATGATTTGGATTCGAACGACACGTGGTTTTAATAAGATGACGCAACGTGTCATACAGCACGTACAACAATAACTTTGTTGCATACCAAATTTTCTGATCTTGTTGTCTCGCGGAATAATGACATCAATTGGCCAAGAAGTTCATCGGATTTAACACCCCTGGACATTTTTATTTTTGGGGTTATGTCAAGGGAGAAGTGTACGCCACCCAGACAGTAAAATCAATGACCTCAAAGCAAACATTCAAAGTGGTATTCGGGAAATAGAGCCAGTTTTATGTGCCCGTGGTACGAACAATTTTGATAATCGAATGGCATCATGCCAGATGAGTCGAGTCGAGGCGGCCATATGAGCGATATTCTTTTCTATTTGTAGCCGTATCGTTTCCATTTTATGTTGAGATAATAAAAAACATAAATTTGTCTAATATTCTTAGTTTTATTCACTAATCACATCCCACAGTTCTAAATGAGACACCCAGGCATGTTGACGTTGTATGGTTTGTATATGACAGTCGTTAAATATTGACAGAACACAAATGGCGCGCAATTCAAATCCTATAGTTCAACTTGAGACACTCTACATATTTAAATATACTATTTGCGATAAAGTTATATAAATAACATTCTACATAAATATATCATCATACGTATATATTAAACTTAAAAAAAATAAATAAATTAACCAACCATTGCGTAGTGAAAGATAATACATATTATTGTATTCTTTTTATAGTTTGAGTTTCGAAAAAACAATCAATATGAAAGAAAATATTCTAAGCTAATTCAATGAGCCAAGTAGTTTCTATTTTAAAAATACATCCCTTCAATATATGAATACCTCACCATTAACATCCCGCAAATGTAATTCATTTAAAAAATGTTTCCAATATTCGGAAATTTTATGAGTTCACTCATCTTAACATTGGATAGCACATTTGCGAATAAACTGACGCCGATTTTATATTAAGCATATAAATTATGAAAAAAAAAACTCAATATCAAATACAATATATTTTCAATTGTTTTGCTATTTTGGTAGATATATCACTATTCTCAATGCTCCTCAATATTATGAGTACATAATTAATCTATAAAATTCCAAAATAATAAAATATATATGGAAAAAAATAGTTGTTCATGAAAACTACGTTTAAATTTTTCGATTGATAAAGACAACTCTATTAAACAAATTTGTACAATAACCAAAATTTCGGTAAATGAACTAAGTAGATTAATAAAATTAACATATAAACATTTAATCGACACTAGTTGTATAGAAAACTTTCCTGGCCAAATTGTCTGAGATATACTAGCAATCACAGTTGCTACATGTTGAAAAGATTGTACACGCTGAGGTAGGTCTTGTTTTATGGCTGGCGTTACCATCTTTTATTTCTCTGACCTTATTCAGCTTTATTGTTCATAATATTATACGACTATTAAAAATGACCACTATTGTTCATGGAGATTATTATTTTCGTAATAAAATCGGAATGTAAGCCATTATGCCACGTTTATTTTAGAATTACTGACTTTATCCTTTTATAGTAATGGTCTTTTTTATAACGGTCGCTAATGGTATATATTTTATTTGTGTATTAAATGCAATAGAGTGTGCGAAGCAACCAATAACCGTTATCGTTTCATTTTATTATATTAAGTCTAGCCTGTTTTATTGTATTTTATAATGACTAATGAATTATATTTAAATATTAATCATACAAAATTAGGTTAATCATACGGTTATACAAAATTAGGGTTGCTAGAATACATTTACTTAAAGTATGTATAATAGTTTGGATAATCGAGAAAGGACGTAATGAGACAATTTCATTACGGTCCTCAGGAATATAAATAGTATTTAATTAAGATTACGTATAATTATGCTCTTGGTCAATAGAGAACGCTGAATGTTTTGAGATGAAGACAATAATGAGCCCTAAAATAAATTTGTTATTGAGTATATTTCAGGGAAATATATTGAAAGTATCTCATTATATTCTTTCGTGCAATTTGAACGAGGATGCGATGGACACTTAGGTTAGTTACCCGACTTATTATTAACCTTCCTCTCCACGACCTGATGCTTTAGGGGACTTATAACTCTTATTCATTATTATATTGTTCTCGGGCGTCATTAGGGACATGATAATGTTGGAATATATATTGTACATAAATATTATTAAAATATTGCATAAAATATTATGCTGGGTACTTACAAAGGAACGAATGTTATATTAGTCTTTGTTATTAAATAATAGAAACAAATATAACACAGTCATGGCAATGGCAATAAACTTGCTAGCAATATAAGACTAAAAACCTAATAAGGCTAATGTATAACCGGTTGAATCAATATAACTAAAAGAGAACTGATGGTAATTACAAAGATGAGAATTGGGCACACAAACTCTTTTCTGCATTTAGGATGTAGACAACTCCGATGTGATGTATGCAATACATGTTTTATAGTGAGGCATTCAAACAAAGATTTAAAATGACTGCTGATTTTGCTATATGCCTAAATGATATTGAAAAAAATATACTTGTATTAATAGTCTCTTTTTATAGAACCAATTAGAAAACCAACTTAATGAGAGAAATCTAAGAACCTAGTTGGAATAATAATGGCTAATAATCTTAGAAGCTTAAGTTTGGACATAGAAATCGACTTTTCCCTAATTCATGAGGCTGCGCAGAGGAAGGTTACACTTAAAGACAAGAGCCAACACATTCATGCTCAGGGAGAGGTGCCAAACTGCCCCCACCCCCATTGGGACTCGAACCCAAGCATATAATGACACTCCAATACTAGATCCAGTATACTACCCCGGACCACAGTACGAACGACATTGTCGCAGCAACCTCTATAGGAGAATACTATAGGTCGCCCACCCATGTAGTGACGTGGAGCAGCGTGCTGCACATTTATAGCTTCGCACCAGATAACTGACTTAGCGCCCATCGAATTCTAATATTAGAAATCGATGCTGTTATTAAAAAATAAAATATTAGATAATACGTTTCACTTATTCTATTCTAGGACCTCGTATGTATAAATTGTATAAAACAGTTTTCTCATTTCGTGTATATCTTACTACGGAATCCAATAGAAAAGTGGTCCATTGATAGCCTCAATACATCCGCATTATTACGAGTACCGCAAAAATCCAATTAGAGTAAAAATTCTATTGTGCAACAGTAATTACGCCAAATATGTAAAAGCATTTTATGAAATATAACGGCATTTCCGCTAGCTATATAATCACGATTCCGTTCGCAACGGCGGTCTTCAAAATAACAAAAACCCAGTATTATGAAACCAAAAGGAAGTAAACGTGCATCAGCCTTTGGTTAGCCTCTCTAGTTTAAAAATGGATTAAAGGCAGGCATTGTAAAACCATACCAGTAATTCGGACGTGCTTGCAAAGGACGTAAAAAAGTTACTGAAAGGATTAAGCGATTAAAGGATACATGTGTATTGTTTATGCTACCCGCCTCTTTCATTGTGTTTTCCAAATTTAAGACTGTCGCATAATTAAATTAACTGAAAATTTCAGTGGCTCAAACAATAGTGTATTACATTTACAACTAAGGCTGTACGTCTATTCATAATTTCATCATAAAAATGAATATGCCAATAAATTATCTTCATATGTCAATATCAATATGTCAAATTATAGCAATATTATATCAATAAATTTAATCTATAACTTAATTTACTACATCTATCTAAGCGTAGCAATTAATTTCCTATAAGATGGGATACACACATTAATAATATTACAATAATTCTGAGAATTGTATTACATAAATTGAAATATTTAAGAAAAATATTGCACTTGTATGGGAACAATTTATTATTCATTGGTTGGGTTCTGAATAAAATATGTCATTTTAAGCTGGAGAGGAGTTTACCATTTACCATTTGAAAAAAAATGGTACGTTAAAAAATAATTTGTTAATTTGTACCACGTTTTGGTTTGTACCATTAATAATTTGTACCATTAATTGTATTAATAATGTACCACAAGGAAAATATACCTTTCTGATTAAAGAAAATTATACATCTATTCATAATGATCTGTCTATATCAATGCTCTGTCCAGTCAATCCAAAGTCATCATCATCATCATTAGGTCATCAGTCCTAAGACTGGCTGGACGCTAACCTCCAGCTTCTCCTATCTTGTGTTAACCTACGCATTTCGCTAATTGTGCTACAACCTACATCCCTTACTATTTGCGAGCAGTAGTCTAATCTAGGCCTACCTCTGCCTTTCTTCACTCCTATTTCTGCCTCCAAAATATCGCGGACTATTCCCCCATGTCTCAGCAAGTGGCCTACCATTCTATCTCTTCTCTTCTTTAAGTTTTTCCACATACTCCTTTTCTCGCCGACTTTCTCCAATACTTCTTCGTTTCTAACCCTATCAGTCCATGGTATTTTCATCATTCTTCGGTAACACCACATCTCAAAAGCTTCTAATTTCTTCCTACTTGCTTCCCCTACCGTCCAGGTTTCGCAGCCGTAAAGTGCCGTGCTCCATACATATGTTTTCAAAAATCTCTTCCTTGTTTCTAAGTTTATTACCCCCGAGCATAAAAGTGCTTTCTTTTTGTTAAAAGCTACTCGACCCTGCGCTATTCTTTGTTTTATGTCTTTATCGCTTCTTCCATCCCAATTTATTTTACTTCCTAAATAAGTGAAGTCTTTAACTTCCTCCAATCTTTCATTATTAATTTGTACTTTCGTTTTTGCTCTGCTCTCGCGCCCTCTGCACACTAACACTTTAGTTTTGTTTTTATTCACCCTCATTCCGTATTCCTCTGTCAACACTGCCTCTATTTCGTTCAATGCTGATTCTAGTTCCTCCTTACTAGATGCTAGATCCAAAGTCATACCAAGGAAATTTAAACATAACTCTTAAATATTTTTCGAAACTATTGAGTAATTAAAAATATTATTATAGTATAAAAAGGTAGAGTATGTATCGAACTAGGGAAATGCCTATTCACAATTTATAAATTTCATGGCATTTATTTCGATACATATATTTTATATGCAACCAGTAAATAAATAAATAAATTATAAAAAAATACAATTATATTTCTTACAAACTGTATTTTTTATGTAGGGAAATATCCTATTATCATTAACTAGTGAATATGAACTATATTTTACTAACGTTGCTTCAAATAATCTTTTCATGTGAACACCACTTTTATTTCTATCAAATTTATGGGCATTTTTATCAAAATATAATTCAATCTAGGAAACTGTAATAAAATATGCATATATTTTTAGTTTAATAAAATATTTATCATAAAAACATAATAATTGACAAGTGGTAAATGTAACTAATAATCTTGGTCTTTTTTTGCATATTTTTTATAATGTCTAGAACTTCCTAATATGACAAAATTTCAAATTAGGAAAGTAAGGAACATGATTATCTTGCAAGCGAGTTCGTAATATTTTAAAATCGCACAAAAATTAGAACAAAGTTTATGTATTTATGTAAAGTTTATGTTTATGTTTATCTTTTGTAATTGCTGATATTAGTTCTTATGTAATTTATATCTTTTTGAACTCAAAATTTTTGAATATCTAAGCACAACTTTTTCGCTTTAATTTATTAAATTTTAGTTATTCGAGATTCACGATATCAGTGTACATTTAGAGAATACAGT
Source organism: Rosalia funebris (assembly GCA_037954035.1). Taxonomy (NCBI): domain Eukaryota; kingdom Metazoa; phylum Arthropoda; class Insecta; order Coleoptera; family Cerambycidae; genus Rosalia; species Rosalia funebris. The sequence continues at coordinate 6,745,137 of JAZFAV010000032.1, forward strand.
GGGAATTCTGGTGAGTTGGCAGAATTTGAAGTAGGTTTTTAATAGATTATTTTCAGTAACATGTAAATCGGGAATCGAGAAAAGAACTACCAAACCGCAAGGCAGTTATCAAGTAGTTCCCGAATAGCAAGGCTATTACATAATCGTTATAGAAAACAAGTAGTTCTCGCCAGGAGTAGTTGAATTATACCTAAAAGCGATCATCTATCCTTTTTCGTGTTTCTGCACGATCAGACAAGGTTTCAGAGAAGAAAACCCACCACGGGTAGGATTCAACATCTATCCCGGATGGGAAACGAACTACAGACAGCTGTTTCGAACTAATTAGTTCTCATTAGTGTCCTACACGATACGTCGGTCCAGGACAAATGCCGAATCAAATCCGGTCCAGATACGGTCTATGTCAGTAAGAATCAATTTTAGGTATAATTCAATGCTTTACCCCGAGGAGTAGTTGTTTCCTATAGCGATTATATAATAGCCTTGCTATTTGGAAACTACTTCATAACCGCCTCGCGGTTTGGTAGTTCTTTTGTCGATTCCCGACTTCTATGATTCTGACATATAACATATCGATTTAGATGAATAAATGGATTTGATTCGGCATGTGTTCTGGATCGGCGTACCGTGTGCGGTAGTGATGAGGACTAATAAGTTCGAAACAGCTGTCTGTTATTCGGTTCCTATCCGGAACAGATGTTGAATCCTACCCGTGGCGGGTTTTCTTTTCTGAAAGATTATTTTTGTACAAGGAAACTAAAGATAAATAAGAAAAAAATCACAGGAAAAATAAAATTATAAAGCTAAGAGGTCTGGTCACCGATGGGGGTCTTGAGTTGTTGTATTGCAATAATACAAATAATAAGGTATTTGCCAAAAATATAAATACAGGCGATCAAACACGTCAGGTAATAAAATGTATATTTTATAACAAGACATAGAAGATATAATTAGCATAAGATAAAGAATTGTACAAATATACCACAGAACAATAAGCAGATTTTGAAGTAAGGCCGGCGCAGAGGTATTACTAAAAGTGTAGCACTGCTCCGCGTTTACAACATAGACCTATCGAATGGTTATCGATATCGATAGATAGCGATGGATTTTAATAATTAGATACATGCAATTATACCGAGAGATCTCAAAAACTATATAGAGTTGGTTAAAATTGTTATAGGTTTATAATTTGCTATATTAGGTTTATCACTATAACACACTATATACTCTGGATATTTCCAAAAATACAGTACAAGTAAATTTTCGGTATAATTCGCTTAAATGTCTCTGACATGTCCTAACTACTGTAATTGATTTAATTATAAAATTAGATATTAATTATTGGATAATTTGTAATACCACATTTTTCATCATATTGCTTAAGAAGTTTGTAGAATGTTTTATGTGCATTATATAGTATATGTAGCCACTCTTTTACACGCAATGTAAAATAATGGTGGTGTACTTATTACATCGATATAGGGAAGAAATCAAAGCGGGCTATTATTACACTTGACTCTTAAAATAGAATCCGGATAGGGATATCATTATCGCATAAGATACGCAGGTATAATCCTGCATTATGCATTTAATTCGACCCTAGTGCAACAGCGTCAAATCCAACATTATAACATAATATATCCAGACCATTATTATAATGTCTAGGTGAAGCTCGGTGCACTGATGAAATCATAAACCATGTAAATGGTTCTAAGCGAATATTCCGATTATAATGATTTACGGCAGGTCTGTAAGTAAATGAAGCATGTCTAAAAACAAATGCTGCATGCATAGTGACATGAAAAGTGACGCCAGCATAAAGAACATCTAAAATATTATCTGCCTGGGCTTTCAAGGAAAATTATTGGCTGTCAGTCGGAAAGTTATAACGCTCGAAATCGATTTGAGGGGCACGTGACGCAATGTCGAGAACAAATAAAGACATTTGTAATTTTAGAACGAAACTTTAAAACTCCACATTGTGGATACACATGGTACACTAAGAGGTTAAAATATGTAATTTCAATAAACAGGAACATCTATTTTCGGATTTTAGTTCAAATATTTTTAATTCATTAAACATTTCGGAATAAAAATAATATACTTATCTCCACGTGAAGTGTAAACACATCTATAGATTTAGTATGTATTGATGTATTTACAGTGAAGGTGTGTTTACAGTTTTTTAAATTAAACTCGTTCCGATACCTTTGAAGTTTTACATAAATCCTTGGCCAATTTGTTAACGGCCCTTGTATTTTTTAAAGGAATTGAAGTAGGTCGGTAGACCAATAATTATTATTTTGTACCATTAATGTAAATTTGAGGAATACCTTGCATATAAATTGTATTAATTTACAAATGGGAAACCAGTCAAGGAATAACGTAAATGTTGGTTTATTTTAAAGATTTTTGAGAAACTTTCAGGAATATCAAGGTTGAATCTAAAACGCTCATGTTTCAAAATTATTATTAAAGGCCATAGGATGATAACCATAGTGAATTAGCCCCAGGGGGATATCTGGATAATCTTTCGAGAGGGTGTTGGGACTAATGAGATACGTTGATCCTGCAAGTTTCAGGCCTCTCTCAGTTTTGGTTAAAAATGGAGAGCGGTCTAAATAAATAAATAAAAAAAAAAACGAAAAATCAGAAACTAATTTTTATCAAAGACGGCTTCACCAATTTGAATGAAATTTAGCACATTATAGATGTATAATTGAAAACAATAACAGCTCATAATCTTCATAGTAATAATTAAAATAGGCGGTTTTCTTCCGAAATTATTTTTTTTTTGTAATAAAGATAATTTTGAGAATAACTTTTTTATGTCTCTTTCGATATAGCCTAACCTCTCAAACCCATAAATTGATAAAAAAGGGATACCATATTGAAAAAAAAAATAAAAAATCGATTTTTTGATATAAAAATCGATTTGTTTCTGTTTTATACCTTTAAAGCAACAGAAAAAAAGCTTATTTGATTGATTTAAAAGTGCGAATGACTAAATTTTATTCAAATGGGTTAAGCTGTTTAAGAAAGAAATTATTTTCTGAGTTCTCGTTTGTTTCGATTTATTCAAAAACTAAAATAGATAGAGGTCTCAAACTTGCAGGATTAACGTACCTTATTAGTTCCAATATACTCTCAAAATATGATCCAGATATCCCTATGGGGCCGATTCACTATGCTTATCGTCCTATGGCATTTACAGAGTTGCAGATATACGTACTGTAGAAGGGGTAGGCTTTATATTTTAAATAGAGCCCTATATGTTTTTTTATAATTCAACTCTACTTGATGATGAGATATCAATGACTTAAAAATATATAAAATATAATTTACCTGTTTAATTAATTAATACAGGCATTACTACCAAATTGTGGAATCCTTGAGATATTTTCTTTGAACGTTATTTAAACGAATAATCGTATATTTAAACGAATTAAATTACAGTAGGTAATTATAATGTACTTTTATTTACCTTTTTGGCGATAACCTAGTCAGTAATCTTGCGAAACTTTCTCTAAAACTCGAGGTAAGATGTTTTCTTTTATGTTTGTATTCGTTCTTTGAGATCATCAATATTATGTGAATTACAGATGACTTGTTCTTGAGGTCTATAGAGAAAAAATGGTTAGGTTGTATAGTAAGCTTTGATGATCTATTTAGGTGATATTTTCCAATCGCCTAGATCGAGGAGGGTTCTAATACAAATGTGCCTTTGGGAACTGAAATCAAGAAAGGGATAGTGCAGGTGGTTCGAAAAATTAATTGCGCTAGTGGGGTTATCTAGAAGGGAATTAAGGCCAGTTCGGCCGCATTGTGTCATTTTTTTGTTGTCTTTATGATTAGTTAAGGAGTTTTGACACCATACGGTTTTGAAATGCATCGTAATACAATTTCTCACCAAAAAAGGCATTAAGTCGGCTAAAATTCGGGACCGATTGTGAGCATAATTTAGGAAAATAATATTTTCGTGAGCGTGAGTGGAAGCGTAGTATGCCGAGTTCAATAAAGGGCGTGAAAAGGTTAAAAACTGGAGTCACGCAAGACACCAACGTTCCAGCATCACGCCAGAAAACATAGATGTTGGGGCCTCATTGAAGGTAATCGTCGCCTCATGACAGAAGTAGCAGAAATTAGTGAACAATTGGAGATCAATATTGGAAATATTGTATACTTCACTATCCAAAACAAAGTTGAATTTCGAGAGGTGTCAGCACGATGGATTCCGAGTCTGCTTAGAGCAGATCAGAAAAATGCTGTAGTTTAAGTTTCTTAAACGCTTCTTGCTTGTTGTCAAAATGAAGAGGAGACTTTTTTGCAACGAACACTCATGTGGGTTGAAACTTGGGTTCACCATGGCACTTCCGAGTGGAAAAGGGCCAGTATGGAGTGAAAGCTAGGGAGAGGCACGACCATCAATAGCCAAACCCCGTTGGTCAGTCTGGAAGGTAATGGAATCGTTTTCTGGGACTCTCGAGGAGTTTTGATTATCGACTTTCTCCATTGTCGTCGAACAATAAATACTACCTGCTATTGTAACGCTCTTGATCAGGTCAGAGTTACATATTGGTGTACTGCATATTGGACGCCATCAGACCATCCGAAATATTCAGCTCTTGCAGGACAATTTAAGGCTGACAATTCACTGTAAGCCAAACTGCCAAACAATTGGCCCTAATGTACTGGACTGCCTTTGATCACCCTCCTTACAGTGTTGACCTTTTTTTAAGTAAAAAGTTCATTTCTACTCAAACCCTCCTAAAACTCCGCCATCCTATCTAGTTATTAGAAAATGTTTGGTTTAAATACTCTTTTATTTATACTATTTTAATTACAGTGTAATGGGACGCTGCTTTGAAACCAAACCGATACATTTACGAGTAGTAAAATTGGACCTAAAGCATTGAGATACAAGTTCACCAGAATATAAGAAGGAACAACTTTTTCACTGATGATATTCAATTTTAATTGAAGGGAATTTGGCAGCTGAAAGATATTTAAATTACTTTTAAATACTACTAATTGATCTACTGATACCTGTCCAGAAATTAATCCTTTTTAGGTTATGTTACATACATAATCTAAAGAAGATCAAAGGTTTGACGAAGACAATGGACGTTTTCCCCTAACCAATATCTGGATGTATTTCTTTGTTGTCTGAGCAAATTTTATTTTATAGGAATTAAGTCTTTTTATAGAGAAACTACATGAAATCTGTACTTTTATATCGTATAACAAAATTAGTTTTATCTTTAAAAGTTTAATTATTTAATATGGGAAAAATATTAGTTGGCCTCAAGAACATATTAAATATTATATTATTAAATTAATAGCATCTCAAAAATATTCTACTAGGTCTTAAATGTTTTGTGATTAGTGATGGGGTTAGTATTACAAATAATATTGATTTCAAATGATATCTGTAAGTGATAAGAAATTAAAAAAAAAGAATTCCTGCTGGAGTTGATTTGAAACTATTATTGAGTTTAGGCATTATTAAAATTGCCATTATAATATAAAATATATATAAAAGTAATATGATGTAAAGATAGTGATAAAAATCAGGAATAGATCGACATATATTTTTGACTGTATATCTTCGCAATATCGGATCTATTTATATATATCATCTCTCAGTAAATGACTTTATAAGTATTTGTTGAGACATTTTTATTAATAGCATTTTTATTATTTGTAATTTTGGTAATAAAAATGTTACTGACAGAGATCGTATCGATAAAGATGTATACGCCATAAAGTTCATTCGGCATTTGTCCTGAATCGGTGTACCGTGTACGGCACTGATGAGAACTAACAAGTTCGAAACAGCTGTATGTCGTTCGGTTCCGATCCGGGACAAATGTCGAATCCTACCTGCGGCGGGTTTTATTCTTTGAAACTTGTAATTGCGACTTAAATATATTATTTTTTTGCAAATATTGGATATGATCAACGATTTTGCAATAAGAATTTGGAAGTCAATACATGTCTATATTTATTTTATAACATATTTGTATAGAAGTAAACTTTCATTTCACGTTTCCTAATTACTAATGACAATAATTCATACACAGATCATTATTTAAGATCCGCATTTGAACCAAATTTTAGGGCATGTGGAAGGGAGAACAATATAGATATGAACAAACTAACTGTCAAAGGGAAATGATATACATGTATGTGTAAGTTCACAGATATAACGACTGTACTTGTACTGATCTGTAGTACATTGTATTTCTATAGATTCAATCTCTTTCATATCATCTAATTTTATTAAATAACTTGATTAACCTTTAACTATATTTGTTATAATATAAACTATTTCACTAAATTATTACTACTATTATAAATAATATAAAATTTATATTCATCAAAATGATCTTAACTTTTGCGTGCACGTTATAAACTACATTACATTACTTTAATGTTGGATTTAGGATACCGGTTCTCATGAAGTTTGAGTATTCATATGCATCGATAAAAATGCCTGGCGTGTTGCCAGCAATTATTAAAGATTTTATGTATAAAGTAAACAGCAGAATTGTAATGTATGAGCAATTCCAATCATAACTGAAATTTAACAAATAAGATACGCGAAATGAAAAATTTACGAGCCTTACTGAAACTTGGCTCACTCAACACTTTGGCATGTCAGTGCTGTTACCGCAGAATCATCTAAGGTGTTTTCTGTTAGACTGGTTTTCTACATTTAAGTAGAAAACTCAATCTACCATCCGACCCTGTTTCCTCAAAGACATATTACCAAATTGTTTTTGAAAAAGAATGTACTGTCTAGCAAATCTATAACATAAAAATGAACTCTACAAAAATATAATTTTTTATTCTCTTACAAAAATATTTTTTTTTTATTCTGGAACCATTAAACATTCATGTATTACTTTATTCTATTGGCTCACATGGAGTAAGTGTGTATTTTCTGTTATACTCGTATTGACGTTTCGCCTTCTATTTGAGGCTTATTCAAACCATAAAAAACTCATAACATCACAAATATGTTTAGTAGTGAGCGTAGAAAATTTCTTCCTTCCTTCATTTTAAATTCAGAACTCAAAGACCTAAAATAATGAAAATTAACATATATACATTATATGCTATCATATGAGTGTAAAAATAATGTTTTAATTAATAAATAGTGATATAACTATCAGAGATGGCACTGAAGTTGTAGTTTGAAAATTATTTTTAAATGGAAACTGCTCATTTGGAAGCTGCTTCAAATATCGATTAAATCGTTGTCTTAATTGTGACATCTGTTTTGATTTTTTTTTTAAATATACAGTCGAACGCAAATACACTACCGCACTCCAGGCCGAGCTAGAATGGTGTTCTGGGGGCCGGTATCTGCTTGGACAGCAGGGCGGCGTTGGCAGCTCTAAATTTAGCAACGGACAAAGTCGAAGCTGGTCTATAATTGCTATGAATCATTGAAACACTCGGCAGGGAAGGGACCGGTGGAACTCTCATGGATACCTGGGCATAATGACATTAAGGGAAATCTAATTGCAGATTACCTTGCCAGACTAGGGACCAGGGAAAATATCTATGGACCAGAACCTGCAGTGGGAATAAATCGGAATCTGATCAGAGACAACATCAATGGCTGGGCAAGAGACCACCACAATAAAAGATGGAGAGGAGTAACGGGTTGTCGTAATAACCAAACGGGGAGTAATAACCAAACTCTTCATCGAAATTGTGCAATTGGCCCAAGAATTCATTAAATTGAAGAGGTACAAAGCCAGAACTCTGGTGGGAATCATAACGGCCCACCATAGTAGCCTGAATGCATATAAGCACAAGCTGAGGCTGACTGACAACCCGGCCTGCAGATACTGTAAAGAAGACGAGGAAACCTCGATCCATCTTCTTTACACCTGCTCCGTACTGGAGGCGAAGAGGTACCTTATATTAGGGACCCCTGTTATCCTAGAGGAGGCGAGGCGTAAGGTGGGGGACATGCCTAAATTTCTCATTTTATAGGATAGCAATGTTGGATAATGATCCATATAAGAGGGGATCGCCAAGGGACTACCCGTGCGATCAGTGACTGATGACACCATACTGATGACAAACCCATATAACATAATAATAATAAATACAGTTAAACGGAAAAGAGAATATTTTATAAGGGGATGTTGTATTCTCAGCAAAAGAGAAGTGCCCGTTTTGAATCAGATCTGTTTAAAAATTGTATATCTGGAACTATTCTTTATTTTTACCATTTTGTATTTAATACCAGAATGATGTAATCTAAGTCGATGCGATATTTTGACCATGAAAACCTTACAAATATTACACTTAAGTGAATGAAAGATCATCGCTATATGAAGACTATTTATCTCACATACTTCATTTTCAACCTTCATGTTACACTATAGATGATAAATTTAAAACTATTTTTTATATTTTCATAATACAGCAAACCTATTTGTTTATTTTTTATAATATAAGAGACTGAGTCAATGTAATCGTAGTTATACTTATGGTACAATTACGATACATCACATAATTTAATATTTAGTATATCATTCAAAATAATTTTTACCTTCAGAAGCTAATGAAAATAACAAAGACGGTGATAAGGTCACCTGACCTTATTGTGTTACGAATAAATTAAAATAACATTTTCTACACATTTATGAGACTTTTACACATGGCGAACATAGAAGAGGTACATACGCATAGTAAACAGTACAAGGATCTACGTCTTTGAGTTGTAGAAAGGAATTGACTGATGATACTCAAAACAAATAATGGCGCCGTTATCTTGTCCAGAAAACACCAAAACACTATACACTACACTCAACGCGTGTGTCGCCAACAAAGTTGGCATTATCTGGAGATGATTAAAACTAACGAGATCAGTTTTAATCATCTCCAGATGATGCCAACTTTGTTGGTGAAACAAGTGTTGAGTGTACTGTATAGTATTTTGGTGTTTTGTGGAAAACTAAGTCAGGGTTATCTTCACACCGAAGGTTTCGACCTATTATAGTATTTGTCCAGGAATCAGTGTCCCTGAATCTGAATCAGAAAATGATCTAGGGATAATCAATCCATTTAAGGATTCATCTACAGAAGAGACATCGCATTGGTAGTATCTCTTCCTAGTAAGCTACCAACATTCGTACATGTTTCATTTGGTTGTATACTAATTAATTTGAAGCAGATAATGATAGTTAAAGCCTTAGATCTTATATAAATATTGAGTGATTGCAAACATTACATTACTTCTATTGTTTTTGTTGATATAATTTGCATCGCCCTAGCTATGTTTAAATAATCAGTTCTATGCATTTTATTAAGTTTGTGATTTGTCACTGTTCGTTGAATTTCGACTGCGAGGCGATGGCTAAATTACTTTGATATCAAAGGTGGATTGAAGATAATTACTTTACAAAAATCTTAGTGGTTTACTTAGAAGTCTTCTGAGTTATTCAGGAGTCTTCAGAAGTCTTTTCTGTACCAGTTTTCTATCATTTTAAGGGCTTCCTACTTTCTGTAGTTGAATACTCATTTAATTTTTCACTCAGTATTATTAGATCATCTGCGTATGAAATGGTATAGAAACCTTTATTGATGTGAGTCAGGAGTATGTAGAATAGAACGGATTCATATAGTACTTAGTCATCAACTGTGAATAAACTGTGATATTTTCTTGTTATTTCCATTGTGATCACTTTGTGTCATGAATCACCACAATCATTCCTCGCTTTACTTTGTAATTTCATCGCCTACATATCTAAAATCTTATAGTTTCATTATGATCAATGACTGCAATATCTGCCTGTTTTCAAGAACAAATTTATCAATACTTGCAATATTAATTTTCCGCACTCCACTATACGCGGAAAAGTAATGTAATTGTGTAAAAAAATTTTTGATCTAGGGTTTATTTTTCATCTTTCGGTCTCAAAACCCTAACTAAAAGATTTTTAAACCATTTTGTGTGTATGTGTGTCGTTGCCGTCGTCGTTGTTGTTGGCATTTATTATTGTTAGCCCGATAACTCACCTAAATCGTATCGGATCGATCGAGTTTTAACTGATTCTGATCGGGGACGTCTCCCAGACGACACCTATTAATTTTGAGGTGATAGGACACACCCCACCCTGTCCATGGGTCATGAGAAAGCACGATGGTGAACTATTTGAAATTTTGTTTATTGTGTATTAACACGATAATTCAACTAAATCATGTCGGATCAATCGGGATTTGACTGATTCTGATCGGTGACGTCTTCCAGATGATACCTATTGATTTTGAGGTGGATAGAACACACTCTACCATATTCATGAGAAAGCACAATAGTGGATTATTTTAGAAATTGTTTTTGTTAGCACGATCAGTCAATTAAATCGTGTCGGATCGATCGGATATCGACTTATTCTGATTAAGGAACGTCTACCAGACGACATCATCTATTGATTTTGAGGTGGATAGGACACACCCCACCTTGTTTATGGGTCATGAGGAAGCACGATGGTGGACTATTAGAAAAAAGTAAAACTGTCGCATAAATCACATATTCTGCATTTATCTGTTGGTTTATTTTTTCTCTGCCACTCAGTTTCGATATAGAGATGTTCTACGTACGGAAAAGTCCGTTTTAAGGTTTTTAAACTGTTTATTTTTGGTTATTTTGTTTTCTAATTCATCATTTGAGAAGCGCTGCCACTTATTTAAAACCATTAACAATTCTCTCTTAATTTGCAACTAATCACATTGTCTATAGGACACATAGCCATTCGTATTGTTATTACATATTACATCACTCGAAGTTCTTAAAACGCGTGGATTATTGATGAAAGCGTCACACAACTACAAATCCATTGCTTCTCAGAATACAATTCAGCGCACGGTAATGTAACGTTCTAGCACGTCAATGCTATGTGATAAATTCAGGTAATCAAAACTATTTGCATTTCGTCTCTTTGTGACGCTCGAACATATGTACCTACGTCAATATTGAAAATTGCGTGTACATATTCAATCAAAACCAAATCGCGTTATACTGAACAAACTGAATTTTGAATTAGAATACGGGACCATCAAAACAATTTAGTATATATGTACATGTGATAAGCAATTTATGAACCAGGTAGCAGAACTGTGAATTATAGATATTTTTAATGTTACAATAATTATGATGATAAAAAATCAATGAAAATAATAGAAATACTTTTACTAAATTAAACTTACTAAGTTATGAAACCTTTAAAATGTAAAGTTTTCTTTACAGATTGATATTTAAACTACCTTGTACTTGGATATTTATTATATCTATAGGTGGACACATAGTGAATACACACTTTGGTAATTTTATGTTATCTATTTTGATTATATTTCGACTTATCTTACTGACTATAAGCTTATATTATTCTCCATAAGCTTGTCTAAAGTAGTAACATTTGATTCTCATTTAAATTCACCCTTAGCTGAATTTAGATATTTTTCTGAATGATGAACTGCTTCTTGAGCATCTTGAGCATGTAGAATCGAGGATCAAGATCTATCTCTACTGATCACTTTAGCTTCAGAAATCAGCATGGAACTATTGAACAGATCCATAGAATAATCAGAAAAATCAACAGAGATCTGGAAGGAAAGAGATGTCGTTCGACGGCCTTCCTTGACATTAATCGGGCTTTCGACAAGGTATGACATAATGGCGTATTTTACAAGCTGAAGCAAAGTATTTCCTATCACTTCTACCTGATACTAAAATCTTATCTAAGTAACAAGCATTATTTCGTCAAACACCAAAATGGATATACTGACATCAACCCCCTCCAGTCTGGAATACCACAAGCCAGTATCCCAACCCACTTCATACTTATTATTTAGATCTGATTTATCAATAACAAAAGCCACAATAACTGTCACGTTTGCTGATGATACTATAGTACTTGCATCCCACAGAGATCCAATATGAAGACTTGCATCCTCAGAGCATCAAGCAACCTACAAACTAACTAGAATAAAATACAAGAATGGCTTATAAAGTGGCGCATAAAGACCAACGAAGCCAAATCAGTATACGTAACATTTACGATGGGGAAGGATACATGTTCAAAAGTTGAACTAAATGACTATCAACTACCATAGAAAAAGAAGATGTTAAATATCTCGGCATGCATCTTGGCAGGAAACAAACATGGCGCAAACATATATTTACTAAAACGCAAACAACTCGAACTAAAAGGGTTCGAATACAATTCAGGGCTGGGTTCGGATACAGGTAAAACGTATTTCAATCCTGGATATGGATACTTCAATTGTATCCGGATACAAGATGTAAAGTTCCGGATACTTTCGTCGGAAAAAGTATTCGATTACATGTATTGGAATACTTTTTACGGACATCGTAACAGTAACGGCAAATACTGAAATACAGTTACCATTCACTATAATAAAAAAATATGAAACTAGTACAAACACCTGTGACTAAAAGGGTCATTCTTTAAGTTTTACATTTACAAAACATGTTCACCCTTTCAAAACGTAGGCATCACGTTAATATATATTTTTTAAAAACTCATATATTAACTTAACCTTTATTCATCATCATTAGGTCATCAGTCCTAAGACTGGTTCGACGCTAGCCTCCAGCTTCTCCTATCTTGTGCTAACCTATGAATTTCGCTAATTGTGCTACAACCTACATCCCTTACTATTTGCGAGCAGTAGACTAATCTAGGCCTACCTCTGCCTTTCTTCACTCCTATTTCTGCCTCCAAAATATCGCGGACTATTCCCCCATGTCTCAGCAAGTGGCCTACCATTCTATCTCTTCTCATCCTTATGTTTTTCTACATACTTCTTTTCTCGCCGACTTTCTCCAATACTTCTTCGTTTCTAACCCTATCAGTCCATGGTATTTTCATCATTCTTCGGTAACACCACATCTCAAAAGCTTCTAATTTCTTCCTACTTGCTTCCCCTACCGTCCAGGTTTCGCAGCCATATAGTGCCGTGCTCCATACATATGTTTTCAAAAATCTCTTTCTTGTTTCTAAGTTTATTAGTCCCGAGCATAAAAATGCTTTCTTTTTGTTAAAAGCTACTCGACCCTGCGCCATTCTTTGTTTTATGTATTTATCGCTTCTTCCATCCCAATTTATTTTACTTCCTAAATAAGTGAGGTCTTTAACTTCCTCCAATCTCTCATTATTAATTTGTACTCTCGTTTTTGCTCTGCTCTCGCGCCCTCTGCACACTAACACTTTAGTTTTGTTTTTATTCACCCTCATTCCGTATTCCTCTGTCAACACTGCCTCCATTTCGTTCAATGCCGATTCTAATTCATCCTTACTAGATGCTAATACTGCTATATCATCCGCGAATCTCAGCATCTTCAGTTTCTGTCCCTGTACTTTAATCCCGAAATTCACTCTATCTTTTACCACATTAATCGCCTCTTCGATATACAGATTAAAAATTAGTGGTGATAGCATACATCCTTGTCTTACTCCTTTCCTAATATCTACTTCCCGTTTTTCCCCTTCTATTCTATAACAGCAGTTTGCTCTTTGTATAGATTGTGTACTACTCTCTTATCTCTATACTTCATTCCCGCGCTCTTTAGTATCTCGAACATTTTTTCCCATCTTACGTTATCAAAAGCTTTTTCTAAATCTACAAATCCTATATAAGCGTTCTTTCCTTTTTCTATTGTTTTCTCTAACATTACTCTTAGTGCCAGAATAGCTTCGCGATTCCCTATTTCGCCTAAACCCGAATTGATCTTCTCCTAGTATTTCCCCCGCTCTATTTTCCATCCTCTTCTGCACTATTCTAGTTAAGATTTTTGACGCGTGGGAAGTTAGGCTAATCGTTTTAAAGTTCTCGCATTTGTCGGCTCCTCTCTTTTTCGGTATAGTAACGATAATGTTCCTCTTATAATCCTCCGGCACCTCGCCCGTTTCGTATATGTATTTTACCAGTTCAAACATCCTATTTACTACTTTCTGTCCCGCACACTTCAAAATATCCGCCTGTATTTTATCTACACCCGGCGCTCTATTATTCTTTAGCCCCCTTAGTGCTATTTCAAATTCCTCTTTCAATATAGGTTTTCCTACATCTTCCCTATCGATGTTAGATTCTTCCTCTAATATATCTCCTAATTACTGACCCTCGCATAAATTTCCTAAGTACTGCTTCCATCTATCCGCTTTCTCCTCTTTTCCGATTAGTATGTCCCCCGATTGACTCCTAACGTTTCTACTTATTGTTCCTATATCCCTGAAGTTCCTCTTAATTATTTTGTAAGCCTCATCGGTCTTACCTACTTGCAACTTATCTTCTACTTCTTTGCATTTATCCTCTATCCATTGTTCTTTAGCTTTTCTACATTTTCTAATGATTTCCCACTTTATTGACTTATAAGTTTTCAGTCCTTCTTCGTCTCGTCTGTTTTTGTAGCCTCGTCTCTTTTGCATTAAGTTTAATATTTCGTCCGTTATCCATGGCTTCCTAGCTTCCCTTTTATCGTGTCCTAAAACGTCCGTAGCCGCGGAATCTAGACTATTCTTGATACCCTCCCACTCAGTTTCTGCGTTCTTGATTTCGTCCTTACTCGCTTTATTTATTAATTGATCTGTTTTCTCCTGGAACTTATCTTTCATATTCTCATCCCTCAATATGTCTACATTTATCCGTTTCTTATCCTTCCGCGTTTTCAGATTTTTGACTTTAATTTGGCTTTCACGACTACCAAGTTGTGGTCGCTGTCTACATCTGCTCCTGGATAACTCTTACAGTCTTTTACTTGATTTCTAAATCTCTAACTAGAATGTAGTCTATCTGATACCTGTCTATCCCTCCTGGCATTTTCCATGTGTACCGCCTCCTAACGTGATTCTTGAACAATGTGTTCGCGACTACCATCTTGTGCTTCTCACAGAATTCTATCAGTCTGCTACCTCTCTCGTTTCTGTTTCCTAATCCATAAGGACCTACAAATTCTCCTTCTTTCCCCTCACCTACGACTGTGTTAAAATCTCCTACTATTATTAAATTTTCATGACCCTTCACAAATCCTATTACGTGCTCTATGTCTGAATAACTACTATTTTACCTCCGGTGTTTTTTACCCCAGGAGACGCCATCATTAATTTGGGATAAGCTTTCTGTTAGCTGTTCTGAGGATTATAATGTGGTGGTTTCCTCTTGCCTTCCACATCGCAGTCGTGTGTGTCATAACAACCCCCACGGTTTCTGCCACTATGACTACTGAAAGAGCTGCTGCCCTCCTTCAGGGACTTGTCTTAGTCTGGTTTTTCAATAAGGACCCCCCCACTATGGTTAAACCTATGGTATGGCTCCTTAAATCATTAAAACGCGCAAGCCGGCCCACCCGTTCTAGTTTGCACTAGAACTTCGTCAAGGTGCAAGTCCTATCGGCTCGGCTAACCTTTATTATCATAAATAAAAATACAAGGATAACAAAAAAATATATTTAAAAATTGGAAGACAGCATCAATCAAATGTTTTTAGAATTTGATTTGGAAAGGACAAGCACTTCAAAGTACTTAACATCCAACGCATTAAGCCTTGGTGCGTCAATGAACGTGTTAATCGAAAAAAGCCTTTCCACTGGCGCCGACGAAGGTAAACAAGCACTATATTTCATAGAAAGTTTTTTTAAAATGGGATACTCATTTAGGATGGATATCTGTGTTCTTTTATCTTCTAGATACCTTAATAATTCGAGTTATATTTTGGAAGTTTTGTTGTTTTATATTTGGTTGGCCAGAATTTAATAATGGTAATTCATTAGTAGTGTCCCCTAAACCCTCGTCAAAGTCGAAAAATTCATCTATTACCTTTTATTTATTGTCGTTGGACTCATCGGAAGATTGAGATTCAAGAAGTTTTGCTTCTAATATTATACATTTTCTTGTATCGTCTACAGATTTTTGGGGATTTTTTACATTATACCATCTCAGATTAAATTATGGCAGAAAAACTGCTGCTATAATAGGATCTTCCCAATCTAATGTAATATTTTTTTAAGCGACTGGTTAAGCTGTTTATACACATTTGAAAAAGGTGTTCTCCTCCATACTTTAGTTTTGATTGAACACCTAATTTTTCACGAGACCCAACTGGGTAACAAGTATCCAAAATATGTGTTGTTTTCTCCTTGTAATAGGTCTAAAGTTGTTAGTTTTTGTATCCGGATAAAAACAAATGTTTTCGAATACCGGATACATTAATTTTATTTTGCAGATACAGATAATGAATACGACATTCCGAAAAGTAATCGAATACCAATCGGCCTTCGGATACCAAAGAAGTATTCGAAAATAGTATCCTGATACA
Source organism: Rosalia funebris (assembly GCA_037954035.1). Classification (NCBI taxonomy): domain Eukaryota; kingdom Metazoa; phylum Arthropoda; class Insecta; order Coleoptera; family Cerambycidae; genus Rosalia; species Rosalia funebris. The sequence goes on from JAZFAV010000032.1 coordinate 6,761,496, forward strand.
AAAGTATCTGGATACTGCCCAGCTCTGATAAATACTTACTACGAATCATAGGAACTTTAAATTATAATAAATTGTAGGATTTGCTGAAATGCTCTACATACATGTTACTGTGCTATGTTAAACAGGGCCTTATTGTCCACGTGGACTGATTGATTGCTCTAGGAGTTATAATAAATAAAAAATATTTTATAGTGCAGATAAAATGGTTATACATCTAAGACCGTTATATTCTGATGGATTAGATTTTATTGGTATAACATTTAGCAGATCAAGACACATATTTTCAGTTATACATATGTTAATTGCAACATAGAGCAAAACGTAGATACAACACAATTTAAATATTTAATACTTTATCGTACTCTATAGAATATTATTCATTACGTTCATAACGTATATCTCTGACACGGCTTGAAGTTAGAACTTACTATTAATGTTGTGGGAAGTTACTATTATTTTATTCTTTATACAAGGTCCCACGAAAGTATGAAATAATGGCTGTTATTCTTCTGGAACTTCTTAACAATATGTTTTACACAAACAAATTTTTAATAACAATGTTTTAGGTATTTATTCTGCATCTCTAGGTGATTTTCAGACTTTATTTTGTTTACGGACATGAAATCATAACCGAGAAAAATGTTCAATGTCATTAAGATTTGTAAAATATATTGCTGAATATGAATTATTTCTGTATAAAACAATTAATTAAAAAGTTACAAGCATAATTCCATACTTATCCGGATCCTGTATATGCCAAAAATGTTATCTGAAGCAAGACGAAAATATATTAAATTAAAGTCAAGAGATATTTATACGTTTGATATTTTCTTAAATGAACAAGAATTAAATTTTTTTGAGATGTTTTTATCTTAATAATTTTGAATTTTCGCGAATATCAGCGTCTACAGTATTTTACAAAAATGGTTCTTTCTCACGTTATATTGCTTTATGCCGTATTATACAGAATTTATTTATAGACTTCTAATATTCTGCATTCTTAATTTTTTTATTCGATTAAGAGATTTATTTTTCATTAGAATTATTAATTACGTATTATTTAATATTACGTATCAACTAAGCAGTAGATTTCTTTATTTATCTGACACAGGCGATGCATGAATATCATATATTTTTCAAATGTTTTCAATGAGAAAATTAACTTTTTAATCTGTAGTTTGTAGGTAAAATATTGCTTTCCATCCAACATAAATGGTACAGCTGTGTTTCAAAGACTGCATAACAGCAATTTATGAATTACTAAATTAAGTCCCTCTAACTATATATTTTTGGCTCGTTTTTTGTTCTACTTATCTAGTTAGTACAACTAATTGATGATCTGATATATATATATATATATATATATATATATATATATATATATATATATATATATATATATATATATATATATATAAATACTCACCATCATTATTTCATTGAAGTCAAACACAATCATTGTATTAATAATTGTTGATGATGTTATTGATGATGTTTCTGCAATTCTGTAGTAATTCATTGTAGTCATTAACATTTAGTTATATTGTAGTTATTCAAATTCATAAAATTGAAATCAAAATCACCCGTATAAACAAGTACAAGTATTGCTTGTATAAATTAATGAACTTCGTGCCTATTTTATATCTATTCTCTGTATGTAGTAATTTTGAGCTAGACAGGTACATCCATGTTGTGTTATGAATTGTAAAACCTTTATTAAAGAATTGCTCATCGGTAGTCGGGATGTGCTCGATGCATACTAAGTAAATTGGATTTGATGAGAGATGCATCGGGACAGCTCGAGTAATAGAATTCGCGCAATAAGGAATATTATAGTACGTCCCAAATTAATGATATCTGTCTTGTAGGCAATCCATGCGGAGGGCGGCATTCACTAATTTTCTCATCGTCGTTGAATCCGCTCGAAGGCCTCGTTTGAGAGCAGGGCTGGAATAGGGTTGACCCCTCGATTTTTAATCGAGTTCAGTCTATTCTTAGCCGGAATTTTGCCGTTCCACTGAAGTCTCAAATCCAGAAACTGAATATAGGCTCCACAATACAATCACGTAATACGCATATTAATAACTTTCATTCCTATTTTCATTCAAGAGTGCCCTTCATTTCCCGTGGAATTTCAAATTAAGTTACGACGATTGTGTAACGTGTTGTATGTCCTCATTTATTTTCAATTTCAAATTTTCTTTATACAGAATGGTTTCAATATGTATTGAAAAACATCATGACATATACTAGAATCTTCAATAGATCTTCAAGTGAATGTTAATTTATTTAAAACAAAATTTCCATATCGTTTGTAATAGAAGTATATATTATACAAAATTAAAACCTTTGCCGGTTATATTTTCACTTTTTATTTGTTAAACATAAAAATTATTTCGCCAACACAGTGGCTTCTTCAAATGTTAAGTACATAGACTCTTGAGTACATAGTACATAGTCTATGTACTCAACATCTGAAGAAGCCACTGTTGGCGAAACAATTGTTATGTTTAACAAATAAAGAGTGAAAATCTAACCAGCAAAGGTTTTAATTTTGTATAAATATGGATTTTCATAAAGTAACGGCCCAATAAATTCAGAAGTATATATTATAGTATTTATTTGGTTTTGACATCTCTTCTTTGTTCAATTAACCACATTGCAAATTATTATTGAACATTTTTGTTAGGATCAATCATGTACAACAGGACTTATTGTATACATATTTCCGTCATTTCTCGAAAAAGTCATTAGTTGTAAGATAAATTGTAGATTTTTTATAAAATGATGACCCAATATAAAAGCCAAAAATTTTATGGCTTCTATAGTGGTTAATCCTCTATAAACATGGCAGTATTGAGATGTATTTTGTATGAAAATCTAGAGCGCGTTCATTGGTATTAAATGAGATATCCAAATTTATTGTAGATATTATGCCACTCTGATGAAGGTAGCCCACTGTGCTACCTTCACCAGAGTGGCAATTCTGTCAATAATGCGAACCTCTCTCCCCTGGCCATCCTACTAAAAAATGTCTTTGGTAATAGTCGACTTAAATCATTTTTCTTTGATGAATAATCTTTAAATAGTTCTTGGGTCTGTTGAGAGTGCGAGATAGATCTCTACGTTCCACAAACGTTCCATAGTCTCATCCTCGAAATTGCATCATCTACCTAGAGCATGACCTATGAGTATGGGTTACAATATCGTGATATTTCTTTAGCTTGCAATTTTCCTTCAGGTTTCCTATTAAAAGCCGTAAATTGGTATGCAACAAATTCAAGCAGTAGTTTATCAGTTTACTGCAAGGTGTCTTTCTTCTTCCCTACAGCTGCTAATTTTAGCCCACACATCAGCTCTTAAGAGTGTCGTATCTTATCATGGAATTTCGAAAGGCTTATCAAAGCTTTATTGGCAATTTCGGGTCCATCAAAGAGTTATTATATCCTTGACGTTCCAAAATATCTGCCTGCTCATTCCTAAAGTGTCCTGCCATCCAATGCAATTTGACAATGTTAATTTTCCCAAACTCATTCACTAACTCTTAATATTTCAGAATCAGACCAGATTTAGTTCTGTAATGATTAAGGTCAATCAAAATTGTCTTACCGTCGTAAATATAGTTTTTCTACTAATCCTCTGAATAGTAATTCTCTTGTCTATAGTGGGCATAATCACAGCTTGAAAATATGTGTCTTGAACGCCGAGTGGCTTATTCATCATAAGATTTTCAAAATTTTATTCCTTATCCAAACCTTCCTAATATTCTTAAACCATCTGTGTAGACCAAACTCACCCTCTTTAGAGAGTCATGTGTCTGTCTTGAAGGTCACCCGCTCAATTTCCGTAGACCTCCCACGCACAGCATTAAAGTCGCCCTCAAAACATCCTTCTCTGATTACAAATCAAGAATTGGCAGTCCAAGTCAGCTTCTAAATCTGTTCTGAAGGTTATTATCGTTAACTAATAACGGCTAGAGAATATTTTATGAGTCTACTATTCCCTACTATTTGCTGACTTTGTCATATTTTTATCATATATGATCATATTTTTATATAATAATTAAACGTGTTCATAAAAAACTAAGTATATAAAGACTTTATGTGACATACCTTTTGTAAGAACAGTAGCTAATTTTTAAGCTGATTTGTTTTCACTAAATATGTGAAAAATGCGTTGAATAAAGAAACCCACAATTAAATATTAAAATTAACATAACAAAACGATTTGTTATAAACGTCCTGTAGACATTTTAACCCATTTGATTTCAATCTTTGCATGTCCATTATTTAATTTTAAAATTCCATTATTTTAATCATCATCATCATCATCATCATTAGGTCATCAGTCCTAAGACTGGTTGGACGCTAACCTCCAGCTTCTCCTATCTTGTGCTAACCTACGCATTTCGCTAATTGTGCTACAACCTACATCCCTTACTATTTGCGAGCAGTAGTCTAATCTAGGCCTACCTCTGCCTTTCTTCACTCCTATTTCTGCCTCCAAAATATCGCGGACTATTCCCCCATGTCTCAGCAAGTGGCCTACCATTCTATCTCTTCTCTTCTTTAAATTTTCCACATACTCCTTTTCTCGCCGACTTTCTCCAATACTTCTTCGTTTCTAACCCTATCAGTCCATGGTATTTTCATCATTCTTCGGTAACACCACATCACAAAAGCTTCTAATTTCTTCCTACTTGCTTCCCCTACCGTCCAGGTTTCACAGCCGTAAAGTGCCGTGCTCCATACATATGTTTTCAAAAATCTCTTCCTTGTTTCTAAGTTTATTACCCCCGAGCATAAAAGTGCTTTCTTTTTGTTAAAAGCTACTCTACCCTGCGCTATTCTTTGTTTTATGTCTTTATCGCTTCTTCCATCCCAATTTATTTTACTTCCTAAATAAGTGAAGTCTTTAACTTCCTCCAATCTTTTTTCATTATTTTAATACCAATGAAAAATACTTGAGGTCACTAACATGAAGGGAAACTTCTTATCGCGGCTAATGGCTGACACAAAAGAAACTTACTGGACTAATGCTAATGACGACTTCTTGAGTATTTCCTTGCTGTCCTTAATGTATCCTCTATAGAAATTGACGGGTGCAAAAAATGGTTTTTTTTTTGTATGGCACGCCGAAAGTAAACGTGTTCGTAAGAGCTATACTGACAGCAGAGCAGAATGGAAGAGTAATAGTGAATAACTACTGTTTATGTACATTTTTTATTTATCTGGGAATATAATTCGTGCGTCAGGTGGCACTATTTTCCTAGATAGACACTTACTTTATTGTAATAATATTCTCAACATGGGAAACAAACTTTTTATCTTTAATTTAAATTGCTGTTGGAATATTGGAATATTCTTCATAGCGAGATGTATTATATTGTATTATACAGGGTTATATTATTTGTATTATACAGGGTTATATAAAATAGAGGATATAATTTTAAGAAGTATCGTATTAACAAATGGGAAGTTGAATAATGTAAAAAACGAACTATTTATGTTATCCTATGCAACCATTTTTCCGGACTCAAAGTTGAGCGCATAATATTTGAAACCTTCCTGTATAACTTTTTATGCAACTTAGGACCGTAATGTTACCGGGTTTTAAGGTAGGTATACGTAGTAAAGTGGAATTTTTATTTTGTTTTTAGGAAACTATTTTAATTTCATTAGTAAACACATTTAAAAAAAACTATTCAAGACTTAATCTACATCACAAAACAAGGGAAAGAAAACGTACTATGGCGGTCTTCGGGATGCGTGTAGTGAAATGATAGTGGTTGCTATAGCTACGTTTATTTAGAAGATAAATAAATAGCTAGCAAAACTATTAATAAATAACTAGTACGGAAAAAGACAATATTTTGGGACGAAATGCCGGTATTGACTGATTGTCTTGTCCTAAAAACCGATAGCCTGGTGCAATTATTATCATATGTCACATTTGAACACCAGACGTCACACTTAATAAAAGACAAAAGGGTTCTTTCTAATATTTACAAGACTTAAAACTAACATATACAACTACCATCACGGTAGTTGATAGTCAATAGGCGTATGTGGAGCCACGTGGGCCCACAGTACAATTTTATTCTAGCCATGAGCAAATGAGGACTACCAGTAAGAATACAGTACAATGCAATCTTTGGGACAAAATTTTTCGAGGTTTATCTTCTTTGAGAAGAAAATATTTGCTATATAACTATCTTGTCGTTTCAATGTCATAGCCAACTTTGGCGCCGGCACTGGCAATGTCGAAGGGAAACGATGTTATTCGTGTTTTTCAATGTATACCTGTTGTAATCTCGTCGCCGCTTCCGGATCGCGCCTATGCCATCGTCTCGTCCGGGACGGTGCTCGACTTGATCTTCCTCTTGGACCAGTTTTCGCCCCGATCCCACCTGGGAGGGTGATCTCGGCCGTGGCCATTCATCCGGATGCCTCCAGAATTCTCATTGCTGCGCAACTCTACGGCTTCAGACCGCTTCGGCTTTGGTTTGGCGCCGGATCCTAGTTTTTCTTCCTTGGGGATCCCCATGAGTCCTGCGCAGATGGCGCCTTGACCATGAGCTAGATAAACGTTCTTCCTGCCTCTACAGATCTCCATGTCCTGTGGCTGTTTTTTTCTTTCTCGTTTTCCCTTTTTTTGTTGGCGCGTGGTTGAGATAGCTCTCTTCGCGGTCCCAGCGAGCGTAACCTAAGAGAACGAAACGGACCAAATTCCATTCAACTGGGCTGCTTTCCCTGGTAGTTTCAAGCCCTCATCTTCTGCGTGACACTCACCACCATCATCTGTCGGCAATCCACGACACTGGATATTATTCAACGATTAGAAACGCGGTCGTCGTGTTCCTCGTTGCAACCCCTGGGCAGGTTGTCGTTCACACGGTGATAGGTTCAAGTCTTCCTATTCCGAATAGGAAGTGTAAACTGATGGGTACCTTGGTGGTAGATTGTTGTTATAAAAGTAGAGAATCCTTCTTTTGAATCAATTTATGTGAAGCTAGACCCCATAAAGGATCCAGGTTTCGATGTCTACTTTTGCTCCTTTTGGTTTGGGTTTCGGTGGTACCGAAGTGATCAAGACTCTCTGGAAAGTAAGCGTTAGGAAATCAGGGCGTTACCGAAGTGGCGTGATTCCTAGTCAAATTCCCTGATTAGTAAAACAGTCCTAACAATTCCACCCCTCGGCTGGTTGAAAACTCTTTCGACCAATTGAGGACCGGCATTCACGACAAATTCCCCGCCCAAACTACTTCAGCCTTGGATCTAGGGAATTTTAATTTACGTGGTGTGTTCTATATTTTTTACTCGTTATTTGGTATTATGCGAAAATGTGCCAAATAGTTTTGACAGGCAATGATTATTTCTTAAATTTGTCTATTTTTATTAAACACGTTAGTCACGTCCTTAGCTAGTGAAGAATGCTTTATATTTAGATACATTATATATAATCAGAGTCTTAGTGAAAAAGGAATAAAGCGATAATAATCATGAAATCCTTACTAACCATAACCATATGACATAGCCAAGCGATTTTTTTAAACGTCCTGTAAATATTTTACCGAATCAGATCAGGGATATCATATTCATAAAGCTTTTTGTGTACTATTCATTTCATCGCTATTTGCCAAATAAAAAACTCTCTTATCTTGCCGATAAACGGAACAGTCTACCTGAGCCTAGCCATAAAAACAAGCCACGGTATGCTTTAAGATTTTTTATTTGGCAAATAGCAATGAAATAATCTATACTCGTTATCTTTTCACAAGTATGTTAGTTGCAGGAATGCATGTGCAGGTGTAAAGTGACGTATTACATCAACGAAACGTACTTCGAATGTATTCGTCACTATACAAAGACATATTTACGTGTTCGTTTAAATCCAATTAATTATAATAAGCTTCCAAGGCCGTATTTATAACCCTGTACGTTTGTCTGTAAATGAATGGTTTTCATATGCAGCGTAATAGTGTTCTGAAGTACGCAGTACTGCCCTGGCGTCTGGCGTCATCTCAGCAACTTCATCAGTCGTTGCCTCCAATGAGCAATTATGTTCTTCCGACAGCTTTTAATTTCGTCGCCCTTATACAGCTACTAGAAGGCGCATTAAATAAATAATTGATAAATCTCCACCAGCGTTCGCAGTCGGAGTATGTTCTGAAAATTAATTGAAAAACGATCCATTCATAGATTCTTAATTAATTCACATTATGTTCTACTAATCTCCATTGGATGTAGCTAATTAAATATAAAGCAGATCCGGAATTGAATAGAAACTATTTTCAATACTATTGAATAGAAAGTAACTCATAGGATAAAGATAGTCAATAGTACCTAAAACATTGCCTTTGTCCAATAATTACATAATCATTCTAAATAAAAATCAAGTCAAGAAGTTAAATATAACTACATATATACACATTTAGTATATTCTACTCCTGTAACTTACTATCAATAGCCTTACATCTTATTACTTTAAAGCTTAGTAACGTGTCGTGTACTGTAAAATTATTAAATTTTCAAAAAAACATGATATTTACAACATCAGTAGCGTATGCTTAATATTGATCAGAAGAACTGTTAATTTTTAACTGTTAACGCGAAGTTAACTTACACGTGCCAATATTCTGGCAGTTTATAATGGCCTCTGAATAAACAGTTCAAGATGAGCAGAACTACTCCTCTTTACTCGCTTATCACTGTAGACCTTATTACATATATATTGTAGATTAGAGCCAGCCTCGTTTAAAGGTGGTTCGTCATTCCTCCTATGTCACCCGCTCCAATTACGAAAGATAAAAATTCGTTGCATTTTCTGGATGCCTTCGGTGACCTGGAAATCGATTTATAAGGGCGATATTTTTCTTTGGAAGACGCTCTATGGCCGTTTCTTGATACTGTTATCGACTTCAACTTGTCTAAGGTGCATGTAAATTTTCGGTAATATGTATCAATATATCTAATTTATTATTACCGTTCAAAATGGATTTTCTACGATATTTGGATAGATTTATGGCATTGCCAAATCGGAGACCTCTTGTTCTATTTCATCAATCGTAGACCGAGAGATACCAGACAGGATACTAATTATCATTAAAAATTTTACATAAAACCTCCTGTGTTCTTGTGTGAGCAAAATATACTAATAATATTAAAATTTTAGTTATTTAATTACCAACACATCATAATTAAGAGGATTTATAAGTGGAGCCGCTCATTTCATCAGCGTACCAGAGGCGTACTGGTAAGGGGCGTAATTGGAATAAAATAAAATAAGTAATGCTAAGTAATAAAATAATAATTGGCACCTGGTTATACGTTGTTATAATTTATACAACACAGTAAAACACTTACCTTTCAACAGCGTTATCAGCTAGATTAGCTTAATTAATCACCTGCAGAATTAAGCATATTTGTACAAGTGTTTCAGCGAACGATGTTCGCCATGGTGAAAAAATATTCTTCTATGACGAGAACGACCGTTTGACACCTGGTGATGTAATATTGGCATTATTAAAATAATCGTTGCAATTATGTAATAGATCTATAGATGCAGGAACACTATAAATTTATTTTAACCTGGCGAAATATGAATCTTTATTTAAAACAGTGTCAAATTTTACTATAATATTATTATTTTTTGCATTCTTTAAACCATAATATATCTGCGTGTCTCTAGCATCCATAATTTGCAGTGATTCACTAACGACAAACAAATATTTTGTAATTTTGCTATTTTTTCCACTCTCTCTCTCTCTCTCTTGTAATTGTTATGAGTAGTTTAAAAATCTACTTCAACTTGAGGATCTTGAAATATCACTTGAGTTCTTTGAACTTAAACTAGTTTGAGGTGCCCTTGCTCTAGAACGTAGTTGACTGAAAGTCACTTTAAATTAGAATAAAAGAAAATTACGTAATGTAAATTACTTCCAAACCAGTTCTTTTTAAATTCTGTTTAATTATAGTACTAAAGTATGAATATATTTTAAATTAAAACTTATTATTATTTATTAGAGGGATAACATAATTTTGAAGTAAAGGTTTATATAATACAGCTAAAAAAAACCAAACGACTGATTTGATCTACCAATCTGATGTTGAAGGTATTATGTAAACTGAAATCGGATTAGATATGCGATGTTCAGTAGCGTGCCTACACACATTTAGAATATAATCACGAATCGTGTCGCTTTCTATTAAATGGGAATTCAAAGAACACAAAATAAGTCATCAGCTAACCACATAACAAAAATTTTACGACATCAACGTATTAGGAATCCACCCAAATCTAAATAATACGGCAATAAAGTTGGAATGAGCCATTTGCTAAAAGCTTGTTGTAATTCCTATTGGACACAGAAACGTAGACTAATAATATCGTAAATATTTTCTTTATCAGCAGGAGTGTAAAATTAAATATAGAGCTTCATTGTTATGAACCCATGACACCACCGGAAGAATGGCATTAAGAATACTTAACGTGAACACGACCGAACCTCACGCTAGTCAACATTTCTTAGTGGGTTAGCGCACGCATTATAGAAGCTTTTAAATCTATTGTTTGGAGTAATTATTTGGAATTAATGTATTCGACTGTGTGTAAGATTATTTTTCATGGATTGAGTTTTAGAAAGCAAAAAGGCAAGCAGTTACTATAATAAAAAGGAAACCTTGAAAAAAGGAAATAAATAATATTTGAGCTTTATTTCTCAGATATATAGGACCAAAACATTTTATTATACTATTTCTGAAATCTATATAGTGTCCCATTTAAAAATAATCAAGTGGAATAACAGTTAATGTTTTTCATAGCAAAACGCCATGATTTGTTGCTACAATTTGTATAATGGATCTCTGCGCGTGTATCAAATTAGTGATGACACACGGATCACATGCTATACCACTCGCAATTGTTACTAATATGCCACAATTACCAGCATGTATGTCTAGCGACATATGTTTCAATCAACTACGTACGGCATAGACAGTTAATAATTTATTTCATTTTTGTTTTGTTTCATTTTGTTGAATTTATTTCATTTATTTTGATGGAAGTATCACTTCCACTGGATGTTTCTGTGGAGAACCTTTTCGTCACTCTGTCATACGTTGACGGATTTGTATTGTACTAACTGTTATCCTAAAATGTGTTTTCACCACGACACTGTTCAAGAATGTCAGCTGATTGATTCACACAATTGTTACCCGTGACACACACGCAAAGAATCGTTATACAAATCATACCTATTTTTCTTCTATATGGTGTTGCGATAACTTGAGGTCCCGATTTGGCAGTGATAGCATGAAACCCGCATAATAATTAATTACATATATAGAGAGGGAGCCAGTAACCATCAATTCATTATAAGCCCTGGTTTTCATTTAAGTGAATAGAAAACCGCTTACTTGTAATCTATTAAAACTGATACCACAAAATAATTGAAAATTATCTATTCTCGCAAGCAAAATACATACACGTATATATAGCAATGAAATAAACTTCATCGCTATTTTAAAAAAAAAAATCCAAAACGGCTCTTAGGTAACTGTTCCATTTATCGGCAAGATGAAAGAGTTTTTTATTTGGCAAATAGCGATGAAATGAATGGTATATCTCTATCGTCGTTGGGTGCCAATATAATGCTAAAAAATGTATATAATAAAGAAAAAGAATACCTAAAACTATTTTATTTTATATCCCCCCAAGTGATCACTTAGTTTACATTAAACAAAAATAAACAGAATCACAATTTACAAGAAAAAATCAAAAAATATGTGTATATAATATAAAATTAATAGAAGAAGAACATACAAAAGTACAATTAACAATTTTTAGTTCGATCAGGTGAAAATACAAAAAAATCGCAATGTGGCACATTAAACAAGAAAAATAATAAAATGCTTATCTGCTGGATAAATCAAACGTGGATGGCAGATAAGGTGACAGAAAGTGACATCTAAATTCGGTCCGGCGTTGTTGGCGGATGGAAACTTTTCTGCCTCCCCCTATATATATTCTCCTCAAAATGAAGTCTCCAAAAAGGCACAATTCTCTCAAATCATAATCCCAACTCTGGTGTAACAATCGACAACAATAGGACGATGAAGCGAGGCACCAAAAAAGAGAAAAGAGAAAATAAAAAAAAATAAAAAGGAATAAAACGGAAAAAAAAAGAAGAAAAGGAATAAAACTCAACAAAAGAGAATTAAAAAGGGAATACAAAAGAAATACAAAGTTGAACAACATCAAAAAAGGAAAGAAAAAAAGCCTCAAGATGTGTGGTGGCTAAAAAAGTATCCCAACTTTCTGGGAGAGTAGACGCACGTTAGATCAAGTTCAATTTAATCTGACACCGAGTCGAGAAGAAATCTCACAACAACTTCAACGAAAAAACTTCAGTGGTGAGTCCTGAATTGTGAATCTCAGCAACCTGGAGTACAATAAAATTGTACTAAAATATTTAATCCAAATCACCATCTAAACTTGACGCTATAACTAAACGAGCGGACGAGTAACTGAACTCAGCCGTTCCAACAAGTGACACAAAAAAAAAGTTAAATTAACCAGGGAACAAGAAAACGCGGAATGGATACCAACAAACACAGAATAAAAATATACGACATTCATGGAATTAGATTTGGAGCAAGCAAAATAGAAAACAGAAAACGTATACGAGTATGAGATATATTATCTTACTCCTTGTTTTCAAGGGGACATCTATCGACACAAGACTTGTCACTAACACCTCCCTTGAACAACAATGATCCCTTTAAGAAGATATGGCTTATTCAAATTGTGATGTGTGAGTAAAGGTATCTTTGAACCGGATATTTCTTGAGCGACAGATCGGACGAAGAAGTCTAATGGAGTTGCTGGCCACATTGCGTCGGTCGCCCGATCTGATACCACTAGTCTTTTCTATGGAGACAATTGAAATTAAAATTTTACATTATTAAAAGTGAATAACCCAAGATATTTTACAACTAATTCGTGCATGGTTCGACAATGATTGTATTCACATAACTTGGTGGTGGTATTTTTTAATACTTTAAATTATTTAAATAATTTTACTTAAAATTAACTACTTTTTTAATTAAATTTTAGTCTACTGTTATGTATCCTTCCTACAATTTTTTTTTGTTTCTATTCTGTCTATTCTGTCTGTCAATAGAATTGGAAAACTTCGAAATATTTATTTTAACAATTATTCCGGTTAAAATATTTTAAACAGGACTGCTTTTAAAAGGCAGGAGTATGTCAATGTAAATTCATGTGAGCTAAAACTATAATCGAACAGAAGATTTAAATATTTAATTGAAATACGCCCATTAAAATGACGTAGGAGACTGCATTCCTTGAATTAAACAACTTAAAATGTCTTGTTTAACTCTTGTCAGCAGAACTGTTTTGATAACGGCTGGCTTGGAGACATAAAAATTACTGTTTTGATGCATCTATGGATGAGATAAGATGTTACGGAGTTACTTCAGTTACTCTTAACTACGTCAAAGGGAAACGCCGAAGTAGAACTTATGTAATGTTCACGAAACTACATAAATCACAAAGTGGAGTAGTGGCAGGCTTTAAGAAATGTGTTCTGTAGGATACAATGGTAGTTAACTATTTTCACTTTATGTATGTTTGAATTACGATATAATTTGTTGATACCATTAAATTTAAAGATTAATATATTCTACAAAGAATAATTGAATCGTCGCTATGTACCTTTTTTGACAATATAATTTTGTAAATGATAACTATATATATATATATATATATATATATATATATATATATATATATATATATATATATATATATATATATATATGTCTAGCTTTCGATGCCCTCAGAAGAGAAGGTTTTCGGCTGTGCAGCGAACCACGCATGCACCGCATCTTTCACTTCTTGGTCCGAGGTGATTGGACGGCACCTTAATACTTCTTTGAGTGGACCAAACAAGTGGTACTCAGAAGGTGTAAAATCAGGACTATACGGAGGATGAGCTATTACTTTAAACTGGAGTTTAAATTGTGAGTTGTTTTGGGACCCATCTTGCACAGACTTTATGACACCTAAGTCTGTTGTGGATGATTTCGTAGGTTCCTTCCTCATGCGTAACACTCGTGCGACCGTTTTTGAATTTTTCAATCCATTCGTAGACACTCCGTTGCGAAAAGTCACTGTTCCCGTATTGTGCAGAAAGTCATTGATAGATTGCGGTCCCTGATATACCTTCCGACTACAAAAGACGGATCACTGCTCGCTGTTTTCTTTGGTGCAAATTTCTAATGGAGCGGCCATGATCTATTTGCAACAAAAGGAACACAAATTGAAGAATTAGAATCGAAATTCCATAGCAGGACCACAACAGCACAATAATAAAATAAGCGAGGACAGAGGTAAGTATGAACAAGGTAAGAAGAGTTGAGAAGGTAAGAAGAGAGATGTCAACATTGCCGATAATCTGTGACTCACAATCGTATATAGTGTCAACTTTAAAATGGACTATGATAAAAATATTATGATTATTTTTCATTCATTTTCATGGAAGCTTGTATGGTTGTGAATATAAAACGTAAACGCAATATTTATTTGCAATAGTTTATACAAACAATGGCAAAATATACGATAATATCGTCAACTTTTTACATAAAAAGCGAAATACTATTCTAGCATTGCGCAGTTAGTTTTTATTATGGTATGAATTTAATTTTATCACCACATTTGTCTAGGTACGGAACGGCGGTGTCGGATATGGAATAAAAATATTTTTTAGTATCTGTTGTATGCACATAAACAACAAACCGAATAAAAATGTTAATTTACCTGCTTGTAATTTGTGAAAATAAACGAACCGGAAAATGCCTCGCAAACATGCATGATTACTCGCAGCCTTAACTGAAGAGTGACTGCAAAGCTGGAATTAAAAACAGGTTCATTTAGATCAAGCACATGATAAGGTTAAGTTAAATTCGGCTACCCTTATCAATAAATTAATTCATATACGTTCGTAATCTGCCGTGAACTTTAAATAGAGCGGCAATAAATTATGGTTCATAAAGTACAATTTATGTTAATTTAGAACAATAAATAACGAGTGAGGGAATGCACAGGTTGACAGTGATTACTATTGAATCACCTGACCTAATGATGCTCTATTTTTAGTTGTCCTTATAAATTCATTATCAACGTTACTTCACGAGCTAATAAGTAGATGTACAACATAAACTATTAAATAATCAGATCACTATTAATACAAAGCGATAGCTCACAGAAAAGACAGATAATACAATAATGCATGTTAATGAGTACTCTAACAAACAGAAAAGCGGAAAAAGAAATGTATAAATAAAAACTTACCAACACATGTCATAGTTAATCTCATTTTCTTACCGTTTTCGGTTCTTGATTCACATGAAGTCGGTCGATAATGAAAGTTTATCACTATTATTATTATGTTATATGGGTTTGGGCCTCATCAGCCACTGATCGCATGGGTAGTCCCTAGACGATCCCCTCTTATCCGGGTCATTGTCCAAAAATGCTATCCCATAAAAGGAGCAATTTAGACACGTTCCCGGTCGTTAACCTCGCCTCCTCTAGGATAACAGGGGTCCCTAATATAAGGCACCCCTTCTCCTCCAGTGCGGGGCAGGTGTAAAGAAGATGAATCCAGGTTTTTTCGTCTTCTTTACAGTATCTGCAGGCCGGGCTGTCAGTCAGCCTCAGCTTGTGCTTATATGCATTCAGGCTACTATAGTGGCCCGTTGTGATTCCTACCAGTGTTCTGGCTTTATGTATGTTCAATTTAATGAATTCTTGGGCCTATTTCTCAATCTGTGAGTATTTAATGAAGAGTTTGATTATTCGACAACCCGTTACTCCTCTCCATCTTTTATTGTGCTGGTCTCTTGCCTAGCCATTGATGCGGTCTCTGATCAGATTCCAACTTATTCCCATTGCAGGTTCTGGTTCATAAGATGTTTTCCCTGGGCCCTAGTCTGGCAATGCAATTAGACTTACCTTAATGCCATTATGCCCAAGTATTCATAAGATACTTGGTTCCACTGGTCCTTTCCCTGTCAAGTGATTCAATGCTTCATATCAATTATATATCAGCTTCGACTTTCTCGTTGCTGAATTCAGGGCTGCCACTGCAGCCCTGCTATCTGAGTAGATACATACCTTCTCCTGGGTCTGATTTTGGTCGGCCCCTAGAACACCGTATGTAATTGCAACTAGCTCGGCCTGGAGTGCTGTAGTGTATTTGCCAAGGGGGGAGGTTTTACCTATCCCATCGTGTGGCCTATACACCCCCGCACCAGCTCTGTTTCCACTCTTGGCTTCATCTGTATACCAGATGTCTCCATTGAGCGATAATCCAGCTCCATCCTCCATCCAACGATCTTACTGGTGAGGGTGATCTTATATTTCTTGTCAAACAGGAAGTGGAAACCCGTACTGTCAGAAGGCATCCATAGAAGTCCCTCCTCAACTAACTCTCTTGAGAGTCTATTCAGGTCCCTGACCTTCCTATTCATGTTTCCCACCCTGTGCATTGCCTTTGCGGCTTCCGCTTTCAGGGTGACATCAAGAGGTGGTATCCCCGTCAGTATCCCCATCGCCTCGATCGGTGTTCATCTTGGTGCTCCGGTTATACTTCTTAGAATCAATCCTCTTAGCTTGTTAAGTCGGTTGGCTTCCGACTTTAAACAGGTTCTCTCCCACTAGACCAGTACTGCATACGTCAGTCTGGGTTTGAGAATTGCCTCATACAGTCATTTCATGGTTTCCGGTTTCAAGCCCCAACTATTATCAATGGCCCTTCTCAGTTGCCAAAGTGTTGCTGTGATCTTGGAACATATGTGACTTCGATGTTTTTCTCATGACAGTTTCCCATCCAAGATTACTCCTAAGTATTTCACTTCGCTATTATAGCTTAGTTCTTGACCACCAAGTTTCAGCGGACATGTTCTGTTCCACTTATATTTCTTGGTGAACACCATCACTTCAGTCTTAGAGGGATTGACTGAGAGTCCCCTATCCTTGTACCAATTCCTAACCTTGTTTAATTTAAGTTTATCATTAAGTATATTTCTTATAAGTTTTCTGCAGTAAAACCTCAAGGCCTATCATTTAACAGTAGTTTACGCAATGGAAAAGTCGATTCACCGTCTAGTGTCTCCAAAGTATAGTAGAAGTTAACTGTGTATGGACTATATAATAGTAAAGTCTTATAATAAAATATAGTCCATATAACTGGACTTAACTTCTACTATCTTTTGGTGACAATATACGTTGAGATTACTTTTCATTGCGTAAACTGCTTAACAACATAGATTAGTTAAGTGAAAAGTAAACAACCACAATTCACGTAAAGTCAGTACTGTTTTATTCAGAAAACTGCAAGATGTGTTTACGATTAATACTGGATATGGCTGTTTGGAACACATATGTTTATTTCTAAGGGGTACACATCAAGAGTTATCTCCATAATTCAGAGAGTTATGCGGATAAGCTATGATCATCTTGCAGTTCTTTATCAGACAGTACTGGTTATTTATTTCTTATTCCATAGCATGTAATATCATAAGCTATTCTTGTAATGATAAGAACATTTTCAATCTCTATTACTGTAACAATGGAAAAGTAAATATAAGTAATAAAAGAAAATAAGAACAAGGTCACTTGGGGAAATATACTTACCTATAATATTATCTTATTATACTGGTAACTCTACATATAATAGAACATATGACAGTTTGTTATCGATATACTATAAGGCAGCTTAGTCGACACTATATTGGTTTTAATGAAACATTTTGCTTGAGAATTCTCTACTATCGTCAGTTCACCTTCTAATATTTTAAATGGTAAATAAAATCAAGAACGGTTTTATAATCTTCATTCTAATGTGAAGTCTAAAGTATGGCATTTTACTTTGTTAACAGTCCTATGAATGATAATTTTGGCATTATGTTTTTTGTTTGTCACTGACCTTTGTCCATCATTTTATGTCATTAGTCGTGCATAAATCTAGGAATATTTTATGAAGACCGTGTACATTTACATATTTGGAGGGAGTAGCATTTCTAAGTATACCTTACGCCATTCCACTCGGTAATTTGGCCGATGAAATACGTTTGTAGTTGTTATGAGACAATATCGATCAACATTTTCTAATATAAAAAATCCTAAAGGTTATACCGACACGCAACAGTATCTGATTCTATTACATACTGCATACTGAAACTTTATTTGCACCAGTGGTAAGAAAACGAATAAGAATATTAATTGGAAAAGAGGATGTAACTGAAAATATCACTAAAAGTGTTGAATTTATGGAATTCCACTTGCTACTGATGTTAATCTATTTTCAATGAACGCCATTTACGTTTCGAGTACATTTTTTTAATTTCATATGTATTTCATTGAGTACACTGTTTGGAATGTAACTCCAAACTGTGCACGTTATCTTGTTCTAGAAAAACTGTGTATATTAATTTAAAAAGGTTATTTATAGAATTCTATCAGTTGTGACAAAATTTACAATATTCAAAAACAAAATATTTTCCATTATAATGAAGCACGAGTATCTAAGTTCTGATATGAAGTATTTTACATCAAAATATATACCTTGTTATAAAGATGAGCAATAAAAATTTTGAATACTTTATCAGTTTCACTTTATTATGTTTATATTTATTTTCTCTCTCTAATATTGTTAATTTGATTTCGTTGATATTGTTCATTGGTATTATATCTTTGGAAATAATAATTGGGATACTTGTATAAAGACATCATAAATAAAGTCATGTATAGTTTATTTCATCGCTATTTGCCAAATAAAAAATCTCAAAACATACCGTGGTTTGCCTTTATGGCTTGGCTCATGTAGACTATTCCATTAATCGGCAAGAGTGTTTTTTTTATTTGCCAAATAGCGATGAAATTAATAGTACGTTATGCTTTTATCTTCTTGATTTTATTCGTAAAATTTTTGTAACATTTAATGTTGTTTTAGAAATAAAAAAGTGGGTTAAACAATCTCAGAAAGTAAGAAAATATATTAGTTGTGGTAAAATATGTCAAGCATGTGTTATATTTGCACATTTTTTTACTGTCGCTAATGACAAACACATGGTAAATGTAATATACCGATGTCACTATAAAATTTCTCTTGTATATTGTAATTTCAAATATCGTGGCACGATTTATGTTGTTTTATGACGTACTTTATACAATAAATATTGATATTCTTATAAGTATTCACAATAAGTGGTATTCTTTATATTAATTATGACGCACAATAGGATGGCATAATGCTAAAATCCTCAGAAAGTATGGTGATCATAGGATTAGAAACATCATTATGTCTCTGTAATTTAGCAAACTTATAACGATTTGTCACAGGATTACTGAAGGGATGCCATTTCTATGTGTCACTGAGAACATTACCCTATTCATCATTCATTTATATCAAAACGTAGTCACTCCATAAAAATGTTCTACTTTATCCTCGATTGTTCCATAAAATATAGTCAATTAGATATTTAACTTTACTGTAAAATATATCTTTTTGGAATAAATTTATTTATATCAGTAACACCTATTTAAAGTGTGGAATGGTGTACAAGTCTCCATAATAGTTTTGAGATAATTAGGAATGGAATTAGGCCCGCTTATCTGAAAACTATTCTGGAGACTACTATTTTACAATACTATTTATTTATTTTCATTTATATCATCTAAAATTTCGTCGTAATCAATCTTAATAAATCCAAATATTTATATTTAACTTATATAAACCCAAATATTTTAATCCAAAATTTACAACATTAAGTCCCTTACAAATCATTTATGTTGTAGAATAGCCATTCTATGCTCTTCATCAGTGTTTGTTTACGAATTAGAATTAATTCAACATCCCTCGCCATCTGGACAAATATTCGTAACGTACCAAACATGAGTCTACTTAACTATTAGACATTTTCTCCATTAAGATTTTTTTCAGGTTTTTTTATTTTTAAAACTGGTTATACCCCTCGTTTCTCTTACCAACTTACTATCTAATTAGGATCTTCCTAACAACATCGGCACGGCACTAAGGCTATGGGCAAGCGCTGCATACCATTGGCGCTTGACATTATAGAAAAGACTACACGTAAACAGTAAAATATACGACTGTGGTTATGTGTTGACGGGACGACAAATTGTAGAAAATCTTCTATTGTAAATATTATAGTAAGTGTACTGGACCCTCAGCAACCGACATTTTTATTGTTATTAGCCAGCAAAAGACTGACTGAATGTAATGGCAATACAATTACACAGGTGGTGCTGGAGAAGTTAGAAGAATTTCAAGTGTCAACAGGTCAAATGTTGATGTTTGTGACCAATGGTGCCGCGACAATGCGTTCAGTAATTCGTTCTCTTTCACAACACGATTGTAGATTATTACATGTTATATGTAAAGTGCATGCATGCTCTAGATCTTGTGGCAGAAACCATTCGACAATGTTTTCCCAAGGTAGATGCATTAATAGGGAGTACAAAAAAAGTGTTTCAAAAATCTAAACGTCTTCGCGAGTTTCATAGACAGTGTCCTGGAATTCCCGAACCGTAGCTAAGAGTATTTTATGTATGTCTGTATTACATCATTAGATGTCGAACGGTCGTTCTCCAAATATAAGAATATGTTTTCACCACAGCGAACATCATTCTCTGACACAAATATGGAAATATACCTGACGGTGCAAAGTATTTACGGATCGTCTCTAATTCGTGATGATGGTGATGATGCTAGGTCATCACACCAGTTAAGAGGGTAAGTAGATACATTGTTACATTTATTTGTAATACTGTATGTACGTTTGTTACGAATTACTTTGTATTATTATTTTATTATCCATATTACGGCGCGTACCTCTTGGCACGCAGCACATTTCCCACAGTCTTACTTTTCACTACTGCAACTATTTGTATATTAATAAAATTAGTTTCAATCTAATCAAAATATACCTTATATGCTTACTTCTTCAGCACAATTAGGCCAGTCATCTACTTTCCACTTATATACGACATAAAAACTTATTTTGATACCCAATAGTGCTTTCCCTTTACTGACCGACGCGACGCATAGACTCTATAAAAAGAGCAATTATCGCAAGACGCCGCACACGATCCGATGAAAGTAATTACATTCTCCATTTCTGCATCTAGCTATGCGGCACTTAACGATATATTATTATGGTAATCGTCGGTGCGCTGGGGTAATATCGTCACATGCACTATTGCCTATCCAATATCGCGCCGGCAGAAAACGGAGCCAGTGATGTATTATCGTCGCTGTCAAGGTGACACCCCAAATATATCGAGCGGCAACCAGCCCGTCAATCCTGCGTGGCGGCGGTTTTATCATGTCAAAAAGATATTAAAAATTTACAGCATCCAACTTGTACATCACGGTACCAAAACTTTTATCGAGCATTTTAAAGTTGTGTTGAAAAATGTTATTCACGTGGGTAAACTTAATCCCATGACGATCAAATAACAAATAAATATTTCGAGGACCATTATCAGGAGCAACATCAATATTAAATGTAAATGTTTGCGTTTTCACCTTAGAAAGACACGTAAGCCTGAGACGAATTCTCTGTTCTTATATTTTAAATTTTACTCCTAGGAAATAATTCACAAAATTACGATGTAGCAAAACATAAATTACTTTGTCTTTTACCACTGCTTATTGTAACAAAAGCGTTACTGCAGTTTCAGCACTTAACGTGTCATTTTCAAACTATTCACAAGTATATAGCAAGCAGATCGGGAATTTTTTAATAATTTACAGGTAATAAATCAAAATTCCCCATCTGCTATATTGCCCCTACTGTATAAACCCCATATTACCACATCTTGTTATAAATACTATTAGACACTGTAATTTTCATTATTTGTGAATCGTTTCGAAACGATGGTGAATATTCATGAGATGAAATGAGTGTTTACTATTACAGTGCAATAGGTGTAAATATTGCTCTATATTTACTGTCTCTTTTTCTGTGAATTCTTCGTTCACAATTACAATTGTTAGAGTATTTAAGATACACAATCTTAAAATGAGATTCCATGATTTTTTATTAATTGGTTGTACCTAATAAATGATCTGAAAACATAAATTATAAATAATAATACTTATTTTTATAAATTCATAAAAAAATAATTAGCAATATGTATAAAGAGTTTGTTTCAAAGGTTATTTTAACCAAATATTGTTTTTCTGGAAACAATTCTAGAACGATGAAGCCCTCCACATTGAACGCACTTCTTGTTAAATTTGTGATTATAATTAAATATCGGAAATTGATATAAGTATAAGTAGTCCTGACACTGTAGCTTTTGTTATGTCGATTATTTATTGTAATGGAGGTTTATTAAAAGAAAATGCTTTCTTTTTACCTGTACCTCTCATTTTGTGCAAATGCAGACCTCGGGGAGGGAACTTATTTACGTTTCACTTTCAATATTTTAAAGAACTTTCCCATTTACTTTTTTCGCGGGTCATTTTAGTCACAGTGTATTTATTATCTTATTAAATGTGGTGTTGACCAGGAATGACTTTCTAATTCTTTTATGTTAGAAATATACTTTACTTGGTGATCTAATACATAAAATAAATATGTTCTACATAAGTTCTTGAAATCATAGATCATAACAGGTCAGAAAAAAGAATCAATAACTGCTTTGGTTATAATTCAGAAAGTGTTGAACTGTTTGTAGAGCCTGATTGGTCTTGAAGCATATGAGTAGCTTCTCCGGCTGTCTCAATTTGAATTGTGGTCAACTCAAATTTATTTTCCATGTAATAATGCAACAGTGAAGAATTATTATTTCCATTTTCATTTTAATCTAAGATAACTTTCGTAAACCTAGGTTAAAATGACCTAAGTAAAGTCTCTTTTTACTAAGAGATGAATTTTGCAGGTACTACTTTTAATGTAGTTAAAACGACGTAAAATGAACAGTATTTTTTGTATAAAAGTTTCTTACCTTTAAAGTCGGTAGTAAACTTTAACATCTTAAAATTTACTTTTCTTTGATAGTTATTAAAGCTTGAAGCAATATACCTTTCGCTAATTTCTGACTAACCAACTTATGTCTAAATGGTATTATTTGTTCCAAAAAAAAAAAGACGATCCTTAAAAGTGTTGACCAAATTTATTAAAATATTTGTTTAGATAATTGCAAAATGTGTAAAATTGTGAAATAGTCGTTGGTGGATAGTACTAAGCAGGTATCGACCTAACGTATTTATGATTTTTGACAGAGAAATAAACAAAGTAACATGTTTTATTTCTCTATTTGATATCTCTATAATTTTGTATACTTATTAATTAATACTAAAATTATTATTGTTTCACGAATACACCCAATTATTAAGCAAAGAGTTAGACGGATACATCGTTACAATCAGCGTCACATAAAATTATAGGGTAATTAAGTGAAATCAAGTTCCCTTATTATAAGAAGAATCTTATTAGTGGATATCCAAAAGCTTCTGGTTATCCACCTAGCGCCTCCACCATTTATTACCTACAGACCCGGAAGACAATTTATATTGAGACTATGGGATTAGAAAACTTAAATAAAGCTTAACAAAACACATCTAACTAGTACTTCAAATTCGGTATTGAAAAATTTGAATGCGTGATTCGCTAATATACAATTATTGCCGAAATTTATAGATATGTACGATATTTAATTACCACAATTTCTATTAAAAACAAAAAGTAGAATAAAATGTATTCCACTTCAACGGTGTTTTAGTTTTAAAAAACACAAATAGTAAGTGTAACACAATTAACGCACATCGAATTCAAGTTTACACCAAGTGGTGGAGAAGTTTACACCAGACGTCGGCGTTCGTCGTCTTGACTTTTCTTCACTACTGATATGAAATTTCATACCAGTGAGTGATAAAATTCTACTAGTGCCTAGCGCTGCCTCTACACCAAAATAGTGTATCTGGATATACCTATATGTATACAGGTTGACGTCTATTTGGCATATAATTAAACATCACATCAGGTAGTGTAGAAGAGCTCAAGATGGGGTAAGAATTAGAGGAGTGACTTGAAACAAAAGTCACTTGTGAGGAGTATGAGTACTTATTAAGTTTTTCACTTAATAGCTTTCATATAGCAGAAATTGAATTTGTTCGATATTTGTTAGAAATTTTAATGTTATATTTAAAACAGTGGAGCACGTATTTGGTTCACTCTAGTTCACAAGTTTTGATGATTCGTTAAGTACTAACAAATTCATGTGAATATTACGAAAATGTTGATGAGAAATGTAGATGGAGTATCTTAAGGTATACACTAATTCATATAAATAATACGGCACAGTTATGTATAAATCCCTAATATAAATGAAAATAAAGAGAAGGATATGAATAGCGATTTGCTCATATTAAACTTTTAAGTCCATTCTCTATCGACGTTTTTATGTACCGCCGCTGATCCGTCGCGACGTCCTCCTCTAGCTATAACAGTGCAGGGTAGGACGAGGTGATTGATGTATGCAAGAAATGTAACCGTGCTTTTCGCCTACACTGTCGGCATCGAGCCGTTCGTGTCTCAGATGTGTGAATTATTACACGTCTTTCACAAACCTAATGACCTATTCGTCTGTGTAGGGAGACGGCAAAATCGATAGGTTTACCATTTTTTCCTAGCTTCTTTTCGTATAGGAGACGATCGCCTTGAAAACGGCTGAATTTGCGAACTCTAATATAAACTGAGCAGGAGTTTGAAATGGATGTATGTATATTGCAGACGTACGCGTGCCCATTTTACAGCTGTGTTTTTAACTGAGCGTATAAAAAGTAGGAGTGCTTCTAAATTTAAATCCGATTTAAATTGTACTCTGTAAAATTGTCAAAAATTAATTTTCATCATTTCATGGTCGAATTTTTGATGAGAAAGAAAATACGAAACATATACTTTTCTCATGAACATCAATAATGTTAATACCCTTAAAAGATAATTAGGAGATTTAGAAACGGCTGAACGGGTTTGAGTATTTAATCATATTTCGGTGAAAATAGAGTGCGACTGTTTTCTACATGAACCTTGGTGCTTTGTAGTCTGAAAGTACTGCTTGATCTTTAAATATAATTTTGTAATATATTACGTGGAAAAATTACTTTATGAACAAGAAAACGATTGAATAGTTACTATCAGATTTTACCGAGATTTAAGAACAACAATGCAAAACATGTTTTCTATCAAGTAAACTTGGATCCTGAAAGGTTGCATTTGATTCGAATTTTTTATCATTATGAATATATGACTTCCTTTACAAAATGAATGCATCAGCAAAACTTTTCATTATTTGTTATTATTTTATTATTTAAAGTTATATATCTCTTATAAGTTTTAAATCCCTAAACATTTTATGCAGGTGGCCTAGGATATCCTCTGTTACTACTGATAAGTAATTCTAATCATTTGACAGACGTAAAGTAACATTTTGTACTTTATTGTTAATAATTTAACGCTATTTAAAGTGATTTGTAAAAGGCAATACATTTAGTAACACTAGTGTTCTTTCTTTAAATTTAGTGTCATCAAGTGAATGGAACATTTTATCTAGTATACTTAGACTACTGAAATAATGAGATTATACTCCACCCCACCTGCAAATGCCTTATATAATAAGGACTAAACAAATTTGGTCAAAACAGCTATTCTCCTGGCTATATGAAAAACGTCAAGCACTGAATTAAATGACAAAATTTTCCGTATTTTTGTTTAACAGAATTAGCATTAAACAGTGCTAACTAAGTGATTCAGATTGTTCCAAAACCACAAGAAAGATGCAAAGTGTCACCTATGTCAGGATATCGCTAACTTCAGACCGGTTTCGACATTATCCTGGGTCTCGTCAGTGCAGTGTAAACCGCAGATGCAAATGCCTTATCGATCGAAATTTATGGGTGAACGGTTAGGAGAAGGCTTAATGAAGAATGTAAAGTAGAAGAGCAGCTATTGCACCACTGCTCATCAGATATCATAGAGTTACTAGACTACGTTTTACAAGAAAATAGGTAAACTGGACCCTTGGTAAGTGGAAGCGAGTTTTGTTTTCAGTCGAAACAAGAGTGTCTTAATTCACCAAATGGACATCAGCGACTCTGGCGGAGGCGACGAGGATAATGTTTGGTCTGGGGAAGAATTTGCTTCAATGCTGGCATGGATTTGGTTGATATAGATATGGGGGAGATCCATGAAAGTGTAGTAAAAATCATACAAGAACATGTGATGCCATTTGCCCTGTTTGTCAGGAACAATTTAATTTTTATGCAGGATAACGCCCGGTTCCACGTTGATAGAGAGGTACTGGACCGCCTTCGATTTATCAATATTCTCACCAAAAAACTCAGATATGAATCCCATAGAGTATCTGTGGGATGCACCAAAACGATCAGATGCCACCTATAACTCTTAGTGAACTCGAACAAGTCGTTCTTATCGAATGGGGGATTATTCCTCAGGAAACTATTCACCACATGATCAATAGCATACCCATGGATGTAAGTAAGTATCTACAACATCTTAGAGGATCTACACGGTACTGAATTTAAATTATTACGAATATAATTCACCTCCAAATTTTTCACAAAGTTTTTCATTAACACCGTTCTTATTGCATGGTTTTCCCTAATAATGCTACTCTAATTTATTAAACGCTAGTTGAAATCATTTAGTTATAATATCATGTAGGTCTGACGCGGTAAAAACTACTTTGATGTCGTACTTTGTGCCGTCAAAATTCAGTTCGAGAAAATCACTCACCCACTTTTACGTACTCACAAGTTTACGGGGTCTTTAAGAGTCTAATAATAATATTAATCCAATTTGCAATCAAGTATATGTCAGCGAGCACTCGTTACCTCTCACAGTGAAAGTGTATAAACACTAACAGAGATCCTTTGCTCTTACCGTAGGTAGTCTCTAGGTTACTGATCTTTTCCGATGTCGCGTGTGGAAGATACGTAAAACATAATAAAACTTCCCATACAGTGATAGAAAATGTACTTTGTCAATCCATTTAAATAGGAAATATGGGACAAGCAATAACCGAGGAATAGTCAGTTAAGTGGATCATGCTGCTCCCTGATTAATGTAAGTGCCACCTATTACGCGAGTAAAATAATGCGATTCGCAAATTAGAGCAATGGTAATGTAAGAGTGCGGTCGCGGAGGTTGATGCCAAAACGGTTTATATCAGCTTTACACCAGTTTAACGTAGACCACTATTCCGATGAGAGACGACGATATTATGAAATGGTATCAGATAGTATTTATGACCTTTGTATTGCAGCTAATGTTCTCCGTGCTGGAACAGAGATACAGACATTTAGACAAATGTACTCGAATAGCGAAGTAGATTTCGCCTCATCCGGCAACCCCCGTCTCCGTTTAAGAATAATGAGAATGTTATGGTGATGAGGCTACCGTTTACATCCCGATATTAAGCTCGGATATTAGCGCTTGTGCACAGACGGGGCCGATAATCCTCCAGGTGGCACGAGTGATCAAGGTATTGTCTAGCGACATTATTACTTCAAGCCCGCCAGTCATTTATAATGGTTAAATAAATCTTGTTGAAAAAGGTTCGCCTCCGCTGTTGGGCTTGTATTACATTAAGGATGCCTTTGTGCCTTATAAAAAAAGTTAGCACTCTTTTTACGGAAATTTTATCTGAGAAGTGTAGCCTGTGGGATGGCGGCAGATTATTTCTTCCAGTAAGCGAAAATGCGGGGATATTGATTCGATGGGAACGAATCAAAACCTTGGACGATCGTGTGGAAATATAAGATTATCTCCCGTTTAGAAACAACTAGGAGCGACGAAGTGAAAATATGAATAATATGCAATATCCTAAACCGATTTTCTTGGTTTGGATGAGCAACTATTTTACAGAGGGCAGCTTAGAAATACATCCTGGTCGTAAAGTAATAGATAAATTATTATTTTTCATTTTTTTATACAATTAACTATTTTTAGGTACAATCTTTAGATAAAATATGTGAATTTTTTTTATAAAATCACATAATTTAAGCAGAACAGTAATAATCATCCATTTAAAATGTTTATATGGGAAGAGGAGGTTGTAATAATTCATTTGAAAGAATTTTTTAAGGAGCTACGTCCACCGAGAAGCGCAAAAAAATCGTCGATTTTCGGGATGAATTGTATTATTACTTGATTATTATTTTTTATTTTTTTATTCCATTTACTATTTTTAGGTACAATAGATAAAATATGTGAATGTTTTATTATAAAATCACAGAATTTAATCAGAACCGTTCCATCAGCTTGCTACTCCTTTGATCTAATAATCATCCCTTTAAAATGTTTAAATGGAAAGAGGAGACCTGTAATAATTCATTTGAAGGGATTTTTAAGGGGCTACATCTACCTAGTAACGCGAAAAAATAGTCGATTTTCGGGATGAAGTGTATTATTATTTAATTATTATATAATTATTATTTTTTTATTTTTTTGTACATTTTATTATTTTTAGGTACAATTTTTAGATAAAATATGTGAATTTTTTATTATAAAATTACATAATTTAAGCAGAACCATTCCATCAGCTTGCAACCCCTTTGGTGTAATAATCACATCTTTAAAGTATTTAAATGAAAAGAAAAGGCCTGTAATAATTTATTTGAAGAGATTTTTAAGGGGCTACATCCACCTAGAAACATGAAAATATATTCGAATTTCGGGATGAATTTTATTGGAAACTATTAACGATAAATAAACATTTTCTTATTGAGGATAAACTTCTTGTAAACATGGTGAAGTGAGCACAATTTAAGAATCTTTAAAATCAGAAAAGATATGCCCGCCGATAGTGAAGAATCTATTTCGCGATTCAGGTTGCGGTGACCTCCTGCTAAAACTGATTACCTGAAATCAAAAATAGTAAACTATCACGAAGTTAAGTACATATGAGACATATTGACGATCGCCGTTTCCGAAAATTTTTCTCAAAAAAACGGCACATGAGACTGAAGTACGAAAATTCGGTAAAAACCTCAGTTATTATCGTAATTTGCTTAAACAATTTTGGCCATTTTTGAAAATTGCTATCGTCATTCTCTTAATAACGACTTAAAGCGTGAGTATGCCAAGTTTCAAATAAATCTGTGAATCGGTTCACTAGATATGACGATCACCGTTTCGGATTCAAAGGACGTTGCCTTTTTTCAGCATGATGAATTCTCGTGCTTGTTTCATCTTTCTTAGCGCGAGACATTTTGTGCGTATACATTATTACAATATAATAGGGAAAAATGCATCAAACAATGATTCCTCAAGTGTGTCGTTGATTAGTTAAGTCGATCATTGTTCCGCACCTGACGAGGGCGCTCATTGAGGGACGCGGGTAGCAGCATTAGCCGCCCCCTACCCCGTGACTGAAAGCTTTATATCTTTGTAAATTTTAAGGATATCTACTTCAAACTTTCATAATATATTCTTAAGCCTTCATATAATAATAATATATAAATAAATTATTGACATTTTTTAAGATTTTGGGTGGATATAGCCCCTTAATTCTTTCTCCAGGTGTATTCTAAAGATTGTTGATCAAATAATTCACCAAGGCCATATTGACGGACGTCGATCAAATAAGAAGCTTTACTGAGGTGATTATTACATTTTTCGTAAAAATAGTATCATGACTTTGCCACAAGATATATCATTTCCGTAAGATTCTTTTTGTGATTTTAAATCACCATTTATTTATCCTAGTAACTGAAATATTATGACTTAGTATTGTACTAGTAACTCTGAAGTACTATAACCAGTAACTTTAAATGCTATTGCTTGAATGATTTTTACTAGAAGTTAGTAAATTAATTTTAACAATACGTAAGGGTTTTACTTTAATCGATATGCACTTTCGATTCAAGTCAGTTGTTATTCTAATTCGGTATCAGTAGGTATTGAGAAATATATTTTCAATCGTTAAGAAGTAATATAACTAGAGCAATAAAAAGGTGCAAGTGTACCTGTTTGTTAACTATGTAAGTAAATAGGTGGATTTGCTGATATTATTAAAGCGGCATATATTGGTGACAAAGCGGTTTGCTAACAACATTTTTTTCTGCTTCTGGAGGATATTAACGCTACAACAAAGTCGCCACTAGACTATTAGAATAAAATCTATTTATTTTTAAATCATACACTGATGAATGGTAAGAGATACTGTTCGTCGAGAATAGGAAAAAGTGTGAGATTCTCTATGTTGCCTAGAAGAAAAAATGAGGCAACATTCGGAGGGAAAAAGATACAGTTTACGTACAGCCAGATAAAACTCTGTGTCTATTCACATTGCACATACTTACATCACTCTGCAAAGATCTCATTTCGAATGACTAAAGACCAGGATATTTACTGCGTACCTCGTGGGTGGTCCGATATCGCAGTATTGAGACTTATTCCTATCCTTGACGAGCAGTACGTCGTACTATGACAACAAACAAAACTGTTTTTAACGTTTAATAAACTATCTTAGCAAAATAAGTTTAGAGATAATCACATATAGTTAATAAAATTATATAGTTAATAGAATTTTTTTCTGTGTTTATTATTCTCAATAAATAATTGTTTCCCCAATTTCCATATTTGATGTAAGCTGTTTGTTTCACTTTAGAGTTTTATTTTCGACAATAAAACGTAGTAATATAAATAATATAATATTTCTTACTAGAAAATTTAAAAAAAGTTAAAAACGATTTCATCTGAAGTATCACATTTGAACTTGAATCACTCTATTCCATTTGAAAGTTTTAAAGGGTTTTCACACCAGGCACGTTGAAGAGGGGCGTATACAATATTGCTTAAGTGACATCATTTTAGAATTAAAAACTGAAATATTTTCGAATTTCTCATATAGAAAATTAATTGATTAAATATTAATTAGTTGTAATCTCCGAGGAATGATTATAAAAATAGTCTGAAATCGAAGTAAGCATTATGCAATCAGAGGAAATAATGTTTCGACTAACATGCAATATAAACAAAATTGTGTCGATATTTTCTAAATCGTAGAAGAAAGCTTTTTATATTTATCAAGAAACAGCTTTAATAGGTTTTTATTATATTTTTAATAACTTCAAAGATTTGAATAGTTTTTACAAGTGATTAGAAGATGTAAATAATAATTTATCTGTCAGTCAAAAACTGATTTTATTTTTCATTTAGGGTTTTCAGTTTTGAAAATGAAATTAGTGTATGATATGAAATTAATGTTTAGTTGAAATGTCTACCATATCCTTCATATGGTAGACATCTACCATATCAGGGTATATCTCTAGTTGCAAGCATTTTTAATTTTCAATGTAACTATATTTTACAATTTAGATATTCATCTTTAAATCTTCTGACATCTGATATGGAATACCGTTTTACTAGAAAAATTTCAAATATTTTTCTTAAAGAAGTAGCGGATTGTAATTAAAAAAAAGCTATAATGATCTCACAACTCAAACTAATAAAGTCTGAACAAATATTTTTTAAGTCAGTCATTGTTTTAAAAAAGTAATATCGACGTGTTTCGGGGGTTTTAAAAGAATTATTTATTAACAAAATTATGAATAAAAATTACCACGCTATATATGACTATATATGTATATGCAAGTTTCTCGACATATGTCGAGAAATATAATTATTATATTTTTGTCTAAATATCTCAATATTTGAACTGTAGACTTTTTTTTTTCTTGAAAAGTAACATCCCTGAAACAAAATTCTTAGATGTAAAGTTGATGGAACACGAACTATTATAGAAGTTAATTGCAAATTATATTAATAACAACATAATAATTGTAAAATGTAAATTATGGAAGCATTAAGTAAGGTCCATTAAAAAGCGCGCGTCCGCCATCTTCTGCAACAATTTCAGTAAATCCAGAAATATAAAAGAAGTTGCGAAACTTCTTCCGTAATAAGTCTTAAATTACTGTTCCTTTTAGGATTTCATTTCTGCTTTTATTTGTGCAATATTAATAAAAGCCGAGTAAAATGTAGAAATATAACTAAACCGAACTCGAAAGTAACGTAAAAATTCCTTAAAATTTGAAAGTTTTAAATTAATGATGCATTAAAGATTTTATGTGTTGGACTTTTGGAAGTTACGATGTTAAAGTTAGGACGAAACTGAATCGTACACGCGCTTAGCATGTAAAATCGATAGGTCGGCTCTCGAGAACTGGGATTCCGGAAGAATTGAGAATGAGGCACATGCTCCACAACTTAGTGATCTTTTACTTCATTTGGGTTCCGGCTATTTATTTTTAAAATATATATCATTCTAAGGTCACTGCTGTCAATAGCTGTAACTTCGAAGAACACCCTGAGATGTAATTTATTATATATTAACAAATACAATTTAAATACTCAAGCAATAGGCAATAAAATCTAACTTAAATCAACTAGTATATAAAAAATATAAACAAAATGTAGGGTGTTTCCTAAGTACGGTTCGTAACTTCAGGGTGTAATTCCTTGAGGTATTTTAATAAAAAAAATTTATATAAACATATATCTGGAGACGCTTATATTCCGAGATATAGGGTGTTGAAAATGTCAAAAAATTAATGTTTTTGCAAATATGTAAATCTTGAATGGTCAGTGTTACGTTCTCAAAACTTTGGAGTTAATTTATCGGGATAAATTAACTTCAAATCGGGACTGCGAGCTGACCAAGCTTGCTTTGTACTTACTTCAAGCTGCATTGCTATCTTCCTGGTATTACTCGAAAGATCTTCTTCTATCTGTATAGACAGATAGAAGAAGCTATACTTAGGTATAGTTTCTTCTAATTCAGGTGTTGCTGCTGTTGCAGGTATACCAGGAACTTCCCTACTACGTGTAAAATTCCAAGTTTCACACAATCTGGCATGTAGCCTTCTAAATGTTTTGCCACATGGCGTTACTCTGTTAGGATAACATTTCTGGTAAATTTGTCGAGTTTCTTCCGCATTTCCATTTGCTAAACCATAGATAAAGTGCATATTAGCCATTTCAGTGTTAGTAAAAAAAAATGAGAAACAAATAAGTACAAATGAAAAACACTGTACAACTTCGTGAAGGTTGAGATCATAGTGTAGGAATATGTTATACATGTGTACTTTTATGATTGTTGTTTGTAATACCCGACCGTTTTTCTAAGAATCGGTTAGTATTAAATACAAAATGCAAGACACATTTTTTGTTATTCATTGTTAGGAGCGCTGGAGAATAATGAAAAAAAATTAAACAAATCTTTGAAGTTTCACTTTTTATGAAGAAAACGACTCACGCCTAAGTACGCCATTGACTTCACATAAAATTTTGACTTTATACTAGAAATGTAGCTCTTTACTAACG
The DNA here is from genome assembly GCA_037954035.1 of Rosalia funebris. NCBI lineage: Eukaryota > Metazoa > Arthropoda > Insecta > Coleoptera > Cerambycidae > Rosalia > Rosalia funebris. The sequence goes on from JAZFAV010000032.1 coordinate 6,794,963, forward strand.
CATAAATTAACTAAAAAAATTTGAGAACGTAGTACTGACCATTCAAGATTAATTTGCAAAAATATTGATTTATTGACATCTTCAACACCCTATATCTCGGAATATAAGTGTCTCCAGACACATGATAATATATTTTTTTTATTCAAATATCGCAAGGAATTACGCCGTAAAGCTACGGACCGTACTTAGGAAACACCCTGTATACCAAAAACCTGCCAGGTGGAAGCTAAGAATTTTTATGTTTTACAACAGATATAAAAATGGTTTTTTCTTTGCAAATTTTACTAAATCGAATATAATCTATGAAAATCATTAGTATTATTACATATTTTATCAATATAATATAGTTTTTCACTAATTGTATACAGTTTTCCATGTAATTATTAATTTTATTTAACATCATCCACTTCATTCATAGTCTCACTCTGCCGCTATTTTTTTTACATTGTACCATTTGGAGTATAAACTTCCTTTATATAGAAGGATTACACCACATTGTCAAGTACTGCTGTAAATTATTGTTTCGGTTATATTTGAAGTGGATGTTGTTTTCACAATTGTACCAAAGAACAACCTATACCGAGATTTAAAAAGTATTGGTCAAAGGTGATTATGAAATCATAAGCTATTTAATCACGGACAATTAGTCATTGATTTTAAGATATATGATGACTTTAAAACGAAATTATACACGCGTAGTGTTTCTTTTCTTATGTGACAATTGTTACGATAGATAGTGATATCTGTCGCGCCAAAGAAGTGTTATGAAATATATATTTTTATAAAGTTCTTTTATAAGTTCTGCAGCAGTTCTATATACGAAACAGTTTTAGTACGTTTTACGTTTATCAACTTTTGCTATAACAGTATCAATTTTCAGAACCCATCAATTATGGTCTGGGATAAACATCTCCTATATATATTTATTTTTCGTATGGCTTAACATATGGATTCAAATTACAATAATTACAAAATACAAAATATCATAGTTATATATATTTCACAGTGCCAGATCCAGGTTTTTGATCCATTCGATCGCCGAGGGTGTAAGGGATATAAAATCGTTCGCATCTCCTGGGTATGCATCTCCAGTATTGGACAATGTGAGTTATGGTTTGGATGGGATCCCCGCAGTTACAGTCAGGTGTAGGCAGCTTACCCCATTTGCTTAGCATGTCCGCACATCTGCCATGTTTAGTTCGGATCCTGTTGGCAGTCTTCCATATTTGCCATGGGAGGTCGGATCCAGTGGGCTTACTCTGAACTGTCACTTTAGGAAATACATCCGGTGGTGTGGATCATTCCCAGGTCTTCTTCCATCTCTGTTCCACGTTGAAGCCGCTTGCGCAGAGTTCTAATGCAGTCTTGACTGGTGGTCTTCGGGATTTAAGTCTGCTAGAAGTTGCTTTACCAATGTCCTCATGTATGGGGAGTTGTTGATCAGCCATTATTTTATGGTATTGGGGAGCTAGAGCATCTTGTCTTCTGAGCTGTGGTGGAGCCATGTGGCTGAGTGTTGGTAGCCAGTATGTCGGGGTGGATTTGTTGCATCCCGTGATGTTGCGCATCGTGCAGTTCAGTTGTGTATCGAGTTTATGGACATGTCTACTGTTTAACCATACAAGGGCAGCGTATTCCGCAGAACTGTATATGAGACCCAGGGCAGAGCTACGTAGGGTGTTTGCTGTTGCTCCCCAAGTGATGCCGCAAAGTTTTAAAGATATTATTTCTTGTACGGATTTTGGCTGAGGCGTTATGAAGGTGCTGCTTGAAGGTTAGCGTTTTATCCATGGTGACTCCCAGGTATTTTGCAGTCGGATTGTTTCTGAGCAGCGTAAAATATATTGCTAGTTGTGGGTTTGCCAACTTACTATTTAGATGGAAGCAGGTACATTCAGTTTTATTTGGGTACATCTCCCATGATAGTACTGTAGTCACACGTGGCTCCATAAACGCTTATTGACAGCCGTGATGGTATTTTTGTATATATTATTTTGTAAACATTCGAAAGTATATTATGCTAGAACTCGGAACCAGGATACATCTGTTTCTCAGGGGTAAAAATGCGATAATTCCAGGCAATAAGTTACGTGATTTGTGCCCCAGCCATTCGCTTGTTAAAGACCTCGCAGATTAGGTCAATGGTTTATGACAAGTATGGCGTCTGATAATAACCGCGCCAGGCTATCGGCTTTTGGGATAAGCATTTCAATTAGTCAACTCCCGCAATTCACCACGAAACATTCTCTCCTCGTTCAGTACTAGCGTGCTTGATATTTAATTTATCCAAATAAACGTACCCATGGCAAAAACATAACCACTGGTATCATTTCACTATATGCACCCCAAAGACCGCCATAGTACTAATAATAGTACAATCATTGCATATAACACAAAGAATATGCATGCTTAATTTTTGTGTATGGTTTCTGTGAAGGAATATATATATATATATATATATATATATATATATATATATATATATATATATATATATATATATATATATATATATATATATATAAAAGTATACTGCCTCTAAAAGGGTATATTAGAAGAATTTCTCATTGACGACAATAAATCGTCAAACATATTGTTCCAAATTTAACCATTTAAAAGAATTTGGACAAGTTCAAATTCAAACATGGAATGAAATATTGAAGTGAATAAAAATTATGGTAGTGAGGTGAATAGATATCATAAGAATGGTCCAGAAAAATATCACATAAGTGAACAGACTGATACCTTTCAGTTAAGAGCATAGATGATCTTGAAAGAAGACCAAAACACTTTTATCAATATTCAAGAGTATGGAACCCGGAAGCAACTATTCTCTGTGCTTTCAGACGACATTAGAACAACTGTTCAAATATTCACAAGATTATTTTTACAGACGAGTCAATACTCACTATATATGGGGTGTATAGTTCTAAAAATAGCCATTTATGGGATCAAATCTATGCATAATTGAGTAAATTAGTTATCCATACAACAATCGGTTAATTAAATTAATAATCGGTTAAACAATCGGTTAATTGAACTACATTATTTTTGGAGAGTATTTTGTTCAGTTTACTTAAACATTTTGCAAAATTTTTGACCATATCTTTTACAATATATCCAGGCGAAAGAAATGTATTTCTATCACGATAGCGCAGTACCGCATTATTTGACGGAATTTAAACATTACTTTGACAACACTTACCCGGATCATTAGATCGAGCGTGGAGACAGTGTTCCTGTTGACAGTGACCAGCCAGAAGTCTGGACCGCAGTCTGAGTGGATTATTTTAAGGCATATATTTAATCACGCGTAAGTATTCAGAAGAAATAAATACAAAAGATGAATTAATTAAAAAATAAATGAGTGTTGTGAAAACATCTTATAATTATTATAAAATCCGCAAGGGTGAGATTTAAGAAATATATATGCCTAGAAAGTTTTAGTACATCTCCTTAGGATTCAATGCATAATTTGCCAAGTGAAAAAATGGTATATTATTCCCGTGATAATTTATAGTTGGATTATTATACACCTGGATATTGTACTCGGTACTCCAATAATTAGCACAATTGATATTTAGAGTGGACTATGATAAACAGGAGTCTCACGTAAACGAGAATGACGTGATGTGATATAATACGCCACACGGTGGAGGTCTAATTCAAATGTAATATATAGTGTAGTTGGTCATTATATAGGATGTCTCAGCTGGAACTATATGATTTGAATTGCACGCCATTTGTGTTCTGTCAAAGAGAGGATGTTAAGATTTAACGATTGTTAAATATTTAGAAACTATACGACATTAACGTGTCATGATAGCGCTCCCCATTTAATGTGATAGCATTACCTAGCATTAGCTTTAGCTTTATTTTCAAAGAACTATGGTGCAATTACTCCACCACTTCAGAATACGCATCAAACCCCAAATCTCTGTGGATGCATTTCTGTTTCGTGAGCAATATATGGATTTTCAGTACCCCAAATTCGACAATTTTGTTTCACCTTCAGCATCGCCTTCTTCCTTTTCTAACACCCAATTAACAAGTGTATGACTTTGTAATTTGTTTGTAACTTTTAATTGTTGTATCAATTTAATGTTGTATGTTGACAGAAATATAAATTTCTTTAAAATATGATTAAAATATGAATTGATATGTTTGGATACTCCCGTACACTTTCTCTCACTGCAGCTATTTTTTCATTTAACTGACCACGACGAGGACGTATTGGTGTTACCTTATCAATAACAGAACCCGTTTGTTTAAGTTTCTTGATTAAGTTACGAACTGTTAACTCTATACGCGCTTCATTTAGTTCTTTGTGTCAATTTTTCTTATTGTAACTGTACATGACCGCAAACTTTCAGAAAACAGTTGTACACAAACTATTCGTTGTTGAACTGTTAATCGCGGCAAGTTGACGTCATATGGTTTGTAGATGACAGTCATTAAGTATTGACGGCATATCTTTGACAGAACACAAATGGTATCTAATTAGAATCCGATAGTTCCAACTGAGACACCTTATATGATTGCCTGCTATACTAAGTATTACACACCTTATTTGTTTAAATTTTTACCACGTATTTAGAAAGTACATGCACAAAAGTTTCGAGCTGACTAAGAAAATCACTTTCTATATCAAACAGAAAACGTTTATGAACATCCATGTATTTGTCCACAGTCAAAATTTGTATAACCCATCATGAATCACCTGGTATATTATTTATGCACCTTGGGACAGATTTACGCATCAGGTTACAGGTATTACATTAATAGAATACTCTTTCTTAGAATATCACTCACTTCTTTGTCGCGTTAAGCAACACAAAATTCGGATAAAACTGTTCTATGTACATGTTGCAATATCTCAATGCTAAAAATGTTAACACTAATCCGCAGAATTGTTTATCTTTGTGGCTATAAATAACGTTTTTATAAAATAGCCCATATTATCGAAGTATAAATAACTTAAAAATAGTCTGCTGGATAAATGATCCGGTGCAATAGTTAACTTACTTAAACGTAAATATTTTCTAATATTAATCACGAGAACACGCAGAACAGAAGGAAATATTCAGAGAATAATACGTAGTTTATACCACTGAGCCGATATATAATTGTGTCGTGCCTAATGTAGTTTTTCAACACTTCGGTAAACCCTTGACAAGTCGATTAGCATAATTCGTCAATTTATCATTCAGAAACGAGGGAAAGTTTAATATCATCTGAAGGAAATGGGGTTGATCGTCTATTTATATATTTGAACTTTTTTTTTCTGTTGAGGGCAGAAAGTACTGCTATGGCAGATCACTTGGATTTATAAAAAATGTATGTACGTGTAGTTTTTAGAACCCTTATATCACAAAAAAATAAAAGGAATCATGTTTATAAGCAAGATGATCCGGAAACTTCAGGAAACTAGAGAGCATCGAATAATATGAATTTGCTGCATAAATATTATCATAAAATGCCTACTCTTTAATACAGGGTATTGAAGTTTTAATTTTTTAAACTTTTTTAAAAATTTTTTAAATTTTAGAGATTTTTGTAAAATCTCTCGAATGAACTACTATATTAAAAAAATTTGGTGATAGTAAAATGTCTCCTAAAACACTAATATTTTCCTGGTATAAAATTTACACAACATCATCAATGATGTCCAACTGCATGGTAGTGACCTTCTTTCCTACCAGAATTTTTATGCCACTGGTCTTAGCCACATTTTTTTTTAAATTGTAGACTTTTGCACAGTGCGTGTCTCTTATAACTTTTTTTCACAGGATCGATCATTTTATAATTAAATAACATGTAAGGATATTAATGTTTTTGAATAATTCTTGAGGAAGTACACTTACATTAAGGAAGAATGTTTGAAATCTGCGCAATTATTATTCGGCAGAGTTTTCTCTTCTAAAATTCTTGGTGAAATGCCTGATTAACGTTCTGGTAACGTTTTTTGTATATTGTGTTATTGTTATTCTTACTATATTAATATTATTAGTCTTCTTTTACTCTAAAATATGCTTTATACTAAAATACTAACAATCACAAAACATTAAAAAAATTACATCACTAACTCCACAAGTAAAAAATACATTTTTGTTATGGATTTTGTGATGAAACAGTGGAAGGGGGCAATTTGTGAATATCGAAGATTTTGTCTAAATAGGAGAATCTTTAATGGGACAAAATAGCCTTTTCTTAACTTTTTTATTAATGAATTTGACAGTAGCCAACGAAATAACAATCCCAATCGCATTCTTCGGCATTTTCATAAGAATATGAATAGAGTAGCACCGCATCTACAAATATCTAAGTTACAAATATTACGAACATTTTCAGATGACCACGGGCATGCATATTACCTACATCCCGTGGATGCAGGTAATATGCATTACCTACACCTTACACTCTGGAAATGCTGAAATTACGATTGAGGTTTGGCTTTTAAATTCAACGGAAGAAAATCTAGAGTACCTATTTTCACAAAAATGTATGAATGGATGAATCGTACTTGACTAGACGTGGAGTAACGAGGTACCATAATATTCATGTATAGGCATACAAAAACCCTCGAAAAATTCGGCCACCATAATTTAAAAATTAATTTGTCGTAAATGTTTGGTAAATTTTTGATAATAACTTTTATGGGCTACATTTGCTACATCTAAGGTTAAATTTGCTTAAACCCAAACTATTTTTTGAATCATTTTATTACCAATAACCTTCAGGCTTATATAGAGGATTTACTCGTTAACTAAAGGCATGAAAGCTGGATTCAACTAGGTAGAGTTTTTCCGCATGGAGCACTGCCAATGAAGAACATTATATTGCCAAAATTCTTGAAATACGTTGAGCCTTCAACTACTATTGTGTATTACACTTTTCATAAAAATAATGCTGATCATTTTGATTCCTTAGCAGTCAGTCAAGGTCACCAATGTAACTGATAAATCTACTTCCGCTCATCTACTTCCAATTCAGATTTATATCTTATCTGTTGTGACACGAATAAGAAGTCGACACGAATTGAATGAAATATGCACTAGTTGATCAGAAAAAGTTGTGGGTTGAGTTTTTTTTTGGTTTTATTATCTGCAAAAAGTGCAAAAACTGTAGGATGAACTAATCTCATCTGTATATGGCGATATTTAGAAAACCTAGAATCATTTACAATTACGAGTATAACGACATACTATTCAGTGAAAATAAAATGTATACATTGTCAACAAATTTTTAATACAAATATTTGTTTGTGTTCAAAAATGATCCAACTAATGGGTTATATTAAGAAAGTTAATTTTGAGTTGGAATACTAATGTATAGATACATACGTATATAGATTTGTTTTCTAAATAAACTTTCAGGTACATTTAAAATCTATTTAAAAATTCGAAAAACAATTATGCAAGGGTGTTATGCGGTTTTTTTTTGGATGTTCTCACTGATATTATAATGGGGTAATGGTCTTCATAACTCTTGATGACCATGGTGAATTGTATTCATCATCCGTCATCTTCTTTATATGGAAGACTCATTGCTATCATATATTTGAAAGTTATAAGTGCTAGGTATATATAAAGTACTGAAATATTGTTGTGTTGAAAATAGCAAATAATTAAAACTGAAAAGAGTTTCAATGATCTTCCGATTATGCTAACTTGGTTGACGAAACGCGTGTAGAGGAACGTGTAATCTTTCTGTGTTCGTGGAAACTTAAATTCATATTTTTGTTGCTGCATCGAAGGTTCCAGCCCTTTCCCAGAATTGTTATGCTGAGCATTAGTCCTTTGGAATTACGTTTGACAATCAGGGTGGTACAAATGACTTGAATATGAAGTGTCTTTCTTATGTCTCTCACTCAAGAAACTGCCTATATAATAATATGATAGAAATTAGAAATTAAATTATATACTTACACTAATTTATACGTATAAGCTTGACTTTAAACAGCTGCCTGTAGATTAGCTGTAAGATTTCTCTCTTTCTTCGTATTTTTTTTGACATTAATGTAACTAAAATTTTCTATTTATTTTCTATATATTTTCTAGAATACTCCAACATGTCATTAATATCACCGTAACCTGCATAGAAGTTAGTGATGATTTCTTGATGACATGTTTATATTTGTACATGTTCCGCAAATATTTAATAAAATTCTGTCTCCTGAAGAAAATAAATCTTTCAATATGTCGAATTCAGTACTAGGTAGTTTATAAATAAAATATTTGACTATATATTGATTGATAGATTATGAATAAACTGAATTTTTCTATTGAATACACACGCTGAAATTCCCTTTTCTAAGTGGCAGATGTTGTTTTATAAGAGAACAAACATTTTACTAAATTTCATTATCTAGGTATATATATTCTTTCCTTTGTTCTAGGTAAGTAACTTCCATTTGCAAGTCGAGTTTACCATTGGAGAATGATACAGGTAAGGGCCGCAGCATTATAAAACAAAAAGGGAACCCCAATTTCCAACCCTAAATCAGTACTTCGTAAAGAAAAACTGCACATAACGCTCGGCTGGTGGCGGGAATTTGGCGATTGAATTCTGATCCGCCTTACTGGCTTCCTATATTTCGCCATTTCTCTGTTATATAAATTGGACAAGTTCTGAGGCCGGGGGCCCGAATTAAAGTTGGATTTACACCAGCGCTTTGGTTAGGTATTCCGACAGAAGCATCAGAGGAAATGTGGTTTGAATCAAATTATACTGTTCATCTTGTCAGAGAAATTCTAGAGGATTGTATCAGGTTTGTTTTAAATTAGATAGGTCGTGTATTCTCTCGGACGAGCTCCTGCCTTTCTGTTTTATTTTTAAGGTTATTATTACTTTTAGGCAGTTCGCAAAGAACGGTAATGATCTGTCAAGGTCTACAATTATATTTTTACTGGAGCTCGAAAATCTTAATAATTATGTTATATTATGCTGTGTAAACAAAACTAAATCATTCTCTGTTACCTCGAAATGTACTTTATTTAAAATACATAATTATACGAATTATATAAATAAACAAATTGAACCGTGTTGAAAAATATTTAAAATACGATGTTTAAGAAAGTAAAATGGGAAACTAATGATGTTTTACGTAAAACACGGGAAAATATTTATAGTACGAGTATATACAATAACGAGTATCGTATGGAAATATTATTTGAAATAAATTTTACATGACACTCAAAATAAATTTCTTAGAACAATAATCAATAATTATTATTAATGATGCATAAGAGATTAATATTTCTCCCTTAACTATAAAATTAATACCGTTTAATGAAATTTAAAAATAAATACAGGGAATTAAATAAAAATAAGTCACAAATATATTACATACATAGTACCAATAATGCATTAGGTACATAATTATCATAACGTGAACACAGAATATCTTGAGAATTCAAATAGTGTAAAAATTATATTGACAGATTAAAAAAATACAGTGATGACAAAGTGATATTAGCTGTAGATAAAAGTACTTACTTCGACTACTTTACTTTCCTCTAAACGTATAAGAAATCTAATAAAGGAAAATAAAAAAATATTAGGTGAAAAAATGTTTTCAAATCTAAAGTAGATAGAAACACACGAACTAAACAGATGGATTAATTAAAATTAAATTGTAATTGAATAATAAATTGGAAATCAATTAAAAATTAAAAGATCTATACATGAAGAGTAAAAGAAGTGGTATTTATTTATTATAAGAGAATAAATTGGTAAATAAAGAATACAAAAGCATAGTATTTTATTAAGATTTACAGTATATTAAAGCATATTACAATGAAAATCCATTCACATCCATGTCTTATCGAAATCATTTATTAATATTATGAAATATACATACATATGTCTTATACACCGTGATGATAGCTGACGATGAACATTCTTTAGTCAACGTGGCATTTACGTAATATTTTACAGAAGACACATTTGTTTCTTGAAAATTCCCAAGTGATACTCCTCATATTGATGATGTTTTTTTTATTGTTAGAAGTTATATCCTCTAAGTGTATTACCGAGGGGAAGTACACGCTTAATTAAGCCTTTTTGTCATGTTGGTGACATCTGCAATTTTTTTAGAAGCACGATTGTTTTTTAAACACAACACTGTAACTGGTTTGACACTAGTTGTAACTGGTAATATGTCTAACGAGACTACTTAAAATGAAAGAATAAAAGTAATTATCAGTATTACATATAAAATACAAGGTGCGGCAGTCAATACTGACGGTTTTTGAAATATGATAATTCAATGAATTTCGAAGATTTAAAAATATATATATATATATATATATATATATATATATATATATATATATATATATTTGAAAAAGGAAGAGTGGAAGTTTATAATGTATCCAAAATTTTTTTAGAAAATTCATTATGTGGCAAAAATGATGTCAGGTAATAACCTCCATTTTCGGCGCACTGCTTGAGTCGGTTCGCGAAATTCGTCATCACTCTGATTTGGCCAAGGTTTTTCTGGTGGAATTGCATGAATTTCTCGCTGAACAATTTCTCGAAGTTCTGCCAAATTTCGAGGCTTATCAAGTATCAAGGTAAACTTTTCCCTTGAGATAATCCCACAGATAAAAAGTCACATGGGGACAGATCTCGAGAACGTGCTGCGTCTGTAATTCTTGTACAGCCGTGGCTCGTATAGCTTCACCGTTTGCAGGTAACCATGTGGTCCTGAAGGACCCTTCTCTTCTCCTTGATGTTCCGGCTGTTGTACCGCGAAAGCTTCTAACACAAAAGAATGGTGTTCCGAGATGGAATTCGTCTACGAGGAGGAACATTAAAATGCAACCGAAACTGTCGCTGTTTTAACACCACGGAATCATTATTTTTAAAATACGCCTCGACGGCGATCCCGAGGTGTGCAGGGGTCCGAGCCTCCACTATAACTAAACTTCCACAACCAGAGGAGACCCCCCCCCCTATATATCCCTACCAGGTGCTAGTTCCATTCAAAAACCGTCAGTATTGACTGCCAGATCCTGTAATTATTGGGATTATATTTATGATCATGATTTACTGGAATTGTGCAGACTATATTCATCAGAAAAATACATTAATTAACTTATTACTTCATTTAAATCATTGAATTAGTCAATTTTAATACCTACATAACAGAATTGATGTTATTGGGACATAATCGATTCACAATAGAGCACACTAATGAAAATTTGAACTAATTGCATATACATAGTTTAATTTATTACCAGTCAAAATGTTAATGTTTTATTATGTTAGTTGATTCTTTACAGTATTAGTATGAGGTCAAATACGACGACTGAAACGCTTTTTTCATTTTGTCATGAGACACTTTCCAACGCCCCCCTGAAATATAAGTAATAAAAAAGTAATTTTAGAGTTAACTATCAAAAATTAAAGTTGACTGCTGGTATCAAATTAATTTCACTATATATGTATTGACAGAGGTAACTATAACATTAATTCGTTGTTGCCTATATTTCAAATGAACGTATTTAAAAGTATACCATTATATTGTTTCTCGATAGTACAATCCTACAGTTATAATATTTCACATAAATTTACATCGAGTTTATTTTTTATCGGAATATCTTATTTGCTTCATGTATCATCTAGTACTTGTACAAATCGTCATCTTAATTTAAATAATTCTTTGTTTTATCAAAATTTATCTGCACGTAAATAGAAAAGCACAATAAAAAACTTCATTATAAATTAATGTATTCAGATGCTTCCGAACTTTATGAATATATAAACTTAGGAACTATGAGATATTTATTATAATTTAACATATATGGCAACATAGGGATTAGTAAAGATATAAAATACGTTTACGAGGGCAGTATAATTTTTACGATAGTAGATACCGGAGTAATAATATTTGCAACTAAAATTAGACAAGAAAATTATGACTACTTTAGGCTTTAGGTAATAAACTCTGAGTTGCATAAAATGGTTTTTATCGATAATATTATCTACAATTTGTTATCCTTCGATAAGGAAATCTTAATTTTATCTTACATTTCTCATAGTATCAGTGACTTGTTAGACGTATTTGTAATTTTGAGGTTGATATATAAGTTTTCACAAAAGATTCCATTCCATATACTGACTTTAATATTAATACGTTCAATATTAAAATAAATAAAGACACTATTGAATTATATTAAAATTAGAAAAGAAGACTAAATAACATACATACGAAGTCTGATAAAAAAATATGGTGAGCGAATTTTTATAGCAGAAACTGCTGACGCTACATCTGTGTGATAGCTTGATCCTTTAAGATAGTCAATGTCAAGTTTGAACAAGTTGTGATTTGTCAATTGACTACCAGAGCCGGAAGAGTGAGGATGTGTTTACCGTGTTTGTCACGTATCATGGATTTCGAACAACACATTAACATTACGTTTTGTTTTGAGTTGCAAGAAAAGTGCCAAAGAATCTCATGAAATGTTAATATCAGTATATAGTGATAATGTAGTGACTCTGTAGACTGTTGATAAGTGGTATGAGCGATTTAAACGCGGAAATGAGTCGGTTGAAGGCGAGCAACGGTCTGGACGTCCTTCGATCTCAAAAATAGACGAAAATATTGCAAAAGTGGACACAATTGTTCGTTCAAACAGGCAACTGACTATTTGAGAGACTAGCTAAGAACTGAACATTTCGTACGGGTCAATGGCTTCCTCCTTTATCACGACAGCGCGTCGTGTCACAACTCGCTTCTAATCTGCGAGGTTTTGTCTTAAAAGAATATTCCTATCTGTCAACATCCGCCTTACTCTCCGAATTTAGCATCATGCGACTGGGTCCTTCAAAAGGTCAAAACCGTGCTAAATGAAAAAGGTTTTGACATCATCTCCGACATTGACAGAGCCGCGATAGGGTAGTCGCAGGTCCTTCCGAAAGAAACCTTTCAGAAATGCTTCTAATAATGGAAACAACGTTGGGATAATGGCATCGCTAGTCAAGGATAGTACTTCGAAGGAGATTAGTTCAAATTTGAAGCTATGCAAAAGCATATTACTTTGTTTATAATAAAATTATTCACCGTTTTTTTTTATCAGCCCTCGTAGGTATGTATCTACACGGCATTTTTATGAATATAGTAACTAATAATTTCACACTGTATATTATAGAACAGACAGAAAAGGTAATCGGAAGATGATGATGTAAGAAGTGGCTAAAGTATGTGTAGTTTTTGCATAATTAATTTTAGTAAGTCTTGAGAAAGGGCTGGAACTTTGGATCTAGCAACCAGATCAAAAAACCATACTCGACTCATGTTTCATCAATCAAGTTATGTGGTTAATTAGAGCAGTTTAATTAAAATTATCATCAATTTTAATCATCTCCTGATGGTGCCATCTTAGCTGGCGAAACGTGCATCGAAAAACATGTAATCTTTCTGTGTTCGTCGAAAATAGGCCTCCTGTTTTTATTTCTGTACAACACAGAGAGACTATTTTATTTTGTCATTAAGTGTACGACCATTAAACCGCAGCTGATATGTGCATGAACGTAATACCACTATTTCGATCTAATTAAAGGAAAATTACAATGAAAACCGCCAGGGGAATCTAGATGTGGGCAATTCTTGTGCGCCAGATCGGAAAATACGGCCGATTCGAAGTTATCGCAGGTGTACGTGCACGTTGCAGTGAAACTGGCCGCGTCCGCCGATCAACTGAAAAACAGCTGGTGAATTCAAACTGCACTGATTCGATTTCGGTCTCAAGAATGGTTGATGGTTATGCATTGAACGTAGATAGGAGAGGACCAATCTAATATTAGATTAAAGTGCTGTGTGGAACGAAAATCGATTTCCCTTATTATATGCGAAAATAATAACATTTCTCCACAATAGAAAGTCATAAATATAGTTAGTGTATATGATTAAAAAATGTCAAAACACGAGAGCTAGAGTAACATGTAGTAAATACAGTATATCAATAAAAATCTAGATATGGCTACATCAATTTTGAATTATGAATAAAATACATACCCCTTTTTAGTAACGATAAATTTTAATATGGAGCTTTACTAATTTTAGCATATTCTTAATAATTTATTATCCTGTAGACCATAATTCTAGTATAATGACTATAGGACAATTTGGATTCTTGTCTTCTCGTGTTTAATATTGAGTAAAGAACAAAGTTTTAGTTATCTAAAATCAGTATTCATAATATCTATGTTTAATTGATTGCTGATTTTGGATATGGAGAAACAAATATGTTTCTCTTAAACGATCATATTTAAGGCATATTTATATTCGCATTTATTAGATAAGAAACGCATGTGAAATAAATGTTATACAACCAGAGACGTATTAATTAATTAATTAATACAGAGATTAATAATAATGATATTTAACCAGTGAGTTGTGGGCTGGTGGATTTTCTTACAAAGAGGGAATCCGTTTAAGAGTTTCGACGTAATTTTTTTTGTTTTTATTTTGAAATAGTTTAAGTGACAATGTAGCATAAGTCTTATTATTTACAGTCATCATAAATTTCTCTTGTGAACAGTACACCATGATTACTTCTTTGCCTTAGACAATAGATGCAACAATACTTCTTATCAATTGTTCTTCTTAAACATAATCAGTGCGGCTATATTTTTTGATTATGCTTATGTTTTTACTGTATAATCTAAAAAGCTGGAGGAATTATTTTCAAAATGGGTGCAGATCGATTCGAGTCAATTTTGATGAACAATATGGAAAACTGTTTTTATACAATTTGCTGTCATTAATATATGTATTTTCTATTTTTTTTTATATTTTTTATTTTTGTTTTGTTTTTTATTTTTTGTGCTATTTACTAATTTTATTTTGACAAAAGTTATACGAAATATATCATTTATATCACTATTTTAATTTAGTGAAAGGAGACAAAGAATTCATTATTTGAAGAATATTAAGATAAATAAAATAAAATTGTTTAAGGTAAAGCTAATGGAAATAAATAAATAACCCACTGAAGTTCGAAGATAAATAAGTGAAGAATTATCTTAAAAATATCTTAAATAGCAAGAGCAAAAAGATAATATATGTATAAAAAATAATACTTAAATATACATAGTTAAAACTCCGAACAGGGAAAACTTTTCTTTAATATAGCAGTAAGACTACGTCTTTTTAGATTTATTTTACATTCACTAATTTTACTTTGACAGATTGCAGTATTGATACAAATTATGTGATGACTTGAATTAAATTCTAAATTATACCAAATATATTGTGTGAATGTGTAAAATCATTGCAGGTATATACCAATATATAATTTTATTCAAATACATTGAAACATTGAAAATAGGTTTCAATGTAATTTTTTCACTTTTAATTTTTAGAAATTTTAATAATATGAAAACTTGAGAATTAATTGTTTTTCTATTGGACATATGGATCTTGCTATTCATATAGAATTGGTGACATGAGATTTTCAGCAAGATCAGAAGAAGCGTAGAAATATAGGCAAAACATTTCGATTTTTTGTTAGGGTAGTAGTCACGGAATATGACCATGAACAGTAGTAATTTGCTGTCCTAAAAGACAGTCGTGTTTAAATATTTTTACCGCCAGCAAGAAACAGTAAAAAATAAATTCTGATATATCTCAAGGAGTATCAATAGGAATTTATTTATTTATTTCCAGGTAATTACAAAGAGGAAGTGAAAGAAATTACAAAGATTTATTATTTCAAAAATATTAAGATAAATAAAGTAAAATAGCTCATTGTAAAGCCAATGGAAATAAATAAACCCACTAATATCCGGAGCCAAATATGTGAAAAAAAGTATTTTAAATAGCAAAAATAAAAAAATGTGTATAAAAACTAATACTTTAAATATACATAGTTGAGATTCCAAACAGGAAAATACTTGTTTGTAATAGGACAATAAGACTACGTTTCTTTAGATTTACTTAGATCTTAATAGGAAAGAATAAGGAAAATAATGTAATTATTAGTTGTTCATAGACATAAGTACAAATATAAATTTTTCTAAAACTTAATACAGAAATATAGATGCGTTCTAGGACTATATTTGCATATACAGAAATCGAATTCATTCTCTTAAAGTATATACCTATAGATGAGGACAGATAGATCTATGCTTAGGGAGAAGTACCACTCCCCTCATTGTGACTAGAACCCAAGCATACAATGATGCCCTCAATACTGGGCCCTGTCCTCTACTCCATCCAAAGTATTAATAAGATTGTTGCAGCAACCTCTAGAAGAGCATACGGTAGGCCACTCATCAATGTAGTGGCCGCAAAGCAATGTGCTGCACTTTCACTACTTCTGCATCGTGCAACAGACCTGAATGCCCATGGCATCTTCCTGTCGTATTGTCTAATCGTATACTCCAATGTACCAGAATTTTAGCAGAAATTCTGTTACCAGAAAAGTCAGCAATGTACATAAATATTGAGATATATTGTACTGTCAATATGAAGATTTCGGCTTTTATAGAAATATAGGTGAGAATCGGAAGAAATTAATTTAATTTCAAAGATGAAGTTTTAAAGAAGAGTTAAAGATAGAAGAAATTCTGCAAGACTGAATTTCTTTACGTCATTTTAATATTTATAGATGTGTGTCACTGACATTAGTTGTATAAATTGTACACATTCGTATATTATGCACAAACCATGAAAACATATCTAAACCGTTTTATTAAGTTTTAAATACAGTTAACAGGATTCTAATTAGAATCCGTCAAGATATCTTAAAAAAGAATTAGAAACCTTAAAAAAATAAAATTTCTTTGACCTAATATGGGTATTTAATAGAACTGTAGCATGAGAAAGGTCTAAATATTAATACAGAAAACTCTGTAAGATTAAAATATACTCATACATCATTCGTACAATCCACTTCACACCACACATACACACTGTTATATTCTGCTTCCGTAATATTTATAACCATTTCATTGCAGATTCGAATAGTTTATTGACTCGATTAAACATGTTTTCTCGAAACGTTCATTAATTTGCGACTCATTTAAGGAGTATGATTTATATTTACCGGCAAACATATCTATCTTTATTCTTGTGAGCAAAGAATCTCCGGCGACTGCATCTAGACGAGTTATTTAACTATCTATTTGTACATTCGAAGCGTTGCGGAGAAATAAGAAATAATTCTTGGTATTAGTGAATTTTATTGAAAAATTTAGTTCAGCGGTTTACGACTTTCTCGCCAAAATACAACTTTCTGCTTTTATCTATAACGTAAATCTTCCACGAGACGTATACGATCCTATTTTATAATATAGGAGAGAAAATTGTAAATGTGTTAGGCGGAAAGAGAACAGCTTTAAAACTGTTAAAAGCAGTAGCATAAATTCACAATGCTACTATCTAACTTCTATATACACTAGGCATGCTCGTACTTTTACAAATTTCGAAAAATAATGTGTTAATGTGTTAAATATATTTCTATGTTAAATCTTCATATTCTAGGAATTCACACCACGTGTTAGGTTTTCGGGAATATCAGGATGAGCAAATATGTATTTGGGAACTAATGTGCTATAGTATAATCTAATATAAATGAAATAAAATGTATGGATGTATTGCAACATTCTATAAAATGTTATACACCTTTATTATATTTGACGAGTTTTCACCAACCGAGTTGGAATTGTCAATACGTCTATATCACCTTAGTCTATATCTTTACGTTCACTATATGCGAAAAAAGTAAAAAAATACAAATCTTAATCTAGTTAATCTTAATCTTAATCTAATTAATACAAATCTAGTTAATGACAAAACATCTCAGTCTTATCTTATATATGCGAGCAAAATTTGTTAAACTAATTATATTAAGAATTATCTTGGTTAAAGTTATTGTAAATATTAATATAATTCTAGGATACTAACATTTTTTTTAATTGTTTAAAATTATCAGACAATTATAGCGAATGTGTTTTTGCTATTTTAATACGCAATTTGTGAACTAAAGTTTTCTGCAAATAATATAAAAGTTACATAATTGAAATCTATTTTCGTATTGATGTGCGAGCTAGTGGAATTTGGGAATGCAGTAAGTGTTTAGGTTTGTTAATTTTTGGAAAAGGTGCTGGTTGACTAACCGCCCATTACGTAATCGTACAAAAGTTTTGAATAACGTTCGTCAACCGTCAAATAGGAGACCACAAACCCCTTTCAACATGTGTCACAAGAAATTGGAATCTCGAGGAATTGAAACTTTCTTACCGACTATGCTGAACGATAATAACGAAGAACTTGGACTGGCATTCAGATAATATGCAATTATATAGAGAGTGTCAGTTGGAATTATAGGATTTTAATTGCGCGCCATTTTTATTCTGTCAAAATTGTCGTCACCGGTCAGATGAAAATATTGCTGTAGTGAGAGAAAGTGTACGGGAGTATTCAAACACATCAATTCGACGTCGTGCACAACAATTGAATCTGTCAAGAGCCACCACGAATTGGATTTTAAAGAAAGCATACAAAATAGATAGTGGTTCTTAATAGATTCAATTGTTGTGCACGACGTCGAATTGATGTGTTTGAATACTCCCGTGCTGACCAACCACAATGAAGACATATTGGTGTTGCCTTATCAATAACAGAACCCGTCTTTTCAAATTTCTTGTTTAAGTTATGAACTGTTAACTCTATAGGCGCTTTATTTTGTCCTAATTTTGAGCCAAATTTTATTAATTCAATTATAAATGATCGCTCACTTTCATAAAACAGTTGTACAGAACGCTGACGTCGCATGGTTTGTAGATAACAGTCGTTACATTTTGACGCCCTACCTTACAGAACATAAACGGCGCGCAATTAAAAAGTCCTATACTTCCAACTGAGATATCTGAAACTGAATTTTTTTTCCAGAAAATTCTTAGTAGCCCTTTCCTCATGCGAGTTAGTCTATATTCGCCCTCTCAATATGTCTCTATTGAAATAGGACATTTCTACAATTAAAAAAATTATTTCTTATTTATATTTTTATTTCTTGTAGTTTTATTAATTTCTTAGTGTATATTGGCGATTATATATACATATTATACATACGTGTTATACATACGGTATATGTATTAACCATACAATAAAATCAGCACTAATGTTTTATTTGACATTATAAATACTATTACATGTCAAGAGATATTTTTGAGATCTACCCTTTAGTTTTTTGACACTCTGAAAGATACCCTTTAATTTTTTCGAATCGTGTTTTTAAAAGTTTAAAAAAAAATTACTTTTTAATGGGAAGCTCCATTTTTGATTGCTTCATTTGAAAGAATCCTTTTTTATATACGGCTAAGTAAAATAGGAGATAGAAGTAACATAAGAATTACACTAAATGTTCAAAATATGCTCTATCCACAGCTTGGCAATGTTCAAGATGGTGAATAATTGTGTAAATTAATGTTCTTGTTTTAAATTTTAATAAACAATTTCATTAGCTTTGTCGATTTATTACTCAAACATATTTGTATATAATCAATTGTTTATTTTGCTTTACTGTATGTCAAAAGAAGAGTGATCAGACGCAATTAGAAATGGGGTCTTAAAAATACGGTTAGGGAAAATTTAAATGTAGCTCTTAAAGTGACATTTCAAATACATCTTTTGATATGACCGAGTGATTTTCAAGCAACAAATACCACCTTTATTAAATTTATACGTTACTTTTCATACTCATTGTATAATTCAGCGATAAAAATGTTAATTAACTCATTATCATATTTCAAATTTAATAAAAAAATTACCATGTAACGTTCAGTTATGTGTAGCATATTTCCGCTAATAAAAAGATTGCTGTTAAGGAAATAATAATTATTTGCATTTCTATTAGTAGTAAAACATAGATAAGAGCGATAAATATTCCCCTTACTTGTTTATTTTACAACAAAGATACTATTACTCTTGAGTCTGTATAATTACTTGTTTAATGAAAATTGCAAGGGTGAAATTCATTTGGAGAGTAATTTCTATGTAAATTAGTAGTTGTAAGTTTTAAAATACCATATTTTTCTCGCGAAAAATAATTTGTATGAAACACCAAACGGTGTTGCATGTACCTTTGTGCTCAGCTAACCTTTGTGAGTACGGACATGCTAAAGTCGTAAACACATCTTATGTACTCTTATTTATGGTTAATTATTTTCTATCAAGGCTTTCAGGATCATTAACTTCGTTACTTTATCTGGAGCATTATCAAGTCAGGTTGAATTTAGGTCCTGCTTAATATCCTCATGGATAATTAACCGAGAGAAAGGTAAAAAAGGGTATGAATATATAGGGGGAAAAATAAGATAAAATCAATGCTCTTTGTATCAGATTAAGGCTACCAAATCCAACATAGTATTCAATAAAATATAATTTTTAATTGTATTTTGAAGATTATTTTATTTACTACCATTCTAACAGTGCACTATAGGGCTTAATTAGTCTCTCATGAATAAAACCAAAGACAGCAAATCTATTTGAAAGCCAGGAAAAACCTTTTGTTAAAATGATCGCTATAGCACCTAGGCTGATATTTCCAAATTATCATATATAAAGGGTTACTTAAGACTTTGCATACACCTAGGTTCTTAATATGAAAATATTTGACGAAAATGCACAAATAGTTTGATTTTGTTTTAAATTTAGACGTTTCAGTGTTTTTACTAGTAAATGTAATGTACCTAACTTACTAGTAAATGTAATGTATCTAATCGTATAAAAAAAATCTATCTATCTATGGTGTATAAAAACGCTGGAAAACAATTTTATTCTAGCGTTTATTTCCCATTTTTTGGCCTAAAAACAAAACAAAATGTGTTTTAAACAATTTTGTGTGTGTGTGCCGTCGTTGTAATTGTCGTCGTCGTCGTCGGCATTAATAAAGTTTATTGTTAGCACGATAACTCAACTAAATCGTGTCGGATCGATCGGGTTTTGACTGATTCTGGTCGGAGACGTCTTTCAGACGACACTTATTGATTTTCAGGTGGATTGAATACACTATACCATGTTCATGGGTCATGAGTCATGAGAAAGCACAATGGTGGACTATTTGAGAATTTTTTCTTGTTAGCACGATTAATAAAATTTCTTTTTAGCACGATAATTCAACTAAATCGTGTCGGATCAATCGGGTATTGGTCTTGAGGTGGATAGGACTCACCCCACCCTGTCCATGGGTCATGCACAATGCACATGGTGGACTATTTGAGAAATTTCTTTTTAGCACGATCACTCAATTAATTCGTGTCGGATCGATCGGGTTTCGACTGATTCTGATTAGGGACGTCTACCAGAAGACATCTATAGATTTTTAGGTGGATAGAACACACCCCACCCTGTCCATGGGCCATGAGAAAGAACGATGGTGGACTATTTGAAAAAAGTACAATTGCCGCATAAAACACATATTCTGCATTTATGTGTTGGTTTATTTTTTCTCGGCCACTCAATTTCGAGATAGTGATTGATGCTCTACGTGCGGAAAAGTACATTTTAAGGTTACAAAACTGTTTTCCTTGTAATTTATTTGATAAATAGACAAAAACACTTTAGGACTTTTCAGCTCCAGAACATACTTGGTTGAATATAAGCACATTTTAAAATAAACTTAATTTTGTTGTTAGAGAAAGCACATCATATTATTGAGTACAAGGGAATTAGCCAGTTTAATTTAATCCTGATGGGGTATCAGGCACCTCCATTCCACTATTTTTAAGGAATATATATATATGCATAAAATGACACAATGACCATCTAGTAGTCATATTAAAAAACAACTTTCTTTGTTCAGGATGTGATAACAATAATACAATACACGATATTTCATAGAAATATCGTGTATTTTTAGCGCAGGTACGAGTACACACTAAAAGCTCTCGAAGAGAAATATTCTACAACGGAATCGGTCTGTCTAATTTAGTCTCGATGGCGAATTATGAAATTTGCTTAGTCACTTAGGAGGCAATGCCATTCTATGTATTTAAAATTATGGGCAACAGAATACACATAAATTGAAAGTCTTATTATACAACATACTTCTATTCCGTTATGTTAATTTAATTTCAGTCACTATATTCCCCAAACTGAAAATGTATGTGTACAATGAAACTACAATGTTTGTAATATCGCTCTGATGTATCTTTAAAAAGAACACAAAATAATAAAGACTATTGTAACGGACAAAACAAAATAAAATATTTTCATTACATGTCATATAATCCCAGCCGTTATCTAAATTATGGCACAGTTTAACAAAAGTTTACTATTATTTTATGTTTCCTAGTTTCTGTTGTAATCCGTGAAAGGGAGGCATTTCCGTGGGGCATTAATGATGCAAAGGGCGGAAAATTCATATATAAAATACCCATTATATTTAATCATCAAATTATTATTCTGACGATGTATAGACGAATGTGTCACTTTAAACTGACCGTAATAAAGATTAATGATTCCATTCGATAATAATTTATTGGCAAGGGTTTCGTCGAAATTTCTCTCTCTCGTTACATTGTTAACAAGAATTCAATCTTCCCCGACTATAAACATGGCTATTGGATAACATATTGGAAGCATTCTATATAGGAAAAGCCTCCATCAATATTTTTCCTGTCACAACTTTGCTTTACAACTTCATAAACTAATCAATTCAGACGATCGCTAAAGTGAACCTATTGTGTACTGTTTGGTATTGTAGCGGGTTTACGGCCGCGTTTTATTATATTGCATCGATTGAACATTACGTGCTAGGGATTGACCGGATTAATTAAAAGTTGTTAAATATTGACACGCCCTAGGTTAAGTTTGACACAATGTAGATAATTTTAGTTTTAGAACTTGTTACAAGTATCTGGTTGTTTTCAAGGGTGATGATTTATTAAACTCGGGTGGATTGTGGAAAATCCTGACATTTTTATGTTATTAGTCTTCAGTAATATGTATTGTAGTTTTACCGTCCCAACTAGTGTTGTGGCAGAACATTGAGTCCCATATTGGGGCAATGAATATTATTAAATAGTTTGCTAAGATCGGTTCACATCTTACTCACCTAGATTCATTCGTCTCCAATTACACAAGCCAACAAAGATTTTGTGATCGGACATTTTTTGACTTCTTGTCTTAGGTCATGATCTACAGAAACACTGTTTCTTTGTTTCCATGACGCACCAGTATTTATAAATATACATTGTACATTAATTTGTAGTTTTTAAAATCGAGGTTCCATAAAATAAAATTCTGCTTTAATATTTGCGGTGCCCCTGAGTTTAATCGGTTCGAATTGTATACACAAGTGTGGGGGATTTACAGAAACATAATTGGCCGGTGAGGATTCTGGCTTTATACTATTCGGGTATTTACAAAATCGCTGTAGTACGTTTTTAATGTGTGTACGTTTACTCGTGACATCGCGTCGTTGTGATTTTATTTTGTTTTAGAAATGCCTAGAAGTTGTAAAAATAGACCGAATATATTTTGTTATAAACTTAACATATGCTTCAAAAAACGTTATTCATGCAAATTTGGTTGATGCACAGAAAATTCTTATGCCGCCGTTTTATATTAAATTGGGGTTAATGAAGCAATATGTAAAAACTATAAATAAAAATGGAAATTGTTTCAAGTAAATTTAATGTTTGCTTATGTGGCAAATTTCCAACTCTCTCTGAAGCGAAATTAAAGGAAAACATTTTCGTAGGACCACAAACAAAAAAATTAATGCAGGACCAACAGTTTGAAGAAACAATGACAGAAATTGAAATAGAATTTTGGATATGCTTTAAAAAGGTTACAGAAACTTTTTTAGGAAATTAGTCACATCCGCAGTATGAGGAAATTGTCAACAAAATGCTGGATAAGTTTAAGCAACTTAGAGGCAATATGAGCATAAGAATTCTGCATGTTCATCTGGACTACTTTCCAAAAAATCTTGGTGCTATTGTAAGGAGTGAGGAGCAAGGTGAAAAGTTCCATGAAGACATAAATGAGATGGAAAGGAGGTACCAGAGTAGAGGGAATGTGGCGATGATGGCAGTAAAAATTTATGTTCTTAAAAATTAAGCAATGTGAAACTCGAATCGGATATATTGGTTAGTTACCCCAAATACGGTAATTATTGAAAGACATACACAAAAATATAACAGTCAAATAAGCATTCCACAAAACCTTCAATATGAAGTAATACAAAACTCAAAACGTATATTTGTCGAACCAAAGACATGGCACCTAATTAAAAACGCAAATTGTTAGTTAGAACTGGACACAAAGGAATTAATAGCTGGGACATTTTTGAAACCTAAAATTTTTTTCTTTATTTTAATATAAGAAGTTTCAGGACATCTGAAACTTCTGAAAAGCTGAAAACTCAGTACTGTTAGTTGTAATTCAACTAAAAACCTATAAAGACTTATACTGCAGAATGTCATTAAAATATATGTTCTACATTCACGTTTACATTTCCTCGTAAAATTTCTTTTCCCCCACTGTCTTGGCATTGTTAGCTACGAATTTATATCAGGATATAACAAAGATTAAAGACCGTTACCAAAGTTGGATGCAGTTATGTACCGAGATTATTATTATATTTCACTGCAAGAAGATTCGACCTGTCACAAATGCAATCGTTAACATTCAAAATAGTATTTTAAGTTATATAGGTACAATCATTGAATATGTTTAAATCCATGTTGGAATTAGGAAATTCTTTAAATATAAAATTCCCCATTCTTCATAAATCATATCAATTAACTATATATTTACTATTAAAACTCTAATACGCCAAGGTGAATAGATACTATACTTTAGTCACTATACTTCAGCTATTGTCATCAAGCAGAAAAGTCGCAAATTATTAAATGACAGCAATAAGTTAGTACATAGAAAGAGACCATACCTCCAATAATCGGTTCGATTGTTCCAGAGGCAGAATACGCACGAAAAAATGTTAGACAAACAAATAATTCCTAAGACACGTACCAATTACCTCAATCACAATTCCCATCCGAATGTCAGACCCAGTCGAATAATCGATAACTCTCACTCATCGCTTTTCCTCCTGGGCTCTTACCGCTGAAAAATCAATATAATTTACTTCATGACTTATTATGCACGAGGTCCTTCATGTCATACTTTGTCCATTTGCCCTTCATCCCACACATTGTTAACCCTAATTAAAATTAAACATATTTTTATACCCTTATTTAACGTCGGTTTATTCCTGCTACAAGACCGGAGACGAGCTACTCCCAAATCTGGAAATGTTGCCAAATCCTCGCCCTTGTAGTGGAGTAGGGATCTTTTACTTGCTAAATACTTAATAGGTAAGGGACCTACGGTTTTACATCGTATCCGAAAGATGGTATGTCTACTACACAAACCTTGCCAGTCATAGACGAGCCAGCATATGATTTCCCATTCTAGGGGTAACCCCGTCGGCTGTTTTTTTACACTTCTCGATGATCCAGCGCCAATTTAGGCTACTACCCTTATTATAAACTTTCAGATTATTATTTCTAATAATAGATCTGATTGCATTTGTCTAGGTGTATTTGTTTGCATATTATGTAGCCAATAATAGCAGCCAGACATAAAAGAAGTTTCTGTGTTTCCAAATGAAACTCGCATAAAATACTTATCCACATTAATCTATTTACAAATTTGCATTGTTTACCTTACGTTACGAGACAAGCGAGCCGTCACTGTAAATTGTTCAAAGTAATATATTATGTAAATTTCTTGTTGATTGTGTTTGTGGAGTAGTTTAAAGTTTTAAAGTAGGCGATAAATAGTTGACTGTCGCGAACAGCTCGCCCTGCTTTTGACACACTCGCTTCATTTGTTTTAAAATGACTGACATGTTCGGTGAGACGTAATTATTTGTTTTCAAACTTACAAGCGAACAACTGTGCAGCCATTCTGCACATCCCGTTGTTCATGTTCGCGTTGCATGGGTATTATCATTATTCAGTTAGATTGATTAATTCGATACAAAACTTACATCATATAGCTATTTCAATTAGTCCTCGCGTGATGTAGTAATTTTTAAAGGATTACCCCAATTAGTGTTTTTTATTTTAATTAGTTTATATACGGCACGTAAAGTAATGTATGTTTTACAAAATAATTGGTGTGATATAAATGACAATTAAAACAAATGCTGTTATAGTTGTTATAGTATAATAAACATCTATAAGGTTAAATATTCGAATAAATTGTATGTATAAAGTATAACATGAAATGTAGAAAACTGTTCCAATTTATATATTTATAAAAGGTTTATAATTTCCCTTTTAATGTTTACACCAAATACAACAATGTATAAAAATTATCATCTAAAGTTCATTTTACTTTGGATTTTGATTTTAAAGCTATCACTTTTAATTCACACATGGATTGTCAAACACACAGAAACTCACTTCCTTGCCCTAAAGCTTTAAGCTGTATAGGATAAGGTTATATACGAGAACGAACACAAATACACCCGTCACCCACGCTCAGGGAGAGGTGCCAAATTCTCCCCATTGATACTCAAATCCAAGCATACAATAACACCGCAATATTGGTGCACCCAATCTTCCACCACGGATCACAGTACGAATAACATTGTTGCAACCACCTCTATAGGTGAATACGATACGTCACTTATCCATACAGTGACCGCGGAGCAAAGCACTCCATATTTATACCTTGGCGTCGGGCAACTGATATAATTATTGATCATATTGATGAATTATCGTTTTGATACCTATGACTTTGATATGTCCTTATGTTAATGTTCGTCAGTATTATAGTATAGTACATATAAGTGCAGTACTTCCTGAGGTGGCTAAGTGGGTCCCGTCTTGAGGGTGCCATTTTATGATTTGGTTCCAATCTTAACAGCTATAGTTTAGTACCTCTCCATGAGCATGAACGTATTCCTCCTTGCCTCTGTATTTAATATTCAGCTTGAGGCTTTAGGCGAAAGAGGTTTATATTCATGTGTATGCGAAATATTTAAACTTGAATTTATTGAAACTAGTTCATCAGTTTACTAAAGAATTATTCGAAGCATACTTGACGTCTGTTAAATATAAAAGTGTTATAGAGAATTAATTCTTTTGTTTTAACCAGCTTATTGTACTTCCCGAATTCAGGTAATACTGTGACAGGAATCGTCTTGATTGGATCTTAGATGATTGGGTTTGCGAATCGAGCAAAACTATTCAAAATGTACACCTTGTGATGATAAAGGAGTTCGACAATGTTGTGTTATTAGTCTCATCACTTATTGGTACCCCACTGTTTCATGTTTAGTATAGTACTATAAAAATGTATATCCTTGTACATTATTTAAAAAACAGCTCATAGTAATTTGAAATACTAGTATATTCAGTACTTCAACACTAGTTACATTCGATTATGTGGTGTCTTTATCTTATATTGCTTTTATATTCCTTACGTAGGAATTGCGTGCCATTTGTGTTCTGTCACATATATATCAATATTTAACCTTAATATTTAACGAATGTCATCTACAAAGCATACGACGTCAATATACTGCGATTAGCAGTTTATAACATGAATAGTTTGTGTACAACTGTATCATGAAAATGAGCGATTATCTATAGTTGCATTAAAAAAAGTTCGCACAAATTTAGGACAAATTGAAGCGCCTGTAGAGTTAACAGCCCGTAACTTAATCAAGAAATTTGAGGTGACGGGTTATGTTATTAATAAGGCAATACCACTACGTTCTCGTCATGGTCAGTCAAACATTTCTGTAGTAAGAGAAGGAAGTATACTGGAGTATCCAAACACATTAATTAAAAGTTGCAGACCATTTACAACGTCGTAATTTTGTCAATTGGGAATTATAAATGAAAGAGGGTGATGCTGATGTTTATAACAAAATTTTGTTCCGCAATGAAGCACATTTTCATCCTGACGTATACAAACAAACAATATTGTCAAATTGGGGGTGTTGTCCCACATGTTGTATCCACATCATGTTCACGAAAAATAAATGCATCTCCAGAGATACACATTTTGGTGCACATTTTGGAATGGTGGAGGAATTGGATGATACTTTTGAAAATGAAACTGGTAATGCTATCACAGACATGTAGACGTATGATTTTCAGATGACAGTTGTAAAATATTGACGTCCTATCTTTAACAGAATATAAATGATACGCAATTGAAGTCCTATAGTTCTAATTGAGACATCCTATGTATTTAATAGAAATTTTAATTTAAAGAACAGTTAAAATATGTTTCACTTAGTAATGAATATTAATTACACTTAAAGGTGGTTATCTTTAAATGCCCACTTAAATCCCTAGTACCATATTAGGTCTATTTGATATATACTACCTCTTATATAATACAATTTCATATACACTAATGCTATATTAACTACTAGTATTTCAACCCCTAGTACATTAATTGTTTTTCTCAAAGGATCAAAGCGCTGCTATAAATTTAAACTATACCATTGACTTAAAGAACGATACTCTGTATTTCTTGACGCCATATACATATATTATCGGTAATATTTTTAAATATAATCCTGGTTCTCCCTTTTACTGCAGCAATTACAACGTCCTGTTTATAGTAGCAGTCATCTTCCTTAGATAATTATTCATGGATTTGACAAATTGAATGCGAAGGGAGGTTTTCAATAATTCCAAGTAAACGTAAATTTTGCAGGGAAAGCCACAGGCTAAAAATAAAATCTCATTGAAAGATTTATTTACTTCCATCCAAGAACAAAGGAAGTATATTGGGGTGAAACACTTTCGTAAAGGTAGACTAATCCTCTAAAATGAATCTATCCATTTCAAGGAAATAATAAAACACTTCGGCAGAACCGTTCTGAGCTTAGGTAAGCGTTTTAATAAATGACTATTAAGGGTTTCTCAGGGTATTTGGGTTTAAATAACAGAAATATACACGGACCTAGAGTGGTAAATAAGGATAGGTTTGCATTGAGAATGAACTCTAATTTTACACGCATCATCCATCATTTCATGATGCGTTTTCCCATGCCATTCGTGTTAAAAGAGCGTAACGTTTCTCGAAGTTGAATCCGTTTTTATACTCGGAAGAAATATCTTATCACAATCAGCATTGTTAACGATATCTGCTAAAATTTAGATAGTGATGAAAAATGATACACTTCGAAGGCATGTTATAATTCTGGAGTAAATTCCACAGATACTACAAAAATGAGAATCGAAGTAAGAGACTTTTGGGAAGATTTGTTCAAGACATCGACATTGGCGGCTTGTGTCTTAGTGAACTTAGGTCGGCCTGAATGTTTATTATATCAGGTTAGGTTAAGCTCGACTTAATTAATCTAATATTTTATATCCTTATTGTATAGTAATAATAAATAAGTCTGTATCTTAGTGGTTATTAATCATATATCTGTTTTTTTAATTTGTACAGAAATGATAAGGTAAAATGTAATAAGTCATGATTTTATTTGACAGAAAGGATTTAAAATTAAAATATTGATTAATGCATATTATATTAAGTATATTTTATTTAAAAGTATACGTAATTAATTTTTCTCTAAACTAGATTCTTCTTGAGTAATTCACATATTTTTATAGAAATCGTGACACTGGCTCAGTGTCCATTCTAGCAACTGTAATAAATATTTATGTTTATTTCTACTTGCTCTCTTGGGACTTTTAAACATAACAGGTAACTCAAACAATTAAAAAATAAACAGTTTTAAAACCTTAAAACGGACTTTTCCGCACGTAGAACATCTCTATCTCCAAATTGAGTGGCCGAGAGGAAATAAACCAACACATAAATGCAGAATATGTGTTTTATGCGACAGCTTTACTTTTTTCAAATAGTCCACCATCATGCTTTCTCATGACCCATGAACAGGGTGGGGTGTGTCCTATTCACCTAAAAATCAATAGATGTCGTCTGGTAGACGGCCCTAATCAGAATCGGTCGAAATCCGATCGATCCTACACGATTTAATTGAGTGATCGTGCTAACAAAATAAAAATTCTCAAATAATCCACCATTGTGCTTTCTCATGACCCATGAACCTGGCAGTGTATGTTCTATCCACCTCAAAGCAATAGGTGTCGTCTGGGAGACGTCTCCGATTAGAATGAGTCAAAACTCGATGGATCCGACACGATTTAGTTGAGTTATCGTGTAACAAGAAATTTTATTAATTCCGACGACAACAACAACAACACGCACACACAAAATGGTTTAATAACCATTTTTTTTGTCTTTAGGCCGAAAAACGAAAAATAAACGCTTGAAGAAAATTGTCTTTACACGATTACATTAGTTTTTCGCGTACAGTTGAGTGCGGAAGAGTAATACATATCAATGAATGGACACGTTCTCTGTAAATGGGACGTAGAAGTTCTAGCCTTGGTTACTTGTTAAGAGCCAGAGAATATGGATTAAGCGATTAACATTGTAACATGTAGACCAAGACTATTCAGAAAAAGTTTAGAAGAATGATAGAAAAGTGAGACAGAGGACTGGATGAGCACATCAAATAAATAAAGACATTTCATATGAAGTTTTGCTTTTATCCGTTATTGATATATGATTCAGTTTATGATTGGTAGAGATCATATTTTGACTATATTTCATCCCTTAATAGCTTAAGAACATTTAAAAAATACGTGTTCCATATTTTGGACTCAATACACGTGTTAGAAAGAAATTGATACAATGATCATATAAGTTAGAAGTTAGGATTGCAGTAACACAGTTATTGCTTATTATTTATTAAGATCAATACTTCTTGGATCTGTTAGTAACCTGCCCATGGTGAACCAATATTCTTCGAAGTTGTTATCCAGTTTATGATTGCGTACTTGAAAATAAACAGTGCGCACGTAACTAAGTGACGATCCATTCAAATAAAGTTGGCAGTATAACTCAGACAAAGATAGCTTTCCCATTACGGTGTTTTACATTCCTTTTTATTGTTGCTCCCAGTCACTCCTCCAGGTTAATGTATATTGCAGATAACAGAAAATTCCAAGTTACAGAGCATCGTGGAGGAATCTTAAAAATAGAGATTTATAAATCCGAAAAAAGCATAAAAACGGATATAAATTTCTAGGCGCCTTGGCATAAAAGGAAACATTTATAAGGGCATTTACATCTTTCTTGTGGTAGTCGTATAATTTACCAATCCTCTTGACAGCTGAATTTGATTTAACGCCGTTCTAGTAAATTATTAACGCGAAGGAGTTGTCGTGCATTGCATTGCTCGATAACTAGTTAAAATGTAACATAATGACAAAAAAAGGTAACCGTTTACCTTGTAAATGGGTTATCGATATTGTACGTGTAAGTGTACGTAACGACGCCGACGCCTCGGTCGGCGGCATTATTTACTTTATTTTAAGGGTGCGAACTTAGTAAACATTGTTTAATAGAGCATGCAACGAATTGAATTTCCTTGCACATATATCTTTGCAGCATGCAAACTTCTACTTCGTTTAAAATTAGAAAATGCCATTTATTATATGCCTGCCCTAACATTTACCGAGCACTATCTGCCCTGTATTATATATATTTTTAACATTTTAAATTACAAGGCGCACCCCATAGCAAATTTTATATAATCTTAACATGCGATGTAGGTATTCGGAGGAATCGGAAATTATGTTCTGAGCTGCCCGAAACAAATTTATATGGCTTATTTGTAATTTATTGCGACGGCATTAAAAAGGCTAGCTATTTAGTTCGCGAAATACCATTATGGCGGTCTTCGGGATGTGTGTGTGTGTGTGTGTAGTGAAATGATAATAATGGCTATGTTGCTATTGATACGTTTATTTGAGAATAAATAAATAGCGAGCCATCTAGTACCGAAAGAGGGGATCATGTTCCGAGGCGAGATGCGGGAATAGAGTGTTTTAAAAACTTATCCCAAAAGCCGATGCCACGCTTGTCATAAACCATTGACCTACTCTGGAAGGGTACTATGTGGAGCCATATGTACCCACAAAATATTATGTGTAAGTATATGCACAACGTGAATATAACTACGCATAATGGATGATTGATATAATACTTCAGAACTTTTCCTAAATATAAGACAATTTATTTTGGGTTATACTGTTGTAGTCATCAA
Source organism: Rosalia funebris (assembly GCA_037954035.1). Classification (NCBI taxonomy): domain Eukaryota; kingdom Metazoa; phylum Arthropoda; class Insecta; order Coleoptera; family Cerambycidae; genus Rosalia; species Rosalia funebris. The sequence continues at coordinate 6,827,104 of JAZFAV010000032.1, forward strand.
ATACGTCCTGACTGTTCGTTGATCATCCTGCCAGATTCTTCAGTCGAAATCCGGAGGATTAATCAGAGAATTGTGATTGAATTGCCACTTTTTGAAATTCTTCTGAAGAAGCTGATATGATGATTGGCGTGACTCGTTCGACGATTATCACGAGATAAGCTAGAAGAACTTATTTCATTGAAGAACGATAGAGAAACCCTGCATTCTACCAGCTCCTAAACAAAGACATGTGTTTTAGTTAATTCTTTTGGGGATTTTTGTATGTCAAAAATCTCAAGAAACGTATTCCCCAATCTACTAACGCGGCGATATCTCTAATTTTGCATCAGATCATTTAATGGACTATTCTTATGAATGCCCAGCGTCTACCAAAATTCAGGTCTGTGAAATGTAGTTAAAACGTGGTTATACGAGGTGTGGCTACAAAATAACTAGACTCATGCTGTAAACACTTTTATTTTAAATTTATACATATTTAATTACCATCTCCTTCAATATGCACACTTCTTCTATCCCTACACCGCTCCATGAAAATTTTCCATTATACAAAACAATGCTGGAAGTCTTCTGTAAGCTCGTTAATGACGCGTGCCAATTTCTCTTTCACAACTTCAACTATCTCAAACCTTGTTCCTTTTAATGCAGATTTGACCGTGGTGAAGAGATAAAAGTCACATGTTACCAAGTCAGGTGAATAAAGCGGATGGTCTACAAATATCTTCAGTACAAATATTTTCACGAGCTTCTTTTTGTTAGATTGTAAGAATTTTCGGCAACATCTTCGTACACACTTTTTACATATTAAAATTATTATGCAATATTTTCCTTACGCGTTCTTTGTTAATTCCTATAGTTTCAGAAATCACACGAATAGTTAACCGACCGTTAGATTGGATCAGATTACCGACTCTTTCAATATTTTTATACGTCTTTGACGTGGAAGGACGTCCCGGGCGTACGTTATCTTCAAAGTCTTCTCGACTATTTTGGAAACGCTTAAACCACTCAAAAACCCATGCACGTAGTAAACGTTGATAGTCATATATAAAAGGTAAGTTTTTTTCTTTTCGTAAGTCAGAAGCGGTTGTTCCAAGTTTTATATGAAATTTCACGGCAATTCGTTACTCCGGAAATAACTAACAATACCATCTCTTGAAGTTATGGTATACCAGAAGGATATGAGAATAACTGCATTTCCTTGTGCAATTATTATTAATATTACTGTATCCTACAGAAGCATGTAGGTATGTTATATGCTTTTTATATTATATTTCGAATAATACACTTTACATACCGCTTAGGGTACTTTATTATTATCTAGTCTATTAAGTCTGAGTTATCTTATCAAAAATTTTGACAAAACATACAGTCAATCATTGATGGAATATTTTTGATATATGATATTTACTGTCTAATATTTTTCATACGGTTTTTTTATTTCAAAATATTCAGGACAAATAAAATTTATTGTTAGTAAAACAAAATAATCAACGATCAGATTTATCATGATAAGATTTTATACATCCATAGCATTACTCACTTTATTGTGATTATCGTATAAAAGTGCCATAAATTACACAAGTTCCATTCTTACAGAATCCTGCAAACTTCTGCAGGAAAAGGCAGGTGGTCAGAGCCATTAGCGAAAGGGGTGTGCAGGTGTAGTAGTATCTAAGAAAATCCATTAAGGCCATTTGGGCGACCATTTCGCATACTTAAGCTTGTCTATATTTACACAACGTATGCTTTCTAGTTTTGCAGGATCAAACTGTTCAATAGCTACTTTGAGACATGCAGCCTATCCCAGAGGAAATCTTGCTTCGGTATGTGCACTCCCAATATGATAAAGAGCATTAATAGTATTAAAGCTTGGATACAGGAATATCGCTTATGTGCTTTTATGTAGGTCAAGTTTGTTAGATGGGTACGTTTTTTTCGTTTATCGAACGAAGCAAAGTGAATAAGGTGGATGAAACACTTTTATTGCAAGTGTAAATTTCAAACTTATATGAATATTGGGACAACTGTTTCAAATTACGTACGAGTGTTATAGTAAGAAAAATATTAAAAAGTAAAACTAAATTATTAGTAAAAACAGCCGACAGTTTTAAGAATTAGTTTTACATTTTATAAAGTTTCCATGCCGAAACTCAAACAATGTTCCAAGTATAATAGTTTCTACAAACATAAATTGCTTTGTTTTCGTTAAGTGGGGCCTTTTGAAGGATGCTCAAACTGTAATTAACTATTGGAAGCTTCATCGTTTGCATTTAATTTTCCTCATATTTATGGGATGAAAAGAAGTTACCTTTATGAGCTCCTTTTGTGAACATAATTAAGATAAAATTTAAACGTGAATCTAAGAAAATAAAACGGCTGTGATAGGAGGGCCACGAATATAATGCCAAATGACGGACAATCTTGTAGTCAATACAAAGGGGTCTATATCATAATAGAATTATTAATTAAAAGACTTTTCATTGTAATGTTAACTAGTCATCAACATAAAGTCTACATCAAAATGCAAATATAACTCCGTGTATATAAGTTTTTATAATTTTTGAAGTGAATACTTCTTTGGTGGCGTTCTGATATTTGACGAGAATGGAGAGTGAATTGGAAAAAATGTAACGTTTCCAAATTTCGTTACATGAGAGAGAAAAAAGATATAACGTAGAGAGAAGGAGAAAGAGAGCTATACACTTGGTATATCTAAAACACAGGCTTCGTTACAAGAGAGATTACACAGATATATAATATAGAGAGAAAGAGAAAGAGAGCTATACATCATATATATCAGTTTAGGCTATCCGTGTTTCCCTATTGTCGCGCATGCGCGCGTTAAAGATGTACGAGTCCAGACGCTATATATTAACAGCTGAAAAACCACGCGTGTGTACCGAATATTTATAATTGTGTTTTGTTATTATTTACGTTATTTACATCTGTGTTCTGTGATTATTTGATAATATCCTTGAACCGTTTAACTTGTTAAAATCTAGAAGATATAATATATTTCATTCATCGCTCCCTACTGGTTTACAGCCACACAGGTGCAAATGCACTTGGAAGAGGCGAAGACAAAATGCCTTTGATTCTCGGGGGAGATTTAAGCCAATCATATCAGTTTACCACTTGAACCACCAGCCAGTGATAGTGTAGATAATGAGTGAACCGAATATTTTTTACACAAATTTTATATTGTTATACCTATTTCTTTTGAAATTATCCCTCTCCCTTTATCTCTCTCTTTCTCTCTCTCTCTCTTTCAATCTCTCACTCTTAATCTCTCTCATTCTCTATTCTAAAGAAGTATTTACTTCTGTCACGTGTACTGTGCTGCACATGATTCTTTTTTAATTTTTACTTAAATGCATTCTATTGTAATTCGGATAATAATATTTATATTCATGCGCATAGTACTCTATTTCATTACTCTGGTGCATACTATTACTTTTTCAATAATGTTTGTAAGAAAAAAAACCTAATTGACATATAATTCCTGCTCTATTCTTGCTATTAATTATTGTATAATGAAACACCCTATTACACACAGAAATGTTTTTGTTTAAATACCTTATTCTTTTATGTAAAACACATAAAATATTAAATTGATGGTTAGGAAAAGTACAAAAACCTAAAAAATAGGGCATCATTTTGCAATAAAAACTATTCTATACCATGATTTTATCTTCTAGGAAATTTGAAAGTTATCGTGTAGTACATTTTAATAATGAACATCACAATCTTCTAGTTTCGTTCTCTAATTATAATGTCCAGTTGGTGTTGGAATATCTTTACTGCTTCATATAGTCTATAAGAACAAACTGTACTTGTAGATAATTTTGAGCAGGATCGTTGTAGTTGCAGATTTTATAAGCACGAATGTTTTGTAATGCGACTTGTAAATTATTGAAATATTCATTAAAACTTCTCGAGATACATTAGCTTCTGAGTTTTTAAATATTGTCAGCTCGTTTGGGTGATGTGATTTTTATGTCTTTTAAAAGTGAATTTACACAATCAGCAGTAGGTAGATTTTTCCTAAATACTCAGCATACTCCTGTGTGTCCAATTACTAGTTTCCTAAAGTCTGTTACGTTAAGAGTACATATAGTTGCATGCTTAATACTTGATTTTTCAGAATATTGTTTAGAGTATCATTATATGATTTTGTAGGTAGCTTTCTTTAAACTTCAATCTCAATTAACTTTCTTCAGTGAATTTTTCATTTATTGTTAGGTTTAATCTTTAAGGTTAGGCTATAAATTTTGTAGGTTTTGTAAAGTTTGTAACAACGTGGCAGTTTTAATGTATCTATATTAAAAGCATCAGTATAAAACATAAGGTTAATCATAATTTTTCATTATTACTTTGATCATTAGGAAGTGTTGGATGTGTGCATTATTATACCTAAGCTTGATCTTGAAGACAAGTTAGGTAGTCAGTGTCACCTCCTCAAAGTTGACCAATATCACTCCACCATAATGACAATTATTATTATTTATGTTTTTTTAAACTTTATTAACAAACACATACAATACACTCTTTAAGCTAATGTGTTAACTTGTACAAGGAGTATGTGCTTGCACTGATGACTTGGAGAAGTGAAAATACAACGAAACCACCTCAGTTTCTAGTTACCGAGACCGAGGTGTTTAACGGTTGTTACTTGAGGTATTGAGGAGAATTTCCTGATTGAGGTGTATTGCACGACAACGTTCTTTTCTTGTGGTTAATGTTATATGAGAATATTTGGACTCATTCACTTTTATCTTCCACTTTTCCAATCACTTCTCAAGTATTCCTGGATGATATTGGAGATTGTGTGTTGCAATGTTGGGATATGTATCTCTAGATATTAGAAATGTACCATCGGCGAATGTTCCAGTAGTTATCTAATTGAAGTTGGTAAGTCAGATGTATATAGTACCTACAGAAGAGGGCCAAGTATACTTCCTTGTGGAATACCTTTGGAAACAATGGGAAGTTTCTGTATTAGTTTTTGTTAAGAATTGCCATTGGTTCTGATATAATTTCAGTAAATTAATGTAATTGTTGGATAGTTTCCCTTTGATTTTAAATGGTAGGTCTGGGTGCCAGACTTTGTTAAAAGCCTCACTTCCGTCTATGAATACTGTGGTACATATTGGTGATTTTTCATTGATTTATTGATGACGTTTACAACTCTGCAACACTAGTGTGTGATGGAATATGAAGGGCCAAATCCAAATTGATGATTTGGAATCCAGTCGTGAGCATTGGTATCTGAATTGATTCTTTTGAAGACCAGTTTTTAAAGTAAATTTTGGTATTGTTGAGAGCAACCTTATAGAATGGTAGGAAATAACGTTACTTACATCTTTGTCGAGCTTATATATCATCATTATCTATGCGATTTTCAATTACCTTGGCCAGCAGCCTAACTTAAGTAATGCGTTATATAAATATATATGTAGTTTGTAGTAATATGCCCTCTCCTGGTAGTTCTTTCAGCATTCTGGTAGTAACGGGGTCTTGGCGTTTTTTTTTTTTGAACAAGCCACTTCAATTCCTCTTTAATTTCATACTAAACAGATAACTTAACAACATAAAATTGTCGCGAGGAAGTTAGGAATCACGTAGAGGTAGTAAAATCGTGAATTAATCTTTTTAACATAATTTTACTCTATAGCATAATTTTGTAGAAGGTAAAGATCATAGGATACATCATATTACTTTAGGCACTTAGTTAGTTACGCAATAGAAATATATTTTATATCTTTACAAATTACACACGCTCGTTGTCGCTATTCTGAATTTAAATTTCGGCAATAAAGATAATCTCTTGAGATCATTTTCACCCGATACCATGGTAAATATTGCGTTTAGTTTTGGAGTCTGTATGTGACTCCATGTCATATATATGGAGTTTGAAGAAAAAATCTTAGGAAACTACTTGTAATGTCTTTTACTTTTCCTCACTCAGCTATACCAGAGCGGAAAAATAATGTAATCATGTAAAATCGTGTAAAAATGTCTTTCTAGTTTTATTTTTCGTTTTTCGACCTAAAAACCAAAAAAAAAATTATATTTAAAATTTTTTTGCTGTGTGTGTGTGTGTGTCGTCATTGTCGTCGGCACTTATTCTTAATAGCACGCTAACTCAACTAAATCGTGTCGGATCGATCGGGTTTTGACTTATTCTGATCTGGGACGTCTCCTAGATGACACCTATTGATTTTGAGGTGGATAGCACATACCACAGCCTCCCTTGGGTCTATTTGAGAAATTTATTTTGTTAACACGATAACGCAACTGAATCGTGTCGGATCGATGGGGTTTTAACTAATTATGATCGGGGACGTCTCTTAAATGACACCTATTCATTTTGAGGTGGATAGGACACACTTCACAATGTCCATGCGTTATGAGAAAGCACAATGGTGGACTATTTGAGAAACTTGTTTTGTTAATACGATACCTCAATTAAATCGGGTCGGATCGATCGGGTTTTGACTGATTCGGATCGGGGACGTCTCCCAGATGACACCTACTGATTTTGAGGTGGATAGAACACACTCTACCATGTTCATGGGTCATGAGAAAGCACAATGATAGACTATTTGAGAAGTTTGTTTGTTAGCACGATTACTCAATTAAATCATGTCAGATCCATCGGGTTTCGACTGATTCTGATTAGGGACGTCTACCAGACGACATCTATTGATTTTGAGGTGGATAGGACACACCTCACCTTGTTCATGGGTCATGAGAAAGCACGAGGATGAACTATGTGAAAAGTAAAACTGTCGCATAAAACACATATTCTGCATTTATATGTTGGTTTATTTTTTCTCGGCCACTCAATTTCGAAATAGAGATGTTCTACGTGCGGCAAAGTCCGTTTTAGGTTTTAAAACTGTTTATATATTCTTTTATCTATTATGAATATATTTTGAGAACTTGGTACATAAATATTGAAGATTTAAGAGTGTACGAATTACTGTAAAACTTTAAACAGCTCGGGGAGAGGTTCTTTGACATAATGCGGTCTATGGAGATCAAACCGGGAGCGGAAGTGTACACAAGTACTGAAAAATGTAAACAAACTCGCTACTGTTGCGTTAAGATAAACTAAAAACAATAGAGATACGTCGCGAATCGCGGTTTCCACCAGAAACCGAGAATGGTCAATTTAAACAGGCATAATACTAAAAGTAATTTATGAAAGTATTTCTGTGAACTGGAAACTTGATATCCCGAGAGAATATGATAACGCTGGAAAACAAAACACGTCGTAATCCTAGCCGCTCCAGTCGAAGGGTAAATGTTCGATTAAAGGCCCTCTTTCTGTATACGAAAAAAAAAACGTACAGTTCTTTGTCATTTCTTCGGAGCCGATGTTCCCTTGACGTCTGCATTCAGAGACTGAAATGAAATATCTGGCAACACCATCCCAATGACAATAATAGAACCGGAATTCGAAACTGACACATTTTTAATCAAATACGTGTCACTATTGTAAAGTTGTGGAAATAATACATTTAAAGACATCGATATAGAATAGAGTTCTATATACCTGCCATAACTAAATATATAACATGTATGTTCAAAACACCCTCGAAGAGATTCATTTCTGTTTCGGTTTTAATTAAAATTTCTCATATTGTAAACTTTTAGAATATACATATTCTATAAACTATTAGTATTTGAAGATACATCTTTAAATTACATCTTGTTTTAAAGTTCCCTGAATTAAATGTTATTATTCAGGACAATTATTAAACACACACTGTTTTAAAAATTAGTACCCTAAAACTCGTATACATATGTCAATATATTCATGAATAATGTAGTTGACTACATTACGGTGATGCATATATAGGGTGTCTTAGTCAAAACTACAGGATTTGAATTGCACGCCATTTGTCATCTGTCAAAGATAGCACGTCTATATTTAACGACTGTAATCCACAAACCATATGACGTCAATATGTCGTAAGTAACAGTTCAACAACGAACAGTTTGTGTACAACTGGTTTATGAAAGTGAACAATTTACAATAGCATTAAGAGAAAATTAGGACAGAATGAAGGGAGTACAAAGTTAATAGTTCGTAACTTAATCAAGAAATTTGAGGAGACGGGTTCTATTATTGATGATGCAGCACTAATACTTTCTCCTCGTGGTCAGTCCTATGAAAATATTGCTACAGCGAGAGAATGTGTATGGGAGTACACCGTAGCTCCGTTGCATACCAAATACTAATCATGTTGTCTCGCGGAATGCTGATATCAATGTGCCTGCAGGATCATGTGATTTAGCAACACAGGACTTTTTTCTTTGGGGTTATGTCAAACAAAAAGTGTAGGTTTGCCACCCAGCCAGCAACAATTAATGACCTCAGAGTAAACTTTCAACGTGTTATTCGGGAAATAGGGGCAGTTTTATGTGCCCGTGTTATGGATGATTTTGCTAAACGAATGACGTTATGTCAGGTGAGTTGAGGTGGTCGTATGAAGGGTATTCTTGTCCATTTGTAGCCGTATCGTCTCCATTTTATGTTGAATAAAAAACAGTTGGTCAGATATTATTGGTTTTTTTCACAAATCACATCGTATTTCAAATCCTATTGTTCAAACAATAGGAATGAATCAACTCAGAATATATTAATATACGAATACTACTTTTATAAATAAGAAATCACGTGTGCCATACTACTAGACGCTCTAAATACATAGGTAATACGGCAGGAATGTTATGTGCAATAATGTATGATAAAGCTAATTTATTCGCGACTCAAAGCATTTATGTAGTAATAAACATATGTGTACTTATATTACCTCGTGTACTGTTCAACATAACCAATTAGTCATTATTATAGTGATTATATGCAAATAGTTATTAGTATATTTTTATCTACGTCAGTTTGTTAATCATAGTCTATGAATATCACTAATTTATCCAATTACATATCTACAAAATATATACGTGGAAAACCAAAAATTATATAATGCAAAGTTTTTGGCCTTATCTTGGGTCTCGTCAGTGCAGTGTAAACGAGTATACCTTTGACAGATGAGGCTCACACCTAGTAGTATAATCTCCTTATTTCAGTAGATTGAAAATTACCCTCTGCGAAGTAAAACTTTGCATTATATTGATGATCTCAAGTTTTTACTCCGACTTAGATTGTTCTCGAAACTACCAAGAGATAGCGTTTGGTACGTTCTACTGCGGTGGAACGTAGCAACGTCTACTAGATGTGATCCTCATATGTAAAGTATACTCGCTTACACTGCATTGACGAGACCCAAGATAAGGTCGAAACCGGTCTGCAGTTAGCGATATCCTGAGATAGGTGACACTTTGCGCCTTCCTTGTGGTTTTGGAATAATCTGAATCACTGTATTTTAGTGCTAACTCTGTTAAACAAAATACGACAAATTTTGTCATTTAATTCAGCGCTCAGCGTTTGACATATAGCCAGGAGAATAGCCGTTTTGACCTAATTTGTTTAGTCCTTATTATATAAGGCATTTGCTGATGAGGTGGGGTATAATCTCCTTATTTTAGTAGTTCAAAAATTATATATTATTATATATTAAAATAAGATACTCAAATAAGAAAATATACTAACACGACTTTGAATATGCTTAAATAAAGCTATTTCTTCTCCTTCGATTACTTGGCCTATACAGTACCCAATAAACTGCGCCGTCTGTCTGCAAAAATGCGATTGGGGTTCCTATATCCGTGAGGTTTCGGACTTTTTCGGAATATTGACGTGTCCAATTTCCTATATTGCGCACATTCTGTTGAGATACATAAAGGATGTAACTACTAATTCAAATACTAATGGTCCAAAATAGAAATGCAACGACTAAAATTTGACTAAAATTTCATTACTATGTTACTGTTCCAAAATGGAGACAGCAGATAATTTATTTATGTCAAATCTATTATTATATTTTTAAATAACTCAAAAATCAAGGGTTAAATTTTGGTATAAAGAAAACTATTGAAAATCTTGGTAGAACTAAATGTGCACTGAAAAATACACCGTTTAAAATAAAGACATTTATAACGAGTTTCATATAAACGCAAATGCATCTTAAAAATAGAACATGAACTAATAGAGCATGAATTGAATAGAGCTGATATACTTCAAATAGGAAATAATGTGTAAAATCTCTGATATTTATAATCGGCAATTTCAATCAATCCGGCTTTGTACTTGTTAATTTGGTCCGATGTCTTGTGATATCGATTACGTGCTAGAGTTTCTAAATCGCTTAAATTGTACATTCCTTGATAAACCATTTTATACTTAACTACGTCTCTAAAAGAAAAACACTTTTCATTTATACTTTTACAAACGGCATACAATACTCTTGACATTACGTACATCAATGCATATTTTTAACCAAGTAATTATCGGTTCTTCTCGAGCACAGCTAGATTTTCGTCGTAAAATCCCCAACCGAAGCTTCACCCGCAGCTAGTATTTTATGCATTTAATAACGCCTCTATAGCATCGTTTATAAATCATTTTACAATGGTTCGAGCTGTAACATAATATCAAGGGTGTGTAGCATGTGACCACGATTCAAATGTTACCGCTCCGATGCCTAGCTCTTCCAGTACATTATTAAATTAAATTCAAGCACTAAATGTGACATTTCGAATAAAGCATTTTAATAATTGACAATTTAATGGAAGTCAGGGCTATTAGGGAGAAGGAACGTACACGTCGGCGCAACCAGGATTGTGTCAGATCCTTCGGGAATTCCACATGTTGAGCGACTACCAGACCGTAAAGCTGTTGCCTGGATGAGCGCGTATTAAGGTCATTAATATTACGGAATTTTCTCTTTTCTAAAAGTGGATTCTTCTTAACCTATAAATAAGATAAGAAATTGCTTGGCATGGAGTAGGCGCTTGGTTTATATTTACACATAAATAAATTATTTGTGATTAGAGATACTCGTATTTTAATTATAACCATGTTTATATTTTTTTCGTATAGTTTATTATAGAATAGGATAGACGCTGAAGTTAGTTGTCCGATGTGGAGCTATAAAAGTGCAGCACTTTACTTCGCAACCGCTACATGGATGGGTGACCTATTGTATACTCCTACAAAAATGGCTGGTAGAATATTATTCATACTGTGGTCCGGAATGGCAAACTGGGTCCAGTGTGGGGTATCATTGAATACTTGCGTTCCAGTCCCAACGGGGGGAGTGTAGTACCTATCTCTGAGAATGGGTCTGTGTGTCCTCGTATTTATGTGTAAAATTGTGTACCACCGCAGCATCGGGTTTTAGATAAGTAGTGGCTTAAGCTTAATAATATAAATTGTTTAGAGACAGTTTTGATCACTGATATAGAAATATGTCATACTTTTCTAAATATGAACGTATTCAATAAACAAATTCAGGCTTCAAGTTAGGATTATTTTAAGATGTATAGTTTATTTCATCGCTATTTGCCAAATAAAAAATTCCAAATGGCTCTTATCTCATACCGTGGCTTGTGTTTATGGCTAGGCTCAGATAAACTATTCCGTTTATCGGCAAGATAAGAGAGTTTTTATTTGGCAAATAGCGATGAAATGAATAGTATAATCATACCTCATATACGCGTATGTTAATTATTTTTTTTTAATTTCAGGTAAGTTTAATTGCTGACAACCCACGAAGAAATCACAGTTCTTGTGTAAGTAACAGTACAACAGAGGCATTTACCTTTAAAGACCTTTATATGGAAGGATCTGATCTCAGTTTTAGTTTCTCTCCTTCATAATAGTCTAAACGTATTTTGTTGTTTACTACACCGAGAATATGTAATAATATGCACTCGCTTTTATCCAACCCTTAATGCCATTTACTTATATTCACAGCGCACGAAACAAAAGGAAATTTTAGGATTTTGTCAAAATGCAAATTTCTTATTACACCGACAGCAGTCTGATGTTGTACCAAGTTTGAGATATGTAGGTCATGTATCCTTCCTATCCTATCTTCCAGTCTTATTACAAATATGCAAATACTTTATATTCACGTAACGTTGTTTATCAGAGTTTTGACCTAAATATTACGAAATTAAGCTCGGGATAAAGAGGTTTCGTGAGGGAAATTGCACTATTACTTTGAATGAATGCATATTGCACCGTTTAGCATATACGTAAGTGCAAACCTTAAAGATATGCATCGATTTCCTGAACGGGTAAATATATGAATACGTTAATTTGGCTTGTCTGGATCAATTACTATGATTAGCCTTAAGAAGAAGAAGTGGCGTCAAATTAAGTTCTTTTTTTGTGTTCAAGATGATTATTGCCTCATTGGTACTGTTTTATATATTAGGTACGTATTTTTATTTACCTCAGACACAACGTACAATTTGTATAATGGATCTTTGCGTGTGTATCAATTTAGTGACGACGCACGGATCACATGCTGCACCACCCACAATTATTACTAATATGCCAGAATTACCAGCACGTATGTCTTGCGACATATGTTTCAATCAATTACGTACGTCATAGACAGCTAATAATTTGCCGAACAAAATGCAATTATGAAGTCACGTCTTAGCTTTATTGTATAATTTGATTCAGTGGCGTCTCAATATTTTTGTAAATTAATTTCATTTTTGTTTCATTTATTTTGATTTTTGTTGAATTTATTTCATTTATTTTGATGGAAATAGCACTTCCATTGAATGTTTTTGTGGAGAACCTTTTCATTACTCTGTCATAGGTTGACGGATTTGTATTGCATTAACTATTATCCTAAAATGTGTTTTCGGCACGACACTGTTGAAAAATGTCAGTTGATTGATTCATACGATTGCTACCTCTGACGCACATGCAAAAAATCATTATACAAACCATATGTTTCTCTATCCGGTATTTGAATTTGATGCAATAAGCCTTTTCTCATAAGGTAATTTATAATTGCATTGTGTATATTGGACAACAAAACTTTTAGGGTCCCATGAAATACCCAAGATAAGTTGAATATTTTGAAATAAAAAAAGTATATATTCTGAACTATTAGAGTTTATTTTGGGTTTTTGGTTGCCATCTCCCGTTAACATATATGAGATCCACCTCCCGTGATATACATATACGGGTATCCCAGTTGTAGTTGCATTAAAGCTACTTCCTCCCTCTAGTGTTTTTTGTAGGTTTTCACATGTTAATATTAGGTTCGATATTTTTATTTAGTCTCCATTAGCTACCACGTATTTGGCTAAAATGATTTAATAGCATTTTTAATTCCTCGTACTGTCTTGAGGATATTAACGTTGTTTTCTACTTCGTCTTATTCGGTGACACTCTTCGGTACTTGATCTGTCGATCTATTACCCAGTATTCTCACGTGGAGTGAGTTCATATAAATTGTACCAGAAAAGGAATGTACCGGAACTAAGACTCTTCGAACTTTTGGATCGTTATTGAAAATATTTTGGAAACTCTAAAAAGTACTAAATGAATATGAACCAATTAAAAATATATTCCTATTTAGATTATCATAGCAATCTCTGTCAAATAGCGTGTAATTTGTGACGAGACGTAAAGAGACGCAGGCGCCATTATGGTCAACAAGTTTGTCAGGTGATTAAAAAAAATTATTACGCTCAAATTAAGTACTCACATTTGTGTAAACACTGTATACTATTTGTTTAATGTTTGTGAGACTAATATTTGAAAGGACAAAAATACGAATACTTGCATAGTAAGTAATGGGTTTGATAGGAACAGAGACCATTTTTATAAAGTTCCCTCAGTTTCAATATTAAATTCCTATTTACGATAATTGAAGGCTAGTTATACAATGTATTGATGGATTAATAAAAAAAAATAAAAGTATAAACAGGACGTACATGAAAAACAATATAAGATACCCTTTCATATATTTAAAATAACTGTGTTCAATAAGATTTTTGTAGATAACAGAAATTTCTTTAAAGAAGACTATAATAGTAATGTTAGTTATTTATATAAAAGCCGCGGATATTCTTGTGGCATTTGTTTCTATAATCAAAATGATTACAAACTAAACTTCCGATTCTTTATAAAAATATTCAGTTTGTGTTGTTGAACTCAAATTTTAAACAACTTCTAATTATCTTACGTATTGTCATAAACAGCGATGTTAATAGATATTGTTGTCCAAGAGGACAGTATAATAATTATTATATTATATACGTTTGGCCTCACTGATCGCATGGATAGTCCCTTGGCGGGGTAGCCTCTTGCCTCTTATACGGGTCATTACCCAAAACTGCTATCCCAAAAAGAGAAGCAATTTAGGCACGTCCCCTGCCCTAAGCCTCGACTCCTCTTGGATAACAGGGGTCCCTAATATAACGTACCTCTTCTCTTCCAGTGCGGGGCAGGTGTAAAAAAGATGAATCGAGGACTCCTCGTCTTCTTTTCAGTGTCTGCAGGCCAGGCTATCAGTCAGCCTCAGCTTGTACTTATATGTATTCAGGCTACTATGGTGGCCCGTAATGGTTCCCACCAGACTTCTGGCTTTGTGCCTGTTCAATTTAATGAATTCTTGGGTCCATTTCTCAATCTCTGACTATTCGATGAATGATACAGAAATGGAAGTCTTTGATCAGATTCTGACTTGTTCCCACTGCAGGTTTTGGTCCATAGAGGTTTTCCCTGGTCCCTAGTCTGGCAAAGTCATCTACAATTAAATTTCCATTAATGTCATTATTCCCAGGTATCCATACAAGTTCCACCGGTCCCTTCCCTGCCAAGTGGCTCAGTGCTTCATAAAAATTATAGACCAGCTTCAACTTTGTCGTTGCTGGATTCAGGGCTACCGACGCCGCCCTGCTATCCGAGCAGATACATACCTTCTCCTGGTATGTATGTCTCCATCAGATTTTGGTCAGCCCCCAGGACACACATGTAATTACATATGTAATTGCAACTAGCTCGGCCTGAAGTGCGGTAGTGAATTTGCTCAGGGGGAGGGTTTTACTCATCCCATCGCGTCGTCTATATAACCCCACACCCGCTCTGTTCCTAATCTTAGCTCCATCCGTGTACCCGATGTCTCCATTGGGCGGTAATCCAGCTCGATCCTCAATCCAGTCGGTTTTACTGGTGAGGATGATCTTATACCTCTTGTCAAACAGGAAGTATTGTCAGAGGACATCCATAGGAGTCCCTCCTCAGAAGATGACAGTAAATAGAAATTAAAACCAACAGTCTTTATCTTTGTCATGGTATTATCACCTACAACATTCTTATTACCTCTTGGTATATACTTACATACATTCAGTGATATTTTCTTCCATTTTATAATAGTTTCGTAGATACTAGAGTCCACTTAGAAATATAGTTTTCTTTACCATCTTTTCAATTATTAAAACAAACCTGGGAGAAGTCGTTTATCGCATAAAAGACAGATTTTGTATTTATATATTCACATCTATCTTAAATAAAACAAATGACTGTATATTAATCCCAAATTTTATGGAGATACATAAATATAAACTACTCAGAAATTAAATGTTGCTATGGTATTTTACGATACACGTTATAGGACTAGTTTTTACTTCATATAGTATAACTACTCATAGAGTATTATATCTTATAAAACAGAACTGATTCATTCACAATAAAAAAGTATTGGTAATTGGTGGAATGATTCAGCAGATGACATATATCTTCTGCTTTATGACACTATTTTAATACCATACTAAATATCTCTCCTTCACACAATGAAGGTTTTTACAGTTACTGACCAACCAGATACATTTATATGGCCTGCAAAATCATTTTATCTTACACTGTTAGATTTTATTCTACGGGAACGTTTAAAGATAAAATATTCGTCACGAAATCAGATTTTCTAGAATATAACCGGTTTTATACTATTCCATACAAACTATTCGCGAAGGTTATGCCAAACTGTTTTATTGCATACTATTGTATGAAGCCCTTTTTTCCTTTCTGGTGAGGAATGGTGAGCATTTCGCTATTTTTTTCTGCAATTATTTATCTATAAAGCCAAATAGCTCAGATAGTTGTTATCGTATATGATTTTTTTCAAAATCTGGCACTATTATAACAAAAGGAAAGGAAAATTTTGAATATCTCACTCTTCATAGCATACAATGCACTCTATATATAATGATTCAATTGAAGCATGACACTTCTGTTGTCGAAAAAACCCTTATTGCCTTTTTTTCTTCTCAGTAATTAACTGCAGGTACTTCCGACGTAATTCAGCCTTACTCCGTTTTATATGAAGAACGAATTAATTTTGCCTGTGGAATTTCCTAGATCTATGTATATGTTAGGGGTGTTTCAAATCATTAGATTGATTGAAATTGGAAGGCCCAGTAATGTCGTTTATTAAACTGCCATTCCTAGAATATCCGATTTAGACTAATACTGTATAATTGTTTCATATAAGAACCAGAAAGGGCAAAGTATAATAAAGGGCCAAGCACTTCGAGATTTAGAAGAGAAATATGCTTTAAATCTTTAGCATTTTCTGTAGATAATATATCATATCTACTCTTCTCTGTATTATAAGCCTCAAATGTACCACATCTTGATCATTTGGCTTTTCCCGATATTTTTCTATAATTGGTGGTAATTATTATTATACTATGTGGTGAAAATTTTAATATATTCAATTTCAAGCCATCTACGTAATCAGTGGAAGTAGTTTACATATTCATAACACAAATGAACATTATTCCATTTGTTAATTATATTAACACTGTTATTAATTAAGCACTACGTTAATAGGTTTAAAATCAAAACATCATTGATTTCGAGATTTTAACAATAGTATTGAGAAATTCAATTAATTAATTACTTAACTGAATAACAGTCAAATAAAAAATAGATACTTCTAACCAGTAGAGTGAGTTATTGAGTTATTTAGTGTGCAATGCTGGGTAGTATTAAATCGGTCGTTGAATAGCTCATCGAGTAATTGACCTAGCAGGAATATCACTGACTCCAGTCTGTGACATTCTACTGACTTCAGCCAGAAGCATCTGCTGTTAACATAAACTTTGAAAAAAAAAAAGAAATTAACTTTGATTCTATGAGCGATAAAGACATTGGGCAAGCAGAAAATTGTTTTTCATTTAAAATTCCATTGTTTAAATTTAATACAGCATTAGCTTACACCCATATTTTCCCAAATTTTAATCTCTAGTACTTGAATCCAACAGTTTAGTATTTATTATGAAGATCTTAAGTGAAATAATAACGCCATTATCAATTTTATCATAAAACTATCTTTATGTTCTACTAAATTATTATCTTAAGTTGGGAATGAAATGGTTTAAACTTCAAGTTTTATTGTTAGTCTAAATGGACGGATTGCACTTCTATATTTAACCTAAAGGTCAGGCAATCCAGTAGTCATGCAATAAAGCAACTATTAAAGAGTTGCGGTTCTAATTTTTATGACTAAGGCTGTCGGAGATAAATAAAAAACCATGGTAATCTCTTAACGGGGTATAAATCTTAAGCACGTGACAGTGTCGCTTACAGTTTATTACTTCATGGCAGTATTTTCAGGAAAATTTTCAGGGTGAATATGCGATATGGAGTCCCTCGCACAGACTTAACTCATATATCTGTCTGAAACTCGCTTATCCGCTCTACGGCGGAAAACTTTTAACCAGTATATAGTACTCCAGTTTTCGTATATATTGTCAAATGTAGGGTTATTTATCGATGGAAAAGAAACATGATGCAATTTAAGAATTCACAAGTCGTTAGGAATTCGATTCAGTACAAATTAATTGGAAATATTAAAGTCAATACACAATACTAAATTCACAACTTAAATCTCAACAATTATAAACAAAGAATTAGAAACTCACGACTAACAGTAACTGGACAAAATTTTTAAACAATTTTTTTTATATTCTATTCCACATGATTTTAATGAGAATATCACAGCTGCTGGAATATTCTGTTTAAAAAAGCCGATGCTGATTTTTAAGTAGACATGATTTTGAGGAAAAATTCGTCGATTTATTTTTCGAGGAGAAACAATACCACCGTTAATTGAATTTTATATTCCACCCCTTTTCATGCTATCCTAATTGTGGAATTTCAAATGAGAGCTCCCCCTATGTTGTCACTTACCATTTCAAAGGGCTTAAAATGTTCTGTGTATAAAGAAGAAATGAAACAGTTCAATTTGTTTCAGTTAAATTCAGAAATTAATTATATTATATATTGTTCATCCCCTTCAGTGTATTATTTATACTCTACCTTCTTATAACTAATTATGCGACGATTAAAAATTCGAATAATAGTAACATTCTAATGTAGCTCGAAAATACAATCATATTTATAAGCGGTGTTCTTGTGCACCCTGATAAGACATTCTAAATTGAGGTTTGCAGAAAGCCTACTTTTTTCTAGTTATCAATTCAGAAAGTAAAGGATACATTTTCATGTATTTTCATCTGCATTATCTAATACTCGTTATAAAATCAAAATAAAAGAATTATACAGTTACCTTTAATTTATGTACGTAACCAATCTATTAGAATATGTCTCAGTTTCTATCATCCGTGGGCTCTGAAGACCATTTTCTTGGTTCTTGAATTGCCCATTTAGATGTATATCCTAACTTGTACAGAACGTACACCTCTTCTGAAACACATTCTAATTCCTTCTTCAGTAATGTTTCAAAAACTTGGGCATGTCTAGGGACTACCATTTTTGTTGTCCCTTGTTCGACTACAACTTTTTTCAATCCTTCGAAACTCTAGAGAATTATTCTCATGTTGTGGCTCTTTCCCTACTTCTTTCACCACCAGGTAGTAAACATACATGTTTCCACTGTCTCTTCCCCATCACTAATGAGCTTGCTTGAAGTGTCGGAGACACTCACCCTCCTGTTTTTTTTTTTTCTTTTTAACATTCAAGCTTGATTGCTCTGGTATACATATTTCTTATAAACTTAGGGACCCCTTTCTTAACATTTTAGCCAGCACACCATGCCAGACTCTATTCTGGTGGTAGGTTTGTTATTTCCGCCTTTCTCTTCTTTGACTACTTTGGCAATTCTTTATTCGCTACAGAGATATGTCTTGTGTGCTCTCTGCCTTGCCTAATTTTTTCTTATTGGTTTCTACTTCCTCTATCCTCTATCACCACTATCTACATTGGCTTGTTCAACTGTTCGTTGCATTGTTCGTATATTGAGTTCCACTATTTCCTCTTTCTCATTATTCACCTTCATTATGTTATCACTTCATCATCATCAGTTTATTAAACTACTCTTATTTAGATAAATAAATAATAGGAGTACTAATTATTTAACTATTTAATTATTTATTTACAATAAATAACCAAATGCAAATTCCAATATCATTAAAATTGAATTATAATTTCTTAACTACAACATTAAACATATTTTTCGGGTGTACAATATAAATATCAGCAACTATGACCTTTATAAGATACAGCACATATTAAAATTTCTGACAATTCCTCAAAAAATCCTAAAATCTATACTTTGAAAGTAGTGAAGATGATTGTGACAAAAGCATACAGTTTCGTGAAGAAATTATTCATTCAAAAGATCATAGATTATCCACATGTGATGGGAAAATAGTTGTTTCGACTAAGAATTTATCTTTTATTGAATGAATTTGAATAACAAAATAATTCTGTAGGTAGAGAAGCTGTAGGTATTGGTGTATTATCAAAAGAACCGTGTCAATGATAATTAAACAAAATTTGAAAGTGGAACACTAAGGAATATACTATATTCTCCCTTTATCCATAAGACAGACGTGTATTGTTTGATAAGCATATTTTACATTTCCATCACGATGGAGTTAACCCTCATTATGACCTCCCTATGAGCCGGTGGTAAACAACACATTTGTGCTTCATCGCTGAACACAATTTTGTTGAAAAAATCTAACCTCCTCTATTTTCCAACACTCAATTAACAAATGTACAACGTTGTAAATGGTCTGTAACTTTTATTTGCTGTGTCAACTGAATTTTGTATGCTGACAGATGCACATCCTTCTTTAAAATGCGTGGTGACTCTTCACAGAGTTCAGTGAACGACGTCGAATTGATGTGTTTTGATACTCCCGTACACTTTCTCTCACCGCAGCAATATTTTCATCTGATCGACCACGACGAGGATGTTATTGGTGTTGCCTTATCAATAACAGAGCCCGTCTCTTCACAATTTTTAATTAAAATACGAACTATTAACTCTGTAGGCGCTTCAGTTTTTTCTAATTTTGTGCGATTTATTCTTATATATTAATAGTCCAGGCAACGAAGGAAAAATAGCGGCTATAATTCATGTAGAAGCCTATTTCTGCACAGTTGTAGTGGAAGGTGTCCTTAACAACATACTAAAAGTACTGATGGATGGGAGTGAAACTAGGGGGGGGGGGGCTGTAAAGGTCCCTTTTTTCAGTTTTTTATTAATAACTCGAAAACTAATTACTCTAGCGAAAATATGCTTATACACTAAATTAATCTAGATAAAATTCTCTACAAAAAGGGACCCACAAACTTTTTCGCTAGGATCAATAATTAAGGAGATATGGAGGGGTAAACATTGAAATTTAAAAAAAGATACAGCACATATTAAAATTTCTGACAATTCCTCAAAAAATCCTAAAATCTATACTTTGAAAGTAGTGAAGATGATTGTGACAAAAGGATACAGTTTCGTGAAGAAATTATTCATTCAAAAGATCATAGATTATCCACATGTGATGGGAAAATAGTTGTTTCGACTAAGAATTTATCTTTTATTGAATGAATTTGAATAACAAAATAATTCTGTAGGTAGGGAAGCTGTAGGTATTGGTGTATTATCAAAAGAACCGTGTCAATGATAATTAAACAAAATTTGAAAGTGGAACACTAAGGAATATACTATATTCCCCCTTTATCCATAAGACAGACGTGTATTGTTTGATAAGCATATTTTACATTTCCATCACGATGGAGTTAACCCTCATTATGACCTCCCTATGAGCCGGTGGTGAACAACACATTTGTGCTTCATCGCTGAACACAATTTTGTTGAAAAAATCTAACCTCCTCTATTTTCCAACACTCAATTAACAAATGTACAACGTTGTAAATGGTCTGTAACTTTTATTTGCTGTGTCAACTGAATTTTGTATGCTGACAGATGCACATCCTTCTTTAAAATGCGTGGTGACTCTTCACAGAGTTCAGTGAACGACGTCGAATTGATGTGTTTTTCTCTTTCTCTCACCGCAGCAATATTTTCATCTGATCGACCACGACGAGGATGTTATTGGTGTTGCCTTATCAATAACAGAGCCCGTCTCTTCACAATTTTTAATTAAAATACGAACTATTAACTCTGTAGGCGCTTCAGTTTTTCCTAATTTTGTGCGATTTATTCTTATATATTAATAGTCCAGGCAACGAAGGAAAAATAGCGGCTATAATTCATGTAGAAGCCTATTTCTGCACAGTTGTAGTGGAAGGTGTCCTTAACAACATACTAAAAGTACTGATGGATGGGAGTGAAACTAGGGGGGGGGGGGCTGTAAAGGTCCCTTTTTTCAGTTTTTTATTAATAACTCGAAAACTAATTACTCTAGCGAAAATATGCTTATACACTAAATTAATCTAGATAAAATTCTCTACAAAAAGGGACCCACAAACTTTTTCGCTAGGATCAATAATTAAGGAGATATGGAGGGGTAAACATTGAAATTTAAAAAAAGATACAGCACATATTAAAATTTCTGACAATTCCTCAAAAAATCCTAAAATCTATACTTTGAAAGTAGTGAAGATGATTGTGACAAAAGGATACAGTTTCGTGAAGAAATTATTCATTCAAAAGATCATAGATTATCCACATGTGATGGGAAAATAGTTGTTTCGACTAAGAATTTATCTTTTATTGAATGAATTTGAATAACAATATAATTCTGTAGGTAGGGAAGCTGTAGGTATTGGTGTATTATCAAAAGAACCGTGTCAATGATAATTAAACAAAATTTGAAAGTGGAACACTAAGGAATATACTATATTCCCCCTTTATCCATAAGACAGACGTGTATTGTTTGATAAGCATATTTTACATTTCCATCACGATGGAGTTAACCCTCATTATGACCTCCCTATGAGCCGGTGGTGAACAACACATTTTCAGGGAAAGGCGTTGAGGGGAAATGTGCTACAAGGTGAACATGAGGATATCCCGATTTAACACACAAAATAATTATGATATTGTGTTTATATAAATGTTTGATAGTTTATAATAATTTTATAACTAACTTATCTTTTTATCTCTATCTATGTCATTTCTTTTGGATATGCAGATGAGCTCTTTAAAATGGTGGGTTGCGAAATAAAGAATACCATTTCGAATTCGTAAAATTATCGCTTTTCATGTTTTAACTTATATTTAATATTTTGATAAAAAAATGCCCATATAATGCCCATATGCAGTATATGTACTTGATAATATCTGTTTATTGTTTGGCTATTGCTAAAAATATTGTTTCAAATACTCTAATATAAATACAATGTAAAATATTGGGTCACGTAGTGTAGTACACTAGTTCGAGATAAAGTCGCCTAACTTTAAATTTTTAACAGAAAACTATTTTTGAAATTTGAGACACTAGTTCTGTTACTTTCATTTGAATCAACAATGTTTAGTTCCTGATTAAATCAAAGTCAAAGTGGCTACTTTGAATTTCTTTGAAAAGAAAATGTGCACACGAAATTACTTCTTTATGTTTCGTATAACATACTCAATTATACACATAAAAACATAATTACAAATTCCAAATTGCTAGTTACATTTATGCTTTGTGCATATTAACGTTTGCATGTTTGTTTAACCTCAGCCGTAATTAAACACAACGTTAACAATTAATGTTTAATTTATGTACACCCATTAAAGAGACTCATTTATTTATTCTCTGTAATTTAAGTGATAGGTGTATATATGTACCTATTGTATCACAAAGCGTTAGGAAAACATTTCCAAGCGTATTGAAATGCATTGTATAAAATGAATTCTGGTGGTTGTAGCATCAATAACATCTTTCATTGTCAGAACTAACAATATTAAATCTTATTATAAAACAATTTATATAAATTATAAGTGATGAAAAGAAATCTTGCTTTCACATACCTTCTTGAGAAAGTATTCCAGGAGCTTGTAGAATGTTATAAAGGACCAAGTACTTCGTTGTAAATCAAATAGCAAAATAGATAGTGGAAGCGTTTAATTTTACAAATTGAATCAGCTTGACTACTTTCATTCGGATGGAGGTTTTATAGCGATACTATTGAATTTGAGTTAGTGCTTTCATTATTGTATTTTACAATTTCTGAATTAGAAGTAATTATATTACTTATTCAGGATAAAGCGCAACTATTTAAAATTACCATGTATAAGATCTTGACAGTAAAAATGTACTTTCTTCGTTCTAATCAAATTCTTATATCTTTCGAGTTATGTTCAACAGGTGCCATCAACATCTTCAGGATTCTTTATCATACAGTTTCTATATTGGTTGTCTTTTGTTATTTTACTTTTCATAGTATTTTATATTAACTAACTATTGATAGTTAGTGTGTAATCAAACAGAAAACTAAGTAAAATTTGGAAAGTACTCTAATATTTACGTTGATAAGGCTACTTTAGGAATATCACAATTGTTCACAAAAAAGTAAAAAAACTATCTGGGGCAGTTTCTTCGGAGCTGTAACTAGTAACTAGATTTCACGATAAGAATTTGTATTTTACTTTCTATTATTTCAAATTGTGGACGATTGCGTATAGACAGTGGTGGTTCATCATTCTGTTATGTTTGAATGATAAATGAAATTAAGGAATGATAAATTCAACTGTGGTCAGGCTTATGACTTATGATTACAAAGAAGCATGAACTATGCATGATATAAACATCTATGGTTATATAACAAACATTTCAACATGATCACACTCGTGAGCATAAAAATATATTAAGCAGAATTTTTTGGTGTAGTATTGATTGAAACAAAATTATCGCTTATTTTTCTCGAAAAAAGTTTTTCATCAAACACATGTTATAATTCAAACACATGTCTCTTTTTCTACTTGCAGTGCTGCTGGGTGGATTGAGTAACCCAGTAGTACTGTTACCGGTTCCAAGCCCGAAATAAGGAGGAGGGTTAGAGGGCCAAATTAACAGCCTACTCTCTGTAAAACAGATAACCAGCTCAAAGCACCGATAAAAAGCCTTGGATATGGATCGATCCAACGTTGACAAACCACGCAGTGAAAACATTAGGTAATCAGATCCAAGATGAAGGCTAACTAGAAGAAGGAACAGGTTATAGACCTATTATAGAAGGAAGAAGAAGAGATGTTATAATAAAGGAACCATTACTATTTTAGAATGTTTAAGGCAATAAAAGCGCGGCGCGGCAAAAAAAAAGGCTGTAAAGATGCTAATTGGAAAAAGATAGGAAACATATGTATTTAGCAGATGTGGAGTAAAGTATTGAGAGTGATCATAATTTCTTTTAGTCTCATTAATACAAGAAAACAACAAAGAACAAACAGACAAAGTAGAATACCAGTAAGGTTAATATGTAACCATGTTATATTTTATATACCGCTATAAGTCTATTAGATGGGCTTAGTGAGCATTTTAGTATTGCATATTCATTGTCTATCTATACAAATTTAAATAATACTCCTATTACAACTTGAAAAATTGGTACAGTAATAATATACTTATATTACACTTTAAGATTTTTCCGAGAATTAAGTAATGGTTACTTTAAGTAAATTAAAAAATGACACCAGGTAATGATTAAATTCCATTTTTGTTTAGTTAGAGTCTGTAGATATGTTTTTGTACAATTGCTACTAAAATTGTTTAATTTAGTTTTGGCAAATTACACGTTTCCCGCTGTATTAAAAACAGCCCAATTTGCCATGTGATAATTCTATTCTATGTAATTATATTTCTATATTATGCAACTTTGTTGACGGATTTTACCAAAGCTTTTGATGGAACTGGTCATGGAATAATTATAAAAAAATTTAAATATTTTGGACTTGGTAAAACTCTACTAAAATTGTTTGTTTCATACTTGACTGGTAGGTTACAGTATGTAGAGTGGATTTAATTCTAAAACTTTTGTCTTAAACTTTTATCTGGAGAACCACAGGGGTTCAGATCCAAGAGTATTATAATTTATAATGTTCTTTAATGATATTAATAATGTTCTAGACTCACACACAGATGACCTGAAGATTTATTGTCCTATTGAAAGCCTTGACAATTGTTTATTTATTTAAGAACAATTAATAAAAGTGGAAACTTTGTATTTTGTATGTGGATTTTCACCATTCCAAAGTTGAAAATTTTATTTGCCCTTAAGAGGAAAATGTGCTTCATCGCTGAACACAATTTTGTTGAAAAAATCTAACCTTCTCTATTTTCCAACACTCAATTAACAAATGTACAACGTTGTAAATGGTCTGTAACTTTTATTTGCTGTGTCAACTGAATTTTGTATGCTGACAGATGCACATCCTTCTTTAAAATGCGTGGTGACTCTTCACAGAGTTCAGTGAACGACGTCGAATTGATGTGTTTTTCTCTTTCTCTCACCGCAGCAATATTTTCATCTGATCGACCACGACGAGGATGTTATTGGTGTTGCCTTATCAATAACAGAGCCCGTCTCTTCACAATTTTTAATTAAAATACGAACTATTAACTCTGTAGGCGCTTCAGTTTTTCCTAATTTTGTGCGATTTATTCTTATATATTAATAGTCCAGGCAACGAAGGAAAAATAGCGGCTATAATTCATGTAGAAGCCTATTTCCGCACAGTTATAGTGGAAGGTGTCCTTAACAACATACTAAAAGTACTGATGGATGGGAGTGAAACTAGGGGGGGGGGGGCTGTAAAGGTCCCTTTTTTCAGTTTTTTATTAATAACTCGAAAACTAATTACTCTAGCGAAAATATGCTTATACACTAAATCAATCTAGATAAAATTCTCTACAAAAAGGGACCCATAAACTTTTTCGCTAGGATCAATAATTAAGGAGATATGGAGGGGTAAACATTGAAATTTAAAAAAAAAATCTGTTTTTATTGTCCAAGGATGTGTCTGGAACATAAATTTTAGTCAAAATCTGAATTTTCAACATCATCGATGCTGTTCGATGGGGGCTCCGTTCGTACATGAGCCAAGGCATACGCCGCAGGCACCGGAGTAGACAATCCCTGCTTTTCGGCAACCGCAGCGCGCCCCATACCCAGTCGTGCATCGGCAAAAGATCATATTTAAAACGGAGTCGGGTGCCACAGGGTCGTTCGTGGTAACTGGGTTGAGGATCCCATCTTCTCCCCTGGCCCAACCCCATTGGGTAGGTGGTAGGGGATTGCCGAGCCACTATTGTATCAGTAAGAAAGTAATCAGACCAACGTAAGTATTTAGCACAAATTGATATTTGTAATGGAAAGCAGTATTTAACAACTATATGTAAATGGATTTACCTGTAGATATACTCTGAGCGAGTGTTGCGTTGAAGCTCCTCTGGTTGGAGGAAGAGTGGCCAAGTCTGATTTGGGCTTCGCTGACGCTTTCAGAAATGCCGTACCGATGTTTCAAAGTACCGATGTTTGTTCAGGTTATCTTGATGTGCAGGCGCTTGATATACAGCCAGAAAAAGCTTCTCGCCAGCCTGTTCCATATCCTCAGTTGATGTTGAGGGATCTGTGAATATTGCTGAGATGTCATGGGTGAGGCCAGGATTTGCTGTGAAGGGCTTAGAGATTCCCACTTTGCTCTTTCCATGTATCGCCGAGGTGGTGTCGCATCCGGAGAAGCTATGGAGAAGGAGGATCGTCTTGGCGAATGGAAGCTCTTGAAGTTGTCGTACCGAAAGCAATTTTGTCTCCACCTTCCCACGGCCTGGCTTCATGAAGTACATGTTGATAATGTTGATAGATGGTGGTGCCAATCCAATGAGGAGAACTATCAAGTCCATATCCTCCCCAACTATTGCTACGGTTGGATGTACATAAGCTTTATTCAATCCGCACCTTACAATAGTGCCATCAGCATCCCCTGTAGCAACAGTTGTTTCAATACCTGCTGCTGCCATTTTCTCGGTGAGCAAGTGGATGAGTCTTGTTTTGTTCCTTTTATTAGCAAGAAAATGCTCCTGTTGAACTGTGATGGTCGTGCTTTCATTAAAGTTTATGTCAATCGAAGTTTTTGTGAGCCCTCTTCGCTTCTACTATTCTGTACATAGGCAATGTACTAATAACAAATTGAAGAAATGCAGGAGGACTCTTTCTACTTCATGCGGTGGAGAAGGAAACCACCGTCTACCACATTGGTGTTTTGGGTGAGATCGAGAGTTGCGTTGTCCTCTAGTGGCAAGACAACGTAGGAAGAAGATATTTTTCCTTTTCGCATTCCGCCCTAGTTGAACAGGGCCATGAGGAATGGAGTTAATTTATATGTCAAAAGCTCTACTACATCTTCGTCGCTCTTTTTTGCTACGAGAGTTCTTTGAAAAATTGTCAGAGGGTTAACAGTAACTGTCTCATCATTGATTTGAATGGTACTGCTCATACTAGTTAGTAATAAAACCACATTCTTCTTAGACTGCTTCATGTCACCAAATTTGCTGCTAATGAAACTGCATGGTTTTGGTTCCAATATCCAGGGCTGCATGGTAGTTTACTTTGGAGTTTTCCAGAATGCCCATTGAGAGCGACATGAGGGAATTCAACTTTGGAAAAGGGGGATGGTCATTGAACCATTCCTGAATCTTAGCTCGATCTCGTGCATCTCTCTTTTGCCGCGATACACGTAAATCAACGTGCTGCTCTCCACTTGCAAGAACCACTTCAGCGAACTCCTCCAATGACACAATCCAAGACAAGCGTTGTCCTACGGGGGGGGGGGGGGGGGGGATGAGGGTAATTATTCCCCCGCCCCCAGAACGGACACAAAAAGGCGGTATATGCAGTAAAGTCGTTAATACGCGGTCTGAGCATAGTTCCTTTATCATTAAAACTTGATTTTTAATAATAAAAACCAATTTTTTTAAAACTGCCATTTTTCCTCCTCCATATATTCTTAATTATTAATCCTAGCGAAAAAATGTATAGAATCTTTTTTGTAGATAATTTTATCTAGATTAATTTATTATATAAGCATGTTTTCATTAGAGGTATCAGTTTTCGCGTTATTAACAATAAACTGAAAACAAAGGAACTTTACAGCCCCCCACCCCCTTAGCTCCACTCCCATTCATCAGTACTTTTAATATGTTGTTAAGGACACCTTCTTTTACAACTGTGCCAAAATTGGTTTCTACATGAATTATTTCCGCTATTTGGACTTTTTTGGTCTTCGTTGCCTGGACTATAACGCCCGATATTTGGCAGAACACAAATGGCGCGCAATTCAAAACCCTACAGTTCCAACTGAGATAACCTATATTTGATATACTCGGTTAATTTAATATTTTAATTAATTTGTCCTGGAACTGAATTGTAACCTCTTGGGAGATAAAGATATATATTATGTACATTATTATTATTATTATAGTAAATATCGGTATTGTTGTAAAATTTCGTATATTGAAAGACTTATTTACTTTGTTGAAATCACCAGTAGTCTACTATGTAATGTAAATAGTCAGTGTATTATTGTTAACAATCCGAAACGATAAAACGACAGTAAACCAGTAACTAATTAGATATACTCCACTCGCGTGATTGAATTGTAAAACTTCACGTTATTACTGTCCCATAAACCTGTTGCGTTAGGGTTAGTTTATTATTTCGCTTAACTTCCGTGGAATACAAAATATCTATCATATTTCCATATAGCGCCGTGTTCGCTGCAGGAACCGAAATGCTATTTTCCTGTTAATTCATAATTGATCGTAAATTTTATGGCGGTCGACAAAAGATTTTTCCAGCGATTGTTATCATCACCAAAAGGACGATATTTATGAGGGCTTTCAAAGAACGGTTTAAACTAGTACAGATAAAAGTGACAAGTTTTATTACTTGGAATTTTAAGGGTCAGTTTCACCGTTGAAGCGATATGACGCCGGTTTAACGGGTACGCCGTAAACATTCGGCCAGCAGACGCGTTCTCTGACACTCCCTTATAACTAATCAATGATCGACTGGGAGATAAAACGAGTTTGTCTTTTTTCCCTTTACTGCCGCTTACATCTTGTGGACGGATTTTTCGAGGCCTAATGGCTATACTGCAGGATATTTGGACTAACGCTTTAGCTTCAGCTTCATCGGGATCACTAATTTTAAAAGGTAGAACACTACGCTCTGAATTGGTATTGGATGGAGTTTTAATAGATATTGCAGTGGTTGTGTTTGTTTTTTGAATTGCGTCAGAGCGTCAGAATACTTGAATAAGTTTAATGTGTGTATTTGGCAAACATTTTTTACAGCCATCGCTCGAAAACGTTTCAATTAAACTGCCATATAATTAAAGTGATAACTAAAGCGTATATTTCAGCGAACTGCAACAGAGACGGACTAACAATCGATAAGTTGCCTATCTCCGTTTCTATAGCAACGACATTACCACCGCATGTTACACAGAAGCCTGTTATAGTTTTTTTTTTCATCTCACGTTCACGATAATGATGATACTACATTCCTATGACTTTCTGGCAAGTAATATTTAGACACATAAAACTCCACGCTGCGTCAGTTTCTAGAAAAATTTATGGACCACAAACTCCTTAATCCAACCACACTAAGAAACAGATATATTCACCAGATACACAAGAGAATGTATTGCAAATACATTCATAACCACGTTGTTGCGCGTTGGGGTAAATTTAATAGACTTTAGTACAAATGAAGCAACTGACGCATGTGGATGTTGATGGTAATTTTTTAATTGGTGCGTTAAAACCGAACAGTACTTAGTGGCTTCTAAGATATTAGACAGAACTAACCGTAAAACAATTATAAATTTTATAACTGAATGATTAAACCAATCATTAATAAAGTTAAAGATCAGAAAATGTTAGTAATACTAACCGATTCAGTTATATACATGCGAAAATCTAGATTTGTTAACTGAATCTTTTCCAGATATGATACACTCTTTGTATGTACAGCTCATACACTTAACCGAATAGCAGAAACAGAATAGTAGAAATAAGAGGTAGTTTCTTTTTAGTTAACGAGATAACAGCGAATGTGAAGAAAATATTTGTAAAAGCGCCTACTCAGAGAGAAGTTTAGAGAAGCTCTGCCAGCTCCACCTTTATCCTCTGAATTAGTTGTCACAAGATGTTTCATCTTAATTACTGCAATAAAGAAACTGGAAACATATGGCTTATCGTTACAAGAACAGTTTATGGTATTAAATGTTATTAAACAGAAAAATAA
This sequence comes from Rosalia funebris, assembly GCA_037954035.1. NCBI lineage: Eukaryota > Metazoa > Arthropoda > Insecta > Coleoptera > Cerambycidae > Rosalia > Rosalia funebris. The sequence continues at coordinate 6,857,558 of JAZFAV010000032.1, forward strand.
ACAACAAAGACGCACGTGTGCAGTCAGTGCCGCCATAAAAGAATTGCAAGAGTATCTACGAAAAATCCTGAATACTGCCGTTTGGAAAACATGTGTTTATTTCTAAAGAGTACATACACATCAAGAATTATGACCTACTTTACTAAAATATAGTCGATATATAGTTTTACCTCTTGTACTATGGTTCTACGTCTAATACTTCTCGTACTGTACTTTGGTAACAGTAGACGTTGAAGGTGCGTTTTCATTACGGAAACAACATTACGGAAACTCTTGTTTCCGTAATAAAAATACGTAATAGATGTCGACCCTTAGTGTATAAAATTTAGAAAAGTACCTAGTGATAAACTTTCCTTTTTCTGTCAACTATCACTGTGTAACAATAGTGACCTCAATTCGACTGTATTGCAGTTCTCCAGAATAGACGTTTTAGTGCCCTCAAATTTAAATCCAACAAAATCTCTCCTAAGGAAGTTAATCTTGGTTCAACTAAAGTTAATTTATTAATTGACCTTGGTTAATTGATTCAAATAAGGCTTTAAACTAATATTCCGAAGTGGTTATTTTACTCATTATATTTCATTAAGATGTTATTTTGAAGTATTTTTGAATCAGTTATTATTTGTGTTATTTTTGACGAATTTTAATCTGGCAAGGCTCATTGTGAAACTGAAACTTGTAGCTAAGATATCGGTAACCGAAAACTAATTCCTGTTTAATATAAAAGGTAAGATTCTCTTAAAAATTGATCCATATTAAACCACCTTTCTACTACTACCTAAGGTTAGTGATTTGCAACTTTTGAAACCCCTTTGAGAGCACTTGTACTGAACACTTAGATTCTTAAAAAAGCATATTTCACTTAAAGAGGTCTGCTTAACCAAGATTTTTGACTATAAAATCAAAATATTAAATCTTTAAGGTAAGGGAAAAATCGACGCTGCTGTCCATTCTATGTATATGAAAACTTGAGGCACAATCTGACGTATTTTATTGTTATCTAAAAATAAAAACAAAACTGGCCTAAAAATATAAACGTTATTGTTACTTTACAGGCAGTGGCGGCTCGTGATGAAATGAAACGGGTGTTCTGCACAGGGCCGATCCTAGGGTATTGGCTGCCCGCGTGCAAATTTTAAACGTATCCAAACTACTGGCGCCATAGGCGTCGCAAAAAAATTGCGCCGCAGTCGAAAATTTTGAAAAATTTCAAGGTCACGCGTTTTCCTGAGTTTTTGCAGATACATCAGTTGTTTCGTCTGCCATAACTGCCAAAAATGAAGATTTGTTAATTTCTTTAATTATTTCTTCATGGCATACTTTTAATATACAGTCTAAAAGATCATTTTGTATTTCTTTAGAGGTTCCTTTTAATACTGAAGCATTTTATAGATGCTCGCTTAAACTTACATCAAGCTCAGCAGAAAAATTTATCAAATCATGAAATATCCCCGGGTTTTGAGAGGTTTCAGCTTCGTCATGTCCTCGCAGCGCCAGTTCAAAGGCCCCACAAAACTTTATGCAGTTTATAATGTTTGACAAAACGTATCTCTTTTTTGTCACATTATCATTATGCTTTTGCACATTTATCCAATAAGCTGAATCTAGCAGCGCTTTAATATTAGTTGTTCCTAATAAAGCTAATTCCATTGTATTATGTAGATGGCTTTTGGAGTTGTCGTGCTTCGTGCAATGGTCTACCATTGTTTTTTAAATCAATTTTTTCTTCATAAGAGTATTTAGAAAATCGCTTCACATGAACTAAATTATAAACTAAATCCATTGTCACTATCACAGTATATAAATATTAATAATTAGTAAAATAAATCACTACACAAATTCACAAAACTGTATTTAAAATCTTAAATTAACACGAAATACGAAATAGGTACGATTTACTCCCGCCAACTGTACGAGGAGTAAACATTCACTGATACCGCCTTAGCTGGAAAAAATGCAGCTCACTGACCGTGTAAATTCGTGCATTTACGAACGTCAAGTGTGGATTGTCGCGGGAGGTGAGGGGGAGGACGGGTGTGCTGAGCCGTGCACAGAACTACCTCGTGTGGCCCAGTTCAATGTACCGCGACGCGCTCGCGTAGAGACCCAGATAATTCATCTGGTCTACTACTCAATAGAGGATGGCATGCAGAATTCGATTTTAATGCAAGCACGTGCGATTTAGCTGCACCAACTAACCAAATTATTTTATTAATAAATTTTAGTAATTATTACGTCGCGAAAATATACAAATATCTAATTTTTTTGCAGCTCTGCAGCACCTATACACCAGCCGCCCCCGTTTACAGGGCACTTTGTGTATATCATGCATAATCTCTAAATGTTTTTAGCATATGCCACTGTAGTTTTATTGCTCTTTTACTTTGAGCAATATCATCGAGGAAACAAATGGGATACCCATTGTTTTTTTATATTTATTCACAATTATTTTTATCCATACAAATTTATTAAACTATTTTTTCACCGCTGGATGCATTATTTAATGTTAATATTTGTTTATATGTTAATAATAATAATATAAATTAAAACTTGCAACTAAAATTAACATTCTTAATTAATCACACATTCATACTTATATTTATTATAAATTACTAAACAAAAGAAAAACACAAAACACACAAAATAAATTAGATAATCCTCCAAACGCAAAGCCGAAGCTTGCCCAGCAATGAGTATATATTGAGCATAAATGGATAACATTCATTGTCACTGATATTGCTAGTACCAGCACTTAGATTCAAACTAAGATTAATATAGTCCATTGCTAGCTGCATTTGTCACACAACGCACTCTAATCAACTAAGTTTTAACGGTTACATATAGTCTTGAATATGAATGAACTCATGACAGGGATGTCAAACTCGAACCCAAGGATACAATGGACACCCACAACATTGGCCCCAGTTCCACACTGTGAATGACACATTGTGAATGACATTCTTGTAGATACCTCTATAACAGGTAAATCAGGTGACAGGTCACTCATCCACGTTACGTACTCGAAACACGCACTTGATTTTTGTTAGCTCTGCTTTAGTCACCGAACTGAATCCCAATTGTCTTTTCAGCATGTCCTCTTATCATCCCCTATATTATCATGTTTTAAATTATGTAACATTTACATTTAACTCAATGTTATTATTATTTTAATTAGCTAATAAATCGAATAGGAAACCGAAGAAGCATTTGAGGTGTAATATTCACTACACGTTATATTAAAAATGTTGGGATTTTCACTACCAACATTGCTAGTTTACGCTCGTATGGTAAAAAATTGCATCTGGCGACCTACAATAAATCAACAATCTTCACTTTCTTTAGTAAACCTATCACCCTTTATAAAATTGGTAGCATATAACATCCAGTAAGAAATTATTTGCCGATGCAAGCTTTAGAATCAGTTTATTTTATACTCAACATCTTGAGTCAAAAAATTTATTGTATGCGGACGACTGTAAACTATTTCGTCCAGCATGTGTGGGACTGTATTTTCATTAAACATTTTGTTAACAATATAAATATATGATGTGAGACTAATCAGTTACCACTCAATATCAGTAAATGTAATTTGATATATTTTACTCGTAAAGAGTCTCTTATTAGTTTTAATTATAATATTAATAGCATTAGTTTATACAAAGTTAGTGAATTTAGAGCCTTAGGAGTGGTCTTTGGTTGCATACTGACTTCTGTTAATCACGTAAATAATTTCAGCTTAAACAGTTACAAAATGATTATAGTTATTATAACAAATTCTTAATGGTTTACAATGCCTAACAAGTTAAAAAAAACTATTTGAAGCTTTTATGAAATGTAAGTTATAATATGGAACTACTGTATGGAATTCAGCTTATAATATAGGTAACCTAGAAAGAGTTAAGAGGCAATTTTTAAAATACGAGGTTTCGTTGTGATGGAGTTTATCCAGTTAGAGGTATTCCGTACAAGTTTATTGAATATATTTAAAGTTTGCTTCTTAGAAACTCAAAGAAAGTTTTTAGGTGCTATGTTTTTGCACAAATTTTTAAATAATGGTATTGACTGTCCACGCTTGTTATCACAAATTAGTCTTCATGATCCTAGATTGCCTGTACGTAACATAAATATTTTTTTCATACTAAACTTTGTTTTTATCATACTAAAACTAATTTACTTCTGTCTTCACCAATATATAAATATTGTACAGATTTCTTAATATTATGAAATAGGGTAGATATTTGCAAGACTAGTTTTAGAGATATAATAATTATCTTGTGTAATACTGAATGTTCAATGTCTCGACAACAGGTTTACTTTAGATTTTGCTATTATTTGACTTTATACATATGTTTTATATTGAGTGTTTCCCATTCCTTACATTTATAGAAAATTATTCTAGTGAATGTAAAACTGATATCTTTAAATACTAGCAACTATTGCATTTAAAGCAAGTTTCAATAACAAAACACCTCGGGCAATGTTGGTTGTATTATACAGGATCTCCTGTTTAATTACATATCTGGATTTAACGACACATCCGTAATAACTGTTGAAATGTTTTTATAGGCAAATGCCGTGACAATTTTTATTTTCAAGGAATATTTTGACATAAAATCCTTTACTATCATTGACCCACTTCACACAAATAACTACTTAAAATATTCAAATGAGAACATCTCTTGAAATGTCTCTCGGCCCTGATAGTGACGATGGTTTATTTTTGTATTATCATTTATCATGAATGCAGGACGGGTTCCCTACCTCACTCTGGAAATGATGAGTTCATACAGTCGTCGGTAAACAACAATTACAAATCGTCAGGTTCCTATGCCCCACCCTGTATCTACAAATGACAAGTCCACATGGATATGTCTAAATATATAAGAGAAAAATAACATTAGCCATATTCATATTAGGTTCCTCACACTGTGTCGTGAAGTTACATCAAATGACGATGACGAAAAATCCCTTAACATATAATGCCGCTTAGTATATTGTTCTCATTATTGTATGTTCATTAATGTTACTTAATTTCATTAACAAAAAATAATTCATATTAAGCCTGACACACATGTTTAGTATGGATTATTTATGTATGTTCAATATGGAGATTCATTCATTGAGGATATATGTAGAGATTTACATTAGATTGACTAAAATGCACTCATTTATTTGTTGCAACTGTAACAGTTTCACTAATATTTGCAGAATTCCAGTGAGCAGCATGCAAACGTTTTGTTCCAGTAGATAGGTACACACGTTCCAGATTTCAGATTGACGTAGGCGCGGACAATTTGTGCCATGCACATGTATTATATTCAGGCCTGCCAACACCGCAGATTGTATCTCACGTGAGGCTAATTCGCGTGCCGTGTAAGCGTTTACGGCGATCATTATACTATTTATATGTAAATAGTAATATTAGGTGGACCATTTGCTGTAAAGGTCAAACGCATGCGTTGTAAATTCAGCCATTTCGAGGATCTCATATCTGACAATAATTTCTTAGGTGAGCGAAAGATAAATGTTCACCTACATACTTATCTAGGAAAATACTAGCCTCTAGAAATACTATAGGGACACTCATATGCTTTCAGAAACATTAATAATGTATCAGAATAAAAAATTGAGTAATGGATACAATCAACGCCTATATGAATATTACTATATAAACTCTTGTTGACTTTAAAGGAATATCAATAAAACATCCTATTGGAACTCATGACAGAAAAAATCAAAACAATATGAGAGACTGTGCAGTATAAGCAGAAGTATAAAATTTCTATCAGACAAAACCTATTGTTTCTTGCAACATAGAAGATCGCTCTCAAATATTTTATTTGGTTATGGTTTTGGAAAAAAGATGATAATATAGAATCATTAAAGTTTTGCAAACAAATATTCACCTCACTTTAGTTTTCTTTTTACTTTATCTAAAATTGGACACTGTAGTGATTTGTAATTAATAGCAGATAATAAAATTAACTTGTACTAAATCGTCATTCATACCAAACTACTATTGTTAGGGGATAGTTTTCTATATATCTCCTTCTATTTAAATTTACACAAACGAAAACAAATACAAGCTTGTCAAGAATAGGAACAAGTCTCAAAACTACGATATAGGACTACCCACAAGATGCGCAGTAGATAGCCTGATCTTTACGCAGTCGCATTGAGACCTTTGTAGAGTGAGTATCGGGTATGTATGAATGTACTCAGAGTTCGATCTGGCTGCGCGTAAATTGCATCCTCTTCCCTCCGAATGCTGCTTCACTTTTTCTTCTACGCATACATAGATAATCTCACACTTTTTCCAATTCATAACAATCTGATATGTTCTCGGTATAGTCGTAAATTATAATATTATAATAATATACACCAAAAACATATTTCAACATTGATAAATTCAAATTATTCACTTCTTTTCACACCTCTCTTAAGAAAACACACATTTACCTCTATTGAGAAGGGATCCGTTCAATTCCTATATTTGTATTTAATAGTGATGTAGAAAGAAATGACATATGTTCATTAAATATCAATCTCTGTTTTCCATAGAAGTTTTTCTATGGAACGAAAGGTATTGTGCGAAAGTTTGATAAGAATTAGAAAAATTGTATAGAACTTTTTTCTTATATAAAAAATCTTTTCTGGAGACCTTGTGATGACTTGCGTGTTATATACGAAATATGTATCTTGTTAGGATGCGCAGTTATAATATAGTCATATTCATTCATCATTATATTCATCGATTATCAAAAAAGTCAAGCTATAAATTGTACTCCAACTATACCTATGACACGGGCAATCTGCACAAATTTATTGAGAATTTCTCAAAAATTGTAATTAATGGTAGATGTGGATATTATGACTAGCTTCTAGTCTAGAAGAAGACTAGAAGTCTTGCATAGCAATTTTTTTCTTTCCTTCAATTTGCAGTTGTTCATATTAGTTGCAACAGATATTTGCAAGTTTGCTGAAAAGCTAATAGATTAGGACCTAACTCCTTAAGAAATATACCATATACCAAATAGAGAGGAATCTATTATCCATAAGCAACGACTAAAAAATTCAAGCAACTGCTTAGTTTCTTGATGTGCTCAATATTTGGATGTTCTTTTTTGAATGACTCTTTATAGTATAATATTCCAAAAATATAGTAGTTTTTAGTAGTTTTTAATGTTCTAGATAAATTACATTGTGGAGCATAGAGAAGTTATATGAAAACTATAATACTTTTAATAATACTTTTAACCCATTTTGATCTACACTACATGTGGATAGAGTACAAATTTTAGATATTTTAGGTTTTACATCTTTGTTTTCAATCCAAGGAATATGGTCTTGTGAATATAGTTTTTTCCAATGGGGGAAAGGACCCATAACTTTCACAGTCCTATTTTATTATCAGAGGGACATTGAGTGAGAGTTCATTGGTATATTTGCCTTTAATTTTACCGCAGGTACTGAAAACAATATGTTTCGGTACATTGACGAAAACAAATTTAATTTTGACTAATTTTCCGTAACTTACTTAAACAAATTTTCTAGTCTTTCTCAGTCTGAAAATTTTTATTTGTTCATTAAACATAAAGTTATAGTTAGACTAACTGAATTATAAACAACATCACTCTATTAACGTACATCGTCTGGCTCAGCTATATATATATATATATATATATATATATATATATATATATATATATATATATATATATATATATATATATATATATATATATATAATTATTTTTGACGATGACTAAAAAAAAATCAGTGCAGTCGTCAATGCGTTACCAAAGTTGGAGGTAGTCAGGAATTACGATTTTCTATATAAATTTAAAAGTCAATGCGAAATCATCAATGAAACAAGTGTATGACATAGAGCATTGTTTCTTAATTCTTTATTTCTTGTTACTAACGATAATACTGATCTTTTGGAGATCAATGTATCTTCTTAAGAAAAAATAAAAGAATGTAACAAGAATTTCCTAACACTGTCATCTATAGCCTTTATTAGAAACAGCTTTAAATAAAAAGTGACGTGTCCATAGCTTGAGATATTTTCTCTCTTATATATTTTTGCTATAACATTGTGAACGAACTACATATCTACATTTTTCCAGTGGAAAATACATTATTTTGGAATATTGGGTAAATATATTAATACTCATTTTCAAAATATGTCACATAATGTGTATTCGAGAATACGGTGGGCATTCAATTCAGTGCTTGATGTAGAAGTCTAATCTAATGAAAGTCACTTATATCTGTGGCTTAGATGGGTGATATGACATATTTTATTATACATCATATTCTACTATAGAGATGTTTGCAACAATTTCATTCGTACTGTGGTTCGGTGTGTCGGACTGTGTATTGGCTCCCTTCCGCAGCTTGAAGCTTTATGAGAAGGGCTTTCTGTATATCTAAACTTCAAAAAAGTGTGCATATGATATGATAATACGTCAATGGTTAAATATTTCATATTACTCTAGTATCTTACTTTATATTTTCCTATTTTAAAAGCAAAACATTAATTTTTTTGTGTAAACTACTTGGAACTATAGATTTTTAATGTTAACCCCTTAGATCCCGTCAAATTTGTATCTTCAACTAGGAAAAGTTGCAATTGATTTTTATACCTTGACTTTGTATGCACCTTTTTTTGTGTGCTACAAACATTGAGAGACTGCTTAGTATGTCACCTTGAATGATTGATAAGGTAGATGTGATTTGATATCGTCCAATTTTTCATTCGTTCGTGATATTAATGTTTCATATTCATATATAATGTTTATTGTTTGTGTCAACTAATAACATTTATTGTCCTTTTACAGGTCGAGTAGATAGTAGAATCGCGGCCAGATCATAGATAACGTAATTTACGGTAAATGAACAATAAAGAATAAATATAACAGTAGAATTCATGACTCATCCAGAGTAATATTTTGTGTACACGCGACCACTTTGTACGAAACACTAATAATATAATTACACCAGCCAAATGGAAGTATGTATATGGAATATAATTATTGTTGTACGTATTTGTTCATGACACTTGTGGATAGAGGTCCAATGTAATTAGCAATTATGTCGTTATGGGTCGTTATATTTCCGAGCAATAAATGAAGGAAATATCTTAAACGTGTTGTTTTCCACCACGGATTTTCAAGTGGCTCTGCAAAGCGTTATTGTTGGTTCTAGTCGCAACAAAATGTTCCTAAAACCCAGAAGTGCCAAGATACTCGCCTTAAAGTGCGTTGACATTCATTAGAGTTCGTATTCGATTAACTGTAATTCGATCGCCGCGCCACCGAGTACTGGAACGGTATCTTCGAATTCGAGTAGGGTTTCCATTGTCATGTATGTCAACAACACACGAATTCGATCAGTACGTTAATTATGAGTGAGTTCCCGATTTTGTGGATGTACCTATTTATTTATTTTCTTTACGTCTTGGTTTCTTGGTAGTATATTTAACGCAGATTTTTTATTTTATTCTTTATCTTTGTCTTTTCATTCATTAATTTGTCTTTACCCATTGCCTTGATAATTTCTTTTAATGCGGTGTCACGCGCATTTCTATCTGTCTTTATACTTTTTTAGAGTTGGATTCTACAAACATGGATGTGCACTATATAATTCTATAAATTTTACGTTGTCTTCTTCTGAAAATCTCGACAATTTAAAGGCAACACACTCAAATTTATGTCTTCGTATTCGAGCAACTATCCAACACGTTGGTAAGTATTACGGGAATGCGTACATGCATTCTAGCAATCGAATGCATGTACGCATTCCCGTAATACGCATTCGAGTAACTCGGTTATTGACATTCATTCGAACTCGTATTCGAGTTCGAATGAATGTCAACTTTAACTTCAGCACTTTAACTTCAGCTTGCACTATTGTCGAATGAGCGAGCAGTGTTTCGCTCATCAGCGACTCACTATTTCGGAAGGTATATGCTTTTCAGAGAATATTCCATATCCAGGCCTTCCCAACATTTTGTAACCATCAGTGTAGACCGCAAATACCGTCTAGGATTAAATAGGTTATTGCTAAGTTCAGAGAGGCGATCAGTTTGGAAAACTCTTGGAAAAATGTTTGTTTTGTCCAGATTCGCTGTATATAATAGTTATGTTAGAGATATATCTTCGCTATATAATACTTCGCTATATAACACTTTCGTTATTTATTAACCAAATTTCGATTGTTAAATTGTGCACAATTAATGCTTTAAAACAAGATATATTCATATTTGTGGTTTTATGTACGTTACGGTTGTTAAGGCTTAAAATGTTGGTGGTGAAGAGTTTGAAAGAACTCCTACAAGTGTTACTTTGAAAATAGTAACCGATATTTCAGGAATTTTCTCAAGAAACGGTTCTTTTAGTTTGAAGAATTTTATTACGAACTTGAAAGACATACTGTATAATTCATTTCAGAATGTAGTGTGTTCTTACGTTTTTTTTTTTTTATTAATAGTTGTGAATAAAAATACTGTACAGCTAGCACCACAGCCTTTAGTTTCATGTAGGGACATACCCAAACTTATTTCTATCAAGTTCGCACAGAAGTAGTGCGTGATGTATTCATTTTAACCCTTATAATACCATGGGGTCACTGGAGACCCCACGCGCTCTTTGATACTGTATACCTTTGAAACAGTTTTTCCTAAAATTCTACAAAAAATTGACTTTACACAAAACAGCGTGTTTTATATTTTGGTAAAGTGTGATTGGTACACCCTTTTTCGTTTTTTGAAAAATTAAATAACTTACACGTAATACCATTAGGGTCGTTAGCGGCCCCCGCTACATAAGGCATTTTATAACTGTTTACATTCATAAAAGTTTCTGGAATAACAAGCACTTCGGTCATTTGCTACCTGCTGGGTTTATGAGGAGTATCAATTACCGACATTTTCGTGCCTATTACTTTACCTGCTCGTATTATTGCAAATTCAGAAACAGGCACAGGCATTCATTCATTGAGAAACTATGGCTGGAACAAGTTCGGTTCGCGTAAGAGATAAAGGTGGGGAAGGAACGTTGCTAAAGTGGCTTGAAGAATGTGACAGTGATGATGAGGATTTCGAAAATACTATTGACAAGTCAGATGATGATGGTGAAAAAGATGTTACTGAAGTGCAGTCGGAATATGACTCCGAAAACGTTTCCGATGCAGAGCCTGACATCGTTGAAAACGATAATCAGTAAAGCAGCTATTACGTGTAAGTAGCTTGTATTTTACAGAGAAAATGTAGAACACTTATTTTACCGCAGGTCAAAGAATAAACTTGAGAAGTGGTATATAGAGCCATATAAACAAAAAACTGGACGACAACCACGACGAAATGTTATGCATTAAGGGGGAGGGCCTACTAGATATGCAAACCGAAACGTAGATACAATCTGCAGTAGCTTTCGTCTCTTTTTTAGAGATAATATTATAAACTACGTTGTTCAGTGGGCCGTTTGCGTTTTGATAATGCTGCCGCCAGAAGAAAAAATCGAAATCCAGATAAACTAGCACCTATTCGGGCGTTTTTAAATTATGGCTACCTACACTCCAAGATGCATATATGCCCTATGAAAACATAACGGTTGACAAACAGCTGCTAACGTTTCGAGGTAGGTGTCTCTTCAAGCAATACATACCATCTAAGTCAGGAAAATATGGCATAAAGATTTGGGCAGCCTGCGAAAGTCAAACTTCCTACGTTTAGAATTTCCAGATATACGCTGGTAAGACAGTGATCAGCGTGAACGCAATCAAGGCAAGCGAGTTGTTTTAGAAATGATAAAGGGATTAGAAAAATCAGGGAGAAATGTGACTACCGATAATTTTTTTACAAGACTCGAACTCGCAAGAGTTGAAAGAAAAAATCTAACATTGCTTGGTACGTTACGAAAAAATAAACCAGAACTTCCTAAGGAAATAGTAGATTCGCATAGAAGAGAACGCTATCAACTAAGTTCGGCTATCAAGACGATGCTATTATAGTGTCTCACTGCCCAAGAAAAGGAAAAACTGTTACGTTACTCTCAACTGTACACGAAACAGGTGAAATTTCTGAAGATGACAAGAAGAAACCACTGATAAAAGTCGACTACAACAGAACTAAATCCGGTGTAGATACTATGGACAAGCTTGTTCGAACGTACACCGTAAAGAGACAGACAAGAAGATGGCCTGTTGCAATCTTTTACAATATTATAGACATCAGTGCGCTTAATGCCTGCATAATATGGTGTCACATGAATAAAGACTGGCAAACAAAAAAAGGCTACAAACGGCGACAGTTCCTTCTGCAATTGGGAAAGAAACTAGTAGCTACTGAAATAGAAATAGAAAAACCATTACACGTACAGAGACAATTACAAGAGTTACAAAAGCTAAAACGTGGTAGATGTTGGGAGTGTCCACAAAACTTAGATAGAAAGCATTCAAATCGATGCAGCCATTGCAGTCGTTTCTTGTGCAACGATCACCAGACAATCACTTGTGCAGCATGTAAAGCATAAGTAAAATATTTATATTTTTTATCGATATTATTAGTTAAAATAAATTACATATAAATATTTTTGAGTATACTATATTACCATAGATTTTTACCACAAGTCGTTTAAATAATGTATACTAAGCTTAGAATAAAGGTTATACATATTAATCATAATTTTATATAGAAACAGGTTTGGGGTCAATAGTGACCCCAATGGTATTACATGTCCTAAAAAAGTTACGATATTATAAGGGTTAACTCAATTGCAGTGTCCCATATTTCGCTTAAAACTTACGTACTACAGAATATTATGCCGACGCGAATTTTTTCGTCGAAGACAAAAAACCGCTGAGTTTAAATTTATTTTTCGGTATAATTTGTAATTCAAAATGCTTCTAGATATTTAAACGTACTAATTAGAAATGAACTAGATTTTACTCGGGTTGAACGGAAAAAGTTCAACAATGAATACAGAATACATTTACATACAAAACAGAGACGGAAAAATTACAAAACTTTGCGATTTAAATAAAATGCAACGCTCACTAAACTGCTTTGCCACTTATCAAGTGCAATTAAATAAATTAAAATGCTTTCTGAAAAATATTTGCATGCTAATTAAATAATACTGGAGTAGAGGGCAAATCTTTTGCCGCACACTTTTACCTCAGTGAACATTTTAAAGTTTCAAGCCTGGGTTACAACAGGTTTAAAATTTCCTAACTTTAGCATATCTTATTATTAATTTAGTTTTTATTGGTGACGTAAAACGGACATAATTTTGTAAATTACATACTGTTGTAAAAGTTTATATATACTTGTTTTTATACACGAATACTTATAAAGTATTTGTATAAAAACAAGTATATATATATATATATATATATATATATATATATATATATATATATATATATATATATATATATATATATATATATATATATATATATATAAACTACGTACTACGAGATAACCTATATTTGTTGATAAGCTCTATTGTTTTGTTTACAGGACTAAAATCGATGCTGAACTGAGATCTACTGAACTCAGATCAATAGTTCTAGTGGATAACAGAAAACGTAAACAGAAAAATGAAATATCAACAAAACAATTATTATACATGTCATTTAATACGACATATTGGATTTCGATTTCTACGATTCGGTTCCTATCGGAAACGTTACACAGGCTAGGGATAGTTTGATAAAATTTTAAGTCTATTTATTTATAATAATATAGAAATACTTTGAATATTGTCATTCTCGAAATTTTAAATTTCCTGATCAGAATTTTACATGAAAACTGAAAACTAGTTCTTATAATTTTCATTCTACATCTCTACTAGAATCTGAGTGGGCTGCCTGCTTTGATTCGCCATCAGGCACGGCAATTACAAATAAGCAACCACGTATAAGTTATAATAATTTATATACTTACTATGTATTACTACATTTATATAATATATAGGTGGTCAAACACAACGGAAAAATTTAAATGCGTTTCACTGAATTGTCTGTATCTATATTCATATAAACATCTCAAGACTACGCGATGAAATCTCGGCTGCGGCGGAGTAGAACCTATCATGGTGGAAGCTTTATATCTAAGTCATCTGTTCTTAGCGAATCGAAATACATTTGTGTATTTAACGTTTGCTTATAACTCCTATGTAAATAAAAATATTTTAGTATACAGGGTTTCAGATTAGTTTCATAACTTTATATATAAATACTTCAGATACTATGTAATAATAAAAGAATAATGAAGGCGCCCCACGAAATAAAGGAATAGTAATTAATGTCCTTATGTATCTCCTCTACGCCAGTGATAATCATAGTATTAACGTACTCAACATTACATATAGTGAGAAGTTTGTGGTATTGCATGTTACAATGGGAAATTTAGTTGTAAGAATTTATCATATCCATCCTGAATTCCTAAAAATAGAGTTTAGTGAATTCACTTTGTCTGTTAATTACATCTGTACGGCCGTCCCTTGTCATAACAACTCAAATTTAGCAATATTAAAAGTGGCAGAATTAACTAACCACGAATACGCAGTTAAACTGTCAATTTACAGTATATGTTGTGAACATAGTGTATTTGCAGGACGGGAATGTGTAGGAATACAGAACAAAAATAAAATTTCCAAAGGTAGTTTTAATCTTTGGTTAAATTAGTCGATGTTCGCATTGTTATTCATTTATTTTGTTAGAACAGAGACGCAGCCTTAACATTGATTAAATTAATCTCAAAATAAACAAATCAGCGAGGCCAAAAACACAAGCACCAAAGACTACCTAATTTGCCTGGCAATTTTAACCGACTTCAAAAAAAGGAGGAGGTTCTAAATTCGTCTGTATATAAGTATATATTTTTCTTTATGTATGTTCGGGTATAACTTTTGTGTTTATGAACCGATTTTAATTATTTTTTTGCATTTGGTTCAGTATAACTTTAAGGTGGTCCCATTTTAATTTCACTGGTATTGGACCTTGGACTTCGAATATACACAACGGAACTCCATATTCAAGTAGCCGTCGTTCTCTCATTCGCCAAGCATCCTTAGTAGGTCTATCACTCATCACTTAAAATTATAAAATAAGTTAAAAAAATGACCTCAAAAAAAATAATTTAACTATTTTAAAAAACAAAAAATAAATGTTTTCTACAACAATTTAATACTTATTTGTTGTTCCGTTTAATGTAAATCAGAAATTATTGTTTGTTATGTCAGTAACATATAAGTTGGAAATCGAGAAAGGAACCACCAAACCGCCAAGCAGTTATCAAAGTAATTCCCGAATAGCAAAACTATTACATAATCCCTCTAGGAAACAACTACTCTTCGGGCTAAAGCCCCGCCAGGCATTGAATTATACCCAGAAGCGATCCTCGATCCCTTTCTCGTGTTTCTGCACGATCAGATGAGATTTCAAAAAATAAAACCCGCCACAGGTAGGACTCGACGTTTGTCCCGGATCGGAACCGAACGACATACAGCTGTTTCGAACTTATTAGTTCTCATCAGTGCCGTACACGGTACGCCGATTTCCGACTTACATGTTACTGACAGAGATCGTATCGATAAAGATGTATACGCCATAAAGTTCATTCGGGATTTGTCCTGAATCGGCGTACCGTGTACGGCACTGATGATAACTAATAAGGTCAAAACAGCTGTATGTCATTCGGTTCCGATCCGGGATAAATGTTGAATCCTACCTGTGGCGGGTTTTATTTTTTGAAAAGTTTATTATATCGTTATTATTAATTGTTTTATATAATTTTGAAGTTGGTGCCAAAACATAAAAAAATATATACCTTGCTACTATAACAACGAGTTTACATTTGGAGTTGCCGAGGGCCGGCATTCGCATTACTAATATTGTATGGCACCGACTTCAAAATTATATAAAAGGATTACTAACAATTACATATTAAATAATCATTTCTTACTTGCATTAAACGGGACAATAAATAAATAATAATAATTTAATGAATTACGTATTAAATTGTTGTACATTTATTATTATATTCATAAATATATTATAATTTTAGTTTTGTAGTGACATATACACAGATATATGGGATATGTTATAACATAAATCAGTAAAATCAGTGGTATAAGATAGTTAATATTTTTGATATATCAAAACATGTAAACATGTATCTTAACCATTAAACATAGATATATGGAAAATCATTATACTAATCATATCAAGATATTATAGGATAATTACGTCATGTATAACGTATTTAAATTACGTTCTAATATTAAGAGATGATTATAGGGACTATTGAGTAAATCGGTCTATTTTAACATCGTTACTCTATAAGTAATGTAATTTATTGGGTGATAGAAGATAGCTCCTTTTAGTCAAATTATTTATTATAAAGCGGTCGACTGTAGAACTGAATAATTTTATCAATTAATCATCAGTAATTGTTTGAAAATATTAAAGCGAAGAGGCAAAGATAACAAAACGGTAACAAAACTAACGTCTTTTCAAAATCCCAAACAGTATTTTTAGTTAACTTATTCATACCACACAAGCATTCAAGAACTTCCTGTATCTTTGTTGTGAATTTTAAGTGTGAAAATACTTAACAAACTTTATGTCTATTTATCCATGCGTAATAATTAACCTAATTGTTGACTTATTTATGAATTTTCGTGACGTTAGATCATTAGAGCCTCGAACGCGTATCGGCAAGGGTGAGGTGAATTAGGGTCAGGATATTTAGTTCTAATTATCGTAATGTCGCTCACCGTGAATTATAACGAGTATTGAAAGTTAATGGTAGCGTATTTATTTTATTTATATAATACTGTTTGTATCTGTCGATAATCTGGGACATTCTTTGTTCCAGATTATCGTTTATATACAATATCATCATTATTTGAACAGGTTACAAGATGATCCAAGAACGGTCTTAAATTGTATTAAAAAAATATTAAAGATTACATACTTCAAATCTTTCTTAATTTTTTCAACATTTAGTAAATTACCCCCAACTGTGTTTTTCAAACTACACCCCTGCTTTTTTGTACTGAAAATTGCTTGAAATTACTCGAAAAGATAAAAATAATAATCATAGCTTTATTATTTATAAAAATATACATCTTATAGAAATCTAAATGGAGTTAGCCATTACTGCGTGATAGTTGATCATAATGATATAGTAAGACAATTACTTTGTTATTACACAAATTTTATTGTAACTTAACGCTACTATAGTTTAGATACTTTAGCGTATCATTTTCATTGTTTTGAATCGCTTGAAAATGATACGCTAAAGTATCGAAACTATAGTAGCGTTAAGTTACAATAAAATTTGTGTAATAACAAAGTAATTGTCTTACTATATCATTATGATCAACAAATTTGTCTAGTAACAAAGTAAGTGTTTTACTGTATGTTATAGAAATAAGCTTATTAATGCACAATATGCTTTCTGGTCTATATAACAAAAAACGAAAGAAAAAATACAAGCAATAAAACTTTAGCAACTAAAAGTAACAATAAATATACTATTGGGATATAAATACAATCAATATTTAGAGCAAAATTAGAAAATATTACTATGGAAATATTAATATGAAATTATCAAAAAAAAAAAAGAATAAGTTAGCTTGGCTTTATTTGGTGGAATTTTTATCATAATAAAAAGCTGCCTTCAACCACGTTCTCCAGCGTGTAAGGATCGGATCTGGTTGTTCGAGATATTCAGGACACTTTCTGTGAAACACGCGAAGACGTTTAGGAGATTTTAGAAACACTTCTTTTGTACTAGCTCTTAATTCATCTGCATTGGGAAAACATTGTCGAATAGTTTCTGCCATAAGATGTAGAGCATGCACTTTACAAGTATGTAGCATGAAACAATCTACAAGCATGTTGTGAAAAAGATCGGTCTACTAAACGCATTGCCGCGACACCATCGGTCACATACATCAATATTTTACTTGTTAACCAGGGCCACCTGCGTAATTGTATTACCAGTACATTCAGTGGGTCTTTCACTAGATAATAGCAATAAAAATGTCTATTGCCAAAGGTCCAAGATACGTATAAGTTTATTAGAAAAGTCCTAAGCTTAAGAATGTCCATGAGAAATTCGCTGAGTGCTTTAACATATTTATATGATACATTTTCTAAAGTATCGATCAATAATGGAATACTTTCCTGAACAGCTGAATGCAGCCTCGTGACAGAAAGCAAAGGATAGGCAAAAAATAAATGAATTCAATTTTTTACTTGAAAGTGTTGCATCAAAGATGCAATTTCTGTTAAATTAACCTTGTAATAGCATTCTTTGAATGTAATTCACAATACATTCGCGTGAGATAAATGTAGCTCTGCAATTAAATGAACAATAGATATGTCCATTTTCTGTTTCAAATAGGTTTAAGAATCTATAGTCAAAGAGTAACTCAGTGGAAATAGAGAATATCTAGAATTTTTAAATAATCATGTAATTGCTGGAACATAGTCGATGATATTTATTAAGAAGTGCAATCTTACTTTTTTCAGTACATGTGTATCACATTATTCAAATACATTTACAGAATCGATTTCAGTGAAAATTATTTAATCTGCAGAACCTAGTTAATTTTATTTAGTAAGACGAATTATATAATTGTAAAAAAGAAAATTATTTCCATAGTTATTAAAAAATGTAAAGCATGTTTATATCTTAGAAATGATGTCTATGTGATACCCGTTTGCAAGCATACTAAAAAGTCGGGGGTATTCTGAAGAAGACGAAAAGATAAAAGATGAATCAAAATTATTTTGATTTATATAAAAAAGCCTTTCTCATTAAAAACTTTTTTGGTTTTACAACCCTTATGAATCCATTCCAACTTTTTTTAAATTGTACTCTTTTTACTTTGTATTTTACTCTGTATACCTTTTTATAAAATGAATCCTGACTTCAGAACGTATGTGTTCATAAACGATTGTGAACACATAAGTTACAATAATCGATATCTCCAATCAGTCTAATATTTCTAATATTATCCATAGACAAAATAATTATTCTTAAATAATTTACGTATTAATGTATTTGATTGTTAACCTTGTTGTGATATCTTTTTCTTTTCCTTTGAACGTTATTGGAATTATAAATATTTTAATATCTTGTTAAAAGTATGTTCTAAATGAGTGTTGCTATTATTATTGGTATGGTGAATAGGAAAGTTCTCTGTAATATAATTATCTATTACTTCTGTATATTTACTAGTTCATGTCTCTTAATACTTGCATGAATATATTAAAATATTTGTTAGATTAAAATATACCTAAATATTAAAATTAAAAACATAATTACATTTCACCGAAAAATATATGCATAAAGCTACACTATTAGTCATAAAGTACTTTACATAATATAATTTATTATGAGCAATTTCATCAAATTATAAATGGAATATTAAATAAGGATTAAAATGTTATATAATAAAAAAGTAATTACAAATTGATGAACCTTCGTAATAAATTTCATAAATATTTTTGGTTTGTCTGTCAATTGCAATGGGGTAACATTAACCAGTAATGCAAAACTAATATCACATTTAAATAATAATTTCTAGCATTAAAAAATCCCTTGTGGATCAATGAAATAAACCGAAATTGTACAGTCGAGTTCCCCGAAGCTCACATCCGCATTTAACAATTTATAATTTTATATTTAACCGGTTTTCGCTATTAATTTTATGTTACATATGAATTTATTCCACGTATTAATTTTATATGTGATGATAAATTACGCCTGAATCGTGCTCACCAAATTCTGAAATAATTGATTTCGAATATAATCCAATGTTGCTGGCCTTCATTAAAAGTAGATACAGCGGTTTTAATGAATGTGAATTTACGCTGTACAAGTTATTAAACATGTATGACCGTCGTCCGCTGAATTTAAGTTCCTTCAAAGCACGTCCAGCTAAACATATATCATTTTGCTCTTATGTGCATGTTGTATTCAGTTCGAGTGTAACAGAAAGTATACTGAATAACAGAACAGTAAGCACATATAATAAATTCGGTATATAACATATTGATATGTTTGATATACGAGCCCAGGCTCATGATAGTTCGGCCAGGCATAAATTTAAATAATAATTGAAATAATTAATATATTTAAATAAAAGTCATAACACTCTCAAAAAAAATATTGGTAACAGAAACAAAATATAAACTTTTAACTTAAATACGATGAAATATTACTACGTTATGTGTCAGAGATAAGTTGTTTTAATAAAGAACAGTAAGATTCGCCGTTCAGAATAGTTCGGTCAGTTGCTGAAATGAATATTATACTAAATATTTATAACGTTCTAAAACAAAAGATAATCTTAACTATTATTAAAGTGAAGGGGATATTATAATGTATGTTTTGGACACGTCTGCTAAAGGAATTGGCATGTCGCGTGGCATTAAGTGACGATATGCGAAAATCAATTATTAATGCTTATAAACAGAAATATGGCTCAGAAAATATATGCTGCATGCCAGAATTAGAGCTGTTATTGTTAATAAATTTGATGTAACACAGTGTTGATGAGGCGGCCGAACTATTATGAACCTTGAATATTAATGTTCTTTATTAACAAACTCGCCACTGACATCATAACGTTGTAAAATTTCATTGTATGTAAGTTAAAAGTTTATAATTGCTATGAAGCATTGAACCACTTGGCAGGGAAGGGACCGGTAGAACTCTTATGGATACCTGGAGATAATGGCATTAAGGGAAATCTAATTGCAGATGACCTTGCCAGACTAGGGACCAGGGAACACCTCTATGGACCAGAACCTGCAGTGGGAATAAGTCGGAATCTGATCAGAGACCGCATCAATGGCTGGGCAAGACACCAGCACAATAAAAGATGGAGAGAAGTAACGGGTTGTCGAATAACCAAACTCTTCATCCAATACTCAGAGATTGAGAAATGGGCCCAGAAACTCATTAAATTGAACAGGCACAAAGCCAGAACCCTAGTGGGACCATAGTGGGGCTCATAACGGGCCACCATAGTAGCCTGAATGCATATAAGCAGAAGCTGAGGCTGACAGCCCGGCCTGCAGATACTGTAAAGAAGACGAGGAAACCTCGATTCATCTTCTTTACACGTGCCCCCCACTGGAGGAGAAGAGGTATCTTATATTAGAGACCCCTGTTATCCTAGAGAAGGCGAGGTTTAAGGCGACGGACGTGCCTAAATTGCTCCTTTATAGAATTTTTGGATAATGACCCGTATAAAAGGGGATCGCCAAGGGACTACCCATGCGATCAGTGGCTGATGAGGCCCAAACCTATATAATATAATAATAATAATAAAAAGTTAAAATTTTATACTTTGTCTTTGTTACCAATATTTTTCTTTAAATCGTTTTGAGAGTGTTATTACCTTTATTTAAATATATTAGTTGTAAAATTATGCCTGGCCGAACTATTCTGAGTATGGGCTCGTATATGTAAAAGATATCGAATATAACACATATAAAATAGAATCAAGAAAACCTACTAGTTTCAAGTAAAATTATCTATATTGATAATTTATTATCAATATAAATAATTTTCACTGGGAAAGAACTTTTTCTATGTTGCTACAAATTTAAAACAACGATTGAAATAACTAATAACTAATAACTAATAACATAGTCGCCTTAATTATCAGGCGACAGTATTAGATAGATCATCTACCGCTTAAGACCTTACCTACATTCTTATGACACAAGAAATATAAAATGAATTAAAATTATTTCACACAAATTTATAGAACAATAATCTGATTATGTACGGATTCGGAATACATTAATTTTAATAATAATTCTTACTTCATGTTATTTTTGGACTAGATCATGGATCGCTTTGTATTGAATTTTGATGGTATGCAGGCGGTATGTAAAGTATACGACGTTGATCTGCTAGATCTATAAATATAATAAATTTTTGTATATATTCTAAAGTTAGCAAACGAAGTCAAATATACAGCAGAAAGAAATGTAATGGGACATTTTCGATACATTTCCCTGAAATATAGGCAATAAGGAATTAATCCTTTTGGTCTGAAAATTGTCATGTCCTTCATTAACCAAAACAGTCAAATATATAAAAATGTAAATCAGTGTAATTTTACTATATTATGTTATTACTCTATATTATTTTGAAACCTAATTTATCTGCATCATAATCTGAAACAATTTGATTATCTCAGGTATTAATCGTATACCTATTTTTTGAAATGAAAAGTTTCACTACTCTCTAGTTTTACTCATTGTCATTCGTCTCAGTTTTCGATTATTTTATTAAATTCGTTGACCTCTTATCAAACAGTATTTTACATTATTGCATTTTTTGTATCTATGTGACTGTAATCAACATATACTAAGGTATTTTTTTAACTTCTTCAATTTTACAAATTTAGTCCATTTCCACAGAAAGTATTAATAAGCAAGAACTGATTAAAATTAACAGCTAGTAATTATAAATAATCTCTTCAAATTATAGGCCAAGCTTGTCTGTGTAATATGATATATACCTATTTATAAATAATGGCAAACATGAACTAAAAGTCTTAAGTCTTCACAATTATTTTAAAATCAAGTGAAACTAAAAATTATTAATGCTGACTTAGTGCAAACAATCAGCGTTATCAGTGAAATAATAATTATTTGGATTAGTGTGGCAATTGTCTACATTTTTAATCCTTGTATATTTATGGAAAGGTCAAGATCTCCAGACTCTTTTATTTAGATTAATGACGCTTCTCTTTATTCCACTTCTCATTCTAATTTCCTATATTATTCTGCGTTAACGAATATTTCCCTAGAATAATTACCTTCAATTTCGTTAACCAATTTTTTGCACATGGCACTTACAATCTCCAATTTCGGTATTTATATGAAAATAATAAATTCCTTTTATTTCTTTTATTTTTACTTAAAAATAATGGAAGAGTTTGGAATTGTCGTGAAATTTTAAATTTTATTTTGGTATGTTCCAATTTATAATGTGATTTATATGAATTTACTTTGATAATATGTATTGGAGAATCTCTATTTACTAAACGGCTGTTTTCGTGTATGTGTCACATTTTTAGGTCGATGTATGAAATGCCTTTCGTTCGAATTTCGGGATTTTAACAAATTTCATATAGTATCGACCTTTGTGAACAACGTGTTAACTTTTGTTTTTTGATCCGAAGCCTCTAGAGGCATACTCCGGAGGTGCCTATGATATGAGTGAGGGGGCGGCGCAATATTATTGCGATTTGCTTACTCGTTCTTTTATTAAAGGACGATAATCATGTATCTGCTCTTATCATAAAAATAGAGGAATTATGGGAACTGTTACTCTGCAAATAATAATCGTATCTGCTTATTACGTAGGTATGATTATATTATAATTTATTTTAAATTGATTACTGCAGTAGTCAATTTCATTAAGCAACATTAATGCGCTATACGATATTTTTTTTGTAATTTTTTATCCATAGTTGTTACAGAAGTTACAGCTCAAGTTACAATATGCGTTGGTGTAAATTAGTTAGTAATTTTGTTCAGTAATTTTGTAGTTAAGATAATACTTAAAAAATACTGCAATTTTAAATGGACTTTTACTTATAAAAACACGTCTCTAAAGCTATAGCCTATGTGTGGATGAAAAATAATTCATAATTTCATTATTTTCTTTTACGCTCTCTTTACAAAAAATAAAACACAAAAATTGGTCTGTTAATTAATACAGCATCCGATTGTTCTTCAGAATTCTTGAGAAATTATGGAAAAATATCTATCAAAGCACTGTTACTTCATACGATTTGAATTATGTAAATTAGAGAATTTTATTGACTGGGATTTAATATTCTTCATTGTATTTTATACTTACAGAACCGACAGAGATAGTAAACAAGACAATTGCCAGAGACAGACGATGATCACCGGCATTTTTCTAAGCTGCTCAGGGGACAGCAAAAGATACTCAGAAAATAACAACTTTTATCAATTTTCCCTTGTTAAACAGCCGATTTTATCAAAGTAAATAATATAATTCTAATACTGCTATTTTTTAAATAATAACTTATTTCATTCAACAATAACAATTTTGACACTTCGCTGTTGCCTTTATATTTACTCTTGTTTAAAAATATATTAGAATGAGCTATACAAAAATTGCACAATTTGTGAATCCATCGCATCAACGATATATTTTTTATGAGCTACCTCATATTCATTTATGGGAACCGATTAGTAAATTTATTCAAGAGAAATTTAAGCACGGTTAAGTTTTATTCGAACGGATAAAAAGTCACTACACTTGCGAAAATCTTACCAAGTTTTCATTATTTGTCTTCATAAATGAGCAGAAGAATTTAAGGGAAAACGTTACTTAAACGATTTGGTGTATTTTAATAGACATTACTTTTTGTAATGTCTGCTGTACATAATACAAAACGAAGAACATTGTGGTAGTTAAATAGATTATCGTTCATCTATCTACCGATCTCGAAATACATATGAAAAGGTGTGATCTACTGATCAACTAATATATATTTGTGGGTATATATTGGGGTTATTGTGATGGGAAATTATATCCACCCGAACATACATTTTCTACAGTCATTCTACTTATAACCTTCATGTACATAATGTGATTTTTTACTTTTCCGTACTGAACTATACTAGCGGAAAAGTAATGTAATCGTGTAAAGAAAAATGGATAAAAAAATTTTTCTCGTTTATTTTTCGTTTTTCTGCCTAAAACCCCAAAAAAAATTGTTTTTCAAAATGTTTGTCTATGTGTGTGTCGTCGTTGTCGTTGGCATTAAAATATCTTGTTAGCACGATAACTCAACTAAATCGTGTCGGATCGATCGAGTTTTTGCTGATTCTGATCGGGGTGTCTCCAAGATGACTCCTATTGTTTTTGAGGTGGATAGGACACACCCCACCCTGTCCATGGGTCTATTTGAGAAATTTTTTTTGTTAGCATGATAACTCAACTAAATCGTATCGAATCGATCGGGTTTTGACTAGTTCTCATCGGGGACGCCACCCAGATAACAGCCATTGATTTTGAGGTGGATAGGACACACCCCACCCTGTCCATGGGTCATGAGAAAGCACGATGGTGAACTATTTGAGAATTTTTTTTTGTTAATACGATAACTCAACTAAATTGTGTCGGATAGATCGGGTTTTGACTGATTCTGATTGGGAACGTCTCCCAGACGACACCTATTGAATTTGAGGTGGATAGGACACACCCCACCCTGACCATGAGAAAGCACGATGGTGGACTATTTGAGAAATATTTTTTTGTTAACACGATAACTCAACTAAATCATGTCGTATCGATCGTGTTTTGACTGATTCTGATCGGGGACGTCTCCCAGATGACACCTATTGTTTTTGAGGTGGATAGAACACACTGCCATGTTCATGGGTCATGAGAAAGAACAATGGTGGACTACTTGAGAAATTTTTTTGTTAACACGATCACTCAATTAAATCTTGTCGAATCGATCAGGTTTCGACTAATTCTGATTAGCGACGTCTACTAGATGACATCTATTGATTTTGAGATAGATAGGACATATCCTACCCTGTTCATGGGTCATGAGGAAGCACGATGGTGGACTATTTGAAAAAGTAAAACTGTCGCATAAAACACATATTCTGCATTTGTGTCGGTTTATTTTTTCTCGGCCACTCAATTTCGAGATAGAAATGTTCTACGTGTGGAAAAGTCCGTTTTAACGTTTTAAAACTGTTTATTTATGCTCTAAAATAATGTGTGTTGTCTGTTTATTGTTTCAATTAATAAAATGTTTTGCTGAAAACATACTTTATGACGAAATTTCTTTCAAATTAATTTATCATGATCTTATATGTTTGTCAATTTTCTGTCGCTATTTACTACCAATAGTTCTTATGCGATATTGAGTGTAGAGTGCCACGTTTCCATTTCCCTCAATATATTTCGTATTTTTGTTCAGATTTCTTCCTGTTTCCAAATTTAAAACCTCCTTCTTCTTCTTCTTCCTTCTATAATAAGTTTATGACCTTTTCCTTTGTCAATTTGGTCCTCATCCTGAATCTAAGTTGTTACTCCATCTTTTGCGTGGTCGGTCTTTGTAGCATGCACCACTAGAAGATTATCTCTTGTGATTTTTACCAATCTAACTTCTGTTATTCGGCTTATGTATTGGTTCCATTGTCTCTTGTCAGTCATTGTCTGTCTTGGTGCCATTGTCATTCATTAATGTTGCTTCATTGCTTGATGTGTTCACTTCTTTCCCTATCTATTAACGTTTTTCGTGCTATGTGTCGAAGTATTTTCATTTCTGTGGTCTCCGATAGTTGTTTTTTTTTTTATATTTTTGGCCTTGTCTCTGAGGTGTAAGTCATAATAGGTCTAATTGTGGGTTTGTAAATCCAAACTTTTGTTTTTTGTTGTAAATGTTTGTTTCGAAAATTACGTCGTTGAGACATCCCGCGACTTTATATTTATTTTTATTTAAATTTAAAACCTGATTCTTAAAACAGCTATTAATTGATATAACCAAGTAGGGTATACCTAATATTTAAAAATATAAAATTTAAAATAAAGGCTTTTATATAGATTAAAAAAAATAAGGTAAATAATCAGCACTATCACAAGCAAGAGGCGACTTTGATTTACTATTCGACGAATTATTTAACAAAAAAATAAAATACAGATTTAATCTATAAAGTGCCCCACACATGCTCAGTTTTTAACACAGGCCATCCTGTGCAAACCAGGTTTGTGCAGGTATAACTGAGTGTCTGTGGATAGTTTAGGCTGGATGCGCAGCCCGCCGGCCTGGCCTGAGCAATTTCAAGTTGTTTGATTTTGATCTGCGCAGACCAGTGTGTTTGCATGTATGTGGGTCAGTTCAGGCTACGTGTTCAGTTCAGTACGAAGTTATAAGCCATGGATAGAGAATCCACCGCCGAATTCATCGAATTATACAAATCTTTGCCATGCTTATGAAAAGTTAAACGCAAGAAATATTCTGATCGAAACAAAAAATCGGTTGCTTATGAGGTGCTAGTTAAGAAACTGCAAGAGATGGAGCATGAAGTGAATAGAGAGGCGGTTGTAAAAAAAATAAAAAAATTGATGAGTTCGGCTCGGCCAGTTGCAAGAAATCTTAAGGTTGCGGTTAAACGCTCATGATATAAAATTGACTGTCTCATGCACGTATCTTGTCGTTGTATCAACGAAGAAACCAAATTCAACAAGTGTAGATAAGTGTCTTTGTCCATTCTCAAATAGTTAAACCAATCCTGTTTTTCCAATTTCAAGTCTTCTAGTAAACTGTGTGAGATAACAAATTTCTTTTTAACAGCCAAATTTTCGTCCATTTGGTCCTTTTTACGTTTCTTCTGTTGCTTTTTCTTAATAGTGCAAGCGAGCAGAAGGACGCAGACAACATTAGATTGAGGAGCCATTGTGAACTGAACAAATATCTGGACAGGTGAACTGTACGTGTAGTTCCAAAAAGAAACACGGCCAATTTGCGCAAACTCGGTTTGCGCAGGCAGGTCTGTCTTAAAAACTGAGCGTATGTGGGGCTCTTAACACCGTTACTATTGAGATACATGTTACAGAAATTGAGTAGAAAATTTACGCCTTTTTGATTATAACAACCAAATTGGTTAATTACAAGTGGTTAATGTGATGCACCAGTAGCACGATTTGGTTTTAATAAAACGATCCGTAAATAATGGCGATAGGAAATATCGCAAGATATAAGAAATATACCCATAAAGGTCATCCACAAACGCAGGCAATAATTTTCCGTCAATTGCCAAGACTTTATAATATTTCCCGTTCAATATCTGTTCGCCAGAAATGCAAATCTTCAGACAAACCCCTTTTATTTCAATTTTTCCTCGCATACATCACATCAATAGCTGAATATGACAACATAATGCATTTTTCGAGTATTAGTAAGGTATGATTAGTTATTTTAGCGGAGTGCATTTTGGAACTTAACTTAAAAGAACTATTTTTCCACCTAACGCCGGAATGTAGCAAATAACACTCGACGTAAATATATGAATGCTATAAAGTCCGAAGCTTTCTGATGTGGGTCTGATTAATTCTGACTCCTTGGTGCTTAGTGCCGCTGAACTATGATCATTACTACCCAACACACAGCCAACTATGCGTACCTGTGCGGTGGAGCACAGTGGTGGTTCGTTACTGTTATCTAAGGTTGTATCAGAAATTAACAAAACCTAAAATATATTTGACATTTTATTCCATAAATATTAGAAATTAACAAATAAGATGACAAAATAAAACATCTGTTTCTAAAGTCAATTTTTTACTTTACTTTTTTAGTAAAGATTTTTTATTTTTCCGCACTCCACTATACGCGGAAAAGTAATGTAATCGTGTAAAGGAAAGGTGAAAAAACAAAATATTTTCTGGGTTTATTTTTCGTTTTTCGGCCTAAATACAAAAAAAAATTGTTTTTAAAAAATGTTTGCTGTGTGTGTGTCGTTGTCGTTGTCGTCGGAATTTATTCTTGTTAACACGATAACTCAACTAAATCGTATTGGATCGATCGGGTATTGACTGATTCTGATTAGGGACGTCTCCCAGATGACAGCTGATTTTGAAATGGATAGAACACACTCTACCATGTACATGGGTCATGAGAAAGTACAATGGTGGACTATTTGAAAATTTTTTTTGTTAGCACGATCACTCAATTAAATCGTGTCGGATCGATCGAGTTTCGACTGACTCTGATTAGGGACGTCTACCAAACGACATCTATTGATTTTGAGGTGGATAGGACACACTCCACCCTGTCCATGGGTCATGAGAAAGCACGATGGTGGACTATTTGAAAAAAGTAAAACTGCCGCATAAAACACATATTCTGCATTTATGTGTTGGTTTATTTTTTCTTGGCCACTTAATTTCGAGATAGAGATGTTCTATATGCAGAAAAGTCCGTTTTAAGCTTTTAATACTGTTTATTTTAATTGCAGTAGCATCATCTGCGTTGTGCGCAGGATGATTCTGTTATATGGTTAAGCGCATAAGCTGTACATGTAGAGTGTATCATATTTGGATAAGTTTCAGTTGACAAATTTCCTGCTTTTGGCATATATGCAACTGCGTCCATTAGCGTTACTAATAATTCCTGAGAACTGTCTTGATCTGGCCCATACACAGTTATAGCATCCGGTCACAGAACCTAGAATTGTTTTGCGGTCGGTTCTGTCTAATATCTTAGAAGCCACTAGATGTCCGTCACTAGCACTGTTTGGTTTTAACCCACCAATTAAAAAGTTTTCCACTGAACGTCCACATGCATCAGTTGATTCGTCTATAATGAAGTGCACAAAGTTTTCCCCAACGTGATTGCGAATGTTTTGCAATATTTTCGGCTCGTCTTGTATAGTATTTTTATATCTGGTCAACATATTTCCTTCTTGGTGTAGTTCGATTAGAGAATTTTCCATATATTTTTCTAGAAATTGGCGTAGTGTGAAGTTCTTCAGTTTAAGTAATAAAATATCACTTGCCAAAAAAGCTACAGCGAGGTCATAGAAAAATATGTTATCGTTATCGTGACAGCTAGACGAAGCATCGATTTTCACATGTTTTGCTACATTACCTTTTTTAGACGAATTACTAATTCGTTCACACTTTACAGAATCAATTGTTTCCTCTAATACACATGTCCACAAACAACTCCGAGTCTCCGAATTACATGATATATTTGAATCAATATAGTAATAAAATAATCTACCATAAGCAGTGGAAATTCAATAAATAATTAATTGAATTCGACCGATTACCCCCGATTATAGTTTGAAAGAATACATTTTAAAAGTATAAAAAACACTACCAGATTATGAAGTATAGAAAACACGGCTTGTATATTGTAGATAGGGCTTGTGCTATTTGCAAATTGCTTTTTAAACGTCACCACTAGACGTGATGTTAAATGGTAGGTATGCCATTACATCGGTTTGTGGTATCAAGGCCGAAAAACTAGGATTAAACGAACGTCGCGTTCAACCACCTTGATGAGCTAATTAGACAAACGATTCCAATTATTAAAAGTTTGGAAACTTTCCCTACCTAGGCATAATGTATTATTTTGCTACTTGTTCTAAGCGCTTAAGGCTATTAAAGTTCGGGAAGTTCTGCGAATGGAACAATTAAGATACCCATTCCTCGGATGCCTCTTTTTGTTCATTTATCTATTTCGTACAGTGAGCATCTAATTTTTTTAATGAACCTTCATTATGTTTGAAACATACATATAAATTGAGACAGTAGTTCCATTGATATAAGTTTTTAAACTAAGACATTTTAAGATGTACCTCTTTATTGTAAAATACTTTATAATTGTGGGCAATTTTATAAAATTTAAATGAGGAATTACATATATTTATTCTTTTATAAATAAGAAACAATTGTTTGGTGTTTTGTATAAAAAGAGTGAGTATAAAATAAAATGTAAGTGTAAGTAGAAAATAAAATAGTTACGTATATTGTTAAGTTCTAAGTATGTCATTATTTGAAACAATTTTGGGTACACACAGCAGAAATTATTCATGCGGCTTTTAAAATAAAACATTTCTTTTAAATTATGATACGGGATCCATACATATTTTACACTATTATATAAAACAATTTTAAAAAATTCTTGCAATATTCTACATATACACATACTTTGATATCTTCGTAAAAAGTCATAAAATGTTGCGAATAAAAATCCCTATACAAAATGACGAATGTTATTTATAACGAAATATTATTTGATATTAATATATCTTCAATACTAATGCGTTGCAAAATTTATAAAGGTATAACAAATTACTGGAAATAAATGAAAATAATTAAGACATTAAGACATAATCAAGATAGTCCATATACTATAAGTTTAGTTAGTTAATGAGCAAGAAACTGGTACGCATGTTCTAATCTTAATTTAAGAATCAAAAATCTTTAATTTTATATGTCTAATATGTATATGAACGTTAATAAAATCCGAAAGTAGTGGATTGAATCAAAATGATCTAAGAGCTTGAATCACTTTTTTCCAGCATAAATGAACGCAAGTGTTCTTCGTATCGAGTATCAATTATTTGCCTAGTTTGTCCTACATACGATGTATTATATTTTGCATTATGTAATGAGCTGGATAGTCTTTTTATTTTATATTTTTTATTTTTATATATTTGATTTCAAACCAACTTTAGGTATATGATGCTACAATATGCTTGCAAGAACTGTTGATATATACAGATTGTCAAGAATAGGAAAAGTGTTAAGTTCTCTATGAATGCGTAGAAAAAAGGGTGGGGCGGAATTGGGAAGGAAAAGGAAGCACTTTATGCGCAACCAGATCGAACTCTGTATACATTTATATATACTC
The DNA here is from genome assembly GCA_037954035.1 of Rosalia funebris. Taxonomy (NCBI): domain Eukaryota; kingdom Metazoa; phylum Arthropoda; class Insecta; order Coleoptera; family Cerambycidae; genus Rosalia; species Rosalia funebris. The sequence continues at coordinate 6,889,030 of JAZFAV010000032.1, forward strand.
GCTATTCCCTGTGCAATGTCTCAATGCGACTGATTAAAAACCAGGCTACTTACTGCGCACCTCGTGGGCGGTCCAATATCGCAGTTTTGAGATTTGTTCTTATTCTTGATAAGCTGTACATATTATAAGAATTATTAGAACTATTTTATAAGAACTGTTGATATACACATATATCAGAGATTCATAATATCGCGGTCATTTCAGTGGGGTTTGAGTTTCATCAGTGCATATTAATTTATATTTCATTGATTAAGTTTTAAACACGTGGAAGCGTTATCGAGTTTACTTCAATGCAATCCGATTTGTATGCGCCATTTTACGAATAACGCAACTGTTACTTGCATATTAACAATCAACTATTCTTCGAGCTTACACGGGGATTGGATTTAAGGTTTTAAAATGCCTCCAATTGCTCCACGTTCTTTGCGTCGAAGCCGATTAATTGTGGTTGTTCGTCGATTTCGAACGTCGATATTACAGAGATTATCTTGTAATGCGTATTATAAAAGTAGATAAGATAACACAAAGTCAGTAACATAATTCACATGGGACAAAAATAAGAAGATTTAATAATCTAATCTATAAAAAGTAAAAGGAAATCTACACTAGTAAGATAATAGTAATATAGCCTAGTAATAGTCTCAATCTTTCTGGAATAAGTTAATAAATATACGTATTTCTAATATAAATAAATCTAAAATATTTATACGTAGGTAAATCAATATCTTAAGGGAAGCATTATTTCTGTTGCTTCCATGGATCTCACGCCGCTGCATGATATTTCATTATTTAGTGAAAAAGGGAAAATTTGTAGCCTTTCTTCGTGGTTATAGACTATCAATATATCCGCTTACATAACTATCATTTATAATGTAGGTGTGACTTTATTAAGGTCTCAACGATTGCCTACCTGCCGGGGTCGGCTGCGATTCATGTTCTAGTAACGTACCTGGAGTTGTTAGCAACAACACTGGAAACTGTAATATTTTAGAGTAAGGGCAATATAACACAATGCCACCATTACATTAATTAGCTTTTGCTTAATTACTTATTTTGGAATCAAGCTCTTTGTGTAATGAAGTGCTCATAATAATTCACTAAAAGCTATAGCCCATAGATCAGATAATACTTTTTACTGCGTTTTGGGACTTAATAAAGGCAATATGGTAATTGGTTATAGGAACCAATATACATGTATTTCTCATTACTGCTGGACTTACTGCTTAACGATCGTTATTTTACGCTTTATGGAACCGACGTTTAGGTATCTTAATAATTTATCTAACGACTTTGCCTTTGGTATTCAAATTATCGATAAAGAAAAAAGCAATAAAACGTTTTTAATTTTCCTCTATAAATGTTAATTAATGCATGGGAATGTATTTAATGATTATGTGGAATTTATAGGGTACAAGTAATTGTGCTAATGTTGATTACTTGATAAAATAATAATATGCAAGATACTTCCGGTTTGAGAACATTTGACCTACTGAATCAAGTGTGTATAAGATTACAACGTATACTTTATTTCATCGCCATTTGCCAAATAAAAAATCTCAAAACATACCGTGGCTTGTGTTTATGGCTAGGCTCAGGTAGACTGTTCCATTTATCGGCAAAATAAGAGTTTCTTATTTGGCAAATAGCGATGAAATGAATAGTATGTGTAATGTACACCACTGTGAAATATCCATATCTAACTTTATTGCCTTACATATAAAATAGCTGACCAAACATAGACTTGACTTCGATAAAATCGACGACTGAAAGAACGGAAAGTTAGACAGCATTTTAACACTTGGAAAATGCTTTTGTAAAAGTTACTTTCGGATGTTCATTAAGTTGTTATATATTTAATTTATACTGGAAACTCTTTAATTCAGCAACGAAAGTTTGTAATATCTTACCTACAAAGCTAGTATGGAACTCTCTCTATAAAAAAACTTTCAAGTCAAAGAGAGTACTAGTACACTTTTCATTACCTTTTATTTTCTTAATTTTATCTTCATAACACATCAACTATCACGATAGCACTCAAATGCATATTCAAAATGCAAAACAATCATCCACTCATACCAAATCATGTATATTATTAGCTAATAACATAAAAGGGTGTTGTCGTGTGATGTAAACCCACTTGGATGTAATTTTAGTATGATTATATAATCAGAAATTCTTGGTTATAACTTCCTATAATATTCAATATGAACAAAAAAGCTAATGATAGGTACAGCTCATCAACAATAGGAACAAGTCCCGAAATTGCGCTATAGGACCTCCCACGAGGTGAGAAATTAATATCCTGGTCTTTACTCAGTCGAATTGGGACTGAGTAAACTTAAATGTGAGTGTACACAATTCGAGTTTGATCTGACCTCGCATAAAGGGCATCCTGTTCCTTCTGAATGCTGCCTCACTCCTTCCTCTACGCATACCTAGAGAATCTCACATTTTTTCCTATTATTGACGAGTAGTAATGCGCATTACGCAAACGTTTAAACGTACTACGTCAGTGAAGTTCAAAGTTTCGTGTTTAAAAAGTACATACAAAGTAAATTTATCATGTCCGGGTATATCAACAAACTGTAATACACATACTTTTTTTCAAGTAACATGTGACTCAACTACAATAAATCAATAAAAATGTTGTTATGATAATAAAGATGATTTGGTTACAACCAGTGAATGAGTTCAGTAATATTATATTAGCCATGTATTATTTGAATTTTAAATGAAATAATTAGAATAATTGTGACAAAAATAAAACCATTTTGTCTGAGATAATCAATTAAAATCGACAACTAAATGAAAATTGGCAAATTTAACTTCACTAGTCAACATATTATATTCTATTTCGTCCAAATAACTAAAAAACCAAACCAGTCCTTAAAATACTATGGTAATAGTATAATAATGGTCTCTGTGATTTATTATTTTCACTAATACCTTGTAGCGGGTGCGGGGGTGTATTGTATAGGCGACGCGACGGGATCGATAAAACCTTCCCCTTGGGCAAATACACTACCGCACTCCAGGCCGAGCTAGTTGGAATTATATACGGTGTTCTGGGGGCCGACCAAAATCGGACCCAGGAGAAGGTATGTATCTACTCGGATAGCAGGTCGGCGTTGGCAGCCCTGAATTCAGCAACGACAAAGTCGAAGCTGGTCTATAATTGCTATGAAGCATTGAACCACTTGGCAGGGAAGGGACCGGTGGAACTCTTATGGATACCTGGGCATAATGGCATTAAGGGAAATCTAATTGCAGATGACCTTGTCAGACTAGGGACCAGGGAAAACCTCTATGGATCAGAACCTGCAGTGGGAATAAGTCGGAATCTAATCAGAGACCACATCAAGGGCTGGGTAAGAGACCAGCACAATAAAAGATGGAGAGAGTAACGGGTTGTCGAATAACCAAACTCTTCATCCAATACTCAGAGATCGAGAAATGGGCCCAAGAATTCTTTAAATTGAACAGGCACAAAGCCAGAACCCTGGTGGGAATCATAGCGGGCCACCATAGTAGCCTGAATACATATAAGCACAAGCTGAGGCTGACTGACAGCCCGGTCTGCAGATGCTGTAAAGAAGACGAGGAAACCTCGATTCATCTTCTATACACCTGTCCCGCACTGGAGGAGAAGAAGTATCTTATGTTAGGGACCCCTGTTATCCTAGAGGAGGCAAAACTTAAGGCGGAAGACGTGCCTAAATTGCTCCTTTTGTGGGTTAGCATTTTTGGATAATGACCCGGATAAGAGGGGATCGCCAAGGGACTACCCATGCGATCAGTGGCTGATGAGGCCCAAACCTATATAGTATAATAGTAAAAATACTTTGTACAGTATTAATTCTATGGTACAAAATGTTTATCGTACACTACACTTATTGTACACTACAATTTTTATTAAGCTCGATATTCATTTAGGTGAACTGCCACTTTATTTAACTTTTTGTTTTGCTGTTATTAAAATGTTTTTACTTTTAATGTGGGAATAAAAGTAAAATGTATTTGTTTTTGTACTTATAGAAATTCGCATGGTTATAGACATATAGTTTATAGGAACAGTAGTGCGCTCAGGTTTCCATGCTACCTCTGTGGTAGTGTGAAAATTGGTCGGTATAAAAATAAAATTCAAAAAGCTAAACAAATCTTTATTATTCTTGAAATAAAAATGATCTGCATAGATATAAAATGACAATGGCTCAATTCTTGAGAACATTGTTAGCGGTACCAATACACTTGGTCATAAGTAACCAACATGTAGCAAAATTTTCAAGTAAATTTTTCTATAGCTGAAATATACCACTGAAAAAAATAATGCAAACTCGAAGATTCGTCTTGTATATCAATACATTAAGATGAAATGTTACATACATATTTTTTTAATATCAGTATTCATAAAAATAAAGTATTTACTCTTACTACATATATTATTATAGATTATAGATATATTGTTATAGACGGTTCTTTAACAACAAAATAAAAATAATATTCCTTATTTATTTATTTTGGTCTCATGTTTTCCCTTCCTTGCGTGGTGATAAAATTCTGTAGACCTAAAAGTGTTTTATTTAAAAGCAATATATTTTCAGACGATTCACGTTTAAGGACATATAATATTCATACAAAATGTCGCCAAGGGACTGTTGAAACGTCCACCTGCTGCTGTCTTCACATGGCTCAGTTTCCGGTCGAAGGGATTTTCGCATATTAGCGAGACTTAGACCCGAAAACCCGTTTCACATTGTGTAAATGTGTGCGTTGCAGAAGTAGTTGTCATTAATTTTCAATAAAATAAATAAGCATATACAATTTTGCATGCGAATTATAATCAACAAAAGCAATAAAGAAACAAAGCAATTTTAGACTAATGTACAAACTATATCCAATTCAAGAATATCGACCCAATATTGGGTATTTTTACTTAATATAGGATACATGTAGTTCAGAAGTTTTGCCCCAATAATCGCAAATTTATATTTTGTCAGTGTTTATCCTCTCAACGTATTCCGTAGATCCCAATATGTAACCAGTGTAATCTACTTGTAGACCATGTAACCAATGTTGAATACATTATTCCGAATTTTTTCTTCAAAATATGAAAGGTATATGTCACTAATGTTGAGAACTGTCAGTGCCATTTGCTGCAGATAATAATTACCATTCTCTTGTTAACACTAGTCACGAAATTTAAAGGAATTATGATAATGAAAACTGAAGCTCTGTCCTTCGAGAAACGAGACAAAGAATCATTCTGTTATTAAAAATGTTTCATACGCATTTTTTGAATGCGCTGATAGCAAAACAGTCCTGACTAGGCTGTATATGCAATTAAAGACACTAAAGAACAATTCCATGTTATTGATGAGTACGTTCAGACCAGAATGAAACTACCTTCATAATTTTATCAGAAGAAATGTAAATAAACCATGAAACATAATTTTTGATTTCACTTGATGAAGCACAATTGTGATGATGTAATTGTGGTTTGAAAATTTAGTCATACTTCCCCATTCTTCAAATTTAAATCAGTGGTAGTGCCATATATAAACAATTATGTATAAGTTATAATAAATTATGATAATGCATGTAATATGTACTGCGACAATGAAGAAAACTTAAGTGGTCAATTAAACGGTCAACTAAATTGCTTGCGCATATGTTGATTCAAATCTATCTCACCACTCATCGTGGACAGCTTTAATAATAAGTAGTACTTATTTCAATTTAAAAGTGTAAGAAAGTCCTACAACAGTAGACTTTAAGCGCCTCATTAGTTCAATTAAATTTATAGTGAGTCTAGTTTTTAATGTTTGTCAAAATATTTTCCGGAATTTCCCAACTATCTTTCCAAAAAAGGAAACAAAATTATCATCTGTTATCTTTGTTCTTCCCAATATGGGTTTAGGAAGAGGATCCTACATAAGATAAGATAATTCAACCGTATGCGAAATAACAAATTCAGAATATATTGTTTGATAAGTGTCTATGGTAACATGAGACTTTGGTGTTATATTATAGCCATATTAAATATAATTTTTTTTATTTTCAGGTGAGTATCATTACAAAGATGTCATTTACCGTAAGTATTACGATGTTCTATATTGCAATTTTTCTACTTTTGCATTTTATATGTGTTTGAATCATTATTTAGTCTATTAGTTAGAGCTGTTATTTGCATACTTTGAAAGAATATCAAAAAATCATTGAGGAAAGGTAGAGTATCTCTTTTCTATGAAATACTTCCAATCTAATACAATCTACGAGTCCGAAGAGTAATGTATAAAGTCGATAAAATTAGTACTAATGCTTTTTTTTTTATTTTTGACAAGCGCTGATATCAGAAGATGTATTTCAAGTATCACTTTGAGAATTATCCTTTAATTGTTTCGACTTGTATTTTTATGATGTAAAGTTATGATTTTTTATTGCGCCATTTTAAAGAACTCTTTTTTACGTATAGAGTAGTAAAACAGGGGATTGGTTACATATTTTTTTTTGTAAGGTGAGTGTTTGATATCAACAGGAATTAAAAACGCGTTATAACTTATAACAGCCATTGAAATAAAACATCCTTCGTTAACCTTCATCTGGAGCAGAGGACTCACAAAATGGCTTGCTATGTTGGCCACTGGACTACTTTTTGTGGGGTTACTTGAAAACTAAACTCTATGTTAACAGATCTGACAATTTGGATGATTTAAAGGAAGGAATCCGAGGTAAAGTATGGCTAATCATACCAGAAATTATTGAAAGTGTATCAAGATAATTCATTCAACATTCTAGACATCACCAGACTACGTCTGGCGCATTTTAAATATTTAATGTAAATTAGTTTTCGTGATTAAAATTTCAATAATCATTACTTATTTATTTTACTTTACTATACGTAAAATATAATTCGTTTAAATGACGCAATCAAAAATGGGGTTTTCCTTTTAAAAACAAAGTGTTATTTAAAGTACATCTTTTGACATTTGAATGATTTTTGAGTGATTAAAAAAACATTAATACCAATTTTATGTGAATATTAACATTATTTTTCGGAGTTACTGTATAATAGAACTAAAAGAACACTAAAATTATATATAAGATTGTTTTATATAACAAATTATGTTATACCGGATGTCAGCATCAAATATTCAAGAATTCAATCAATATAATCAATAAAAATAATTAATAAAAATTGTATAATATAATTTTAATATACACGATAATACATACTAATTTTTACAACAATTATTGACACATTCTGCTATCCCCTCAATCCCTCCTCCACGAGATACTCCAAAAATAAAAATACTTTCATAAACCATGCATTATATGGCATATTATTTGAATGAGCTTTGAATTTTGATTCTGTTATATATTTGATTACAAATAGTTTAGTAATTTATTACCCATATATATATAGATGAAACTAGTAATACAATCATCAGTTTAATGATGCATTGTTATTATTTTTTAATATTATTTACATTTGAATTTAGTGTGAATTTAGAATGAAATGAAAATCAGGTGTAATGTGTATTCGGGTGTTACGCCGCGTTAGGTTATTTAAGAGAATGTGGCAAATTACGTATTAGAAATTTTTAATTAGCCTTTCAAATTGTCCAACACCAACTAAGATTAATAAGCCCTATTAGAAAAAAAATCTAGAAAGGCTAAGTCGTGTGAATTTTCGACTATTAAATTAGATCTCTACGATAAAATATTCTATATAGTAAATTTTCGATTGAAACATTTCCTCAGTATATTGCCTAGTCTGAGAAGTTAGTGTCCAATTAGAGTTGTTCGTCGTAAAGATTATCACACTTTTCTTAACGAATTTATTCCAACCTTTATGTGATCACTGTATAGTGTCTCAAGTATGGAATAAAATTCATCAAAATAAAATAAACGTTTTTGGAGAAACTCCTTGGATTCATCGATTATTATTTTCAAAGGAGCACCCTTAGAGGCTGATTTTAGCTCCGCGTCATCAACCCCTTGAATACTAACAATTCCAACTTTAACATTTCAAATAGATGAGGATATTCCGTGTGATAAATGATTTGCAAGGATTTTTTATTCCGAATTCAACAAAAGGAATCGAAATTTGATTAATAAATAATCAAAATATGCAACAAAAACTTTTTTGGAATAATAGTATGTAAGGAGTTGAACAAAAATATTAGTCGTTTGCGTTTGACAAAAAAATTGAAAATCACACCTGTTAGTCACAGCAATTCGTTTTGTACTTATACCTTAATTACAATGAGCATGTAGATAAAGTGATCAGATAGAGAGTCAGCTTAAAATTTGCGATGTGTTCAGCAAAGTTTATTTCGATCAACAAATTATGCAACGAACTATAAGTAAAATATACAATAAATTTGAACAAAGGGGTACTGTAAAAGATGTGCAATGACACAGTCCTTGTGCAGCAGACCAGAATACCCTATCCTTATGTATTTTAATGCACTGAATATGAATCTAGTTAGATTTGCTCCATGATTTTTTTCCCACTTCAAAAACATCGCTGATTAAACACATGACATGAAATTATCTAAACCTATTGGTAACTCCCGGGAACTTGGATCAAAACTTTCACAATTCAAAATGATACATCCAATGTGGTCGACAAATTATTCTATAAAAGTTTGGGTGTATACTGGGTTTCTGGGTTTTGTAAGTCACCGATAAGGAATGTTCAGTTTAACTTTCAAAATTCAAACAGCCGATCCAATACAACTGGTGAATAATGCTGGATTTAATGGCAAACTCAAGTCAAATGATGAGAAAATTAGCTCAGCTGCAAGACATTTCAAGATTGACAATTCATCGTTATCAGAAGTAACAAAATTTCTCCCTGTTTTGAGTGCATGAAGTTCAAGAGATTCGCCTTATCATGTACATAAAATTAATTGAAATGTCAAACATAATAACTGATAACCAAATATTCTTTCATAATATATATTTTCTTAGACGAAGCAACATTTTACCGGTCTTAATCGTTTTCGTCCTACATGATGATGAACTAGATTTAGATGCAGTAAGATGATTCTTGCTTATTATGTTGAAAATGTTAAGAAATTTTTAAATGAAATATTTTTAAATAAGTGAATGGGCATACGACGAGCAGTAGATGGACTCTACGATCTCCCGACATAACTTCTTTTAAAGTTACGTAACGTATCCTTGAGGCATTTGCCTTCTAGGATAACTCAGAATAGACTCTCAGGGATGCTTGCAGTCAATGTCGAGGTTTTGTAAGGACTACTGGGAGAGTGATGAATTTTGTTTCTTTTGTTGACTTGTAATCGTCTTCTTTTTCATTAATGAAGTCGTAGCGTCTATAACAGAATTATCTGAGTTTACTTTCATGGCTTAAAACCCTATTCTTTTTCAATAATAAATCGTAGCATCTATAGTAGAAATATTTTGTCTTCTAGAATAAGTTAAATGGACTCTGAGGGATGCTTATAGTCAATATCGTTGTTGTATAAGGACTTCTGAGAGAGTGATGAATTTTCGTTTACTTTGTTGACTTATAATCCTATTCTTTTTCATTAATAAAGTCTTAGCTACTATAATAGAATTATTTTAGGCCTTTGCGTTCTAGAGTGACTTAGAATAGATTCTGAGGGAAGCTTGTAGTCGATATTGTTATGGTGTAAGCACTTCTGAGAGAGTGATGAATTTTCGTTTATTTTGTTGACTTATAATCGTGTTTTTGTTCATTAATAAAATCGTACAGTTTATAATAAAACTATTTTAGGTTTTTGCCGTCTAGAATAACTTAGAATAAAGTCTGAGGGATAGTCAATATCGAGGTAGTGTAACGACTTCTGAGAGCGTAACGAATTTTCATTTATTTTGTTGACTAAAAATCCTGCCCTTTCTCATTAATAAAATCATAGCGTCTATAATAAAATTATTTGAGGCTTTTGCCTTCTAGAATACCTTAGAATAGACTCGAATGGCATTGGAGGAAGTATTAAAGAACTAAAAATTAGAATAAAATAGGTTACTCATAAAATTCCATCTAACAGAATTAGTTCTGGTAGAGAAAATGTCCAAGATTGAATAAGTTATTATAAAGTTCAGAATAGTGGTCACGTTAGACAATTGTTGTAAACACTTCTATTTTGCTCAACTTCGTTGTTTGTAATAATGAAATTAATTATGGATTTACTTTATTGAATGTTTTAATATATCGTTGGTAGTGAAAAGTTGACAATAGTTCCTACAGATGTCGTTTCGAAAATAATTAACCAATGTATCCGTATCCGAGTAGGTTCCCCAAAAAACCTTGACTTTAATTTGCTTAGTCCCATCTACCTCAATCCTTAGGGGCGTACTATATAATACCGTGGTAAACTAGCCTCTAAAACTACTTTTTTAAATACGCCCCTTGGAATATATAAATAGTATGAAACAGAAAGCATATATATTTTAACAGAACGTTTATAGTTTTATTGTAATAAAACATGTTTTCATTACATTTCCATATATAATATAAACACAACAATAAAATTACACTATTTTTCTAAGACAAGGTATTATATTTAATGAAAATATTATACTCATTGTATGTATTTTGTTCACCAATAAACCTTAAAATGTGATATAAATAATAAAAGTAAATATTTTATTATATAACACGGAAATAGAAAAGCATACATAAGTATAGTTTATTTCATCGCTATTTGCCAAATAAAAAATCCCAAACGGCTTATCTCATATCGTGGCTTGTTTTTATGGCTAGGCTCAGGTAGACTGTTCCATTTATCGGCAAGATAAGAGAGTTTTTTATTTGGCAAATAGCGATGAAGTGAATAGTACAAAGAACAAATAAAATATATTGCAGTAGAAAAACACAAAGATATGGCCTTTATATCACGATAAGTACATAGAATATATTTTTAATTAGAACAAGTGCTCAAGTTTCTCTGAAAGCATTTGAATAAAGCTCGTGAATTTCTTAAATTGTGCTGTGTAAACTGAAACTTGGGGCTCAAGTCGCTGAAATCTGCTGTGTCCGCACTCGCAGTCGGGATTTGACAAAAACTGCAGACTATGCATCAAAACCTCACCACGACTACTGTTTAACTTGCTGGAAAATTAGAAATTCTAATTAAAATAAAATCTTCTATATCCGACACTAGTCTAATTGCCATATTATTAGGATAAATGGGGCTAGCAAGTCCGGAATTATGTATGGGAGTTAAATAATACCTACAGGCGGTATTAATATAATGAAATGGTGAAGCGTGTAATTTGATAATCTTTGAAAAGGATAGACGGAGGCTCGCAAGTTTAGAGTTCATTGCCATTTTATTTATTAATTCAGTTTTACATTCTATTATTACTAAGATAAGCATGTTTGGCGTTTATATTATTTTTCCGTTTTCCATAAATGTTATAAATATATTGATCATTGGTTTTTGGTGGTGCAATTTCGCACAATATTCATAATTTTATTTTTAAGTAAAAATTAAATTTTCTTAACCCTTCGTCGGGCGCAACAGATTTGTGAAATCCGGCAGCCACTTTTTTCTTTGCCCTTTCGTGTGTATTACGAATATTAACTCGAACTCTCTCATAACTTTCTAGCTCCAAACCACACTTTTCGATATGGTGACGATTTTTTTAGTGCATTCCCTAGCCTTGCTACCTCGATCTGTTAGATGCATTGTGCCTAATTGCGTCATTGTTTTGACTTAACAAGCCTTGACAGTTTCATTTTTGAGAACCATGTATCACGAAAACCGTGTGGTGGTTTTTCGGTCACACTAATAGGCGTAGAGCTTCTCCTTTCTAGAAATGGGTAGGTGTATCTAACTAGATGTCGGTTTGCTTCTTATAGGAGGTTTTCCATATTTTATAAGAATGGCTGGGATAATTTATTTTCTGAAACCTAAATTATAAAAAGTCATTCCCATGATTTTTTATAGACGCCAGGTCTATATTCATGTATAGCATTCAACATCCACAAAGTGATGAGCATACTCGATTTCTTCCTACACAATGATATTCTATACGCAGCAATATTATTATGAAACTGGTCGATATACTCATGTGCCATTTAAAGAAACAATATGACATTGTGGAGTTTAAATTTTCTATCTCTTTGGCGAAATAACGTGATATACTTTATAAATGCCTCACACCAATTAATTAGACAGTAAAGTAACATTGCTGTTATCCTTCCGTGGAACTGCCTGTGTTTTTTCTATCAACTTTGCTATTGTCCTCTGCTTCCTAAGAACCTCTCTCATTGGACTTATAGCAACTGTTACCAGACAATTTATAGTTCTTGGTTCTGTTATGGACTCACTGTACAGCTGGTTCTAAATCTTCTATTTCCAACCAAAGTTGTATAGCCTATCTGAAATAAAGAAATTGCCGATAAACTAAGAAAATCACAACTCTTTGAAATTTTGTTGAATAGCAACACATGTTATAACAATCCAACCCTAATCAGATCTTGTACCTGAGCTAAGTAGGTCGTTTTCGACTCTCATCACTTTGGACCATAATACTAAAAATAGAGAGTAATACTTCTAGTAGTTGGTCGTAAAATGTTATTCTATATGATGTTCTTTATACGTTAGCATTGACAATATACAATACGGTATCCCACTTGTGTTCATTTTCTTTTACAGTACAAATAGGGATGAAACTACTAATTCATTCTTATTCGTAGTAACACAGAAATCAACATCTGTATTTCCATGTTATAATACCAATATATATGGCCTAAATTATTGGGTGATGTAAGCAATGTTCTATAAATACGCGAAAATTATAAAATGAAATATACAGTACGTTGAGAATGACACACTGAGAATTCAATTTGTAATTAAATTAATGTCAAATCATCATGCATTTTTGAAGTTCAAAAAAAAATATTGACCGTTGTTATTTTTTCATTATTCATTTAGATTTATTTCACGTCAAAACATAAATATGAAGCATAAACCGGGTTAAATGTTTCTGTGTACACTTCTTATGTAAGTATTTTTTTTAATGTTACTGTACAAACTTATTTGGTAAATATGGATATAAGGTATTCTCATTAGAGGAAATTCAACGTAAAAAAATATAATTTGTCAATTATAAATAAATAAATTAATTCAGTGTAATGGATTATTTTATGTTTTGCAATTGATATACCAAAAGAATGTTAGCATGTATACAATTTTTATAGTTCATTTGTAACAGCTTATTTACCTATTGTTAACCCTCGAGAAATAATGTAATAAGATAATGTAATGAGAGAAACAATAAATTTTAAAATTAAAGTTGAGAGTTATCAAAGGAGAGTATTTTATGATATGCCTATAAACATTACTAATTTTGCGTGTAATAAGGATAACTGACATAACAAAATGTCAAAAATATGAACGGAACTGTAGGGTAGACTATCTAAAAATAATAATAAATACATTTGTAGAACGTAGTCTAATTCTTATAACTTTTATGAAAAAATAACTGCCTTATGGACTTCCGTACTTTAATACAAAACAATAAAGATGTAATATTTTATAGAAATTAATCTTTCCTTCAGTGTAAAAATTTAAATAATTTACAGAACTTTGAAAATAATATTTCAGTGTTCATTAGAATTTATATTTTTATTAAAATTGTAAACTAATTTTAAACAAAGTATTGAAAATGTTAAATTTTTCAGATTTTGATGTTTCTTAATATTTCACGTAAATAACAGTTCAGCTAGATCTCAAAAATTTCTTTTTAATTCGTATGATTTTCTACTACGATATCATTTCTGAATATTCAAAATACAACTGGGGTGTATTCGAGCTTTATGCGATTAGTATATTGATAACGATGATCACTTGGAGCGTTTGATGTATGCGTCCCAAGTGGCATAAAACGCGATAGCGAATGGATGACTACTGATGCCCTAACATTTGCATTCCGTCCGATTTTCCTTCATATAATATTTAAATTCAGCATTTAGGCTGATTTACAAGCCACGTAATGTAGTTGTTGCTATTACTTATTACAACGCCGCCCCGAGTTTGGTACTCTTAGGCCGTCCCAAGCTCTAAAGCGTATAGTAGATATTTTATGCATCTACGTGCAAGCGTCCGTGTGACAGTTATATTTATATTTCAAACTTCGAGCTTCAACAACTATTTCAGAAGCATTCGGTTTCCATTCTGCTGGATGCGCTGGAATACAAATTCTTTTTGAAGTTCGGTTTGGGATATTCAAAAGTTATTAGGTCAATGTCGACATATTTAACCGTCATTTTACAGGGCATAATAAATAATGTGCGGAAAGCTGGATTCCAGAAAGCCATTTTTTCTTTGTCCGTGATACGCATTCCTTCGGCGTTTCGCGGCATTTTCTTTTAATATTTCAACTTTATGAGTCATCTGTCAGAAATAGATGCGTAAGTTATATTAGGACTGCGATAGTATGACGTACACCACATCTGATGAAATTAGTATAAATTATGATAAATAAGAAATCCAATTAATTTCTCAACTAGCCAAACATTTATTTTATTATTTTTTTCTACTCATAATCTACACGAATTTAATAGGTGAACCCTTTAACGTTAAATGCTAGACAGCAAGTAGCAGTATTAGTTAGCGCACTTATATAGGGTCTTTCAATAGGGACGCTCCAAATTCTTTAGGTTATAGCAGCCATGTTGTTAAAGTAATATCTGTCAAATTAATTCTGAATCGTTCAGTGGTATATGGCAAATCACCGTGGAAGGTTGTAGTATTCAACAACGTACATATGCAAATCATCAAATTTTATTTTCAAAATTAGTGCTCCCTTGGAGAAAGATTTCGCGTATTACGTGATTTTTATCCTCGCCACAACCGTCGCGCCGAGTCGACTAATCGACGATTGGTGGCCAAATTCGAGTCAACCGGTTTGATAAATAATCAGCCAACACCCGTACTGCACCCGTATAATATCCAACTGATCGAGGAGCTTAAGGTAAACGACCATAGACAACGCCTTGTTCGATGATTGGGCTCTGGAGCAGTTGGAAGTTGACCCCAATTTCTCCAAATAAATAATTTTTAGCGACAATTTAGGCCCAGTTTTGGATGAATAGATATGGAAACAAGCAAGATTGTCGGGTTTGGGACGATAACAATCCACAAGCGATACACCAGCACCAAATGCATCCCGATAAAGTCACTGTTTGATGCGGATTTTGGTGTGGCGGAATTGTTGGTCCATACTTCTTCCAAAACGAAACTGGTATTGCCATAACCGTTAACGGCAAGCGCTACAAATCGGTGATAAACAACTTCCTGTGGATTAAACTGAATAATATGGATACCGACGATATGTAATTCCAACAGGACGGCGCTACATGTCACACAGCGCATGCTACGATGGACGTTCTGTACGAAAGATTTGAAGGTTATGTTGTGCAGTGACTACATGAGCTGGATACCGAGATCATGCAATTTAACACCTTTAGACTTCTTTGGTCCTAATACGCTACCTTGAGGTACTCTTAATCGTATGGGATGCTTGCAGGTTATTTTTTCGTTCTATCTAACTATCTTCGTCAAATATGGTTTCATTACTAGATAAATTGGTGAAGGTAGGTTTGATCTCAATTTAAATGATACATCTGGGTGCCATATCCGGTCGAAGGCTTGTAACACATCTAGGAAAGCGGTAGAACAGAACTTCTTATCTTCGAATTACTTCGACAACTCGGATGCGTACTTGTAGTACTCGATATCTGTTCTTGGTCTGGTACATACCCCATATGTTTATGGTTTTAGTATTTATTTACATTTCATATATTCACTATTAATACTACTATTAATGTTAATTCCTCAAAGTTTATTAAGGCATAAATGTTTTCCTTTTTATGTTTTTAAAATAGTGTCACATCAGAGGCGATATAAAAAAATACAAATTAATTTAATTCTGTCTCATAAAAAAAGGACCAATAATTCCAATGAATTAGCAATTCAACATTTCACAGTTTAAGTAAAAATAATCTTAAAGTAACATAGCTTTCCATAGTCAAAAATGGAGTAAATAAGACTAATCGAAAATTCTGGAAATATTCATTTTATCCAGTAACATTCATCTTAATTAAATATTATAATTGTTTTATTATATGTATATCACTTTATTTAATATTTGCGATTACAGTTTCGTAGTTACTGGATTACACTTTCAAGCACAATGAATATACAAATTAATGTGGGGAATTTTTATCTTGAATTAGCAGACAAATGTCTATCGTTATAATATTAAAATAAGGCTGAAAATAAGGTGAAATTTCCTATATCTACCTGGTCACGAAGAAGGACTGTGTTTGTGTTTTTAGAATGTTTCTATATTTCAATTAATTCCAATATATCCAGTTTTTTGGATTTTGTTGAATAATTAATAATTTCCAATTTGTCTATTCAGGTAAAATGATAGTTCTAAAAAAATGGTCTCTAAAAAAATGGTTTGCAAAATTTTAATTACTTTTTTGATTTTCCAACGATTTTTTGTGTGCGTTGTATCTGATCTTAAATGCCCTGCCCGTTTGACCGATATACCAGCTATTATATTCCTCACAGGAAGGCTTATAAACTCCAGATTTTTTATTTTTCTCAATTATTATTATATTTTAGTATATTCTTCTTTTGCTTTGCATTATAAAAATATTTAATATTTTTTTGGTTAGGTCTGAAGGTTATTTGCAGGTTATATTTTGATATTACGTATAGTATTTGTCCGATAGAGGGCCAAAATATGTTAAAGCTGAAAATTTGTTTGTGAATTTTTCTTTAATATACGGATAGATTTTACGGACTGTATACCGCTTATGTTTGTACCTTATTAATTTATCTATTTTGGAAAATCCGTTATTCGTTGCTACTTGTTTCACGATGCTTATTTCGTTATTTAACTTTTATTTTGAGAGTGGTATAGACAATGCTCTGATCTAGTATCATGGATCGATATGGAGCGATGATAAGAGAAAGTATGACAAGAGTTTGCCAGTATGGTTGCATCTGAAAATATTGGTTTTCTATAGATATTAAATAATCTAAGTTGCCTGCCGATGGTGAGGTCTAGAAAGTTTATTTGGTTCTTATTTAAGTTCTATGAACTCTGTTCGTTCTGTATATCTCTTCGTGTTTCTATGCTAGTCTATCATTATTTTTGAATATTATAGCAGAAAAGAGCACCAGATACACGGTAATTAAAATCGATTTCTCTACCGGATGCGGTAAAATTAACCTGATTCGCTTTTGTAAAATATTACACAGCCACTCGGGCGGTAATTAAAATTTTGATTATTCATTCGTTTCTGAATTTCAACAGACACACCAAGTGCTATCGAGTTTATTATAATAGGGCAAATCTGAAATTGGTATTACACATGAAAATTTATGCGATTTAAGCGGTATAGTGATCAATGCAAAAATATTAAACCACTGACGCTCTTGGGAAAATACACGAGTACGCAGAATATAGATCAATAAATCGGTGATAAGGTAAAAATGGACAGCTGTAAATCATAATTGATAACAGTAATTATTATTTACCAATAAAATTACCTTTATAAATCTATACCAGAGAACAGTTTCTTAGTTATTATTAATTTAAAGGGCACATCAAATTGGTAAGATTCCATGTACCACTAAAGAGAATAATATTAAAATGGATAAAACAATATCGCAAAACTTGTTGTAAAATTATCATCTGTTATTGATCTTAGTAACCTGTTTTATAAGCATACAAGTGCAACTAATATCACTATAAAATTTAAAACTTAATATCAGCGTTAATAGAGGATACGATCTTAAAATTTAGTAAAGTGTCATATATCCCACGCGCCACGTACTTGTAGTGTATTGATACAGAGTGCTTTAAGGTGGACGATGTGGAAATTATTGGTAAACGTGCGTAACGTTTTGGTAGATACGCCAACACTAAGCACTTATACTTTTGATAGATAATGCCCTTCTTTAATAAAAATGTATACGGAAACACTTATCATTGTTTTGAATGACATGTCATTCTTCAAGGGCTGCATTTCAAATATATTTTGACGTGTCTCAGTGATTTTAAAAAAGGAAAACATTAATAAAAAATGTTATGGAATTTATACATTACTTTTTGGGCTCTACTGTATACTAAATGTATTTATTTAGTTATCAGTGAAACTGTCAATAGTGAATATACCTCAAATAAAATTAATACTCCTGAAATACGCATATTTCAACTTGTGCAAAGGAATGTCCAACTAGTAGTTGAAATTAATATTTAATATTGTCGTTGTTATTTTTGTATGCGGTGTAGTAATGCTAGGTCATGTTGTATTGACTTTTGGCGTACAAGTAAATGGGATATTGAAGATGCTAAAATATGGATCCATATATTTTCAAGCAGTTCATCAATCAATCAAAGCTATGGATCAAATAAAGCAGCTTTAAAAGTTTGGGTAACCAAAACTTTTAAATATTGTGCTACATTCTATTGTACTAGCCGAAGTTTTTCGTTTTTCATTGTAGTCCTCTTTGCAGGAGACTAATTTGCAGAAACTAATTTCATGTCCCAAAATTACCACAACGTATAGATTCCCCGACTTATTATAAAGTTATACTGTAGTTTATTTATTAATTTCACATAAATATACCTTCCTGTTTAAATATCCTAGAACAATACAAAATTGGCATCTTAGAATTTTTGCACTTATGATGGTATTTCTTGTCATATGCTTTTAATAAATAATCAATTTTTCAAATCAGTCTGTCTGTGGGTTAAATAAGAACTTTTAAAATGTAATAAATAAAAAATTAATTGTATATATCACTAAATTAACATCATCTGGAGTTATATACAGCTGCCAGTAGATTGGGGTGGTTCCAATTAGTGTTATCAACCTGGCCTTTATACTCGTACATACTGATGGACATCCAAAGTTCGTAAATAGTGATAAATGGCTTCAGTCTAACTTTGTTCTCTAGAGTTGTATGTAGTTTTAATATTGTAGAATTGAAATAATGACTTTAAACAAAATTACTTTCTTGGAATATTCCTGCTATATATCACCTCATGTAAAATGTGCAAAGGTCTATCTTGAATTTATTATCGAGATATTTATGGCTAATGGTAGTGTGAATCTTCCACATTATATTAGAGTGTATATATTATTTTGATATCGTAAAACATGAATCGATAAAGTTATGAAATTCAGTTAGTGATAATAATCAGTCTAATTGTATGAACACAGTATATCCCCTCTATGGATATGCTCTCATCGAGATTAGGTTTGTGTGTTTTTAAGACCACTTCAAAATTGGGTGAAAATAGTCTATGAGGTTACTATGGATTGAAATATTCTCTGAAGACATAAACCATCGAATTAGTGAAGCAATGGCCGCCCAGGAAATGGTATTCCAGATAATTTTTAGAAGTACCACAGGCTACCAAAGATATTACTAATCGCGGAATTAGTATAAAACGTATAGGTATATTCAGTGACGGTAAGGTCCCTTTTGTGGCCTTTAATCAGGGACGTAGCGTACATGGATGCCAGTGATGCGTCACATCCCTTAAAAAATTGAAAAATTAGTGTTTATTAGTGTGGCAAATTATTTATTTTAAACGCTACCATCAACTTTTTTATTTCAAATCGGCCGTGAAGGCGCCCCGATTTATTGGACTTCCACGTTACTTCCTGCCGTGCTGAAATGCGATGGTCCACGTTACATCCAAGCTACGCGTTAGATGGGCGAAAATGTCAGTGAACTTACGCAGTCAACAGTGGAACCTCGAGTGGGTGTTGTCGTTATCTTCGGACTCAGTTATGCGATTATGTAAACGAATCTTGGCGACTGTCGTCATAACATAAGGGAAATTTGGAAGCGCTGTTTCAGGTAATTGTGGACAATGAAAATGAGGAATGGAATCGAGAAACCGTTATTTGTGCTAGAGGCCTTTTAACTTTATTACGCGACTTTGATTTTAATTCTTTCCTAGCAGTGTTTTCTGCAATATTACCACATTGTGAGAGTCTGTTTAAAAGTCTATAGACAAGAATATCAGATATTAGTTACTGCAATAAAAATATCGCCGATTTAAAATCGCATATTCAAAAAATGAGAAACGAGTTTAGTGACATTTGGGACCGTTTGGATAGATTTGTGTTAGAAATTCAACCACCAAGTAAGAGAATGGGCTTGGATTTAATTCCTGAAGAAGATAAGAAAAGCACCTACGCGCGAGTGTTTTATGAAATTTTGGACGTTATTACTTTGAACATTAATGGACGGTTTAGTGAAATTTGTAAACTGAAACTCCTAAATCTAGATTCCACACAATTTATTTCATTCGTGAAACGTTTTCCTGACGAACTTTCTTCTTCTTTAGTAGATACATATGGAACATTCTTTGACACAAATCGTTTAAAAAGTGAACTTTCAGTGATTTATAGTGATCCCGATATGGAAAAGATCACTGTGTTTGAGCTTCACCAATATATTATGTCCCTTCAATTATCTTCTGTTTTCCCGGAGTCATAAAAATTGTGTCGTTTAATTTTGACTATTCCTTCCACAAGCAGTTCCGCGGAAAGATCATTTTCATGTTTAAAGAGAATACAGACTTATCTGCAAAATTCGCAAAGGCAAGAAAGACTGTCAGCTTTAACATTAATAAATATTGAAAATGCCTTGTTAGAAGATATGAGATCGTCTCTCTTCCCCTTATAAAATCTTTATCACATTCCTAGATTCTTTTCTCGCGCTACGCCTCTGCCTCTAATAATTGCTGGAGTAATTCTGATCTGATTCTGTAATGTAAAGTGTCATCGAGTGTATTAGGACAAACAAATAATTTCACATATTGAATAGAGAGATAATTAGAAATAAAGAGGTGGATACCTTCGCACATCAAGGTTTTAGGGGCTTTTGTTGGGACCCGAACCAGAAATAGTGCTTAGAAAAGCACTCGAAATTCTTTGACAAGGTACTACACAAAGCGCCATAAAGACAGGTGGGGCAAAGTCAGCAGTTATAGATAAATAAATTCATTATTAACTTCATATTACAGTTAACATTAATCTCTCTTGTATCAATTTTCGGATTCTAGTAGGAAGCTGAGAGGACATTGCAGGTTAAATAAACATATTCACGTTATGGACTATCTGACAATCCCAATTCTACCAGATGTAAAAGTTATAATCTCAAGGATGATGTTGTTTGTGAAACATATTTTAAAGAGATGCATCGTAGTTTGAACAAATCCAAGATCTATATTGTGGAATTATTAGTTGGAAATGGAGAATTTAAGTTGGCTACCTCAAGTATGTATCTTTTTTCAATACAGTAATGCACTGGAGTGGTTCCAGGAGTGAGGTCGCTGTTGTTAATAAAATGGCGACTCTGACAGAAGCATCATAATGGGCCAGATCCGAGCCTGAGTTTTGTGGACCGACAGTCATTTTGATATTATTAATACAACAACCAAATGTGTAAATTTGTACAACAAGTGTTTTATATTACCTTACGCTATATATTACTTTTCATTTTGCTATTTAAAGTAGTAATTTTAAATATTGTATTGTGCGGTTTTAATTATCGTTTGTTAGTGAGAAATTTATGCATTAAGGTATGCAAATCGTTCTTGGAAGGAAAGAATTCAGTCTGTTATCGGACAAACAGTGCTTCACAATTTATTAGTGTTCATGGTTATAAAATAAACTTCAGACGGAATAAATGTACAAATTATAGGCCGTGTTGGTGTTAATCTGATTAAACCAACGAATTTTAGACGGTCGTAATGTTGTTCGCCTTTATTCACGGCTTGATAGATGGAGATGGAATCAGGCAATGCGTGCCTGCAAATTTATTTCCTTTCGGCATATATCTTCGAAATAGAGGAGAAACGAACATTTAGAAGGCGGCCAGACTTAATGCACTTTAGATTTTAGCTCATTGTTAAAGTCGTTTATATTTTTTGCACCCAATATATTTTAGATGGTAAATGTGACAGGCACGAATCAAAAACATTGAATAGAGGTTAAGAGGTAAATCGTCACTCAGCTTTAACGAAATGTGATAGCTTTGTTAATAAAAACATTTCATCTGTAATAAGATTTAATGGGAAAGGGCCTAATGTTTTCACGCGCTATTTGGAGAAAGACTTGGAATCTTGCAACAATGCAACACCTGAGTGACTTATAGTTAATATTTTAAATCTTAAATAAATTGGTTCTACATAAAGTTATTTCTTTAATAAACTACATTAATAAACCCTTAATTTGCCTCTTCCATTATCGAATGGTTATACTCCTTCTCCTTCAATTTGTAATTACTTAAGCCCCGGATTTGACTGCCGACATGACGTAAATAACAGAGGCGGACTTACAATGAAGAGTAGATTACATATAAAAATTATTCACATATTACTTTATCTTTTACTGCGTGGTCCTTCTCTTATTGACAAATGAGAACTTATAACTGTATTCCTAAAAATGTATAATCAGGTCTAGGTGTAGGGCAAGCCGTCACGTCAGCGTATTTACAAAACGATCTGGACAACACAGTAGTTGTTGAAGGTAACATCACCACACACCTAACACTATTTATGCATATGATCACATGAGTATATTATTAGCAGCTGCTCTAAATATTCAGCAATATTTAGAACGTGAAAATGGCCATCCTACATCAACGGAAGTCAACGAGGCATACTGGAGATATGAATAATGTTGTAGAGCTTTAATACTAATTTCTGGATTAAAGACATGACCTCCTTTCTGCTGTAAAATGTCTACTATAACTGTTATAGTAGAAAACCCTGGGTTGTTTTCCAAAACTGCAGTAATTAACTGAAATAATATACTGTCGAAGGTCCCAAACAGCGTTTATAACATCCACTATTGAAAATTTATCTGTCTGTGTTTTTTCCAAAATTTCAAATTTTGCGCGAAAAATTGCCATATATATAGGCCAAATCTTGTTGAATAGCTGGATCTGCTAAAGTCCATTGCACATTCATAATATCAATAGCATCATTTGGATCGAATTGATGAAATACCCTGGTGATATTCTTAAAATTGCAGTAATAATATAAAGCTGCCTCGATCCAGGTTCCCCACAGGTTAATACGGACGCTGGAGGCGATCAACATTCGGGTAACAGCCACAGATTGCCTCTGCTATGTAATAAGGACCGTGCGCTAGGCACGTTACATGTAACATATCGTAATTATTCCATTCAAAAGTCAACAAGCCGCATTCATGTATGGCGCAGCGTCCATAAGAAAAAGTAGAGCCATGTTTTTGTTTTCCTCATGTTTAGCGTCCCATACTTCTTTTAACTTCTCATCAACTAATTTTGAAACGGTTTCAGTATTCGTCTTTGTTAATATTTTTTGATTCTGTCACATGTGATTGCATTGCCGATGTATAACATCTGACTTGCGGGTATACACTATATATGTACCACAATGGAAACACCGTGATTCACTACGGTCATTTAAAACCAACCCCGTAAATTCCGTTAAAGAACTACTAAAGAAACTACGTTCCACCGCAGAAGAACGTACCAAACGCCATTTCTTGGTAGTTTTCAACAATCTAAATCGAAGTAAAAACTTGAGGTCATCAGTATAATGCCTACGTCTACTAGATGTGTCTACTAGACGCTAACGTATACTAGATGTGAGCTTCGTCTGTCAAAGGTATACTCGTTTACACTGCACTGACGGAACCCAAGACAGAAAGGTCGAAACCGGCCTGCAGTTAACGATATCCTGAGATAGGTGACACTTTGCATCTTCCTTGTGGTTTTGGAACAATTACTCTATTTTAGTGCTAACTCTGTTAGACAAAAATACGGCAAACTTTGTCATGTAATTCAGCGCTCGGCGTTTGGCGTATAGCCAGGAGAATAGCTGTTTTGACATAATTTGTTTAGTCCTTATTATATAAGGCATTTGCAGATGGGTTGGAGTATAAACTCCTTATTTCTGTAGTTTGAATATTACCCTCTGTGTAGTAAAACTTTGCATTATACTGAATAAATTTAGTTTAATATACAATTGTTGGTTGATACCATACTAATTTATACAAGCAGTTAATTTATATTAAAAATAAATTATCGATAGTTTGGACAAGCTACTGACATGAAATTTTTTATTGTATGGTTTATTATAAGATTGTGATATTTCTTTACGGTGTTTGTATGTCTAATAGATATTTCAGAACACGTACAAGTCCGATTCTGAAATATCCGTAGTCAACTCCGGGGCTTACATAATTACCCTTTGACTCCCCACTTCAGTACTTTGTATTTTTTTTCTAGTTTTCAAACTACTACTATACGACAGTTTTTACTCATTTTCTATGCTTATGGGATTATTATTTCTCAAAACACTCTTGTACACATTGAATGTGAGACTGTTTTGTTCTTTTTTTATCCAGATCCAGTAACTATACTATAGGACAGTTCTTACAAAATTCATGTATGCATTTTCATCATCTTGAATATAATTGTAGTTTGAATTCAGGAATTAAACCCTCCTTTAAGGAAAACTAGATGCATATAATTGCAAATAGATGCGCTAACAAGCCGCATAACTTCATGTACGGATCCAGCCTCTTCAATTAGCATTTGTTAAAAATTCAATAAAGCGGCCGCATATTTCGACATGCTATTGTTTAACTTTTACAAACTTGCATTCCAGTTTGCAGTTCGGTTCCTGAAAATGTGGCATGAAAACATTATTAGTTTCCAGAATTTTACGGTGAAGCAATATGTAGCATAACTTAACACAATAGCACAATGGCTGGAAAAATGTAATGCATCCTTTCCCCTAACAATAGGTCGTTACCTTTGTATAAGTTTCGGTATTTTCCTAAATTTTATAGCTTACTCACTAAATATTTTGCGCTGTGAACAAAGTTATTTTTAGCAAGTTGTATTTATTCGTAAGAGTTCTCTACTCCGCATCGAGCATTTTGCATATACAGTGTCTCACATGTATAATCGGACAAAAATAAAAGATTATTTCAGTTACAAACACTTTATTAAAGAAAATGAATTACAAATTATGGTTAATATAGTAAATACTTAATTTAATTATACTTAAATGAAACCTGCTAAGAGGTTATTACCGTTTTATTTTATTAAAAGTTCCATTACAGTAATTTGTATTACTGTGTCTAATATATTTAAAGAAAAGAGTAATTCTTAGGTGCACAACTCTGTACCAGTTTTGATCTACATGGCATCACTGAGAAGTCTCTGTCAGACTTCTGGTGTGATATTGTACCCTTGTATGCTGAGTTTAAAATCATGAATATTAGAAAATTTAACGGCAAAAACATGACGGCAGTCATGTGTCAACTGTCACTGATGGTGGTTGTAAAGGAAAAAGATATGGCGACATACGAAAGGAAATATCATGGCTTAATTTAAGAAAAGAAGTTTTTTGTCTTAATGTTTCTGCCATCATGCCATCGCCACCATCTTTTCTTTTCGATGCCACTATATTTTACCACTATATATTTTGTGATGGTCACCTGCTTGATCGTAGAGCTTCCGAGCCATGGATCGGATTTTCACCGTCAGAGTGGTTCTTCAACAACCTTTAGTCATTGGAAATCACCTCTTCAAGAGCCTCTGGTTATTGACAACAATTAATCATCAAAAATTAACCTTTGGTCATTGACAACGACTGTCTTTATCACTGGAGTCGATCGCTAGCGATGAATAAGTAGGTGGGGTGTTCATCAATTAATTTTTCGATATTTACCACAGTTTACGAGATATAAGGCCTTTATATCTTCTTCCCATTGGATTGTGAGTTTGTAATATTTCTTTTGTTAATACTACCGTGCTTGTTCTCGTAATTCCGTCATGCTTTTTCTTTCTGTATATCGCCATGTTTTTTCCTTACCGCCACCGTCAGTGCCAGTTAACACGTGACCGCCACTATGTTTTTCTAAACATTACTATGTCGTCCCATTTTTCTTAAACTGATCATTGCCGAATTCTTCTTCAACACCCTCATCACTTCTTGCAGCTGAAGACCCTCTGGGCATTGCCTTTACTCAAAAAAATTCAATGTATGATATGTATCCATCGCTCCCGATGGATACATATCATCCCCTTCTTCAGGAACTCAATTCCGTTCTGTGAGTAGAAACCGCGTTGCATATCTACTCGGCATATAACACAAATTGATTTGAAATACCTATTTATTTTGTACTCTGTCTAACACTTTATTTTATAATGTCGAGATTTGATTATTTCTTGTATGAAATGTATTTTCTCTGCCCCAGTCACAGTCATATACTCCCAAATCATAATGACCAGTCCGCTGTATTTTATTGTCGAACAAGTATTCTATTTATTAAATTATTTGTTTGATCCACAAGTACTCAAATACAGTTGAACTAATTACGCAGAATTTGATCGCATCCGTAATTCTTTTAAACAGTTTTAGTTATTAGAAATTACAAATAAAAAATTACTTACCTACTGTTAACACGATAGTGTTTTGGCAGAAGGTGCTTTCTTCGTACAGCTTTCTTCGTTGCCACCCGGTCAACCCGGCAAATAACGTGTTTACTTCTTTTACGAGTGCTGTGAGCTATGAGAAGCGGAATCTTCTTAAACTCATGCAAAACAAATTTCTCCTCATTGTCGGATAATATTCTTCCTTGGCCTTCTCTGTTTTTGTTCGAGATTCCATCCTCAATCCAGAAGTGTTTTATAATCTCATGAACAGTCGAATAAATAAACCTCTCTCTCCCTCTCTCTCCCTCTCTCTCAATCTCTCTCTAAAACCTATTAACCAAACCAGTTATTTTGAGTACTGTTTTCCCCTGGTCATGATATTTCGAAATAATGTTCTGCTCTTCTAGTAATGAATGACTTTCAATTTGTTTCAATACGATACTTGTGACTAATGTCATCTACAACTGTATCCAATCTAAGGTGTAAGGTACTATATATTTGTTGGGTATTTTTACTTATGTCAGTTTCTATCTTTATTTCAGTGAACGTGAATACTGTTATATAAATAGATTTTTAAATTATAAATCTTGAAAGTAACAGTGTAAGGTACGCCCATTTTGCATCATAGAAGACGATTATGAAAAATTAAACGCAATATACACACACATGATCCACATTCGACATACATACTTAAAAATAGATTTTCTTATGAAATCTGTTGCCTATTAGATGATACAAGAGTATGATTAATATTAAATTCAGTTACTATTTGTAAATCGGTTTTACCGTGTTCTAAGCGATCTTCTAACGTGCATGAATTACAAGAAAGTAAACAATGTATAAATTAAATAATTACCTAATGTAATTATCTAAATATAGAAATAATTTTCATCTCGTACATTCTTGACAGGTGGTAATCGAGTGACTAGAAGAAGGTCGAATGACTCGAGTGACTAGAAGACTAGAAAGCTAAATACCTTCAAAAATTAAACAATGAAAATATGCTGATAATGAATACGTTACATTAACCATAGTCGGTCGAGAATAAGCCAGACAATAAAAGAAATCTAATAGTACTATTTTCTATAATCAAAAGCAAATAGAGTGATGTGGTGCTGAATAGAATATAATGTAAGAAGTTAATCCATGGCGAAATAAAAAAACGAACGCAAAACTAAAGAAAACAAATTAATATAAGTCTTAAAAATATCCATCGTTAATATATGCACGTATATGTATCGTTAATATATGTAAGTATATGCTTATACAGGTTGGAAACATTTTATGGAATGCAATTATTATTTAATAATTATTTTTGAAGTGAATACTTCTTTGGCGGCGTTCTGATATTTGACGAGAATGAAGAGTGAATTGGAAAAAAATGTAACGTTTCAAGATTTAGTTACACGGGAGAGAAAAAATATATAACGTAGAGAGAAGGAGAAAGAGAGCTATACATCATATATATATATATATATATATATATATATATATATATATATATATATATATGTATATATATATATATATATATATATATATATATATGTATATATATATATATATATATATATATATATATATATATATATATATATATATATATATATATCAGTTTAGGCTATCCGCGTCTCCCTATTGTCGCGCATGCGCGCGTTATAGATGTAGGCATCTAACAGCTGAAGCAGCACGCGTGTGTACCGAATATTTATCATTGTGTCTTGTAATTATTTTACGTTATTTACATCTGTGTTCTGTGATTATTTGATAATATCCTTGAACCGTTTAACTTGTTAAAATCTAGAAGATATAATATATTTCATTAACCGCTCCCTACTGGTTTACAGCCACACAGGTGCAAATGCACTTGGAAGAGGCGAAGACAAAATCCCTTTGATTCTCGGGGGAGATTTCAATGTAAATTTCGTATCCAATGATTCTTTGACGTTGATTAACTTTCTTCGAGAAACATTTGGTCTGCTTATAAATAACAGTCCCAAAGAATCAACTACAAAATCCGGAACAACGATAGATTCAATTTTTACACGTTATCTAAAAAATATCGTATCACGAACATATATTTCATATTTTAGTTATCACAAACCAATCATATCAGTATTACCAATTGAACCACCAGCCGATGATAGTGTAGATAATGAATAAACCGAATATTTTTTACACAAATTTTATATTGGTATATTTCTTTTGAAATTATCCCTCTGCCGTTCTCTCTCTTTCAATCTCTCACTCTTAATCTCTCTCATTCTCTATTCTAAATATGTATTCACTTCTATCACGTGTACTGTGCTGCACATGATATTTTTTTGTGTTATTGTAGAGGTTATGAGAAATAACTCAGGAACATGTCTCAATTTGTAATCTTAATGATATCTTCTCTATGTAAAATATATAAAAAGGTTATTATTACAAAGGGGATGCATTTTAAATTAATTAATGAAATACCCACATTTTTTCCCGTTGAGTTTTCCTTAATGAATTGATTCAATAACATATAACATTTGTTATGTAACCCATACATGAGATAATAAAAGCTATTAAATTGTTAGATTGTTAGAAGATTTTATTTACATGTCATTTATATCAACCTATTAAATTGAAATAAATATTCAAAATGTTCTTCATTTAGTTGTTAGCAATAACATAATCTATAATAAATCTCCTATTTAACTCTTTCTAAAACTTGAGATGAAATATTCCATATAGCTTTTGAATTTCCTCTTTCTGTTTTAAAACCATGGTGAAATATCGTGAGATATTTCCACAAAAAGAAATCAAATTGGGAATATCTGGTGGACGATATAAATGTTTCGTGTATGTCTATTACAATTGCAACGTAACGGACACCCTATTACGTTGAAACCAAAAACCTATTACGTTCTTTGTCCTGTCTTGTTAAAATCAAATAGTTTTTGACATGGTAGGGTTGAGATTTAGTACATTTGGATTTAAATTTGATGACTAGAACAGTTTCTTTTGTGTTCAAATTAAAATATTTTTCACTAAACTGGATCAAAAATATCAATGTTGTCGTTGAGATCAGCTAATCAGAAGAAACTTAATAATATAAACGTATACGAGATGTTCTATTTAAATCTTATACTCACCTTGTATATTTTAGATATCGCTCAAGAGGCCTATACTTTAATTTAGATAAAGTCGACCTCTGAGTATTCTCCATGAATCTCTAAAATAACATCAAAGTAAATTTTATTTCATTTGAGGTTTGCACAATTTCCAAGGAATAGGTTACATGTAAAGATACATACTCGTAAATCCTTGTAATCCTTTAAGAAGATTGATGATATTTTTATTTAAAATTATAAAGCAGGAAAGACAGAATATAGTAGCTTTGATAATACAAAGTGCTGTTCATCCGGCTGAAGCTTTTCATCTTGAAGTATTTTGTTTCAACACAGGATGAGTCCTAATGATGAAATTAGATCACGTGTCATTTAGAAAGACAAAATGATAACTGGAGCAGATTAATACAAACCAGGAGTACGAGTTTGTATAAAAATATCTATGTGTATCAGACCCTGTATGTGTTTTCATAAAGTCTGTTATTTACATAATTAATTTTTAAGAAAACAAACTACTTATCCATTTATTTGAAGTTTTTATGACAATATAGTAGCCTATATTTGTGTATACATAAAACATATTATAAAGGAAAACTCTTATTGATAAATATTGTTGAAGATATAATTATAAAACACATATTATGAACACATTAGTAAACAAATTATTAAAATAAAAGAAGTATAAGGAATATATAAGTGACTGAAAGATTTTATATTGTGTTCAAAAAGTAAATATAAGTCTTTGAAAAACCTTTCTATTACAATATGTATCTAACTATTTGAAGTATCTACATATGCAAACGGTATTCTGTTTCTTTCTTATTGATTTCATGAAAAATCGTTTTGTATTATTTTTTCCATTTTAACAATTTTTTATATTTACAAATCTGAAGCCTCATAATGTTCAAAACTACATCTGTTACAAAAAATAGCAAATTTTCATAAAACAGCAAGTTTCATTACTTTCTTATCCACCACATCACGCTATTTGATTTTCCCCCGGATATATTTCTACGGGCATCCATGCCTTTGTAGTTGAAATCCTTCGCTATTTTTCAATGCAACCATATTCTACAATTTTAAATTTAACTCCCTCCATTTTATAAACGGTAAATAGAAAATTCCTAATATGGGGTACTTTTCACTCGGAAAACTTCAAGGAATTGATTTTTGTTAAACAAATGCTATGAAGACGTCACAAATTAAAGATATAATCTCAAAATAAATAGTACAATTAGTCAATTCCTTTTTAAAAAATAAGGCTGATATGTTTCAAAATTTTTAGACATGTTTAATAACAAAATTGTATACTTATATTGCGCAACAATATATCATCATGCTGTATATTAATACTACTAAGCTTGGAGCAGAAGTGCATAAACTAATACATTAGTAGTTATTACACTACAGACTCTCTTACTTATATATATTAAATCTACTAGAATCAAATAAAATCAACTTATCGATAAGAAACTATATAAATCTATAAACCTAATAACTGTTTTTTACCTATTTGAAATACCAGTGATTATTTACAACACTCGCAAGTAGAATTCCTTAACATGAATATTTAAATGGACTTGATGCAAGGGTAACTCCCTGTGGTGTAAAAGTTTACTGGCAGATGGGGAAAGCCAACTCGCTGTATACTAAAACAGTCTTCCGGCGTTAGATTAAAGGGCAGCGGGGAATTATAACTTTCAACTTAAAAATTTCTTTCATTAATTCATCAAGGCTAAGTAACAGGTAAGTGTTTTAGACGACCAAAGCCCGCAGTACCCTAAGAGAAACCCCAGCCCTTCCTCTCGGTCTGTCTAAATACTCGCAGCGCATATTTTTATGTCGAAAGCCACTGATGTTTTAAAAATGCTTTTCTGTCCATTTTCCAGGAGCCTTATTGATCCTAAAGAAGGTTTTGTACATATAGATTCGATTCATTAAACGGTAAAAATTTAGTTATTGAGTTTATAGCCTAGAAATAGACCTATACCAAAGAGTATCACAAATAGTCTCAAAAAAATATTTATTTTAAATTACAGATAAAAATATTTGTCGTTTCATTAACAGTTCATATAATAGTGAGAAGTGATTAATTATAAGGTCTATTTAATTTGCTAACATTAATTTACATATACAACTAAGGTTTTCCTATATTATGAACTTGATAAGGATACATAACTCCTAGAAGATTGGAATCTTTGATGCAGCAACCCACAATAACAATAGCTATTTCTAAGTCAAATTAGCTCTGCCTCCAATTTGTAACTACACATACTTCTGTAACTACACATACTTCTTATTTAGGTCTGTTAAATTGTCATAAATCGAGGGACACTATTTATATTTTGAGCCTAATAATAATAAAAAAAAACATTAATCTGTCAAAGAAAATTACTTTATCGTTTTTCAAAATATTCTCCTTCATGATACTTCTTCATGCCTTCGAACCAATTGTCAAAGCATTTTTTCCATTCCGTTTGAGACATCTCCAAAACATGGTTCTTGCACGCATCAACGACTACTTCTGCCAACGAAGCGGCTGCGTGGACAAATCTTTGTCCACGCAATTTATTTTTGAGGTTCTAGAACAAAAAGAAGTCATTGGGTGCCAAATCAGGACTGTACGGCGGATGACCCATTAATTCGATTTTTTGAGTGTTCATACATTCGGTTAGACAAGATGTGTAAGAGCTCGCATTGTCAGCATGAAGAATGATCCGACGGTGCTTGTTTGTTTTCCTCATTTCAGCGAAGACTTTCGGCAAACAAGTGATTGTGTATCATTCAGAATTGACCATTCTATGTTCGTATAAAGGCGCTGTTGCTATATGACCAGTTTTTCCGAAAAGACAGGCGACTATTTGTTTCGAAGTGCTTCGAGCGCGAACAACTTTTGTTGGATTTGGCTCATCTTGAAACACACATACGATCCACTGCTGTTTACTTCTCATACGAATAGATCCATGATTCGTCACCTGTTACAATGTTACATACGTCTTTTGAAGCACTGCCATTGTATTTCTTGAGCATTTGTTTGCACCAATCGACACGAGCATCAAACAGAAACGAGAAAACAAACCTCTTTCACAGCTAAATGATCATGCAATATTTTATATATGCTAATCAACTAATTTCTAAGGTTATCTCAATCTCACAGTATGTCACATAAAGATATTGCGTTATCCGTTTTTGCACAGCATCAATGTTTTCTGGCACAACAACAACTATTTTCAAATCACTGTAAACAACACAAATCACGCTTAAATGATAAAATGTTCCGAAGAAGATTATGGTCAGAAATGTCCAACTTTCTACTGGAAATGTCAGATGACGTCTGACAACACTTAGTGTTGCCAAGGCTCAGAATATAAATAGTGCCCCTCGTATCATTTCGGTCCAATAAATGTTTTCGCTATGTTCGCCGCCATTTGTGTGAGCCCACATGTGTATAAGTAGTATTTATTCTGCTCTGACAGAACTTTTCATCCAATATAACACTATTGTTAAAGAACACGCAGACCTATCTAACATTATCACTAATTCCTTGTGAATATTAGGTGCCCCTCGACCAAGTCGTACACCAATTGTTATGTAATTGTGTTGATTGTTGTCATTAATTGAATTTCTATTCATGATTCTTAGACAGTTTTTGGACACACAAAAACCTTTCTTTTTCTAAAGCCTCAGGATACAGAGACGAAGACAACACATACAAAGTAAATAAATCCACGCCCAAAAATGTATCAAAGTCTTGCATTGAATGTATATAATAACAGCAGCGCCACTAGACTTAATCCACCACCCCGACCAAAGAATAAATGAAATATTGTAGACAGCCCTAAAGGAGAATACCTATCCATATCGCAGAATGTCATTGCATTTCGCCAGTCACTGAACTGACTGGCTATCATAGTCTTAATACTGGATGATAACTTACTCAATATCGGGCAAGCCTTGATTCACTGTATATTGCAGTGAGAGGTTCAAACCCCAATACAGAATCACCAAGAATTTCTATGTGTACTGAATCACTCAAGATGCTTAGTTGCTCTTGTTTATATTCGCACAGTCAACCAGTATTTCCAAATTTCCTAACGATATTCATACTGGTGGCTTATAGACCTAAGGAAGCATACGAGATGATGACTTAAGGACACTACTCATTAAATACTAGTTAGGGCGTGCAATGATTTTCACTCCATAAATAAAAACATATCTTTTCTTCCTGATAAATTGTGAACAATTTTTGGGAACTGTTTATTGTTGCCGTACTAACTCTTAAGAGAAAATACTTTTGGTTTATAGTAGGGGACCAATAAAATAGGCACAAAAATTAAAGGATGTAAAATAAAACCTAAATTTTTTGGTGATTTTCAAGGGATTGTAACTTGGAAAAAAATAGTTGGAAAGCAAATTGAAGCTTCAAGTTTCTAGTTTTCAGATCTTAAGTCCAAAATATTTTACCATCAGCAGTTTTTAAATAATCAGAAGAAAATCATCGGAAAAAATATTTTGCTTGTCTTTCAAAAGGTCCACGGACTTCAAAAAAAATGTTTTCTTCAGTAATTTTATCATTAGTGAATCAGATAAAATAAAGTCAGTTTTCACTATGGTAATTAATTACTTGGAATTTTTTTTCATTTTTTATTACAATAGTTTTTTATTATAATAATTAATTATTTTTTGATAAAAAATATGGATCATTGCTAAAAAACATTTCCAACTTCAAAAAATGAATAAGAAATAAGAAATTCATCCTTAAATTGATTTTTAGGAAAAACAACAAATTTAGTCCTTCCGAACACGAAAAAAAATAACAGCGTTTTGAAATCTCAGGGTTTCTTTGGGATACTTTGAGGTTGAAGAGAAATAGTCAACATCCTGAATATATACATTATTGCAAAGTTATGTCAAGTTAAGCGAATATCCATAAATACGCATTTTTGTACTTCTTTTTCAATCAATTTGCTGTTTTCAAAACCCTACTTAAATTTACTGTACGATATTAATTTCTCGAGTAATTAATTACCAAAGTCAAAACTGATTTTTTACTTTAAACAACGATGAGTCAGCTAAGAATCATCGTCCAAGACTTTTAGATAACTTATATTAAAGACTATAAAATTATCTAAAAAAATGTTGTGATTAAATCACTGAAAAAAATTTACTAAAATCCAGGGACCTTTTAAAAGGCAAGCAAAAATTGATATTTTTTTTCCGATAGGTTTTCTTATGAATACTCAAAAACTGCTGACAGTAAAAGATATTGAACTCAAGATCTGAAACTAAAGGCTTGGGGCTTCAATTTTTCTTTTTTAAAATTGCTTTGGAACTATTTTCTTTCATATTACAGCCCTCTTAAAATAACTTAAATATTTAGAATTTTTGCATTCCTTAATTTTTAAACCTAGTGTACTATTCGTTTTTGATGTAGGATAATTGTTTAGTGTTGTTACATAAAGAATTTACTAAAATTGTTGTATGTATGTATCAACATTTATTTAAAAATAATTATAACTCTCTGTGAAAGTGAAAAAAATGCATAAACTCGAAGGCTCCTCTTCCAGTAATCAAGAATTGTCACTCATTCTTATCTATGGGATGAATTATTAATGTAGGTATATATTAATTACATATACGTAGTATCTTTCAGAATATACTACACTAAAATTTTATCTCTTCGGGTCGTTTGTATACATCCATGAACATTAATTAATTTCTATCAAATAAAGAATTATTCCGAAGATATATTTCCTTTGTATCTGTGCCAAGTTTGCTCGCGTTAGCCGTAAACGGCGAACAGATCAAAATTGAAAGAATGATTAATTACACATTATTTTATCCCGCATGTCAGGCCCTTACAACCGAAAATTAATCGGCGTTCAATATGTATTAATTGTTATAATATGCTAATCGTTATAGTAGGCTGTAATACTGCAAAATGCATTTGGATAGGCGTATAGTTAATATTCAGATATTGTCCTTACATTCAACATACAACTGTAAATGTATTTAATCAAATATCAGACAGGAACAACTACTGTCGTAGATGTAATATGCGTGTGTCTGACAGGTACATGGTTTTCACTCCAGTTCGAAGGAATTTACATCGCCTAGTCCTAGTACAAGTCCTAAATCACAATCCTGTAAGTTATTTAAAGCGTTAGTAATAACTTGTAGTGCTATACGATACACAATAGCGTATATAGTACTTAAAACTCGTTAAAGAATTATGTTGTTTCAGAAATATACTAATGACACATATTTTAAGTTAAACTCCAGTAGATTTATTCACAAAATTATTGGATTATATTTCAGTACGTTTACTATATCATTTGTCATATTTTATCAGTCACCTATTGACTACCACAGATTTATAATTACTTTTGAATATCACCCTGTCATACAAAGAATAAACATAATTTGGGCTGCATTTAAATTTTTATTTCCTGTCTTACCTCCTACCATATACAACTCGTAATAAACACTATAAACAGAAAGTATATTCGGTTCAAGTTTTAAAATGAAAATATAAAATATATAGTAAAAATTAATATTGTTTGATGACATTCTGTAAAATTTGTTAACAGTGTTCCTCAGTCAGATGTTGGTCGATGAAATTAGATCCAATTAGCTTATTTCTTAAAATATCAACTCACCAACTCATATACTATCTTGGGATATTGAATACGTCTCTCCTAAAAAACATACCTATTTTTATTATTTGAATACCTACAACTTTGTTTGCTTATAAGTTTATACAATAAAAAGCTCGATTTGTCGCTAAAATAACTTTTGGTATCATCT
The DNA here is from genome assembly GCA_037954035.1 of Rosalia funebris. Lineage (NCBI taxonomy): Eukaryota > Metazoa > Arthropoda > Insecta > Coleoptera > Cerambycidae > Rosalia > Rosalia funebris. The sequence goes on from JAZFAV010000032.1 coordinate 6,925,427, forward strand.
ATGATTTTCTTGGATTATTTGTACACAATATTGCAGCTTTCCTTAATAATTGTATTCACTCATTTGTTGATGAATATATTATTTGGATGTAAATAATTTATTTGCTTTAAATAACTTTAATAAGTGTTCAGAACTAACTGAACAGAAATATGAGTTAATTTTGCTACATATGTTAAGCGGATATGTTTAAGTCGTAATGACCAAAAATGTCGATGTTCGACTGCTTCATCAACTCTTAGTTGCCCATTTTTATATTGCACATCTAACTGACATTTCCAAATTTCCTAACTAATGACATTTATAATGGTGGTTTACAAGAATGCTACTCATTAAAGGCTATAGTGTCAGCCTAACGATTTTCAGTTTCATGAATGAAAACATATTTTTGTCTCGCTGGTAAAATATAAACTGTTTATGGAAACTGCTTGTACCAAAGGGCGAATTAATCTGATATCTAGAATATTTAAGATATTCGCCTTAAATATTAATCCACTTGTTAGGTAAAGTGGAGTAAATATTTAACACCTAGGGGTACGAAAATCCAATTATGAAATTTTCCCTTAACGATTAGTTACATAACTTGAAGTTAACTGTTTAATCTACCTCATTTTATTCCATGGTATGGGAGGACCAACTATATGTATAAGTATTTGTTATACGTATGTATGAAATAATATATTAAATTATGATAGCCAATGAAATACAATCCATAATTAGACAACAGTAGATTTTCTACAAACTCCATCTATTTATTACTAAAATTTTATTATTGCTTGAAGAATATTAAAGCATTCTACAAATTTATCTCTATAAATTAACACAAGTCTCTCTTTCATCTTTACAAACACCTATAAATATGATTTATTTATCATCATAGCATTAATGTCTGATTATATCTCAGAAACAAGCCAAGTAAATCCATATTTAATCCTTTAACGTAATGAATCAGAAGACAGAGGATTTTATTTGAAATTTCAAAGTTATTATGGCTGTGGATGAAGAGGTAGATTACAAATGGAACTAATAGTACACAGAAGTACTAAGCCGCAAGTTCTAGTTACAACACTGCATAAACGCTGTTCTGCTCAAAATTTTATCTATCTTAGATTCATATTATTCAAACAGGAACCCAAAGTTGGAACCAATAGCTTTGTCTATTACTATTATTGAACTATATTATAAATACCATTTTCATGGACATACTTCTCTCGTCATTTATCTCTAAACATTAGAACATACCTACTTAATATATCCCTGGCGCCACCATATACTTTTCTACAACTACCATATTGGTAGTTAGTTATATTTCACAGTATTTGTTTTGATAAATTAAATACGTACTTTGTATAAGTATCTATAAAACGATAATTGTATTTCTTTTCGGGATTTTAATTGACAAAGCTTAAAAATTTGAATAGCACTTCTGAAGTTATTTGTTTAATTTTGTCTATATAACATTAACGTGTTGTATTACCTATAATAAGCCTTGCTTTTCGGGAACTACTTGATAACCGCTTTGCGGTTTGGTGAGTTCTTTCTTGAATCCCGACTTATATGTTACTGACATAGATGGTATCGATTTAGATGAATACCCCACGTATTCGATTCGGCATTTGTCCTGGATCGGCGTACCGTGTACGGCACTGATGAGAACTACCAAGTATGAAACAGCTGTCTGTCGTTCGGTTCCCATCCGGGACAGATGTCAAATCCTACCCGTAGCGGATTTTCTTTTCTGAAACCTCGTCTGATCACGCAGCAGAAATATGAGAAAGGGGTCGAGGATCGTTGTTAGGTGTAATTTAATGCCTGGACGGACTTTAGCCCGAGGAGTAGTTATTTCCTATAGACATTATGTAATAGCCTTGGGCCATTATAATAATATGTATTTGGGAACTACTTGATAACCGCTTTGCGGTTTGGTGGTTCCTTTCTCGATTCCTGACTTATATGTTAGTGAATTACCTATATGTACGCCTACGATATGCCTACTCCATACTATAACCGTAAAAGCTTATCTACATAATGTAAAAATATTTAATTTTAGACCTTTGTAATTAGAAAATAATTGATAAATGTGGTATTCTAATCTAGAGGCTTAAATATTTGGCGTTTTTTTGGGCTTGATACAAAAAAGTACTATTTTTACTATCCATTTTTTATAACTTTGTTATTGATATTTTAGGAATATAAAAAAAGCGATGAACAGAATAAAAATTGAAACAGTTATGAGCTGTCAAGTAGTGAAGTGGGGGTAATAAGAAGGGGTAAGCTGGTTGACATAATTGCCACCCGTCCGTTCATTCGAAACAAAATTTAAAAGCAGATTCTTAATTAGTAAGAATGTCTTTATCATAGGTACCAAGGAAACAATTTTTTTTCGAAAATGGCTCGAAAGAAAAATTACCCATTTTTTTCGAAGTTATGATTTTTTTTTAAATATTAAAACATTTTGATACAAAATGGTAGGGATGATAGACAGTCATATGCTGGAGGTCCGTGTCAAATTTGAAGTCAATTGATTAGATAGAACTTGAGATATTATGTCAACCAAGTCGAAAAAATTTGTTTTGAGAAAAACGCGTTAAGAATTTTGAACAAAAATGTAAGGCAGCCGCGGTAAAAGTCAAATAATGGTCACTAATATAGCCGTAAATATTTTGAATTTTCAAATTTTCAAATTTCCTTTGGAGGACATATTCTTAAATATTTAAACTGTAAGAATATGCAAATCGATTTGTCCAAAATTCTAGACTAGAATACCCCCTAAATAGTGCAATTCAAGTAGTTCTATATGGTTTTATTCCGAATTATCACACTCTACAAGTGTTATTAGTAGTACTTGTAGATATTATTTTCAAATGAGCCCATATCTTCATAAGAATATGTAGTTCGTCTATATCGTCGATATATACATATATCTATGTTACCCTTATAGACGTACGATGCAGTTCGTAATGAGCATTGATATTATTGCCTGCATGTTTGTGACCATAATTAGAGGGTGATTTATGTGCAGAGCGCTACATTATTCACAATTACCATAACGAACCACACCTCTTATTTGTACGTGACCTATTCTGACCAATAGCGCACTGTGATGGCCTTATTTATTGCTATTGGCTAATAATGTTACAGTATTATTGCACCGTTTGTACATGTTTTCAACAATTAATTTTGACGGGTTCTACTATTTTACCGTCGAAAAATTAATCACTATAGAATTTCGGAAATGGGTCGGCACTATTTAGCGTAGGGGAGATCCGCAATGAAACGGACGGGTCTTGAAACGGACATTTCCCATAACTTCAATATCACATGCAATGAAAAATTCTAATGTTACGAAATGGCAACATTGTACACCTACCACTGTTCCACCGAAAGTGCGGTTAGGTTGCGCAAATAGCGTGTGAACTACGAAGCGATATAGTTTCTGGCATAAAAAAGTAATTTATTTGTGCAAACTGTGAACCATGGCACAGGTAACGTATGAAAAATTTACCTTTTTTGTTCATATATATGCCGACAATAATGCACGAAGAGTAGATTATATGCAGAGATTTCGTAGAAACAATTTTATGTTTACACTTTATTTACTATTCTAGCCTCAAATAGACTAACGCATTGAAACGGACATATTCGGATGCATTGAAACGGACGTCCTTTTCAATGCACCAAGATTATCCGTTTCAAAACATCCTATTTTTTTAATGAATATGCGTTTATTTAATAATGAAAAAAAATATTTGTTTAAATTTTGTTTGCAGACAATTACTCCAACACGTAAGAAACGTATACGACCTACTAAGGACATAGTTGAACTTGCAGTAAGCTAAGTACTTGAGAGAAACCAGTCAATACGATCAGTCGCTCGAGCACATAATATCGCTAAGTCATATTTGGCCACCCTTTGTAAAAAAGCCAAGGAGCAGGATGGAGATTACCATCATCAACCCAATATAGGCAATAAACGAATATTTTCCTGTGAACAAGAGAAAATGTTAACCGAGTATTTAAAGATGTGTTCCAAGATGTGTTTTGGATTAACTACAATACAGGTCCGAGAATTAGCGTGGCAGTTTGCCAAAGCCAATGGTATATCCCCAACGGTATGGAACCAAAAAGAAATGACTACAAAAGACTGGTTACGTGGTTTTCTACAGAGAAATAATACCTTGTCCTTAAGAAAACCTGAGAATACTTCTCTTTTTAGAGCAATGTCGTTTAACCGTGCCAATGTCAATGACTTTTACAACAACTTGGAACGCGTTTTAGCTAAATACAGCTTTGAACCTCATATGATCTGGAACCTGGATGAAACGGGTTGTCCAACTGTAACTAATCCTCCAAAAGTGCTAGCAGTTCGGGGTTCCAAGCAGGTGGGACAAGTTACGTCTGCCGAGAGGGGAGCCTTGGTAACAATGTTGGGATTCCTTAATGCTTCAGGAGGTACTATTCCTCCAGTGTTTATATTTCCGAGGGTGCATTATAAAGATATAATGCTGAAAGAGGGACCAACAGGGGCTCTTAGTTTGGCTAATCGCAGTGGTTGGATGACTGAAGAGGCATTCTTGCAAGCTATGAAGCATTTCATAAAATTTGTTAACCCCACATAAAATAAGCCGTGTTTAGTTTTAATGGACAACCATAAAACCCGTATTACGCTGGAGGTAGTGATGCTAGCAAGGCAGAACAACACTGTTATCCTGACATTTCCTCCACACTGTAGCCATCGGCTTCAGCCAGCCGATGCGTCTGTATTCGGACCTTTCAAAACACGCTACAGAGCTGCAATGAACGCTTGGATGCTGTCACATCCCGGAAAACCTGTCACCATATATGACGTCGCATTATTTGCAAAGGAAGCATTTATTCATGGATTTTCAATGGAAAATATTATTAAAGCTTTCTTGACAACGGGTATTCATCCATTTAATAGGAATATTTTTAACGATGATGATTTTTTATCTTCCTATGTGTCAGATAGACCAGATCCGGCTTTGGTTCAATCATGTGCAAACCCACTGCAGCCACCTGCATTACCATCGACATGTATGGATACCATGCCATCTACATCGCATTCCTCAGAAATCGTGTCTCCCGAACAAATTAGGCCATACCCGAAAGCAGGTCCTAAAAAGACAATGCAAATAGATCCTTGAATAGGCAAGACAACAGTGATTACAGACACTCCTGAAAAAGATAAACTTATAGAAAAAAAGAAATCATCTATTCCAAAAAAGCGAACACAAAAGACAATATCTACTGTAGCAAAAAAGCGAATAGTTTCACTTCAAGAGTCTAGCTCAGATGAAGCTAGTGATAACATATTACTGTACGATTCTAGTGATGATGAGCACCCTCTCAGTTATTATTACCAAATGAAAACAAATAAAGAAATAACTCCAGACCAAAATAAAGAAACAATTGATGCCTCTGAAGAAAGTGAATGCGTAGTCTGTACGGCTAAATATCATTCTAGCATCACAGATTGGCTAAAATGTTATATTTGTGACAAATGGGCACACAAAACCTGCGGCATGACAGGATTGCGCAATTTTTACTGTAACAATTGTTGTTAAGTAATATATCTTTCATACCTAATAAATCTTGATAAAATTGATGTATTTTACTAGTGATGTCCGATTCATAACACCAATTGTCCTGTTCAATACATCGATGCTATGAAACGGACATTTGCAATTTTTTTTCCAAATTAGTCAGAATTCACAACATTATTTTTCAATTTAAATTTTAATATTTTTATTTCACAATGTAATCGTTAGTCTTTCATATTATATAATTTAAACTGAAAATAAGTCGACCTAATAGCACAAGAAGTGACTTACAAGTTGACTGTCCGTTTCATTGCGGATCTCCCCTACTTACTCGTTGCTGCTAAAGCTATTTGTTCTGCGCAATTGATAAAAGTGGATACCGATAAGCAATTAGCATTATTATTATACGTTTTCAATACATTGGGAGGCACTTGCCATGCTATTTATTGAATATTATGGTAATTAGATATAGATCGATATGTGGATATGATGGAGAGCAATTAAAACATACTTTAAAGGCCAATATGTCTAATATGTTTGACAATTTAGTTTAGAAACTACGCCACAGCAATGTTCTTGCAGACGCACGCGTTATCGCCTTTTAATAAGAGGATGTAAGTTGAGCAAACCTACAACTTTTTAATTGTTGAAAACCGGGACCTGCTTTATTTAGTAGTATTTTCCTCATTCCCACCGTCCTCACCTACCCCAATCACGAAAAACAAAAGAATTTCCTTTATGTCTGTCGAAAGTATCTTGTCTGTTATGATCTTTACAAAGCTTATGTTGCTGAGATGAGTGGTCTGGTGATTTTGTCTCCAAAACGCCCAGCGTTTTTTACATCTCGATCGCCTGGTAGGATTTAGAGCTATGTAACATGATGATTAAGATTTATATATGTATGACAGACAATATTCTGCTTGAAAAAGAATAAGAGAAATATCGGTTTATGCCTATTTACCAGTCAAGTTTTTGTATTTTTTTGACGAATATTAATAATAATCATTTCTTGCCTTCAACTTTCTGTCATGTGTTAGTTTTTTATGTTTTGAAGCCCTGATTCAACTCGGTTTAAAGAAATTTGGAAGAGTGGTTTTACCTCATACTTCATTTACCTTTATATTAATGTTACTTTTTAGATATCATGTATTGAAATTGAGATCTTTGTATATGAATTTTTTTTATGATCAGGTATGGCGAAATTAAATGGAGGTTACTCAATTATTTAGGGACCATCATCCATATATGCTACCCATTAGCCAAATACCAGCAAACCGGCAAAACTTCTATTATTTGAAAAGTCATACTCAACACCTACAAAAATTAAATAATAGGTGACAGTTCCTAGACAATTATTTTGTAATAATAACTTTAATGGTTCAACATATTTAAATTTTCTTCGGGAAAAGTTGGTGGGTATTTATAGGCTCTTTATCTCAATGAATTAGATCAAGGTCTACCTGAGGTACAAAGATAGTTTCGATAAGATCGTGGTCAACCCCCACCCCACTATGCCATAACAACCCCTCAATATTTAGACCAGATATTTTCAAATAGATGGATTGAAGGTCCAATTGAGTGGTTGCCAAGATTTCCGGATATTACTCCACTTGATTTTTTGTAGCGTGCTTTAAAAACAAGGTTTTTGAAACCTTCACCTGATAACGTTGACGTTCTGCAGCAAATAATGAGACATTACATTTAACAGATCTCTTCGGACAGAATGTAAGAAGCAGGTTTTATCATCGACTAGCTCTTTGAGAAAATAACAACGGTACTAATTCTGAACGTCTTTTACAATGCAATGATCATTAATATAAAAAATCGGTTACACGTAATAATTTGCAAAAATTGGAAAATGAAGCGTCTTATATTCCTCTCGATGCGTTTTTTCAAATTTGTCGGTTCACGTACTTTTATCTTTGAAAAAGTTGAGGGTGGTTACATCCCTCAAGATGAACATAACTGCAGATAATTGCCCCCTAAGTATGGGAGACCAAAGTCAAAAATCAGCGTGTTTAAGGATTTTTTATTTAAATCCTCCATATTCGAGTAATGGATTTATTCCAATTAAGATTTCTTCCCATATATATATATATATATATATATATATATATATATATATATATATATATATATATATATATAGTTTTGTCTTTTGATTGCTAAAATTTATTTCCAAAAAAAATCCATACAACTCGTTTACACAGTGTGATTAAATCGTCAAAAGATTTTACCATAATCGTCGACTATATTTCTGCGTTTGTTCCCTCACAGATTGGTAAGAAATTATTTTACTGAGTAAATTGACTTGAAAGGAGGAAAGAGAAATTTTAAAAGCATAATGTGTACCTACATACATAAATAGCCTCAGAAATGTATAAATATTAGACAAATTAGGATGACATTTTAATGAATGAATTATGTAATTTTAAATAACTTCTATACGACTCACTTATTTACAGTGTTTTGTCGTATCAGAGTTTAAATTAATATAATATCAGTGAATTTTATAAGTTAAATATTAAATATCTAAGAATTGTAAATTATCCCACAACAGTACAAATACAGGTGATATAGAATGTACTTTGACTTTAAGGGTAGCTAAGGGAAGCGCGTTTCTACTCATAAATTACTATATACCTACAATATAACATTACTTGAGACAGGTTAATTTACAATTAAATTAAAAGTGGATACAGCGTGCATTAAAATAAATTAATTAGTAGTACGTTTCGGATTTATGTATTTACTTTAATAACTTATATATGCAGGATGTACCATGATTTTTCACATTCGCAAACTAATTATACCAAAGGTACTTTGATTTAGAAATTTTATTTTGTTTTCAATTCCTATGTATGTACCTATGATAATCCTACTTTAATTTCACGGTATTTTGTCATATATTCAAAAGGTATATTGTCATATATTCATATTCATATGATTGGCAATTCCGAATTTTATGAATTGTCTTTGTTGAATGCATTTGTGAAGTTCTTCGGTTATCTAGTCTGTAGTGATTTCTACGGTTTTCCTTTATATAAATCGAAAAACCCAAAGGGCACTACAATTTGTATAGCAAAAACTCTGTGTAATTAACTTTGTTTACTCAATTTTTGATGCTATAATAGAAAGGGTTAGTTTTATTTTAGTTAGAAATAATTGGCCCATATTTTTTACTGTAAACTTTTCCATCCTTCCTATATTTTGCTTCTTGTATTCTAATAGTCTCTTATGCAGTCATATTTTACAGCATTTATTTCGTTGTTACTTGGTAGTCATTATCTTCAGTAATTCCTCTCAGTTGCAAATTTACATAGTTTCTTCTCTTAGTAGAATCTTGGTGGTTTTGCTACTCGTAGTCATGAATTATCCTGCATAGGTCTTCTGTAAATTTTGTCTCAGTGATTTAATATTCCAATATTGCCATTCATAAATTGAGAAAAGTTATTCATTTTCTTCAGGGAAAACTTGATCGAATTTTGATACTGGTAATATGTTATAGTAATATCTCCAGAGATTGTTAATTGGGTTTTCTTTTTGTGTAAATATGGCAACTTTGCTAGGAAATGTGTACTATATCGCTATAAATAGAGCTAATTCAATGGCTGCAATGCTGTTTTACATATTTTTTATAAACTAATTTGCAATTATAATAATTTAAGTAATGTAATTGTGACAACCCGAAATAATAGTGGCACCGCGAGGTAATTGTGGCAATTCGAAGTAATTGTAGCATCGTGAAAAATATTATAGGTATCTGATGTAGATGACTGATTGACGTAAAAAAATATTTAAAATCCACTGTAATCAGTTCTATATTCAATAATTTGAAATACACCACCATAATGAGGTGAACGACATTCTACTATTTTGACGAAAAAGTAAAAAATTTAATAAAGAAATTTCATTATTCAGGAAGATCGACAAAGTAAGAAGTATGCTATTTAAACAAATACAGTGCTTAACACCTAGTCGTATTCACTAAGTCTTTCTATGTTACAGCCCGAAAAATGCCAAAATTTAAATTAGAAGGGATTTCTACCTTTGAGCACCATTTTTGAGGTGCTAATATTTTAATTCTTTTTGGGAAAACGAATGAAGGTAGAGTAGTGCGGTTTTTTCTAGTTATTACTGAGTAAACATTGTACATAACAATTTCTTTATGAAAAAAAAAACAAAATGAAGGCCGTCGAAGCTCCTCGAAAACAGGTTGCAAAATTTCGGGGGCAAACGTCTTACATCGCTGTTCCCTTCGCGTTAACGTGAAACAAAGAAGGAACATATGTTATTAATCAGTATCTTCTTGGTCATAGAATGACGTATGATTTTCTTTATTTAATGCAAAATTAAGAAAATGGCGGTGATTTGAAAAAAAAATCTATTTTTTAAGTAATTAATAAAAAATGCAAAAATCTTACGTAATTTCCTGACAGGCATGTTTTCCGAGTATGTTTGCAAAATTTCAAGTCGATCGGTCAAATACAATGGTCAGGAGAGTGCCACCCATTTTCAAAAACGTGTTTTCGATAAAAACGCGTTTGAAATTTTACTAAAAAGTTTTTATAATTACCGTTAATCGGTAATTCCTGGTCCAAAGGGGCAACCCTATACCCAAAATTTATAAAAAGTGAAAGTAGGAACCCTGTTCTGAAAATGCTGAACATAAAAGGCTATTGTTATCCTGCATCAGACGTGCTGACAGCTGCAGGAACTTGCGAGCCGAGCGCTCTGCGGAGACGGTCAGAGCGCGCTGACCTTGCTGTCTTTAAACGCGATTAAAGTACCGAAAACGATTGAAGTTCGGAAACTCCTTTTACAGGATGAATTATACATATGTGCATATAGATTAAGAATCTGTAGAGTACAAAAGTCTTTATGTAAGATGTGCGAAATGTAGGTATTTTCAGACGTTTCCCACCATATGTGGAAGTAGGAAATATTTATAAACCCCTGAAGAATATTTGGGAGAATTTAATGCCTCCGTGTCTCGTGCATCAATTATAACTGTAAGGTATTATTCGTCTGGATCATTGTCAAAAGGTTAATCAGTAAGATCCAAATCAACGTGTTCCTTTCTTGGAATGAAAAAAAAAATGTCACATAAATTTTTATATAACTAAATTTGGTTTATTATACACTTGTAAACAGGTTTACCACACATATATTGAGTATTTTAATTATAAATTTAAATATGTACACATTCTTTTTAACTTTACTTAATTCTGTGGTTAATTTTATTGAAACTTTGCCAAATACAATGTTATAACTTTAAATTGCAAGAAACAAGCATAAGGAATATGATATTTACAGCTATATTCGGATGCATTTTTTTAATATTTTTGTCACTTTAATATAAGCAACTATTTAGTTGTTCTCTTAATGATATCGTATTTGTAAAGTATTTTATACAGGTTTATATGACCCATTTACTTTAAATTGTTGAACATTCATAAAAATCGTATACTGCCTTGGTATTGTATCAGTTTTTCCGACATTATTACCATTCGTTATTCTTCTACTTGTAGGTAAGGATATTTCTTATCGTTATTATACATATTATCAATTATACATATCACCAAATATACAGATTTATCATGCATATTTATAAATTTATATTCTTTTATTTTATGTATCTTATAACATAACTTTTATTGTAGCACATAATTTACAGTATCATAGGTATAGTTTTAAATTATATTTAATTGTGAAAATATATTAAAATCTCTTTAGATAACTTAGTTGACAAACTGCTAACAATTTTTTTATATTCTTTACTGAGAAATTAAATTTAAACGTCTCACGAAATATTAAATTACAGAAGCGAAGTTTATGTATTATTTTAACGGTGCAATATGTATTAACTGCTACCTGTATTTTTATCTTGCCTATCTTGCAGGCGACAAGCATCGACTGACTGGTTTTGTCTGTTGCAGGGACTGACCGCAGCGCCATCTCGCTGGCGACTCGGGACGGTCCTGTTCACTTCACAAATGGTGGTTTTGTGGTACGTTGGCCGAAAGCCACTCCGCAACTCACTGTGTTTTATTTCTTATTGTTTACTAGTCACTGTTGATGTTGTTCTTCACTGGTCACGTTGATGTTGTCACCCTAAATGTTGTCTGCATCACAGCACTGTTGTTATTATTGCTATTATATGTAAACGATTTCAACCACCGAAATTCAACAAAGTGCAGGCTACAGCTCTTTTGGAAACTCTACACATATAGAGATATAAATTTGTATCACAATACAATGTGGCGTTGAGTAAATACAAATTACAAGTTCAGTTTCAAATGCAACTCATCATTTACAAGCTCATTTACAAGTTCATCAAGAATAGGAACAAATCTCAAAACTGCGATATCGGACTGCCCACGAGGTGTGCAGTAGATCGCCTGGTCTTTACTCAGTTGAATTGAGACCTTTGAATATCGATGAATATATGTATATTGAATGTTAGCGCAACTTAGAGAATCTCACACTTTTTCCTATTTTTGACGAGCAGTACTGTTTCAGAGATACAAAGAATACTATCCTCACTTACCTTATAGCTGTTTTACAAATAAAAATTCAAAATAAATTCGTCAAGTTGACTTTATTTACAATTTGTTGAGATACATGTAAGACAGAAATTATGTTTCAATTTATTGTCTACAATAACTTGAAGAATTAGAAATTGTTCTGAATTTCTTGATCAATTTTAGAAACATTCAGTAATACTTTGTATTCATATCTAAGCACTTCATATCATGCGTCTAAAATATTATTCAAAGGAATAAATCTGATTCCCAAAAAAATGCAGTCAAAAATATATTTATTTAAGATGTCCATATAAAAAACAAGTTTTGTACATTCAAGGGGATATTGTCTGTTTTTATAAAAATATAGTTACCCAATTTTTTAGCACTCCTCAAAATATGCTGTAACTAAATTTCCTAATCATCGAATTTATTTTTTGTTTCCACAAATTTAACGATATAGTCACTGTTCACGAATACCTCTTTCTCGGGATTCTGCATTCCCAATTATATAAGAACTAAGATGTTGTTAATTATTATAGTCTAATTACGAGTAAGTATAATCCATCCCAATTAATTATCATTATTTGTAAATGAAATTTAAATGAATTAACAGTCATTTTATACTTGCAGGCGACAAGTTTAACAATATACAAAGACACTATAATTCGATTAAGTTAATTAATATTTTTCACATAAGCTTCATATGTTTCATATCTAACAAAATTTAAAAAATAATATGTTAAGGACATCCCCTATGACACATTTTTTAATTTGTTTCATTTCATGTATTTCAGTAAATATATAGGGTTGCATTTGATCATGATATAAATAGAGTAAGTAATATTACATCCAATAAATTTAGATCCAAACGAGTGTTGGTATGCGATTTAATAAAAATGTGTCCGAAAAATTCTAATAATATACATATTCACATATGTGTAACATTCGCTGTAATCTGCACTGAAATACGAATACTTTTTCTATCTTTTATGTATGTTTCAGACTTGTTAGATGTTACTTTTAATCAGCAGGAATTAAGCTGACGTTGAAATGTAGAATGTGACGGTCAATAAATAAGTGTTTAGGGTTTGCATGTCTTTCAGCTTGTGTTGATTTTCTTGATATATTTATTATATTTTTAATTTAGTATTTAGGTAAATAGTTATTTCTGTTCCGGCATTGTTAGATTAAAGAAATTTAAATGTGTTTATATGTGTTTTACAACTACGATAAATTAAATTTACAGATGCGCACTTACTATACTTTTCTGAAGGTTAAAAAAGAAGTGCTTAATAAAAGTAATTTTAACTGACCAACTAAATGTATGTAAATGTATTTCTTCAGGTTTATCAGTAGTTTTAAATTTTTTGTTTCGAATATCGTTAATTTCGTGTTTAATTGTTTAATATTGAACAGAAATTCTACGTATTTAATAATGATCCATTAAAGCTATTAAGACCCAATTGAAATCAAAACTACATCATTTATTACATTTTTGTATTATATAATAACGATCACGTACACCATATTAGAAGTATTCAGGCAGGAGCTCTCTCAGAATGTTTCAGTATGAACTGATATTTCTGGAGTCAGTGATATTGAAGGAATCCGAAGAGAAAACTCTATTCTATAAACGAATAAGTCTACTTTATACATAAATGTTTTTACAATTGCTTCCAGCAGTTATTAAAGATAATAATTAGTAGAAATATGTCTTTATATATTAAATATGAAATTTTAAAGAGAAGTTAATGTAGACTGGCCATGGTATATAATGAAAAATGATATTATTGAGTTCATTATTTCAATTATTCCTAACTACTGAATAATACTGAAAATAAAAAGAAATATAATTGTTAGTTATTCAAAAAAGTCATCTGCCATTTATTGACGGCAGTATGACTTAGATAAATGTTACTTATTGGTTTAGACAGTTTACTGAAATTTGTAGATTAAAATATGTATGTGTTGAGACATTCATGATAAAGGAATTCACTAGCGGTTAAACAAAAATCAATATATACTTTAGCATATTGATTCAATCATATAATTATTGTATTTTTAACAGCAGTAGGAATTACACATAAAACAGACTCCACTGAGAGTTTATTGTACTGTGATTTGTGAAGATTATTGTTCATAAAGAACGAGATAATTATTAGATATATATTAAGTTTGCAAGTATTTAGCACTTGTCTTTTGGGAATGATGGATATATGCTTCCTCGAACTGTCGGTGATTTGTATCTATCAGTCAGTGAAGATACGGTTGGTTTATCGAGCTCTTAAAGGAAAAACTGCAAATAATTATATTTTAGGAAAAGGGATTTTACAGCAACTGATTGTACTTTCTAAAATATTAATCATATTATATCACTTCGTAATCTTCAGAACGTAGATATATTGAAAAAAACTAATAGATTAATGAAGACAATGAATTGGTTACCAAATCCTATATATATATATATCAGTCCTATATGCGCTGGGCTAAATTAAAGAAGTAACTGAGAAGTTACTGCTTCAAAGAAATCTTAAAGTAAAGAAACGTGGGTAGAATACTATTGAAGGCATTATAAATTCTGCATCAGAGTAGGACCCGGATTCTGTAACGGGGAAGAAAGATAAAGTTCATATGCATTTAATTCAAGTAAATATTAAATTTACATTAGAATTTCGTATTTGACACAATAAATAGCTTCACCTCGAAGTAAGGTATTAACCAAAATAATAACAATAGGTTGTAAGTAAATAAAATATTAAGGGAGCCATAAGTATTTATGGCTCCCTCGCCATATCTTTGTGGGTTAGTTAATAAATTATATTGTCAAAAACATTGATATTTGTTAAATAACTTATCAGAGAAATGCCTACTTCAGTATTAATAACTACTGGTATTCCATGCTAAGCAAAAAACATGAGGCATAGTACAGGAGGATGGTAAATTATTATATAATTCTATCCATAAGTCAATAACATATTGTTGATTTAAAAAATGGTTCTTAAGATAAGATAAATGCAGATCATAAGTTTAATGCAAACGATGTCATACAATAAATTTTTTTTTGATTTACTTATTTTCAAGAAAGTATATTTAGTATTACACTAAATGTCATAAAAACAAACAAAGAACCTATGCATGGATTTTTTCCATGTAATATTAAAATGTAAAAGCCTTTAAATAATAACAACAAATACTTAATATAATTGAAATTTAAAAAATAATCTCGGATTTTTTTTATAAATGCTTTCATACAAGTAGCTATATACCTATTTAATAGAAATACATTAATTTATTCAGCTATCAGTACTATTTAGAATATACCCAATGCCCTAGAGATCTTTGTGTTGTAATTTCCAGCTTGAATGATTTTCACTAAAATTGTGCGGATCTGCCTAAACCCTAATAAAAGCAAAAATAATTATCCTGCCCCAACCTCGCCATCCTATCCTATTCCCAGCTCGCCTCGTCACGAAGAACACACTATATATTAGACAACGGTAGAATTGATGATATAACTCAATGTTGTTCCTGTTTTCCTTATATAATGGTGGACTTTGGTGCGTCGAGGGCTAACGTCGAGGCCGTAGGCAAAAGTATTAGAGCTTGAGAAGAGCTTATTCTGGTCCGAAGGGACGACTGGGTACAAACCTAACGACATGAGGGAATGGGGATCAGAGTGGGCAACTCTCTAATCAAATAGGGACAGCAGGTTTGTTGTCTTAGCCAGTCCCCACGAGTCTGCAGCGGTCTCCACCACTCGGGACATCGGCAACCGGCATAATATTTATACAGATAAGTAAGCGCATTGTCGGTCAGATAATAACTAGGCTACTTTTGGTCAAACGGAAACTAAAATGTAGGCTGGTATTATAAATATTATTCATTTCTGATCTACGAGTTTACGCAAGGGTTAAACAAATAGATATAACTTAAGACCAGGGAAACGTATTTTCACAACTTGATATAAATTAGGCACTAATATTTAATATTAAATTATTAATATACCTACTTACTTAATATACATCCTATATAGGAAGTATTGTTTACTTGAAAAATGTGCCAATATTTATTTGAGATTTATAAATCTTAAGTTTTAGAAATAATTATATTCAATATGCACCACTAAAATATTTTCTGAATAGAGTTTGCCAGATTGACATTATTTACGAGGCTATTTAATCATGCACTGAGTGGTGATAAAGTTTTGTTCGATATTCATAATTGTATTATCAAGCTATTTATTGAAAACCTTTGAAAACAAATATTATTTTTTAAAGGATATTAATGTGTAAAAAGATTATTTTATTATTAATAAGATTTTGTATTTGAGTCATAACGACATCATAGTCGTTTCAAAATTGTTGTACCCTGTTGTTTAAGCAAAAATGATTTTCCTAAAATTTTTCAAATACAGCAGATCCATATTAAGGCTTTCTTATTTTCAAATTTTTTCTTATTTTCAATAAAATAAATGATGTTTTATTTGAGAAAAATAGCGTTTACATAATAAAAGCTAGAGAGAATAAACAGTTTTAGAACGGACTTTTCTGCACGTAGAACATCTCTATCTCGAAATTGAGTGGCTGAGAAAAAATAAACCAACACATAAATGCAGAATATGTGTTTTATGTGACAGTTTTACTTTTTCCAATTTTTCTCAAATAGTCCATCGTCCTGCTTCTCATGACCAATGGATAGAGTGGGGGAGGGGGTGTGCTATCCACCTCAAAATCAATAGATGTGGTCTGGTAGACGTCCCTAATCAGAATCAGTCGAAATCCGGTCGATCAGACACGATTTAATTGAGTGATCGTGCTAACAAAAACCATTTCTGAAATACTCCACCATTTTGCCTTCTCATGACCCATAAACATGATAGTGTGTATTTTATCCATCTTAAAATCAATAGGTATCGAGGACATTCTCGATCAGAATCAGTCAAAATCCGATCGATCCGACACGATTTTGTTGGGTTATCGTGTTAACAAAAATTATTTCTCAAATAGTCCACCATCGTGTTTCTCATGACCCATGAACAAGGTGGGGTATATCCTATCCACCTCAAAACTAATAGGTGTCATCTGGGAGTCATCCCCGATCCGAATCGGTCAAAACCCGATCAGTCCGACACGATTTAGTTGAGTTACCGTGCTAACAAAAAAGAATCTCAAATAGTCCACCATGTGCTTTCTTAGGACTCATGAACAGGGTGAGGTCTATCTTAATCACCTCAAAATTAATAAGTCTCATCTGGGAGACGTCCCCGATCGAAGTTAGTGAAAACCCTATCGATCCGACACGATTTAGTTATCGTGTTAACAAAAAAGACTTCTCAAATAGCCCACCATCGTGCTTTCTCATGACCCATGAATAGGGTGGGGTGTGTCATATTCACCTTAAAATCAATAGGTGTGGTTTGGGAGACGCCCCCGATCAGAATCAGTCAAAACCCGATCAGTCCGATATATATATATATATATATATATATATATATATATATATATATATATATATATATATATATATATATATATATATATATATATATATATATATATATATATATATATATATATATATATATATATATATATATATATATATATATATATATATATATACGAGCGAGCGAGGTTATCGTATAGCGAAGTATTGCAACGTCATCGCCGCTTCTCGCATCTTAAGCGCCATCTCTCTTTATCATTCCAGTCTCCTTCCTGTAGTTCTCGTTCTTCCATTCCTTTGTGAATATTCATTATCCACTTCTTGCGTGGTCTTCCTCTTTTATTTTGTTTGTATGGGGTCCAATTCCAGATTTTCTGTGGTATTCTTTCTACGTTCATGCGTCTTAGATGTCCGTACCATTTTAGTTGTTTTTCGTTTATTGTATCTGTAATAATGTCTGTAGCTGTCATTCTTTCTCTAATATCTTCGTTTCTGATTTGATCTAATGAAGTTAACCTGCAATATCTTCTCCAATACGACATCTCAGTTGCAAGTATTTTCTGGTTCATATTTTTGCCTGTAACCCACACCTCTGATCCGTACGTCATGACTGGTTCTATTATTGATTTAAAAATACTCTTTTTTGTTTTAATTGTAATATTACTTTTCCACAGGATGGGATGTAGTGTTTTTATCAAGTTCCTTCCTTTAGCCATCTTCGATCGAAATCGAAATGAATGATCTCGGAAATAAAGGCAATTGTATTATCTCGTGATCATAATTACAATTTGAATTATTTACAACAATTAACAATATAATTATTTCTTATGTACAACAAGTACAAGATTAATCACCGTAATTAGGATAATTATTTACTAGGCCGAGGTAATTTATACCTAGGGATATGTGTCGTGCTATTTAATGATCATATCAACAAAATTACCACCAAACTAATAAAATATAATAAAGATTTTATCAAGTACTTATGTGCATGAAACAATATTCCTCTTGCATTAATATAAGTTAACATGTTCATTTGATTAAAGGGTGAGTTAAGTAGCCTTGTGGGTCGCTGTAGATCTAATAAATTTAATTTTATTACATTATGTAAATATGGCGAATGAGTCAAATGGATTTCCCATACCATTGTTCGTATAATATTTGCCAATGTAAGTAGGTATTTCGTAAACACTCTTCAATATAATTAAATCGTTTTTAGCGAAAATACTTCTGGAGTAAGCACCTAACATCAAAATATTTAAGCCAAGGACTTCTGTATTTGAAAACTCAGAATAAAACAAGTGCTTTAAAACAATTATATTTTTAGATCGTCCGGGAGATAAAGGGTGTCCCAGCGAGAGGTAGCCGATTTAAACTTGCCGCCATTACTCTTGTGGCAGGTTTTGGAAGTTGATGTTTTGTAGTTATTACGTGGAGAGTATGACATTACAAAATGGAGCGCTATACTGTTCAGCAATATATACATATTATCAAAGCATACTACGAAAGTAATGGTTCAATTGTGGGCACTGAAAGAAAATTACGTGCAAATATGGGCCGTCGTGAGGCACCAGCTAAACGGACCATTTAACGCGTCGAAACAAGGCGAAATTCAAGGAAAGTGGGTCCATGTGTGACAAACAAACACCTATAAGTCACCGTGGACAACTCAGTTGAAAATATTGAGGCGGTCAGTGCAAGTGTAGCTGCAGATAACACCACATTCGTAAGACGTCGTTCCCAACAATTAAATCTCTCAAAGTCAACATTACAGAGAATTTTGATGAAAGACCTTCATTTTCATACGTATAAGATCCGGTTGACACAGAAGTTGAAACTATGAGACCATGCACGACGCCGTGAGTTTTGAGTGAGTGAGTGAGTGGGTGTTAGAGAATATCGCAGTTGACGGCAAGTTTAGGGAAAAATTGATATTCAGCGATGAAGCGCATTTTAAATTAAAAGGTAAGTACGTAAACAAACAAAATTGCCGCATCTGAGAAGCTGAAAATCCACGTCTCAGCCAAGAACAACCCATGCATCCAGCAAGGGTTACCATGTGGTGCGGTTTGTGGGCAGGATAAGTTGTTGGGCCGTTGTTCTTCGAAAGCCAAGCAGTTGAAGCGGTTACTGTAAATGGTGTACATTACCGTGAGATGTTAACAAACTTCTTTTTCGAATAAATTAATTATTTGGATGTAGACAATATATGGTTTCAGCAAGATGGTGCCCCGTGTCACACAGCTAACTAAACGCTGAATCTTTTGGGTACCAAATTTCCTGGGTGCAAAATTTCTCAGAGTTGATTGGCCACCACGCTCTTGTGACTTGACCCTATTAGACTTTTTCTTGTGGGGCTACGTTAAAGGAAACGTCTATACCAATAATCCCGTTACGATTGAACAGCTGAAGATACAGATATGCCGCGAAGTGATGGAAAACTTCATCACAAGAATCCACTGCTGCCAGAGAGGCAGAGGCGGCTACTTACAAGATATTGCATTCCATGTCTATTGGCATAGTTTAAATAAACAATTGAACCTAAAATTATTGTAGAACTGTTATTTATTTGCCCAATAATTACAAGCATAGTCGGCAACCTCTCGCTGAGACACCCGTTACATTTTTTAAGCTCACTAATGCTAACAAACTTGAAGAATAATATTAAAATAAAGCTAATAGAGGGAACTACAAATCGCAAAATGACCATCGTCATCAGAATCATATTCTGAAAATATTAAAGATGGATCTAAAATTGCCACCATTCTAAGTGTTGTTAAATTTATAGAATTTATCCACTCTATCTTCGAGTAATATCAGTTGTGCTATTATCATATGAGGTATATATAGGAAATTTAAAACCTGTTTTTCCATTATTATGTATGGTGAAAATCACATATATACCAATAATATACATAATGCTCTACCCCCTTAAGTAGATTATGGTCTTTATTGAAGGCGATGATTAGAAAAGTTATCAGATAGGAATATAATAATTACAGAATCATAACTAAGTATATTTCGTCATAATTATGGACAACCATTGTTGATTAATTTTGATGATGACAGCTAACTGCAGAAGCCTTTGACTATTCAGAGTATGTAGACTCTTGGTGTATTGACAGATAGTCGCAATTGAAAAAATACATTTTATAGCTTAATGAAATGGACGTTTTATACCTTTCCAGAAGTAAAATAATAAGATTAAAAAAAAACGCCTTAAAGCAATTACAACTAAAAAGCAAGAAATAAATGTTTATACAACAATTTAATATTTATTTGTTGTTCCGTTTAATGTAATTAAGAAATTATTGTTTATTATGTAATTATTATTAATTGTTTTATATAATTTTGAAATCGGTGCTAAGCAAAAATAAAAAAATATATATCTTGCTACTATAACAAGTTTACATTTAAAATTGCCGAGGACCGGCATTCGCATTATTAATAGTGTATGGCACCGACTTAAAAATTATACAAAACAATTAATAATAATTACGTAATAAATAATAATTTCTTAATTATATTAAACGGAACAATAGATAAGTATTAAACTGTTATAGAAAACATTTATTTCTTGCCTTTTAGTTAAGTTTCTTTCTTTTTTGAATTTGGTTTTTTTAATCTTATTATTTTACAATTTCAAGTGAAGGGGTAGACCTACTAGAAGATGCTTTGCGAATGAGAAAATGGCGGGAGAAGGAGTTCCGTTCTGTATCTTCGAAGTTCAACTTCCAATACCAATGAAATTAAAATGGGACCACCGTGTAGTTATAGTGAACCCAACGCAAAAAGAATAATTAATAGCGGTTCATAAATACAAAAGTTATACCCGAACATACATAAAAATATATTCAGACGAATTGAGAACCTTCCCCTTTTTTCTGAAGCCGGTTAATAACTAAAAGTTACATAGAAAACCACAACTATCCGTCGCAGATATCGATGGCTAAGTGGGCAGAAAAAAACTAGGACTACCTCAAAAAAATGCATATTATTTGTTATGCACTAGCATTCTTATATTGCAGTAAAATCACATGATAGAAAAATAGCTTTGCTTCATATAAGTCATGAATTCTGAATGTTCTGCTGCAAATATAACAGAAATCATTGTTAATAGCAGCAATATGTATAAGTTAATTTATTATGAAGTATGTAGGGTTAATAAGAGATCCCATTTTAGGAATAGAAAAAATCTTCCAGGTTATGCTGTGGTCGTCGTTAAATTCGTCTTGATATTTCGTTGATCATCCAATCAGCTTGTTCAGAAGATATGTAATGACCAGAAGACTAATTTTGATATGTTTTTCTTCTTGTTATACTCGGTTTTGCTCCGCCTCCATTGTCTTATGGTGTTATGACAGTCATGTTCTGACGACCGTTAGTTTATGCTACGCTTCCATACTTATGTGGTGCAACGGTAGTTATGCACAGTTAACCATAACTTTCTAATCCACTGGTCCTTGATAAAGTTGATATCTGGGTATAGGTGAGGCGGTATCCGTTATCTCTATTGAAATTGTTTGTATAACTTCAATGTAGAGAATCATGAATGTTATGAAAATAATGTGTCGATAATAATAAGAAATTTTGTTCAATATTGTGACAATACAGCTATTTAATTTCTACTATTCGACTTATTTGAGTGTCCTTGCATTATGAGTTTTTTATGGTCCATAGTTTTACACTAGATCTTCTTGCCCATTTGACTAATGTATCTCTTTCCACAGTAACATTTCAGCTTCTATACATTATTAATAATTCTCAAACAATACCCTTATTCGAAGAAAGTACGTAAGCATATAAGAGAACACTATAAGATAAATATGAGTAATTCATTAGTAGCACTTGGCCATCAGATCTCATGTTTCCTTTGCTGATGTGTTTCCTTTGTGTATACGTCCATTCATATCCATTTATATCATATCCTTTTCTAAGGCCTCTATGTTCCTTAATTGCTCAAGTCTTGTGCCCGGTTGTTGTTTTCACTAAGTTGCGATAATACATCTAAAAATGATTCTTTGTTGCTTAGTTCCCATAATGAAATTATTATTTGGAACCCGGTTATTAAGGAAAATCAGATTTTATTAATACCATACTAATTCAACGACCATGGCATAATTGGAACTTGATTGCACAATCGACTTGTAATCCAGGTACTGTAGAAAGTATATGATTGTCTCGAAATCTAAGATACTGATACTGAAATAAAAACTTTGAGAGAAACATATAATGATGACCATTTAACGAATTAAGCTACCTTAATATTAAATTAAAATAATAAAGCAGGAGACAGTTATCTAGTTCAGATATGTTGTTTAATACCCATGTGATATTAAAACATGTTTGTACGTATGTGATCTTAAAATTTGCATGGGACTGTGAACTGTAGGAGAAAGCTTCAATAAAGGTTCATTTTAATGCCATCACTTAAGGTCACAAGGAAAATAAAACCAAAGAAACTAACGAGAGATAATAAAAGTGCAATAATAATTATTATTAGTATTAATAAGATTCGAATTCTTATTGCAGCATTTGCGGCATATTTGAACTGTATATAAGGAAACCGTAAAGAAATAGGTAACAAGTCAAATACCTCAATAGTAATAGGTTAAACATTTATAAATCCACGGAAAACTTATTAAAACAAATAAATTAAAGAGAAGAGGCTGTATGCGGGTTTACGAGGAAGAAGGAAACCCTAAGCCAATTGCTATTTTATTATAAATGCATATTATGGCACATCTTGACTATTTGGAGGTAGACACCAAAAGTTTCTGAGTGATAAGGAATAAATTAATTAAAGAGGCTACAACTTTCAACAGTCATGGTATCCATTTATCATGGATCAAGTGTAACAACAAATTATTTATAATTTGGTGTAAGATGAAGTGATCTAAGCCATATAGTTCCCTCTTTTATAGTATGTAGTCATATCTGAGATTTAGTACCGAATTAGTAAAGCAGTAAGTATTTAGGAGACACATTTCTATATTACAAATACTCTACTATGTATCTTTTACGAACATTCATGAACATTTTTCCAAATTTCTAACAAGATGATTTAGTTTTTCTGGTATTTTGTCGGGTATATTATAAAAATAAACAATTTTAAAACCAAAAAACGGACTTTTCCGCACGTAGAACATCTCCATCACGAAATTGAGTGGCCGAGAAAAAATAAACCAACACATAAATGCAGAATATATGTCTTATGCGACAGTTTAACTTCTTTCAAATATTCCACCATCGTGCTTTCTCATAACCCATGAACAGGGTGGGGTGTGTCCTATCCGCCTCAAAATCACTAGATGTATGGTAGACGTATCAGAATCATTCGAAACCTGATAAATCCTCCTAACGATTTAATTGAGTGATCATGCTAAAACAAATTCTCAAATAGTCCACCATTGTGCTTTCTCATGACCCATGAACATGGTAGAGTGTGTTCTGTCTACCTCAAAATCAATAGCTGTCATCTGGAAGACGTCCCCGATCAGAATCAAAGTCAAAACCCTATCGATCCGACACGATTTAGTTGAGTTATCGTGCTAACAAGAAATTTTTAAATATGACGACAACGAGACACACACAGACAGATATTTTTAAAAACCATTTTTTTTTGTTTTTAGGCCGAAAAACGAAAAATAAACACTAGAAAACTTTTTTCATTTTTCTTTACACGATTACATTATTTTTCTGCTCTGATATAGTTGAGTGCGGAAAAGTACTAATTTATAATTATAAATTTTTTGAAGTGAAATTCACATTTTAATCCTCATGCATCATAAATATTGGTGTACACGGTGTATATGGTGTACACTGATTCTGATATAAAATAGTCGAGTAACGACGAATCATACTAATTTCCTAGTGAATATTCTATGCAAACGAATACAGACTAACGTCAGCCAGAAAATTGCGAATATTAAAGATGCAAATTGTATATTTGATTGAAACGTAAAAATTTGCAATGTACCGCATAACATGCCTCATATAATTCTAGTGCTTTTCTAGCTATTGGCTATGCGCTCATGTTAGATTGAAGGTAATACGTTTTTAAATTTTTGTGGCAGGATCAAAGTAAATATGAAACACATTTCAGCTCATACGTTATCATGTTCAAATAATGTAAACATAACATTCCTTTGATCTTGCAACCCCATCGTTATAAAATGTCAGAAGCTATTTGCCTTTATCTAGTTGATATGTTGCATTCAAGGTTTGTTTGCTACTTCTAATTGTTCAATAGTGGGTGAAATTTTGAAAATGGTAATAAATACTGCATGTTCGATTGTGGATTATATATCTTGGATACAGTACAAATATACGAGGGAGGATGTTGAACTGATTTAGTTAATTCGAAATTTTCCTAAGTGGAAAACTATTAGACTTAGTAAACTTTGATAATTGTTTTCGTGTGGTATTAATAATATTTTTTTTAATTTTCTTACATGGATTTGCTTTATGGATTCTGGAAAACTTACTAATTTATACTCGTTTTCATTAGTTATATTTCGAGCAGATTTGTCATTAGATCTCCAGCTATCATTTGTAATATGTATTTGTAATAATTTTAAAATATTATTTGTTGAAAAATGTTAATTAAGCAATGAGCTAATTTAGCTGAATAATTGTTCAAGTACATTAAATGAACAATGAACAATATGCATTCATAGTACAGATTTAAAATTTATTGTGGTTTTACCTCTTCTTTATTTTGTTTGATCATGCATGTTTTTATTGTTCTTGATTTATCTTCAACATAGATTAAATATGTGTATAGATATATATACTATATACTGGCCTATATAGATTGATTGTATACATATTTTGGAAAGGTCGGCAGTTATGGATAAGTGAGAATGCAGCCCAAATTAGAAGGTTTGATTATCCACGAGAAATATCTATGATGTAGCTAATCTAGAGCTATAATTTCGAGATTAGCTTCATACAAATTTTAATGACACTCGAAAGATTTTGCAGTGTATTAAATAAGTACACTGAGAAAACATTGTGATTAAAAATTAAATCCATGTATCCACGAAATACTTTTAAATTCGAAAATAAAATAATTTCTTAAAATCACCTAAATAAAATTTATATAATTTCATATACTAATTAAGTAAAAAATATCTAATTCGTCAAATCAAGAACAAATCTAGGAATCTTAAATATTATTGATTTAAAGAATTTATATTTTCGGTGTATATAAGCTCATGTACCAAAGATATATCCACAAGAATGTGTAGCATTTTTTTTAATAGTCGATATTTTATGACCAGTAATATGAATTCATTTAATATTTCATTGTCGGAAAACAATTCATTCAGTAATAGTTTCTCTGGTCTTATTTTCAAGTATCTACTTAGACACAACCATTCAGTACTGGCACAAATCTATGGCGTAGGATCTTTATGAAAAATGGTGCTGAACCAGTATTTCTGAAACTTGATAGTTATTGATGAGTAGATTAAAATTATTAATAGACACAAAATCACAAAAATTACAATTTTCGAGCTACAGATGGTTAAAATTGCTACCTTTCGCCATTTCGTTATACTACGTTAATTAATGTTGGTAACAGTAAAAAGAGAAGAATATAATAATTAACCCCCTGTATAGTAGTTCTTAATAATATTCCTAGAAATTTTCACAATTTGATTGCACCATTTATAAAACACGTTTTCCTGTAAACCCTAATTACCTGTTTATTGTCATAACCCTTATTATGTGTAATTGGATAGTATATATTATAAGAACCGAATTTTTGTACTTTATTCTTAGTTGAATCATCGTTTTGAAAATGCCATAAAAGTGTCGAAACTGCAGCCACGATTTTTGTGTAAATATAGTGGTATAAAATTACAATGGGAGGGAAGAACTACAGTGGAAATCTGGGAGTAGTTGTTTTACTCAATTGCGTCGGAATTATGAACTACCACAGAGTAACGGCTTCCTCGATCAATTTCTATTATATTAGACAAGTAGTATACAAGCCTATAATGTACGATGCAACCTATTGCTAAATATTGACAAAATTCTCAATAATATTAATTCTGCAACGTTCTGACCAAATTTAATTAGGAATTCTTGATTTTGAATCTGCACAATAACGATATTTATTCTACGATCATGATCATGATGCGAGGATCAACATTCTTATTTCAATAGCTTGCCTTCATTTTTACAATATATTAATTTATTATTATAGAAATAAAATCAACGTAATTATAGAATATGTTTTCCCTTTTATCGCGTATTCAATGAGGACAACTGACTAATGATGTATTGATCAATTAATCGGATTTCAACCTTTTTAAAAAACAAAGTATCTCTAGAAAATTAATTACCGATGTACCTCAAACACGAGTTACAATAAATATAAGTAGATGCGTTATACTCTACTTATAATAGTCTAATACTGGCAAACTTCCACTCACCACTTTAGACAACTTCGCGCATGACTTTGAGGTCACCTTGACAAAGTCATCTGGGAGTTACCTTAAACAGCTTATGTGACAGTATCTTGGAAGATTGAAATTAAGTATATAACTTTGAGGACATTTTACAAAGTCACTTGTAGGGATTACCTTGTAGGCCTTATGTTGTTGCCACTTTAGAAGATCAATCTGACATCATTCCTGAATTTTACCTTGAAAATATTCAGTTAGTTTCATCTCTTCCAAGCATATTTAGAGGTCATGCTATAACGGCGGAAATGAAAATAGTAGTGGGAATATTACATTTATATGCAATGAGAACTGCGTACCTGAAGAACAGTTATATCGTAGTTTCCTGCTTTAATAGTTTATGAATTATACAGGGCGGACCAAGTTTTTCGCGACAAAATTTGACAGCCGATAACAAACGCTTTTTTATGAAAAGAAATCCGTATAAACAAATTTCCTAAATTGCTTTGGTTTCGATATACAAGGTGTTAATGTTTAATTTTTTTTACAGTATTAACAATCTTTATTTTCAGAATTAATAACTAAAACTAAGCTAAGCAATAATTGAAAACATTAACAAAAACATTTATAAAAATTGTTCAGTTAAATTGAGTGAAGGACCCAGTGGCAAAAAGTCATTCTTCTCTCTTTGTCTCCTGGATGTAAGCCTTGAACAGGCTGTAGGTGAAATGGACGCCTGAGATCTTATCTTAGAGTACGAAATACATTGGATTTAGAGGTTCGGAGAATACGAGGAGCTATACGGGAACTCGTTGTTGGATCGCTGCTGAACTCATTTAATATCCGTCGAGAAATTCTTTTGTTGTTGTTTTCGGCTGGCATTATTTAGATCCCCGTGTAAATTTCCTAAACTTTTCTCTATTAATTGCTGGTGAACTCTTGTGAATACATTACGACTAGGATGTGCTCTCTGAGTATATCTCCTTCTGGATTTTCTAGCGGCCGCCCTCGAGTTTCCATTAGCAAATCCATACACAAAATGGACATTCGTTATTTCTCGATTTGAAAATCCAAACGGCATTTAGACACTACTGGACAAGTCTTATGTTAAAGTTGTCAAAGGTTGTCATGAAGACCAATGCCAACCAGGCGCGGCAAATATTGATTATCTCGAAAAGTGACAGAAAAAAATTATAAACTGAAAAAAAATTAAAATTTAACACCTTGTATATCAAAAACAAAGCAATCTAGGAAATTTGTTTATATGGATTTTTTTCATAAAAAAACATATCCTATCGACTGTTAAAGTTTGTCACGAAAAACCTGGTCCACTCTGTATATACATATTCTCAAAGAATTTGTCATTAAACGTACGTCTATAATACCTGTGATGCTAATTTCTCGCGCTAAATAATAAACTGCGACATATTGAGCGAACGCAGTAAGAAAAAATACAAGATAATGACATGATCGTCAGTGTAACAGCATGACCTTAATATCGACCAATCTTTAACATCTATAAATGTGAAAATATGTGATTGTCACAATAAGACCTTACAATTAATAAAATGTACTTTCACGTGACCATTAGAAGATAGAACTAAATCGTGTGTTGCCTTGATGGACGATGTTCAATTTACCCATATCAATATTGTTACATTAGTCTTATGTACATAACAAAATTCTTAAACCGCATTCTCAATATTACTGTCTAAGACGCCCTCTATAACTATTTATTTATCACGATAATTTATACATTCCTAATAACTATCGTAAATATATACCGTTTTCTACTTACCTGGTAGACATCATACACTCTTAAGTAAGTAGGAACCTGATCAACCTCATATGAAATTTTAATTTTTAGATTAACTCATAAATATTTGAGTTGTTGCATTGAATCAGTGAATATATTCGTATGGTAAAGCACCAATACGTATACATTTATTTTAGTATATATCCACTCTAGGCGAGGGTTTCCTATAGTTTATCGGGGTAGTGACTGGGGTCCGTCTCCAATCGCAATCTTCGGTTGGAAATGCGTGATAGCTCCCCCCAGAGGGCTGCCAGCATGGGATCAAAGAAGTAGTCGATTGCGGCTTTAAGAAATCAGGCTACTGAGTTAGATAATTATCTGTGGAAATGCAGCCACTTGGAACGTTCATGGAAGTTGAAAGAAAAAGGTTACAGGTCGCGACAAATAAAACAGTATGACATGTAGTTCATCACATATTGTTAATAATTTTCTTTCATATTCAGGGCATAAATCTTATTCATCAATAGGATACAGGGTAGTGATAGAAAAAAGTTAAACCGAAATCGCAATGACTCTTTTCATAATATGAACATTTATTATCATTTTCGTAATTTGAACGAATTGAGTGGCACTAGTTAAATGAAGAATTAAGAGGCGTTGAAACTGAATTTGAAAATAACCTTACACGTATATCATGTATAGATTATAATACCAAATATAATATAGGAATAGATATTCTTGAGATAATTTATTGCGACATGTCAATGATATATGATAGATGGTGAAAACAGATACAATCATCTCCAGATAATGCTGATTTTGTAGCCGAAACACGCGTCGAGTGTAGTGTATATAGTGTTTTGGTGTTTTGTGGAAAACTAAGTCAGTGTTATCTTCACGCCAAAGGTTCTAACCTACTCTAATATTTGTAATGCCTACAGAAGATGGATCTTTGTGCAGACTTAATTTAAGTTTATTCAATTGAACTGTATATGCAATTTAATTTAGAATAGTGTGTTCAAAAATGTTGTCTAAATGGAATATAAATAAATTGTTCATTGTATGGCAGTCGAGTGGCTCATGAGACCTGTTTTATTACTTCGACTTTTGACTAATTTTACATTTACATACACAAGTATAAATCTCGAATCTACAATGTTTTTCTTGGTTAATTTATTCCAATATATCTCAAGATAAAGTAGTTATTACTTTCTCCTTGTCGCTATGTGATGTGTTGATACCAGAAATTCGATAAAGCAATTTTGTAGTAAGGAAATTTGATTCACTCATATTTATTCATGTCACAACACCCTCAATGAATATTAAGTTCTTTCTACAATACTACTATTTTTACAAACAAGTTATGGGATTGTAGCGTTTTGAAATATATTTGGTCTTCTAAAAATATTTACATCCAAAAGAATCAGACTGTGTTATCATAGACGTACTATGTACGTCTATGATAACACAGTCTGTTGATACGTCTATACTATAGACGTACTATGTACGTCTATAGTATAGACGTATCAACTGATTAAAACAGTGGACGAGTAGCTGAAATAAGCCGTTCCAACAAGTGGTGAAAAGATTAGATTAATTACGAAATAAGAAAATGTAGGATAGATATCGATAAACATAAAATAAAAATGTACAATATTCAGGGAATTAGACTTATAGAAAAACAAATAGCAAACTAACATATATGATATTTATTAAAAAAAAAAACGTAACAAATGTTAATGTGTGTCTCTAGATTACAGTAGTCACTTTTACATATAAATATAAAATACTTTTGTATTTTGTAGAAAATGATCTTTTTTTTGTATTATGTTTCTTACAACCCACTAACGTGAATTAATTTGTAAATTAATAAGTCTCCTTTATCATCTATTTTACGCTGCTGATATAAAGGTATCTCCAAAAATAATCGTCAGTTTATAAACATAAAACGAAACAATGCAGAAGGTTTCATTGATATAGAATGTTACATCGTTAAATTTATAGATCAATTACATGCAATTGATAAACTTTGCCATCAGTAAAGAAATTTTACAAATAATGCAATTATTACACCATTTCTGCAAATATATACTCATGAAGAATATATAGGTCTTGATACATCTCCAACTTTCCAATTTATTGATCCAATATGGTATTGACTACGTATTTATTATTTTAGGTGTATAAAAGTAACTATTTAGAATTTTAAATTCTTATTTTGCGTACAGCTGAACTTACAAATTTAACTCTCATTTTTATCTTCCATATAAAAAAGCACTTAATTAAACACCACGAATACAAAATATTTTAAACACGTATATACGCTTGGGAATCTCAAAAAAGAAGGGTAAAAATGCGAAAGGGAAAGCAGTTTGTTTGCATTTTTTGCTGCTTGGCCAGCATAAAATAAATATGAGCCCTTCTTCTTTGGTAAGGATTTTTTATGTAGAGGCGGATTTATTCTAGAAGATACTGGCAGCTTACATATATAATTAATATGCCTGAGTGCCCTGCATTACCTAAATATATAAGCCTCCCTTGAAACGAAAACCTAAGGGTTAGATGATACGTTATATGTAGAAAATAAAAATAGTAATGGAAGGAAGTTTTCTATGAATGATTTACGTTAGTCATTTGCTTTTCAGTTTCTGCAAAGTAGTCCTTGATATTTGTAGTAAAATAATAAATTTATTACTGGTGAGAAATTGAGAGCTGTTGGCGTATTACGATTTGCATAAGAAACTCAGATGGTGCATAAATTATGTGCCTGTTGTTTTATACTTCAATAAAATAGTTAATTAAAATGTCAAAGATGCAACGTGTGTTTTAGTTATGATACTTACATTTTTAATTATTCAGTATTTATACGCCAGATATCTTCTTTACTGTTACCTCTTGTTTCATTTTTATTCCATTATTTTTAGCTATTTAGATGATATTTCGAGGGAATTCACCTAATTGCCGCACTCGAATCGAGCATATAGAGCTGACACCTCCAAATATTCAATGCTTCACTACTGCTTCAATGTTTGACTATGGGTAACATGGGGGGTAAACTAGTACTCAACTGCGTTCATAAACTTTTTTTAAAGTGACAGTTTATACAACCGAGGAAAGAGTGCAGATTATTAAGTGGTATTATGGAAATAATAACAAATAATATGGAATTCGATTTTCTGTGGGGCATCAGCTTCAATCTAAATATCTTTGTAAAATAACAGAGTTTACCAGATACTGTTAACTTGCACGAGAGATAGCCGAACTGCAGGAATATAGTATTTGGTTAAAGATTGATTGAGAAGGTCGGAATTTTTGCGCAACTTGGAAAGAATTAGTAGTTGGGAAATCATTGAAAACTATAATAAAAGGATGTTGAGAGAAGTTACTGAGATGAAAATTATATATTTTTAGTTGTTAATCCGTTAAAATTTTATAAAAATTCAGGTTGCTGAGTGCCATTAAAATACATTTTCAACATTCATATATAGATTTTTCTCCATAAATATAAGTATTCCTTTTATTTGTTAAAACAGCAGTCAGATAATATAATCTATATGTTATTCTGTTGTTTATGGTGTTTGAAGGTTGTTCCTCTTATCCTGACGTGATGAGGCTCCTCCAATGGGAAATACCTCCTATTTCAGGTTTGATAGCCGCCATTTTATAAGTCTTCTACTGTTGAATGTTGTGCTCTTGTACAAGTGGTTATAATAGATAGTTGATATGTGTTTCTAATCTTCCGTGGTGCTTATTGCTTCTTTGATGTATTTCTTCTTGGACTGTTTGTATGTGAAGGTCATCGTGTATCGTATGGTTTGTCGCGTGCCATGGCGCATCGGCTATGGCCCTGAGAATTTTAGATTGTATTCGTTGTATAATCGATACGCTTCATTTACTACAGGAGCCCCATATGTTCATATTGATTTGATAACAGCTTTGCATGTTAAGATTTTATTTTCTAATGATATTTTTATTTTCTTCCCAGTAACCAGTATAGTTCCTTTATTTTTAAACCCTTCTGTTTTCTCTTCTTTTGGATGTGATCTTTCCAAAGGAGTTTGCTGTAGAGGTGAACATTTAAATATTTCACGCATATTGACTTTGGTATTTTTACATTATTCATAAATACTGGTAGGCTTTGTTCTTCTTTTATGGTAATATTATGTGTTGTGATTTAGTTTCATCAATTTTAATTTTCTATTTCTTAAGCTACTCTTCTAGTTAAAAAATTATTCATGGAAGTTTACCGAGGCAGTTATCGGGTCTTCGTCTATAGACAAGAATGCTATGTCGTCTGAAAATGGGTCGGTGATAATTAACTCAGGTGTTAAGAAGTCTAAAAGTCTAGATTAGGTATAAGGTGGTTTACAAAACACTTCCCTGGGAACACCAAATTTGATGAGGTGAATGCCAGACGTTGCTCCTCCTGAATTATCTATCTGATAAGTACAATCTGAAGGGAAGTGTTTGCTTGATTTTATATATGAGATCGTCGTACCAAACTTTATCAGATGCTTGACTCACATCTATATAAACCGCTGTACAGTATATTTTTTTATCATCTGTGGCTTCATTAATTGCATGCACTATGCGGTGTCACTTTTCGATAAGTATTAAGGTCGTTATTAGTGATCGTGAAGAGTTTCAATTTCAAAAATTAGGAAGACGGAAGAGGCAAAATAAACAGGGAGTTGTTTCAACAGAAACACTGTATTATAATTATTTGTACTGGGAATAGATTTGTGATATATTACATATGGCTTCAATATGGTTCAGTTGGTTGAATTATAAATTTAAGAACCTTTTAAAATTTTATGGCAATAGATACATCATACACATAGAAATATTTTCATTAATGTACTCTTAAATTTTATCGAAATAAATAAGAAGGTAAATAGCCACTTTTATTGATATTGTATACTAAAGCTCTAAAGTCGTGATGCAATATTATCATAGGTATACTCGTAGCTCGTGAATAGATACTAAAAATGTTCCTTATTTTATACCTTCAAAACGTATTTTATTACCTACTCTGTACGATAGTGACGAATATAGGGAACATGCATGAGATCATGACGAAAATGTCCATGTAAGTGAAATTGAACGGAATTTATTGCCGCTTTTTCTGTTCGCAACTAACCCTCGTTCGTTTGTTTTAAAGTTTAATGAGGAACAAATTTTAGCCTCCATTTTATTTGGCACACGTCGTACCACTGAACGGTGAATAAAAAATTGATGCGGTTTAATTGAAATAGATCTAGTGAAATAATATCCCAGGGGATTTTTTATCGCCACTTTCATACGGGTGTCACATCATAAACTGTTTCAGCTGATAAAATTTTCATTTTATCTTCAGATGTTTGCCACGTGACATGGTGAAAGTCAACAACGGGGATTTTGATTTATTTTACAAATTATAATTGAGGAGTAAAGATAAATAAGAGAAACGTAATAAATTACAACATTCGAGAATATATTTTTGTACAATACATATAAGATTATACAAAATCCAACTTACTGAGTCTATGAATAATTAGTAATTTGTTAAGCACAATTTACCCTTATGGATAATACTGTTCAAATTTAATATACATATCTGCATTCTGCATTCAATTGTACAAATTTTAAATATTTTTTTAAAATATTTGCTAAGGAATATTGACCTCCGTTGTTCTAATCGACAAATTATATTTCAATCAGTTATCATAATTACTAATTTGGAAATTCTTTTCTATACGATAAACAACTAACTATATAATATTAACTCAGGTACGTATTTCTTGCATAAATGTATTTTTACGAGTATGTAATATAAGTCTTTATATAAGTTTTTCATAAATTTACAACAGTTCAGAATTCCCAAAAACATTTTTATTAAAGTTGTCAATGACGTCCAAGCTACTAGTTTTCTTTTACATTTAATGAATATACGAGTACTAACAATTATCCCCTTAGCGTGTTGCGTCACTTAATTTTGAAAGTACTAATTTTAAATACAAATATCCTCTGTCGTATTTATCCGTGGATTTTACAACATTCCTCATAGAGATAAATGTTATGTACAAACGGTAAAGAAGAACATTTGTGAAGCAATCAGAGGCAGATATTTCACATCTGATTTCTCAACAATAAATTCCCACTTCTTTAGCCAATATTGAATAAAATAGTCTTACACATTTTGCTATCAAAAACTCCACAGCTTAAGTCTTCATAGTTTATTAAAACCTATAACTAATTTTATCGGTAAGTAGTGGCCTGGCCTGAATTAACGCACGTATTATCGATATGGTCAACCAATAGCACGAGATTTGTGTAGAGGGCATACCATTCCTTGGATAGGATGTAACTGTAGGTCCCTTACCTACTAGATGTTAAGCAAACAAAACATCCCTACCCCACTACAAGAGTGGGAGTTTGACAACATTTCCAGGTTGGGGTAGTTTGCCCCTTGGTGAGATAAGCCTTAATACCAGCCTTAAGATTATAAGCGGCCGAAAAGCCATCAGTTGAGGCAATTATACGTAATGTGTTCTTGGCACATTCATAACAATTTTTGTACTAAAAACTATCATAAATCACAGCCACTATTCCATACTTATGGCGCAGAAACAGCAATAAATGTGTTTTAACTCAAAAAGTCTTGCCACGTATTGTAATCAAATGAGATGCATTTACGCTGAATTGCTTATATGCATAGTTAAATATTTGTTCAAAATACATGTAGATTATACTACTATATAATATAATATATACATATTATATTATATAGTAGTATTATGAATACTACTATATAATATAATCAATCACTGTTTACTTATATAATTATTGATTATACAATACAATAATTATAATTCAATAAAAAATGTGTTGGCTTAGTTAATGGGACATTAAAATAATAATGAAAATAAATCGTCAATACATATAAATATATAGAATGAGTGTAAACATATCGAATGAAAAAGAATTGTAATAAATCATTTATCATCAATAGCTGACAAAATAGGTATGTTACAGGTAATTCACTTCGATAGTACTCTACCTTAGGTTCATCTTAATTTGACATTTTAGAAAATATCAAGAATGATTTCTAAATTTCATACGCGATAATTCAGAATAATGACAGAATAGTAAAGAAAACATTTCACTGTGAAATGAGTTTCTAAATTGTGGACTACATTGTGAACATTTTCTGTAAAGTGATATTTTAACTCATTTAATATTTAATAAAATAATTCAAATACTGTTTCAAATTAATTCAAATTAGTTTCTGAACTGATACACAAAGCTCTCTGGTAACTGACCAAAGTGGATTGTAAGGTCAAAGTATATTTTTTAAATTTCAACTATTTATTATCTAAAATAGCCAATTTATACTTTGTGAAGTTCATACTATATAAATATTCGCTTATATAATATAATGATGTAAGTTACAAATCCAATTATCTTAACACAAGACAAATTTTAAGATGGAAAAATCATGTAATTAATGTATTGTATTGATTACATTCAATCATGTAATCAATATACCTACTGTATAAAATATAAAATATTTTAAAATTATTTATCACAACAGATCGGCAGAAAAAATACATCCTGTAAGTATCATAAAATAATTTCTCGTTAAAATAATTTACTGATCTTCCTCTCTAAGATTTTAATTGGACATGTTTTAAATCCAAAAGTTTTCATTTTCCGAAGGACTTCTAAAGGCTAGGATCTTAATTAAAAGAATCTCTAGTTTACCGCCGGTGCTTCTGCGAGCCGGACAAGTGGCCCCCCAGATCTGTGTCCCACCTACCTCGGAACCGCTCTCGCTTCTCGTCGAGGTAGGGGTCAATCGTTCTTAGGATGTTATCAATTTCTAATCCATTGCCCTACATCCCCCCTCCGTCAAAGACGATTAGAGGTTCGGGCCCAGCTCCCTCTCCTCCTCTTCCTTCCTCTTCCTTCATCTTCATTATCTTCACTACCATTCTTTCCACACATGCCCACTCATTCGCACTTCTAACCATCCCATTCACCAATTCCCTCACACTTACAAGCCGACCCACTCTACTCGTATACTCTTCCCTCTCATTCTACCACCTCGGGCACCCAATTAAGGTGTGCTCGGGATAATCCCTTTTTCCGCAGTAGACGCACTCATCTTCATCCACCTTCTCTATCCCACGCAGGTATTCGCCAAAGCATCCGTGGCCCGACAACACTTGCATAAGATAGTATCCTACCTCTCCGTGCTGTCTCTCGATCAAAGGCCGGACAACTGGGATGAGAGACCTCGTCTATACCGCACGCGTCTCCGCATCCCACCTCTCCTGCCATCTCGTCCACATCCTCTCTCTTGCATCCCTTCTCTCAGACCCCCGATATGCCTCCTCTCTCTCCCTCGCAAGAAGGTCGATCGGAGGCATACCGGCTATCACTAACGCCGCAGCACCAGACACTATCCTATATCCTATACTATATGTACTCACCACTCGCAACGCCACTCTTCTCTGAATACTCGCCACACTCTTCCTCCACTGCTCCTTTCCCAAAACATTCACCCATACGGGAGCGGCATACAATAGGATGGACTGCGCCGCTCCCGTCAGCACCCTCGTTTTTCCAACCTTGGGACCCTTTATGTTGGGCGTCAGGCGTCCCAGAGCCGACACCGTCCTCCCAACCGTCACCATCGTCTTCTCGAGGTGTAACCTGAAGTGCATGCCTAGATCTAGCCACAGTCCGAGATATTTCAGCATTCTTGCCGGCTCCACTCTAACCCCGCCGACCCGGAACCCAATTGCTGGTGGTTTCCTCCTCCTCGTAAGGAGGATAGCCTCCATCTTTTCCACGGCCAAACTGAGGCTTTTGCCCTCCACCCACCTCTTGATCTTATCGATTGCCAGGTTCGCTTCTTCTCTGATGTCGTGCGCTCTCCTACCTACCACCAGGACGGCCAGATGTTCCGCATATCCCACTATCGTTACTCCTGTAGGGACCCTGATCCTGAACACACCATCAAACATTACGTTCCACAAGACCGGTCCAAGAACATATAGAGAGAGGCTGTATTATATACACTCGCTAATTTGTCTTGACTGAGTAATCTGCTTAGTCGCCTGCCGCTTTCTGTCTATAAATAAGTATTGTTATCATTTTGTATCTCGCAAAAATTCTCTAAATTTGTAAGATGACGAAAAAAAAAAATAATGTATTGGGTTATCCAAAAAGTTCGTTAGGTTTTCCGAGTTAACCACTTACGTCACGACCTATTATGTCAAGCGCACAGTTGCAGCCTTGAAGCTTTCCTCCCTATTTAATCCTGATATTTAACTATTGTTTACTGCTGTTATACTCGTGAATTTGTTTTATTATTGTTGTGTGTGAGCTTAATTGAAGATGAGTGAATCCGGGCATTTTAGGCACGTTATGCTTTCTTATTTTAAAAAAGGCAAAAGAGCCGCTGAAATTTGCCGCCAATTATGTTCTGTGTATGGAAAAAATGTTATTCAAGATCAGATGTGTCAAAATCGGCTCAAGAGACGTCAATCTGACGATTTTTCTCTCATGGATCATTTACAACAACGTTAGTTGAAGAAGATCGTGAGGAAAGTCCGGTGAACCTTCTCAATCCACACCAAAGGCAAGGCTTCACCCTAGGAAAGTTTTGTTGTCTATGTGGTGGGATTTCAAAGGAATCAATTATTTTGAGCTACTCCCGAGGAACGAAACAATAAATTCACACATTTACTGCAAACAACTACAAAAATTGAGCCAAGCCATGCAGGAAAAGTGCCCAGGACTTGCAAGACATAAGAAGGTTGTCTTCCATCACGACAACGCTCGACCTCACACTTTTCTGCAGACTCGGAGGAAATTGTTGGAGTTGTAGTGGGATGATGGAGTTTTACACCATCCACCGTATTCTCCAGACCTCGCGCTCTCGGATTTTCACCTATTCCGCTCCATGGATAACAGTTTACGAACCTCAAAATTTGCCAATGATGAGGAAGTCAGAAATCATTTAAAAATGTTTTTTGCGAGCAATCCAAAAAATTTTAATAAAAATGGTATGAAGTTTACTGAGAGATGGGAGAAAGTTATTGAAATTTGTAATAACTATAATATTAATAATAAATATTTATGAAAAAACCGAACGAGCTTTTTGGACAACCCGATATCACTACGTAATTAAGATTTGATTCTGTTCTTCGTAACGTTAAAATTGATGTATAGAAATAGCTACACAACTCATACAATTTTGTAGTTTCAGGCGATATCGTAGAAACGAGCCGTCTATGATATATCCCATATGTGAAGTTATTCTGTGTCATTTCTAGTTTTTTTCTTCTGTAGTTACATTGTAGAGCTCTCCGTCAGACGTGACTCAAATTTGTAAACTTAGAATATCTACAGAATGTATATGTTACACAAAGTGGCCATAAAATCTAACAAATAGTTATAATATTTTAACACTAGAATTTTCATTTGTATTCTCATGTTGTGAACTCATTCACGATTTATATTATATCTATAAATAACGGCGGGGCAAAAACAGAAATTGATTCGGATAGGGCCGCAGCCGGTCGACATCCCCGATATTTTGCTATTTTATTGTAAGCCGGCTAACCAATACAAATGACTAGCTACATTTCGGTGATTTATAGAACGTACATACATTGTAATATACAACGGTCACGAATCATTAATAATTGGTAATCATAATTTTAGTTACTATGCTCGTATATTATAATCTATATAATGCGGATATGAAGACTGGAAATATAATAAAATTTTTAAGAACGTTTTACGAAAACAATACTCTCGAACACTTTTTTATATTAATTTGTGTTTTTGTGCAGTTTTTATGAATCTATGACGTCACGCACTTGATAATTAAAACGTAATTAACTTGACAGATTAAGGGGGTAATCTGATCTAGAATTTTTAAAAAATCGTTATTTTGTGTTTTTAAAAATATGCAAAGCTTAGACCTTTAAAAATATATCATCCAAAGAATTATCAAAATTCCTTTGGACGATATATTTTCCCATCCCGCTCTAAATGATGAAGTATTGAAAGTAATAAAGTGGATATATGAAAATTTGTCTTCAGAAAGCTTATTATATAGATACTTGGGCTCATAATCCCAAAATAATAATGAATCGTTAAATTCATTGACCTGAACTTTTGCACCAAAACATATACATGCAGGAACACGGACAATTGAAATTGCAAATTATATAGCTGTGTGCATTTTCAACGAAGGCTCTTTACACCAATTTTAAACATTATGAACATCATGGGAATTACTATTGGTCCTGAACCCCATGCGTTCGCTATCAGATGGGACGAAAATCGGATTGAGCGCTCTCAGCTAAGAGCTTCTAAGAAAGCTAGAACTGCTCGTCTAGCAGAAAGAACTTCGGAAAATTTACACTTTGAAGTAGAAGAAAGCCCATTGTATGGACCAGGAATCGCCGGTTCACGAAATGTAAGTATAACGCACCATTAGACATTTAGGCTGCCTGAAACTTTGCTCAAATCTTTAAACGAGTTTTTTCTCGAAACTACATTTTTCAAGACGGTTAACATGATATCTCAAGTTCTAAAGAACCGATTTACTTGAAATTTGGTACGAATCTTCTCTATATAATCCTCCATCGTCTCTACTAGATTTATGTAATAATTTTTTTACTATTTTAAAAAAATTGAGAACTGAGAAAATAAAGACAAAAATTAATGATTTTCTTTTTCAAATAGTCGCCACTTTGCAAAAAAAAATAATTTTATTTTCCTCTGAGGGGCTACATTTCTCTGGGGGGAATTTTGTTTATTTTTTTGTTTCAGATGACTAGAAGGGTTGGAATCAGGACGCGCTCTTTTTTCTAACCCCCATTTTACCAGCCTGTAACTTTTTTAATCTTTAATTTTATTTTTTGATTTTTTTTGTATATTCTTAAAATATCAATAAATAATATATATAATAAAATATCTTACTTATCTTATCTTAAAATATAATAAAATATCTTACCATATATAAGAAAATGGATAGTAATAATATTTTTTGTTTCTTAACGCATTTAAAAAAACGCTTAAAATTTATGCCTCTAGACCAGAATACCCCCTTAATATAATTACTACTGATTAATTATTCTATTATGTCTGTAGAGGCAGATGAATAACGGGAATCGATTTACACAGCAGTGAGGCGAAAACATTCGAGGAATAAGATAATTGCTTAGATGAATTCAATATTATAAGCGCCTTCACATTGATTAAACTGGCTGTATGTAACAGTTCAATATTTTTATATACACACTAATAACATATCGTCTTTGTTAGGTTTTCTGTAAGAGCTAAAGACTTATATAACGGTCTAGAATAATGTCGTTTCAATTTGCATCATAATTAAGTAAATTTTAAATGGTTTATAAGTGTATTTTGAAATAGTACCTTTCAGCAAGCTTAAAAATATTTAAAATATTGTTGATTTACGTATGTTGATAAAACTTGTAAGTGCAAATGTTGCACGTGATACTGTAACTACATACTTTTTAGTTATCGAAAAAATTATAATTATTTGCTGTTTAGAAAGATCACTAGATCACTTGGAACGGTGAAGTTTCTACTTCAGAATTATTCAGTGAATCTTCTTCGAAATAATCTTTTCCCTTCGATGCTCTAAACAGCAATCGATGCTCTAAACAGAATATATGTTATTTTCAAAATTTTCAGTTTTGAATCTGCCCCTAATCTGCCTCTGCCTTTAACCTAAAAATATTATACAGATTAAATTGTAATTAACCAGCAGTAATTTTCTTAATCCATTAGAAAGGCAATTAATTAGAGATAAACCAATCAACCTAATTGATATTCATTAAGATTGTTATGCCATAGGTGTCTCTTCATTTGTTCTTTCATGCAATGGGCTATAGTTTAATTATAACTCATAATTGTGAATTAAGAAGTGCAGAATTGCTAATGTGAAATGTACCCGAATTTAAACAATTCTGAACTAATTATATCAATTTAATTAAATTTATGTCAATCTGATCTTGCTACTAGATCAAGCTGAAATCTAGAACTTTTATGGAACAAATTTTGATACAGTTTCATTCCATCAATTATTTAAGATTAACTTCTTTTTGTAAATCAATGATACTAAAATAAATAAGTATGTCTAAAAGTAAAAAGTAGTACCAGGTATCTTTAAAGAATTTTAAAGTAATTACTCAAAATGTACACCTTCCTTTTGCCGACAGTACGATATCACATTATAAAGCCCTTCTCTCAACCGTCCAAATGTTACTGCTAAAATTGACCCACATTATTTAGTAACTCAGTACAGTATGACGATCGGGATACCTCATCGAAAATTATTTCAGGTGCATCTAGATTTCTTCTAGCCTCACCAATAATTAGAATCGCATTAGCTTTTTCTTCTAAAATAAGTATCATGTTATTAGAATCAATCAAAAAGTACTCTGAATGAAAACGAATTTCTGAATGTAAACAAATGAAATTCAGATGCCATTTAAAATTAATTATCAAAATGGTACCATAATGCCTTCTTTGATGATTATATTGCCATTTATTAACTAAAATATTGCTTTCGTACTTTAATAGACTTTTATCAATTATACATATTTTCTCAAAGATCCATGTATATATATATATATATATATATATATATATATATATATATATATATATACATATATATATATATATATATATATATATATATATATATATATATAT
The DNA here is from genome assembly GCA_037954035.1 of Rosalia funebris. Taxonomy (NCBI): domain Eukaryota; kingdom Metazoa; phylum Arthropoda; class Insecta; order Coleoptera; family Cerambycidae; genus Rosalia; species Rosalia funebris. The sequence continues at coordinate 6,967,875 of JAZFAV010000032.1, forward strand.
ATATATATATATATATATCAATCAAAAATGTTTAATAAAAATGGTTCTAAAATTTAACACCCAATACACCAGCGCATTGTTCTTGCCTGTACTGAATTATATCACTGTGTTTGTATTTATTGAGATGTTCGCCACAGAGTACATTTAGAAGAACTCGTCAATACACCTGTAGGAGAATTATTAGGAAAATTAAGAAAAAATTTACTGAACACCTCTTGTCACTTGTTTTTCTTTAAGTTAGTTTAAAACGTTAATTCTATTGTAAAGAAAACAATACATATTTATAATCTCAAGTAAATTAACAATTTACTTATTAATAATAATAATTCCCCATAAAATTTAATTTAATAAAATGGTGAATACTTAATTAAGTGCGGTATAATTAATTGATCAGTGTATTATCAACAATGGTGTTAAAACTCCTTATTTAAAATTTCAGCATTGACGACGATCCTAAGGCAATGGAACTTCTCAACAAAGTATGGAAACCACGTGTAAAGGATCATAAGATGATAAGAATGGAAGAAAATATTCTTCGATTTTTAATACGTTCAATAATATCCAAGAAATCCAACATTCACATTTTGCAGTAACACTATGATACACATACTATTCATTTCATTGCTATTTGCCAAGTAAGAAACTCTCTTATCTTGCCGATAAACGGAACAGTCTACCGGGGCCTAGCCATAAACACAAGCCACGGTATGTTTTGAGATTTTTTATTTGGCAAATAGCGATGAAATAAACAATACTTGATCTCATTTAAATTATCCTACCGCTCTCTGCTCATAGAACCTCCATAGAGCTCCAGAGCCTTCATAGAGCTCCAGAGCCTCCTAGTCTAGCTTCAACCCTAGGCTAGCTCCTCCTAAGCTCTAGATCTCCAATAGAGATCCAGAGGTTCTTTCTAAATCGCAATAGTGAGCCTCCTATTTAAATTATTCTATATACATTTACGAGTACGTTTCTCTGTATGTTATACATATTTCTGGTGATCCATTAATGACAACAATATTATACAAATCAATTTAGTATATCATTTAAGTTGAATGGAGGTAAGAAATAGAATTTATTACATTGCAGTATAAACGTGCCGACATAAGCACCAGAATACGTATGGCCATAATACTTACCTCCTATTATAAAGACCCTTCGTATAATGTTCCACATTATATACAACAAATAAAAAAGCGGGCAAACTCGATTCCCAGCAACATTGCGTTAGACATCGCGAAATGCAAAATGGCCAATAAAAAAAGAAAATCGCTTAACCCAGACGAAATTAAATGTTATTTTACGCCCCTTCCTGAGCCGTTCCGAAATAGTGGAAGTATTTCCAACGAGGCGCATCGTCTCCGTTGTACCATTCAAATTTGACCTATTAGTTAAATGGCCGGGAATTGTGTATTAAACAAGTAAACACCGTATCAACGACCTTTCCTGGAAAATTTTCAACGGCTTAAAATGCTGACTATAACAGTTAAAGTGTTCAACGGAGCGATCCGGTGACATATCGGTAACGTCAGACCTGGCTTTCCCGGCAGAGACTCCTCTCTCAACCTTTTAATCCGCTTAAGCAGCCTTACTGCTGAGGTTAAGACTAGATAAAACTAAACACTGCATTAAGGATTATTGGACTATCCCATATTAACGAGAATATTTGTTGAGACAAAAATAATCAAGGATATTTCAAACAAGAAGTGGTATAATAAGGCGTTCGCTAAAACTAATATTAGCACACGTTGATATTATTTTACGTACTAGAATAATAATGTGTACAGGTTTTCCTAGATTTAGTGCTACAAACGACAATTCAGTGTGGGAATAAACCATATACCATCATAAATTATTCATAATTTGCAAATCCAAAATGATAACTCATCCAGATGGAATTTCGTCATTTATTTTGAAAGACTGTGCATTTATTTTTGTTAAACCTGTAACAAATTTATTCCATTTGACTTTTAATACACAATGAGTAAGCAAATCGCAATAAACAGTTTTAAAACCTTAAAACTGACTTTTCCGCACGTAGAACATCTCTATCTCGAAATTGAGTGGCCGAGAAAAAATAAACGAACACATAAATGTAGAATACGTGTTTTATATGATAGTTTTACTTTTTTCAATTTTTCTCAAATAGTCTACCATCGTGCTTTTTCATGATCCATGGACAGGGTGGGGTGTGTCCTATCCACCTCAAAATCAAAAGATGTCGTCCGGTAGACGTCCTTAATCAGAATCAGTCGAAACCCTACCGATCCGACACGATTTAAATGCGTGATCGTGCTAACAAGAACAATTTCACAAATAGTCCACCATTGTACTTTTTCATGACCCATGAACATGGTCACTGTACCATGTTCATGGGTTCTATCTACCTCAAAACTAATAAGTGTCGTCTGGAAGACGTTCCCGATCAGAATCAGTCGAAACCCGATCGATCTGATACAATTTAGTTGAGTTATCGTGTTAACAAGAAAAAATCTCAAATAGTCCACCATCATGCTTTCTCATGACCCTTGAATAGGGTAGGGTGTGTCCTATCCACCTCAAAATCAATAGGTGTCATCTGGGAGACGTCCCTGATCAGAATCAGTCAAAATCCGATCGATCCGACACGATTTAGTTGAGTTATCGTGCTAACAAGAATAAATGCCGACGAAAACGACACACACACATACACACACACACACACTCAAAATGGTTTAAATCCCATATTTTTTTTAGTTTTTAGGCCGAAAAACGAACAATAAACCCTATAAATTTTTTTTTTACACGATTACATTACTTTTCCGCGTATAGTGGAGAAAAGTAATAATATTGCGCCGCCACCTCGCTCATATCGAAGGCACCTCCGAGCATGCCTCTAGAGGCTTCGGATCAAAGAAAGTTACCAAGTTGTTCGCAAGGGTTGATTTACTATATTGATTTTGTTAAAATGCCGAAATTCGAACGAAAAGCATTTCGTACATCGACCTGAAAATCTCGTGACATACACACGAAAACAGCCGTTTAGTAAATATAAACGAGTAAGTAAATCGCAATAATATTGCGCCGCCTCCTCGCTCATATCGAAAGCACCTCCAAAACATGCCTCCAGAGGCTTAGGATCAAAAAACAAAAGTTACCACGTTCTTCGCAAGGGTCGATTTGCTGTATTGATTTTGTCAAAATGCCGAAATTCGAACGAAAAGCATTTCGTACATCGACCTAAAAATTTCGTGACACACACACGAAAACAGCCGTTTAGTAAATATAGATGCTTTCCTAAAATCTGAAAAGAAAGCTAAGATATGTCTAGTATTCAAGAAAGGTGACAGATGCAAAATTGAAAACTATAGGCCTATTACGATATTATGTAATTTTAGAAAAATCTTCGAAATTATGCTGCACGATGTAATAATCTGTCACACAAGGTCTCAAATTACTAAGTGTCAACACGGATTTGATAAGGGTAGATCTAATGTAATAAATTTGGTCTGTATAACATAGTTCATTGCTTGCGTACTAGATGAAGTTTACCAGGTAGATGTCATTTATGCCAATTTCTCCGAAGCTTTCGATAGGCTAGCCTAGCTTATAAAAAGATTTATCAGTAAGTAAAATATCATGCTCTAGCCGCTAGATCATGGTATTTTACTTAAAAATTTAAGCAACTTCAGATTGCGAGAGAGTTTAGATATATTGCTTTTTAAACATTCGTATTTAAAGGATAGAAGACTAACGGTTCAATATCATGGTTTTATTTCTGTCGAAATACTTGCAGTGCACTGTGGAACATCGGGCGTTCCACAGGATCTATTTTGGGGCCCCTTCTATACAATGTGTTTATATATGGAATCTGCCAAGTTATAAAGTAAAAAATGTTCTTGTATGCGGACGATCGTAAACTACATCATCAGATAATTATGTGTGCGGGACTGCAGTTTGCTGAAAAATGAGTTCTCAGATTAATCTATTTCCACCCAGTATCAGTAAGTGTAATTCAATATATGTATTTTGCTCGTAGAGTCTCGTATTACTTTTGATTATAATATTAATAACATTAATTTAAACTTAGTTAGTGAATTTGTAGCGACGCATTAAAACTGACAGCATTAGCAAGGATAATGAGTGATCCTCGATAGCTCAGTGATCAGAGCAACCAACCGGCAATTGGGAGATCGGGGTTCGATTCCCGGTCAACTGTAGCGAGGCGTTAAAACTGGCAGCATTAGCAAGGATAATGAGTGTCCCTCGATAACTCAGTGGTCAGAGCAACCAACCGGCAATTGGGAGATCCGGGTTCCATTCCCGGTCAAAGCATGCACTCCTTATCCTTGCTATCGCCAAAGTGGTGACCCCGACATGATTCGTTCCAGTACATCGAACCTCCCTTACACCTCAAATTCGCGGATTCGATTCCGTTCTGTCCATCGCCCTATAGTCCGGGGGTTAACGAACAACGGTTCGTAAGAATAGTGAACGCGGTCACATTCATTAGTCTCTAGGGGAGAGTACTGTAGCGACGCTTTAAACTGACGCATTAGCAAGGATAATGAGTGTCCCTCGATAGCTCAGTGGTCAGAGCAACCAACCGGCAATTGGGAGATCCGGGTTCGATTCCCGGTCAAGGCATGCACTCTTCATCGTTGCTATCGCCCAAAAATTTATAGACTTAGGCATGATCTTTGATTGCAGACTGACTTGTATTAATCACGTAAATAATGTAAGATTAAACGGTTATAAAATGTTTGGATTCAATATAAAAAATTCGAAATGGTTTACAATGTCTAAGACGTTAAAACGACTATTTGATGCTTCTGTGAGATCTGAGCCAGAATATGACATACAAGTTTATTTAATAGATAAATTCAACTCTTAAAAACTCGAAGAAAGTATTTGGGCTTAATGTTTTTGTATAAATAATTAAATAATTGTATTGACTGTCCACACTGCTTTCACAAATTAGCCTTCATGTTCTTATTGCATGTACGTAACATAAATGTTTTTCATCTTATAGCTCCTAAAACTAAGATGTGGATACACATATTAGTAGCAAATTCAAGATTTTGAGTTGCCGGCTCTGTATATGTTTCGAGTAGGTAGTAAATTTTAGTCACTTCTGATAGTATTACTTATATAGGTTGCTAGATCGAATCCGTCTATTAAAAGTATTAGGAATTCTGTTTTAGGAATAGATTCTCGTATAGCTACTTCTTACCAAAACTTTATTTCATTTGAACTAAAGAAGCTCATAGCGCCTTCCGGTATAACAGGAAGTGCACACTTATAAAAATTATGCAACAGAACATTGAATAGAACATTACAAAGACAGTTTATGAATGGTTTTAATCTTGAATAATCTGCCGATAAACCATTTTATACTAAATATTATCAAAGCTATGAACCAAGAAATGCATTTGATACATATATATTTACGTTGAATAATTGCAGTCGTTAATCGTTGTAGAAAAAAACTAATCTATCTCCACAAAAAGAACTCCATCGGCGTTGTTTGTCAATAACGCTACGAAGTTCACATTCGCTTGTTTCTGCGAGGGCGATACACAACATAGGAGCAATTCAACTTAAAACACTCTGAATTAGTTTTGTCGAGTAGCAGAACAATGCGACGATCAACGTTTTATACGATCCATCGCGCGAGAACAAAGAGACTAGGGAAAGTAGTACTGGCAGCATCATCTACGAGAACAGACAACTGGAAAACCTCCCATTGTAGCCGTAATGAAGACAGATGATCATAAGATGTGATGACACATCAAGGCTCGGTCCCGCTGACGACCGAAAACAGATTGGGCACGCTACCTGAATACTTTTTTTTTTGTGTAACTTCTACTGCGTATTATTATGATTTCGCTCAATAAATAACTCCAACGTAGCTATGCAGGAGATTTGGATTTAACTTTATTTTAACCTTGAAGTAAAATATTGCTTAATCCTGTCTATATTATTTATTCAAAATCATAAATTTTATTTGGATTTATCGCATATACTTTATTATACTATAATTTAGTATTCTTTTAAAATTAATATAATGGAGTGACGCCCCATCTTGTTCCCCATTCAACGAAAAACTTAATTAGTAAGGAAAAAAATTAATAAAACCAAAAATTTATTTACAGTTGGCTGGTATTATTTCTTCGCAGAAGTGGACTATGATTTGGATCGCATTATATTTGTTCTTGACCAAATTAATGTTCATTTATGGACACTTCAAAACAATTGTACTGCTCATGTTATATTCTATGAAAATTGGATACCTATCGATAATACGTGTAAGGTCATAACTTATGTTAATTTCATCCAATTAATAAATTTATTTGATTAGGAATATTCAACATTAAATTAATATGCGCATGAAATGTATATTTATAATATATATGTATAAATGTACATATATTGAATTATGGACATTGAAATAAGCAGGCACATTAAATGTATACACCATTATTATTATGTATCCCTTATAGGTATGTTAGATAAGTATAAAGTCCATGTCCTGCTACAGAGTGGGACATGGGCGTAGATATTGTCTGCAGTAAAATACATACAGTGCTATTCAAAAGTCCCCTCCCCCCTCTTATCTTTGGAACGATTATACATAAACTAGTGAAATTTGGTAACTGAATATTAAGGGTTGTAAACTTCCCTACTAGTGATGATAGATGACGTATGCGTCAAAGATGACGTCACAAGGTCATTATGACCAATAATTTTAAATGGAACCCTATGGCAAGCGACACCTCTTTTAAAATGTATCGAAAAAACCTATTCAATGATACTAATATTGTGTCTCTTTACGGCAGTTTTGACAACTGGCTTTCAAAAACCGCAAAGCTGTGATGAATTAAATCAGTTAATAATAAAAGGGAACAAATATAATGTACACCAGATTAAACCATGCATCCCTAGTCCTGTCCACCAAAAAAATTATTGAACAATAAAAAATCTTAATGGAACCCAAATTATTATACTTCGGAAAATGAGAACAACACTACTAAAATTGCTATGTTGCGAATTATTTTACCATTGCTTACATTTTAAATTCTATATGTCCATCGATTTTACTAAATGTTCACCAAATTCAAAACGCTCAAATTCTGCGTCCGTGCTGTATATAATAAATATTCGTGCTATCCATTTATATTTATTCTTTCTCGAAAAAACTACTTGTGCGTCAAATAATTATTATGTTACTCCAAAAATTAAATATACTCGCGCATCTCTGCCTGTTGGTTCCAGACAAATTTTTGCAGGCTTCAGCTTGCAGTCGCACACTATGCTTGGTAGCTTTTACAGTGTGTGTAACCAGTGTATTGCCATATCATAAACTAAAATGGCCGATGAAAGTTTACCAGGGCCGAGTAGTGTTCCAGACGAAGTTCCGCTGTTTCGTTCTTTTTCGGAGTCAGATGGAGAAACTGATACAGTACAGCCTAAAAGACGGCGCAAGCAAGGTAGGATTTGGTGTCTTGAAAGAAAATTTTCGAACATTAAAAGTGCTGAAGAATTTATTAGAAATGAAAAACTGTGGTCCTTTCAGAAATGCCACTCTACGGAAGAAGGCGTAAAGCGATATTATCGATGTAATAAAGCCAAAAGTCGGGCAATCCAATGTTCAGCTGCACTCTGTTTATTGCTTGATGCATCCAGCGACGAGATAATATTATTTCGAACCGAAAAAGCTCATGACCATCAAAATTTGGAGGCCCATTCGAAATGTGGGTTGAGTAATGAGACGAAAAAAGAAATAGACAAATTGTACGAATTACGTTTGAAGCCCAAATCTATTATGAGCAATTTGAGCAAAATACAAGGGTTGACTCTACCGCCTATGAAACAATTGAACAATTATCTTACAATTTTACGTAAAAAGAAGTATGGATCTGCAGTAATCAGCTTAGGAGAATCCTGGTTAGTGACCAACTCAGAAATATCTTCCGATGATCATCAAGTTTTTGTTGCTGCATATGAAGTTTCTAAAGACGATTCAAATTCAAGCTTAAAATTTTTGTTATCGACCAAATATTTAATTGGTCTATCGCGGCAATGCAAAGTGATGCGACCTATAAACTTATTTGGCAGGGGTTTCCAGTACTCATAGTTGGAACCACGGATAGAGATAAACATTTTCACTCCTTTGGTCTTGCTGTTACAACCACAGAACAAACAAATGATTTTGTGTTTTTATTTCAAACGTTAAAGAATACAGTTCTCTCACTGTTTTCCTACGATTTAACTTGTAAGGTTTTGGTATGTGACGCAGCCAAAAGTATCCAAAATGCGTTTGTGCAAGTATTCGGTCAGGATACAATTATACGAATGTGCTGGGCGCATGCAAAAAAGAAGATGCAAGTACGAGTTGAGCAATCTGTGCAAAAGAAGTACCAGAGGGACATACTAAAGGATATTGATTTTTTGCAATGTGCTTCAACAACAGAGGTTTTTGACAGGGCCTGTGAAAAATTTCTAGATAAATGGAAAGACGAAAAAAATTTTGTACTTTATATCAAAGACGAATGGCTCACTAAAAATCATTGTTGGTATTTAGGTGCCGCACCGAGGACACCTGCCACAAACAATGCATTGGAGTCTTTTAACAGAATAATAAAAGACAAAGGCACACTTTCAATGAATGGCGTAATTTGGTATCGTTAATTTTGTTATTATTTTCAGGTACACTTCGTGAACGCCATCCGCTGGCTCGATTCTTAATAGTTGCTTCAGAAATAGTGAGGGATTGGTCTAATGAGTACACTATAAACAACGAGCGAGAGTTTAGCCACTTGCCAACGATGGCTTTGAAAATGTGGACAAAAGCTTATCAGTGGGCCAAACTGCCTAAAAAAATATCGTTAAAATATGCTAGTGAAATGAAACGGTGTTACCGAATTCCAGGTGGAGATGCAATGGAATGTGAAACTTTTGAAGATATGCGGGAGACGTTTGACGACTACAAAAACAACATTTCAGTGAGTGGGACAGTTCAGTACAGTTACCACAGGACGACTCTGACTGGTTAAATGGCACATGCAATTGTCCAGATTACCTTAGAAATTACGATTGCAAACATTTAGCGGGGTTAGCAATTCGTCTGAAACTTGTTGAACCACCTACTGAAGCATGGAATGTACCAATTGGAGAAAAACGAAGAAGAGGACTGCCAACTAAAGCTAAGAAAGCCTTAATAGTGCAATAAAAGTGCTTGTTTCATTTTAATGTTTATTTCGTGAATGTTGTGTTTCATTTTATATTAAAAAATTATATTGTTTTATTTCTAAGAATTCGTAACACTAAGTTTCGTTTTTGTTTCGTGAATTTTATGTTGCATTTTTAATATATTGATTTATTTTCATGAATTCTTTACTTATTTCTTTTCCCCCATTTATTAACGAGACCTAATAAAATACGATAGTTTTTACTTATAAGTGAAATTTAGGGTAACAAGAATAAACAATCTGAGTATACTTTTCAAATTGAATGTGGTATAAAATATAGTAAACATTGTGTATTTTTGCTCAAAAAAGAGTGTTTTTAACTGCTAAATAATATAAATCACCGACGAAAATGAAATATCTGGGTATCATGTTAGAATTAAATGCAGAATAAAATTTGGTGAACATTTAGCATTTATAACCAACAACAGTTATTTTTATGAATAAATAATATGAAAGACTAGCATTATGTCAATATTTGGTTGTCGTTTTAAGATTATGCATTTTCTTAATTTTGGTGAGCATTTAGTATTTTTGGGAAATGAAAGTATTTTTTTGTATGAAAATATTGGGTAAAGTTGGTAGACTGTTAAATACCACCCATAATAAAATTTAAAATTCAAGCTCCGCCACTGGATAGTTGGATAGTAAATAATCTAACGTTTTTGCAAGTCTCCCCAATTTGATGTTTTTTTAGCTGTCAAAGTTTTTATACATTCAATAATTTGTTAAACTGTTGTGAGCTGAACGTTTAAGTGCTTCAAGAAGAGAAATGGTACGTGTTTTAGGTGATAAAATAGCAGCGATCCTAATACTTGGTGAAACTGGAGAAAATATTCATGCAGCAGAACGCATTTTTAATGAAAGGTTTCCCGATCGCCCAGTTTCGAGGACTTATTTGAGAGAGCTTCTTCGTAAGTTTAAGACAACGGGTAGTATTAATGATGCAAAACGATCTGGCAGACCACAAATTTCTGATGAGAAAAAAATTGATATACTGGCAGAAGTAATAGTAAATCCTACTTCTTCAACAACTCAAGTTGCATCAACCTGTGAAGTCAGTCAAAGTACAGTGCACAGGGTGTTAAAAAAAAAACAAATTTCACCCATACAAATTAAAAATGGTTCTGAATGCATAAGAAATGTTTAAAAAAATGTAAATGTGCAATCTTCTCGAATCGCGTTCCCAACTCTGGTGATATAATCGAGAACAATCCAATGACGAAACGAGGCACAAAAAATTAAATGTAAAAAGGAAGAGAGAAGAGAATAGAAAAGAGAAAAAGCTAAAGCTCTCATTAAAATGGGAACAAAAATTGCAAAAGACAATGCAATTCATACTTTCAAAAAGTAATTTCACTTACTCTAGATGTGAAGCGGCTTAATAAATAACCCAGATTCTCAAGTACCTGGAAGATTAGATCCACGTTCTAATGATGAAAAGAGAAGACACACGTCAGATATTAATTGGCATAAATAATAAAAAAACATTCAGGTCAATTTCAATATAATCCGAAGTCGAGAAGAAATCTCACAAATACTCCAACGAGAATCTTGACTTATAAATCCCAGCAACCTGGAGTACAGCAAAATTGTACTAACATATTTGACCAAAATCACCGATCATCAGAAGTCGACTATATAGGTATAACAACTAATTAAACGAACAGATGAGGAACTGAAGTAAGCTGTTCCAACAAGTGACAAAAGAAGTAAAGTTAATCAGAGAATAAAAAAGGGTAGAATAGATACTGACAAATAGAACACAAATATACAATATTCAGGGAATTGGATTTGGAGAAAAACAAAATAGAAAACTAATGTATATGATATGATATTTATTAAAAAAAGAAAAACGAAACAACTTTCTTGAGCTTTAATGGGTTAATGAGAATGTCGAATGTGACCGACTGGTTTATATTAAGACAAATATCAGTAACTGTAATATTTCTGTCTCATTTACGATGACCATTCATCTCGCTTCACTTAAACATTTATGTATGTCGTGTAAGTATTGAAAAATATATTACCTTCCCTTATATCTTACGTTGACTGAAATTAATATATTTTGCTGGCTGTAACCTAAGATCGTAAACTGTATTTATGGAGCATCAATAGAAGTGGACAAACAAGTCATGGTAAACATAAAACCTCGGCACATTTTATTAGCCACAATACATCATGATCCTCAGAGTGACCTAAGTTTACTCATCCTGATATTTTCAAGTAATAAAATCCCGTCGCCAACAAGACAGCATAAATTCTTAATGAAATAGTTATGTGGTAGATAAGTTGGATTTGGTAATAAAAATGTACGTTTCTGTAGGTAACTATCACTGATTTTAACGATTTTTTATTTGTACTGAAAACTGTAAATCAAAGATAAATAAATAACTATCCCACCTAAATAACGTACCACACACACATGTTATGCTTTCAGTACCGTTTTTATTTAATGAAAATTTTAAATGATAAATGTATTCCATTACCATCAGATGTCCTTGTTAATATATGGGCCAATTAACCGCTATTTGGAGGTACCTAGGCCAAGCACTGATATTTTAAATACACTAAAAATGGGTTTTGCTTGAATAATGAAGAGAATATAAGAAGTATTGTTGGAATATGGAGAATACTATAAACATTAATCCCACTAAATTTTGGAAATTTATTATTAGTAAAGGAAACAGCACTAGATTACCGTCAACAAGACATTACAAGAATAACAGTTATGATTAATAATAATGAGCTGGTAAATGCATTTGCCAAGTATTTTAAGAATTCGTATGCTATCTTTTCGTATGAATATAAACTGGAATGTTACAAGGTTAAATGCTCAGCTGATTCACTTTGGTCAGTTATTCAGAGGAAGAATTATTAAAATCGATAAAACACCTAAGCATACGATGGGCCCAAATAAAATGCCAGCTTTTATTATACTTGGTGATAGCTCCACTTACCGTCTTATTTAACTAATCTATTAAATGAAATATATTTCCAAATTTCTTAAAACGAAATGGTGATCGAAACAATTAAAACTATAAGCCCTTAACTATAATTAATAGTTTTTATAAAAGTTTATAAAATCTTATAGAGCCCGACCTACTTTCATATAAGAAAATAATAAAGCTTAATTAAAAGCAGATCAACAAATAAATACAATCAACAATCATTCAACAATATAATAAACTGTTATTCTCAAGTAGATATAATCTATGCAGATTTTAAGAAAGCCTTTCACATGGGCTTCATCATGGGATTTTAATTTCAAAATAAAGTGATTATTTTCATACCTCCAAAATAGACATCAGTATGTTGAATGCCGTCGGCATCAGTGAAAGCCAGTTATATTGATATCAGGCGTACCTCAAGGGTCTATATTATAACCCTTATTATTTAATATTTTTATTTGATATTGTTGATGAACTTCATGTTTATTTTCAATATATTTACTATATGAATATATATAATAAAATGAATACTATTAATGACTGTAGAGCTCTACAAAATCATAAAGACGCTATATAGTTGATGTAGTATTAATAAATTTCAGTTAAATATTAATAAACGTCGATAAATTGAAAACTTTAAGGATAGACGTAAAACCAATTAAATATGGAATTTAAGGGCATAAACTTGCAGTCTGAAGTCCAGGTGAAATTACCATACTTAAGTTAAGTGGGACCTGGATAAGTGAGAAACCTCTATAACTAATTATTTATTAGCTCGCGAAGAAACTACAGATATTATCGGTTTATGAAAGTGAAAAGTCGCGGGATGAACTCTGTGACAAATATAATGTGCCGAAGTCTACTCTTGTAGAAACATCCAGAATAAAGACAAAATTCAGACTCATTGTGCTGAAGGACAAGAAAAACTAAAACGAATACGTTTTTCAGAGTATCCTGAACCGTAAAAGTGCTTGATAATATTAACAAAACAACTTTCGAATAAAACACTCCGATAAGTGGACAGATGATTAAAGAGAAAGCCCAGGAATTTACAAGAAGGTTCAATATTCATAATTTTTGCAGTAATGATTGGTTGGAAGGGTTTAACGATATAGTCTCAACAAAATTTGTGAACAAAGTAATGCTGTTGATAATAGCACATGTAGGCAATGGATTGAGAATCTTCTAATTAGATTGCTTGATTATTTTCTAGATGACACTTTCAATGCAGGTGAAAAGAAGGAGAAAGAAAAAGGGAAAAGGAAGGGAAAAATAATTATAAAATAAATATTGAAGATTGGAATCTAATTACTATCGATAAAACATCAGCAGCCAACTTTTGTAAAGTCGACAATGAATTATTAGTTTCAGGAGAGTTTACTGAAGACGATGCTGTTAATGCTCTCTTTTCTACCTCTTCGAAAAATATAGAATAAGATGAAATGGGCTTGGAATAATAGTCACGGATGATCATAAAATGTGAAGCAGAAAAAGTACCCGAAACATTGCATAACTATTTTGAAATGTCAACGATCAATAACCAAACCTATATTTGACAAAATTTATGACTCCACCTCCAGTAATAAAACCTTTTATAAATGTGACCACTGTTTTTGTACCTAAATATTTTATAAACTGGGTAAATGGAATACTTCTTATAATAAATGAGAAGGAGGAATAAGTGAGAAGAATTTACTTGTCCCTTGAGATCCCATTTATCCAGGTTTCACTGTATTTGGTTCTGTGTGAAACCCTTTCCGAGATATTGATCTGTAAACAGAGTTACTCCGCATGTACAATTAAAAGTAAATTCAATACTATATTAATAATTTCTAACGAAAAATATAGTTTTTATATGAACTGTATTTACAAGAAAACATTAATATCTATATTATATTTTTGCAACAAAAATATAATTACAACCCTGTATTTTTGTTTATTGACACTGTCGATGATGTTTTAACAAAACCGACCCTGGTTATTTAACGAAAAATGGTATGTTACTCGCGCATTACCAGAGCTTTGCCCCTTAATGAATTCCTCGGGGTATGACTGCGATGGCAGTATCTCAAAGAGGCGCTGTCACAGCCCCGGATGGGGTCGATGAAAGCGCGTGACAAGACGTGCTACGAATCAAACACCACATGTTAAATCTGAGCGACACAATCAGTATTAAAGGACGTCTGCAAGATCGGGAGCGGAAAGGCCTTAAAACCCCCATATTTCAAGGTAACTCTAGAGGAACTGGGGCCCAGCGCACAATTTAACGACCCTTTTATCATTCATTATAGTTTTATCTGTATATTTATGGGCTGCCTTACCAACTGCATATTTTATCATATTTAAATTTAGCGCCTTTATTTTTATCTAGTAGTAGATAAGCCAAAGTGGAATTAGCTTTACTCTAAGTTATGTTCGATATAGGCTTCGACTTTTACTACCCTCTAGTGTTGGAAAGAAATTGCATTTTCCGGATGTATGCTATAAGTCCTTTATCTTATTAGAATCTTTACTTTCGAGAATTTATTTTATAATATGCTCGTAATGGGCGTGTAACGAAAATATTTATATGAATAATTTTGTAAACATTTATGACAATACTTTATTGTCATATATAAAAAAAATCAGTAAGGCAAGTAAATAATAAAAAAACAACAACTAAGTTACATACTCTTATAATTTTCTATGGTTTCATTTATTTTAATGAAAAATATATAGAACACAACCGATAAAACCGATAATCCCAAATTTAGTAGGAATTAGGTAAGAAATGAGTCGTATTTCATCATAAAATTATTACACCCAGATTGCTAAATAAGATGAGAATAAGTAACTTCAAATGACATGTTTCTTAACTACAAATAACAATTTACACCTATGTATATATCCTAAAAATGACGATTTAAAAAGAATCTGTTTCTAGAATAATTTACCTTTAAATTTGAGCAGAAACAAATTGACAAGAATGTATGTTTTGATATATTCATTATACATATTATGACACTCAACATATTATATCTACTCGCAATAAACGTAGTTTTTTTATGTATTTTATCATAAAAGAGCGTTTTTTTTGTATAGAAATATAGTTTATCATTCGAATATTTTTAAATAATTACTGTGTATTTAATAGATCCGTAATTATGTAGTATTAAAAATATTTGTTTATAGTTAATTATCAGATATTATACTTAAGAGATGATTTACTCTCTTGATGTGAATAGATACTACTATTAATGAATAGTTGTAAGTAATACAGTGACGGCGATAGGGGTGGGCACGGGCGGGTGAGCGCCCAGGCAAAATCCCATTACCTGAACCGAACCAACCGAAAAGTAATGCTAGCGCCGCCACTGTAGTAATAATTAACAGGAATTTGTTCCGTTATATAATTATACTATTTTATTATGTAGTATTATTTAATTATATACTTATTTGCGTTTTAAACTAATTTTTAATTTAGGTTTATATTAAAAACGTTATTAGAAAATATTTGTAAAGAGAAAGTAATTATATAGTATTCAAATTCAGATTTAATTATGGAGAATGAATATTTCATCAAATGGTGAGAACATAATATAGCTAGATAGGGAGAATGACAATTCAGAATCTACTAAATATGTACTTACTATTACTTACTATTTACTTATATTTTTTTTATTGTACATTTCGTGTTTTATATGATTCCCAATCCTCTTATAAACGAATGGTAAACAGTTTCGTAAGATTTTATGGCATGGAAATGTACAATTGGTAGTTTAAATATATTAATTACAAAAGTTAGGAAAAGATAGTTAGTCACTGCTAGAAAAGCATCCATGACAATTAATGTCTTCGACTCACACCTTCGTCGTCGTGCTTTTAAGGGGGAGCCGTAACTCGGACCACTTTTTTGCTTATCCCGGTGACACTAAGTACAATAGAAATTTCATATGAAGTTATTAGTTAGTTTGACAACATATCTCGTACTGCTGATATACACAAAGTTCTGTTCCCTTAAGACAAACTACTATGCTCTAAATACATAATTTTAACCCCATCATATTCTAAAGCGACACACAATTTTCACAATGCAATGTGCAAAGAACTGATTACATAACAGGCATTTCTCATTCGCTATCCGAAAGATCATATTAAATGATTATTACTAGTTGGAATTGGCAATCGCTGGAGTGGATGTTCGTCAACAGCCTGCTTCACGCTGTATAGTAGTAAGCTGCGCTATAGTACTACACGAGTAAGCAAATCGTAACAATATTGCGCCGCCTCCTCGCTCATATCGAAAGCACCTCCGGAGCATGCCTCTAAAGACTTCGGATCATAAAACAAAAGTTACCACGTTGTTCGCGAGGGTTTACTAAACTGATTTTGTCAAAATGCCGAAATTCGAACGAAAATCATTTCGTATATCGACCTAAAAGTTTTGTGACACACACACGAAGACAACCGTTTAGTAAATGACACTCATGTATGGTGAATGGCATTTCACAGTTTAATACACACACAAATAAATAAAAGGTATTATTTGAAGATGTTTGTTCACTCTAAGCAACATTTGTTTATCACTTGAAAGAATGCCATTATTCTTCAAACTTATCGACGATTCAGGATTAAACCACTAAAGAGAAAAGTAAGCTTCTAAAGTATAAAGGAAAATAATTGTCTCCATCTACCACCATACAGTGCTAGTTACAAGTTCAATTACATTAAGCAATTTTTCTCTATATAACTTCTCCTTGGTAATTTTTATATAATAACTTTTTCTCCGGTTTTACCAAACAAACCTCCAGCAGGGCCATGACCGAGAAACATCGCGAGTACTGAAATATTATAATCTCCTTTTTTATTCATCTATCGTCAAGTCTATCATTTGGGCTTTGTCTTAAAGATTAACTAACCACAGTGCACTGTTTAGTGCACAGAAGTTGACAACACAGAATATATTTATTATAAGAATGTTAACCATAGAGATATAATAGATTAATGTTGTATATTTCTCATATATTCTGTGATAATATAGGAATAAGCCAGTTCTGCCGAGCCATTGACATTGGATTCCATTGGTACTCGCTTCCTCCTCCACTGTTAGCTAGCTAGCCAACTGGCAGCGCAAGTAACAGAGAGTGATCACTTAGAGAAATTTCGGAACTTACACCCACGCATACACACCTTTGCTACGGTAATACCCCTTCTAGATTGTAGCATACCTACCTCAAAATTTACGCCTATTATATAAAATAGAGTAGTCGATTATCTATAAGTAATTAAATGGTTTGTGTGTCACACAAACACGGCTAATGACAATGACTTTAACAATTGATACCAATACAGAAATAAACAGTTTTAAAACTTTTCTGCACGTAGAATATCTCTATCTCGAAATTGAGTGGCCAAGAAAAAATAAACCAACACATAAATGCCGAATATGTGCTTTATGCGACAGTTTTACTTTCTTCAAATAGTCCACCATCGTGTTTTCTCATGACCCATAGAGATGATAGGGTGTATCCTGTCTACCTCAAAATCAATAGATGTCGTTTGGTAGACGTCCCTAATCAGAATTGGTCGAAACTCGATCGATCCTACATGATTTAATTGAGTAATCGTGCTAATAAAAAAAATTCTCAAATAGTCCACCTTTGTGCTTTCTCAGGACCCATGAACATGGTAGAGTGTGTTCTATCCACATCAAAATCAATAGGTGTCGTCTGGGAGATGTCTCAGATCAGAATCAGTCAAGACCCGATCGATCCGACACGATTTAGTTGAGTTATCGTGCTAACAAGAATAAATGCCGACGACAACAACGACACACACAGCAAAAATTTTTTAAAAACCAGTTTTCTTTGGTTTTTAGGTCGAAAAAAATATAAACGCTAGGAAAAAAATTTTTCCATTTTTCTTTACACGATTACATTACCTTTCTGCTCTGGTATAGTTGAGTTCGGAAAAGTAATAACATCGTAAGTTCAACTTCATTACAGGATAATATTTTAGCCTACAAGTTATGTAACGTTTTAAAACATCGACCACCATAATATTTTGTGACTTGAAATCGTTACCATTTCAAGGATTATATCATTTTTGTAAATAAATAAGACGACTTGTATATACATACAGTTTTAGTGTATAGGAAACATTTCTGTTTATAGCCGCGGCGTTCTTTAAAACTAACCTGTTTATATCTGCGACAGACTACAGCAAGTGGTAATATTAATTAGATTTTTATCTGTCACATATAAACCCGATAAGAGAGATGAGACACCTGCGCTTTCAGCCCGACAAGCTTATGCAATTAACATGCAAATGATTCAGGCGTCGCGACGCTACCGGCGACCACGTTGCCGAATTTCCGTCCCACCTGCCCGATGCCTGCCCGCACCGCCTGAATTTTACATTATACACTTTGAAACGATTTTATGTTTTTATCTGCTGGATGGTTGCTACACATTCTCGTATATAATATAATTTTTCTCGGTAATAGACTAAAAAAAATATATAATTTTTTAATGTGATTTATTGAATAATAATTTAAAAGGTTATAGTACGATGTTGATACTCATTGTTCATTCCAAAACATTATCATTGTTTATATAGTATTAATCATCGTGTCTTTTTTTTTCTGCGTTACTGGTAGTATTTTTTCCATTGTCCTTTTACCATAGAGGATGTGGGGGTCACTGCAAGGACTTAATATAGATATATAGATAAACAGATAGATTGAAAGATCTATAGATATTTATTTGTTTTAGGTTAACACCTCAATAATACAGAAAAATAAAGTACTAACATATTGTCAATTTATCAGTACTAACTAAAAATGGGGTACACTAATATAACTTCATCTATACGAGATCTGATCAAAAGATACTGTGAATAATTTTATTAGGAACAAAATAATAAGCTTACTTTAAACTTGACCTAATCTCCTTCAAAGTACAGTATCCGGCTAGCGATGTAGTTATTTCAATGTTGTTTCCATGTTCCATGATTGAAAGCATTTCTGGAAGGCATCTTTCGGCAGGGCCTGCAGCTGTTCCGTCGTGGCCCTCTCAGTGTCGGGAATAGTATCAAAATATTTTCCTTTTAGCACTGCTTTGATTTTTAGAAACAATCAGAAGTTGCATAGCACTAAATCCGGAGAGTAAGACAGATGTGGACACACAGGCATTTTCTCAGCCAAAAACTCACGGATCAGAAACGAGGCGTGACACAGCATGTCGTCATGACGAAGGAGGAAGCATATGGCCCATTTTCTGGTCTCCTTCTCCACACATCGTTCTCTGAAATGGTTAATTGTTTGTTTGATTGAATCATGTTTCCACTTCTCGACTGTTTTTGAGGTGAAAGGACATCCTCTTGCTCGTCTTCAACCGACTCATTTCCGGTTTTAAATCGCTTATGTCATTTGTAAACAGTGTTCAGAGTCACTATTAGAGACTCAGTCACAGAGTCATCATTATGACCATATACTGATTTTAACATCTCATGAAATTCTTTGGCACATTTTTATCACTTAAAACAAAACTTAATGTTAATACGTTGTTCGAAATTCATGATGCGCGACAGACATGGTAAACACGTCCTCACTCTTTCGGCTCTGGAAGCTAATTGACAAGTCACAACTTGTTCAAACTATCTCAAGGGATCAGGCTATCGGACGCATTATTTCACACAGATGTAACGTCAGCAGTTTCTGCTATAAAAATTCGTTCATCGTATTTTTTGATCAGCCCTCGTACCTTAACCTATTACAGAAGTTGTTTAAGGTATTTAAATAACTTCTGTAACAATGTATTTAAATAACTGTATATTAAAATATTGACGATCTACCTAAAACAATTATTCTATAGCAATCTTAGTAGAGTAGCGTCGTTCATCGAACTACTAATACGAGTATAGTGTTACAGACCCCAGGAAATTGACTTTCTCTAATTCTGAACAATCTATATTGTTATGTAATAAATAACATTAAAAATAATTAACGATGTAAACTAAATAATTTATAGGACATTGATGTGTTCTTATAATTAACGATGTAAACTAAAAAATGAATTGAAACGTGAGAAGTAGTCTATATTTATTTCTTATAAGTGCCGATGAGTCTTAAGGATAATTACTTTAAGAATTTTTACTTCACTTTTTATAAATGACGTGACTCTAAATGACTGGTTTAGTACTAATAGATAGATTGCTATATTATTGTTCCATACTTGAGTTAGTACCTGGCATAGGTATAATATAATATAATATTCTTATTAACTGCAACCTTGTGTTTACGAAGTTCAAATAGTTTACTAATAGTTGATAAAATATCATTGGTATGTGGTATATATGCGAATTTTGAATGCTCTAAACTGATAACTGAATGTCCTAATCTTTTACTTTCAAGGATTTATCATAAGAAAATTGTCAATTTCGTACTGATATTCGACTTCTTTCCACAAAACTCCACACAATATTTTGTTAGAATCAACCTCAAGTGATTAGTGTTGCTTCAGTTAATTATTAATGTAAAATTATTTTGTAGTAGACATATTTCCTGACATGTTACTGTATGGAATAAAATATAAAACATTTGAGGAATGGACTACATCAGCTAGATGAATATTAAAAATAATAAGGGAACTACGTTAGAACCTTGAGGAAGTCTCGATGATGGGTAATTGTAAAGAGAGTGAATTTTCCCTGATTCAACAGACTGTAGCCCATTACATAGGTAGAATGTTAAAAGGATTATTAAAATATTTGAATTATACGTTTCTAATGTATGATGAATAATTGATAGGATATTTTTGGTTCAGTATATACAACATTGCGTATAATTTTCTTAGCTTATTATATAATTAATTGTAAGTAGCTTAAAACATTACAACATAACTGATGGTTTTGTACTACATCAAGATTTCCTATTTGGAGATTGGATAAATATGAACGACCTTGTACAGATTTTGGAAAATTAAGGTAGCAATAATTACATTAAAAAGATAAATTTATAATTTAATGTTTTTAGATAGCCAATGGCTGTCATCAGTCTTTGACAGATGAGAATCCTATTGACCCTACATATAACTAACTCAAACATTAATTCAGTTTCTAGCAGATATATCACAAACCATAACCACACTTTCTCGTTAGAAGAAAGTTTCTAAAGATATCTAGAAACACTTATTCTCGTTTATTAACCTATAGACATTAGATGAAGTTATGGGTATAATTTATACCGTGAATAACATTGTTCTTCTCCATAAAAACATTTATCATACTGTATATTTTAAAAGATTAGTTACTATAGTATTTTTATCAGACGTCCAACAAAACCATTACTTGGCTTTGTGACAACACCAGTTCGCTTCGTTTTGTTGAATCGAAATGCATTTACTGTTTAACGAAAACCGAAAAACGTTTCATAAAATATTACATTAGTTTCACTACGAAAAAAGAGTGTACAACATTGTGGGTAATATATTTCAGGTAGCCAGCTTAATAGACCATCACGAAGTAAACAATAACGCTCTAGGGAAGTGTGCCAAGCTTTGAATTTCCACACAGATTTAATGGCAATTGAAATGGATAAAACCAGGATATGAGTATCTGTATATTTTATGTACCCAGCTAAGAATTTTCATAACGATTTGTTAAGAAAGTCAATAGAGAGACGTAATCTGCGGTTATATGGTGCTGAATAACATAAATAAGTGGTTTATACAACGACATTATAATTGATGTAGTATTAATATAAATTATGAGATTTGATTTGAAACATAAATATGATAATAATATGAAGCTTGATTTGAAACTCAAAAGATTATAGTTCGCCTTGTAACTTAATAACTAGGATTATACTGAATAAGAACTGTTAAGTATTCATATATACATATATGGTATGCTCTTATTTTCTAAAGACTGGATCTCTTTTAGTTGCATATATAATTCACTTAATTACCTTAAAATGTAATAGGGTGTACAAAATATTTGTCTGTTGCCACTGCGGATAAAGATGCAATTAATTGGTAAAATAGGGTAAATTATCGCAACACAACTTCTCTGAAAATATGAAGCAATGAACATCTATTAAATTGTATATCAGGTGATGCTAGATGTGCGAATACAATGGAAACTCAAGTAATTTCCAATCACATTCCCAACACTTGGTTGTCAAAAGTGCATCCAGTATTGAGCATGTTCATTGTAGGATTCGGTTCAAATTCTAATGGTGGGAGTTTGGCGCTTCTGCCTAAGCATGGGTAGGTTTACCTCCGTCTTTACATATGACATGAATCAACAGACACAGATGACACAGAAATAGTAAAAAATATTTATTATATGTAATTATTACAAAGTAAAAATACGTGACAGATAGTTTGGAAAAATATCTTTCAAAAGTTAAAAGCTTGCTTGTAAATAAACCTATTTTAAGATGTTTTGTACTTATAACATCTATTACAGAAGTTTAACACTATACTGATGAATACTAATTGCAAGCCTATTTAGCGTCTGCTTTACTTTATATAATACTTTTTCTCAAGAACAAGAGAGAGGAAATATACAATATTGTTTGGATTTTCAAAATTATCGACGTAGTACATAATGCTGTTTGATGTTACCATGTCTTACGAAAATGCATATTTCTGGACAAATACTTCTCGAAAATGCGGTTTTTAATTACAACTTCGATGTTCTCTAAAAGAAAGTTGTCCGAAGTTTCTATCGACTAAGAATAGCAAAATATATTTAGATACAAAATATTTAACTCAATTTCTAATATTCAGTAATATCAATTCAAGAATATATTTATAGTATAGAATTTATTTAAGAAGTATATTCCTATAGCTTCAACCGTAGTATGATGACATTATTTTCGCGTGAAGATCAGTATACAATTAAATCTTTCCGAAAATATTACACTGAGAGAACTATTTATTTCTAATAAGAAAATTCATTTATTTTACTTTAATTTAATGTATAAATCTATACAATATATATATATATATATATATATATATATATATATATATATATATATATATATATATATATATATATATATATATATATATATATATATATATATATACAGTAAACCTCCGCTTAACGCGTAGGATACGTTCCATCAAAGTAGAGCGTAATGCGAAACAGCGCTAAACGAGGTTATTTCTACATGTAAATAATGGGGTTAGGGGAATATGGATAGAAAATTGGTTAGGTATTAAATTTATAATTACAGTGTGAACAAAAAAAAAACCGATCACTTCAAAATTTGGTAAAAACATAAATAAACAGGTTATTTTTAAACAGGTTTTTATATATTAATTTTTGAAAATCACTGCAAAAAATTATCAAATCATTTCCAATTCGATTACATAAAACTTTTATTTCCTAATTTTTTAATATTTTTTGTCATTCAAAAAAAAAACCGACCAGGTTATTAACTTTATTAGAACTCATTTTTACCCGCCAAATTTATTTATTTTAATGTATTTTTGAATTTTAAACTCCCCGAAAACTACCGTAAAATTAAGATTTTTTAACATTTTTTTCAATTATCGGTTTTTTTTTTGTTCACACTGTATGTTTTTTGAATAAAAATAAAACAAAACATTTATTTCTTACAAAAATAAAAACAATGTTAACGAATTTACTTATAAAAACAAATAAAATTCCAAATCAGTCAGATCATTCAGTTTATTCCGAGTTTCCAATTTTCTGTCTTTTTGTCAAGAAGACATCTAATGTAGTTTGCGTTTTTCTTTTGCGTTCTGTTAGAAGTTGTTGATAAGTGGATAAAGCATCTATAACACCCCGTCTTGCTTTTGAACTCCTGTCAAAATTTAGATCATTTTCAACAATTTGGTCTATAATTTCAGTTACAGTGGTCAAACTTCTTTTTACCAGCGCGATCGAAAGTTCTTTTTGCTTTTCTTCGAAATCACTACTATCAATATTTTTGTTTTCTTGCTCAATTAATTCCTTAAGCTCGTCATTACTACCGCACCGCACCAAACAAGAAACACAACTACACTATTTCGGATATGTTATTTACATATTTGGAAACCTAGCGCTGCACATAAATTCGGTGAATCCCCGGGTTGAAATAAAAGAGCGCTAAATTGAAACAGCGCTAAACGAAACAGCGTTAAGTGGGGCCTTACTGTATATATATATATATATATATATATATATATATATATATATATATATATATATATATATATATATATATATATATATATATATATATATATATATATATATATATATATATCAAATCTTTTATCACAAAGTTGGTATTTTTTTTTTCATAATTCTACCAATTTTTCTTCTGCACAGATATATTTTTGGTAACATCAAATATAATTTTACTATCCTCCTTTCCTCTCTATTTGTCTTCCTCTTATGTATTAAAATTAGTCATTGGATAATTGGGTAATTATTTACTTTAGCGTCAAATTCCCACCAAAATTTGGCTGTCCTCTGTTTTCGAGTGTGCTGAACAAGAATATAGACGCAATTTTCGAGAAAATTAATTTTCAACTTTTCCGCACGTAAAAACACTTTTCTTTATCAAGCAACTGTTACTTTACGTTACATGGATACCTAATGCTAATATATGTAAATATACATATGTAGCGACGCGTAAAACTGGCAACATTAGCAAGGATAATGAGTGTCCCTTGATAGCTCAGCGGTCAGAGCAACCAACTGGCAATTGGGAGATCCGGGTTCGATTCCCTATCAAGGCATGCACTTTCATCCTTACTATCGCTAAAGTGGTGACCCCGACGTGATTCATTCCAGTACATCGAACCTCCCTTACATCTAAAATTCGCGGATTCCCATCCTATTCATCGCCTATTCATCGCCCTATAGTCCGGGGGTACCGAACAACGGTTTGTAAGAATGGTGAACGCGGCCACATTCCGTTAATTGTATCGAGACATTCTAGGGGGGGGGGGGAGTACTGTAGCGACGCGTTAAACTGGCAACATTAGCAAGGTGTCCCTTGATAGCTTAGCGATCAAAGCAACCAACCGGCAATTGGGAGATCCGGGTTCAATTCCCGGTCAAGGCATGCACTCTTTATCCTTGCTATCGCCAAAGTGGTGACCCCGACGTGATTCGTTCCAGTACGTCGAACCTCCCTTACATCTCAAATTCGCGCATCCCGTCCTATCCATCGCCCTATAGTCCGGGGGTTACCGAACAACGGTTCGTAAGAATGGCGAACGTGCTACATTCCGTCAATTGTATCGAGACAAACCATGTCTCTATGGGTGGGGGGGAGTACTGTAGCAACGCGTTAAAACTGGCAACATTAGCAAGGATAATGAGTGTCCCTTGATAGATTAGCGGTCAGAGCAACCAACCGGCAATTGAGAGATTCGGGTTCGATTCCCGGTCAAGGCATACACGTTTATCCTTGCTATCGCAAAAGTGGTGACCTCGACGTGATTCGTTCCAGTACATCGAACCTCCCTTACATCTCAAATTCGCGGATTCCTGTCCTATCCATCGCCCTATAGTCCGGGGGTATCGAACAACGGTTCGTAAGAATGGTGAACGCGGCACATTCCGTTAATTGTATCGAGACAAATCATGTCTCTAGGGGGGAGTACTGTAGCGACGCGTTGAACTGGCAACATTAGCAAGTATAATGAGTGTCCCTTGATAGCTTAGTGGTCAAAGCAACTAACCGGCAATTGGAAAATCCAGGTTCGATACCCGGTCAAGGCATGCACTCTTTATCCTTGCTATCGCCAAAGTGGTGACCCCGACGTAATTCGTTCCAATACATTGAACCTCTTACATCTCAAATTCGCGGATCCCGTCCTATCCATCGCCCTATAGTCCGGGGCTTACCTAACAATTCGTAAGAATGATGAACGCGGCTACATTCCGTTAATTGTATCGAGACAAACCATGTCTCTAGGGCGTGGGGAGTACTGTAGCGACGCGTTAAAACTGGCAACATTATCAAGGAAAATGAGTGTCCCTTGATAGCTTAGCAGTCAGAGCAACCAACCGGCAATTGGGAGATCCAGGTTCGATTCCCGGTCAAGGCATGCATTCTTTATCCTTGCTATCGCCCAAAGTGGTGACCCCCACGTGAATCGTTCCAGTACATCGAACCTCCCTTACATCTCAAATTCGCTGATTCGATTCCCGTCCTATCAATCGCTCTATAATCCGGGGGTTACCGAACAACGGTTCGTAAGAACGGTGAACGCGGCCACATTCCGTTAATTGTATCGAGACAAACCATGTCCCTAGGGGGGAGTACTGTAGCGACGCGTACAACTGGCAGCATTAGTAAAGATAATGAGTGTCCCTTGATAGCTCAGCGGTCAGAGCAACCAACCGGCAATTGAGAGATCCGGGTTCGATTCCCGGTCAAGGCATGCACTTTTATCCATGCTATCGCCAAACATATATACATATGCACGACAGTTTCTTTATAAATATCATATATTGAAACAGTCATAAAACTTAAGTTCATTATTTATTTCGATTTTCTTAATTTACTTGCAATGTTTACAATTTTCATGCAGCCCTCCATTTGCCAGCTAAGCGCCATCGGGTTTAATAGAGGTCTAAGCAAGATTAACGTATCAGGAGACTTCACATTATTACTTTTATTTTTTCGAAAATTTAAATGATACTACCCATGTGATATTATAATTAAATGATTTCAACTAATGTGTAGTAAATGACAATGATATTATTGGGAAGAAACATTGATAAATAACAGAGAGGAACAATGTCAAATGCAATGAAGACGGTGTAATGAAAAGCCTGAAAAATTAAAGGTGAAAATAAATCGTAAGAATTTTAATTCAGTAACGCGTAGATGCTATTCTAGCTCCTGTCACAGCTTCCATTCATCTGGATATGATATTGATCAAGTGGTGAATGATTGCCTGAGAAATATTTTCCTATTCAACAAGAACGACTTGTTGAACGAGTTCCTTATGAGTCATAGGAGCAGATATGTGACGCCTAACTGATCGTTTCAGTACATCCCATAGATGCTCTATGGGGTTTATATCTGGGCTTCTTGTTGGCCAGCTCATTGGTGGAATATTCACAAGCCCAGTATCTCTCCAGCAACGTGGGACCCAATGTTATCCTGCATAAAAATGAAATTGTCCCTGACAAATAGGGAAAATAGCATAAGATATTCTTCTACGATGTTACATACGTAGAAATGTGCATTCATAGATCTCTCCTGTATGGGATCAAAATTTGTGTGACCATCGAAATAAGATTCCTCCCCAAAACGTTATTGATCCACCAAGGAATGGGATCCGGGAGTGATATTGCTGGCAACAAACTCTCTCGGCTTTCACCAGACTCGTTGATGTCCATCTGGTGAATTAAGACTTACCCTTGTCTTGTCTGAAAACAAAACTCGCTATCAATCATCAATAGTTCAATTCACGTGTTCTCTTGCAAAATACAGTCTGATAATTGTATTTTCTTTGATGAACAGTGGTGCAATAGCTGATCATATACTGTCCAACTCCCTTCATTAAGCCATCTCCTGACTCTTAGTCCAGAAATTGCTACATTTTGAGATTCTGCTAAAGCTCTGCTTACCTCTAAACTGGTAAAATGCCAACATCTTAAGGCGACTTACATACGATAACTCTTATTTCTTGCATTTGTAGAATTTTTACGACCTTGTCCTGGTGTTCTACAATAATTTTCAAGTTCATTGGCACGTTTAACTCTTGAACTAAGTGTTGATTGTCTAACTCCTACCAAATTAGCCAGCCTTACCGCTTTCAATGCTTCATCGTCTCTTGAGTTATGTGGACGATTCATTTCTTCTATTTTATGTGTATTGGACAAAGTATTTCATTCACTTTATGACATTAAATTTTAGAAATTAAATGTATTTTTAACAATCACAAAATGTATCTGTCAAACAATTGCAATTGTTTATGAGTATCAGTAGTGACAGAGGATATCCTAGGCCACCTAGGTAAAATGTTTAAGGATTTAAAACTTCGAAAAATTATAACAAATAATATGCAGTTTTCCTCGTGCGTTAATTTTATTCGGGAGTGTATATGTAATTTGAATTAAGCGCTATATTGGATATTTAACGAATTACGGGATGGCGAACCACTCTAAACCTCCTCTAAAATAATTGTTCGCTTTAATGGTCTATTTGGAATCGTTAGGGAGACCGCTAGTCTAATGACAGACATTATAAATGTTTCCATGATGAACCCTCTAATTAAGTTCGCAATTTTTTCGGCAGTTTTAAAAACGACGTAATTTGACTATGGTAAAGTTCATTGGTTTAAAGAGTCCCGGCTATATGTTGCTGGGGGTAGCATTTAATTAAAAGCACCTGAGCATCTCGTTGCGTGTTCCTCTGTTCTTTCGACCCGGCATAATTTCCGACCAAGTTTTTATAGGTTCGGCGCTGTGCTAATTATCAGATATTTTTAATTTAGAATTGCTAGCTGCAAGTGCCCTTTCATTTGTTTTCGCTCACGAATCTCGTGACAATTGCTCCCCTAATGAAAACAACGAGGGAGTGTTTGGCAATTTTATGTGCCTAATAGACACTATTGTGAAGGGTATTCACTGCTGAATTGCGTTAAATTTAAAATGAGCGGCGGTTCTGTGCACTTGTCGATGTGCATATACTAATTAATCGTTCAAATGACGCCTTTGTTCTAGTATTTCTACTTTGTTTAATAAAGACAACATAGTTACCTTAAGTTATTTTAAAATTTTGGTTAAAGGAACTGATATAAATCGTCTGATATAGAAAGTGATAGAATCTATAAAAATGAGACCTTTTTAAGTATTTAATGGAAGATTATTTTAGAATGGAAAAAAATAAATTCAGTTCAATATCACTAGAAATAAAATCGAAGAAAGAAGCAAAGGAAAGTACAAAGTCAATGCAAACATTAATCTTTTATTTTATATATCTATTCTGTATAATTATGACTACTACTACTACTTAACTGTTGAAAACTATTGTTTACTCATTAAATTCAATTTCCTGATCTTCGTTATTACCATTCAGATCTGGAAGATTGAAATTATCTCTATTTCGGTATCATAGAGTTTTGACGGCATTACAAGGTGTTCCTCATTGAACTGTATACTAGCAGTGAAACACCTAATTGTAAGATGTTCAGTTAGTGCTACAATACAATTGCTGTGAAAATAGTTTAAGTCAACTCAGAAATAAACAGAAATAAATAAAGATGATACTAGAATTGACAAGACGATGTGGTTTATTTACAGATAGATAATAAGAAATAATTAGAATGCGGCAAACACTACAAACAAAGGTTCCAATATTCGTATTTAATTAAGATGAGTTTGAAGAAATTTTAATTCATCCGATTATTTGCTTATTTTAAATATTATAACTTATATTAAAAATATTATGAGTTATAATAAACGTTCAAGTCGAAATTACAAATAATATATTTCATGTTTATGTTTTAGAAAAGAAATTAATTCGTACGTTCCTTAAAAATACACTTTAATTAATTTGTAGTTTAAGTAGACGTAGTTTATGAGTCCGCGCTTTCCAGTTATGTTTTCTAGCCTCACACCCTTGCTTAATGCTAACTACGCTATTTCCACATATAATTCGTTTTACTCAGAGTAATCATGTTATAACAATGTACTTCAGGAGCATTAGTAACGAGTGAAAATTAAATTTTCCCGGAAAACTTACCAGAGTTCTAGTTCATGACGCTTCTTTTGTTGTTTCGTCTACCATTTTAAATTAAAAATTAGTGTTTTGTTCGGGCAGTCTACGGGGTCTCAGACTTGTAATATAAATATAAATAGGTCTTCCTTAAATCAGTGTAAAGAAAGCAAAGTGAAAATATTTGGATTAAATTATTGTCAAACAGAAGTCAACCAATTTTTCGGAAATTTTGCCCTTTCCCATATCAAAACGAAAAAAGACAAACTTATGATTAAATATAGAGAAATGTACTGATTGATTAGAAGAAAATTCACTCTAACTATTCATAATAAGCTTATGGTATATAAGCAAATACTTAAACCGGTATGGACTTTTGAAATTCAGCTGTGGGCCTGTCCCAGTTAGACTAATGCACAAACCATTCAAAGATTTCAGAATATTGTGATAAGGAACACCGTATATGCACCTTGGTACATTCGAAACAGCAATCTCCATCGGGACCTGGGTATGAATACTGTTGAACAAGCCAGATTCAAGATTTTCAGGAATCATGAACAATGCCCTCCATGATATGGAGGGGTCCCTCCATATCATGGAAGACATGTCTATGTCGAGGCGATTCAGATTCTTGACAACGCAGGATTAATAAGAATACTCAAGAGAATCAAGACCTTTGAGATAGTTCAGTGATGTGACAAAGCAGATCATTGTGCACATTAGTATATACGTTCGTTTTCTAGTGTATCTAGATTATTATAAGTACGATATTAGTTTAAGTTTTCCAGGTAGTATTATAAGTTAGATAAAATTTACTTATAGATCTTTATGATCATATTGTAGTGTCCGTGGATCTCCTAGGGACTATTCATAAATTACAAGAAATATATTAGGAGTGGATATTATTTGTAGTCATTTTTGTTTTTCCATCATATCTTCATCATCGCCGTCCTTATTTACCTACAATTTTTTGAAAACACTTATTATATGCATATTTTGGCTCTTCATTTAAAAATATAAATAACTATCTAATAACGAGGAAAACACGGCAAAGAAAATAGAAAAACTTGGGTTAGCTAAAGAAGTTGACATCTTCCCAAAGTGGATATCTTGAAAAAATCGTACTAAAACATTATAGTTATTTTCTTACCTTTAATAATCCTCCATTGGTTATGCGAGAGAACTAGAACTTTGATGCAATATTAAAAAAGAGGAAACTAGTTTTCCACAAAACACTGAACTGGATAATTATGGGATACTCGATGCGCGTATAGCCTTATTAAGGGTCTGGCATCATCGGAAGTTGATTAAAATTCATTTTAATGACATTGAATAGAACACAACTGAATCAGATTTAATTATATGTATCTGTTTTGTTTTGGCATCTCCCAATAATGCTGAACCGAATAAACACATCTAAAATAATTTTATAAAATTTTCTGTGAACGATGTACTTAAAAGACAAAAACGTTAGAAAATTGACTTCTATATTTTTCAGAGATGAAAATAAACATTTCGTAGGATTTTTAATAATTCCAAAATAACCTAATTGGCATAATTCCAATATGAAACCAATGTTACATGGAGATTTCATGGGTTGTTCCTTATGTAGCCTATGCTAGTTATATGATTATAGTTAACATGATAAACACCCAAACGAAGTTGTGAGCGATACGTCACTTTGTTCAGATTAACCTCAAGTACAGTTGTTCACACCAATGTAAAAATACAAGTATATATTGTTCTGTACTTTCAGTAAAAATATTGTATGAAGTTCAGGAAACATGATTCGACATTTTTAAAGCGGTTTTCTGACAAATCAGTCACTATTGAGCTTCTCTATATCCTAGTCTGAATGTATTTCGTTTGATTATCGGCAATTGTGTTGAAAATGCATACAAGAGATTTAAGTACTAATAGAGAAATATCTCACCAAAAAGGCTCCTAATTGCGTATTCATTTTAGAGAACATGCAAAGTTTATATTTAAGAGACATGAAGTGTTGTTAATTTAGGAAAAAAACACACAAATTTTCATACTCCCTAAAATACGTTTATTTCTTGAATAAGGAGACTATATTCACAAAACTCAAAATAAAAACTAATAAAAGAAATGTTATTTAACTCACGATCCAAATGACGACAGGCATTAGCACTGTGGGATCAATAAATGTTTAATAAGATTATGAAGTAAAAAGTTTCTTGAAAATGTTTTGGCTATTGTGGAATTTGTCTGTTATCCTTTATAATACGTTTGCGTAAAAACATAAATGCAGTTACATTTTTGGAGAAAATGACCGACGTTAAATTACTACCAATGCCAATTGAACATTACGAATTTTTTGTCTTTATGTGGATGAAATGTCAAAATCTATATCTAATGTACAGAATAGTGTATCTATATCTATATCTAATGTGCAAGTGATAAATGTATCAGGTATACCCCTTAGTTATCTGTTCCATGACTATATTTACTCCTATGTGGTTGCCAATCCTCATCCATTGGTCATGCCCATTCTGAATTTGGACTTCTAGTGTACCACAAAGATCTAACCAGTTTGAGACTTAATGGACATTTTTAGAATATCTAGTAGTAGTAATTTTGAAGAATATTACTGCCGTTCTTCTGTGTTATAAAATTGTGCACCTCTAAAACTAAAGATATAGTTAGACAGACGCTAGACAAAATATTGACTTGGTCTCGTTTAGAAGATCGATGCAGAATCAACCTTCATCTACCATCAATATTTGCCATAAATATCGTGGATATCTTTTCAATAAACACTGATTCTGGGTAGCCGTACCACAGTTTTAGAATGGAGGAATTTACAATTGGAGGAAAATATATTTTACTGTATAATGTGTTTGATACATTCTTCCGTCAATAATCATGTAGATCATCTCGACCATCATTAGTGTCCGTCCTGCTGCTCTCAAGGAATTTACCATGATACCTTACATGGTGGTAAGGAATTTCACTAACGGAATTTCACCACTCTTTCACAGTGCTTAAATAATACACCGTCTACTATAATGCAGAAGCCTGGCACTAGCATCCATGCCAGCATTGATAGTAAATTGATGTGTATTCAAAAGTCAGGCTACCTTTATACCAATTAATTTGTATCAATTAACATTGACTATTGATAAATAATCCATATATAATAATAGTATAATAAAGTTAGAAAGTTATTGATTGACTTTTTATTAAGGGGTCGAACTGGCTTAACTTAATAGATACACAAACGCCCATTTTTTTTGTATACGCAATTGACAACAACTAAAAGGAATAAAATATTTAACTAAGCATGTAGTAACTAAAGCATTCTGCTAATATTTTCACAGATCATTCGGCCTGTACGCCACTGAATCCTTCTGAATTCTACAAAGCAAATTATCCCCATATTTTCCTAGTCACCAACCGCGCCTTGGATTCTGCACACTGATCTTCCACGGCCCACCTCATCATTCAGGAAAGTTCGTGGAAACTGGCGATAACAGAATGCTTTTTCGTGCACTCTGCTTTGAGATTTTCTTTAAAAGCATTTCGGGAGAACTGAAAATAATTTCTCCTTTGAACAATGCGCAAACTAACTTTGTCTAGTTTTACACATTAGAGAGTTTTGATAAACCCATTTTTGTAATCATACATTGACGTAGTTAATTTATATAATACGTATTATTAAATAGGTATGTAATTTTCATATTTCATTTAAAAAGGTTTTTATAGAACGTTACTAAGTTAAGCTTACATTGAATACTGAATTTTTATAAAAAAAGCAGTATTACTGCTTTTACAGACGCATCATACAGACACATTATTAATTCAACTAGTTTTATTATTAATTAAACTGACGTATTGAAAATTTAATGACTAGAAAATTACTACTGTTAATATTTCTTTACATAAATATTTTACCAATTTAGTTGTTGTAAACATGTTCACAAATGAGTTCTTCATTTTTATCTAGTTATTTGAACAATGTTAATGTAATTTAACTAATTAATTATTGATTACAAGTCCAATTCATTGTGGAATATATTATGAAGATATTTGATAACACATTTTAACTATACATTTGTGCTTATACAAATAATGAAATACGTTAATTGATAACATTTTTATTTATTTTCCATTTTATTTATCTTACTTCCAGATGTTTGTATCTTTCAGAGAGTTTTAGTCCGTACCTTTCTGATCAATTTTGTAGAACTCTTGGATGATTGCTGATATGTTACCTGTACTTTAACAGATATCTACCACTTTTATCTTTGTTTCTTTCTATATATGATACATTACATCGTGGACGTAAATTCCTGTTGTTATCATTGATGGTTGAGGTCATTAGAGATGGATTAGTCATTAACAATAATGACTAATCACTATCT
This sequence comes from Rosalia funebris, assembly GCA_037954035.1. Lineage (NCBI taxonomy): Eukaryota > Metazoa > Arthropoda > Insecta > Coleoptera > Cerambycidae > Rosalia > Rosalia funebris. Next base: position 7,002,127 of record JAZFAV010000032.1, read on the forward strand.
AACTTAGGACTTAATATCAATCCTAACACAAGCAATGTTAATAAGTAACTGCTATTTCCAATGATTTCTTGAACCGCGTAATCCTTACTGTACCGGCTTTGTTTTTAATTTTACAGTAGTTTTCTTTATAGAATGGGTTTTATGTGAAGGCTTCTAGAAAGTACACAAAAAAATACATTGTCATGTTCTAGAAATTTTTATCCTACTTCAGTTATTTTATTCTACAAGAGGAAGGGCATCTCAAGTTTCAAAATGATAAGACAAATTTTATCAAAGCAATTGTATGTACTTGATGCTATCTCATAATCAATGTGATAATTCTTCCAATGGTTTCTATTACCTTACTGGATTATTTGTTATTCTCCCATTGCTAATATCACAGAAGTTCTTAACCAAAGTTAAGAACATAGCTGATCAATCCCATTCGATTCATTTGCAAACATTTTTCCTTGCTTAAAGTTGTGCAAGCTCCGAAAAAAGTGGTAATCTGTAGGGAGAAGATCAGAATAATATGGGAGATATGGTAGGATTTCATAATAATATTCCTTCCATTTGTATGCTTATCATCTTATGGCCTTTGTGTCAGTGTAATAACAGAATCGTAGTAAACGAGCAAATTCAATTGATATGAAACTTGAACCTAGGATGGAGTACGCAAAATGGGATCCTTATAGCGTTTAATTAAATTGTTCCGTTTTATATCTGGCTGGTAATTCATTAAGAAATTCATTTCGTGACCGAGTTTTATGTATATGTATGTATTCAAACCGAATAAATGTGCTACGTTATGCTTTCAAAACTAAGTTTGCATTAAGATTCCCGCATAAAAATAACATAAAATTAAAACGCGAACGCTTAAAATCATTTAAAAAACTCCGTACGAGGGAATGGGATTTTAAAAGTTGCAAAGAATATCCTTTCGGTTATTTTATTCCCATTCCGAGGAAAATTAGTTTCTCACGGCGAAAGTTTTCGTTACACCTTATACAAACACGAAGTTTCAGAACTTCGATATATATCCACGTAGCCGTCTCTATTGTGAAGGGAATCTAGTTATTATTCACGAAAACCCCAACAGACGCGACCATATAGACGCGGCGCGAACTTTATGATGATGATGTGTTTATTCTGTAGAGGATGACGTTCCTCCCAATTATCGCAATTGAGCTGACAACTTTTACGTTGATGAGGTAATTTTCTAGTAATCATTGTGCCTTATTTACTGATCGTTTTATTTACCAAATTATCCATTTTAACCTTCCGTTTGGCGCAGTCTAAATTCTAACCCATTGGGGCGCAATGCAACTGTCAAATCTGACACAATTTAGATTCTAATGATGTGGAGACTCAATTAAACGCTCATATTAATTAATACAATACAATAATAAATATTTTACACTAGTTTTTAATCGCAATAATTAAATTTACATAAAGGAGCGTATTTAATGTTGTAAAACAATAAATTTGGAGGATTTTTGTAGGAGAACCAGCTATTGACAAGTTATTTTTTTATATTTTTAGGACAAAAGCAAACATAAAGTAATATTAAACAAGATTTTGAATACAGAAAACAAGCCACCTATATTTTCATATAAAAGTCATAAAGTTATATATAAAAAATATTAGACATGAATTACAAAGAAAAGTTATAAGTAACAGCCTACTTTAAGTGTAAAGAATTGTAAATCCTCTTCACTATTCTAGCATGTTCGAAAGAAAAATAAACGTTACATTGTTGGTAATGATATTTAGTATAAACCAATAAGTTAACACCCGAATGTGTTAATTTTGAATAATAATACCATAGAGAGCCAGAGCCAAAAAAATATTATTAATGTAAATAGTAAAAGAAATCTAGCAAAATATAAAAGTGAAAATAATGACGTAATCAGGCGCAATGCATCTGACAGATTCGGGCGGCCCATTGAAGGCTAGGGAATACACTAAAAATAGTCGGCACCATATCGAGATAGAGTAGTTTGGAGCTAGGAAGGAGTTGAAGTTAATATTCGTAATACACACGAAAGGGCAAATAAAAAAGTGTCTGCCAGATCTCACATCATCTGCGCTCGATTCAGGGTTAAGACACTGGTACACTTGTTAGAAGAGAAGAATTATACAATAGTTATAAGGACTATATACCTAATTGGTAACTTTTTTCTTGAGGAGTTTATTAGGTGTATTTAATCAACCGATTACAATTAGCAAATCTTATGGACAATTGACGTTTACCATTCAAGGCAATTTGTTAAGAATGTTTGTTGGTCATTCTTTATTGCTTAGTGGGTAACTTTGGTTAATAAATACAATCCATAAAATAACCACTTACAACGGAATAATACAAATTGCTTTCAACAATTTTCATCTGAATAAGTTTGATTTTTATGATTCTAACATTATTATTTAATTTTCATCAAACAAACTAAGGTGCTTGTAGATAAAAAAATCAAATAGGTTCTAGGCGAAATTAAAAACAATACTTAATAATTTGGAATAAAATAGAATACTCGTAGTAAAAAGCACTAATAATTCCTATTATCAGAGATATTATAAAACTATATAATGTTGTCTGTAAACAAGAGGCCTGTAAATAACGATTAAATAATAGTACGTGTATGAGCAAAACAAAACTAATCGATATTTTCTATCTATGTAAATTTATAATAATGTATAGCAATCTATTGTCAATTGTTGAAGGATGTCAGAAGACCAATTTGTCGATAAAATTTGCACTTAAAATACTAAATATCAACTAATAACACTTCTCTCAAGTAATGTGGTGGTATCAGCAGGAAGACGGATGGTAAAAATCAACTTTCTATTGCAGCAAGATATAATGCGCTGAAAGATATGTGCAATTATCCAATCTGATACACATTATCATGAAATTACATATAAAGCTGAAATTGGCACTACTGAATTAAACTATTGCTCAAAATCGTCTGTATTTAAAAGTGCCGATGGGTAATTTACATAACTGAGTTTTAATCATCTGTTGGTTATGGTTAATGAAACAATCACGAAACGAAATAATTAATGAAATGAGATGAAAGTCATTTATTATAAAATAGTCTATTGTTCTTCATTATCACATAGGAGTATAAAGTTCCAGTAGCTCTCAAGACGGACAAGATATGCTCCAATATGGCAAGTTTGGGTTTATTTATTCGATCTGCTTGCTCCGATGTCCTTGATATGTCCTTGATATGGTTTTAAATTGTAAATTCTGTACTTGGTCATCAAGAACTTAAATTTATAAAACATCTCTTTACTAATAGCAATATGGGGAATATGACACAACAGAGTTGTATCTCTTACTGTAAAAGATGTGGTATATATATTTACCTCTATTCTCAATTTACTAGCATTATTAATTAAAAGGAAACTTAAATTTGTATATAAGTTGTATGTAGTTTATTTGAATTCTCCTTTTTATACGGCCTTAATACATGTAAGTTTCACTACGTATACAAGTTGTGTTCTAATATGCAAGGCTCTTAAGGGGCAAACCTGAATGTATAGACTATCTAACTGAACCCTTATTTCCAATTTAGAGCTTATAAAATATATCAGTTAAACGTTAAATGACTTTTCGTCTCAGCGGCTACGTGATTTTCCATTTTTTATTACTATGAAACATTAGATAAAGGAGATGTATTCAAGAAAGATATTATGTCGAATATATTCACACTTCAATATTGTTGGAGCGTGACTCATGTAGTTTCAACTAAGAATTCTGGATCATCATCGAGATATCCTACAATTTGTGTAACAACTTCAATCATCGAAATTACGAATGAGTTCTTGGTTTTTAGACTAATTAAACTTTGCAAAGATAGTACTGACTCTCCGACAAAAATTGTTTACACCTTCTTTTTGGAATATATTCTCAAAAGTCTTAATTAAGGTCTCATCTGTTACAAAGGTTTATTTATATCAATTTTCTCCCTATGTCAAGCTATTGGGCTATCAGCCTCTAACAATTTTGTAATAGAATGGTGCTGGGGCTAAGTACTAGGTCATCATTTTCGAGAGTTTTAGGCTCACAAGGATGAATTGACATCTAAACTTGGCTTGATCGGATCGTCTGTCACTTTATGTATACGTTAAAATCTCAATCCCTTGTTTCTAAAATAATCTTGTTACTACAGCTACATTTGTTTGGTATTATTTCGTTATAGATTCACAAACTAGAGTAGAATGGATACATACATATCTATTATGTATGATAATAAGTAATGTACTGTGATAATTGTAAACGATATAATGCAATATGTATTACTGCAGTAATTATTACAGAAGTTGAACCCTAATTGCAGGTATTGATATGTCAGCATTATTACAAACGTGCCATTTTAAAATATCAAATAATAGAGATTAAATATAAAAGTTAAATGTAAGCAAAATGGAAAATATTTTACTCTGTATGACAATTATTTCGCATTTTTCTAAAATTAAAGGATTGTATTTAAATTTCAATATACAATTTTATACTGAAAATAATATATTAAAAAAAAAGAGTCTAAAAATGAACAAAATTACTTTTAAGCATACCCTATTTTTGCTAGTCCTATACATTGTAGCACATACTGCTAAATGGTTCATTTCAAACTAAATAACTTAAATATAAATATTTGCTCCATCCTAATTGTTTATATGAAATTAATTGAAAGAGTACCCGTAGGCATCTCGTATATTTACTTATCTTTCGAACATATACTCGGGGAAGAACATAAAATTCTATTCAATGAACTGAGTCTAGTTTTATAAATATTCAGGAAAAAAATGTTTGTTCTTAGGGCTATGTATGGCGTAATACAAATTTTATATGGCGTAATATAAAATATGATCTACTCATTTGTATAATTGCATTTTAATTGCGAGTATAATAGAGCTTTATTTCACTAAAGGTATTTCATTTCAGTAACACTCACAGGTAATGTCCCACAAATAATTTATAAATACAGCATAAATACTCCAGAAGTAGTGTAAAACATTATATAATAATTGCATCAATAACTGGTTTTACGGGGTAGTACTGATTTGATCTAATTAATGTTATACATGCAATACTGTGTTTTATTTTCATTAAATCTTGTTACCTTTAGCATTATGTATACTCATGTTTTTCTCATGGAATACGGACAACATTGAATTCGTGAAATAAGACAAACAACTTTAAAATTAAAACGCTATAAATAAAATAAAATGACATTAAATGTCTACTACATATAACATCTTAACCTATTATTATATCCATATGTAAAATACAGAAAGTAATATATTATTGTTTTTGGATATAAAAATATTGAGCAATCGAAAAATGATATTACATGACTGGTTCCGTAGATTGAGATTAACCTATAATCGTTTGGCATTTCAATCAATTAATAATCATTCGCCTCAATTTTTGTGATTACGTTGTGCAATATAAGTGGTTTTTCCAGTAAATCCCCCGTAAAAATCCAGTAAATAAAAAAATCCAGTAAATTGTGTTTTTGGTCTACCATGTAAACAAATTAATTCTATCCTAAATTACTTTTCATTAGTAAATGCTTTCACGAAATAAATTTGTTGTAATGTTACAATAGTAGGATAATCCTAGTTAATACTGAATAACCTCGGAAATCTCAATACATATTTACATACGAATCATATATAAATAAATAGAAATTGAGAATGCGGACTTTTCGATTAGATATTCATCCAATACCATGGAATATTCAAACTCAGTCTTTAGAAAAGGCATAATATTAATTGAAAACAAATAATAATTTTGATAAACTGTGGAATAGCGTAATAGAATGGTGTATATTCAATTTTTAGTTAGTCAGAAAATTCTTTTTTAGTTGCTATGAGATAGTAAATATATTTGAAGAGTTTGTGAAACTATCATTGTCCATGGTACACAGTAGAGTAACCATAAATGCACACAGTATACGTTTTCTAGTCTTTTATTGATATTATAGATTGAAAAAAAATATGCAATGCAAAGTAGCTGTTACTTATATCTGCATATCTCAGGGTTATATAGCAAAGTGTCGAAGATATTTAACCATTAAATTTACCTTGGAAATAATATATGTATCATAAAATAATTTACTGCCAACAGTAACAGTAGTTTTATTAAGCATTCCTTCCTGTATTTAGAAGCTTTGTGATTATTATGATACAATTACTAAATAGTTTTTCTATTTTCTAAACTTAAATTAACGTTTAAATGAAAAATGATTCAACTTCAATATTTTCTCTTAGTTATTGTATACCTTAGAAGCAATAATTTAGAATGTAGTTTTTGAAACACCCCATAGCTTCCATCTATCATATCAATTGATTATGCGTCAACCGTTTTTCGTTATTATCACTTAGTAATATTCTAAAACCAAAATTTTTGACGAAATATAGAAGACTATAGTTAAATCGATGGAAATCTCCACAAACCGAGTAAATAAATCAGCGCTATTATATCATTTATTTCTATTTATTGTTAGTTAGGCCAAATGCAATTTTTTAAGTTATTAATACTACTATAATGGGTACTGTAATACCGTAGCTATTATTTTAAACGATTCCATTAAACACTTTCGATTGAAGTTATCTTAATTACATAAATATAAAATTCCGCTAATTATCTAGAAAGTTCATATTGACTTTAAGCTAGTGTGTCTCTTTAAGATCATCAGATGCTGTTGATATCCTGATTGAATCCTGGATAAAATCCACTTTCTTTTTTAATCCGCTGTTCTCAGTAATTCCACTTTATTTGCTTCCTTGTCCGCCTATAAGAGGTATTAACATATACAACGATGGTATTCTCTCATTCTGCTACATCGTGAATATTTCTGAATTTTTTATATATTGCCTAATATATTTTTATATTTTGTCTCATATTATTTATGAGATTTTAAAATTTATCGAGCTGAAATAAAAACAACTTTTATCATATTGATTTAACTTTTGATAGTTAGTATTTACATATTAATGCATTGTAAATTAGAACATGTTGTTTGTACATTAATAAATAATATTACAAATATCTTCTAACAGTAGCAAATATTTAGTTAGATATATTCTAAACTCTCCCGTCTCTTACAGAATAAAGAATTTATGAATATGAAGACAAAACGGTGCATCTAGAATGCATGGAACGACAAGTAATGTTGAGTAATACATTCATATAAATGTCAGCAAGATAAGTTTGTAGTGAATTTCCAAGATATTCAACCATGCACTAGATGATATAGGTATATACAGGTCCTTACGTGCTCCTTCGTCTTTATTTTTGCTCTGCTTTATGCTAGCTATTACTGTAGAAATATTAGAAATATTCGTTTGTACAAACATTATTTAATGTCATAAAATTCACATTTAAAAACATTAGAATGAAATACTAGCAAATGTGCTACTTTCTTGTTCCTATCTATCTACAGTTCTTAATATACTGCATGTGAAACACTAAAGTTTATCTGACTCAAATACACTCATGTATATAGGTGCTCTACTGTTTAAGTATGCATCAACACTAGCGTGAGTAGTAGTGAGAGTCTTTCGTACTATAGTAGTATATATTTTAGATTCATGAAATAAGAATCAGCAAGTGTTACGGAATTTATTTAGTAAATGATAAACGCCATTTGTAAAGAATGATATGTTACATCCGATAGTCATAAATGAAGTCAATGAAGCAAGTAGATGTAGTATACACAGATTTATAGAAGGTGTTTGATACTATTGGTCATGTAATAACTATTTCAAAATGGTCAAAATTTGGATTTTCTCATCTTCTTTTAGTATCTATATATCTTCCATATATCTACTTCTAGATTGGATATGTTCAAAAAGTCACTAATACATCCTGTCCTCTAATTTTTACATCATGTTTGACCAGTTTGATATAAACTATTCTAGTGACTTGGGCGAATAAATAAATAAATTATAAAAAATAAACACCATTTAGCTGCAATTAATTATTCATACCTTTATTTAAAAATTCTGAAAAGTATTGTTTCTCTAAGTCCGCGAGAAGTTTCTTAATGTTTTAAATCTAATATTTGTTATATAGTCTATACAGCTTTATAACATTTTTGAATTCTTAAAACAAATAAAATGAAAGCATCTGATCTAATTTATTGTTGAGGACATCTCTGATCATCTCTGAAATTATCTGAGCGTCATTAAGTGACATCTGGTGTGCCTCAAGGGCTCATATTGGGTCCATTATTATTTAATTTATACATTGGGTATTTTCAAAATGTATTATCATGTCAAGGCACGTCGGTAAGAATAGACTTATTATTTCCAACAAAATGAGGTTTCTACCGCTTATATGATAATTAATGGGGATTAAAGGTCCCTTGTAAAAATCTCAACAAAAGTATTGCTCACAATTAACTCAGCTAAATCTCAGGTGGTGTTCTTTGGTAGGACAACAGCTTGTAATAGTAATAATTAAAAATCTAATTGATATACGAGTACATGTTAATAATAATCGATTACAAATAACCGCAGTAGCAAGAAAGTGTCGTTTATACTTACATAGATTCTATTTTAAATTCTTCAATACAGCAATAGAAACGTTCGTTCTACTATAAATAAAATATAATTGTGTAAACCTTTTATCCTCCCGCATTCGAATTATGCAGATATTGTTTATGTGCATTCATGTTCATTCTCAAGTAAATTTGAAAATCAGCAAATTAAAAAAATTCAGAGTGCATTCAGAATACCTTTAGTATTGGCATTGTGGAAATTTGATCATATCTGAACCACATTTTCTACTCTAAAGTGGCTTAATGCAAAACAAACAAGAGACATGCACATCTACGGTTTTTTGCATAAAACAATTCAGAAGAGAATGCCACCATATTTATATAATAACATTTCGTATAGGTCTGACATCGACTATATTAATATTAGAAATAAATTTTCCCTGACTACTCCACTTCACAGGACGTCAGCATGTCAGAGTCCGTTTTCATATATTGCTCCTTGCTACTACAATAAAATCTCATCTAATATTAAAAACCTTTTTTCTTCGCAATTTAAGGAAAAAGTTAAACAGCAAATATTTCAAGATATTTTTAAATTTAACTAAGCATATTATTAAAAATTACAATTGAGAATGTTTCATATTTGTCAATCTTCCTTTTTTCCCTTCCCATGTTGCAAAATTGCTTACAACTTGATTTTATTCATATATTTTTTACTTTTTCTACGTAAACTGAAATCTATATGTGACTTAACACTTTTGTTCATTATATTAGACTTATTATTGTTTATTGCTGAATTATTGTTGAAATTATTTAATTATTTATTATTTACATCCTGTCGCATGCTTTATGCTTTAAAGCTTACTAATTGATCTATTTGATGGATTTTTATCTATATCATAGTATATATATATATATATATATATATATATATATATATATATATATATATATATATATATATATATATATATATATATATATATATATATATATATATATATATATATTAATTATAGCATTTATGTGATATTAATTTGTGACCCCAGGTTTAGCGAAAGAGTGCAATTAAGTTTCCCAGCTCTACCTTTTAAAACGAAATTCTATTCGGATATTCGGAATGTTATGAATATATATTTTATTTTTTGTTGTATTGTTTTCTTGCTAGTAAAAGCTATTTAGTATTATATTTGTTTTCTTAAAAGGCCTTAGAAATATTTTTATACTAAAATTACAGTTTTTAATACAGGATCGATAATACTGATTCCTAAACAACACTGTTGTAAATGACGTTTATATGTGCGATCTGTTAGTCCTTTGCGAATGAATATTTTATATCCAACTCCTTAATAATCACTAATGTTACCTCTGTTACACCTTGTTTACCTCCCTAATCAATAAATATTTTTTATAACGAGTGACAGTCACGATATATGACGATTTTCTATATCAACCCCATTAGCTACCTGCTTGATTGCTTACTAAATGATATGTAATGACCGAGGAACGTTAACTGAATTATTGTGATCATTGTAAAGAAACTGGCCCTATTCATTTAGTCATTAATTTTAAAAAGTGTCAAGAGTATATGCACATGGAATATACTGCAGTAATAAAGGAAATAGAGTTAATACCAATATCTCTGTTATGGGTATTAAAACACATCATACTTTATATAAATTAACGGTTAACATGATGGTTTAAATATATATAAAAAAAATTAACTATGCTCTCTAATAATCTACAGAAGGGTAGCAGTCAAAATCAGTAAAGTTTTGTAAAAAACATCACAGCTTTCCAATAATAAATTATACACAATTTGTAGTAAAGAAAGTTGGATCTCATTTAATTTTTTTTCTAAATTTTCTTATTGACCCTTGAAGTTCTGCTGTCCCTTGGTTATTCTAAATAACTCTCTGTTAATAAATGACTAACTAGTTTTGATTTCTGGCCGTTTGACTCTATTTGACTTCTATATCTGAATGTACGGGAAGTCAAAAAAGTTTTTAAAGTATTTTTATTTTAGAGTATTTATTGTATCTATGAAGATAATTTTCATTATCGATACTGCGAAGAGTATTGTATATTGTATACGTGTATATTGCATTGATCGAATCAATTCAATAATATTATAGATCGTCTTAATAGAACTGGTATTGATTTACTTATGCCACGACATACTATCACTTGAATCTGATGCCTGAAGATGATAGCATCTTTGTTATTTTTAACACCATGTATTTCATCAATTGTCATCAATTAATCCACCATTTTAACTAATGTGAAGTTCTATTTTAAGTTTTATAAGTTTTCTATTTTCAATAGAAAAAGACAGCTATAAATTTGATAGAAATAAAAGTATTTAAATAAGAAAACAGCATTTTCTGTAAATATATTTAATAAGTATAGGTTCATGTAGAGTAGTATAAATTTCTGTAAATTAAGTAATACTTAATTATTTAATTAAGCATTAAATAATCTGTAAGTTTCTGTAAATATGTTTAATAAGTATAGGTTCAGTAGATCATGAGGTCATCAGTCCTAAGACTGTTTGGACGCTAACTTCCTGCTTCTCCTATCTTGTGCTAACCTACGTATTTCGCTAATTGTGTTACAACCTACATCCCTTACTATTTGCGAGCAGTAGTCTAATCTAGGCCTACTTCTGCCTTTCCTCACTCCTATTTTTGCCTCCAAAATATCGTGGACTATTCCCCCATGTCTCAGCAAGTGGCCTACCATTCTATCTCTTCTCTTCTTTATGTTTTTCCACATACTTCTTTTCTCGCCGACTTTCTCTAACACTTCTTCGCTTCTAACCCTATCAGTCCACGGTATTTTCATAATTCTTCGGTAACATCACATCTCAAAAGCTTCTAATTTCTTCCTACTTGCTTCCCCTACCGTCCAGGTTTCACAACTGTATAGTGCCGTGCTCCATACATATGTTTTCAAAAATCTCTTTTTGTTTCTAAGTTTATTATCCCCGACCATAAAAGTGCTTCCTTTTTGTTAAAAGCTACTCGACCCTGCGCTATTCTTTGTTTTATATCTTTATCGCTTCTTCCATCCACATTTATTTTACTTCCTAAATAAGTGAAGTCTAACTTCCTCCAATCTTTCATTATTAATTTGTACTTTCGTGTTTGCTCTGCTCTCGCGCCCTCTGCACACTAACACTTTAGTTTTGTTTTCATTCACCCTCATTCCGTATTCCTCTATCAACACTGCCTCCATTTCGTTCAACGCTGATTCTAATTCCTCCTTACTAGATGCTAATACTGCTATATCATCCGCGAATCTCAGCATTTTTAGTTTCTGTCCCTGTACTTTAATCCCGAAATCCACTCTATCTTTTACCACATTAATCGCCTCTTCGATGTACAGATTAAAAATTAGTGGTGATTACTCCTTTCCTAATACCTACTTCCCTTCTTTCCCCTTCTACTGCTATAACAGCAATTTGCTCTTTGTATAGATTGTGTACAACTCTCCTATATCCATACTTCATTCCTGCGCTCTTTAGTATCTCGAATATTTTTCAGCCATTATGAAATAAAATTGTGGACCTCATTATCATTTAAAATAATGATGAAATGTGCCCAACAAAAGCGAGACCATATACCTAGGACGCTTCACAGACTTCTGTGCTACAATTGATGCATCTAATGGATATTATAAAATATATACAGATAGTTCTTAAAATTCTTAAATTTCAAACTGAATTTCCAAATTCGAGAGTTGAATGTACCTTTTCCGAGGGACAACACTTACATATACCTGGATGCTACAAAAAACAGCCTGCATCCATACCACAGAACTATATGCAGTAAACCAAATCATATGAAGCAAACTATATGCAATATGGCCATATGGTAGCAAGCTCTGAAGTACATAGACATTGGGGGAAATGAGTTGCATAATCATCTGAGCAAGTGTTTTACAAAATATATCAAAGGTATTTACAAGCAAGTTCGTGTGCAATCCATATTATCACTTTGTTATTGATTAGGAATACTGAGGACTATAATTGTTTGGACGTCAAGCTATAATAGTATTCACAGAGATGAAGTAGTGGACAACGAGCGAAAGCGGATAACAATGGTTAAATTAACAAATGTTTATATATTAGTGGATAACAGACAACTTATGTGTATAGAATGCAATGAAATACTAATAGTAAAATACACACTTATGGACTGCCTGAGATATGGCAACTGCCGCAGAGTACTGAGGATTCCTGACCAGCTTGACATGTCTGGGTGAATCATTCTAACTTAGGTTAGGTACATTAGGATGTTTAAGAAGCGTTAACAATCTCCAAAATATATAGGATTATTTAAAACTGTACCAGCAGATGTCGCTGTTAGTGTGGATTGTATAGAAGAAATAGCTGAAAATATAACTCACTTTGAAATTGTAGAATATCTCATACCGGCGCTGGTTTAATTCTCTAGTAGGCAAATGAGTTTAACTATGCGTTTAAGTTAAATACATCCACTGAATAAATCGCGAATATTTAACAACCTACTACCACCGACTCACTAAGTAATAAGCTTCGTGAAAAACAGCCAGGCTGTTACAAGTCAACAAAAAATCTTCAGCAACAAATTCCCCTAATTTATATTTCAGTATACTTCAAGTCAGTAAAATATGCCTATTACGATGCACTGTAATAACACTATTAAAAACTACAGACTATGATTTCACCCTTTTTGCATGGTCGTCAGTATACTCAACAATAAATTAATACCTACCTACTTTCGTAAATCAAATAATTGATTTACTAATAATTGATTTACTAATAATTGATTTACTAATCTAACTCAATTTAATAATGATTATATCAGCAATAATGAACTAGAATACATACCCGTCGATTGTTAAAATAGCGGGCTTCCAAGAGTTAAACGTATTAATAATTTACGTTTGAGTTAAATTCTAAATTTTATTTCAATATTGTTTCATAAGAAAATATTTTTAGATAAATAAATTTAAATATGGTTTGTTAAGTCTCGAAAGCTAGCATAATAAATACGTAAATCTTTAGACATATACAGAGTTTATATCCACTTTACTTACTTAATTTAATAATATATTCTATCATTATTTAATGTTAGTTTCCACCCGCCACAAGTCTGTCATCGACCTGAACCTAATACGATGCCTTGGTATGGAAATTTACTTATAATAAAGGTAGACCATATTATTTGTGAAGTATATATAATTTATTATTATTTAATACCCGAAACAAAAATTATTGTAATTCATTTGAAAAAATATATATATTATATAAGTCAATATATCACAGTTATCGCAACATTTATTTTATATATCATAGTTTGTTTGCCTTCACATTTTACTTTATTAACATCAAGTTCTTTGTTTCAGGTAAGTTTCGAATATATCGAAGGAATTACACAGTTTATTGGTAAGTTAGGTAAGGGTAGAGTTTTATATAAAGTCGGAAGCGTAAGATATAATGAAATAATACTCGTACAATTGGGTTTATACATCATTAAGCAGAGATGGTCAGTTTATTAATTCACAGAAGATCCATTCATTTTACCCAATTTTGCTTTCGATAAATTGTGATTCTTGAAACAAGTTTTACACTGATGAATCTATCTTGACGAGTCCATTATATTGTGTATAAGGAATGTTGTTGTAGTCCTATTTCATCTGTAATAAAATATGTGTTATAAATACCATAGTTATTAGTAAATAGTTTCATACTTTTGTGCTTTTTATAAAACTATAGCACATACTTAAAAATAAGAATAAACCGATTGTCGCGAGATTAATTAAGAACTCGAAAGCCTTGGTAGATGCTTATGATAAGCAAGTAATAATATAATATAAAGTACACCTATATATGAGTCTATTAGAATTTTTTTATATGGTTGGTTTTTATGTTTTTAAGAAAATGAAACCCGAGAAAACTTCTCACATAATCAATTAGTAACTTTTCGGATATACAAATTAAAGCAAGTATCTATGCAATTACCACATTAATTGATGGCTATTAACATAGAAGACTTTAAGTTAATAATAGGCATCAATAGCAAGTCTTAGTGTCAGTAAAATTATTTTATATATTTTCATAGATTATGGCGAATGCGCAAGGTTTAAATACTTTATTGCAAGGATAGATAACTTCTAAAAGTTAATTTTTAGATTTTGTTAACGATTTTTAATGTCGTCATAATTTTCAGTAACAAATTTCTTGGTTTTCTCATCTTAAAATGCCGTTAATAATCAGAATTCCATAGACATTTGTTTGGAATAAATGTTATAGTAAATAATTATAACTTATCGACTGTCAGTTAAATTAATTTTAACTAATAGACTTTAAAGACTAATGACTAATTTGAAATTTTTCAAATATATACCAGGCACTAAATATTATTTGCAGGAGCATTTTAATTAAGCTTATTTAACGTAAGTATATTGTCACAATTTTGACTTCGCTAGGTTTTGTTGAGGATAATACATGATTTATATAGAGAAAAACACAACACCTTAGTGGGAAGCAAAGTGTAAAAAGTATGTGTTCAACCTAATAAAATAAACAATTTAAAGTACTTATTAAATTAAAATAAAGTATAAATTATAATTTTAAAAGTTGCTTACTACGTGAGATAGCTGACTACTGACTCAATATATCATTTCAATTTGTTATGCTCTTTCTAAATATCTCGTTGGCAGTTCTCCTTTTATATCATTAGCTGTTGTCCTAATTTCACTTGTTATCACTATTAATATATAAATCAAAAGCATTATTCCTGATTATGCAATTTTGATTCTTCGGTTTCTTAAAAGAGATTTTAATTTAGCTATTTAATTTTGAATCAAATATTTTATTCCAGAAAATTGGGTACTTAATAAAATAATTACCTTTAATCCTAAAAAATACTCTTTTTCCATTCATGTGAGAATATTTTTCTGTTTAATAACTATTAATTCTCAAATCCAATCCATTTTGGGTTTACGATAATTTTGTATACTCATGCATTATTAAAGACAATTATATCATGCCTCTTTATGAGTTATAAAAATCCATATTTTATAAATCAATAAATGCACGTATGGATAAACAGTTAAATTAATATAGCTTAATTGAATGTGCTGCACCTGAATTTACAGTAAGTAATGAGTAATAAACAGATATTAGTAATTTATATATAAAGACACCTCTTCCACGTTTAATCTTAGTATCTGAAGAATACAAAGACACATATATTAATTATGGCAGAAGATGTTAATATAAAATTAAGAAAAGTATATATTTTATATTAATCTTTATAAATTTACTTAGACTACAGATTATATTATATAAAATTACGTGACTAACTACAAAATTAAAAGACTGTGCGCTATTTTCAAATGAAAGAAAAAATACGTTCTGTGGTGTATCTCCAAAATTTGTATTCCAAATTTTCTGTTCGGAATACAAATTTTGGAGATATACCACAGAACAGTTTGGCATTAATAAACAATATAAAATTAAGAAATAATGTAAATATAAGTAGAGAAGGTGTTAATGGACTCTTTAATTTGTTGGTTAGTAACAATGAGTCATTCGAGTAACTATATTTATTATGTTATTTGAGTGACATAAGACTACAAGTTGAGTATATGTCTTGTCCTCACAATTATTAATATCAGTACAGGGTATATATTTTATATTAACATTATTACATTCATCACACTACAGATTATATTACACAAAACTACGTTCCTCAAAGAGTGTGAGAAAAAATGAGATTAAAAGCAAATAATGAAAGAAAAAGTACGATCTAATGAAATTTGGAACACAAATTTTGGAGATACACCGCAGAATAGTTTGACATAAGTAAACAACTATATACTCTTTTGAAAATCTTTTTAACCCAAGATATGTATTGAATGTTGTCTTATAATAAAGTTACCAAGTAAATACTATCCATGTCAAGTAACATATACAAATTCTGAATTAAGAGATTTTAAAGAAAGGCGTCATGTACTATCAGTATCATAAAGAAACAATAACAATTTTCAGAAGTGCCACAAATAAGGGTGATTACATCATTCTACAAGTATCATAACTATGCTTCAAGTTTGTAGCATATTAATTTTTAATAAAGTTTATTAAATATAGCCATATCTTTTTTGAATATTGTAAATGACGGAACATAACACATTTAAGAACATTATTTACTTTTTATCAAAAATATTTGAGATAAAGGGAGGCAAAAAATGTATAATGACTTAAAAATATATTTTCTTTAAAAGAAAATTCTTGAAAAAAATTTCTTATTTCAGAACTTATTATTAATTTACTAACAGATATATTTCGTATTACCCCACATATAAACTAATACTCATATAACATATTTCACTTTATAATCGTTTGTCAAAACTAATGAAAGACACGGTACAAACAATAAAAAAACATATAAATGCTTATCGGAAACCAATTTAGACAAACTCGCTAAAATCCAAAGGAGAGATTTTGGAAAATAGAAAAACACGAAATGTGAAAATCCTCTGGTCGTCCAGAAATTATATAAATAGTAAACCGATACAAAGGAGACCCCATGGAAATGAGAAATCTATAAGTACAACGTCGAAGCAGTAGCACTGCATTGCGGTGGTTTTTTATACATTTGCGACATATATTTTTATGTAACTATTGGGAAAATTTCGATAATGTAAATGCCGGCACAATCCTAGCGCTTTTACAGACGGCCGCGTAAAATTTTCTGTTTCATTTTGTCATATTATATAAATCAAGTTATGGAGCTTCTAAAGCTTTATTTGTTTGGCCGATTTATTTATCGCAAAGGGAATAACGCATTTTTCATATGAAATCGTTTTTGTCCCATTCAACATATAACGTCTGGTATAACATGAAGCGATCTAATCATATTTAGTAATCCATTTTTAAAATTATGATTTATTTCTTTCAAACCCCAAAGTTAAGTAATTAGTATTTTCATATTTATACTTACCATTTACTAGAAAAAAAATGTTTACTGAAACAACATTATTGGTTTATTCTAACTAATTAAATGAATGCATAAAAATATCAAATCGGATTGACTGATTATACCATTATTAGACCAACGGCTATATATTGAATATAGTGTTTCATTGACCAATAATTACCATTACACTATTTCAAAGGAAATCAATAAAGCAATGCAGTAAATGTTTCAGTTCAATCATTTTAATTTTATTGTGAAAACCTGCTCAAAAAGTGCCTTCAGATCATATAACTTTACATTTCATCTTTTTAAGATTACACAGACGCAATAATAACAATTAATTCTTTAACATTAGATCATATAATTTTATATGTAACCATATACCATCATCTACCGGTAATAAAATTGTAACGAAGTTTATAATCTTGGGAAAATTAGAAATCAATATGTGAAAATACAAAATTCATCGTTCTATCATACTGATTGTCTTGTCCACGCAAGATGTCATCTAAGAAATTGAATTTAATTTGATAAAGAATATTAAATAAAGTATCTTTATTGAGATTCACATCTTACAAACAGGGACCAAGAATGCGATTATAAAGTGTTACAATAAAAGTTAAAGATTTGAATTGCGCGCCATTCTGGTTGTCTTGATTTGATAGGTCAATAATTGACAGATCGATAGGAGACAGATAGGGGTTAGTAAATATGGGGCGCTACATAATACAACAAAGTGTCCTTATTGTTAAACATTACTATTTAAATTGTGAGAGTTTTGTTGCTACGATTCGTAAAGTGCGTCCAATTTTCGGTAGAAATAATATTCCAAATTTATCAACTGTGAAGAGAAAAATTAAAAAATTCGAAAGTACTGGTTCAGTTATTGATCTGAAATATACAACACGAGCTCATAGTGGTCGTTCAGAACAAAATACTCGCGAGAATGTGGCCGAGAATCCGGGGACATCCATTCGTCATCATGCACAGGATATCTGAACAGCCACTCTTCACTGAAGAATTGCATCTCCATGCTTATAATGTCCAATTGACTCAAACAACTTCTGCCAACAGACCATGTACAGTGAAGACGTTTGACTTCTATATAATACACCTTATATATATATATATATATATATATATATATATATATATATATATGAACTATATATATATATATATATATATATATATATATATATATATATATATATATATATATATATATATATATATATATATATATATATATAGTTCACTAGACTACCATCGAATTACTTGTAAATTCTTGTATACATATAGATACTATTATATAGGACATAGATATTTTCTGGTTCTTATAATTACCTCCTATGTAGTTTTGAGGTTTCAATAAGGAACCTACAGGATTTTGTGTGGGTTTAAACTCAAAATAACAATGATTGTTGTGTGGGTTTAAACTCAAAATAACAATGATTGCATCCTTTAAATGAATGGGAGAACAGTATTACAGAATAAATACGGAAAGAAACATACGTCATTCGACGATTCATCAACCGAGTTTTAGTCAACCAAGTTGACATAATCAGATAGCGATTAAAACTGAGTTTTAAATATTTTCTCATGAAGCCAATTTAGTTGAAGAAATGTGGGTGTTTCAGTGTTTTGAAAACTGGTGTCGCATTTCTAATTAGTGGTGTTGCACAAATAATTCACGACGATGCTCTTCTGTTGTTCATGCATAATCCACCAATTCTGACCTCAGTAGGTTACCAAAAAAATATATATATCAGGTATATTTAGTTTCTCTTGGTTCACAATGTTATAATTTTTACAATTAGTCACTACCGTAGATACTACTTTAACAGCTGTGTGAGTATTTGTAGATATGTGGTAGTTCATACAACACAAAAGGCAATGCATGTCATAATGTACCTGATGCGTTAGTGACGACCACTGTTGCCACATTGCCAAAAATACTATAGAACTCAAGGAAATATCACAATACTAAGGTTATGTTATAAGTTTCTTTGGCATTGTGTATATATCAGTCAGCGTATGCAACAATCCGAATATTTATGGTGCTTGCGCTGGCTAGTACCAGGTACTTTTGTTCTCAAAAGAATAGTTTTCTTATTAACTTGTGGCTAAAACACTTTAGAAACCCAATAAACTCCAAGCAACTGATAACTTTAGCATCACGCATTACATATGTCAATTGCTGCCAATCTCAAAATTGACGCCAAATTTAAATTTCTATTGATTAAAAATTAATGACATTCTAAATTTAGTAGTAATGAGTTACGTCACGTGATGACGTGCATTGCTTTTTATTATGTATGAACTATATATTCTCTGAATTATCCATAACATTTTAAATGGTATATAAATGAATACTTATTATATGTAACTAATTTTCTCAAATAATACACACTTTACGTATATACAGAAATGCACATAATTTGAATGAGTGTATTTTATTTTAAGAGCTTTTTGAGGATCTATAAATCTCTGAATGTTATTCGAGGAAAAGTGAGCATGAAATCGATTATTAACTCCAGTTATGTATGAAATTGTTATTCGATGCGCGTAAATCAAGCTTTCTTGTTCCAAAAGAAATTTAAAAATTTCTAGGGCCGGAACCGGTATAACGACGATGTATCGCAAAGGGCTTCCGGCTGAATATTATTAAATCAAATCTCCATAAGTTGAATATTTATGCGCATTGCATTTTAAAATAGCTATATGCAGTTAAATGTTTCGATAGTGCAATATACAAATTGGAAAGCGGCCAAACAAAATACCCTAAGCCTTGCCTTTGTATAAAGTAGACAAGTGAACCACAGAGTGACAAATGTATGCGTTTATTTCTCTATTAAACGTTTAAACTCTGTGCAAACACTAGTTTGGTTTTAAGTGCTTCTATTTATTACGCAGTGTATAATTTAGCACCTTTAAAATTTACTTTAATTTGTTAAAATTGTTCACGATGAAAACGAAAAACCTTGAATTCGTTTCAACATAACTCAACTGAATAATATTACTTTTCTGTCGTGAAAAAATGCAATGCAATAATAATAATTACAATACGGTTAAATTTGTTTTAAATAATTTACAAAGTACCTACGCATCACAATATATGGGAGCGGCACATGAGAAATCTTTAGACAGCGGCACCTTCAATAAATTTGAATCTATCTGTATATACAAGTATTATGTAACTCATATACGGCCAGTATACATTGTCTTTCAATAGGGACGCCACATTTATCTTCGCCACAACTGTCCCACCGAGTCGACCGTTCAACGTTTGGTGGCCAAATTCGAGTCAACTGGTTTGATAAATAATCAGCCGAAACGCAAAGTCTGCTGAATACATCGCTGCTGTGCGTAAGAGTGTACGGGAAAACCTGAGGCAGTCAATTTCTCGTCGTTCACAAGAACTTGGTCTTCTTGGTTGGCGACTTCAACTTGACGAATTTTGCGTCGGGACATAGACCTGCACCCGTATAAAATCCAACTCATCCAAGAACTTAAGATAAACGACTATAGACAACGCCGTGTTTTCGCTGATTGGGCTCTGGAGCTCTCTCCCAAATTTTGCCAAAAAATCATCTTTAGCGACGAGGCTCATTTTTGGATGAACGGATATGTAAACAAACAAAATTTTTGGATTTTGGACGATACCAATGTACACGAGATTCACCAGCACCAAATGCATCTCGAGAAAGTCACTCTTTGGTGCGGATTTTAGTCTGGCAAAATCATGAGTTCGTACTCCTTCCAAACCGAAACTGGCATTGCCATAACCATCAACGGCGAGCGGTATAAATCGCTGAGAAGCAACTTCTTCTGGCCTAAGCTGAATGATACGGATATCGACGACATGTGGTTCCAACAGGGCGACGCTACATGCCACACATCGCATGCCACGATGGACATTCTGTACGAGCGATTTAAGGACATGGTTATATCGCGCAGCGGTGACATGAACTGGCCACCGAGGTCATGCGATTTAACGCCATTAAACTTCTTCCTGTCGCGCTGTCTTAAATCGCAGGTTTATGCGAATAAACCACAAACAATTGATGCCCTCAAAGTCAACATAACGAATGCCATACCGCAAATTCAGCCAGATTTGTGCGACAAAGTCATCGAAAATTAGACCTCCCTAATATGTGCCACCAAGTAAAGCCACGGCAGATATTTCAACGACATTATATTCAATACTTAATGCCATACAATATTCTTTCGAACAAAAATGAATGAGTTGATATCTCATACACAACTTGTTTTACTTACGTTTAAAAATCGAACGTCCTTATTGAAAGAGAAGAATATATGATGAAACTAAGATTGAAAGATGAAACGAAGAAGAAGATGAAACTAATTGGTATTTCAATACGAACTGACTCCCTTAAATTGTCCGCCATTTGCACAGAGCTAGAAGTATAATATGAGGTTAGGTATACTTATTGTAGAGATACAGGACAGTAATCATGAAACATATATAGAACAAGTAGATATCGTGAGAACTTGTTTCCATAAAGTCATGATTCATATGCAATTGTGCGGCGAAATTTACGTGTAAATTTTGGACGTATGTAATCCTGTGCCCACAATCAATACCATTAAGGCTTTTGAAGAAATTTTGAAAAAGTGGTTAGTGGTTGATTTTAAACAAACCAACTACTCTACCTTTGCATAATGGTCGCTCTGACGATAGTTTTGCTATTGTGAACCTAAACCTACTGGAAAACTGGAGAGCTTCTTGTTGACAAAAGCGCAGTGAACCAAACCCGATCTCGTACCCAGAAACTCAACACCGCAACGCTGTCTTGAAGCGAATATATATATATATATATATATATATATATATATATATATATAAAATAAAGAAATAACCGAAGTAAAAATGAACCTCGTCTCTTAAAATGATTTTGTTGAAAGAAACAGGATAAACTGTTAACATAACTGTTAATTGAAGTTGTTGAATCAACTGTACTTCAATCAACTTCAATGAACAGTTATGTTAACAGTTAATCTTGTTTCTTTCAACAAAATCATTTTAAGAGACGAGGTTCATTTTTACTTCGATTATTTCTTATAAGCAAAACTCCCGAGTTTGGGGAGCTGAAAATCCTCATGCGGTTAAAAATAGCTTACTGTTTGATTTGGGGTACCTGAAAAATGTTACTGTTTGGTATTCCTTTTAGGCAGGTGGTGTTTTCGGACTCGTACATTTTCGAAAATGTGGAGAGAATTGTGTTACTATAGATGGATACCGTTATCGTGACAGTAAACTTTCTTTGGGATATCTTTCATTAAAAGTCAAGTCTACGATGTTAAGCCTGCAACGATTCCTAACCTTAAACGTATTTTACGACGCGTTATTGGTGAAGTGTAGAAAGATTTATGTATGAAAGCCATGAGAAAAATGGCCTCTTACAGAAATAAGCGAAGTGGACATTTCAGTTATATTATATTCTACATATAACTTTATCAAATTTAAAATCAAAAATATTCTTAACCATTTTTATTTCATTTAATTAAAACTACTCGACTACTGAAATACCCTTTGGTTTCTTACTGTTAGAATAAATATCACAAATAATTTTATATTAGCCTTTACCTCATATACAGGGTGTCCGAAAAATTCACCGACAGCGCTTGGCTGTATATTCATGATGATAAATAAATAATATTAACGAAATATAAGCTTAATAACAACATTTTAGTTTCCGAGTAATAGGATTTCTTTGTCCAAAATAAATATTTAATTAATAACTCCATTATCCTTTCACCGATCAGGTTGAAATTTGGAATAATTATTTGGATCAGTAAGACCTATTATTTCTCAAAATATCAGTCACACCGATATATTGGGTGATAGTTTCCTCGGCGTATCTCCCTCTCTTAGTGGTCAGAACTTCTACCGTAGTCGTATTTCTTTTAAATGGATAGCAACAGCGAAAAGGCCCTTCTACTCTAAAAAAATGTCTATTGAGAAAATCGCCTACAGATAACTATTCTTGAGGAAAATTACCATTTACAAGTCTGATTGCTTCGCTTTGTGATATGAGTACCACGAATTAAAAACTTTAGATCGTATTTATTTATCATCGTGAATATACAGTTAAACGTTGTCGGTGAAATTTTCGGACATCCTGTATATAATATTGAGCTTATATGAGTAAGAAAATAATTAGTTTAGAAGCCCGAGGTACACAGTTTTTTTCATTTCTGGTATAACGACTCTCTTGCAGATTATGCACGTTGGAATTTCTCAGGGGAAGTTCGTGCTTTGCACCCTGAACCTGTCACTGTCGGATTTGTTAGGGTTTGTGAATTCACACTATGATGCGGTGGGATGTTCCCAGAGACGGACGGACGAGTGGTTACATATAGGCGAAATATATAAAGCCCATTCAGACCTCGCAAGCTAAATATTTTTCTTTTATATTACCATGCTTGCTTCTTATATATTAGACTTACATTTTACAATGTTTGAATAATATTTCACCAGATATAGTATTATAACCAGAACAATTAACTATATATGGTTATTAAAATTACAAAGGAGTGTGGTAAAATCGTAACTAGATATAATATAATTTTGCTATAACGTACTATAATAAATTACACTAGGCACAAAAATGTAAAAAATCCTAAATTTTTAAGTGATCTTCAAAAGGCTGTAACTTGGAGAAAAATAGTTGCAGAGCAAGTTTAAAAAAATAAAATCTAAGCTCCAGGTTTATAATTTTCAGATCTTGAGTTAATTTTTTTTACCCGTAGTAGTTTTTGAGTAAACTTAATAATACCATGGGAAGACATTTTCCAAGTTTTTCTTTGACTTTCAAAAGGTCCGCGGACTTCAATAAATTTTGTTTCAGTGATTTTATCATATTTTAGATAATTTGATCTTATTTAATTTGAGTGGTCTAAGAGCCTTCTGCTATAATTTTTCACTGAGTTATTGTCGGCGTCGTTCAAAACAAAAAAGTCAATTTTGAATTTTGGTAATTAATTACTCGGGCAATAATGATCGTTCAGGAAATTCAAGTAGTATTTTGAAAGTTTCAAAATATTATTTATAAGATGTAGTTATTGGTTTTTGATAAAAAAAATTTTTCGGTACGAGAATGTTGATTGAAGACGGGATAAACCATTGCTAATTTAGGGAAATTCGCTTAACTCGACATAACTTTGCATGGTTAGACAAATTATCTCAAAGAATCCCTGAAAATTTCAAAGCGCTGCGATTTTTTTTCACTGTGTTCGGAATGATTGAATTTGTCGCTTCTGCTAAAAATCAATTTAAGTATTAATTTTTCACTTTTTATTCATTTATTGAGGTTAAAAATGTTTTTTTAACAGTAATACATATTTATTTATCAAAAAATGTTAATTATTGTAAGAAAAATAATTTTCTCTACGATCATTATTTCAGCGAAAAATCATCATAAAGGGCTTTTAGACCACTCAAATTAAAAAGAATAAAATTATCTAAAAAAGAATTATGACGAGATCACTGAAGAAAATGTATTGAAGTCCGTGGACCTTTTGAAAGGCAAACAAAAATTTGAATTTTTTCCCGATGGCTTTCTTATGATTACTCAGAAACTACTGAAGATAAAAAATGTTGAACCCAAGATCCGAAAATTAGAAATTTGAAGCTTCAATTTCCTTTTCTAAAATTGCTCTGCGGTTATTTTTCTCCAAGATACAGCCCTTTGAAAATCACCTAAAAATTTAGGATTTCTTTACCTCCCTTAATCTTGGTGCCTAGTGTATTTCAAAACAAACTAAAAGCGAATTATGATTTACCTAACTTTCCTAGCAGTTTCTCTACTGGGCGTTTAAAGGGTTGAAGGATGGAATGGTAAAAAAAAAAGGAAGAAGCAATGGAAATATAATTCTATTCTCTGTTACTACTTTTTTAGATAAATCTTTTCTATTAACAAAACTAAACTTAATTGATAACTACTGTTAGTGCCATCTATAAATAAGTAACCTTTTCTCATATTCCAAACGAAATAATTATCCATTTTCAAATAACAGAATGACACACAAATCCCACTCTATATAATAGGGGTGGCCTAAACAGAGTATAATAGCGGGGTTCTACCTTATCTTAAAAAAATATATTACAGGCGGGGGTATACTTCCCATACCTCATAATTATTTTGATTTTCTACGAAAACTTACTGAAGTTACTTGAAAATTTACATTCCTTCTACTATTACAGTTTTCCATATATAAAGATATTAGTCACGATTGATAATACTTTATCTAATGAAGCAATGGTACAACGAATATGTGCAATCAACTAACATCATCTACTTTTTTTATATATTAGTATGGTAATGGAATAAATGAATGAATAATGTTGTCTTAGGCAGAATCAACGTGAGAAGGCATTAATCGCCCGGGACATAATTCAAACAAATGTTCTTTTAACCCAACCTTCATTCCCGTTCGTGTATATAAAATGATTGTAATACCTCTGGAACATTAATTTTCAGAACACGTATCAAACTAAGCATTATAAATAGGTATAGAAATCCTCTGTTAAATTTGGCTGAAATTAAAATGTCTGCTTTAAACGAATCTCGGCCATTAATAGTAAGGTGCCATTGGCGTTCCGCACTCAGTTTTATGGATTATTTTAAAGCTGAAGGAATTAACGAGATGAGAAAGGCTGGCGTCTCTCGTCTGTACCAGTTACCATAGGTATCGCTTTGTCGTTTAATAATACATAAAACTTTATAGAAATCGAATTCTTTCCCCGTATTACTAACGAATAGATTGATGATACGTTAATATCAGAAATCAGAGGTTTAGTTAACTATTAATGATTACTTCAAATAAATTGGACACTAAGTTTGCAAAACGGGAAGACTGGCAGTTTTTTTGGCAGAATTTGGCAGAATTTTATTATTTTGAAAACTGTAACCTTAACTGGAATATGTTACAGTATTAAGCTTAAAAAAAGTTTATAATTTAACTGTATAAAAAAAAATTTCGTTTTCTTATTTTTCAATTACACAAAGACAGCAGATCTAACCTATTGCTAAAACGTAGTTTCTCATTTTCAAGCATCATATCAATGTATTTTTTTTTTTGACTACATAATATTGTTAAACCACGTCTGTAATTACTAAGTTGACATTTTGCCTCCTACTTTGGAGTCATTTTTCAAGACGTAGGGAATTAAGGAGTGAAGGATTATAGGGAATGATATGTAACTTTGCCGCCGAGGTCCCAATATGCCTACTCCCCACAGCTTGCTACTAGTTCTTACCCAGGCCTCAATTTACCTACTCCTTGGTTCGAAATTTAGGAAGGAATTTTGTTTGTTATTAGGGAGGGTTTGTAACTTACCGCCGGGGCCTCAACCTGTCTACTCCCCAGAGCTTATTACTAGTTCTTGCCGAGGCCTCAATCTGCCTACTCGTCGGTTCGAACTGTCCATAGTTCAATATACTTAGGAACTATTTAGACTTTGAGCCACCCAACAATTTTTATCGCGAATTACAGAACTCTCATCTTCTCCTAAAAATTTAATTTAGCTTGGATTATTGTCTTAAACCTCCTATTACATTTTCCACAATACTACATATTTCCACTTTTTATATAGAAATATTTGATATCTACTTCTAGGGCTTGTTAAATAATTATTTTCGAAAATGTATTCTATAACATCTTATTAGATTCTATAACTTGGTATAATGTTTATAAGAAAGATCTTTTAGCCATATACTTTTGTGTTTAAAACTGCCTCTCAGCATAATATTTAAATAACAAGTACTTTCCGTGAGTTTCATATTTTATAATTAACTTGATAGTTTATGTATGTATACTTTTGTCTTTTTAAGCCATAATTTAAATAATATAAAAGATATTTATCAAGAAATTTAAGTTATATATATATATATATATATATATATATATATATATATATATATATATATATATATATATATATATATATATTATATATATATATATATATATATATATATATATATATATATATATATATATATATATATATTTTATATGCACGAAAGCATATAATGATTTTTAAAAACAATTTTTATTCTAATTTAATTTATTTTTAAAGTTTTATTTGATCTTTACATTATAAAATTTAAATGGTTCATAACGTCGTGTTATGACCGCGACTGAGCGAGTATGTTACTACAATACTACAGTTATGTTTCAGTTATGCTTCAGTTATGCTTCAGTACTGATGCGACCACTTGCTGTCGTATTTATTAATTCACAAGTGCTGACACAAGTCAGGTGATTTACTAGAAAAAGAAGTTATTAACTTTCAGCAAGTAATCACGATCGTGACTTTAAAATATTATACGTTACAGATAGAGCACGAAGTGGTCTCAAAGCTGTAACGCAAGAGGAGATTACAATGGTTCTTATCTGAACATATTAAGTTACTGCAACAAAATATAAGGGTAAATGAAGGTGAAGTTTAACAATTCTAAGTACAATGGATAATTTTGATATAACAACTCCCCTTTTATATAAAAAGTTGGTGTTATACAGCAACTTTTAATGTATACAATAATAGTTAAATACAATAATGGTTAAATACAATAATGGTTAAATATAAAATTGCAAGGTTTGCAAGGGTAAAATCACTGAATGTGAGTAAGTTTGAACACTAAAGCGTTTTTTGATTAGAACACAAAAGTTTTTCACTTTTCACTAAAATGTCAGTTCAATTCGATGTCTTCTGCTTGTACATCTTCTGGTCTGATGGAAGGTCGTCTTCTTGGTAGTATACTTCTAAAGGATTTGATTCTTTTGCCTAGTCCTGGATGAGGTGGTGGAGAATTTGAGGATACTTCGATTGCAAGTCGTCTTTTTCTGCGACATTTGCAGCAAATGAATAGAATAATAAGGGCAATGATTAAGGTAATTGTAAAATAAACAAACCAGGATATATGTTTGGATACGAAAGGTTCATTGATTAAGTCGTCTAATTGTCTTGAATATTCGTCCAGCTTATGTCTGGCGATGTCCAGGTCTTCTGTGTTGAGATTATTTAACTTCAAGGGCTTTAGGTTTGGAATTTTGAGATCGTCGGGTATTCCTTCGCAACAGTTGAAAGGAATTTTGATTGATTGAATTTCAATGTTGATTTCGGAGAAGTCCTTTTGGTCTGCCTGTACTTTTGTTGCTCCTATAAATGCGTTGCATTCAGGTTGTAATATCAGAACCAAATTTTTGTAGATCAATTCAGTTTTTGAATTTCGGTTCTTGCAGTTGATGGTGATTGACAGTGGTTCGGAATTTATAACTAACCATGTGTTTGTAGTTAATTTCTGTACCTTATATCCTTTTGCAAAGATGAGTGACGTCTGACAGTTTTCTGGCAGGCTTTTGAGGTTTTTGAGAATTTGGGCTTCACAAAGGGCATTGCTGTCGATTGGATATGCGAACAAATCGGGACATATTAAAGTTTTGTGCATAAGTGTTGTACATTCATGTGTGTCGGTGATTGGAATGTACATAAGAGAATCGTCATCTCTCGCGATATATTTTTGTGAGGTTGAGAGAATGTGATACAAACCAGTTCTATTATCTAAAATTGGAATTGGAAAAAGTCTAAAAATTCTAAACGTTTCATGATCGACTAATGGGATCTTTAAAACAAATACTAAATCTGAGTCTGTTTGAAAAGCTTCTAATTCCATGATGTCCAGATATTTCGCAACATTTTGAATTCGAGTATCTAGAGGTAAATTGTTTTGATGCAAATTATGTGCAATTTCTTGTAGTGACAAGATTAGTTTTTCAGGTGAGATTATTGAAGTGTGAATGATTTTTGATCGAGCAAAGGTGATTGAATTCAGTATGTTATCCAATTCATTTTCAATGTATAAATAGGTTTCCATAAGGAGTTCGCATTTGTCTAGGAATTTTAAAGCGAGTCTAATTATTTTTATTTCGTTATTTGTGCGACGAATCGTATCTGAGATTAATTTCAGATCATTGTTAAACGTCATTTCGTCAAACTGTAACTTTTGGATTGTTGTGTTAAAATTCTTGATAACAGATGTCGTTACGGAAATTTGATTCTTAAGTAAATTTTCAATCTGATGTTCGTCTTTTAATAATTTATTTATACTATCCGTATAGTATTGACCGTCTTCTGCATCTAAGTTTCCGGTGATTGCTTTAAAAATTGAACCAATACCATTTATAATTCCACGTTTATGTCGTGTTCTAGTAATGTCATAATTAAGAGATTCGAATTTTTCTCGAATTGTTCTTGAAACTTGGGTTAGTAAACTAACGTGAGTTTTTACTTCTCCTTTAAATAATTCCATGTTTTCATAATTTTCATGTATTGAATATAAAAGTCTGTCAAGTAGTCTTTCGTTTTGGTCAAAAGTAATTTTTATGTCTGTTATGTTTTTATGTACTAAGAGTGTCCATTTTTTATTAGTAACAACGAGGTTGTTTTCTTCATGATAGTAAATTCCTATCGTATTGTCTATTGATTTTATTTTGTATTGGGATCGTACTGTTTGTACTGCTGATCCGACCAGCAGGAGAAACCTGAAAATAATTTTAATTTTCATTTTCGAAATACGGTTTCAACCTATCGAAGTTTACTTTACTGTTTTGATTTGTTTCTGGATTGAAAAGAATAGCTGAATTTTGAAAGATTTCCTTTATTTCAAAAGGGCCATTAAATTTGTTGCCTAGTTTATTTTTAATTTGGGATTCTTTCACATAGACTTTATCGCCTATTGAGTATTGATGTGTTTTTTGGGATACGTGTTTGTCAAATCTTTGTTTGGCTTTTTCTTTTTGTAAATTTGTACGAGTTCTAGCAATTTTGTAATAGTGTGATATTTTGTTGTTCAGATCACGAATATATTTGGTAATTAATTGTTCTTGATTATACAAGGTTTCGGGAGGTCTACTTTGGGTATGACCAAAGACTAGTTCATAGGGGGTAAATCCGTGGGTTTTATTTACTGAATTATTATAGCAAATTACTGCATACGGGGTGATTGATAATGGGTGTTCGTTCGGATTTTCGGATTTGTTAGCTCTTATCATTTCTAATATGGTTGCATGAAAACGTTCTAGTGAACCGTTTGATTGCGGGTGATTTACGCTAGAGAAGGTTAATTTGATATTGTAAAGGGTACAAAGGTCCTTAACAAGATTGTTATTGAATTCTTTTCCATAATCACAATGGATTCTGATCGGTGTTCCATAATGTTGGAAATACAATAAAAGTGTATTGACTATCGATTTTGCGGATTTGTATACGATTGGGTAAGCTTGTGTGAACTTTGTAAGTTCATCTCGAATGGTTAACAAATAATTTCTTGTGGGAATTTCCAAAACATCTACGTTAATTCGTTCAAATGGTGATCGGGGTGTTTCCGTTATGACAAGTGGATTGTCTAGATTTTTTCTCAAGATTTTTGTCTTTTGACAAGTTTCACATTGTTTTATGAAATTTTCTACGTCTTTCGTGAGTCCTGTCCAATTGTATCTGTTTTTAATTCTGCGTATTGTCTCATTGATACCTCGGTGAAGATTTGCTTTACCTGGGTGGTTTTGATCGATTATGATTGGAATTTGTTCTTTGTCAGGGTTTTCAACTAAATTTTGACATATTGTAAGATTTAAATCTTTGTCAGAAAAGATGAAAGATAGAATTTCTAAGCTTGCGAATTCTAAATTGTTTTTCACAAAATAAGTTTTTTCTGAGTCGAAAACATGTTGATCTCGATAAAGAGTGATAAATAAAGTTTCGATTACATTTTCAGGATTGAAAGGTAATGGAATGATGTAATATTTCCTATTTTTGACTGTTTTACTGGAAACAATGTTGATTTTATTGTTACAAAAATTTGGATTTTCTTCAAAGATGTCATCTATTATTTTGTAATGAAGATCGGTTAATTTGTTTTGAATGAAAAATGTTATTATGTCTTTATGACTTTTGTCTAGGAGTTGATTGTTGGTAAAACTTAATTTTGAATAGTCAATTAATGATGTTGTTTTGTAAAGATTAATAAATCGTTCGAATTCATTTACAATGGTTTCAGGGGCGATTTCTGTATCGTCCGTGTCCTCGGAGTCTGAATTTGCAGATAGAATTTTGTTTTCAAATTGTATACATTTTTGGAAATGATTTATTTTGATACGGCTAAGTGCGTCAGCATTTTTGTTTATTTTTCTGTAATCGACTACGACGCGCCATTTCTGTTTTCCAGAAGCGTCAATTTTTTTTGGGACAACCCATACTGGGGATGACCAGGGCGAAATAGAGGGTCTAATTATACCTTGTTTTAACATCTTATTGACCTGTGTTTTTACTTCCTCTTTATGGACATACGGGTATCGATAAGATTTCGTAAATATCGGCTTTGAATTACCGGTGTCGATTGAATGTTTTATTTCGTTAGCGAATGTAAGATTGTCGCCTTCAAGATAAAATATATCGGAATACTCTAAACAAAGTTCGGTAATTAGTTCTTGTTCCTTTGTGTTTAAATGGTCTAATCTTAGTTGGTTTCGAATTTCAAATGTGCGGTCGACTACTGGGTCATTGAATGTTTCTGAATTTTGATTACTGTTGTAAATATTTGAGTTTAATAACATTGAACTGTTTATTGGTTCTAAATTTAGATTTGAAAAGTCAATGAGTTTTGGTATGGCATTTGCGCTTATTACAGATGTACAAAATTCACCTTTGTTGTTAATGTGTACGAGTGCGTTAGGTAAACGTACTTTTTCTATCTCCTGAGCTGAAAGAATTGCGTCAGTGTTGAAAAGATTACAACGAAATTTGAATATTTGTTCGATACGAGGGGCGATTGCAATTTTGTTCGAAATTTTCGGAATGTTTTTTGAATGTTGAAAATTTGTTGGACTGTTTTTAGGAATTTGGTCTGATAATTTGTCGGTTACTTTAAATAAAGGAACTGTTTTGAAATTAGTTATTAATTGCATGTTTTTGATGTCTATAATGCATTCGTAATGTTCTAAAAAGTCTGAGCCTAATAATCCGTCGAATTCTATGTCGATGTCGTGTACATAAACTTTGTGAGGACTAAAATCGTCAAAAGGAATTAAACATGATTCTGTTATTAATAATTTTTGGTCAGTAATACCTTGAATTGAAATATTTTCGGGGAAACGATCAGTGTAATTTTGGCAAGTTTTTCTTTTAAAAATCGAAAGTCCAGCGCCTGAATCAATTAAAATTTTAAAAGTATTTGTAGCATCCTTGATGTAGTACAAATTTTTTGAATTCACTGTTAATAATGCGCTTAAAGGAATTTTTGTTGGCGATTGTTTGCTTGTTCTTGTTGGTTTAAATTTAAGGTTCTCATTTGTGATTCGATTTCCACACAAATGTCCGAAGTTTGTGTTTGATCCGGTAGTTTGTCTAAAGTTTGGGGATCGTGAAAATTTTGATAACGGTAAGGGTTTTCAAAGTCATTCGTTTCGAAATTTTCGGTTTGATAGTTATTGTCATTGTCATAATAGGTTTCGTCTTGATGTTCATATTGGTTGTCATAAACAGGTTGATAATCAGTATTATCATAGTAATTTGGATTGTAGTTTTGGTCTTGATGAACAGTATCATCATAAGTAAAATCGTTTTGTTCATGATAGAAATTTTCGTTCGTGTTTACATGATGTGTTGTATTATTATTGTTATTATAATTCGAGTTAGGACGAATTACATTTGGTCTCTGAAAATTGGGGTTAGGCTTTATCGTGGAAGGTCTATTTTGAGGGTTGGTTTGTGAAGTACCTTGGTTTTGTGGTCTGGCTTGAAAATTTTGATTTTGGTTTTGGAAAGGTCTTTGAAAGTTTTGATTCGAAGTTGATGGTTGTAAATTATTGTAATTTGGCTGAAAAGGTCTCGAAAAATTCTGAAATTGAGATGGATACATATTTTGTTGAGGCTTTGCTCTACATTCGACAGTAGAATGTCCTGAGCGTTTACAATAATTACATATTTTCTTTGAATTTAAATTCTGATTTTGTTGAAAAGGTTTTTGTGAAAAATT
The DNA here is from genome assembly GCA_037954035.1 of Rosalia funebris. NCBI lineage: Eukaryota > Metazoa > Arthropoda > Insecta > Coleoptera > Cerambycidae > Rosalia > Rosalia funebris. The sequence continues at coordinate 7,035,649 of JAZFAV010000032.1, forward strand.
TTGATTTGGTTTTTGTTGGCGTTTTTGAGATTCAAAGTACGAAAGTTGTAACTCTCGCTTTATTCTAGCTGTTGCGGCTAGCATATTAGCTGGGTTACTTGCGCGAACTATAGATCCAATTTTTGAGTCTAAGCCAGTTAGTAAAGTGTTTAGTGTCATAGTCTCTATTAAGTTTGATTGAGCACTTTTCTGTTCCGCTGTTAAATTTGTTTTTTGAACTGCCGCGTGCATTTTTGCATTGTGTGTCTGCAAACGCGATATAAAATTCAATGCAGATTCATTACTTTGTTGTGATAGACGTTGAAGGTCCTGTATTAAGGATGTTAAATCTCTAGAGTCACCAAAATGTGTCTCTAAAAGTGTTTTTATTTCTTCCCATGTGGAAGGATTGCGCTAATTTACAAGCTCGGCTGCTTTTAATTTTAATTTATTTTTGACGTGTAACGTAAGCAATAATTTTTGATTGCCTACGGCCATACTGAATCCAGTCATTACTGCATTCAAAAATGTTTGTAAAAATATTTGATTACCATCGTATTCAGGAATGATGGAAAATATCTCGGACAGCTTATAAGGTTCGACTGTCTCATTTTGTTGTTCATCGTTAGATAATGGTGCCGGTGGTGGCATTTTGAATTTGATTATTATTAAAACTTGATAAAATAGTAAATGAAATTAAATATGGTAGTTTGTTTTTTAACAAACTGGTCTGTATTCACAGAAATTGAATAAACAAAATTTGCTTTATGTTGCAAATAAATAAATAAATAATGGTAGCACAAACGAGATGATTCTCAAGTGGACTTACCAGAAGAATTTTGCTTCCATTCAGGTCCGGTCTGGGTCGTTACAGGTGAGGCAATTCCGTGTTCCAATAACGTTGTCCGACTGGGTGATGGGATGATTTTGAAATGTTGTTTGTTACTGTGATGGCAGGGGACTACAAACAGTTAGGGCAGGCCCGTGTTCTCCTCGTAGCACTCCTCCTGTTGGTTTCTTTGTTGCTTTCTTGATTCTTGATTTTTCTCTTCTTGAGCTGTGTTCGTCGATTTCACTTTAGGAATTGGAATTCCACGTTACTAGTTAGGCAAATCCGTGTTCTAATAACGCGTGAAAGCCTACCGACTGCGCCACTTTTTATATGCACGAAAGCATATAATGATTTTTAAAAACAATTTTTATTCTAATTTAATTTATTTTTAAAGTTTTATTTGATCTTTACATTACAAAATTTAAATGGTTCATAACGTCGTGTTATGACCGCGACTGAGCGAGTATGTTACTACAATACTACAGTTATGTTTCAGTTATGCTTCAGTTATGCTTCAGTACTGATGCGACCACTTGCTGTCGTATTTATTAATTCACAAGTGCTGACACAAGTCAGGTGATTTACTAGAAAAAGAAGTTATTAACTTTCAGCAAGTAATCACGATCGTGACTTTAAAATATTATACGTTACAGATAGAGCACGAAGTGATCTCAAAGCTGTAACGCAAGAGGAGATTACAATGGTTCTTATCCGAACATATTAAGTTACTGCAACAAAGTATAAGGGTAAATGAAGGTGAAGTTTAACAATTCTAAGTACAATGGATAATTTTGATATAACATATATATAGTCATGATAATAATAATAATATCAATTTAATATTTACTTTATGCAACTTTTTTACATAAAGAATTTTTAAATGGAAATATTGAAAGCCAAATTCACATTTAGTAAATATATTTTATATTTACTTTCTCCATTAAGGTTTCGCGGAGAAGTCAGTATTACTCGGTAAAAATCGCTGGGTTGTTTAAAGCCGGTGTCCAGAAATTAGTGAGCTATATTTGCATGTAGACTTCCCTTGAACAGAGTCTATGCAACTGCCCAATAACAACAATAACTATTATAGACATACGTATAATGTTAATATAATCAAATCCTTTGACATCAGGTCTACAATATCAATAACGAGTCTATATTTTAAAACGATTAAGATTTTGTATAGTAGCCAGTAGTACTCGGTAAAAGTCGTTGGGTTCTCTAAAGCCTGTCTTCAATCATTAGTGTGCTGCATCTGTATATCCATTGACAAAAAATACTACACTTTACAGAGGAGCCAATCCGGGCTTTCCATGAATAGAATTCACGCGGTTAACAGCAGCAACTGTTAATTCACTTAACACTGCGATGATATATGTGTAATTTTATTATAGTAAAATTTTTGGCATAGAGTCTACAATAAAAAAATATTCATATCAGGTAAATGTTAAGCAGAATAAAATATATTTTGAAGAACTTATAATACTAAATTTTGTTTATCCTTTTTTAATCATATTACAGAAGTAATGCAGTGTTTCAGATATAAATACAAGTTGATCAGTTGAATTTTGATTAAAAAAATATCACAAGAAGTAATTAATGTTGTATTGGTGTTCTCATCTTTGATAGATGTCTTCACGTTAATACCTACAGAAAATATATCTCAATCAAAGTATAAAGAGAAAGTAGAAATCATATTAGTAATATCATTACATCGACGCTAAATAAAATAAACAGTTTTAAAAACTTAAAACGGATTATTCAGCACGTAAAACATCTCTATCTTGAAATTGAGTGGCCGAGAAAAGATAAACCAACACAAATGCAGAATATCTGTTTTATGCGACAGTTTTACTTTTTTCAAATAGTCCACCCTGGTGCTTTATCATGACCCAGGAACAGGATGGGGTGTCTCCTATCCACCTTAAAATCACTAGATGTCGTCTGGTAGACGTCCCTGATCAGAATCAGTCGAAACCCGATCGATTCGACATGATTTAATTAAGTGATCGTGTTAACAAAAAAAAAATTCAAATAGTACGCCATTGTGCTTTCTCATGACCCATACACATGGTAGAGTGTGTTCTGTCCACCTCAATATCAATAGTTGTCGTCTGGGAGACGTCCCCGATCAGAATCAGTCAAATCCCGATCGATCCAACATGACTTAGTTGAGTTATCGTGTTAACAAAACAAATTTCTCAAATAGTCCACCGTCGTGCTTTCTCAGGACCCATGGACAGTGTGGGGTGTGTCCTATCCACCTCAAAATCAATAGGTGTCATCTGGGAGACATCCCCGATCAGAATTAGTCGAAACCCGATCGATCCGACACAATTTAGTTGAGTTATGGTGCGAACAAGAAATTTTAATGCCGACAACGACACACACAGACAAATATATTTAAAAACCATTTTTTTTTCATTTTTAGGCCGAAAAACGAAAAATAAACGAAAAATCTTTTTCCATTTTTCTTTACACGATTACATTACTTTTCCGCTAGTATAGTTGGGTGCGGAAAAGTAAAAATGTTCAGCTTATTCGATACTAGGAGATGAGCTACTGTTTACCTAGAAATTTTGTTCTTGCTTTTAATTAACTAACGTAGTAAATAGACCAGGGAACTACGATTTTACATCTCATCCGAGGAATGAATATCTTCTGTACAAAACTCACCTCAATGTATGTAGCTTCTGCGACTCCACTGACAAACAGGTCAATGGAACATATAGGCATATTGGTCAGTCACCTATCCAAGTAACATCATGGTACGTACGCTAAATTAACCTAGAAAACTGCATGCATCAGCCTTAGTTAGAAATAATATATACAAGTAGCTCATGATAATACTATACATTTTCTTCTACACATAAGTAATATATTTATTATGACATAATATATAAAATTATTTATGACAAGTTTTCTTTTACGGAATGTAGATGTTAGTAATAGAAAATGCAGTATTGTAAACTCCTCAGCCATTTCACGTTACGCCTTTGGCTTTTAATGCAGACGAAGCGGTGGAAACCAACCCCGGCGTGTTCGGTTGGTACAGCAGCTCTCTGATCTAACGCCAATTTCTGACAATTCATCACGCTGACCTGAAGTCCCTACCCAGGATCGTCATGCCGTGTGACGATCTACCCTCTCCGAGTGTGTGCTAACTTCCCAGGCCGCGTCACTTGGGTCCATAGTCATTCGTCTCTGACACTTATAGCCACCCCTCGAATTCTCTCCTGCTGATACATCAACATTTTGAGACCTTCCGTTGTAATTGCTATCAATATATTTGTCCTTAATGGATACGGCAATTATTAGGCACCATCGTGGGATTAATGGAGCATTTATTACTCGTAGTAGCGTTTGGCTTTAAAATGGGGCCTATTTAAATCTTGTTGCAAAGCTTACAGAGGACTGTACATCCATTATATCGATACAGTTATATTTAAGAGAAACATATAAAGGAAATATAAAAATATATAGAAAAAAAGTCACAGTAAATAGAAGTAAATTTCCAGAAGAAAATTCTGGAAAGAACTGGAGTGTCTTAAATAACACTCCAGTGCAGGGTATCTAGCAATAAAAGACACAAAAAGTTTCAAAGGAAAAAAATTAAATAAGATATGCAATATTTTCGCCTGTGAGTGCAGTTTATACTTAGTTGCTTATATCAACACCCACTGAATAACAAGGCCTTAGTGCTTGTCGTGTGACCTCATCAATGTAGGCCGTGCAATTTTAATCATATAAGGGGATACATACATTAATATTTATTAAAACTATCAATAGTTAACTTATTTTAAAGAACGCTAGTTATATGACAGGCTTCTTGACAAATCCCAAAAATTATGTTTGAGTTTTGGTTTAATACTAGGTGTAGTATTAAGTGCAGGCTCCCAACTCCCCTACACCTGCGCCAAAATTCAGGATATGTATTTATGTATAATAAACATTTTTCACACTACTGAAAAGATGTTATTACACATAAATACATATACTGAACTATTCCACACCTTCTCTTAATTATTATTACTTAGTAGGTATAATATAGGTATGCATGTTCATGTTATGCAATTTCAAATTTCATTTACCTACCTAACATCGTGCATAACTTAGTGTTGAGGTGAGAGTTTAGGTATAAAAAATATATTATAGAACACAAGGCATGAAAATACATTAATTAAACTTTTAAAGAAATAGGTCCCAAATTATATACGTTTAGTTATAAAAAATATTTATGCATGTATAGATAGGTATATGGCCTACTTCGTTAATGTATCGAGTTTTCTTTTTTTATTTCCTTTTTTTAAATGGTCGCTAATTTTAGCGCAATAATTTTTTAACAGGGTATTGGAAATACTTTTGAGAATAATTTTTAAAATGTCTTTTCCATTATGATTAGCGCATCCATCGAAATGTGAGACATGTTTCTGTTCAATACAATATTCCAAAATGTAGAGGTGTTGTTGCTTATATGCGGCATAGCCACGAATGATGCATTCAAGTGGATGGAACGAATAATGATTGCGTTAAATGTATTGCTATTTTATTTATATGTACTACTCGTATATATATTTATTTGTTCCAACATCCCTTCAAAATTCCAATGGCCCTTCAAAAGTTAGGTGAAGTTTGATATTACATAATGTTAATATATTTAGAAATAAAATATCATTATTATAGGCTCATTGATACGAGTATATTCTCTTACCTTGCTAAACTGTCAGTTTTAATCATTTCCTGATTTTGTCAACTTGGTTGGTGAATACGTACGTCAAGTAATGTATAATCTCGGTGGTAGTATAAAACTAGTGTCCTATTTTTTATTTTTTGTATTAATAAATTTTACTTTATGATAGCATAACAGAGAAATTTAGTTGATTATCAACGAAAAAAAAATAGTATGTTTGAAAGTTTAAATTGTCTCACTTCTTACGTATCGATTAATAAATATTCAGAACCGCAACGCTCCATCGATTAGAGATAAAATTCGAAATCACCCTCTAAAAGCTTTGTTGGTGTAAAAAATAAATAGGGTGGAATCGTTGACAGGTTCTTAACGATCTGTATATAGCCCATACATGTCTCCCGCTATGCTCGTCCAATCCAATATCCATTCGATTTTTCATCTGCCGCCGTGAGGAATTTAAATTGCCAGCGGTCAGCATTTGGTCAAACATTCGTTCGACAGAATGTTCGGCTGGTTCTCTTTGTTCGATTTGTTGGGTCAGCTGAAGTTAATCAAGCTTGGACTACAAAAAGCTTGCATTGCGAAGTTGTAAATCATTATTTAAAATGGCGCATACGTTGTGTTTTCGGCTTTTCAACTTTTCGATTATCGCAGTTTTCGTTGTAGAGCATAGTGTAGGGCAATGTGTAATACATCCGTTAAATATAGTAATGGAACTAAACGGCAGAGATATATATGACAATATGCCATATTTTAATCCAGCAATTGTTGCGCAATTGTTACATATTTTTTCCGAAAGGTAATCTTTCAACAATAGTACCTTTCGATACACAACCTAAATAATTCTAAATCCTAAATAAAAAAAGAGCGATGGAAACAATTGAGATATTACATTGGGTTAATAGTTTAACTTATAAAAACTATATATTAACTATGTAATGGAAATACTGCCAATTTGTTATGACAAGATAAGATAGGTGCAATTGTTGTAAAGTGCTTTTGGACATTTATTATTAGAGAAGCTAAATGTTTAGCTTCATCTATTTAAGTCTTGTTGACTCAAGAGCAACTTCAGCTGTATATATTAGTAAAACACGATCTATTACAGTTACAGTTACATTTGTAAAAACGTGAAATTTTCGTATAGCATGGGTTAAAAATATGAATAACTATAGGCTAAACAATGTAGACCACAAGAAGCTGTGTAGTGGATGCCTTCTTTGTTTTATCAATTGAATGGCTTGCAACAACTAATGCAGATGATATGACATACAATGTAAAAGAATTATACACACTCAAAACAATAAACCAATAAAAACACATATTTGCAACCTAATTTACATGATATGTTTATTACATATATTCCAGTTTGTAGTAGATAGTATTAGATAATTGATAGTGCTGACAGTAGCACACTCAATAACAAAGAAATTTTTGTTCAGATAAAAGTAGGTTATGTTAATCTTAATACATTTTGTCCAGAAATTCTATCCACCTGAACCTATATTTTAGGTCAATTAAAAACGTTTTTTAAGAAGTTTGTAGCAAGTCCTTTAAACGCCTTGTAGCTTTAAGATATTTTGTCCAGAAATTCTGTCCACTTGCACCTATATTAGAAGGTACTAAAGTACCTATTAAAGCACACTATACACTTGAGAATTCTTTCAAATTGTGGAAATTTTCATGTAAGGGGACATATATATTAACACTATTGTGGTCAGAAAAATAAGAACAAAAACAGAAATAACGAAGATGAACCTAGAAAAATTTGTACTGTAAAAAGTGATAGCAAGAAATAAAAAATTCGTAAGAAAATGTTTACTAAATAATTAGCATTAAAGCACTAAAGGTAGACCGTAAACAACTGGCTTAAATAATAATACGTAGGACACCATAATAAACAACGGAAAAACTACACCTGTTTGGGCGCAATGCATCTAAGAGAGCCCATAATCAAATCTTACATAATTTACACAAAGGAACTCATTGAATGTTGGAAACCGATGAATTTGGAATATTGTTATAGAATAACAAGGTATTGACTAGTTTTTTTCTGTTTTAAGGACAAAATGCAAACATAAATTAGTATTGAACAATATTTTGAATACAGAAAATAAACCACCTACTTTTTCACGTAAAAGTCATAAAATTATATTAAAAAAAATTGAATGTGAATTACAAAGAAAAGTTATAAATAACTGCCTATTTTAAGTGTAAAGAATTATAAATCCTCTTCATCATTTTAGCATGTTCTAAACAAAAATAAACGTTACATTATTGGTAACGATATTTAGTTACATTAAACCGATAATTTAACACTCAAATGTGTTAATTTTAAATATTAGTACCATAAAAAGCCATAGTAAGTGTGGAGATCCTAAAAAATATTATTAATTTAAATAATCAAAGAAATCTAAAAAAATATAAAAATTAAAATAATGACGTAATCAGGCGCAATGCATCTGACAGATCGGGGCGGTCCATACAAGGTCAGGGAATGCACTAACAAAATCGACACCGTATCGAGAAGAGTGGTTTGGGGTTAGGAAGCTGTGAGGGAGTTCCAGTTAATATTCGTAATACGCACGAAAAGGTAAAGAAAAAAGTGACTGGCGGACCTCACGATCAGCTGCGCCCGACTGAGGATTAATTGGTAATATTAATTTTATAATAAATAGGATTTATACTATTTTTAATAGTCTTTTATATTGTTATGAGTTACTACGTTTACAAACATTATTTATGGATACGCAACATTTTCTTTTTCGAACACCTTATATCATTTACAAAATTTCATGAACTGTGAAGTTTACCATGTGCCCTGTTAAATGTTATTTTTGTAACTTATATGAATTACTTCTCAAACCGATGACATATATTTATATGAAAATATTCAAGATATCATACTATAACTACATACGTAATACCTCATTCTGATGACAATGTAACATGAAATGGCACGCATATAACCCTGTCACATCTAAATAAATACAAATCCTAAAATCGATTAGGTGAATCGACAACTATGTAAGTATTATTCGAAAATTATATTATCTTTTCTTGCATCTTTGTGGTTTTATGTTCATTTCGAACTCCACTCGTCCTGAAATCCAGTAATATTTAGTACCTTACTATAACACAATACAGTGAATCGATATAACCAAAAACATCAAAAACAAATATGCAAAACCCCTTCGCAACCGTAGCCTTCGGCATTGTTAAGCAGCTCCTTGCCATTTCCACCGCCTGACAACAGCTGGATTGGGGAAAGCTGTACAGTTTCTGTCTCCGAAGTGCACAGAGGATGCATCGTGCATAAAGTGTATATTCTCGGTCTCAGTACGGCTATTTGATCCAGCCGTATACGGACATAACTTCCGCTCTGTTTTTTAATGCAGACACGGGAGCATTGAACGTGAATATTTTATTACTTAATAGAGAATGTGATCATTCTCAAAAATTGAGAACGGCGTATCTGAATAAGTACATTCTTGAGAATTGCTTAAGTCGAGGACTTCTACATTTTGTTAGATCATTTATGACAGACGTGCCTGCAGTATTTCCATAATATTAGCTTATATTACGAATTACTATATTTTCGCACTCCACTATACAAGCGGAAAAGTAATGTAATCGTGTAAAGAAAAAGTGAAAAAACAAATTTTTTATGGGTTTATTTTTCGTTTTTCGGTCTAAAAACCAAAATAAAATGGTTTTCAAATTTTTTGCTGTGTGTGTCGTCGTTTTCGTCGGAATTTATTCTTGGAATCAGGTTTTGACTGATTCTGATCGGGGACGTCTCCCAGGCGACACCTATTGATTTTGAAGTGGATAGGACACACCCCACCCTGTCCATGCGTCATGAGAAAGCACGACGGTGGAATATTTGAGAAATTTTTTTGTTAATCCTACTAAGTCATGTCGGATCGATCCGGTTTTGACTGATTCGGATCGGGGACGTCTCCCAGACGACACCTATTGATTTTGAGGTTGATAGAATACACTCCACCATGTTCATGGGTCATGAGAAAGCACAATGGTGGACTATTTGAGAAATTTGTTTGTTAGCACGATCACTCAATTAAATCGTGTCGAATCGATCGGGTTTCAAGTGATTCTGATTAGGGACGTCTACCAGACGACATCTTAAATAGATGTCGTCTAGTAAATTAATAGTAAATTTTGAGGCGGATAGGATACACCCCACCCTGTTCATGGGTCATGAGAAAGCACGAGGGTGAACTATTTGAAAAAAGTAAAACTGTTGCATAAAACATATTCTGCATTTATGTGTTGATCTATTTTTTATCGTCCACTCAATTTCGAGATAGAGATGTTCTGCGTACGGAAAAGTCCGTTTCAAAGTTTTAAAATTGTTTATTATATAATCTATTTCAAGTACCACATTTGTAACGTATTATTGCTTGATCATCCTAGAAAATATATAGATCATTTCTATATGTCTACCATTACGTTTCTTTCTAATTAGTTTTATAAGACATAGAGACTGCTATATCTGCAGGTGATTCTTCTTTGGATGTTGATATATCTGTTGATTGGTTACACTTAGAAAACTGACTCAAAATATACATATTATATTAAGCTCATTTCAGAGAAATTTTAATTCTTATAACTGTCGATTTGAAATGCCTTACTGAAGGGTATGAGCTCAACGCAAACTTGAAACTGAAATGAGTTTCGTTGAAACTTGAAATGTATTAACCCAGTTAGTAATTCTGAAGAAAATGGTGAACGTGCCACTGTAATTTTAAAGTAATTTAAATTGTTAGAATAGATTTAAATTGTTAGAATATTTTAGTGTTTTTTAGTGCTACTGTATTTTTACTTTATAGCCTTTAATCATCATGGAGAGATGTTATTTGTGATTATGCAGGGTTGTAAGTGAATAAAATGAAATATATATTTAAAAAACTCGCTTTAAATTAAATATCTACATACTTACATTAAAGATTTTATGTTAACAATCTGTGATATTACAGAATTAGTAGAAGCAAATACATGGTTTACTTGATAATTATTTTTATTAATCTTTATTTAAATATATTTCTCTAAAAAATAATCCTAGTGTGGTGACATTCAACTTAACATCAGTACATCATGATTTACACTGTCATCGATTTCCTATATTTTATATATACTTTATTTTATATGTACGTAAAACAAACAAATTTTGACGTAATATTTATTTACCCTCTCCAATCCATTTGTATACCTATTTGTACATGCAGAAATATAAACGAAGTTAATCCCATTTTACCTATTAAATAATTGAAAATATTGACAGATACAAAATTCAGTTTAATTGAATCAACATTATTTGCCAAAGTACATAAACTGGAGTATTTTATTAACATGGAGAATGAGACAATTTTTATAAAAAACTCTATGAAAAAAAGTTATTAAAATATAATGTTAATTCTTCATGATACGTGTTACGTGTTCAATAAGTCAAATAATGATTATTGTCATTTCATAAATGCAGTAAAAATATATTTTGCATATGTAAAACATTAAGAATATATAGCATTTATACAATGTGATTTTAAATTATATAGACAAAATAGTAGCAACTAAGAAGTTATATAAGACGATATACTAAGATATTATATAGCCCTTTAAAGTTAAAATATTTAATAATTTATTTAAAATTAGATAATAGCAGTAAACAAGAAGACTACAAAATAATTTTATTAATAGATATGTAATAAATATTAACGATTCATATCAATTAAAATTATATCGGTTTACCGTTATTCCAAGCAATAGATGTATTTTGACCGTAACTTAACCATCTTCTTGAAAAACGTTCATCCAATCATTAGGGTATATTCGTAGAGTAATGAGGTGGTGCACCGTCATACGCTAATCGTATATTTTCTCCTGCCCGTAGTAGAACTTTATCAAGAATGCAATCCAAATTATGTTGTAGAAAATGTAGGGATTCCTCTCCACTTATACCATGAGACATTAAATGAAATCCAATAAGGTTATCTTCTGTGATTCCCATCCATACATGCAATTTAAATGTGTGCTGCTGGTGAAACTGCTCAAGGGCGTGGGGATTTTCATCACTCAATTTATGTTTATTGTGAATATACATATGTTTATGCCATTTATTGCAAGATAAATGTGTCACTGGCACACCACCAATGACCAGTGGCTCGTATTATTTTCTGTTACTCGTAGATAATCTAGATATTGCTCTCCAGCTATACGATAGGGCACTCCATTTATGTTCGTTATGCACATATATCGTGCCATTTATTGTAAGAGAAATGTCTTGAAGACTTCCCCGATCAGTCAAAAGTATTTTATTACAAAAGATGATTTTCGTTTAATTTTTCCAGGATAATTTGTCCAAAAGCAAGGTTCTTAGGAAAATCAAGGCAATCCTCCTGCATTTTTTGAATGAGATATGTTCTCCCCATACTACTGGTTGCGATACATTGTCACCACGAACGATGATAAATTTGCCTTGTTGAAATTGAAGGATTTCCTTCAACAATATTACAAATTTAAAGTTACTTATTCATGTTCAACTCTACAAACACATCACAGACAAGCATAATTACGAGGTAGTACCTAAAGGAGACGGAACTGATGTTGTGGTGGGCGGAGTTTTTGTAGTACCGCGTTCTGCCACTAAGAGCGTATAGAGCTACCATTTCCGAGTCAGTAAGCTAACCATTGTCGCTAAAGAAGATTCCGTTCGGCTTGTGTGATTTTTTTAGTGAGAGGTGCTTTGTTTGCTCGTCATTTTTTATTTTTTCGATGTGAGTGGTGTTTTACATTCAGCTTGTTCCACAGGGTCAATAGATAACCAAGCTTTCTACAAGGCCTGATTTGTGGTAGCGGGGCCACTGGTTTCTCCAATACGATAATGCTCCTGCTCACACAGCACTGTCTGTTTGCCAATTTTTGCCCAAAAATCTTCACAACTTCGTCAATGGTGCGTCGTCTATCTTTCAGGATGATTTCGCGAATTTTTTCTTTATTTTCATCGGTTCGAGCCGTGGAAGGACGATCACAGCGAGGTTTGTCATCAATTGATATTTCATCTTTTTTGGAATAAGAAAACCACTCAAACACTTAGGTTTTCCCAATAGCATCATCTTTGTAGGCCGTTTTTAACATTTTAAGAGTTTCTGTGCCAGTTTTTCCAAGCAAGAAGCAAAACTTTTGGGCCGCGCACTGTTCACGAGAACCAAAAAACGACGAGCACACAAAACAATTATTACTAAAAAATTCACACAAGCCGAATAGAACATTATTTAGCAACGACGCTTGGCTTACTGACTCAGGAATGGTAGCTCTATACGTTCCTAGCGGCAGAATGCGGTACTACAAAAACTCCGCCCACCACAACACCAGTTCAGTTTCTTTTAGGCACCCCCTCGTATAATGATAAGACGAGCATAACACAAGCATAAGTAGAGCATGGATTTAAATAACCCATTTTCTCGTAAACATAGTTTAATACTGGTAAAATTTGTCCAATGTGGTACACGACAATTAGGAATCTGTTTTATGTACCACCCAATAGCAGCCCTTGTAACCGAAATATTTGACTAATATGAACAGCTTATCAGTTTCTTGCACAAAAGAGCTTTCTACCAGAAAATTATCATTTTGATGATGAGTGTGCCTCGATAGCTCAGCGGTCAGAGCAAGTAACCGGAAATTGGGAGAGCCGGGTTCGATTCCCGGTCGAGGCAAAATGCACTTTTATCCTTGCTATCGCCAAAGTGGTGACCCCGACGTGATGTGATTCATTCCAGTATATGCAAGCTCCCTTACATCTCAAATTCGCGGATTCGATTCTTGTCCTATCCATCGCCCTATAGTCCCGGGGGTTTCCGAACAACGGTTCGTAAGAATGGCGAACGCGGTCACATTCCGTTAAATTGTATCGAGACAAACCTTGTCTCTAGGGAGGGAGTACTGTAGTAACGCATTAAACTGGCGCATTAGCAGGGATGATGGGTGTGCCTCGATAGCTCAGCGGTCAGAGCAACTAACCGGAAATTGGGAGAGCCGGGTTCGATTCCCGGTCGAGGCAAAATGCACTTTTATCCTTGCTATCGCCAAAATTTTTTAAATTAATTAGTAATTAATGTGTTTAATTAGTAATTATAGTTTAATTAGTGTACAATGTAATTAGTGATGTTGTAGTGTTATGCAATTCTAATTATTTTGGCGTATTAAAATGAATGTTCCCTTCTATAATTTAAATTAAAATCACTTAAATTAATTTATTTTATACCTACATATAGCTGAATTTTAATTAAATGTACTTTAAAACATTGTAGTTTTTTAGCAATATGTTTTTACGCCGACTAAAGAAACTACTCTAGTTTGGAAATAATTTACATTAGAATATATTCTTCTTAATTTTAATGTGTTGTAACTTTCTTATAAAGTACTTTGGTGTATAAATAAATTAATCAAATCGAAATACTTAGACTAGTTGCTACTAAATTAGTGGCAATATAATTTAGGATCACTTTGTATAATACGAAGAACACAACATAGTATTAAAGTAAGAATATAAAGGAAATATTTCTATTCCTAGGATTTTAATAATTACTTATTAGTTTTTTTAAATACGTACATAAATTTGTATGATAGGAGCTATAATATTGCTTCCCATAAGTTAATTCTGCTTTCTTCTTGTTCTTCTTGCATTTTTACCATCAATAAGTTATGTATTTCTGAAATCGTAATAAACAAAAACAATAAACAAAATACGAAAGGGTCATCCCATGTTGAACATCGATCCTCGTCCGATCACCGATGTCAAGCAGCCTCGGGTGCAGTTAGCATTTGGATGGGTGGGTTACCGCTTCAAAAGACCGCGGCCGTTGCCGATTCAGCCTGCAGTACTGCTGGGTGGATTGAGCAGCTCAGTAGTACTGTTGCCGGTCCCAAGTCCGGAAGAAAGACGAGGGTCACAGGTTAGCTGCCTACCCTCTATAAAGACAGATCCAGCTCATCATAGTACCGATGATGTTCATCGAAAGAGGAACAGTTCATAGACCTACTTTAGAAGAAGGAAGATGAAGAATAAACAAAATAAAAAATTTAAAATATGTAGAAATTATGAAGATTTCAAGAAGTAAAGACAAAAAGAAAACTTAAGAAACTCCAGAGAGAACTTCTGTTTAATATGGTTTTTAAGAATTATAGAGGAAGTGGCAAATATATTGTCTTTCACACTAATATCTATTTTAGGGTGAAATATAGGAGAAAATACCGGTATGTTTTCAACACCAAACGATATGATGGCATATATAATAAAATATGCATATCAAGCAGTGGTTATAGGAAAACAGTATATTGAAAAAAAAACATTAATTTAAGAACTACAATTTAGTATAAGAAATATCAATTTCTAGACATTGAAATCAACAGTACAACGTTTTCATTTTTAAATCAGTTTTGGGCATGGATACACAAAAATGCCCCATTTAGCTCAAGAGCGTACCCATCAGTTCAAATGAAATTTTAATAAGCTTCCAATTAACTAAGTAATCCCAGTTACTTGCACATATTAGTGGACTATTATATAAATTATTGCTCGTTTATATCTGCATATTACCCAAGCAATAAGTACTTTTCACTTGTCACTTGTTCAGAAATTATGCGCCGTATAAATTTCATGATCTAATAAAGCGAATCTGGAGAATGTCTTTGATTCATAAAATGATATTTAAATTATCGTAATTATGTGGAGCGTTCTTGACATAAATTCAATATATTCATGTTTGCAATTACAATTTGTGCAATTTTCATCGGATTAGTTTGAAATGTCACAGCAACGGTAGCCGCTGTGTCAGCGCAGCTGAGCTTTCTGCAAATCTAAAAGCCACATTAATCATATCCAAGCTGCATCCTCCGCTATCATCGAAAACTATCTGAATATTACACTTTGATATTATGCAATAAATTACGCCGCATCAGGAGGCTATCCGAATTTTCCATTCTTTTAAACCGCGGGCCGCCAGTTGCATCTAGAATATGTAACCAATATTGTAGAATCTATAGGATCTTTTAATAAGTAATAAATACATCAGCTAGTCTAAATTAAATGTGCAAGTGAAGTTCTTATGCTAGTCAAGTGAAAAAAGCTGTACTTAACATATAATATATATATATATATATATATATATATATATATATATATATATATATATATATATATATATATATATATATATATATATATATATATATATATATATATATATATATATATATATATATATATATATTACAATAAACTAATAAGGTAATTTAATAAATAACTTTAATATGCGAAAAGTATATACTGAATTTCAATAATATTATTTGAAAATCGTTAATATAACAAGTACCCGAAAGACATTTTCTATCAATTTAAAATAATAAATTTGTTTCTTCCTTTCATTTTTTTATATTTCTTCTGATTTTAAATAAGTCTTCCATAAATCTTTTTGTACTAGGATAATATGTTCGACACACTTGACTATATGTATATTGGTATTTGCATATGTACATAATTGTCCACATGCTCTTCAGTAACCCCAAAAGAGTGTAAATACTTTTACTTAGGTAGGTTTACCTTGAAAATATGAAATAGAACAGAAAGATGAAATATAATTCTATTTGTATAAGAATTAGAAATGGAAATGGAAACGTAATTACTCAAGGGTAATAAGAAGACCAAAAAAAGACGTGTGTGATTAAAGACGATGTCAAGGCGTTGGACTATAGACCTAATACCCCGGTCAAAATAGACATTGACCCTTGCATTAATTCAGAACAAGCTGAAAACTTACAGGCACGTAAGGGATACCACTCTAATGAAATCCTGAAAAGTCCTCATTAATCCCGTGTCTGCAAAACATTTCATTCAATGTCAAAGGTCGCAAAATGGGTTTTTTGGATTTTTTGGCCAAACGGTTACATTTACAATAAAAATAGCTCAGACTAAAATTGTAGATAAGGTAATTATCTACTAAAATTGTTTTTATACTTTTTCCCTAAGATTTACCATTTCTGAGAAAGAGCCATTCGAAAGTTAGCTGGAGCTGTATTCTCCATAATATGCATTCTCCATAACTACGCTGTCTCTGAACATTATTGGACGCGTAATATAAGTAAAATTTTAAGTTTGCGTGACTAATACATTTACAATGAGTAATTCTGAGAATTTGAGTATTTGAATTTGAAATACTACGTATACTATTGATGGCGGATTGCACCGTGTGGTCTGGGATCGAGAAGCAACATTTTGGACAAATATGTTCAATACGTACGGAGATATTTTGGTCAAAAAGTAGCCATAGTATTCGATGGTTATAACAATTCAACAAAAAATATTAAAACTTTCGAACAACGTCGCCTTGTGACAAAATCAGCAACTTGCCCTGATATTCTCTTTGACCAACATATGATAGTTCCAACTAGCCAACAACAATTTTTATCGAATGTTCATAATAAGTCTCGGCTCATTATAATGCTTAAAAGATAAATTTATTACTGAGAATATTTTAGTTAAGCAAGCTGATTTAGTTAAGCAATACTAAATGACGCTGATGTACTTATTGTTGAAACTGCAATCAATCAATTTAATCCAGCAAATATAAATGTTGTTGTTTATGAAGACATTGATCTTGATGTTGAAGATCTGTTGGTATTAATTACTGCTCGAACTTCAAGTGACAAAATTATTTATTTTTTGAAACCTGGCAAGGCTCAACAATTTTTTCAAATAAGAGTTTATCGGCTTTCCCTAAATGTAAATGCCATCTTTTATTTTTACATGCTTTCACTGGCTGTGATACTACATCAGCATTATTCAGGAGGGGAAAAACATCAATTTTGAAATTATTCGAAAAACAGGATTTAGTGAGATGTTCCCAAGTGTTCGAAGATTTAAATTCTACGCCAGGAACTCTAATCATTCATGGAATTCGCTTTCTTCTTTCAATGTATGGAGCTCCAGCAAAAATCACCTGCATTGATAAGTATCCTTACTTATTCTTTGCTAGACAATCACGTAATAAAAAACGTGTGCAATTAACTTGTCTTCCTCCAAACTCAGTTTCTGCTCAGCAACATTTCTATCGAGTGTATTATCAGGTTCAAGTGTGGCTTGGCAATGCACTGGATCCAGAAGATTGGGGTTGGAAGCTAATTGACAATGTACTGGAGCCAATCCATACTCTACTTCCGCCTGCACCAGAGAAGCTCCTTAACACCATTTCTTGCAATTGCAAGAAGGGGTGTAGTTGAAAATGCAGCTGCAAGAAGTGGGCTTATTTTGTTCAACAACATGCATCAGTTGTCAAGGCCAGTCGTGTTGAAACGTTGAACTTTCAACAGAACAAGATACCAACATCAACATGCAGAGGAAAAAGAAGAAGAAGAAAATAATTATGGAAGAAGAATAAGCTCAATAAGACCTGATTTACCACTGAAACAGACCGTGGAGTATGCCTACCGGGGAGACCACGTTAAAAAAACGCGCCTCGTACACTACCTCATAGGTGGAGTGGAAACGTCTGCATTTTATGGAGAATACAGCTCCAGCTAACTCTCGAATGGCTTTTTTCTCAGAAATGATAAATCTTAGAGAAAAAAGTATAAGGATAATTTTAGTAGATAGTTACCTGATCTACAATTTTAGTCTGAACTATTTTTATCGTTAAACTAACCGTTTGGCCCTAAAATCCAAAAAACCTATTTTGCGACCTTTGACCTTGAATAAAATTTTTTGCACACGGGATGAATGGGGACTTTTCAGAATTTCATTGGAGTGGTATTCCTTACGTGCCTGTAAATGTTCAGCTTGTTGTGAATTAATGCAAGTGTACCTCTATTTTTTGGGCTAATTTGACCGGGCTATAATAGAAGAAGAAGGTAACTTTCTCAGGGCTGTTTTATGAAAAATTATGGAATCGAGATTGATGACGCCAAAATTTATAATTGGGCGGCAAGAGCGTCGAACAGAACAGAAGTTAAGAGTTTTGCGAAACAAACCAAAGTCCACTATGGCCTGCAAAGCTAATTTGTTCTTCTAGACCATTGATGGGCTAAAACTGATAACCACTCTCTTCTGATAACCAGACCAAGACTAGGTAAAGACCAGAAGAAATAAATCCAGTGATATCTTCCATTCTGGTTCAAATCGTTGCTCGATTCTTTGCGTTGGTAAGCATATTACAATAGGTATTCCGTTTTAAGTAACTCGAAGAGAAGATATCCATGGGTATTCAACCAAATCAATGACCATTCAATTAGTTCTTAGCTATTCAATCAGTTCTTGTTACAAAATCAAAATTTTGACGGGTTCCATATTATTGAAGCCGAATTATCTTAAAACGTAGAAATTCTAGATATGTAGCAACAGTGCAGTAGCAAATTTTGTTCATAGTATTTTCCCTAACAATCGCTATTAATCGAGTACATATCATTATAATCCGTACATTTACTATACCTTGATTTTGATTATAACATTTTTGTATCCAATGGAAATTCTCTAAAAACCAATCTGCAGCTGTGGCGATGTACTATTACGTTACACGACAAGTGCATTGTTAATCAATAACACATCGTCAGGAGAGAATTAAGAAGATTCACTAACGTAATATAATTATTCCTCTGATTTTCTGCCGTATACATTGTCTTTGATTGTTGTAGGCGATATTTTTATTACGAATTCATTATAAATGAAAATGTTAACTCGTTAATGAAACATTTTCACAGTTTATAAACGTACCAGCAACTAATGGTTATTAATGTTTTCACTTTCAAATCGTGGCTAAAACTGTCTGTAACAGATTCTTAACTCCTCTTTAATATTAAGAAAGTTGGGAGCCTTATTTCAGCGACCTCTTTCAACTTCGTCAAACGGGTTAAAAACTGTCATGCCCGTTATCTGGCAAACTTTTATACTTTAATGGATTACCCTTGAGATATCCGCTCCAGTGTAAGACGGGGTCGGTTTTATTTACCTACACCAAGAACTTCTCAATTTAGATGCCTATATTTTAATTAGGTCAATGTTCACTACTCCGACGAAATTCAGACAAATCAATCGGGAGCTGTCCGACAGGAGCCGTAAATAGATGGAGAAATGTCATTTTCACGCCGAAGTAACATTTGGAGAACACGTATGCGATGCCAGTAATAGCCCTAGAAGTCCTAAATCAACATTCCTTCTGCACGCAGGTTGTGTGTGTTGGTACTGCACGACGTTGGAGGAGAGCGGCGGGGTAAGGTGGATCACGTTCGTGTTTAATTAAGGGATGAGACGAGGCTAAGAGGGACGATGTAGAATCGATTGCTTTCATCCCAGAGGATTGCCAGATGAGCAATTACGCAATCTGTGCTTGCGTAATTGATAATCGAGCACTAGGCTATTAGTAAATTCAATGGTTTGCTGTTGTGTTACGTACTCCAGGACTCCATAATAGAAGTCTATATACGAGGTGCGTTCAAGTTCTATAGTCTCCAATTTTTTGTTTCATGACTGGGAGCAGATGGACACATGCGGCTTGGTTTACAATACGTGTGAAGTCTTTGTGAATGCGTGACAGAGATAGCAGCACTGTACGGCACATAAATAGGTACTCTAGCGGGGACGGCGAGAATGTTGTTGACACTTAATATGGCGACGTTTTCATTACAAGAGCAGCGAGTAATCGTTCGTTTTCTCCACTTATGTAGTGCAACTTCCATTGAAATTAATCTTAAAACTGACTGAGACAGGTGGTGATGATGTCATGAACGCGAAGAATGAGCGTTCGTGGGTCAGACAGTTCAAAGAATGCAGAACGTCGTGTGATAATGAACCAAAACATGCTCGGCCTCGTACCAGCCGATCTGATAACATGGTCGCGCGAATTGAGGAAGTTGTTTTGGAGGATAGCGGAGTCAGTGTGAAAGCCATCGCCTCCAAAGTTGAAATTTCCGTGGAATCTGCATACACAATCCTGCATGAGGATCTGAAAATGCGGAAAGTGTTCTTCAGGTGGGTGCCACGAATGCTGTCGGATGACCACAAGGCTGCGCGCGTGACAATTTCCCAGACGATGTTGACACGTGCTGAAGGGATGAATGGGACTTCCTTTTCATCAATTGTGACAATGGATGAGACATGGATGCCGTTTTTCAATCCTGAAACTAAGCAGCAGTAAGCTCAATGGAAGCATAGAGGCTCACCGGCCTCATTCTTGCCTTTTCTCAACTATGAAAATCACTCTCCATGGTCGCACATTCCCTAGTCATGCCGCTATTGTTATTATTATCATAAATAGAAAAATGTGTAATAGAATTCTTCTAGATGAAAGTAAATACTTTGAGAGACAATAATTTATACTACAGAAATAAGGAGATTATACTCCAACCCATCTGTAAATGCCTTATATAATAAGGACTAAACAAATTAGGTCAAAACAGCTATTTTTTTGGTTATATGCCAAACGCTGAGCGCTAAATTACATGACAAAATATGTCGTATTTTGTCTCACAGAGTTAGCACTAAAATACAGTGATTATTCCAAAACCACAAAGAAGATGCAAAGTGTCACCTATCTCAGGATATCGTTAACTGCAGACTGGTTTCGACATTTCTATCTTGGGTCTCGCCAGTGCGTGCATACCTTCGGGAGATGAAGCTCACATCTAGTAGACGTTGCTACGTTCCACCGCAGTTGAATGTACCAAACGACATCTCTTGGTAGTTTCAAGAACAATCTAAATCGGTGTAAAAACTTGAGATCATCAGTATAATGCAATGTTTTACTCCGCAGAGGGTAATACTCAAACTACAATTTCCCAGACGATGTTGACACGTAATGAAAATATGAATGGGGCTTTCTTTTCATCCATTATGACAACGGATGAGACATGGATGCCGTTTTTCAGTCCTGAAACTAAGCGGCAGTTAGCTCAATGGAAGCATAGAGGCTCACCGCCACCAAGAAAATTTCGGGTAAGCGTTAGTGCTGACAAAATGATTTTGTCTATTTTTTGGGAGAGCGATGGGGTAATCATTACTCATTGCATTCCAAAGTGAACTACGTGCATTCTACCGACATGTTTTGAAGATAAAGCTCCTTCCAGCACTGCAACAAAAACGGCCGAAAAAGGCTGCACGTGTGGTTTTTCATCAAGACAACGTACCAGCCCATCGGGCGTACGGGATACAGCAGTTTCTTCTTTAAGTGGTTTGTTATACTCCCTACTCACCGAACCTAGCTCCTAGCGATTTTTGGCTTTCCTGAACGATAAAGAACGCTCTCCGTGGTCGTACATTCCCTAGTCGCGCCGCTATGGCATCTACGATTTTCCAATGGTCAATACGGACTCCTAAAGAAGCATTCACAGCGGCCATAGAATTATTGCGTCGACGTTGTGAAAAATGTGTACGGCTGCAGGTAGATTACGTTAAAAAGTGACAGAAGTTTCAAATATATTGTATGATTAATTTGTGAGAAATAAAAGCGGAGACCTTAGAACTTGAATGCACCTCGTACATTCAATCATTTTCTTAATGCTACACCAAGAATCTATGATAAGAAAACGCACTTATTTGACCTTAATCTGTTAAACGTAATATACTAAATTGTAGCAATAATTCGTCTTATCGCAAAATCATCATTAACTTCATCAGGAATATGAGTATCCTTTGTTTGGGATAATTATTTTTATAAGGAATATGGTCGTTCATTGTTAAGTTATAACTTACCTTAATTTATAGTCACAAATGTCAACAGATCAATAGATCTCTTGGAAGTAGACATTTTTTTATTACAATTTCCTTACAATTAGTAATCATAGTAATGCAATAAATTCTATAAGCTAATTTGTTTTCTTCATAGGCAAAACCGCCCTATTGTGTCGTGATAGGGCCTCTTCTAATGACGAGTCCTGAGGGATTAGGAACGAGAGTTCCTAATCTCTCAGGTCAGCTGGTCAGCTTCTTCTCAATCTGCCAATGGTGGTAGGTTGTCGTGGCGGATGTAAGGGCGTATTAGGGTGGTCTTTAATTTATCGTGGTATTTTATGCTAAAGGTCTTGACTACGTATTTAATGAAGGGCACGTTTAAATCACTGTGTAAGTTTGATTTGTAACATACCAATGTGAGTCATTTATTATTCGCTTATCGCAATATTTTCAATTGGCTCGTTTGTACAATAGCAAGATTCAACTTTCTGGCACATCTCCAGATTTCTATGCTATACGTCTATAGTTTGGACTTTCTCCAAATTAGCCAGTATAAGTTCTTAATTTTTAGATCTATCCATTTTTTTCTTATTGGTTACGTGTTCATTTCAGGTGTCCAGCTTGCTGTCCATCTACATACCCAAATATTTGGTATTTGTAGTTGTGGAAATTTCTGTATTGTTCAAATTAAGGCCTGATCACTGGCTTTTTTCAAAGTGAAAATGACTTGTGCTGACTTTGTTTCATTTATTTTAATATTCCATTTTGGTGTCCAGGTCTGTATACGATTGAGATGTATTTTCAAAGTGTTTGATGCTTCATTGGGAGTTGTTCTGGATGCCCAGAATACTGTGCCATCTGCAAACGCTCCAATGGTACTGTTTTCACATGTAGGAATATCGGTGGTATAGAATAGGTAAAGTAAACGGTTAATGACACTACCTTGTGGGACTTCAAGCTTTAATGGGAATGTTTATAGATGTGTTAATACTTACTTTGGTTTGATATTGTCTATCAGTGAATTAAGATTTTAAAAGCTGATAATAGGTTATTGGAAGAAGTTGTTTGATTTTGTATGAAGAACCACTGTGTCACATCTTATCAAAGGTCTGACTTACGTCCAGGAATGCCGATGTGTAATCATTTTTCTTATTCAAAGTTCTATTTATTTCTTGGTCTATGCGGTGGAGTTGCTGGATAGTTGAATGGCGTATTCTATGCAACTGCGTGAACTGATGCAAAGGTATCGGTTCATTAGTAAAAGGATGAATCGTTGTTTATCCTATTTAATAACAGTATTTCGTAGAGTTTCTTGATAACTGATAACAACCTAATGGGTCGATATTTTAATATCATTATTGGGGTAATTTTGTATATACCTGGGGCTTTCTTGGGGTTTAGGCGGTTAATTTCTTTTGGGATTCCTTTTGGGGTAGCTACCAAAATTGGTGGAATATTTTCAGCAATATCAGAAAGCAGAATGTCAGGAGGTTATCCTGATTAATTAAAGAAAGGAATAAATTATAAAGCAATAGTTAATAGTAAAAGGAATATTACCAACGCTCTAGCAGTATTCGCCTTGAACCTAACAATTTATTGACGTGATATATTGGCATTCTGTATTAGAGGATGTGACTTTTTTATTTTCTTACTGGATTGCCTGACAATTTAAGAAACCCTGTATATTATATGGGAAGTGGGAAAGTGGGAAATCATTAGAAAATGTAGAAAAGCGAAAGAACAATTGATAGAGGATAAATGAAAAGAAGTAGACGATAAGCTCCAAGTAGGTAAGACCGATGAGGCTTACAAAATAATTAAGAGGAACTTCAGGGATATAGGACCAATAAGTAGAAACGTTAGAAGTCAATCGGGGGACATACTGATCGGAAGAGAGGAGAAAGCGGATAGATGGAAGCAGTACTTAGGAAATTTATACGAGGGTCAGGAATTAGGAGAGATATTAGAGGAAGAATCTAGGCATCGATAGGGATGATGTAAGAAAACCTATATTGAGGGAGGAACTTGAAGTTGCACTAAGGGGGCTAAAGAACAATAAAGCGCCGGGTGTAGATAAAATACAGGCGGAAATTTTAAAATGCGCGGGACAGAAAGTAGTAAATAGGATGTTTGAACTGGTAAAATACATATACGAAACGGGCGAGATGCCGGAGGATTATAAGAGGAACATTATCGTTACTATACCGAAAAAGAGAGGAGCCGACAAATGCGAGAACTTTAGAACGATTAGCCTAACTTCCCATGCGTCAAAACCAGAATAGTGCAGAAGAGGATGGAAAATAGAGCGGAGGAAATACTAGGAGAAGACCACTTCGGGTTTAGGCGAAATAGGGGAACTCGCGAAGCTATTCTGGCGCTAAGAGTAATGTTAGAGAAAACAATAAAAAAAGGAAAGAACGCTTATATAGGATTTGTAGATTTAGAAAAAGATTTTGATAACGTAAGATGGGAAAAAATGTTCGAGATACTAAAGAGCGCGGGAATGAAGTATAGAGATACGAGAGTAGTACACAATATATACAAAGAGCAAACTGCTGTTATAGAAGTAGAAGGGGAAAAAAGGGAAGTAGGTATTAGGAAAGGAGTAAGACAAGGATGTACAGACGACACGCGCGACTATTGACCACTAATTTTTAATCTGTACATCGATGAGGCGATTAATGTGGTAAAAGATAGAGTGGATTTCGGGATTAAAGTACAGGGACAGAAACTAAAAATGCTGAGATTCGCGGATGATATAGCAGTATTAGCATCTAGTAAGGAGGAATTAGAATCAGCATTGAACGAAATGGAGGCAATGTTGACAGAGGAGTACGGAATGAGGGTGAATAAAAACAAAACTAAAGTGTTAGTGTGCAGAGGGCGCGAGAGCAGAGCAAAAACGAAAGTACAAATTAATAATCAAAGATTGGAGGAAGTTAAAGACTTCACTTATTTAGGAAGTAAAGTAAATTGGGATGGAAGAAGCGATAAATACATGAAACAAAGAATAGCGCAGGATCGAGTAGCTTTTAACAAAAAGAAAGCACTTTTATGCTCGGGGGTAATAAACTTAGAAACAAGGAAGAAATTTTTGAAAACATATGTATGGAGCACGGCATTAACGGTTGCGAAACCTGGACGGTAATGGAAGCAAGTAGGAAGAAATTAGAAGCTTTTGAGATGTGGTGTTACCGAAGAATGATGAAAATACCATGGACTGATAGGGTTAGAAACGAAGAAGTATTGGAGAAAGTCGGCGAGAAAAGAAGTATGTGGAAAAACATAAAGAAGAGAAGAGATAGAATGGTAGGCCATTTGCTAAGACATGGGGGAATAGTCCGCGATATTTTGGAGGCAGAAATAGGAGTGAAGAAAGGCAGAGGTAGGCCTAGATTAGACTACTGCTCGCAAATGGTAAGGGATGTAGGTTGTAGCACAATTAGCGAAATGCGTAAGTTAGCACAAGATAGGAGAAGCTGGAAGTTAGCGTCCAACCAGTCTCACGACTGATGACCTAATGATGATGTATATTATATAACATAATATTATATAAAATACACGAGTATGTTAAATATTAACCGACAGTTTATTTCAAAGGTACCATTTATTTCGAATATATAAATGTATCCCTTACCTAGTAGATTTCTAAATATTTATATAAAATTTTTCTAGTAGTTGGGAAATAAAAAAGATTGTCCACATACTTCTACGAATATGTATGATTTCTGTCATTGATTCATTGATTCCAATTGTTCTCTTGAATCGTTGATTCACTAGTTCTGGCACATTAATGGTTTGGATAATACTATGCTTTAGATGTCTCCTAACTTCAATAAAGTACCTTTGTGTAGTAGTATATTCAAGCTACTTATCTTATTTGCAATAAAAATGTTTCTGTTCTCCTATAAAATGTCGCTACTGATACTCAAGCAAGATTCATTCACGTTCCTTATAGCTTCTTACTTGAATATTATTAGCTACATTATATAGTTTTTATTAATTTTGTTATTTAACGAAAACATGTTTTATATGATTTTAGTATCATAAATATTGAGCAAAAAGGATAGATTAAATAATATAGCAGCAAGTAGCTAAAATCAAATTAAACGTTTTTTCCCAAACGAATGTACTGAAATATTTAAATCTCTTCAGGACAAAATTGAGTTCTAAACTACTTTTAAAATACAGTACACATTTATTATTGTTGTATTTACAAGCAATTTTATGACTGTCGCTTGTGATATGCGAAACTCTAGTCCAGTCCTATCATTTTGTATCTAAAATATTTCAAAAAATTTATCGATTCCAGAGAAGTTAAAAGGAACGGAGTGATTCAGTATGCAATACCATTCTATCTACTACGCAATAGATATTTACATTCCAGCTTATATTTTTCACAAAATTATTTCTACAAAATCTATATTCGCCATATTTAACGGCGAAAGAGAAGTGTGGAATAGACGTATACACAATCAATAAAAGATTTAAACGTACCCTTACTCCACCCCTGTTTATATCACAAATTTGTAAAGCTTATATTGACATCTGATATATTGATTTGTTTATATTGATTGAAAGAAATCTTAAAATGTCCATTTAATAACTCTAAACTGTATGACCAAAATGATGAGTTTTTCTGTGATGATAAAATATCATATGTCGCTTCTTTTTTTATTATTATATTTTATATAGCTGTAACTATCTGTAATACTTATATTCTCTCCTAGTATCTGTTGTTATTAATGTATGTACAGCTCATCATGAATAGGAACAAGTCTCAAAACTGCGATATCGGTCCGCCCACGAGGTGCGAAGTAAATAGTCTGGCATTATGGTAATACCCATACTGGTATTTTACCCATATGGTTGGAACCTTTGGTAAGGTAACACTCACTTAGTTTTCCACAAAACACGCGAGTTTCCCCAACAAAGTTGGCATCATCTGAAGATGAGTAAAACTCATCTCCAGATGATCCCAACTTTGTTGTGAAAACGCGCGTCGAGTGTAGTGTATAGTGTTTTGGTGTTCTGTGGAAAACTAAGTTAATGTTGGTAATACTCAGTTGGATTGAGACCTTTGCAGAGTGAATATTGATAAATATATATATATATATATATATATATATATATATATATATATATATATATATATATATATATATATATATATATATATATATATATATATATATTGAATATGAAAGTACACAAAGTTCTATCTGGCCGTGCGTAAAGTGCATCCTCTTCCCTCTAAATGCTGCCTCACTCTTTCTTCTGCCCATAGTTAGAGAATCTCACAATTTCTAGTACCATACCAGTTAAGAAAGGAATAGTAGGATTCCTTGATTATATAAACAATTTTATAAATCTGTATTACTCTTTTTATTGGAAGTAATAGTTATGTACATACAATAATTCAACCATAATAGGCCGATTATGATTGTTATTATTATATAAAATAAATAAAATAATTTGTACTAAAATTCTTATAGTTTCAAGTGAATACTTTGGAAAACAATAATTTATCTCTGCCGTTTTAGAAACTGATTTAGTGTTAATGGTGATGGGCTAGAAGTGATGGAAGTTTCATAATAGACGCTTAACAATAGAAACAAACAATTTAAAAAGTAATTTAATCCTTAATCTTGAAGTCCATAATCTCTTATAACCTTTACATGAGAAAATAAAAGCACGTTCGTCGTCGGCCAGCTCGTATAATCCTCCATTACCCTTTCTATTACCATCAGAAAGGTTCTGAAACAAAAGGAAGATAATCCAGCGGCGGCGCCAACGTCGACCGATAACAGTAATCAGTGGAAGGAATAGTAGAAAGCGAATCCTACGAGAGTCATCCTGCACCGCGGACTCTGATTATAATGGCCCAGTATTTATCAAGTGTAATGTGTAATCATCCTTGTGGTTAACTGATTAGGTTATTCCGGGGCCTTGAATCATGCCTCCTGTAATTTATAATGCCATTCTATCTAATTTAGCGTCGCGGTTTTGCGATGGAACCTATTTTAATGGCTTTTCAGTTTTAGTTAATACATGTACGTCTATTACAAACTCAAGTGACTTGATTACCCTAAATTACCGTGATTTATCTGTTAAGCTAACGAATACTGACGGTGTTCCTCTAATTAAATTTTAATCAATAAAGTTTTTGTCTGCTCTGTTCATAATATGTCGAACGTGGGGCCATTAATCATACTTCAATTCTCTTTACACTTGACTACCAAATCAAATCAGTATTTTTTGTAATGAGTTGGAAGTGGCTCTTAATCGAATGTTTCACTTGCAGTTAGAAAAAACAACAAAGCATTATTAATGGCATCTAGTTACGGTAAGAAATTGAACCCTTTTGCATGCACGTAAGTTGCAATTTCATATTTATATTTTACAATTTTTAATTATATCTAAATATACGTGGAACAGTCAACAATTAAACACATGAATTGAATCAATAATCTAATTATAAATCATTTTCAGTATTTTATCTGACGATATGGTTACATCATATCATGTGCATCTTAAAATCACTGGAATAAATAAAATTTAAGACGAATATTATTAAGACTCTTTTTGTTATTCCAGTTTATGACTATCTATCCTACATACAGTCAGACATACAGTAATTTATATGACAGCTTTAGTTGACATGCAGAAGGGGACCCATTGGTTTACTCCTTTGAGAGAGATTTAATAAAATGATTAATGTTTAGCTTCTGGGTTTTTGCTTATAAACTAATTAAAATCTAGTTGGTAACTCTTTCGAATTATAACGCTTAAGTTCACAGTTACCAATAAGTCTTCCATGAAATTGTGTCACCGAACTGTTTGGATGGGCACTTCCTCTTTGCAAGTATCTCTCATTATCATTCCTTTGTTTGCTTACATTCACCATACTGATAACTTCGTTTAGAACGAACCGAACCATGACGCATCTACGATTATTGCTAGCAGTCTAGAGTGAAATCTTTCAAATATTTCAATATTGAAATTGGAGGATGAGCTCTACAGTTGGATTACATATGTTCCAACGGGTTTTAGATTACTTATGAAAATTAGGAGTTTATTGCTCAGCGTGTTGTGATTTTTTCTTCAAATCAGTCAATATCAATATCAAAATCAGTCTAGGTGTATTCCAAAATACGGCTTCTTCCCTTTGTGTCAGTGGTTGATTGTTCAGCGTGATTGGTGGACAGTTGTCCTTATTAAAGGTCTTTCATCCTTAATAAAGATGTGAATGTGAATACTTAATAATATGACTTTATGCACTAATTTGTTTTTATTGTCAAGATAGTAATTCACGAATAAAAAGATAAGAGCGTTTTTTCTCCGCTGGTAGTTAAACTTAAAATAACTTGCCGAGTAAATAATCTAAGAGAGGTATGCCAAAACTGGACACAAACCATTTTTTACATCAACTCAACAACATACATAATTTTATTACCTTGAGGCCAACACAACAGTATAGCGATTATTATTGTGGTCTTCACTCGTTGCATGCCGGCGGAACACTGATGACGAGAGCGTTGGGAGGCCTACTTAAATGCTTTCCAAGCCGGGGTTGTTGGAAAGACAGACGACACGCGCGACTATTGACCAATCAGCGGATAGCGCAGCGATGAGAATTACGATAGGTGAACCATCTGTCGTCAAACCATTACCCTGCTTCTACTCAGTAAGAGAACGAGCGATGATTAGACCGCAACGCCATCCAATTAGCGAGCGCAGCTGCTAACGATGCAACACCGCATGTATAAATAGATGCAGCCAAGCCGCAACAACTTCACTTCGTTTCGAACAGCCGTGCAGGCAACAGCGATACCAAGCAAACAACAAGCAATTCCCAAACGACCAGAAGCAATCGAAGAGAATGAAAGAGTTCCCGAACTGAAACTAAGATAACAATATCATATATTGTATATGTTACGTATTCATGCAATCTCTGATATAAGTGGTACACAAACAAACTATAGTTAATAGTTGAATAATAGTTTTAATGAAAATGGATTCAATCGCAACGGCAACATCCATTGCGTAACAATTCCAACCATCCACCCCATAACAATCCAGAGGCGTGTATCAAGGATTCCCACAGGGGGTCCGAAACTCGATAATAAAAGGAAAGAACAAATTCACGCTTTAACTCGACCGCGTCCACATACCTGGGTACGACAAGACGTGAGATAGAAGCGAGGGACTGCCAGAAAGAGGTTACACTGCAACTCCCAACCCCCGCCATTCTCGAGCCGTCATCGATCCCATATATTTGTAACGGACGTAACTCATAGCCTACAGTATTCTCAAACTCTATTCTTAGTTATCAATTATTTATATAACTTGGTAACTATTATAATTTATTAACTACAATTATTAAGTTATTTGTTTTTAAATTTAATTGAAATGAAACTAAATTCCACTAAAAATAGTTCGAGAAGGGAAATTTTCAAATATATCCAGAATGTCGAATTTCCGGAATAAGTCCTACAGCTACTTCAAACATCTCGCTGCACCCTGTATATGAAATGCTATTTTTGTAAAGTAATATATCATTAATATTTTTTGTATGAGAATTGCAGCTAAGTATTCGATTTAAAATTAACAAACAACTCGATATAGACGAACTGAAAAATATTTTGAGTGAAACATGTATCATATAATTATGTTATAAAATACATGTTATTACACGATACAATTATATTACATGATACTTATATCTATATACCTGTAACACTATACTAACCTGTAACATATATTTATGACCTTTTCTAGTTATTCTACAAGCATATTTAGTAAGACTATTTAGTAATAAATTTTGTTCATATAATAATAAATAAAGCTAATATCTTCAGTACGCCCTTAGCATAAAGTGTTGATGATTTTTTTTCATCGATACCAAGTTTAGCTATCTGCTAAAGAAGTAATCTCGTGCTTCTACTCCATCATTATTAGGAAGGTACATTTAATTAAAACTTCTCAGTCCGTTGATCGAATATTAATTAAAATGGCTATTGAGCTATATTCTCTTCTTTGAAACTCTTAAAGAACAATCAGAATATTTTATCTGATATTAAATTACATTCTTTGTGGGAACTTCGCTTTAATATTTCTTTTCCTTTTTGGACCTTGCAATAATAAAACATCGTTCTAATTATCATTACTTTTAAGTACTTCTTCAATATGATTATGATATAAAACGCGAACATTTAAAGCATTACAGCAATTGATATGAGAGAACAGTAAAAGATAAATATAAGTGTAACACATAATGTGACGGGTGTTTATTATGATGGTGTAGATAAACAAGCTTTCCTATAAGCGTTTGGATTATGTATACCAAGAGATTCAAAGTAAAATAGGCATGTTTTAGGGTAACACAGGTCTTAATGATTGAGGCTAAGTTTATTTTATACTGACTGGGCTGAGAATACTAGCAGAAAACTAATATTGTGGTTCTTATGTTTCTAGGCAGGTGTTAAGAATCTCTTATTAATTAATTATATTGGCTTATCGTCTGCCTGGCAGAATATTTAATATAATAATTTTATGGCTATGTTATTTCTTTTTCACTGTTACATTTATACAAGTTCAAAGTTTAACGACATGTAATCGAACTCGGACGGTTCGAAGGGCATTATTGAAGTGGGTAAAATCCTTTTTCCGTATGAAGCTGTAGGCAGTATCAATAATTACGCAAAATCGATGCCAAAGTCTGCCTCAGCGGGCGATTGTGTATATTGCGGGAATTTATTATCGAACATTCATCAAAATTTAATAACCCATACTCGTGCGAAATGGAAGTGAAAAGTCAAACGAAAAGGAAGTAAGAGTGGGCAGGATGGCGCAATTTCATTTAGCGTAGCCATAGGGCACGAACCATGCGTCTTCTTTAGTAAAACACCGGAAAATGATAACCTTATTGCTTCTTCCAGCGCGCACTGTGTTCCCCAGGCCGCGATGCACGCCTGATTTATTTTAATACCGGAATGGACGTTACATGAGCGCTGCCTGTCCGCGCCATCAATTTATTGCGGTCATTTTTTTTACAGGCAGCATGAAATACCGGATGGTGAGGTGTGAGGAGATATCACTTGTCATCAAGATAGCCGCTATCTATCATCCGGTGGTCACGGCTCTATCACAGGCAACAATAATTCATTCGTTATTTTATCGCATTCCATTATTTAAAAACTGTATTATTATATGTACACTGCCTTTAGAAAAAATATTTCCTTAATGATATATTAATTATATCCCATTGAATTACGCACCATATTGTCAAAAATTAAGATAAATAATTAATAAGCTTACTGCCTATGTAAAGAATACAAACTCTACCAATTATAACTAGAGCCGCTCTTATTGTCGGCGTGCCATAGGCGTAACCTTAGTGGGATTTAATAAATCAAATAAAGTAAATAATGCTAAGCAATAAAATAATAATAAGCACTCGGTTATATGTTATAATTTATACAATATTGTAAAACACTTATCCTCGTTATCAACTGGATTAGCTCAGTTAAACATCTTCAGAATTAGGTATCTTCCTACAGTTGTTTTAACGATCTGTTTTTCCGTGAAAAATATTCTTATATATAGAAAACGACCTATTCTCATCTGGTGGTGAAATATTACTACCATTGAAACAATCGCAGATATACTATATATTGGCTTTAATCTGGCAAAATCTGATTTTATTTTTAAAAGGAAGTCATATTTTACTCTTATTAATATAAACTATTACTCTTTTTACATTCCTAAAATCATGTATATGTATGTATACAGAATACACTATTTGGAATGACTCCACTAGTGACAAGATTTTGTAATTTTTTGCACTGGTTCCTTGTAATTTTTATAAATAGTTTGTAAATCTGCTTCAACCTGAGGACCTTGAAATATTGCTTATCTTTTCTTGACAGCAGCTGCCTCTTTAGGATCAAACTGTACTACTAAACTTTTGTGGAAATACTCAAAATAATATAATGCTACCTGTATGTTCCTCCGCGTGTAAAAATCGGCTATAGTCGTTCAGGATTCTCGAGACAGTGTCTGTGAAATTCTTAAATATAATTATGAGATTTGGGGAACGACCGTTTTTATAGATGATATTACTCCATTATCGCTTGGATATTATCTTCAAATTGCTGAAGATCTCCAAAATATGTATTTTATATGCTATATAAAACTTGAATATGCTTCCTCCTTCAATTTTCCTATATACTTAATAAATCAGGATACTATTTGAACTATATTCTCCAAAAAACGCTATAGTAAAGAAGTTTATTATGCGAAATAACGTATAGGGTCCGGCAAAGTTGTATGACATTTTCAGCACGGATGGCAGATGTGTAACGATACCAAGTACCAGTACCGATAACGAGTGACGAGGCACATTTCCATTTGTCGGGCGCAATATGAATATAAACATAATTTCTGATATTGGTCAGAGAAAAATACATGTAAACTTCAATAACGACCACTTTATTCGGGCCGATTTACTGTGTGATGTACATAATTTCTGATATTGGTCAGAGAAAAATACACGTAAACTTCAATAACGACCACTTTATTCGGACCGATTTACTGCGTGATGTACAGTAGCTCGATTCGGCATAATTGGTCCTTACATTTTTAAAGAAGACAGACGCATGGTGACTATCAATAGTCACGTGCAACGGTGACTATCAATACCCCGTTATGTTACGGGGCTGCCCGAGTTTCTTAGTTCTGAACTGAGAAGGCTTAACACAAATATGGATGCAGTTTATTTTCAGTAAGACGGGGCTATTTGCCACACTTCCAGAGAGACTATAGCTTTCTTGAGGCCAACATTTTCCCGAGCGTCTCATTTCTCTGCGGAACGATACTGAGTGACCTCCATGATCGCAAGATCTGTGCCCCGCGATTATTTCTTGTAGGGATATGTCAAATCAAGGGTTTTCACTGAGAAACTACGTACGCTTGCTGAACATTCTACTGCGATAACAAGGGAAATTGAAGTTACACCAGCCGATGTGGTGCATGGACAATGTTTCTACTCGTATACGGGAGTGCTTTCAAAAAAATGATCGCAGCTTAGATAACGTTATGGTATTTTGCGCTTCTAATTTTTGTTCTTAATGTTTTTCCTATGATAATAAAATGGCATCTTGTAATGAATGTTTTGAAAAAATAAAGAATTACTTTAGTTGAAAAATAACAGTTATTGAATTTTGAAAATCATCCTACATCTCTGCAGCACCTCGTAGCTAAATTCTTTTTGAGAATCATTAAACACAATTTATATATAAAATCTAAAAGCACCATGAAGTACTTTAATATTGTTAATTATATTCAAATAATATTATCATATTTGTATGTAATAATATAATTAAGTTTTATTTGTTGAAAAGTGAGATACAATCCTGAATATGTGGATTGGATACACATACCATGTATTGTAGAAAAGAATCACAGCCATCTGTGACATAAAAAAAATATAAGTTTACGTTATAACTCGAGTGGTAATAAATATATTAATACTTATTTTAAGATGGCTCATTCTACATTCTGAAGGTGCAAATAATTTTTCTCAAATTCACGGAACAACTGATTTATTTTCATAACTGATTTGTCGGCACTCATTTATCGAAAACTCAAAAAACAAGTTTTGATTATTGCGCGAAAGCGAAAAGATGCAATTTTAGTTTTCGTTATTAAGTTTAAAAAAAAAAGATCAAAACCGGTGGGTTTATTTTTCCATACATCCTGTACTTCCTATAAAACCATCAAAATTTATCCACCCAGTACAAATAAGAAGTTCAACTTTGGAACCTTTTAATTTTTGAAACAGGAACGGCTTTTGATAAATATTTCAAGAGAATACATTTTGTACCGGATTATAGCATTAGATTATTAAAAAACTCTCAAGACTTTAAGAAAATAAACAATAAACAACAAAAATAACGTAGAAATACCTGTGCCTTCTACTTTCATATACAATTCTGAAAACTTCTCTGACAGAATAAATTATTCAGTGTTAAATTCTTCTAAAGCC
Organism: Rosalia funebris; assembly: GCA_037954035.1. Taxonomy (NCBI): domain Eukaryota; kingdom Metazoa; phylum Arthropoda; class Insecta; order Coleoptera; family Cerambycidae; genus Rosalia; species Rosalia funebris. The sequence continues at coordinate 7,070,933 of JAZFAV010000032.1, forward strand.
GAAGTAATCCTGCTTGCTTTTAAAAAATTATTTCCGGTTTCTCGAGACTTCACAAGCACAGTTTTTATTTTAAAAGTTACCGAGTGCTAGTGCAACAAATAAATTTGGCAAGACGCGAAGTTATCCACCGCAACATAGCGCAGATCTACCCTCCAATATTTCACGAAACTTTCTATTCAAATTTAATCCTCGTTTATCTAAATTGAATACTGATATATAGTAGCTATCAACAGCAGTTGTTATTGAAAGTTCCCAAAGTTATAAGTTTTTTTCTCGTAATTCCTGGAGGAGCGTTAAAATAATCAGTTACTTTTTTGTTGTTGAACTCCCGCTATAACTGTAAAGAATACGCATCGGTTAATGACGTGGCGTTCGGTTAAAGGAAGGCAGGGAGCGATTCCGGGGCCTTGATGGCTCCTGGAGGGCTCGTCCTGGAGCGTACAGCTCCGTAAATGCACTATAAAGCCAATTGCGCCTCTGATAATATTCTCTACCCCATCTGCCAATAGGCTTGTCAAATATCCACGCCGCTTATCAAAACTTCACCGAGAAACTGTCAGCCACAGCTCAATAGACTTTTCGTGGCTTTACAAAGTATTTCAGTATTGTCTCTTATGTTCAAAAGGTTTATTTTGTGGAAATGACGTTGCAGAGATTTATATCTTGTAAAAAATTAGTTTATTTGTACTCATTCATTTCTTCGACGTAAATACGTTAAACTGCAGCTAATGTAATCCATGTTTAAACAAGTCTGTTTTTGGAACTATAAAATATAATTTTATATTTAACAAATTCTGTTTAAAGCTAATTTGGTTACTAATCACATCTATTGCGCTGAGTACGTACCAGATAATTAAAATACATTATAATGTGCGGCGTTTTATATTGTGTTTACATAAAGCATTCCGACAGTACGGGTATATAACAGTAGGAATTATATTATGTACAATTTAATTAAATTAAGCGTCTGAACTTGTATATCGTACAATTATCGGACCCATACGATGATTTTATATTCATTCGGTGCATGTTAGGTTAACGTGTACTTATCTGTTTTTGAGGTAGGTGAATATTATCGATTACAGAAGAATTTTTTATATATTTGCATATCCTTATGGAAAAATATTAATTTAAAATAAAGCATTAAGCATTTGAATATAATTTAGGAAAAAGATATAGTAAAATATACTTGTATGCCATACAAATCCTTTCTTTATTTTGTGACTTTCAACGAGAGACATAGTTCAAACGAAATAGAAATATGGTATTAAGTTGGTCCATAGTATCTTTTGACTTGTAATATTAATTTCAATATTTGATTCGAAAGACAGCATTTCTTTCACACAGGGAAATTGATCAGACTTGCTGCATTAAATATTGAACAAGAGTTTTATTTCAAAGTAATCCTCAGCAGCATATAAGTTGCTCCACTGCCTGTGGGTAGTTATTAAGTACTATGTACTGAATATACAACATTACAGTTAAAATAACTGAGCCAAAACATTGTAGTCATCATATGTTTCTTCCCATTCACTATTGGAACCATATAGCTTTCTTGCTTCGAAATAACTTTTGATATATATTGAATGGTGTATCATCCCCTAGTCGAATTATTTTAAAGTTATTGAAACAATTAAGTAGTATACTCGTATAGTAATACCAGTATATTTATGTATGGCATTACTTATTTGTCACGTCGAAGTTTTTAGAACTTTTGAAATATTTTTAAAGTAGCAGGTAAGCGGTTACGTGGTACGGACTTGATTTTTTAAATTTATATACAACGAAGTGGTAGTTTCCAGAGTCCAAATCAAATTATAACAATTAAGTAGTAGACAACTATAGTAGTTTAGAGTGAAATTCACGTTTGAATGACCTGTGAACAATTTTCAAATTCACTCTCACGAACCACAGTGCACCAAAATAATTATAGTAGTTTTCTAAGTGTATGCCATATTTGTCTATAAAATACCATCATCTCTATTTATTCAACGGCTGTTTTTGTGTGTGTGTCACGAAATTTTTTGGTCGATGTACGAAATGCTTTTCGTTCGAATTTCGGCATTTTGACAAAATCAAAATAGTAAAGCGACCCTTGCGAACAACGTGATAACTTTTGCGTTTTGATCCGAAGTCTCTAGAGGCATGCTCCGGAGGTGTCTTAGATATGAGCGAGGAGGCGGCGCAACATTATTGCGATTTGCTTACTGGCATTTTACCAAATGGCTATTACAGATAACTGTGTAACTATATGTAGAAGAGACACTGAAAATTTAGACTAACGTATATTCTTACTGCTTGGTTATATAACAGTCATAACAGTGCTTGTAAAGATACTAGTCTCTAAATTCAAACTGTAATGTTCTACAAAGTACATATTGCTTAGGAGCAGCAAATATTTAACCTTAAAGGCCATTTTAGGCACAGATATCCCCGAAATGAGGCACTAAACTTAAGCCAATGTGTTTTATGCTTTATATGTACGTATATGAATAACAAAATAATATCCCGCACATCTTCTCTGTGCGGAACTTTCACAATTTGGGGAGCAAACTTCTATATAAATATGGCGACATATTGTGCAATCCCGTCTCAGTTTCTTTCTTGTTCGCTTTATAAGTACGTACTCTGAATAAATAAATTGTAATTTGAAATACCCTAATTATAAAGAAATAAGTTATTAAAAATATTGTAAATGTCTGACCTTATCCAGCTGATCTTCCAGTTAACACCATTATATCATTAGGGACATAATGGGAATCAGAATGAGAGTTACCCGTGAGTTCAGTTTGAATTTAATGTTTAATATCAGTCCCAGTTTATTTAGTTTTAGCATTAGGAGGTTTTTCATGACGCTATTTACGTCATTATACTTCGTTATTCAATTGCGAATGAATTTAGCTAAAAGAATAAAAATATATGTATGCGTTACATTACATGGTATCAGAGTTCTAAAGCATGTTTATAATAAAATTGGGATTTATGTATACAGGAGATATATAAATGTTTTGTGTAATAAATATAAAAATAAATCTAATTAATATTAAAGAAATAAGTAATAAATATAATAATAAATCATAGAAACATATCTGTGACAAACAGCAATAACTTATGAATAGTAACATTATCTTCAAAATATTCTTAAGTTGATCATGAGTCATAATAAAAATAAAAAGTTTAGCAAGTTATCATTTTATAACATTTTAACTATATTGAATACAACACAATAATACTGTGCATACAGTTGTCTAGGCTGATTTCGGACAGCGGCATATTGGGGTCGTAGCGACTGTATAAACCTGAAGGGTAAATACGAAGAATGGTCGGCTGTAGACCTTACGAAAAGATACAACTTGAAACGAAGGACCTCAGATTCTGTACAATTGGCAACGTACATGTATGGAGGAGTAAATTAGTAGGAATTTATTTACCAGTGGATGGCGAAGCACGAAACTCCAAATGGCTGGTAGCTGTTGATTTCTAGTTCTTGATGCATTCTCAACGATGGGGGCCCCGTGAAGAATATCTGTGGCACTAATTTTGAGAATATATGTCGGTTGTATAGTCACTTGTAAATATTGTTTAGTTTGTGATTTCATTACGATGGTAATTTATTACAAATCACACATGCGTTCTCGAAACGAAAATTCATGAATTCTAGGAACTAGGATAATTTAGGGGAATATTGCGGAATTGCCAACTGTCCATTGCCAACTATGTAGCGCGACATATTTAAATTCAAAACAATCCGCGTTGACCTAAAGTGGCCTCAACAGCGACCATCAGTTGGATGAATTCTGGATCAGGCTGGCTGTTACTTTTAGCGGTATAGTGGGTACTTAGATAGGATGTAAAGGTCCCAAGGACGCTTTTTCAGATCAATATCATTACACTTTTAAGTGATTAGCTAATACCCGTACAGAAAGTTCAGCCTAAGGGCTTTAATTCCAATTTAATAGTTTTAAATTTTATATTGTTTAACTCCGCATACGTCCGTTGAAACTTACGGACTTATGCTTTCATTACTTTTAGTAATTATCAGACTTGCTTCATTACTTTCAGTAATTATTAAATGATGACGTATACATGGCCACTTTAGAGAGATAATTATCATAGAGTTCCCTATTTCTATATCCTTATACTCTTAGGAATATAGAAACAGGAAAATAGAAATTATGTAAATTTTCGATGTACGAGAGTAGAGTGCTTTTACCGGTTGGGAGTCCCCCCCCACCACTTTCTATGACGTCACAGTTGACTTTGAGGGGGTCACCCTGGTCAGGGTCACCTTATGAAGGTCACCTTGTTCAAGATCACCCCGGTCAAGATCAAGGTCATCCCGGTCAAGATCAAGGTCATCCCTGTCAAGGTGATCTCCTCAAGGTGACTTTGACAAGGTGACATTGACCCGAATGACCTTGACCTTGACCCTGGCGACATTGACTGAGGTAATCTTGAACAAGGTGACCTTCACAAGATGACCCCCTCAAGGTCAACTGTGACGTAATAGAAAGTGGTGGGGGAGGACTCCCAACCGGTATAAGCACTCTACTTACGAGTATGTCGTGCCACTAAGTATAGAAAGATCCAAAGTCAACAATATTCATTCACTTTTGCTTCAAACTTTAGATAATAAATATTAATCCAAATAGCATTTTAATAGCTTTACAACTATAAATTGTTAACTATCAACAAATTTATTTACTTACCTAATTTTTAATTACATTATATGTATATAACCCATGATCTACATTATAAAAGGGCTACATTTTACTACGATGTAAACCAAAAGAATGCGTAATCCCATTATTTTATTTGGAATCCATTCATTTGGATATAAAAGAATCATCTCATTTATTTTATTCTCCATGGGCACATTATACACGAGAACCCCCTATCGTGATCTATCTTCTAATTTACCACAAGACCTCGTGCTGAGACTAGAATTTCCTTCGGTACTGATATTTAGTAGCTATATGACCACAGTATTATCCTGCTTATTCATTTGGTTACTTAAATAAAACTATAAGGCTGCACTTAAATCAGACTGCAAACTGTATCCATTTCGACATTATGAATTCATCACATTTACACATCTTTGATGTGTAAATGTGACGAATTAGATAAATTTATCTATTAGTTTTCGCGATTATATTTAAAATATTGTGTACAAAAACAGAATCTGTTTGAAGTTAATAAGGGCCAATATGTCAAAATGTACGACACATCATATAAATTATATAATCCAATAAACATAGATAAAATCTACTTCCTCTGGTTTTGTCTGTTTTGAGATCAGACTACACTAGACAGTGATTGGTCAAGTTTGCGATATAAAATGCTGTAACCGCAGTGGCATTTATAAACATTTAAAAGAGGTACAATAATGCAGATATAACCATCTTTAGATACTGTCGTTACCTTCTGGTTTCTACTTTAAAAAATTTATATTCATGGTTACCTGACACTTATGCTAAAGTCAGTCATATTTCATTGCTAATGAGTGATGTAAAAATGCAACCAAATAATCGTGTACAACAAATAAACAAATCTTTCAATATCGACAAATTACAAAAGTTTTACAATTTTTCGAACTAATACGGTGTCCAAATTTATTTAAATAACGACTAATCATAATTGATAAATACATACAGAAAATTTAATACAGTCAGCGAAGTGTGTTAAGTAATTACGTATTTTGATAGATGCATATTAAATAGCTACCACATTGACACTCCAATGACATGTCAATGCATATTATTTTATACCTTGTATAAATATGCGTGTTAAACACATTCCATCTATGACCATTCTCTGCGCAAAATGTATCACATTTTCAGAGATGTTAGCGAATAGCTACCAACTAGCGACTGGGTTTTGAATTTTCCCTGTTAAATTTTTACGACGTATTTTACGACAAAAATGAATATAAATGAGGCTTATGCGACATCTGTCTATATGAAACTGGGCGATGATAATGCGCAATTTGGAAATAAAAGACAGATTGTAAAATAATAGGCTTGAAAAGTTTATATTTTCAGTTTATAGGCATCAGTAATCAATAATTAAATGAGCTTTTTTATAATATACAGTCTTGAAATCCATTTCAGTAATCGCTATGATTATGTGAAGCACTTTGTAGAACATTATTGTATTTCAGTTGTTACTTATATTGCAATCCAGAATTATTTGATTAATTAATGGTAATAAATAATAGGTATAACTGTGATTTAGAATTATGTGATCCTTTCGATTTTCTGCGTAGCATAACGTCATCGACTTGTAAATTTATAAGATATCGAAGGCACCATAACAGAAGGGCGTATGAACCAAAATGATATTTTTCATGAACAGAAAACCTTTCGGGTTTTGGGATACATACACCCAAAGATCACATTCAACCTTCTTTTATGATCCTTTGATATGTATTTGAGAAGAGAATCTTGGTTATACCGCTTTGTAGCCTGTATAAGCTACAACCATGGTCTACAGAGTCTGTGTAGTTTTCATATACATTTACTAAATTTTATGTATTTGTATAATACATTAGTAGGAACCATACATCGTATGTGAAGTACCAACATCATAAATTAAACATATATGATGTTACAGAAACAACGAAAAAAACTAAAATTTTTATAATTAATGAGTAAAAATCTATTCCACCTACTACAAATAACTAATGAATAAACAAATACAGTGTGCATCTAAAGTTCAAAAGTAATTGATAACAGTAAAAAGTAGTACCAGATATGTTGGCAATGCAACATACTATTATAAAACCCTTCTCTCACCCGTCCAAGCGTTTTTGCTGATTTTAACCTACAATATTTAATAATTCTCTGGTTAGAAACATCACATCACGCAACATTTATCTTACATTTTAAGTAGTGCCATAAAAATAAATCTAGGAGCATTAGATCTAGAGACCGAGCAGATCACTCTATTATATCCCGGCATCCAGTCTACCTATTGGGGTACTGTTCACTGAGATAAATTATTATTTGTCCTATATGCGTGTGGAGGAGTACCATCTTGCTGAAAAGTTATTTTCAGATATCGAAATTCATATTCTGCAACATGTCTAAATACACTTCTTCTATTCGATTTAAAAATATAGATTTAACTGTGTGCTTACCCAAAATCCCTGCGCACGTTGACTTTTTCTCAACTTCTCACCGAATGAACAACTTATTTGAATGACGTCAAAAACTTTCTCATTGAACGTTTTAAACCTTAAAATGTATACCAAGTAGTTACAACCCTTATGATACCATTCCCAAGCTTTTGGTCAAGTTGTAGTCTCGATTACAGTCGTATTCCAGCAGTCCATTTCTACTGTTTCATAATATTTATTTATATTTCTGCTATAGAAATAATAAAATCATCTTCGAAACAATAATTACCTTCGACCTCTATTGGTATGTTACTGTATTATACGAGTAAATAGAAAAGTTAAAAATCGTAACATAAGTGCTGAGTAGTATGTGAATTGTAAATAAGATTTTTTTCCAAAATCTTGAACTGTAGAGAACCTACGTGAATAGAGATGAATTTCTTATGGGATTGTTTTTGTGACATACCTAGAATACCTCATACCTCAAACCCTTAGATTTCCGGAGTAAAATTCGTTAGAGGTCGCGTAATTTCTACTATGACTCAAGTTGCTAGGAAAGGGAAATTTTAAGATTTTATTATACTTATCTAGACGCTGCTGTTATACAACATTCATTATTAATATAGCTCAGATTCTTCGCACATAATTTTCTAAAATTTATTTCCTTATTTATCTAATTGGGTTTAGATATACCCTGTACGCAACACCTTGTATAAAGCATAGAACATGGTGTGCTATATATCATACTGTACCTATGTTGTTACGTTTTATCCAGATTAACTAATGAGTCGTTTTAGGATGCAACAAAACGTCACCGAAATCAAAATATCGAAAGAAATTACTGCTTTGAAGGCCATATTTTTGATATTGAAGATACTGGTAAATATTTTTTATAGTATAAATTATAATGTTAACTGTGATATATCATTGTATTAATAATGAAAAGGAGAATCAATTGCAGTAAAAAAATAGGTATTACATAAATGTTAAAACAAGGTTGTAGTTGCGGAGGTTTCTTAAACTGCCTACTTAGTCGCTACCATCTAACCACTAACAAAGTTGAAAGGAATTGAATTTTTTTCAATGTAGTCGAAAAACTGGTTTTAATTCTATCTTCTTATGTTTTCAAATGGAGATTATGCTTGTAACGGAAATTCTGGAACACACTGTATTCTTCTATTTTAATATTTATTGGCTGCTATTTAACAAGAGACATTTTGTAAATTTTGTAAATTTTTAATCGAAAATATTGGCTTTATTTATAGACAATAATAATATAATTCCACTAAAATAATTCTATATGAAAAGCTATTTTCGCAAAAGATGCTCGTTAAAATACTTCACCAATGCCAATTTTTTTTTGTCGACTGTATATTTCTTTCATTATTCTTAAAAGATCATTCGTTCAGTTTATTTGAAGCCATTACAGAGAGGTTATGACAACCACGTGCTCAGGTCACATGGCGAATATGGGCGTCCCCATTGTTATCGATCGTATCACAAAAATATGACGGTAGAGCCCTCTATCGGCTGAGACGCCCATAAGCGTCGCCTCGCCGACGTCGAATCCTAATTTGGCAATCGTCTAAAACGCGGCGCTAGCTGTGCTGAAATCGAGCACGAAATACAACAGGTTTTTATGCATAAAACATTAGTAGTTACCACAGGGTATAATTTAAAGCTAGTGATTTTTTAACTTCAGCAATTCATTCATTACAAGTCTACTCTAACTTTATTTCATTATATAATGTAACGGGTAGTTTTAAAGCAATAATCTCGTATAAAAGAGATGAATAATTCGTTTTAATTGCTGGCATCTCTTATTTTATTCATTATCAACAGAAACCTGATTTTTTAAATAGCAACGCGTTCACATAAATAAAAAATAATTTTCCTACTAGTCGCTCTAATGATAACGTCTCCTGAATATCAAATGATAAGCAGTTATTACGTTATTGAAGAATCGCTAAATATATTTGCTTGTAACATTATTAAAACTCTTACTCGTAAGTGTATTTCTGAGTGCAACTATAAATTATATTGTAAGATGTTTAATGTAGTAATGTATAGGGTGTCCCTCTGAAAATTCGGAAGTTGATGGCACATGATCGAAAATAGAAAATTAGAAAGTAAATTTAATCACAGAAAAACATGCACCACTGTTTGTAGTATGATCTTCCCAAATTTAGTTCACATCGTGTAAAGTTTTTTCAGGATATCGCCTACTTAAATCTTCGTAGGCCACCCTGTATATGATTTGTTGTATTTGGTTATATGTTCTATATTTGATTATATGTTCTATATTATTTTTGTATTATGAAAAATATATTATATACTGTATATGCGTCGAATTGCTATGAAAAATATGTTACATACATATATGTCAAATATGTCTGTATTATTTACAAGTATTTTGCCGTTGTCTCTTCACACCATAACTCTGGTTATTCTTTGAGACATTGTAAATAAATAAATAAACAACTAAGCGATTCGCCAATATAACAATAATGGTCAATAAATTAGTATAATTTTAGCATTTATACTCTTTTTGGTATTTTGGGAGAAAATGCAGTGTTACATGAAATAGACTTTTACATCGATACGATCTATGTCAGTAACATATAAGTATGTATATACAAATAGATGTATACCTCACGGCTTTCATTCGGCATTTGTTCTGGATAGGCGTACCGTGTACAGCACTGATAAGAACTAATAAATTCCAAACAGCTCTCTGTCGTTCGGTTCCCACCCGGGACATATGTCGAATCCTATCCGTGGCGGGTTTTATTTTTTAAAACATTGTCTGAATGTATGATCGTGCAGAAACACGAGAAAGGGATCGAGGATCGCTTTTAAGTAATTCAGTGCCTGGCGGGGCTTTAGCCTGAGGAGTAGTTGTTTCCTATAGCGATTATGTAATAGTCTTGCTATTCGGGAATTCGGGTTTGGTAGTTCCTTTCTCGATGCCCGACATATATGTTAATGAAAATTGGTACCAGAGAGAAACAAATACGAAAAATTTACCTATTTAATAAAAAGGAAACTTTAAAGCATAAAATATATTGTGTTGCTGTTGTACAGTGCTTTCGTAAAGTATGGATAAATTCGTTAAAACATCAAGAAGTAACTATTGGGAAACACTCTCGCATCCATCAAATTTTATTGTAAGTTGCTCATTTTTTTAATAGACTTAATACATACAAAGTGATTCGTGTAGGAGGTATGACGTAGTCGATATTTTTTAATGGCAACTATATTTTTTATTACAGAATATGAAAGAGTACATTTTTTATATACACTACGGAAATAATTACATTAGCGTGAGTATAGGTTACATAAGAAAATGAATAAAAACAATTTGCAATTTGAAAATACTAAATTTAATCATAATGAAATGACTATTATCACAATATCAATTATATTATTAATTGCCATGAAAGGTAATCTAGGGTATCGAATCTCATGATCTAATTGGCCACTCAATTTGCCCTTTTTCCTATATATCGGATGGGTCCCCTTCTCCCCAAAAAAACGGATCGGTTCCCTTTCCTCCTATCCAACATTTCATCTAAATAAGCGCGGAGAGGTGTTGCAGAATGGGGAGGAGCATCATATTATATGTTATAAATATTTTAATTACACGATGTTAAGTTTATTTGATTTGATTATTAATATTGTATGTAAATAGCAAATTGTAGTTAAGATAGTTGAGGGAAGTATTGATGCAGGAAAAACTCCGATAGTTCGTACATACGAGCAAATAGAAATTATTTGATCATCTTTAATACGTTTATCATAAAACAAATTGTAAGTATATAAGTAAGACTATATGCTGTAACAGCATTGAATAAATTAATAGTTATATAAATAGGGGTAATTCTTGAAGAATATTTTAAACTTAACTGCACTTCGCTATGTATGTAAAATTTATATCAATCCAAACAAGAACATTTTAATAATAATAATATTTCTTCTCTATCGATTTATAAAATAAATATGAAATATTATATACACAAAATATAAAACATAATCCAGGTCGATATAAAAAAATAACATGGAGTGACAATAACTACAAATTAATAATATTTCTTTAGCAATCCCTAATAAGCTCTTACATTTTTTAAACCTTTATGTAATACTGCAACCATTATGTTGATCTGTTATCCTGTATTAGGTACTTCTTTTTTATTTTTATTTTCATTCCATTTTATAACTATGATTTTCGGATATTGCTTGAAAAAGTTTGATAAAGAGCAGTAAAAACATCTTTCGAAAAAATTCTTACCTAGGTACTCAAATATCTATCAGTTGTATACTGATAACTATAATAGTGGAACTTACGAATAATCTATTATTATTATTTATAATAATTATCTGTATTTTAACAGTCTTACTATTACAATTATTTTACATTAAGATATTTTTTAATTTTTCTGTATTTTCGAATAAAATATTTATTTCGTTAATAATTTATATTGCATGAACGCTATACTTAATATTAAACAAAAAGTTGTATTTTTTGTTGTAAACGAATAACATGAAGTAATGTCAATATTTGATATGTACATTTTTGTTGAATATTCAATTTTCTATACGACAAAGGAAAATTAGTTGATCACTGAGTAAATATTCATGACAAAGGGTCATGTACGACTTGGCATTTTATGTGAATTGTGTTTTCGTAGTATATTGATAGAGAATACTTTAACCTTTATTCCACAGCTTACCACAACCTCAACTGAAGTGACTATTACTACATTTCAGTCCACTTCTTGCAATTTATGGTAATTTTTTTTAAATGTTACGGATTTTTTAAGTAAATGACAGTACAGGAACCGAAAAAAATATTTTTGCTCCATCAACACAAAAGTTATTAGCCATTATACAGGGTGTTTAGTATATCGGTACAAAGTTTTAAAGAGGCGCTAGATGAAGTCTTATAGAACTGTCCTAATTTTATATGCCCATATACAAGGTATTACGAGTTTCGGATATATATTTTTTAATTTGTTCCTTTTCTGCGTTCTTCCACATTATAAATATTCAGTAAATTATCCAGCAAGAAGGATAACATATTGAACAGTTTATGTAGTACTTATTATTATTACCTTTTGACTCTTACTTATTAACAGATTAAAAATTAGTTTTTCTAGCATACTTATTTTATGACATATTTTTGGGAAAACAAACTAAAATTTACAGTCGCGAATCCTTTCTGATATTTTCTGACTTTGATCACATGATCAGAAAATATTCTTTCGAATATTCTCTGATCATGTGAAACATTATTGAAAGGAAATTAAATAATGCCATCGAAGCTTTGAAAAAAGCAATATGGCTTCCATATAAAAAATTAAAGATAATGCTATTTTTCAGAAACTGTAGATTTAGTTTAATATAGCTAAAAGTACTTTTAAAAAGTACCATACATACAAATGTACTTGCTAAAATATAGCCTCATCTTATCATATCAGAGATATGAGGTATTATTGAGAATACGTCATCCTATTTTAACAACTATTTAAAATACGAAAATAACTATATAAAATCTGATAATGCGATGAAAAGATAAATATAATTCTTTAAAGCTTTCTTCGCTTAACCGTCTCTGACAATACCCAAGATAGCAATACATGCAACATCAAAGTGAGCTGCATCGTATATAGTTATAGTAACTTGGTATAGAGGTAAGCCTAGTAAAATCTTCCTATTTTAAACTCAAGGGTATGCGGTAGCTCGAATATTGGGAATATTGGGAATATTGGGACACTCCCCATAGGTATATAAGGTTAATGAAGTTCTAAATGATGTTGTCTATCGCTATCTGTTTAAAGATGTACCAAACACTATGTATATAAAAATATTTATAGCTTTTGTGTCCTTATGAGATAAATTGCATTTACGAAACTGGAAAGAAGATAATAAATCTCTAGGATAAACTATAGTTATTACAAATTTCACTTTCAATAACGGTCATGCAATTTGGCATTCAATAAACAATGTGGCTTTCGAAAATAAATGCATAAAACTTGTGAATTTAAATCAAGTAATAAAACATATAAAGTCTAAAATAATAACTATATAACAAAAACACTATATATAATGCAGATTGTTTTATATATTTTTTTACTCTCCCTGGGATTTTCATTTTAATTATGTTTATGTTAAATAATGTGAAACCAATATAATTTGCAATATAATTGTATTAGCTTGATCTTGGATAGTAAGTACAAAATATTTAAATATACACATAAGTGTATGTATTTGTTAGGAAGAAGTGCATTTGTAGAATACGTTTAAACAAATCACCTTGTGATTATTTTTAAGTAAACGTACAAGAAGATATTTTTTGTCAAGAGAATATGTAAAAATAATAGTGGCTGGATATTTTCTGGAACATTACAGTTATCCATTTCAGTTACTTATTAACCACCTACAGTCAGGTGCAAAAAATATAAAAATTTACTCTAAAATTAAAATATGCTACTCAAGGCAAAAATAATGTTCGATACAATGAGCATTATGCATTAGTAGTGTGACGAGGAGCAAATAAATGTCAAGTACTTGCTCCGTGTTCATAACATGAATGAATGATCTATCATCTATGCATGATCCATCATTATTCTATAAATGTATATGTAATAATGTCATTAGTACTGTAGTCTGAAGTGGTGGACTTTTCATAGTACTGGTCATTGTCTGTTTGGGCTCAAGTCCCAATGGAAGCTATTTAGCACCTCTCAGAGCAAAAGTGTGTTTATTTACATCTGTATGTGCATCTTTCCTAACTTGATGCGTTAATGGAATGGTATCATTTTGGTGTGTCGACAAATCTTCGACACTCCAATCACTGCAACACAGTTTTAGTAATAAAGCTACAAGGGTGTAAGGGATATAACAAAAATTTGAATATTAAATGCTTCTATAGAGCTGATCACAATATATGATGCTAATATAAGATAATAATAACTCTCTACCTACCTACTTACAACCTATAACCCACCTTTTACACTCTTTAGAGTTTAGTGTTGTCAAAGCTTGTACTACCAAACTGTTTTTCGGCAACACTTTTCATTAGAAAATATTATCGCAACCTTGGGTACGTACTAACAAAAGTTATGAAAAAAAAACATTTATCCGAGTAATAAAATTGGCTTGTTTTAATATCAAACTATCCACGAGTATTACTTTTAAATGTTAATCTATCTAGATTATAACCTATCTATATTTTATAGTTTATTACCAATGATGACTTTTTGATAATAAAGGCAACAAAAGGTGTTTCAATAATTATTTATTGAAACATCGTCAAACCGTCGCACAATTTTAAGGTTATTTAAGCGCAAATTAGTTTTACTTTGTGTCACTTTCATTTAATTCGTTAAGATGACATGGTATGACCTTCTCGTATTTCAACATTATTTATTTATATAAGTGATTTTTCTCTAATAATTATTAAATTTCATTAGGACAGCATCCTTTAAAACATGTTAGTTATTCGTAGAAGATTATTTATTGCGCGTGGAAGGTTTCAGCCATAAATATTTTGAATATCAACAAACTTCCAAGATTATATAAAAAGAAAATATTGATGGGTAAAGTAAATATTTCATGCAAAATTACTGCGTTGTGTAGTGATACCTAGTACGAAATTCGACGATGAAATATTAATTTAACATTTTGTGGGATAAATTACTATCTTTGGCTGGTTCAAAAACTTCCACCCCTTCGAATTATAACGGAAGCACAATAAAGTTGAACAATGTTTGATTACAAGTAAGGAAATTCGCAAAATGTAAATTGTTGACACTGAATATATATTATAGGGCGCAGGGCTAAGTGCTAGTCTTGCTAATAAGCAATTTTAATCTTGATTACATTAAGCATCCGAGAGAGATTCAGACTAAACTTCCTCCGAAGAGAGCGGCGAACTTCGTAGATCCTCAATAAAACTAAAACAAATCCAAAACTTAACGGCACACTGTACGTTGAGTATGTTTAAGCCGTCGAAAGTAATGATTTAACTGTTACCACTGTTGTTATTTAACTTGTAGTATCTAAATTAAATTGGAAGGCAAACCGTCAACTATAAAGATAAATAACTAAAACTAACAACTATGGATTTATGCATATTTGCTAGCATGTCAGAACTGCATTAACATTTGCTTTACTCACTTGGGAGAGTACTTTAATATAATTGCGACAACTTTGGTTGAAACTGGAATTGCAAAATACATTCACATATATAATTCCATCTCCAGAACTTTAGTATAACACCAAACTTAAATGTTTCTTAATTAACGAGATATTAGCAATAATTGATTTGTTCATTGTTTGGCAGATTTAAATATACTTTAAATTTCATATTGATGTTTAGGAGACTTCATTTTAATTGAACAAGTAAGGACCTCGCACATTTCTAATGGAAAGCGGCCCTAGGTAAATTTCGTTCAAATTTCATCACGTATATTGTAGTTCTAGGATACTGGTCAAAATTTTCACTGACCACGAAGCTTGAAAATCATTATTTCTTCATCCAGGGAGTTTAAATGATCGTGTATCAATATATAATATGTATGTATCAATATTACTATATATTGATACATATGTGTTGTCAAATCGACTTCCTCGTATTAAATTGGAATGTTTGAGTCTGGAAATACTGTATTTACAAGTATGTATGAAAAGTTTTCACTCTTTTGTGCCATTTATATGTTTGAGTCTTTCTCATAATATAAATCACAAATGGACAGTCCAATTCTGGATATATGACAAAGTAATAATAATTTTCCCGTAATAGCGTAACAAATTCCAGATATATTGAAGAAATTGAAGACTACATTAAAGTTGCATTATTTTCATTATTGTCCACATTCATTTCTAAGCATATATAAAACATAAATCTAAGGATTGCATTACAAATACAATTGAATGTATGACATATCTTCATGGTAGCTACAAATAGATGTTTGGCTTGTTACTTTTACAAATATTGTGGAAGACTTCAACAGATGCCTAGAATTTCCGACGACGATAACAAAAAATAAATTGCAACTGACAGGCGTAATGCTCTTGATGTACCAAACACAGATATCGATAATAATACTAGAATTTGTTTTGATTGTGTCGATTGAATATTTAAATGGAAATAGCAGCAGTACAAGCAGATCCTATGTATCTCCTATGTGACTCACGTTAAACAAGCACCTCATACGTGAGAGCCATGGGCACTTACGCAAATAAAGCATCCCATACGGGAGAGGCAAATAGATTTACGCGAATCAAGCACCCCATACGTGAGAGGTAACTGGACTCACGTGAGTCAAACACCCGATACCTGAGAAGTAAGGGGATTCACGTGAATAAAGCTCCCCAAAGGGAACAGATCTTCACTACGTTCACATCACGTCGCTATCGTTGGTTCTGGGTAATTCTAAAAGCGATAACTAAAAAGGTAAATGCTACAATTACTAATAAGGTAATTATAAGACAAGTCCTGATAGTAGTTCCAGTTAAACGCGTGTTTGCCAGTCCTTCTTTATTGCTACGCCGAGAGGAAGAGTAAAACATATAAATAACACAAAAGTGTGAAAACTTCTCATATGTATTCGTAACTAAAGTATACTAGACTCAAGCATTCCGATTTAATTTGAAAAATCCGATTTGACAACATACCGATACACGATCATTTAAACTAATCTAGATGACAAAATAATGATTCTCAAACTTCCTGGCCATTGAAACATTTAGTTGGCGTCCTCAGAACTACAACATAATAAAATTTGAACGAAATTTACTGAGGGCCACTTCTCATAAAAAATGTGCAATATCCTTAATCCTCAATTAGTAATAATAGTTTTGTAGATATTACTAAATTACTATTATTACTTTTGTAGAAAATACTAAATTATATAAAAACGGGTCATATTTGTTTCTATAAGGATAATGTTGTGTATCATTTCTTGTTTTATTACAAGCTATATAGTTACCACATTTTGTTTTATTAAAAGATCTGCAATTCTTGATGAACATGTTCACTTGTCTACAATTTTCAGACGTAAATTTCTTAAGTACACATCCATCACAATAGAAAACGTATCTAAACGATTTTCAGCAAATAATGTATCCTATTGACTCCAAATAATTATGGTCATACAAATCAATTCAATCATACGTCAATTGAAAAATCACAAATCACCATCGTTTAGATTCATGCAGCTAAAGTAATTTTTTAATGTAATTAAGGCAACATAATTTCTACCTGATATGTCAAGCGTCTTATCCACCATGTATAGACACTATCATACTAAGAGTTAACATTTTGTTATCAAATTGTAATGACGTGATCCAGCTTCAGCTGCAATTCAATTTTCCCAACCTAATACTTCTGGCTACAGTATCGCCACGACTGCAAGTCCACCGAGCGAAGACTAGAACACTTTTTTAAGATAGTGGCTAAATTCTCTGCTTCTGCTGCGGATGCACCTTCATCTGAGTTGGTAGTTTACAATAATTCGATGACTCTCTTTCCGTTAATGAATCACCTATCAGTTACTCATCAATATCAACGTATAACTTTTGACGTGTAGTCTTTTCTCAAATAAAAAGTCATTGTAAATATACTAATTTTCAGCAACAACCTGCTGTTGGTACGGTACAACAGATTTAGCTTATGCCCTTTGATTATTCGCTGTCGTTCTGTATTGTGAATGTTTGTTCCCTGCTAACCTATTTTTGCCCTATAATAATTTAATTTATTTATTATGCTTTATATTCTTATGTTTAAATGAAAATTTATCCCTAGGTTTATAAAACTTTTCCACGCGTAGCCTATTGCAGTATTTATTCACTTTTATTAATTCCCTTTTTTAAGGTATTTTATTTCACTTTTTACTGTATTCATCCTTCTATTGTTCTGTTCATTAATAAGTTGTATTATTTTTCTCTTTTCACTTTAACTTATTCCTTGTTAGTTTTAATTACCTCCTACTTATGTCAACTTGGTTAGTGAAAAACACGTTGAGCGATGTTTTATTTTTCGATGCTTGTGGAAAACTGATTTTTCATAGCTCTTAAAATGGTAAGTATTCCTTCATGGAGATCTCTATTCATATTTATTCCTTTATTGTGTAACTCCAAGTGGTTCATCCATTGCATTCAACATATTTAATATTAGAAAATACTGTAACCATTTTCGGTTCACTTCATTACACTCCAGTAGTTAATTTTATCTCACGGCATGTGAATTGTTTAATAGTTTCTCTCGTAAGTATAACGTTGCTCTAATTCAAAATGTCTTTCGATGATGCACCAGCAACTGGTAGTCAGGGTTTCTCTCTACAATTACTTTCGTTTCTGGATCGAATCAATATTAGACAATCTGGTTTTCTAGTCTATTCTTATTACTGCTAGATCTTCTGATAGTAAATTATTCTATAGGTGCTTCCCAGAAATTACCTAGATAACATCGGGGTAATGATGCCAATCGCTTACATAAAATAGCTCTAGATTATCATTTCGAATACGAGCGTGAGTTCGATTCTTACATCGGTTGGCTGGTTATTTGCACTTGTTTCTGTGACTCCTACGGGTTGCTTGGTAAATTAGTTAGTTTGGGACTAATGCACGCTTTGGTAAAAACGAAGGCGACTAAATAAAATCAAAGTTCACAGGTTCATTTCTAATGCGTCTAAATATGCCAGATATTAATGGCTATTAGAAGGCAAACATTTTAGGATTGGGGCAATGATATTCAATTTTTCATTCGAATATTCAACTTTCGATAAAATTTGAAATAAAATTATTAACACCAACATTAGTTGTGCAGGGCGGCGTTGGCAGCCCTGAATTCAGCAACGACAAAGTCGAAGCTGGTTTATAATTGCTATGAAGCATTGAACCACTTAGCAGGGAAGAGACCGGTGCACTCTTATGGATACCTGGGCATAATGGCATTAAGGGCAATTGCAGATGACTTTGCAAGACTAGGGACAAGGGAAAACCTCTATAGACCAAAACCTGAAGTGGGAATAAGTCGGAATCTGATCAGAGACCGCATAAATGGCTGAGCAGGAGACCAGTATAATAATATATGGAGAGGAGTAACGGGTTGTCGAATAAAAAAACTCTTCATCGAATACTCAGAGATTGAGAAATGGGCCCAAGAATTCATTAAATTGAACAGGCACAAAGCCAGAACCCTGGAGGGAATCATAACGGGCCACCATAGTAGCCTGAATGCATATAAGCGCAAGCTGAGGCTGACTGACAGCTCAGCCTGCAGATACTGTAAAGAAGATGAGGAAACCTCGGTTCATCTTCTTTACACCTGTCACGCACTAGAGGGGAGGAGGTGCCTTATATTAGGGACCCCTGTTATCCTAGAGGATGTGAGGCTTAAGGCGGGGGCGTGCCTAAATTGCTCCTTTTATGGGATAGCATTTTTGGATAATAACCCGGATAAGAGGCAATCGCCGAGGGACTACCCATGCGATCAGTGGCTGATGAGGCCCAAACCCATATAACATAATAATAAAATAACATTATTTGTTGTATCGTCTCGCAGATTTGCTATGGTGTTTTTTATGAACAATGCGTAATTCTCTATAAATGCATTTTTTAGTACTCTAATTTCTTATCAACTCTTCTAAATATCCCTAGATACGATATTAACATGGTTTACATTCTTCATAATCAGATTCCAGTATAATAATGAATATGAAAAACCACATAAAGTGTTTCTGTACATCTGGTAATGAAATATGAAATTTTGACGCCATTGAAATTATAATATGTGTTGTATTAACACTTTAACTACTGTGCCTACCAGAATTAGTACACACAGTTCTTGTACATACGAAGTGTGTGTACATAATGTGATCACAAGAAGTAGATGTGATCTTTCAGTTGTGTACAATATATAAACATAAGTTCTATTGATTTAAATTCATTTATCATTTTCTTCAGTTTGTGCATAAAGAACGGCAAAATAGTTTTGGGTTTTCTTAATAGATGGTAGTTCTAGAGGTCTCTATAGCTGTTGTTACTAAATGTTATATTATAATCGGCTCTAACGTTAGTTTTTGTATTGTATACGTACGTATCCTGTAAGATTATATAAAAAATGAACCGTAAAGGTCTAAGTGAAACTGAACTTCAGCAAGTAATGGGCGAAATGAGTTTTATAGAATATGATCTGTATAGTGATGAAGTGATGACTCAGTGGCTGATCCGAACTTTGTGTTATCATCAGATGATTTGGATTATAATAATAATACTGAAGAGGCTCAGGAAATAGATGAAAGTGGCACGAATGAATCCTCTGAGAATTTTCTTCTAGCAAATTGACACTTTGCTAATAACGAAGTTGTCAATGTAGGCAGTAGGCTGTACAACATTGAACAATTATAAAACCATTTGCTCATAAAATTTCAAGAAGCCTGCACTCCGGGCAAAAACGTATGCATCGACGAAACTATGATTACATTTCGAGAGTGTCTAATCTGGTAACACGAGAAAATAGTACCCATGTTATTGTTGGAAAATTTAAAGACAAGAGAGACGTAACATTTATAACTACGGAATCTGTCGGTAGATGTACAGACGAAAAGAGGAACAGTCAAATTACTATCAACCACAGTGCAATATAATGCCATCAAGTTATACATTGACATATCAGACCAGAAAGCTTCTTATTCATCTGCAGTTCGTCGTGGTATAAGGTGGTATAGGAAAGTGGCTGTTGAACTTCTCGCAAATACAACGATTGTGAATGCTCACTTAGCAATAACTGGCCGTACAATAAGTATTGCAAAATTTCGGGAACAAGTAGCCACCCAAATTTTTGATGCTAGACATAGCTTATTAATGGAAATAGCACAGAAAGCAAAACCAAAAAAAATACGCTAAATTGTAGATGATCCAAAAAGAGGAAGATGCGCACAAAATGCTATAAGCTAACGAAGCGAAGAAGACGGACGCATCTATGCGGTAAAAAACACTCCCTGTGTAAAAATATCATGTTAAGGCTATGATGTTACGTTTTTATATTTGAAATGTTTTTTTATGTTCATGACTGCATATTTAAAAAACAATAGTTACGACAACATATAGTACACTTAGTCTCTGAAAAGAGAAAAAAAATTATTTTTTATATGGGTTAACTGTATGTATTACATTTGGACACAAATTTATATGTAAAAAAACATATGAAAAATTATGTCCGCTTGTTCCTTTCCTACTTTTGTAAGATACAAATAAAGTTATTAAAAACAAGTATATCAGTTAATGTAAAATAAGCTGAGTAGTCCTTGCCAGTAGCCAAAGTGTTAATCAGGGACTCAACGTTAAGTATTATAAACAATAGTGCGACGGTGCCTGTCTTTTATTTAGTTCTCTCATTATGTATAGTCAGATTTCTAAAAAAAAAACAGTGGCTCTAAAAGCATAAAAGGATTTTTATGCAACTTATAATGCAATCTGAAAATGCATAATAAATGCACAAAACGTAAAGCTATTTTAATACCGCAAAGCCTAAAACGTGCGTGGCTCGGGTCATTCGGGTATTATAAAAGGCCACACGGACTACCGAGGCCATTGAAGGGCTATTCAAAAATTTTAATGATAGGTAAATCCCCCTGTAAAACCGCCTGAAATATGACTATTGTACATTATCTATTAACCCAATAAATCTCGGCAAAGGTACGAGCAGAGAAGCTAATCAAAAGTAATCTTCCAATGACGGAGCTCCGGTGGATTCCGGCGATGTTCCGAACAGACAAAGCAAGAGAGCTTTTATACCCGCAGCTCTAATTCGCCCTCAATCCGCTTAGATACCCCTTTTACACCAAAATAGTCTAGTTAGGTCCTCTGATGTTATTTCATTTTGTTCATATCGATAATTAATAATCCTTATACGTTGCGTAAGCCACTCGAGAGCGTCGTTTCATCATCTTGATTATTAATATCCGGGCATCGAAATCTAGCGTGTTTTTATTTTCACGTTCGGCGTCTTTGGAGTAGATAATGATTCTGCTCTTTGCATAAGCCGAATTACATTCCACCAGAGGTAATGATTCACGTGAGTGACTTTATAATGAGTACAACGAAAGAAAAATTAAAATTATATTGAACATGTCTCGCAGAAATATTGTATTAAATTTTTGTATACTAGGCACAAAAATTAAGAGATATAAAGAACTCCTAAATTTTTAGGTTATTTCAAAGGGCTGCAACTTGGATTTTTCTCCAAGTTGCAGAGCAATGTAAGAAAATAGTAAACTGAATTTTCAAGTTTCTAGTTTTCACATCTTGAGTTCAAACTTTTTTACCATTAGTAGTTGTTGAGTAATCATAGGAAAATCATTGAAAAAAATATTGGGTTAAAAATTTTGCTTGCCTTTTAAAACACCCACAGACCTTTTTCAGTGATTTTATCATAAAACTTTTTTAAACAATTTTATCCTCTAATTTTAACGGTCAGAAAGCTGTATTATGAAGCTATGATGATTGTTTGCTGAGTTATCGTTGTTCAAAGCAAAAAAGTCAGTATTGATTATTTTTTTGAAAACACTTTTTTTAATTCTTTTTCTTATAATAATTAACATTTCTTGATAAAGAAATATGGATTATTGCTAAAAAAACATTTTCAACTTCAAAAAATGAATAAAACGTATAAATTCATCTTTAAATTGATTTTTAGCAAAAACGACAAAGCCAATCATTCCGAACACAATGAAAGAAGAAAATCGTAACGCTTTGAAATTTTCAGGGTTATTTTGGGATACTTTGAGATTAAAAAGAAATAGTCAATATCATTAGTCTATCCAATATTTGCAAAGTTGCGCCAAGTTAAGGGAATATCCCTAAATACGCAATTTTTACCCCTTTTTAAATCAATATTCTCGCAACGAATTTATCTTATGAAAAACCAATAACTACGACTTGTAGAACATACTATTCTGTTTATAAATCCTATATGAATTTTCTGTACGACCATTATTTCCCGAGTAATTAATTACCAAATTCAAAACTGATTTTTTTGCTTTGAACAGCGATAACTCATTAGCGAAAAATCATCGTACAATGTTTTTAGACCACTCAAATTAAAGACGACAATATTATCTAAAACATCTTGTGATTAAATCACTGAGAAATATTTATTGAGCTCCGTCGTCCGCCTTTTATGAACTTGCAGCTTCAAAACTATGAACTTACAGCTTCAATTTACTTTTTTGACAATTACTCTGCGACTGTTTTTTTCTATGTTACACACCCTTGAAAATCATCTAAAAATTTAGATTTAGGGCGATTTCTTTATATTTCTTAATTATTATATCTAGTGTATGAAGATTTCTATACAAAGACTGTGATTCAATATTGTTTGTTACTTTATTGGTAAATATTATTGTGGGTATATCATAATTGACTCTTAAACTTGATGGAAAAGAGATAAATATAATTTGGTAACTCTATTGCATTTCTCAACTCTGATATTAACTAGGCATAGTCATGAAGATATCTTATGAATAACTGACAGTAGCTTCAGTAATTGATTGTTAATAAAATAGAAATCATATTACTATGATATCAACTGTGCACTTGACAAAGACTTGCACGAGGATATTTCTCAGCAAGCAGTTTTCTTGTCAAAATCTCAATCGACTCACTTAATATATGAATCGTCCAGAGTTATACTTGATGTTCAAAGTTATGAAAATAGCGTATTCTTATTGTTTAATGGTAACTGTGATATATAAGTATATATATATATATATATATATATATATATATATATATATATATATATATATATATATATATATATATATATATATTTATAGCATTCTTATATGCCCTCTTTTCGCCGCATTTCCTTCTTGAAACCGAATACTCAAGAGCATTTCGACCGTTGAAGATCATTGAGAAGTTGTCATGGATTGCTACAATTTCTTTTTCCTTTCGAAATAGGTCCCTCTGCTGGACCAAGAGTGCTAATACAACTCTATATCTATCTTCTAGAAAGCAGACTTAATGAATCTACATGCAATTAATAATACCTACGAGTAAGCAAATCCCAATGATATTGCGCCGCCTCCTCGCTCATATCGAAGGCACCTCCGAAGCATGCCTCTAGAGGTTTCGGATAGAAAAACAAAACTTACCACGTTGTTCATAAGGGTCGATTTACTGTATTGATTTTATCAAAATGCCGAAATTCGAACGAAAAGCAATTTGTACATCGACCTAAAAATCTCATGACACACGAAAACAGTTGTTTAGTAAATAGAGACGTTGAACGTTTGCCACAAATTCCAGTGTGATGCAAAATTTATTCACAAACTGATCAGAAATAAACTTTGTGAATACATTGTGCTTTGCATATGCAAATACAAAATTTTGTAATAAAAAAAAATTTGTGAATACAAGCAACATAAATGTGTGACCTATAGTATCTTCTTATAGACATTTGTAAAAATGTCATTGCTACTGTAGTTCGTAGTGGTCGACTGAGCTCAGTATTGGGTATGTCAGCGTACGCTTAGGCTCAAATCCAACGGGGAGAGCTTGACACCTCTTCCATAGTATGGGTGTATTTGTCCTCGTCTCTACGCGTAGCCCTTCCCTCCGTAGCCTGAGGCTGCGGCCTCCTTCTTTTGAAGGAGGAAGTCGATTTCTGTTTGCCCAAATTTCTTTAAATGCAGATAACTTGTTGATATGCTACTGTTGACTGATAAATAAGCACCTAATTTTATTCTGAAAACATTCAGGACATATTACAACTCATTACATTACAGTACATTTGAAAAAAAAATTATTACTTGAACATAGCTTGAGACACTTGTATCCAAAAAATATTACCCAGATAACTTTATTGTATGCAAACAAAATTTGTTCTTAATAAATAGTTTTACTGTATTCTATAACTCTTTATTGAAAATATAGTTTCTTAAAATTAACATTGTTGTCTAAATGATTCCGTGCATAAAACCTTTTTCTCTTAGCCTATCATTCACCTCAAGATTACTTGAAAATTTTAGATAAAATGTTTGATCGAATAAGTTCAGCCATGTTAGCTTATTTGTTACACGAAAACAATTTAATCTACACATTATTGTAATAAGAGTAGTTGTCTATTATTCTTCCCCATCTTCAATCTAAGTCAAGTAATAACTAACAGTGTATTTTAATATTTTCTCTAAAGAAGAAGTTATCTTGTTGAGCACTCGTTGATTCAGATATTATGTCGTTATCTTTAAAATGGTGTTAAGTAAATCTCAGAGAAATGGAGCTGTCCTAGATTCCGTACATGATCTTTGTTTCCAAATGTGTATACTCGTGTGTAAATATGATTTATACCTTTCGTCGTTTTTTTTTGCATCTACATGGGGAACGTCTTGGAAAGACCTTCGCATAAAGTGGTTTTGTAGTTTATCTTTACTTACCGTGGTACGATAAGAGTCTAGATTTGGTCTGATTTATTTTTATTATGTGGATTGGTTTAGGATGGCGGCGCCCAACAAAAAGCCTAAAATGCGACTCGCACTTCCCTTAATTTTGGAAATTAGTTACATGTATGTGTGAAGGGGAGAATGGCATTTCAGACAGTCACATATGGGAAAAGGTCCATTGTAGAGGTCGAAGTGCGGTCTAGAAATTAACTGGAATAAATCAGGCAGGAGATTTGAAAAGCTATTGGCGTCTTAGTAAAGGGATTTGGCACAACGTCCCGGAATACTAACTGCGAGAGTTCATGACTGGCCCGGAGCGAAATGGCGGGACTTGGCATCCGGAGTCGCTCCGGATGGCGGCCTTCGTCCGGATTAATCAAGAGACCACAAATCTGCGCCGCCCACATAAAAGCGATTCGCTGGAGAAATGAGATTCGCAGAAGCATTGTCCACGCAATGGGTTGAATAAATTGGAACAAATGGAATGTGTAATTCATGTATTTCAGCCTCTCAACACCATAATCGATTACATTCGACAAATGCTCGAACACAAATAGTTCAGTGGAAACTATCGTCAAACGATACGCACGGTCATGCAAGTATTATAATTTGTTATAGCATATCCACTCGTCAATAAGTGCTCTCCGAAACTTGCAGCTATGCAATTCAATTATGTCCACATATAAATATGCGTTCGACAGGCTATCAATCGAAATTACAAACGCGGTAACATTTCCAGCGTTGGGATAAAAATCAAACCGATAATAAAACGCGTATTATCAATTGGTTAAATTCTGTTTCCAATTTTCGAACGACTGACATTTAAAAAAATTCCATTTAATTTTTCTCGCAACAAAAATAGATAAAATATATTATTTTTGCATGAATGATACATGTATATATCACAATTACAATTAAAAGTATATATATATATATATATATATATATATATATATATATATTAAAACATAAAGAAACCTTAAGAACTAATGGTGAAAATATAGCGATAATCACAGATCAAAATAAAATGCAATAGGAAATATATTAAGAAATAGACTGAATAGTCTTGCTATTCGGAAATAGTTTATTAATCTATGTTAAAATATATCTTAATAAATCTATTTCTCATTTATAATTTATTTAATTGGAATTATTGAAAGTAAACTAGAACAAATGTGGTTAATAACAAAAGTGTTGGTGTTGGTGTTATTTATCGGCCACCAAGTGCATACATGTCTTATTTAGCAGAAATGTCTGAGATAGTGGAATAAGTACTCAATATTGGAGCGAGTAAACAAACTCAATCAATTATCTTATGGGTGATAGCAATATCAATTTCCTGCATTGCAACTCACCAGATGTATACCGATTTATTTCCATTATATCAATTAAATTTAGTAGAAATAAGATAAATCCACAGGAATAACCGAAGCTAGTGAACTACTGATAGTAAAGCTTCTGGGGGGTGCCTCAGGAAAGGTATAAATAACGGGGTCCAGGCAAAAATAAAAAAAATGTACGAGTATAATAATGCTAATTACATTCACTGCGACGCACACCAGTTGAACTTAATTATTTAACGCGCTGTCTAACAAAATAAAACAAATTCGAGTTTTTTGTAAACCTAGATGGCTTTACTGCCTTTCTTCAAGATCTCCAAAACGTACTGATATTCTGAATGAAGTAGTGAAAAAACGACTTCTGCGATTTACGCCAACCAGGTGGAATTTTAAATCACGGTGTGTAGTGACTGTTTTTAAATTCAAAATGGATCTTATTCGATACCTGGAACAAATTTTAAACGATGATACTAGTGACGCATCAACCGTAAGAGAAGCTAGCGGTTTAAAAAATACTTTAAAGGATTATTGGTTACACTTTTTTAATAAAATTATGCCGAATTGCGATATTCTTTTTAATCAAATACAGCAACGAGATACTGACAGTCTTAAAACTCAGTCCTCATCGTGACAACATTCAAGATCATCATCAATTCAGCATATAATAAATATAACTGATCACGATTATTACCGAGAAAATGAAAACAGTGATGATGAAGACCACGAGGGACCTTCCCACCGTAAAAGGCAGCGTTTCGAAGACAAACATGCATTGGTTGCTAAAGAAGCGTGTGATGTTATTATTTCTAATATTGATGATCGATTTATGTTTAGTGATTACTTCTCTATAGCTCATCTTTATCAACTTGAGTTATTTTCCACGTTTCAAGTAAATTTTCCCGAAATCGAATTTCAGAGAGCTATTAATATTTACGATTTAGATCCAATTGCATTTAAACATGTACTAATAGTGCTTTACAATAGATCAGATTTTATAAGAGACTGTAAAGTTATTAAAAATTTTCTGTACAATGCCAATGACGACAGCCGAGAGTGAGCGATGTTTTTCTACTTTAAAAAGAATAAAAACATTTTCAAGAAATACCATGAAAGAAAGTGGACTACGTGCATTAGTAATGTGTTCAATTGAAGAAGAACTAATAACGTCAAGCACAAATTTCAATGAACTTGTTATCGACCATTTCACCCAACGCAAAGAAAGGCGTACGGATTTTGTTTTCAAGAAAATTAATTAAAGCTAAATAGGTATGTAAATAATTTAATAATTTTATTATGATATTTAAAATCTGGATTAAAACACTGCGATATACCTACCTAAAAATGTAACCATGTAGGTGCCTAAAAATATACATAAATTAATATTTACGTATTGCCCCCTGAGTTGTAAAACTCACGAGCCGCCACTGCAAGTTAGAAGACAGATAGATAAGCAACTATAAACAGTAAATATCTTCGCTTACAAATATCTTAGCTAAATTAATGATAGAAAAAGATCAACATATAATAGTGGATATATCACAAGAGCATGATAAAAATAAGATATTATTATTATAGTTGTTTGTATAACTATGGATTCTAAAATGGGGATTTAATTTAAACATTCAGTTGAGCAAATATTGGGTTGTATTCTCAATGTAATACTTTAGAAACCTGAATTCTATAGAACAAGGAAGCATTAATGTCCTTTCACGTTTCCATACGATTGACAACAAAATAATATGAGAGGGCACGGATCGTTCTCCGACATTTTCATTAAACTTAAACACACCTTAGCTCTAAATATCCCAGAACGTTGTCAAAGTTTATCTATAGACGGTAAGTTCATTGCGGTCATGCCCGCCAACCGACTAAACGGGCCCTGGTGAAGCAATAACAGGATTAGACTGGTTCAGCGAGACGACCAATCTTAAGGACTCACGGAGGACTCGTATAACTAGATGAGTCTTGCATGCCGTCTACGAGGCTTGTGTTCTTTTGTATCTAGATTGCATGGATCAGCGTAAAGAACGTCGTTTTTTACTTGCACAATCGGGTTTTTCATTACTGTGCACATATTGTTGTTCATAGTATACTTCGAAATTAATCTGCATACGCAAATATCATACCGAAGGTAATATAAACGGTATATTAGTCCTTATATTGGATTATATAGAATGTCTAAAGTTTGTAATAAAGTTCATCAAATTAAAATAAACGATTTCTTGAAAAAACTTATTGGATGATTCATTTATTTTTATCTTCCATTCTTTTTGTCCAAGTTTCTATTTTGTATAAGTGTGTCGGTAGAAAATTCGAGGCATCAACTGGATATTTGATGGATGCAAGTATTACAGTGCCATCGACAAAAGTATCAGCGGTGGTGTTCGTTGTTGCTGGAAGGTCTGCAAAATAAAGTACATAGAGTAAAGGACGATGACACTACCTTGAGGAACCTCAGATTTGATGGATTTTTTTCTGAATGCCGCGGTTGATTATGTTTGAATTATTTCTCACTCAAGTAGGACTTTAGGACATGAAAGTAAACTAGAGAAAGGAGAAACTGTTTGGTTTTAAATTGCCAGCCAGGGTGTCGTACTCGAAGGTTTGACTGCTGTCCAGAAATAATGTTGGTCTGTACTTTTTGCCATCTAATGCTTTATTGATTTTGGGGCTGATTCGGTGCATTTACTGAACAGTTGAGTGGAATTTTCCGAATCCGAACCGGTGTTGAGGTATTCATTCTTCACAGAGGGGATGAGTATTAATTCTTTGTAAAGAAAGTTGTTTAAAAATTTTTGAAATTATGGATAATAAACTTATAGTTCGTTATGATGAAATTTTGGTGAGGTTTTTGCTAGGTTTAGGTGTTAATATTATTTCAGCAGTTTTAGTTTAGTTAGGTCAGTAATTAGGTCTTAGTATTACATTAAGTAGATAAGTAAGTAGTGTTATTGCTTTTTGTCAGAGTTCTTTTAGCATTTTTGTTATTATTTTCCCAATACCTACAGCTTTTCTAAGATTTAGTCGCTCAATTTCATTTATTTATTTTGTAGTAGCAGCTTTGATGGGTGGTGAATTTTGAGAAGCATTAGCCAGATCTCTTTCTAAAATTATTATATGGCACACATCAATTCGACGTTGCCCACAACAATTTAATCTGTCAGGAACTACCACCAATTTGTATACTGACAAATGCAAATCTTTTTTTTAAAATCCGCTGTGATGGATCTTGACAGATTCAATTTTTTAGCATGACTTCGAATTGATGAGTTTGGATACTTCCGTACAATTTCTTTCACTGCAGTAATATTTTCATCTGACCGACCATGGCGAGGACGTATTGGTGTTGCCTCATCAACAACAGTACTCATCTCTTCAAATTTCTTGATTAAGTCACGAACTGTTAACTCTGTAGTTGTTTCATTTTGTCCTAATCTTGTGCGAATTTTTCTTAATGCAACTGTAAATTATCGCTCACTTTCATAAAACAGTTGTACACAAACTATTCGTTATTGAACTGTTAATCGTAGCATGTTGACGTCGTATGGTTTGTAGATGACAGTTGTTAAATATTGACTCCCTCTATTTGATAGAACACAAATGTAGCACAATTCATAATCCTCTAGTTCCAACTGGGACACCCTATATTTATCTATAATCATTTTTTCGTTGCCTTATCTCTAATATGTCCAACAATTAGCTAAAAATATGGAATCGTTTTTCTATATAAATAAAATATTTTTATTTGTAGAATGCATGTATTACAGAAGAACAAACATTTACGTAGATGTCTAATTAAGGGTACTTTGTCCCCTTAATTGTTAAATATTAATTATGCCTCATCAACGTTAAACTACTGTCATTTGAGTGGGCCTCCGTGGAGGAGAGTAGTATCTCCGGCGCTAACAAACTCATAATGTTTCAGTAATCAGAGCAACCCATGAGACCGCTCACATATCTTGGTCGGCCGTGGCTGGCTTCCGCTGAGGGACTTTTGTGTAATTAAAAATCTCCATTTAAAGTCTACCCTTTTCGCAAATACCCGAAGTACCGAACAAAACGCGCTTTGACACATAAAGGCTTCAACGAACTAATGAACTTTCATATAATACATTGTAGCATACAAAGTGGCCCTAGCTAAAACAACTACTTAAAATATTTCAATACTCTCTGCTAATTACGTATTATAGCGTATAGTTTCTTAATGTTTATTAACATGTTCATGTCTATCAACTCGATCTCTAGATTCTGTTGCAATTTATATTTTCCTTTATATATTTATGCATTTCCATCGCATCTAGCACAGTAACCTATAAAATATTTTTATAATTCTTTTCAAGTATTTATTGAAGTATTAACGAATCGATATATACTCTACAATTATTTAACAGAACTACAAAATACTATAAACAAAGAGTTTCGACATTTTTCATCTTCCTTCTGGACATTTAGCTGTAGGACATGCAGGTAGCGAAATCAAAAGCTATGATGATATAAATATAGAGCAAATATAATTAAAATAAACAGTTTTAAAACCTTAAAACGGGCTTTTCTGCACGTAAAACATCTCCATCTCGAAATTGAGTTTTCGAGAAGAAATAAACCAACACATAAATGCAGAATATGTGCTTTATGCGACAGTATTACTTTTTTCAAATAGTCCACCATCGTGTTTTCTCATGGCCCATGGACAGGGTGGGATGTGTGTCCTATCCACTTCAAAAGCAATAGATATCGTCTGGTAGACGTTCCTAATCAGAATCAGTCGAAACCCGATCTATCCGACACGATTTAATTGAGTGATCGTGCTAACAAAATAATTCTCAAATTGTCCACCATTATACTTTCTCATGACAGATACACGTGGTAGAGTGTATTCTATCCACCCCAAAATCAATAGATGTCGTCTGGGAGACGTCCCCAACCAGAATCAGTAAAAACCCGAGCGATTCGACACGATTTAGTTGAGTTATTGTGCTAACAAGAATAAATGCAGATGACAACGACAACGACAACAACAACGACGACAACGACAGCGACATACAGCAAATATTTTTTAAAAACTATTTTTTTATTGTTATGCCGAAAAACGAAAAATAAACCCAAAAAAATATTTTGTGTTTTCACTTTTTCTCTACACGATTACATTACTTTTCCGCGTATAGTGGAATGCGAAAAAGTAATATTCTATAAGAGAATGCTTTGTCTCATTTCTTCCAGATATAATAATTTGTCGATTAAAATCACGCTTGAATTTAATTGTAATCAGGATTTAAACATCACCTTTTGTGGAAAACAATCCAACGAATATTCTCGAAGCATGAATAGATCGAGAATCATATGCTAACTCCTGTATATCAAAGGAATAGCTCATTCAGGGCTACATATAGAATAATCACATACGTACTAACAAAAATACTATTCCAATGATATAACATGTACAGATTCGGCCGAAGAAGACAAACGTTCTTTTCAAAAGAACACCGTTGAATAATATCAACGAAAATTGGACGCTGCAAGTACTAATAATAAAGTTGAACATCAGTGATTAAAACTGGACCTACAATTAAAGCACCTGATTAGACAATTAAAACTGGATATATGACAGAATTTGACAAGAGTGTTAACTAATCCAAAAAATGGAGACCAATAAAATATTTATAAGATTATCCGAATTTTTTCGCAACTATTTACCAAAACAGAATTGGTTCCATCTCCTCCACCATTTCCATCTCCAAGTTTAATATGAAATGTGGAGTTGATTATAGTGGTCACAACGTAAGTCATTAACATACTGGACTCATAATATACAACGAATATACAATGGATTATTGGCAATAAAGTGGTAGCTGAATGGTTTAATT
Organism: Rosalia funebris; assembly: GCA_037954035.1. Lineage (NCBI taxonomy): Eukaryota > Metazoa > Arthropoda > Insecta > Coleoptera > Cerambycidae > Rosalia > Rosalia funebris. Next base: position 7,103,706 of record JAZFAV010000032.1, read on the forward strand.
GCACAGCATATAGGGCACTCAAAAACAAAAATAAATAATAAATAGTTTCCTGTACACTGAAATTTATTTGCTATTCATAATTGTGGAATCATAACTTGATACCTGTATAGACAGGTTCATATCTAGGTACGGCTGGAGAGATTTATATACACTGATGGTGGAATAATACACAAAGACAGACTTTTTTCTGATAACTCTATGCCACATGACATGTTCCCATATGACAACTACACCAATAAAAGTAACTCGCAAGAGAAACATTCTTCTGCAATAAAGGTACGGGTATCTTTTGTTTAACACAGATAACATCTGTAGAAGTCATGAAATATGGCTTTAAACATATAGAGTATTTTAACCCTACCGGTGTTACTACATATATATATATATATATATATATATATATATATATATATATATATATATATATATATATATATATAGTCAGCAGTAGTTTTAGGTAATAAGGGGCATCGCTTTAAAAATGTAATTGAACCCTTTCAAATATCTTACACCCCACATAAAAATGCAATTCTTGATTGTACTAATGGCTAAGTACTCACATATTTGTACGATGTACCATGTATGAAGCTTATTTTTAACCATAACAGGGAGTAAAACATCTATAGCATGTTTTGCATTTTTCACGCGAAACTGAGATTCATTTCACGATAATGATGATGATTACTTACATCATCATCATTACTTCGAATGAATTATATGAATAAGAAGCACATACTATTTTAATTTTTCTTTTTAAATATTGGATCATATGATATAATACATAAGTTAATAGTTTTTCTAATACATTTACTTAATGATACAAAATGTTGTTGGTATTTTTGGACGATGTAAACTATATATATATATATATATATATATATATATATATATATATATATATATATATATATATATATATATATATATATATATATATGTATACATATATATATATATATATATATATATATATATATATATATATATATATTTATGGAAAAAAAAATGTTTTCATATTCATAAACGTTAAGCGATCTATGTAAAAGTAATCCTTTCTCTCCTTCTTTGGTGCCTTGAATATCCGTGTAAATGAAATATTTCATAGAGAACACGGTAATGATATTTAGTATTACCCTAGTTTTAACCAAAATTTTTAGTTGGTGCTCATCACACAAATATTTATGAAAAATAGATGGCATTTGGATTCGGTAATACATACACTATTTTAGTTCACTTTCCAGCCTTGAAACTCATCAACACTATATTGCCATTTCTGTATGAATAAAATAACTATTGTCACATCAATTTCGTGCTGCCGTCTTGCATGTCCACGAAATCTGGTGATTGACTGATTAGTATGATAACTAGAGCATGTAATACACACTATTCTAGTAATTTCGTCATACGTTGCCCGTTAACTCCGCACATATTAATTCGGAAATTCCTCATATTGAGGAACTCAATGAATACAATATGTTTTATGAGACCACCGCGCATCTTGATTTTAAGTTATAAAACGTTATCAGTTTTTCACAAATCACCGATACACGGTACAGCGAGGGATGTGTTGGAAAGTAAGGTGAGAATGTTAAAATATAATTAGAACTGTCAATTGTTTTTCAGATATTTAAGTTTGATTAGTGAAACTAATATCAAGATTAAATGCCTTATCAAAAGAGTGATTCAAGGTTGATTTATCTTTTTAACGACAATTTAGCTATTCATTGCTGATTTTACTCGTGGAAATAAGAACCGTGTATACTTTAAGAAGTTCCATCATGACTTGCGTTTATGCACCTCGGCGACAAAGACGTGCCACCTAAAATAACTCCCTCTAATCATGCCGTAGGATGTTGAATATTCCCTGGCGGTAACAATTTCTGTTGGGTGTTGTATCACGATAGGAAAGACAACTAATGACCCCCTTAGTAGTCGTACAAGCATCAACTGTCACCTAGTAAGACACCTCGCGTCACAGTCGTTGTTTAGGTGTTTAGGTAACAATACCCACCGTGTTCAACATGAAGTTAAGGTCATTAATCAGATGGCGGTGGCGACGTCATCTAAACCTGCGGTACACTTGTAGACCCTCATTTATTATCACCTAGTGACACTTAATTATCACACTGCATTTGGGCACCGAGTACATCATCTCATCATAACTTACCGTGCGAAACGGGACAGACGGACAACAGTCCACATATAGTGGAGTACATTAAACAGATTAAAATAGGTTTATATTAATGTCTTAGGGATGTAGCCTACTTGAAATTGTGACTATTAATGGTGTTGCGTGTCCGCTCTCAGATAAATATTACATTCGGCTCTTCGGACATTTACTGAAGGTAATAAATATCCTCGAACTGAGACATCTATTTGGATCCCAAGGGTACCATCACTGAGAGTGAGGAGATACGTACAAAATTACTTAACACTTATAAAGCAGCAATTAAAGTAAAAATCATGTCTTATTATACATATAGTTTCATTAAGAAATCTAAAGGAACATTTAAGATCATAGCTTTAGAAAAATTCCATTTCAGATCAATTGTACCAATCAATTTCTCATATGAAATCCTTTACTGTTCTTCGATGTTTGATTGATATAATCCAGATAGAAGATGCATATTTGTGAATGTACAAAAATGAACCAGATTTAGTGCGGAAGTCTCGGATAACGAAGGAGTACAATATATTTCTCTTAGAATTTTGTAAATTTACTAAAAGTTACTGAAATGGGAGAAGTATTCAACCATAATTAAATTTTACCGATTCATACAAACTTGGCAAACACTGTTTAAAAAATGCTAAGCCACAATGGCATATTAAAATAAATAAAGAGGTATCCTGTACACATTTTATAGGATATGTTAAATATCATATGGAGTATTTAAAGTTATTAAATGTTAATAAGCGATTGAGCTAGGGGTATCTTGAGAAAAAATGCATGTCTTAATTATTCTTTGTGTTATGTATTGTATGAAAATATTCAATATCATCTCATCAACAGTAGAAGCAAGTCTTAATATTGCGACATGGGACCGCCCACGAGATGTACAGTAAATTGCCTGGTCTTTACTGCAGTCGCATTGAGACCTTTGCAGAGTGTATATCGATGAATATATATTGAATATGAATGTACACAGAGTTCGATCTGGCCGCGAATAAAGTGTATCCTTTTCCCTCCGAATACTGCCTCACTCTTTCTTCTACGCATACCTAGAGAATCTCACACTTTTCCCTGTTCTTGATGAGTTTGTACCTTACATCTTAACAGGTTGGCTGCCACGTCCACCCTAGTGGGTGGACAGCTGTACTTGACTATAATGCCAGAGTGATATAATGTGATTTGTCCATATTTGCCAGAGCTGTAATTTTCGTGCCAAGAATCACAGAACAATTTTCCATATTGTATATGTTTCTTGCATGAAAAGGAAAATTTTAGTGTAGTAAAATATGTCTACCCAATTGGATGGACAACATCGTTTTACAATTTGCATTTGATGGCATCGTCCATCCAAGTGCGTAGACAGGAAAAATACAAATAAAATGATGTTGGAATTCATTTATTGATATTGTGAACAGATTCAAAGCATTCTAAACAAAAAAATGGCTTATCAGGACATGATTTTCAGAACGTCGAAACCTTCTTTGCCTTGCTCTTTGCTTCAATTCGTCCTGATGTAGGCACCATTGACTAATCAGTAACTAGATTTTGACCTAGAGTTTTTACGTTTTGGTAGTTATTTTGAATTAAATCTAGCAGAGGTCTCACTTTGTATAATCTGTCCCCTTGAACATCTTCACCAAAATGTCAAAACCTTAATAGAAGCTGAAAACGATTTCTAGTCATAAAAGAGGATATTTCGTTTTTGTATAATTTTTTATCTGACCAGTATGATTCAAAAGATGGCATATGCACCAGTCCCATCCACATTCTGAGACCTAAAAAGATTTTCATCTCTTTAGCATCTACGTCCTTCCAGCTTTTGTACCTACTACTCCTTTTTACTCGGTTATTTGATAAGTAGGTTTGAGCATTTTTGTTAGTTTCTCTGACCATCAACTCCATCAATTGTCAGATATAAGAAGCTTATAGTAATTTCATAGTTTTGAACCAGCTACTTCACATGATATATTGATTTTTTCTTCACTGGTGAATGAAAATTTAGGCTGATTTTGATAAGAGCGTTCGTTTCAAACACATCCCTCATTGCTATTATTATCATCCAACTCACCAGTATCAACTTCATTATCTAAATCAGCATCTTCGTCCAAGACATCGTAATTATCTTCAATGTCTGTAGAACTATTTTCTTCCCATTCAGTGCTAACTACATATTCACTGCCTGAATCTTCAAATGGCTCAGGCTCGCCTTCACTGCTTGAAATACCCCAGTTTCTGGCTAATTCTTCTAATTCTTTCTGAGTCAATGCTCATGTAGAGTCTTCACTGAGGTCTTTACAATTCACAATAGATACCTTACGTTTTCTAGTTTCCCGACTCAGCATTGTTGTAGTGTCTTTACACTTCACCTTACACTCATTAGTTTCCATTTCTTAAAAAAGTAAAATATTTTTAAAGACAACACGATATCTAAATTAGCTTTCTGTACAAGCAGCTTAGTAGACAAATAAAGTATAGGTCTGTTTTGTTACCTTAGATCATAATTTTTACTATTGACCAAGAGATGGCTGTACGATCTAAAAATAAAAATATCCTTCTTGTCTATCCATTTGGGTGGACAGTTGCGAATATTCAAGTTTCTGTCAACCCAAATAGGTCAACATAAGCTAGATTTGGAGTTAATGTGAAATATGCTTGGCAGCTAACCTGTTAATAATACTTTATAACGGCTTCAACAACAGCTATTGTGATGTAACCAAGATTTCTATAAAAGCAGGTTATATACTTAAAAGGTATATCAATGTTATCTGTTGCTAATTGTTTCTACTATGAATCTACTCATATTATCATAATAGATTCATATTTTTTTATAAAATATGGATTCAAGTATTTAAAAAACTTGAAATAGAACTACTAATACATACATTTTAATAATAACTGAAACTCATTATAAAATGAACATTTTTCCTGAAACCTGATATTGTGATTATCCCAGTGACTGTTATTTCATAAGTTAATTAACTGTATTATGGGCATTATCTTTAATATATAATAATATATATATTGATTACTGTTCATAATATTTTTAGTATCTACTGTCCAATACTGATATACAAAAAATATTTTGGTTACAAACCATACTAACATCATAATTAATTTTAACCATAAAAAGTTTACATGATTAGTACCTTAATTATGTAGACTTAATTTATGTATCATAGGTACTTCATTAACAAATCACTGACAGTATGCAAGGTATCTCATTGGCATGTTCCATGAGAAAGTACAATTTTTTGACGGGGAAGATTCTATGGCTATGGAGGCTCGCTCTTCTTCCATACATTGAAGAACGTCATTAGTAACTTCTTCTATACGAGCAGTTGGACTATTAGAAGTTTTATCTAAAAATTACAAAGCCATTTTTGCAAACATGCCAATACAATATTTAAGGAACGCATAGAAATCGTTTGGTAGTAATGCTATGCCTAGTAAGTACTATCGAAAAATGTTCCTAATTTAAACGCTGACTGTATCCCCAAATTCTGTTAACCAGCACCCTAATTCAGAATTAGGCTTCCATCATCTAAGTCCTTGTGAGAAAACTATAATTGAAGATTTCTTAAGATTGCAATGGCAAAAAACTTGATCAATTTTGACAGTCAAAAAATGATTATCGATGTCTAACTTGGATTGGCGTATTTATGTTACAGTGAACATACGTCACTGTAACATAAATACGCCAGGAAGTCGTTACTCTGTGGTAGTTCATAATTCACAACGAAAATGAGTAAAACAACTACTAAGTTTTATACCACTTCCAATTTACACGGAAACGCGACTGCAGTTTCGACAATTTTTACGTTATTTTCAAAACTATGATTCATCTAAGAATCTTCAGACGATTCAACTAAGAATTCTTAGTTGAATCATCATTTTGAAAATGACATAAAAATTGTCAAAACTGTAGTCACGTTTCTATGTAAATATAGTGGTATAAAACTTAGTAGTTGTTTTACTTATTTCCGTTGGTAATTAAAACATTATTTTTACACTTTAATGCATGTATACTCTGTTTCATAATTTTAGGTTTTTCAATCCAAAGTTGAAAAGGGGAAGCGGAAGGATTTTGGTTGTGTATTGTATAGATTTACTTACTTCCAACCTAGAGCAGAGCTGTTCTTAGGTACCTGCACATCCAGTCCTGTTCTGCAAGCCTGTCATCTTTTGTTGATTTTGCCATCAATTTCCATATATACCATTTGTCCCAATATTATTGTCTAGTCGCTAAATGTTATTCCTGTCGCCTTTTTAATATTTTCACACCAATTTCTATATTTATGTTTGGTTGCGTATTGACGTTTCGTCAAAAAATGTTGTTCCTGTCGTCTTTTTGAGATTCTCACATCAATTTTTATATTTAGGTAGCTGTAGAAATATAGTCAGTTATAGTAACGTATTAAGTTCAAGCAGTAATACGTCGAAGTTGGATTTCACCGCGTAGTTATTGTTTTGAGATTAAACAAATCTTGTACAGGCTCGTCAGGAATAGGAACAAGTCTCAAAACTGCAATATCAGACCGCCCGCAAGCTGCACAGTAAATAGCTTGGTCTTTGCTCAATCGCTTGAGACCTTTGCAGAGTGATGTATGTACAATGTGAATGTACACAGTGCATCCTTATTCCTCCGAATGCTGCCTCACTCTTTCCTCAACGCATACATGGATAATCTCACAATTTTTCCTATTATTGACGAGCTGTAAAGGGCTAAAGGTTCTCATGTTTCATCACGGACAGAACATCGAGATTTCAAGTAATTTTTTCTCCTGAACAAAATGATACGCAATCGCCTCATTATAGAGAAACAGTTATCTGCTCGCACACCGCGGTCTCGATATTTTCCCATCGAACCATTTTTCATACCGGTCTTACACATTACCGAAACTGTCATATCGGTCGAGTGGACAATTTGTCCGAAATACTATTCTATTACAGTCCACTAAATGCTTGTTCTCGTGTCCGGCAGCATTTCGATTGTTATATGGAAGTGGGTGGACGTGAGGGTGGGTGATGTGGAGGCGGATTTAGGGTTATTTAGGGTGGTCAGCCAGCGGAAGAATGCAGCCGGTGTTTGCGGCGCGTGCGGTGTGCGTGCGAGCGTTAATTACGCCACAGCCTGGTTAAATTTAGGACTGGAACCACACGTTAATCGCTTAAGCGTACTATTGTTATTATTTACAAGGAAAGTCGTCACGGACCGCAAAGTATATTTTAAATGTGCCTCAACTAAACTCTGATGGCCTCCATGTTGCGTAGAGCATTTAACGACAAAATTCAGAATGATAATTAAGCAGATCCTAAATATCAGTCGCCTAGATGCAAAACCCGACAAGTCCAGACAAATATAATATGAGATAATTAATAAAAACTCGCAACATATTTATTCAATTGAATGCAGTGACCAAATTTCGTAAAATTATTGTATTTAAATGATAACAAATCATAGTTTAGAAATCAGAAGCATCCATATGACCCGCAAAATTGTGAAATAAAATGGACATGTCGATTTTTGCACCTAAAAAGTTTGAATTAATATTCTAAATGTAATATTCCAAACAAATGTGTGTAACTTTTGAAAATAAATTTTATTTCTCATTATTATCGAACAACACAAAATACATTTTCAAATACCAAAATTAGTTGATTCTTCTTCGCAGTTACCCTCTTCTTCGACTGCTTGTCCTCCATCTGAAATATTTTGGAATGTTTCTCGAAAAAAAATTCAGACATATTTTCCCATTCCTTCTCATAGTGTTTCTCTAATACATTTTTTCTTGTCTTTATTAATCCAAACTCCAATTTTCAATTTCTTTGGCCCCATTTGTGAGATATTTTTTCTCTTTTACATAAGCTTTTTAATGTTTGCATAATATTTTCATTCTTTAAAAATGCTTCGCCGCTTAGAAGAGGTGTGTTAATTAAAGTTAAGTAATTTTTTTAACAATGATTATCCTTTTTGAAGGTTGAAATTTAAAATGTCAATATCCTGGTTGTTTTAAAACATTTTGAGTTTCACGTCTCCAATCCCTGATTAAAAAATGCTCTCCAATTTCGTGAACAGTAGCAAACTTTTTGATCATACTGATGCACTCTTTTGGATGAACATTCCATTTTCTTCTTATAGATTTTTTCAATTTGACCACATACGCGATCGGGGGGAATATAAGAGTGCCCAACAACTGGAAAGAGCAACTCTGCATGTGGAAGAGCTTGAAATTGTAACCAATAACTCAACATACCAATGATGGTAGAATTTTTATTTTATACGCTACATCCATCGCACACATGTTATTCAACTGAAAAAAACAAACAAATTAAACTTTTTTTTTAATGGGGGACGTAGTAGCCGGTGCTTACACTAGCCGGACAAGGAGCCCCCAGATCAGTGTCCCAACTACCTCGGCACCGCTCTCGCTTATCCTCGAGGTAGGGGTCAATTTTCTTATTAGGTGTTAGCAGTTTCGTTCTTCACCCAACGCCCCCCTCTGCTCTCGCATTTATGGGTTCGGGCCAATCTCTCTTTCCTCCTCCTCCTTCCCCCTCATAATCCCGACAATCACTCTCTCCCCATACGCCCACTTCCTCTCACATTCAACCATCCCACCCACAAGATCTTTCACTCTCTCCGGCCACCCCAGACCAGCCATACATTCTTCCCTCTCGCCTGACCACCTCGGGCACCTGAGAAACGTGTGCTCGGGGTGATCCCTTTCTCCATAAAACATACACTCATCTGACTCAACTTTATCTATCCCTCGCAGTTACTCCCCGAAACATCCGTGACCCGAGAGCACCTGCGTGAGATGATGCCCAACCTCCCCATGTCTCCTTTCTACCCAAGGCCTAACATACGGTATGATATACCTTGTCCATTTCGCTCTCGTTTCAGACTCCGATCTCAATTGCCACCTTTCCCACATCCTCTCTCTCGCTTCCTTTCTCTCCAAACCCCGGCATACCTCCTCTGTCTCCCTCCCCACGAGATTGATTGGAGGCATACCGGCTATGATCAGTGCAGCTGCCTCCGAGACCGTTCGATATGCGCTGATCACCCGCAGAGCAGCTCTTCTCTGCACTCTCAGGACTTCATTTCTCCATTTTTCCCTCTCCATGATTTTCACCCATACCGGGGCTGTATAAAGTATGATGGAATGTGCAGCTCCAGCGAGCACTCTTCTCTTACCCGCTCTGGGGCCTCTCAAATTCGGCATCAAGCGTCCCAGTGCCGCCACCGTCTTACCAGCCTTTTTCAACGTCCTAACGATGTGCTCCCTATATTGCAGTCCTGGGTCCAATCATACACCCAGGTCTTTAATACCCTCCCTGGCCTGACGCTAATGTCTCCAACCCTGAACTCCACCTCGGGCGGCTTCCTCTTTCTGGTCAGGAGAATGGCCTCGGTTTTCTCCCCTGCCAGTTACAAATTAAGTTACAGTATAAATTAAACTGCATCATCCGATGAAACATTTAGCTCGTATTGGTTCATTGGAAATGTCTGCCTTTGCATCTAAGACCGCAAGGACAACATGTCGGGTTTTGCATCTGAGATGAAATTTTAAACTCAAATTACTTTTGAATTGCTGGTATTTGTTATAAAAATTCCTTTGCACATGTCGGCATTTACATTCTTAATCTATTGCCGTAACAATCTAATTTTTAAGAAAAGGGTGACTTGTCGGGTTTTGCATCTAGGCGACTGATATCAAACAAACTGAGTGAATAATGGCTTTTAAAGTCTACATTCCAATGTGACCCAAAAACGATGTGCTGTATCTTATATCTAAGGCTGTGGGAAATATGCTGTGACGTACGCATCATAACAACTATAATAAAATAATAACACAATGCAATTAGTACCACCAAACGCAACAGACTGTTACAAGTAATATAACACTGTATATTATACTTACCCTCTTAACTAGCGTGATGAACTAGCATCATCATCGTCATCACGAATTGCAGACCATCCATAAATATTTTGAAGCATCAAATGTTTCCATATTTGTCTCAGAAAATGATGTTTGCTATGCAGTGGCGGCGCTAGCATTATTTTACGGTTGGGCGAAAATAGACAGGAAATATCTAGAGTGGGCGAGGGTGTTAAATATATTATTTTGTGTGCGAATGTGATAGGATATTATAAGAGGTTGGGCGACTGGTTGAGCGAAAGGGATTTTGCCTGAGCGCTCGCCCATCCGTGCCCACCCCTGTTACCGCCACTGTCGCTGTGGTTAAAATATGTTAGTATATTCGGAAAACGACCATTCAACATCTACTGATGTAATACACGCATACATAAAATACCATTTTCATTCACATTACGGGTCTGTAGATTCACTATCACTATTAGCAGTATCATCACAAATTTGTTTTAATCTATTAAAATCGCTGTCTTCCTTAACACACTTTAGAACTTTTATCTCGCGCACATTTACTGTGTCACCTATAGCGTGTAGTAGTGAATTTACTTGGTTATGTATTCCTTTATACCGTAATTGGTATCAATAGTTTTTAAATCAGTTTCAATGGAAATATCTAGGAATTATGTCTGAGTCTTTTAATAGCTGCAACCTCGACAGGATTGGACTGTAGTATTACAGGATTTATTTGCTGGAAATATTCATGGCATAATATAAAGCTGTCTGAACCATGTTCCCCAATGTGTGATGACCGGCTCTGGTGGTTGAGGAATTCCAGGGCACTTTCTGTGAAACTCGCAAAGACGTTCAGAAACACATTTTTTACACGCTATTAATACATCTACCAAAAATAATTTGAATAATTTTCGAATAATTCTGTATAGCTGATCTGCTACAAGATGTAAAGTATGTATTTTACACGCAACATGTTACAATATACAACCGTGTTGTGAAAGAGAACAGCCTAATGATCGCATTGTCGCGGCACCGTCGATAAAAAACATCAATATTTGACTTCTTGACACTTTTCTAACGTCTCCAGCACCACCTACGTAATTGTGTTGCCAGTACACTCAGTGAGTCTCTTGCTAGCTAATAACAAAGAAAATGTCGGTTGCCGAGGGTCCAGTATACGTACTATCATATCTACAACAGAAACTTAAGATCTAGTGTCTCGTAAACGCATAACCATAGTCGTCTATTTTGTAATTTACACGTAATATTCTCTATAATGTCGTCAAGTACACTTGATATATGACTCATAATATTCTGCGACTTGATAACTAGAACTGTGTATTGTATTTGTGTCAAAACTTTCGAAATGGTTCTTCATCTAATATGTGAAGCGGAATATTACAGGCTATCAACATCAACAATAAATCAAACCAAAATTTCCTCCTCTTTTCTATGTTGATATTACACAGAATTCATGTGATAGAATAAATCAACAAATTTGCCAGTAAACTTTTTCACTTACTACTACTACTCTACTAAACCTACTAAGCCATTCCAAATACCGGCAAATTCTTAATACGTATTCTGCTACTCAAATTGAAGGTAGGATATGGATGAAACTACTATCCAACTGTTCATGGTTCTTTGGTTTTCTTAAGTATCTAGTAGTTTTAGTAAATAACCGAATGACCTTAGTAATGAGGAATAAGATGCTTCACTGTCGTATATATTTAATTTTATTCATGTACATGAATTAATTTTTACCTACTTAAGTTTTAGAGTCAAGTTTTTTCCACTCTGAAGTCACTCCTGGTTCCAAAATCGTCACTCTCTTTATTGACGAGAAGTACAATTAACTCAAAAATGTATTCACTATTGCTTATATTGTGGGGAAATGTATCGAAAGCATCTCATTATATCCTTTCTTGATGATACGTCAAAACATATAGATGAATTATAAATTATTACTACAACTTTCATCTTCTCTTGCTCTCTCGCGATGGTCTACGCATTGTTCATTAGTATTACGAAGATACTTTAGAAAAATGGTATCGTCTAATCTAATGTATATCTACTGTTTCGCAAAAAGCAATAGTTGTCGTCAGTTTCCACCATATTTATGGCCGATTTCCGTCGAAAAGGACTACGAGTATGTCTCCTGGTGTCTTAACGAGTTTATCGATATGACCATAAATATTATTGGTTGGTCCTCTAATGTGAAATGTGTACGGGTAGTTTTGCCATAAATCCTTGAAGTTTCCGCCGATAAATCGCTAAATTCGTTCCTAATAAAGTAATATGCTTGTGAAGTAGAATTGCTGCAATATATTAATCAAACAAGTGTCAGTTTTGCGAGCGAGCGACAAGTGCAATAACACGAAGTTGGCTTTCAGATTTGTGGGCCCCGCCTCGTAGTGCCAACAGGTCAATAACTAACTGGGTCACTTCTCGTATCCAACGAAATATCTGTCTAGAGGAGAGAACCGCCCGCCATCGGTCATTGGATATTATGCACCCAATCGTTAAAATTTGCATATTAACTGCACCCTAAAACAAAAAAATTTCATCCCCGGCATTTTATTACAGTTTTTTTTTGCAAGGATTGGCCCGTCTCCTTTTCTCTCGAGACTGAAATGAAAAGTGAAACGCAACAACGAATGACCTACACGAAGGTAGAAGTGCACACGACTTTATCAGCTGAGAGTTGACAGCTGCGTTATCTTAAATTAATCGATAGGACGGGAACACATCAGATGCGTTGAAAAGCACTGCCTCAATCGTGTAGGTATTCACGATAGAACGAACTGTTGGAATACTAATTCGCTGTGGTATGAATTCTAATGAAACGAATGAATATACTTGGAATACTTAATAATACGCATTTAATTCAAGCATAATATGGCTCGTTTATATGTGTTGAACATATTTCGAATTAACCCTTCATCGGACACAGCCGATCTGTGAGATCCGGCAGTCACTTTTTTCTTTGCCCTTTCGTGTGTATTACAAATATTAACTCTAACTCCCTCCTAGCTTCCCAGCTCTAAACCACTCTTCTCGATATGGTGTCAATTTTGTTAGTGACTTCCCTGGCCTTATATGGGCCACCCGAATCTGTCAGATGCATTGCGCCCGATTACGTGATTCTTTTCATTTTTATATTTTGTTAGATTTCTGTTATCATTTAATTTAATAATATTTTGTTTATACTAAATATCGCTACCAACAATGTGATGTTTAGTTTTGTTTGGAACATGATAAAATGATGAAGAGGACTTATAATTCTTTACACTTAAAATAGTCAGTTACTTATAACTTTTCTTTATAATTCACATCCAATATTTTTTAATATAACTTTATGACTTTTACATGAAAAAATAGGTGGTTTGTTTTCTGTATTCGAAATATTGTTTAATACTAATTTATGTTTGTGTTTTGTCCTTGCTAATAGCTCGCTCTCCTATAAATATCTTCCAAATTTATTATTTAACAACACTAAACGAGTTCCTCTATGTTAATTTAATTATTGCGATTAAATTCTAGTGTGAAATATTTATTATTGTATTGTATTAATTAAAATAAATGTCTGTTTAAGTTTCCACTTCATTAAAACTTAAATTGTGTAAGATTTGATTATGAGATCTCTCAGATGCATTGCGCCCGAATATGTTTGGATTCATACTGCGCCCGACAGAATGTTTAAGTCGACGGAATAGTTGTCTAACAAAAGTTAAGGCAGTTTATACAATAATTGCCAGTTTATGTTGAAGTTCAGGTAATATTAAATTGAAAATTTGTATTGCTTTACTATTCAAAACTGGAAGTTGATAATACAGGATTTTCAAAAGGTATGACAAAAGGTTTATTTAGAAACAATATGATTATGCATGGGAAATAAGTGATGATAGATGAAGATCTCTTTCAATTTACAATAGTTATAATAAAATCGCACCATTTCATCGTGCATGTATAATGAACTACTCGAGCTCTCATCTGTACTTGAGTCTACTTCAGAAGTATTTTCCGACTTACAACTTACATACCAACTACTGTCGTTGGAACGCTATTGTCAATAATAGCCTGCAAGAAAATGTCACACCAGCTTTATTACGTATTTGAGACTAAAATAGAGCAAGCAGTGGCCTAAGGCATGTCCAATTACCACTGAAATGGGTCACCATAGATTATCTCGCCTATAACTTCTAACGGCTTGTGTCAGTGAACTCGCAGAAGCTACACAAACTTAGGCGAGGTTTGTATTGACGACTTGCTATCCCTTAAATATAAAGTAAAAAATGGAGGTCTCTTGTCTATCATATGTTGGGCAAATAAAAGACCCCTACTACATCAGTGAAGGTTTTCTGAATTTCCAGGTTGGGTTCTTTATCTTCTGGCATCGGTGATGGACCTTGGTAGAGGAAATAGGCTGATGATGAATAACAGTACAAAACAAAAATGCAGATTAAAATGGAGAATACATTTTGTGTGAACATAGAATGATTACAAAGCAGGGAAAATATCATTATTTAACGCAAATTCCTTGGAACTCACAGCTTTCTCTTTGTTTTGTTTTAAAAAAATATTTTGATATAATTCTCTGCATATGTTACGGCATACATTATTATAATGAATTGTGTTTACTATGTAGTCCATTAATTTAACTAACAACTAACATTACTAATATAATATGAATAATACATTTTGGTGAAGTTTAAATAATAGCTATATAAAAATATTATCCGATAATGTTGTTAATAATGGTTGTTAATATTCTTATAATACAGACACAGGCAGACTGTTAATTAGGTACATTATTGATTAGATCGATGTGTTATTATTAGTAAGTGCACAATAAGAATGGCAAATATAAGGTAGGTTTACTTAACTGGAGACTCCATGAAATCTTCCAGTGAATATGTTAAAATATTACATATTTTCAGACACCTAATATCTTAATTTTAATAAACTTGGTCACGACAATGACTATATTTGCCTCTAAGGATGGATAAACCATTTGGGCATAACTTGATTATTCAGAAATCATTAATTGGTCATTGTGTCAGGTTTTAAAAATTGTTAATAATTCCTCATTCAACGACTCTTAAAATTCAACACTTTATTCAATTACCTTGGGAAGAATATTAATACACTTGACCTTTCTTGAGACACATAAGACCATTTGAGCATAAGTTGCTTAATTATAAAAATGACCAACAGCGCTATATTACCTCACGCTTCAACTGTATGAACATGAAGACTGCATGGATTCATACTCTAGAACAGTTACCAGACAGGAATGATAATTTACCCCACGCGGAGTAAAGTGTACTATATTGTGGTGTAAAATACATAAATGTTTACAATAATTATAAAGTGGTATAAGATTTTACCAATTACACTAGTGTTAATTATTAGTAGTTTTATAAAAGAAATAATAAAAATATACACCATTAAGAGTAGTAAAATTTTAACATCGCAAACGTTCAACAAAATATATAAATTATTATAACTTATACGCAGTTGATTATGTACGGCGCCGCCTATGATTAGGCATCTAATTGAACAGTTCTAAATCTTTGATTCAAATATCCAAGTCAAATAAATATTTCATTACATACACACATAGGTCGGGAATATATTTGTAATATGTGTACTGGTTATCAGTTTTTCTACATATTTCGTGACAAATTTATATAATATACCGCCGCCGGTAAACATTCTGTGGCTGCCATCTTTGCGGCGCAACACGGCAATTCATTAGTGGCAAGTCGGCGATGTTTTGTAGGTGTATAAGTATAGGTCATTGTGGGGTGTTACCGTGTGGTAACCGCGACTGTTTTCGACACGAGCGCAGCAGCCAGGTGAAATAGAACTGCTTCAATCCCGCACTGTGGGAGCACAAAAGCTTTGTGGCGACGGCGTCCATAGCAACGGCCACATAAAGAGACGACAGCCATCCGCAGCCGCACCCGTTGCTGCTACCTTTGACATTACAAGTATCAACTCTACATGTTTACTACATGTCAACCTCTCTCTGATGAAACGCTTTTTACCGAGATATAGTAGGATCGATACTGATTTGTCGACACATGGAGGTGTAAACTGAAAATTCACCTGCACATTCCCGTGTACGTGTTGTATTATAAAAAGGACGAGAAAAGCTTTTCATATTTCGATAAAAAATATATTATACATAAATAAATATAGGTGTAGTACAATGATCAGCTTAAAAGTATTTAGCTGAGCAATTTTAATCTTAATATTTATTATCTTCCTTTCTCATTAAGACATGAGAAATACATTAGGATGGATCAAATAAGGGAACATTGGAAATTTTAAATCTAATAGCGCGCAGAAGCTATCCTTGTATATTTGATAGTATTATTTTTCCTTTTTAATTTCTAAAGTTCTTTTCTCTCTCATCAACGGCTTTCATTTAAAAATATATCTGATTTTTTAATTACCTACACGTAATATTTTTTACATAAATAATAGTAGTAGTAATTGGATCTAATACTACACAAAAGTAATCCGATGCACTACATATTGACTAGGTGAAATATATTTGAATTTTGATCATTTTTCTTGCCTCCCTTTCTCCTTAAATTTATCAAAACAGAAATATATGTATATATTTACATAGATATATTTTACACAGCAAATGCAAATCCAGCTCACAGCTTTTGCAAAAATATGCGACAGACACGGCATATCGGATGCAACTGCCCTTGCATCTATTAGATAATATTGAAATAGTAACATTAGAAAATACTTCTAAAGTTACTGATATAAATAAATTTAAGCGAGAGGAAAAACAACCGTTCTATTCTCCGATTGTAAGAATATTCTAGAATAAACTTAGATGGCCTGTATTTTGACAGACGTCCAAGGATAAAGCCCTGGCCTAATTCAAAAAGATAAACAGTTGTGGAAGAGCATGTAACTTTGATGCAGGCGCCAGAATGTACATTGGATATGTTTCACGTCTTCTAGCATAACTCAAGGTATCAAAGCAAATATCATATAGTTGCTAAAGGAACATGAAATTTAGACTAATTACCTGGAACCAGATAGCTGTGATGTGAAGATATTGTGAAGAAATTTAGTGCAGATCAGAAATATCTTTTTCACAGATCTCATTTTTTTTGTGGGTTATAACAGCCAACTGTCTTTTTCGGCTGTTCACTTCCAGCAAAAGTCATTCGCTTAATTTGAAGACAACTAACAGAATATATTATATAAGTATATGCTCCCATGTTATTTGACATAAAATTCCACCCCATGTGTAACCGTGCAAACACTTCTGGCACATTATTCTATCGCCCCGCTAATTCGCTGGACAGGGAATTGAAGGATACCGTTGATACTGTAATTAAACGAGATGGATTCTTCGGCCATGATCGGGTATGATATCGGACGATAGGATTCATGTTCGGGAACTTCGATCTCGTCACGGACTTTTTTCTAAAGGCATTCTAAAGGTAAAACGTTTTCTGCACGTGTATCCTCCACTTAGATTAGGGTGTCCTCAATATCTTATCTCAGCGAAGCAAACGGGTACTTTGACCTTATCAGTTACATAATATACATAATCGATTTAAGAAACCTGCGCTGATATTTTCTAAATACAAAATTATATAAATGTAGCGTAGGATGTATGGGAGTGTTGATACTTACAAATTCTTTGCAATTTAATAGTATTTGTGTCCATATCATTTAGGAAAATGAGTTTGATTATAAGTCTTTAAAAACGTTTAGTCTATACTTATATAACACAATACCCTATATATTGTGACTAGAGAGATGTGCGCTTTGTTTCCTGGTAAATGATAGGAAATATCCCTGTTCCGTGTACATTTAAATTAATGAGACACACCAGGAGATGAATTTATCCAGATTGTTTTATAGTTTTTTACAGTTATCAATAATCATTTTATAAAATATTTTTAGGCTATCGGCATAGAAATTTCATTTAATATTATTCAAAAATGGAATAAAATAAGTGGACCTAGTATCGAACCTCGAGGAACACCAAACTCTTGCAAAAGTTGGACATGTAATCTCGGTGTTTCATATTGGTTCTTATTTTATTGATGTATAATGTATCTGTAGTAAATGCAGATCTTTGTCATTCCATTAGATTTTAGTTTTGTATACTATGTGCATTCTGTTTATGCGTCACACTTTTACTAAATTTTAATTAATACGGCAAAGATAGTTTCTGTACATATATTTTCATATATTAATTAATGTCCACACTTATTTTATCACAAAGAAAAATAACTAATTAATTAAAACTAAAATAAATATCTTAACTAAACCCTATATGCAAAAAGTTACATTTCAAATTATAACAGTCACGTCGTCGACGTTATTAGTACGCCATTCATTAAAAGTTGCATGTACAATACATAAAGTATGGTGCTTACGTGATGCACGTTATATTGTTTTTGCGTCGGCATTTTCCTGAAATCATAATTGCAGCGTACGCTGTGTAGATTTCCTGTTGTCCACGAACTCCAAGATTAGGTGGGATGAATGTCTGGATGTAATTTGACAGTTGGGGTGGGGAAAATTGGTTGTTGTCTGTCGATATACGACAATTCACCTAAATTTATGTCTACGTTACACACTAATACTATTCTGTATTGTACTTTTATGACAATGCTCATTATTTTTAGAGATAATAGTGTATATTTAAAATGAATTTATACAGGATGGAGCAGAATAACCAGTTTTTCTGAAGTTGTTTACTCATGAAACAAGCGACTGCCGACCAGGAACACGACCACGGGGCGCAATATTGAAAGGGGTACGGAATGCACGTTGCGTGACGATAATTGAGTGATCGTTGAAAAAGTATACCTCGACAGCGAACGTGCACTCTGCTTTCGCCCACTCCATGATACTAACTAAACCAAGCGGAGCTACAACGCTACGTCCCACCCTCTCGAGTGTTCCTACCCTCACCTTCCTAGGAGCAACCATCACTTCAGGGCGCCAAATTCAAATAGGCAAGTTGCTCTGCCTCACCCTGTATATACCATACAGAAAAAGTACAATGAGACAATGCCTTATAGTATATACAATACAGAATAAATTGTAGAGATACGGCAACCATTTCTGACGTTTGATTAGTGGCCTGCGATAAGTGGGTGTTGGGTCGAGCGATGTGAATCACTCTTTACTCGACTCACCGCTGTATATCTAGACCATCTCGTACACGGTGGGCCCGCCTTTTCCACAGCTAGTCTCGCTCCCACCCTAACGGCAAAAGTTTGACCTTCACGCGGCGGAAGCAAGGCAAGCAGGAAGAGGGGGGGCTCTTTGGACACTCTTTTTGCCATCTACGTTTCATTTGTTTTCGTAGGCTGTCAACCTCCGGGGTGTCTCGTTATTTTCTAATGACCAAAAGCATAATTAACGTTAAAATTAATTCGTTATTGTTTATATTTCAGGAGAACTTATCAAACATGTCTCATTGCATTCTTCCTCGATTTATGTAAAGTTCAAGTGATATTACCAATGAGACTATTCAGTAACTTTTACTATATTATATTTCCTTTGTCCTTTAATCCAACTAAGCATTCAATATATAACAATTCTTCCAAACCTCATAAAGCAACATTATCCAGATCCACACTCAATCTTTTATTAAAATTTTCATCCAGTGAGTTACTTATAGAACTTGTTTACTAATATGGTTGTGAATATATAGAGAAAACATGTTTTTTTAAAACACATTACTATAGTTTTACTGTCCATCTTCGATTTTGATAATATTTGCTATATAGGTAGGACATCGACAAATATTTTCGTCCATGTAACTTCGAACATCGAACACGTAATTTTTTGTACCTGCCCAGAAATAGTTTAAAGGGGGTGAAAACAATATCTGAAGTCAAAAACGCATATTTAGCCATATCCCAGGAACGATATAAGATATTATTTTGATAGATTTTGATAGATTAATAAAAATTTTAATATTTTACTCAAAAGATGCTTTCAATTAATTTAATATCTAATTCTAATACATTGTGACTATTAGAAAATATAAATAACAATTTTAGGAAATAAATATTTTACGTAAGGAATTAGATAAAATATTCAACATTGTCTTAACGATAAGGTAAGTTATTTGATTTTCCGGTGAACTATTTTATTATTGCCATAAATGGCGCAAGGTTTCTTTGGTCTGTCGGCCAAGTTGCAGTTATTGGCGCGATACTATGAAAAATTAAAACAATTTTATATAAAAGTTATAGCTAGATATAGCTATTTAAGAAAAATGTATAGCTGAAAGGAAAATATTTAGTTTAGTATGAAGTCTTTCGTCTGTAAAATTCGTCTGTTTTTATTTCATGCTATCTCGCAGAACTAACTGGAACACTTAACAATTAACGATTTCTAATTTAAAGAATATGGTGGTCATTCAGTTCAGTGCCTAACGCAGAACTAATATAAGTCAAAAGTCAACCGATTGCCCATGCCCTTCAACATAGATGGGTGACCTATCGTATTCTTATAGATGTACCTGCGCTATAGTAATATGTTTGGTATTGTAGTCCAGTATAACAGTGGAATCTATTATTGGGTCGTAACGCCCCCATTTCAAATTGCGCTTAAGCTGTAGTCCCCTCCCGGGACGGTGCTCGACTCGTCGGACCAATCCTCGCTCCGGTTCTGCTCGAGAATAGTGGTCTCGGCTGTGGCCGTGTATTAGGACGCCATGCCACCAGAATTCCCGTCGCTGCACTACTTTTCGGCTTAGAGACAGACCGCTATGTTATGGTGCCTAGTCCTAGATCTTCGTCATTGGGGATCTCCATGGGTCTAGCTCAGATGGCAACTTGGTCCTGCAATCTGGTTTTGCATCCCTCCGGTCCTCGTCCTCAGCGTGGTACTCATTCCCTCATCCGGTGACGGTCTGCTGGATCTCGTCCGCGAACACAGTGGTCGTATCCCCCGCTACAACCACTGGTCAAGCTATCTCAGGCGGTAATAGCTTCTAGTTTATGAACTGAGGATGGGCAGTGAAAACCGCTGGATCCCTTGGTGGTCGATTGTGTTAACAGTATATGCGAATTCCTTTTTTGGATCAATTTTATGTGGAACTCGGACCACACAAAAGATCCATGTCTGGTGACCGCTGTTGACTTTTAGATTTTGGCTAGGGGATGGCATAGTGATCAAGATTTATCCAATCCGTGCTGTGTATACCTTTCTGGAAAGCGACCGTTAGAAATCACGACATCACCGAAGTGGCGCAATGGATGTGTTTGTCCTCATTTCTTTGTATAACCTTCGCTCGATAGCTTAAAGTTTTAGAGGAAGTAGGTCGACTTTATGTAGTTAAAACGTTTTAATTGTATACTATATAAACCATTGTCCAGTTTAAATTAAATATAGGAAATATGACAAAAATTATACAAAAAAGTGTTCAATTTCGAATGTCCAAAATACATGTATTTAAGTATTATAACTTTAAACTCTTATTTTAAGAACTGGCATTCCATATGATACTTTCCAATTTCATTCGGCAAATCCATCTTTACAACATCAAGCTGTATATTCTGTCCCTTGTATATATTGTTATTGTTATCTTTCTTACTATATTGACGATTTCTGTTTACAGGACCCAGAATAGCAGATTTCAAACGATATCGACGCTCTTAAATCAGTCCCAGTTTTATCCAATATCTAGTTTCAATTAGTGAGTCCCCTAAGGCTGATTAAATCCGATGTTTTTCCTTATTTTGGAATAAGCACAAGACGGCGGTTATGTTTTACAGTTTAGAGGATAATTATCACTTGAATTCGTTTGATTACGTTGGCGAGACTCGAGTACAAAGCTTTCCGTTCACAATTTCCTTTACAGATTGTTTGCCTTGTCAACTTTCCTTTATTTAAGAGCTTGTTACAGAAACGTAAAAGAGGTCGATAATAACTGCCACACGTTTATATTGAAAAATGCATTTCAATGTATGTCGCAGGGCTTCGTACTCGTGTTCAACCTGATCGGGTACATGTTTCAGAATACAGAAGATTGTATGTTTTCGAACATGACTACCGTAAAACCTTGTTGAATATGTGGGCGTATACATATCTGCCTATTACAAGAGGAAGCTAATATCATGACGCATCAGAATTGTGTTTTCTTATAGAGAAAAATGACTAAATATGTTTGAGAAACCGTACTTTGGCAACGATGTTTTCAGAGAACAAAAATATCTTCTTTCAGAAACGGAAAGTCATTTTCGAACAAATTTTCTACACACTTACCTGTTTCTAGAGTTTCATGTGGATAAAATCTTACACACAGCAAGAAAACAAAATTGTACGAGTATACATTACAGGACAGAGGCTTCAATGCATCCTTCATCATAATCAGTAAACTTCCTACAATTATAATTTTGGATATCATGATTAATAAAGAACCTGATATCAAATTTATCCATATGTTAAACAATACTTATTAAAATAGTTTGTATATTGCTATACTGTGGAACACGAAAAACTGTTTATTTTCATTTAGGAAAAACACCGTTTGATAAGGAACTAATGAATTTATTTTGGTGTTATGCCTTTTAAGTAATTATACAAATAAATGAGCTAGAGCTACAGAGAAATAACTACGTCATATGCTTTGTCAACGGAATTACCTTTGAGGATAAATATTATTCAAGTATTATTTGAATAATTGTTGTTCAAAATATAAGAGATAAGATCCTATGTTGTTTCTGTTTATTGCTATTGCAACTTTAGCTTCCTTGAAATATTCTATATCAACTTTCTGCATTTTAAAAGTCGTACATCTACATCGTATTCAAATTTAGATTATATAAGGGGAAAGGTGGACAGAGTCTACACGCATTCTTTCAGGGCTTGGGTTTATTGTACTACCTTCATCCGAGCTGCCATTTTGTAGACAACACTGACCTTACTCCCTCAGCCATTCCACTACATGGATATTGAAGAAGGGCACTTGGTGGAAATCAATGTAATTCGACCGTTTCCGGTCAGTATTTCCCCAATGTAGCCCCTCGTTTTGTTTTGAGTGCAGAGCAACTTAAATTAAAGTATAATCTGCAACAAGATATAATTAATAATAATGTTACAGAAGTAGGTCGGAACCTTTGGTGTGAAGATAACACTGACTTAGTGTTCCACAAAACACCAAAACACTATACACTACACTCGACGCGCATTTCGCTAACAAAGTTGACTTCATCTAGAGATGATAAAAACTCAAGTTTCAAGTCAAAACCAGTTTCTATCATCTCTAGATGATGCAAACTTTGTTGGAGAAATGCGCGTCGAGTGTAGTGTATAGTGTTTTGGTGTTTTATAGAAGTCAATGTTCATAATAATTATTTTACTATACAACTGCTAATTTTAACCCATCTGCCTATATTGCACTTAAGCACATAACCTCTTTTCATAGAATTTCTAGTGGTTTCGGAAAGCTCTATTACTGTTCCACTTCCGACAAATACCCCATAGCATCTCAACACATCACCGTATCCTCTTTTTCTCATTACCAGGATATTTTGTATCTTCTTAAACTCAACATAAGGTGTTACTACTTGTTTGCTCCGACAAACCTTTTCTTAGATTATTCTATGGTATTCTTATTGCTGGAATTGGATCACTATTTTTAACTGGCAGTATTGTCCGCAAGCGTAGCAGTTAGAGATTATCTATTATTGGCTGAAAAGTATGCAGTAAATAGAACGTATAACGTTGAGCCCAAGATACTGCCCTAAAGAGCACTAGTATTTACTTTATGTACACCACCTACAATTTCTTCATATATCACGTAAAAGAGTCTTTCTTCAAGGTAAGATTCCAAAATAATATAAAATGAATGAGTGAATATAAGGTGAATGTTTCTTTTATTTTCAAAAGTAAATTTGGATGCCAGAACCTGTCAAAACCTTGGCTTATACCTGACTTAAACTTGGCTGTTATGATATATGTCCTATACTAGCCTAATTTTTTATATAAGTATAATTCATAATTAAAAAAGAAAATAAATTAGCTTATCAGTTTTATTTATATATAAAATGCTTCATCATTAGTATAATACTATTGTAATTACGTGGTAGGTGCGAGGGCGTGGTGTATACTTGAGACATTTGAATCGATGTAGGCGCCATCATTTCAGTTTAGCTTTGCCACCGTATTTGACCACCTATATATTATATAAATATAATAACACACATTATATAAATTATCACAAGTCATAACTTATACATAGTTGCTTATATACGGTGCCCTTACTGATGACGCATCCAAGTGGGTAGATCTACTTATCTCTATCTTTCACAACCATATTCAAACATAATCATTTTCATGGCCAAATATGTTATCGCTTTCGATAACATATTTGGCCCATTCTATCACTAATTTGGTATCGCTCCACTGTTATCGTTTATAACTCAGTTTCTAACCAGAAATGTTTTATAGTTCGAAAAGTGATGAATATGTACGACCACGAATTTCAACCATGTATTATATGTATGTCTACCAGTAGCTGCTAGTTTCGACCGTTATGACTCAGTTGCTAACTATATGGTGTCTCAGTAGGGACTACAGGATTTGAATTGCGCACCAATTACGTTCTGTCAAGTATAGGGCGTCAATATTTAATGACTGTCATCTATCTACAAGCCATACTACGTCAACATGCCGCAATTAACAGTTCAACAGCAAATAGTTTGTGTACAACTTATTTATGAAACTGAAAAAAAGAAAAGTATTAAGAAAAAGTCGCACAGAATTAAGACAAAATTTAGCTCCTAAGAGTTAACAGTTCCTAACTTAATCAAGAAATTTGAAGAGACGGGTTTTGTTATTGATAAAGCAATACCAATACATCCTCGTCGTGGTTAGTCAAACGAAAATATTTCTGCAGTGAGAGAATATGTACGGAAGTATTCGAACACATCAATTCGTGCATAACAGTTTGATATGTCAAGAGTCACCACGCATCGTATTTTAAAGAAAGATTTGCATTTGTCAGCATACAAAATTCAGTTAACACATTAATGAAAGTTACAGACTATCCACGACGTCGTATATTTATCAATTGGGTGTTAGAAAATAAAAAAAGTGAAGCTGATTTTTTCAACAAAATTTTGTTCAAAGGTGAATTATATTTTCATCATGACGGTACGTCATCAAACAAAATATGTCTAATTTGGGGTGCTAAAAATTTACATGTTTACGAAAAAAAAAATGTATCCACAGGGATGCACGGCTTGTTGAATGAAAATGAAGCTGATAGTGCTATCACCGTAAATGGGGAACGCTGTCGTGACATATTAAATAATTTCCTACTCCACCAAACTGATTATTTGGAATTGAACGACATATGGTTTCAACAAGATGGTGCAACATGTCATACAACACGTGCAACCTAACTCTGTTGCATACCAAATTTCCTGATCATGTTGTCTCGCAGAATGCTGACACAAATTGGACTGCAAAATCATGTCATTTAACAGCACTGGACTTTATTGTTGGGGGGTTATGTCAAAAGAAAATTGTACGCCACCTAGCCAGCAACAATCAGTGACCTCAAATGAGACATCCTTTATAAATTCTTTATGGCACAAAATGTAATGAACATGTACGACCACTAATTCTAAGCCTTGTGATCAAAGAAATACTCCTTCCAAGTTTAATACGGATTTTTGTTTTTATATTTTTACGAATTTTTGTTATTACCTGCAAGTAGTATAGCAAAGCGGGTACGGGCTCACCCTCGGATTTCTCCGCGGACATTTGATACGGATGGCATGTGGTCATTGTTGATCTGAAGAACTCTTGGCGCAAGTATAAAACAGGTCTGTACAGGTATAAAACAGTAAACATCGGTTTAAAACAGGTATGGTGGTATTAGGAAAAAAACATGACGTCTTTAAACAGGTTACCATACCTATTTTAAACTGATACACATCTGTTTTATACCTGTACAGACCTGTTTTATACCTGCGCCAAGAGTTCTTCAGATCAACAATGACCATATGCCATCCGCATCAAATATCCGCGGACAAATCCGAGGGTGAGCCCGTACCCGCTTTGCTATACTACTCCTGCATATTGTCCATTTGTTATAATTACACGAGAAACATAACATGTTGTAACTAAACCTTTTACGTTGCATAAGAGAATTACTCATAAACTTGCTCGTAATACAAAAATTTCATTATTCCTGTATACATTCAGATTTTATTTCTGTTTAGTTTGTTGCTCCATCGTGATGTACTCGGAAATTTAACAGCTGTTGTCTAACAGTGTTATTAATAAAATTCATATTTAATAAATGCTATACAAACGTATCGCGTGCTCCTGTAATTTAACGACCGTGCTCATTCATATCGGGGTGCGGATCAACATCTACAAATCGTTTTGTCGTCGACGCTAAAAACATAATTACTAAATATTTGTTTCGACATGAAACCGCATTTCGTGTGTTAAGTGAATACTTGTGTAACTAACTAAATGACGCTTTATTAAATAAACTCAAGTATCGTAATAACCAATATTTTATGGAAAACATGCAGAGAGGGGGTTAAAAGAGATTAGAATCGGTGGCGATGGATACCAGGACTGTGTGTGCGCATTAATTGATTCAATTAATCGATTCGTTTGTTAGATTGTAATTTTTCATCATACTTTTAAGAGCATAAGATATAAACTTCTGGGTAATGTAGTTCTTATTTAATTTTTAAATTTAATATTAAAATTCCCTTTTTTAACCCTCAAGCACTTGCATTCTCCAGTCACTTCAGTACTCGTGTGGCATAAAAAGGGCTACATTTTAAGGTGTTATTCAATTTTATTTTCTAAGGTCTATCTATTCTTTCCAGGTATGTTCTGTGAAATGTCAAAGAAGAAATTTCTCCATATATAATATTTGTCGGAGGCGAGCAGGAAAGAATCTGCTTTGGGGCAGATTTACTGGACTTTGGTCGCATTTTCACACACTTTATTACACTTAATAATTAACTAAACAATAACGATGAAAACATATAAAAGTCACTAAACAAAACAAACGAAATCAATAGTCAGTAAATATTAAAATTAAAATGTCAGATCATTAAAACGATAATTATATTGCACGAAAGGAGCTGAGCAGTCCGCCACCAATAGTCCCGTGATATCCTCGTCTCGCTATCTCGAGTCTTCTTCTAACTGAATCCATACACGGGACTCTCAACCCGGTTGTTCTGCCCGCGGGAGAAAATAGGTTCCCCCCGCTGGCTCCAGTCACACATTCGACATGACCATTTATGGTAATGTTTACGTCTTCTCGCAACCGTGTTTATGTCTGCATTCCATGCATTCCTATCTCGATAACCGGGGTGGCATGGGCCTATATAGAGGGTTGTCGCCGACATATTTTTATATTTTCAAATAACATAAGTGTTTCATTCAACATAACATTTAGACGAATATGTAGTCATCAACATTCCTTTTACAAAATTTCAGTCGTCATAGGAACCACAATTCAATTTTTTGTTCATCATGAAAGCACAAAGATAAGCCAAAATAAAGATGAATGCACAATTAAGCCTTCATCATTTATAAAGGTTTCAAGAGAAGCAACACATAATTTTTATATTCAAAAGAGGAGAACTTTCAGATTATCCCATGAACTAGAATAAAGTAAAACAAATAGAAGGTAAAATTAATAGTATTTTTCCTCGTTGTCGTTAATGAAGCACCGTCGACAGATTACTGTACGCTGACTATGCATTTTACAAATACAGTAGTTCCACTTTTCATAGGTAACGTTGATTTTACTGTTAGAACCACATGAACCGCAGCTATTGACAAGTTTTTTCTATTTTAAGGACAAAATATAAATTAGTATTGAATAATATTTTGAATACAGAAAACAAACCACCTAGTTTTCATGTCAAAGTCATAAAAAAATTTAATTATAAATGCTCTTCATTATTTTAGCATGTTCCAAAGAGAAATAAGTCACATTGTTGGTAACGTAATTTAGTATAAACCAATAATTTAACACACAAATGTGTTAATTTTGAATAATAATACGATAAAAAGGTAGAATAAGTAAGTTTAGGGAACCAAATAAATATTATTAATTTAAATAATACAAGAAATCTAACAAAATATGAGAGTGAAAATAATGACGTAATCGGGCGCAATGCATCTGACATATCCGGGCAGCCCATACAAAGTCAAGGTATGGACAAAAAAATCGACACCATTCACCAAAATGAATTTGGAGCTAGGAAGCTATGAGGAAATTCGAGGTAATATTCCACACGAAAGGACAAAGAAAAAAGTAACTGCCGGACATTACAGATCGGCTGCGCCCAACAAAGGGTTAATAACTTTTTTACGAACTCTTGCTATATGATCTTTATACCATAGCAAGTAATAAAGTTATTATTTTAGGCCGATCCCTCCAGTGTCTGCAAAAATAATAATAAATTTTGACTTCTAACCTTTCCTCCCCATACGAGGATTGTTAATTTTATAAACGTCACCATTATCTTTGATACAGTCAAGTAACATATAACCATTTTCAATCTCCTGTTGTTTTAATATTAATTTTCTAGATTAGCATTTTAGATGGCTAATAATAATTACAAATAATAAATGAATTAAAAACATGACAATGACATTTCGTGTCAATATATATATATATATATATATATATATATATATATATATATATATATATATATATATATGTTAGATTTTGTATAAAAATACTTAATGGAATGTTTAATCTTCTGGCGATTTAATTTAATTAATAGCTTAACGATTTAATGCTGCATTGTATCATTATATACAAAGAGCAACATGATCGATTTTCTTACCTGTTTAAGAAGCGTAGTAAAAAATCAAGTAAATTGTTTGTAAAACTGTCCTGTCGTTGAATAATGTCTGCCGTAGGAGTGGAATTTTCGCAACGCCGCTGGCTACAATTAAAACTTCAGATAATATGGATTACTTTAGATCTTTCCAGGGTGTTTATACAATTTGAGTCGTCTAAACTTTCAACTTCTTCCATTCTACGGAGCGTCCCTCTTCGAACACACCCAAAAATCAATCAGACCAAATTAATCGAGAAAATTAATTAACTAAAAGGTAAACTTAAGACTCCATCCTTCCATTAGTTAGAAACAGAAGTTGACCACGTGTGCGAGAAGGCGACGAAACAATGCCCCGTGGAGAAAATTCATCTTTGTGGTGGACCGTATTGTCCGCTAAACCGGGCCTGACCAGCACTCAGTCTGATTGCATGGCAACAATAGACAATACATGCGTCTAGGTCACGTGGTAGCCACATATTGTCTTTAGCTGTTACACATTTTGATCTTATAAATAGCACTACGTTTACACCGTTTGATGATTAAATGGATTGCAACACACGTTGGTCCTTTCGTCTACAAGCGAGAATTATTTTCTATACAGGTGAATCGCTGTCGAAATATATCAGAACAAATACAATTATTCTGAAGTTTTCTTCATATTATCATTTTATTTTATAGAAGTTATAATTATAAGCGTATGCTATGTGAAATAAAAAGCATACATAATAATGAGATGAATTCTAAGCCTAGATTAAAATATATAGAAAATACAAGGTGGAAACCACTTACAGTGATTCTTTGTGAAGTTATTTTAATGATTTATGAAAAAAAAACGCTCGAATAGGTCGACTTGTGATAGTACAAAATCTGACAAGTTGATTTCTGAAGGTATCTGTATTTTTAATGAAACATAATTTAAATGAGTGATTAATGACCATGTATTGCTGCCGGGTTGCCTATCAAAAATTAGCCGCGATTACTTTTAGTTAATTATATTGTAATTAATTTATTTTAATGAATTCCAAGTATATTTGTTCCAAGTATAATTAAATGTTAATTGAAAGAAAATTATGCGAAGAATAAAAAAAATGTTTGGCAGCTCTCACTCAGACTCTAACCTCTAGGTTTTTTTTTTCGAGGGGAAAATCTTCAAAAGACACCTGGTCTCTGGTGTTCTGTTATTGTTTGGCCAGGTAGTGTCGGATTCGTATACACCTACCGACTAAAAACCCCCCGCTATCCTATCAGTGTAATGCCGAAGAGGAACCGCTCTCGCTTTACTTCCCTTCGGCATATCAATCAGGATACTTATTCATTTCCCACTTCCCTTTCCTCCTTCCCTTTTTTCTTCACGATGGCCGTTACCATCTGCTCCACCACTGTCCATATTTCCCTGCTCTCGAGAATGATTGGGATCATGTCATCTACAATGATAGCATGTCCTATCTTTTGCTCCGCAGCTCTCCTTTCTCCTACCCACCTTTTACAGCTGAACACTGTGTGGCCGGCATCGCCGACCTCTCCATAGGACCAGCACTCTCTGCTCTCGCGTTTGCCTATATCCAATAGATAGTCCGCGAAACAGCCGTGCCCAGTAAGGACCTGGGTTAAATAATACCCGACAGACATGTGCCCTTTCGTACCATGGCCCTATGTTCGGGATTAGCATCCTCGTCCATCTCCCTCGAGGCTAACCTCTAGGTTGTCAGATGTAAACGGGTATATTACTGTTAATTATTTACACTCACCGTAGTTTTCAATAAAATATACTAAATTGAAGTTTAATTTTATACACGATACATGGTTGCCTGCAAAAAAATGGCCGCAAGTAGTGGTTTCCATGATTTGAATTAATTACTCTTGCATTAGATGAGTGTGAACAAAGGAGTGTAAAGAAGTAATTTTTCTATATGAAATGTTATCGCAACTTATCTTATACTTATAGTATAATATTTTATTGAAAACAGGATGAGTGTAAATAATTAACAATAATGCACCTGTTTACATCTGGC
Organism: Rosalia funebris; assembly: GCA_037954035.1. Lineage (NCBI taxonomy): Eukaryota > Metazoa > Arthropoda > Insecta > Coleoptera > Cerambycidae > Rosalia > Rosalia funebris. Next base: position 7,134,640 of record JAZFAV010000032.1, read on the forward strand.
AACCTAGAGGTTACGATTGGCTGAGAGCCAGTAACCATTTTTTTAATTCACACATTATTTTCTTTCAAATAACGTTTAGTTCACTTAAAAGATAATAGTTGGACTTCATTAAAATAAATTAATAACCATATAATTAATTAAAGGTAATCACGGCAACCCGACAGCAATGTATTACATTGTCATTAATCATTTCAGTTGAAACTTAATTTCAATTAAGTTTCATTAAAAGACGGATACCTGCAGTACCCTGTATGCCCTTTTAATATACATATACTTGTCACTGTAGCACAAGTTGTATTTTTTAAATGCATCCTGTAAATTTATACATTATTCAATTTCCCTTAATGATCTGGCTTCAATGACTTCTAACAATTATGGCTTTGTATGAGCGATATTAATGAGACGAAAAGCTGCTTTAAGTAGCCACCAAGATGACCAGACAACGTAAGAACGTTGTTGGATTTTCTTTGTGGGATTATCTCAAGAATATAATACATATAACAAAACCGAATAACATTGATGAACTCAAAAAGAGAGTATAAACAGATAAGATAAGGAACAGTGCAAATATTTAAGTAGCTAATTTGCTTTATATAAAAAAATTATAATGAGATATTGGGAAGGGGCTGTCATGCCTTAGGGGCGTGGGAACTCTTTCATCCCTTTCTAAAGTGAATAACTGAAAAAATAATGACAATATGTTTGTCCATTAGTGTGATGCCTATACTTATTTCTGTGTCCTCGGCAATCTCCATTTTATAAAATAAAATAATATATGAATGTTAACCTTACTGTTAACTCTCTCTCTCTCTCTCTCTCTCTCTCTCTCTGTTCTGGGGTGAACTCTTTACTTTAATTGTCTTATTTCTAATTCTCTGGAATCATGTTTTACTACTTCATTTAAAAACACTCTGTACAAACGATCAGAAATTTATTTTCATGTTACTGACGTTAAAATCTGATAAAAATATTCACCATCCTTAAATCCTTACGATGACGTATACATGGAACACAAACTTATGGAACTCCTAATATCTTTACATTGCAAACATATCCAGATGATGACGGCGCAACAGATAAGAGCATATAGAGAGAAAGAGAGAGAGAGAAAAATAAATAAAGAGTTTGATGTTGTCGTTATTTGATTACCTGCATGTATTGGGAAAGCTGACAAAATAGAATGCATTTATGTGATTGAATATCGATTTGTTTGCGTAAACATGAGCAACGTCAAGTGCTACCAGAGAATGTAGAAACCAGAAAAGCGATTTCCCAGACGGAGACGTAACGCTCTCGTTCGGAAGGTGAGAACGTGTTTATTAAAGTTTATATCATAACTGTTCTAAATTGAATCGCTAATGAGTTAGTATATAATCATAACTTTAACGTCAAAACGCTGTAATCATCTTTCTTTGTTCTACTTCTATACATAAGAAATTCGAATATTACTCTAAATCTTTTGTGGATATTCTTACGTTAGAATGTTACGTAACGTAAGTTACATTACGTTATTTAAAAATGAAATGATCATATATTGTTTTATTTTAATTACACGTATAACGACAATTGTGATTTATTTGGAAGTACTGTATGACGGTACAACAAAAATTTGGGAACTTGGACTTCTAAAAATTCCGTATCTAAAGCGTTATCAAGAGGGAAATTGGGGAAACTTAGATATATAACTAAAAGTATCAAACTTTGACTAAAAGTCGACTAAAGTACGTAAAACACCCGATGAATCTTATTAATGAAATGGTGAAAATCTTAAAGTAGATTTATGTACTCAACCTTTTTATTAATATTTTAACTTTCATTAAACTTTTATACTAAGGACAAGGAGAAAGCATTTAAGGATCCATCATTTTTCGTTTATTAATGCATGTTCATATTCTCGGATATATGTAAAATAACAGAACCTTTATTTGTGATTTGTAATTTGTTTCTACACTCGACATTTCAATACTATGACACTTAAAAATTCGAACATAAAGGTTAAAAGTTAATAACCTACTGAAATGTTTACGAAACGATGTACAGAAAAAGACCAGAAAATGATCCAATGGCTTCCTCGTTCATCACGACAACGCGCCGTGCCACACCTCGCTTCTAATCAACGAGTTTTTAGCTGAAAAAAATAATCCTGTCTGTTCACATCCGCTTTACTCTCCGGATTTAGCACCATGCGACTTTCAAAGCTCTTTTCAAAGACTCTTTCCAAAAACCAAAGCTGTGCTAAAAGGAAAACGTTTTGACGCCATTATCGACATCGAGAGGGCCACGATGGAGCAGCTGCAGGTTCTTCCGAAAGAAGCCTTTCAGAAATGCTTCCACTCACGGATACAACGTGGAGATAATTGCATCGATAGTCAAGGACAATGGTTTGAAGGAAATTAGTTCAAATGTGAAGTAAGCTTATTACTTTATTCATAAGATTATTCGCCATATTTTTTTATCAGACCTCGTATGCATATATTCTGACGCCACGCGCCACCTTAATCTACTTCGTCCAATCTAATGTATTTAAACTAATCTTTCGAAAACATGGTTTAAGTTTTTTAAATCTTAAATGTAGCAGAATTGTATTTTATTTAATACTCACTAAATGTTTAAATTACATTTTTATAAATTATTTATAAAAACGTACTGAATGAATGAATCGGTTGTTACACGTTATCGATTTATTGTTATAATTAAGCAGCAGCATGAGGACGAACTCTCAAGGGTGAATAAGAAGGCAAACATTTAAAATATTAAATAAATTAACTTTATTACAAGACACTTTTCAAAATACATGAAAGTATAATTTAAACACTTGTTTCAAGGTAGGCCCTGACGAGTGACATCCCCAAACGAAAGAGCCTATAAAGCGAGACATTAAAAATAATTCTTTTACAAGTAGACGTTGCGACATTCTTGAAACATTGAAAATTGAAGCTAAAAGCTGTGTTAGCCAACATTAAACATCAAAGGAGAGCAGAATATTGAATAACTTGTTTCCTAATAATGAATTTTGCTCGAGTTCTGATATTGAAACTCGGAAATAAGGGGAACGATCAAGGAATGCGTTCGCTGTGCCAACGCGCATTACTTCGTTTGAATTGGAAATTCTCGCTCACATACTTGCATCTAATAAACTCAGAAATTTCCATGTAATTAACTTTGAGCTTCTATCTGAAAGATCAATGAAGCATGTTGTGTTCATAGTTGAGACATATTTTTAAAGAAAGAACTAAATCATCCGGCATTCGATTCGAGCGTCTGCCATGACAAATTGTTTCCGAATTCTTTTTTAGATGGAAAAGTAATTTAATAAATCGCACAAGAATTTTGTTTATCCCCAAGGAGTATGGAAGCAAATTCATTTTATAAATTTTATTTCGTTATTAATCCGAGTTGAAGTTGAAATATGTATCTTAACCGGTTACCACATTCCTTCCTTTCTTGTAATTTTATCCCAGAGAATATTATACGACTCTCTGCCCTTTAATACTGCCCGTCCAGAATGCTGAGGTATGATTACTTAAATCTTTGTAACCTCGCCTAGAATAAAGTATTGACAAATTAACTTAATGCACTTAAACTAAATTTTAAAATATGTCATAGATGTCACATAAGGTTCATCACACTAATACCTTTCTTTAATCAGACCAGTACACTGACGAATAATACAAATTGTGGACTAAATAATACGATTCAAATTATTGTGAAAACTTCGATTAGCAATTTAATCAAATTTAAAATGTACTTAACCTTCTAAAAGGCTCCGTAAAAGCTCCTACACCGGTCAATTGATTGTTTGACCATAAATAATATTCGCTAAGAAAAGTAACATAGGCGTAATGCCACTCAGATCTGTCCATTGTTTGTCATCGCATCGGGGTAAAAGTTCAGAAAAAGCAGGTTAAAATTAGTGAATAGTACCAAAGATATTCGAAGGTTGCCCCTAGAAGGGTAAAATGGAAGACCCGCCCTCATTACTTGCCCCCCTCCCCATGGAACATACTTAAAAAACAAATATTTTAAGATATTTTTCACTAAAAAACATGTGTTTTATTTCATTTTTGGGGCGTAATAACATGCACCGTGTACTAGCTAGTATTTTATAAAAAGACACATGCATATTGGTTACATTTATCATATATTAAAGATAATATAGGTAATACGAAAATATATGTGTTACTATTGGATATAACATGTCTTCCGCAATAAGGTTAATATATATTTATAATTATAATTATAAGTAATTAGATCACAACAATTCTTTGAAGTAAATACATGTCAATCTAATATTTTAAGAAGGCATTGGCGAACATAAAAGTGTTATTTGTTTTAGATTTTATGTTTGATATCATCACAGTGTTTCTTAACTATAACCCTCACGTTTTTAAGAAAACGTTATGTGTTAAAGTTTTCTTATAACGTTTTCTTTTTTGAGTACAATGGTACCCCATATTAACTTTAGTTTACCGTATATAAAATAAATGGTATTAAACTTAAAATTGTATATTACAGTAGGCTGAATAATTTAAAGGATCTGAATACGGACACCGAATTCAAATCGAATTTGTTACATCAGATTTCAGAGAATTCGATTTGAATTTTCTATCGACTAGGTAGTATTTGATTATATTTATGGCATTCATCTGAAATCCATTATATTTCAATATAGCTAAAATGAATCATCGATCACTAAAACAATCAAAAGCCTTAGAGTAATCCAAGAAGACCAAAACTGTAACATTATTCTTATCTATTACCGAAATAATACAGATTCATGTTAAAAAATTTTTCACTTTTTTATCAATAGCCAAATATTTTGATTACATAAACAAATTGCTAGTAATTAATTAAGTAATAATAATTTTAATAACTATTAAACTAACCTCCTTAAATGAAGATACCTAAGCACTGAATACCAATTTAGTATATTACTATAACTTTTCTCACGTATCGAATGTTTGTATTGTATCTTTAGATTAATTGTATCCACATAAGCATTAAAGAACTATAATAAATTTATATGACATAAATTAGATCCATTATATGATGTATATTAACTACATGGTAGAATAAGGAAGATAATTATGTAGACAAATTATTTTATTTCCTTTTCTTATCTATTGTGAATCACAAAAAGCATTAATCATATACCCTCACTTGCCTTCACAAACTCGTTTATGTTTTGATAATGATTTACATAAAGTTCACGCTTTTATATTAACGAAAATCAGTCTTCCTTCCTCCAGATCCTCCTTTGCACGAACTGCTCTCGTTAACGACCTCTGAATACCCACTGGTGATATTTACCAGATAAGCTTTCTAATGCTGAGTTAACATTGCATATTCCTAATTCCTTCGATACGCAAATAAAACCAAAATTTCTAAAGGAGTCGCGGAACTGCCCCAATTCAGTGATATTTTTTAGTTACAAATATAAATTGTTATCATGCATACTAAAATATTTCGTCTATTTACAGCCCCTTGGAATATATGAAACGTTATATATGTCCTATATGGGGGAGTCTCCAAAATTACTTTTCCACGACTTTTTATAGAACATGTCCAGTTAGTGTGTGAAAGTCCAGTATTTCCATTAAAAAAGAGAAATACTTCTATGAAAATTTCGACAGTTTTCAAGATATTTTATTATAGGTTTTTCTTATCGATTTTCGGCACTCTTAGTATTTTAAATTTTTAAATTACGCCAAGCCCCAGTAAAATTGTTATTTATTATTGAATATTCAACAATGGAGACTTACTTAACCGATCTTTTAGAAACTGACCTATAAAATACAGGATGCCTTATAGAACTTAAAAATATTACAAAATGCAATGTGAAAAATCAAATAGAACACCCTGTATATTAATACATTATCAGATGTACCACTGAAAGAACTAAACATTTTTTGTAGTATTCTCTATAACTAAGTTGAATAGTTTTTCTCAAAAATACGTTTTTAAAGATGTAGACAATATCTTTTAAAAATGATATTCCACTCCATACATTTATTTTAAAATAGTGCTGATGATATTCGTCTCCAAAAAACCTGGAATCGTGTTTAGAGTAATTATAAAAATTGTATAGATTTACTTTGTATGTATTCGAAGATGATGATTCATGAGTGAATAAAACTTAAAAAATTTAATTCTCTTGATTTTTATCAGTGCTCAACCACAAATTTGTATATGGTTTGGAAATATTGGTCTGATAATAATTGATGATATTCAATATGATATCATCATAATCTAATCTAATCGGAGACGTCATATCAATATGATATGACGTCTCCGATTAGAATCAGTCAAAACCCGATCGATCCGACATGATTTAGTTGAGTTATCGTGTTAACAAAAGAAATTTCTCAAATAGTCCATCGTCGTGCTTTGTCATGACCCATGGACAGGGTATGGTGTGTCCTATCCACCTCAAAATCAATAGGTGTCGTCTGGGAGACGTTCTTGATCAGAGTCAGTGAAAACCCGATCGATTCTATACAACTTAGTTGAGTTATCGTATTAACAAAAAAATTTCTCAAATAGGTCACCATTGTGCTTTCTCATGACCCATGGACAGGGTGGGGTGTGTCCTATCCACCTCAAAATCAATAGGTGTCGTCGGGGAGACGTCCCCGAACAGAATTAGTAAAAACCCGATCGATCCGACACGATTTAGTTGAGTTGTCGTGCTAACAAGAGATTTTAATACCGACGACAACGACGACAACGACAAAGACACACACACAGACAATATTTTTTAAAAACCATTTCTTTCTTGTTTTTAGGCCGAAATACCAAAAATAAACGCAAAAAAAAATTTTACCAGTCTTCTTTGTTATTGATTAATAAAGTATTTTTGAACATGTTGCAATTCGTGACGAATTCTTGCTTTCAAATCTTCTAAATTCTTGGCCGTAGTAACATATAGTGTGGGTTTTAAGTATCGTCAAAAATCTAGTCTAGGGGTGTCAAATCTAGTGATCCAACTGGTCACTAAATCGGCCTCTTTCTTCCTATCCAACGATTCGGGAACATCTCATCTAAATAAGCGCGGACAGGTTCTACATAATTGAGACGTGTACCATCTTGTTGAAGGAATAAGTAATTTCTCAGAAGATCAGGTTCCTCTATCAATAGATATAAAGTCATTAGTGCAGGAATAAGGTCATCTCGAAGAAAAACCAAATATCTTGCACCAGTAAGGTTCACTTCAAGGAAACAGGGACTCAAAATTCTTCTGTCGACTATGCCAGACCACACATTCACTATCTGGGCATTTTCAGTGTGACACTCCAACATTCATCGAGACAGTCAATGGTGCACATTTTAAACACTTCATTTAGTTGTTTTTTTGAATATTCTTTTCCATAAAATTTCGTATTTTGAAATAGCAAAATTGGTTTTCTTCATTTTGTTATCTAAATTATACTCACGCTGATGTAATTATTAAAGTAGCGTATGTAGAAAAATATGCTCTTTTTCATTCCATAATAAACAAGGAGGCTAGTTTTCCCAAAAGTTATTTCTTGAATTTTTAACGAATTTATTGATTACTTTACGAAATCACTGTAGAATGATTGCTAATAATCAACATGTACCTTACCACGAATACCAAAATCTAATCAAAAATATAGTGATTTCTATAATTATTCAATAAAATTGTTATATACTTATATAGCATGTATGACCGCGTTATTATTATATTCGAAAATAGAGCGTACATATGTATGTATGTACATTGTTACAGAGTTTGGAATGGCAGTCACGAAATGTAAATTTAAAAACACTATATAGGATGTTATGAACCAGTTCATTACGATGAAATATTGCTTATTTCATACGAGTTTTAATCATTCAACTCACGCCCGCTATATGAATATCATCACATTGATGCAACGCTATCTAATTTGGTCATAGATCGATCATGTACTGCGAATCCCTATGTGTGTATGCATATATCCAGTTTAATTAAAATGTAATTCGATATATGAATTTAAATTTGACCTCGTACATAATTCATTGCTAAAATATTTGGTAAATGTCCGTGGAACATTTTGTTACACGTGCTGCATTAGTGTTAAAATAATGATTATAATTATACACTTTTAGGCATACACATGAAAAGCCAAGAATAAGAAATGAGATTAATTAGTCTACCAAGTTTGTGAATTTTATAACAGCCTGTTTTGTATGCATTTTTCAAAGGTTTATTATATAATTGAACACTATTATTTAAGACATTAATGTTCAATTTGCTTTTAAAAAACACATTTCAAAATATTAGTTTTCGTATTCTTTCGATACGTTATTTTATATTTAATGTAAAATTCTTTAATCTTCTTGATATTTTTAATAGGTTATAAAAAATATTTTAAATAATTGCTTATTCTTGTGCACACATAAAAAGACCTAAGAATAAAATATACCAATAACTTGAGATCCAAGTTTTGTAGTACATCATGTGAATAACTGTTTAATTAAAATTTGTTGCTTTACGCAAACCAACTATTCTTTATAGATATATAACAGAAGGTCAGATTTAAGCTTCTCTAGTTATTCTTCAATCAGTAATACTCAATTTTGATTTGATATATATCTGCTCTTAAATTTGATATTTTAAAATCTTTGTAAGTAATATATAATACCGAAGCAAATTGAATTTTTATGAAATACATAGAAAAGAAGGAAGAAAAATAAGTGAAAACAATTATACTTGTTACATGATTCTTGTCGAGAACAATTGAATTCTATAAATAAATTTTCAGTATGATGTTTTCAAGAAATTAAGCTTTTCTATAATCCAACTTTCTATGTTATATGAGTTAGTAAACATTAAAATAGAGAAATAATGATGAAAGTAATCATCTATTTGATGTCAAAATAAACGTTTTCTAACGTTTAATGAGTAGTATTATTGACCGTTGTCGAGTATCTAAATTAAATTAGTCAATACAAACGATGACTCATATGCATAATTACTGACATTCGCAATACTTTACTTAAACATACAATTAAATATATAGTCAAACTATCTAGTAATTAGTAATGCAAGATATTACTTTTCCGCGCCCAAATATTTTAGCGGAAAAGTAATATAATCGTGTAAAGAGAAATGGAAAAAAATGTATCTTTATTTTTCGTTTTTTGGCTAAGAAACAAAAAAAAATGGTTTTAAAAAAATTTTGTCTGTGTGTGTGCCGTCGTTGTCGTTGTCGTCGGCATTAAAATTTCTTGTTAGCATGATAACAAGTAAATCGTATCGGATCGATCGGGTTTTGACTGATTCTGATTGGGGACGTCTCCCAGATGACACCTATTGATTTTGAGGTAGATAGCACACATCACCCCCTCCCTTGGGTCTACCTGAGAATTTTTTTTGTTGGCACGATAACTCAACTAAATCGTATCGTATAGATCAGGTTGTGACTGATTATGATCGGTAACGTCTCCCAGAAGACACCTATTAATTTTGAGGTGGATAGGACACATCCTACCCTGTCCATGGGTTATGAGAAAGCACGATGGTGGACTATTTGAGAAATTTGTTTTGTTAATACGATAAATCAACTAAACCGTATCGGATCGATCGGATTTTGACTGATTATGATCGGGGACGTCTCCCAGACAACACCTATTGACTTTGAGGTGGATAGAACACAATTTACTATGTTCATGGGTCACGAGAAAGCACAATAGTGAGCTATTGTGCTTTCTTTTACTATAACAAAGAAAAATCTCATTCTTTGTTAGCACGATCACTCAATTAGATCGTGTCGGATCGATCGGGTTTCGACTGAATCTGATTAGGGACGTCTACCAGACAACATCCATTGATTTTGAGGGGGATAGGATACACCCCACCCTGTTCATGGTTCATGAGAAAGCACGAGGATGGAAAATAGTGAAAGTGTCGCATAAAACATATATTCTGCATTTATGTGTTGGTTTATTTTTTCTGGGTCACTCAATTTCGAGATAGAGATGTTTTACGTACGGAAAAGTCTGTTTTAGGTTTTAAAACTGTCTATTTTTTATATAATTTAATGCATATAGTAATATACTACATGCATTAAACTATATAAACAAATTATTCTGTATTACTTTAGTAGTCATGTTAAGGAGAAATAAATCTAAGGAAACTAAAATTACTACTAATTTGTTAATTAATGTAATTTATCTTGTAATCATGAATCGGAGAGTGTGCGTTGCTGAAGTCCTACCTTGTTTACAGTATTTGTAGTAATTAATAGTTCTCTGAATATTGTACGTATGTAAATTAAAGAAATTATTTACAACTTGTATTAAGGAAAACATATTTGAATAAATAATATACATGCATGCCTCAAAACTTGGCAAATATGTAAACTCCTTGACAAAATTAACGCATAAGTGAAACTTATGTGAAACTTATATTAGTGAAACTTACATTATTTCTTTAATTTTTTCGAAGATTTGAATAATATGACCCACATGATACGATAATTAAATAAATTCAACTAATATCTAAAAACTTAGAATGGTATCATCGGGAAAAGAAACAAGAACAAATAACAGAAAGGAATAATAATGCTAAACGCAATGAAAACGGTTCATGAAAAACGTTAGAAACAAAATTGGAGGTGAAATCAAATCATAAAAATTTGAATTTAGTAGCATATAGATCATCTTATACCTCTTATCATTCCATATATTGGTCTGGGCGTGTTATTGATTAAGTAATGAATGGTTTCGTGATGAATATTCTCCCATCCAACAAGAACAACTTTCGAGTTCCTTGAGACTTATAGGGGCAGGTATGTGGAGTCTAACTAATCATTTTACATTCTTTACGTGATCTATGGGGTTCATATCTGGGCTTCTTGCTGGCCAGTATATAGTTGGAATATTCACAAATTGAAGGTAGTTATCCATCCCTCTAGAAACTTGGGGCCGAGCGTTATCCTACATAAAAATGACATTTCTTTCGACAAACGGGGCAAATGGTATCTTCTACGAGGTTTTCCACATATACATGTGCATTTATGGACCTCTTGTAGAGGTCCAAGTCCAATTTACGTGTTCTCTTGCAATACTCTATGTTCTCTGGTGAGCAGTAGTGCAACAGCTGGAGTTCTACCATCCAATCCTTCTTCATTAAGCCTTCTCCCGATGGTTAGTCTAGAGATTGCTATATTTCGAGCTGACACTAGGGCTCTGCTTAACTATAAATTGGTAGAATGCATTCTTAAGACGACTTGCATAAGATATCGCTCATCTCTTGCACCCGTAGGCTCCTTACCACCTTGTTCTGGGGTTGTACAGTAACTTCGAAGTTCATTGAAACTTTTAATTTTTCCACTAATTGTTGATTGTCTAATTCCTAATATCTTAGCCACCAGGCTACATATTGCTTAGCCCCTCGCTAACCAGGGTTATCTGCTTTCACTGTCTCATCTTCTCTTTAGTTGCGTAAACGATTTATTTCTTCTACTCTAAGTATATTGGACAAAGTGTTTCATTAATAGTGATATTAAATTAAAAAAAAAATCACTAGCGTTACTGAATTTATTACCTTTTACAAACCACTTTAAGCAGCGTTACATGTATATATTATTAACAAACAATTACAAGATGTTACTTTATATCTGTAAAACGATTGCAATTGTTTATCAGTAGCGAAAGAGGATATTCTAGGCTACCTATATATGATGTTTCAGGGTTTAAAACGGAAAAGTACAAATAAGAAAAAAATAAAACTATCGCGTATGCGTTAATTTTGTCCAGGCGTTTATGCTGGTATACCTGAACAACTATTTAAGTTTTATATTTAAAGAGGCATGAAGTCATCAAAAGACATGACTCTTTTAATACCGAATGATAACGTGAGCAATCAGTTTCCAATATAGTTTAGACAGTTTACACTTAATAGCTATTGTTATATATTAAAAAAAAAGAATGTGAAAGTTTCAAAATCAATAAATAGACCGGCATCACTGATATTGAAGAAACTCACCTTTTGTAATATCCAACAAATAAAGGTGTCGTCACATGAAGGGCATCACATTAATTTACAACACGAGATGATTTAAAATAGACATTTATTTGACTGAGAAACAGAATAGAGTTTTCTAAACGGATGCACACAAAAGTAACTTTCTTTGTCAAGCAGACAGGGCCAGTCTTTTGTAGCTACATTAAAATATCATGAACAGAACTGTGTATTTTATGGAAGTATGTAACTATTTCATATATTATTAACGTGTATGATTGATGATCTAGTATTGTTATAAATTGAGTTTATCCGTAGCAGGATATCGAGTTATAACATAATTAATGTCTTCAAGCTTCTCTTCAAAATTACTACTTATAGTTTATTTCATCGCTATTTTACAAATAAAAAATCTCAAAACATAGCGTGGCTTGTTTTTATGGCTAGGTTTAGGTAGATTGTTCCGTTTATCAGCAAGATAAGAGAGTTTTTATTTGGCAAATAGCGATGAAATGAATAGTACTTAGTAATTACGTTTGGGTTTTAAAATTTTAATTATATATGTTTATAGAACAATATACATAATATTGACCAATTGTATTATTAGTTTACATCGTTATTGCGTTTTACATTTTTTTTATTTTAAAAAAAAACGTTCAAAAAAAAACCAGCGTATCTTATCATTTCAAATGTAGACAAACGTGTACTAAAAAAATAAATGAGCAATAAATTTATGGTATATCTGGGCTTAATCATTAAACAGTGATAAAAAATAAGACGATTCATATTATTAATATTAGAGCAAAATTTAAATCAAATTTCAATTAAATTTTCTAATTAACAACATCAATCTTCTTGAGGAGATAAAGAAAATGAAGGAGCAGTTCAGCATGTACGTAAATATCTCATTATCTTAAATTAACGGATTCTTTAATGGTATTTTCTCTGTCAGGCTTCATTAAATCTAACTTCTATAAACAAGGGATGAAAGGAAAATGTCAACAGTTAAATTCATACACCGAGTGTTATATTATACTTTACTATAGGAACTATACACGGGCAAAAAGTAAAAGTTATTTTAAATGTAGACTAAGGATGTTGCGATTTACCTGTTTGCTTTGATAACTACAAAAATATTTGTAATTTAGTTAGTCAGAGTATTTTATATAAATATTAAGAATTCGGATACTACAGTATTATACTGTTCAGACGCATTTCTTTTGAGATCAAAATGTTGCCGTTAAAGTTTATTCATATTTTGGTATTTGTAGCCAGTTACGTAAATACTGGTCAGTTACATTTGTGAGAAATCAATATGGAATGCGGAAGTCAGCGATATCGTTTGAAATGTATTATTAGCAATGCCAAATAATAAGTGCCGTTTAATAAAAATAGTTCTTTAATTGATTTGGCAAATTCCCAGAGGTGATCAAAAGTGACAGACGATCTTACATCTAGGTCTTAAACTTACCTTTAGTAATAACGTATACCAATACTTTGAGTGTATTTTATGAAATATTCGTGGCCAATTAAATAATTATTAAAAAAAAAATTTAATATACCTACCACGTTTTTAAAACGTACTAAAAAGTACAAAGCAATTTCTCCTAGCCTTATAGAGATTCCTAACCCCATACAAAGAGTCCTGAGGATTTGTTATTGTGAATTTTTAATAATCATGAAAATGCTTGTAAGATTTAAAATGAAAAACGTGGGGCGCATGCAATACGTAATAGTAAGGAGTGCAGAAGGTGGCTGTCTTGTGAAAACTCACACAATAGTTTATGTCATTTGCAGTGTAATAAAATTGTTAGTGACTTAGGTGAATTATTCATGCATCATTTATCTATTGCTTAGATGCTTATGTGCTGGTTTCCGAAAAAAATTATCATGGGACGTGTATAGTTACAGAAAAAAATTGTGGTGAAATATTGATCTTACTAATACTCTTACTTTTGGCAACTACTTATATGCTTACTAGAACTTGAACTTGTTTAAATTTCACCTATCAAATACTTAAACAAAATCTCAGTCAATCAGTTTATTTCCCTTAGTCGGTAACGTATTTTAATAACAAATATTTTACAAACAACGTCAAAACAGACAAAGCTTTTCCTGAAATATAAAATCTCAGAACGTTATTTACTAAGTGTATGTATATCAAATATGAATAGGTGTGAAACATACGATAGTGCCTTTATGGCATGTAATACGAGAACTGTCGTAAGCAAGTTATACCCCCTAGTGCTCAATCTGTAAAGATGTAGGTAACGTAAAAGAACAGAACAAATTTAACGCTTACACGAGCGTCGAATTCGGTTTAGTGAAGGGATTCGAGAATATTCGATACTCATTGGTGGATTTTTGGGGTTATTAAAAATGATGGTTTGAGTTACTGATATAATACAATAATTGGTTAATATGTTTTTTAAACAATAAAAATATTCAAGTACTATCCTTGGAATAGAACGATTCTAATGATAACAGTGAAATTTTTCTACCGATTACTGATTTACAGAGTTCCTGTGCAGTAGTTTTAGTCTACAGCATAATGTAACGAATTTATTGATCAAATTTGAAGCGTTGGATTGTAAATACCTCTTAATATGTCACTCACTGGCAAGAAAGGTGACACTGCTCAAAAAACGGAATTCTTCAAAAGAGCCAAAGAACAAAACTAGCCTCATGAATAATGCAATGGGTTATCCATAAGATTCTAGTTTTTTTTTCGTTCTGCTGTATCTCCAATCCCTGGATATATGCTTTTGTCATAAATGTTATTTCAATACAATTTTTGGATTAAAATATCTAATAAAATAAAATAATTTTGGATCGTGTCATTTTTCCTCAACAGTTAGGTATGCATGTTTTGAGTTATATCTGGTTTGAGTTGTGAAGAAAAATCAACATATTAAATAAGCGAAATTTTATTGGTAGATCCAAATAAAAGAAAAAATTAAATAGTTGATTTCGATAAAATTGTTTCACTGTTTGTAATTAAATCCGAGAATTCTAAGTGCAAACAAGAGGTATATTTCCATCACTATTAACGATTGATTTTCGTCACCTGTTTTTCCAGTTATTGTCTACTGTAGTCGGGATGTGGAAGTTGGACGGAGCACCTGGTGCGTTGATCGGCGAGGGATCATCTTGTGCACTTCGTGGGTGGTCAGAATCAACGGCGAGAGGTATTGCGTCTCGACTGGGGAGGCGTCTTAAGAAAGAGGCATTTCCATGTGTTGTATTGGTGACTGGTATTGATTCATTATGATCGATGTACAGGACGTCGTAAATAGATGACATATCGATGGAGACATTGGGGGCTCTACGTGTCCGTGGTAACGTTAGCAGGGTGATCTCTGGTGGCAGTGGTGTCTGGCTGCCGCTGGTATGATGGTGCAGGTGAGGATGTCCGAGGTTTTATCTCAGGAATACGTCCAGCATCGATGTAGGATTGCTTCTAGCTCACAGCAGGCATCGACAGCGTTTGTGTAGATGCGGGTAGCGTGAAAGAGGAGTGTGGCGATGACGCCGAGTAGTGTGGAAGAAGATAGTAAAAAGTAGACTTACCCCTGTTCAAAACCTGCTACTTAAGCACAGCTTCGCTCTGGTTCTTTCAGTTGGAATAAGGGAATAGCAACAACAACACAATAAGACACTGATGCAATAACAAAACATATTTATTGCCACAGGTAAACACACTAAAACACAATGCAATACAATATATCTAGCGTTGATAATAATGTGGTTGCGGCGAAACTGATGAGAAGCTCGCTGGAAGGCCTGCTTAAGTAAGTTTCTAGCTAGCGCTTTTGTAGATGTGCGCATAATAAAAACGTAACAAATCGACGCATAGCATTAGGTTACTTCTAGCATTTTATAACCGAAGTTTGAAGTGTCACTGGTCTTACCCCCTAGATAAAGGAACGACTAAGAGTCAAAGTAACATTTATAGTCTCGTACAACGCAGTCATCAACTAAGCCTTATGTCGCTTTTCCAGCTTCTAGGGGATAGTCTAAGGACAAATGTTCAAATATTTGTAAGGCTCATAGAAGAGTGCAATATGTTTACAGAATAATACCATGCACATCAGATTTTAATGGTAGCATTTATGCATTGGATTAATTAAGATTCCTTCAAAAAAGATTGAGAAGTAACCTTCTTTGGGGCAAGTGATAATACTGATAATCATGATTTCTTGAAAATCTAAGGCATTATATAAGTTGAGTGAATAAAATAAATTAACCCGTTAAAGTAGATACTTCAGGAAAGCTATTTAAGGTATGATAGTGACCGCAAGAAAAAGTAACAAATTAATGGAGAAAGAAGTTTAATTGAGAATCCTCAATGCAGGATTCATCCAAATCAAGAAAAATATGGAAAGCTGTAGATTTGTAGAGCTAACACGTCAAGCTTACCGAAGGTGGCTTCCGAAGAAAATTATCATGAGACGTGTATAGTTACAGAAAAATATTATGGCGAAATATTGATCTTACTAGTCTTCTTACTCTTATTTTTGGCAACTACTTATATGCTTACTAGAATAAACTAAGATTATTAATCATGTGAACATATCCTGTATAGTCGAAATCAGTAATATAAAGACATATATGAGATTGAAATATTATGAGATAGAACTGTTGTGCATATAAACCCGTTGAGAATAGAACCGCGCCAGCATGCTCAGAGAAGTAAACTAAGGAATATATTTTTATTTCGCTTTTAATTTAGCGATCATCGATCTGTGATTTCTTTGTCGTTCTTATTCCAATATGTCGCGTTTCTGAAATATCTTGGGAACCTGCATAAGTTTTATGATAATAAAAAAATAATACATATATAATATTCATATACTATATGAAAGAAAGAACAAGGTAAAACAGTTTATTGAACGCTAAAGATTATATATGATTTATGAATAGTGTTTATTCTTCTGGTATATACAAAATTGACTAATAAATGTACGTACCCGAAGGTAATATCTTCGTATTATCATATGTTTTATGTTAAACCTCCCAGTATGTAGTATATTTAAGGCTATATCTAAAATAATATTAAATCCGTTTTATCTTATTAGTAGTGTATCATTAAATTATGATAACCCAAAAGGTATATAATGTGTGTATAGAGCCAAGGGGCTTTTACGCATCTTTATAGACTTGGAAGTTCTCCGCCTGTGGGTTTAAAACTTACGAAATACATCTGGAACGCAAAGAATTTGCTTTATATAACATATTTGCCGACATACACAGCTATTAGGGTTCAATTATCCTTGAAATTACCTAAATATACTTGCGTTGAAAAACATAATGGGAGTTAAATGAAGCAGTCTCAAGCATCTTGATATGACAGGCACCTTCGAAGCAGATTTTGTTTCGTAATTTGATTAAGTTACTGCAAAATTTACGCCTCATAAAATTAAAACGTCAGAATTGCCTGAACAATTTTAATTACCTTTTTAATATCCTGATAATTTGTGTGGAAATTTACATTAGTTAGTATCTTAGAGTTTAAACTACCGAATGTTGAAACAATTCTTATATCGCCTTTAGAATACGCTATAATGACAAAACGTGATAGACTTTCTGATTTTGATCATTTCTTTCACAGAGGATGAACATTGAAAACTAAGTTAAGTATTGTTGTTTGTTTTAAGGGAGTAAAATAGTGTCCGAAGTTCTCCCTTAAATAATTTTTTCGGCTGTATCCTGGAGACCACTTGAGTACAAATAAAAAAACTGTAAAATACTACTCCTCGAGAGCCTGAAACTGGAATCAGAAAAATAGATATCTAGCTTGAGAGGAAGTAGCGATGATTTTTCTAAAGTATTCAGAGAGAAATTGTTGACCATTTCCTCACTCTAGTGTACTGTTCGTCAAGAATGGGAAAGAGCGCGAGGTTCTCTAAGTATGCGTAGAAGAAAGAGTGAGGCAGCATTCGGGGGTAACAGAATGCAATTTATGTGCAGCAAAATCAAACTCTGTACATTCATATTCAATATATATTCATCGATTTTAACTCTGCAGAGGTCTCAATGCTACTGAGTAAGGACCAGGTTATTTATTGATCACCTCGTGGGTGGTCCTATATCTCAGCTTTGATACTTGTTCCTATTCTTGACTAGCTGTACAACTGAATTTGCAAAATCTGAAGCAATTTATGTTAGTGGGCAATTGTTTTGAAATGTATAAATTGAAAAATATACAGGAGAAGTATAGCATAGTTAGAAAACCTACTTTAAAAGAAAAATTGACTTTTTTGTAAGTAACAAATAAAAAGGAAAAATAAACAGTATTAAAAACCTTAAAATGGATTTTTCCGCACGTGGAACATCGCTATCTCGAAATTGAATGGCCGAGAAAAAATAAACCAACACATAAATGCAGAATATGTGTTTTATGCGACAGTTTTACTTTTTTCAAATAGTTCACCCTCGTGCTTTCTCATGATCCATAAACAGAATAGACGTCCCTAATCAGAATCAGTCGAAACCCGATCGATCCCACACGATTTAATTGAGTGATCGTGCTAACAAACAAATTTATCAAATAGTCCACCATTGTGTCTTCTCATGGCCCATTAATTTGGCAGAGTGTGTTCTATCCATCTCAAGATCAATAGGTGTCGTCTGGGGGACGTTTCCGATCCGAATCAGTCAAAACCCGATCGATCCGATGCGATTTAGTTGAGATATCGTGCTAACAAGAATAAATGTCGACGACACACACACAGCAAACGATTTTTAAAAACCATTTTTTTTGTTTTTAGGCCGAAAACGATAAATAAACTCAAAAAAAACTTTTTTCCCTTTTTCTTTACACGATTACATTATTTTTCCACTTACAGTGGAGTGCGGAAAAGTAATAACGTCACAATCCATTTTAAATTCGTATAACACATTTTGAGTGAATATCGCGATATATTGAGGTTCTTAGGTAGGCGGGTACCCTATATAGACCAACCACTACTATCCTATAGACCAATTTCCTTATTGACAATAAGTAGAAATAACATAAGGCGTATTAAGTGTCACGATGGATGGATGAAATAAACTGAAATCTAGTACTAATCATATTAATCATAATAACAACCGCTTCAACAAAGGCGGTATGAAAGAAATATGATTGACTTGAATGAACACTTAAATATTCAAGACTGGTTAGAGCCTCGATCAGGCACACAGTATCAATCAATCTGGCATGCAAGGATGAAGAAACGGCAGGACTCCCTGAACATACTATGAAATCAAATTGGAGATGAAATGGCAGGTTTTCCAGAAGCTTGAAAGAGAAAAAAATAACTCCTTGAACTTATACCTTACTTGAGGATACCTGTTTGCTGGAACAGAGGAATCCACCACAGCAATAAAAAATTAAGTGATGATAATAAAAATATAGGTACAGCAAATATAGCCTTAAGGTGTCCGCAGGAGGCGATGATGAAATATATTGTATCTGGATGTACTCAGCTTACATGCATAAAATATGCAAGTAGACACAACGAAGTCGCCAAGATGGTACATCAAGAACTGACCTTAAAACACGAAATTAATAGAAAAAGGGTGAAGAATTACAGATACCAGACTTTTTTCTGGAAAACCATCTAATTAAGCTAGGTATACTTGGAAATGGAAGGAAAAATAGATAGCCTGTTAAATAATAATCGACCTGACATCATACTACTTTGAAAAGAAAGTAGTTAGTTATTCATATAGACATAATAATACCAACTGATGGACAATTTGTGTAATACTTGCCAAAGCAAACCCCGCAACTAGCAAAAAAAATAATTAAAGGAAAATCACAGCGGTCGACCGGCAACTAGCAAAATGATTATAGAAAATATGGAAATTCCCAGGGGTCGAAGTACTTCTGATAATTATTTCAGTTAATGGATTTTGGATTCGCCAAAGCCTTTTCAACACCTTAGGCATGCTGGGAATTCGAAGAACAATGTTGGTATTTATACAAAAAGCCTTCATCTACATGACATCCTATCAATAGTTAGGTTTCTCACCAATTAAATTCACATGAAGCTTCTCACAAAGTCACATTTCACTGGCTTGACATTTAATAATGGTAGATATCATCTTTGAAATAACAATTATAATAATAATAATAATATAGCTTTTATCAACGAAACTTTATTCTAAACTTACTCATCTGGTATTTACATTGTGTTCTATTAGTACATATAGCTTATACAAATAAATTTGTATATAAGTAAAATTATTCTCATGTATTGTATAAGCTTTCACGATCTGCATAAAAAATACTTAGTGACGGCTTGAATACTTTGGAATACTTTTCTAGAAACTTTCAGAATTAATAACAAGCCTTAAATAGAAATTTGACAGCGACGTTAGGATTTGGAATAAAGTATAAAGAAACATATGTAGAATATGTATATGCAGTATATAAAGAAACTTCATCTCTCTAATTAAAACGTATAAATTTATGTCTTCAATATACATATTGCCTTAGACTATAAACAGTTTATCTTATCTAATCTATCGCTGCAGAGTGTATTGTCGTCATCCTTTAGTAAAATGTGTTAGCATATAATTTCCTTAAAAACGGCGATACATCATAATGCAGAGTAAATATGATCTAAGATTCAATATTGTAGTAAACATAATAAATTTTAAGTGATATCTCAGTCTCTAGGCATTTTAAGTAAATGAATCCCGGAGTTTTCCTCGAGCATATTGGCATATAATAGATTCTGCCAAGATACGGAATTCCTTTATGGATCAGAATTCCTTTTAAAATGAAACTTTGATAGACCGCATGATTTTGCATGAGCGGAATGCTTTCGATATTCACAAACTTATATTGATTTTCCCCTGGAGGAAAATAAATATCCGGCGATGAAATTCTTTTATAACAATATGTTCCTCCCTTGTCCGACATAGTTACGAAAGAAATGTAGACTCGTGCAATTAAATTTAAGCCTAAGAATTGAAAAGGTGCGTGAATGATCTGGAATATGCGGCAGGGCGTATAACCGGCTATATTTGATGGCGACTGCGTCGCCTTCACCTCCAATCCAAGAGAAACCAAGTAATTTCAGAATTTCTTTTTACCCGAATTCCAAGGAATTTAGTTCAAACAATAACGGCATTAACGAAACGCTTTTAATGTCGAAAACTTCAAACAAGTCGAAAAGTCTGAATTTCCATGAATTTTACATTAATATTTTTACAGCGGTAAACAAATATAATGCGATTTTAAATCCCACATATCAACGCAGCTGAACTGTTAACTCCTGAAAATGAAATTTTAATTTAATATTGCTATTGCTTCACCTAGAGCTCATTGTCAGATAAAATCAATTTATATTCTTATGAATAAAAGGTATCTTATATAAAAATACAGAAAATTCTCATTTTATATGAAATTCCTTATATCTCGATATTGTATAAATATAAAATATAGAAATGGTTCTCATGAAAACAGATATTATTGTGTTACCACTTGGTTACTTTTAATTGCCTACTTGATTTTAACTTGATTTACTTTTAATTGCCTACAAAAAATTTACAAAAATATCCTATTAAGAGGAATAGTTCATGATTAACTCATTTCTATCAAGCACAATTTTTTAAAGGTCATGTCATTTATAATTTATAATATATTTGCGGATATCCTCATTTTATGATAACCAAACATGCTTACTCAGGATCTATTATTATTTATCGTAGTATTATGTGAAACTCAGGAATATTTCATTTGCTATATTGCTTTTTTCTACACGAACTGATTATGTCTTTTGGTCAACGTATAAACTATGGTACTAAATAAAATTATTAAGGACGACAACGCATAGATCTTAAAATTGATATTCTCAAAATACCAATTAAAAATAAACCATTATTCACTGAATCATAATTAAAGTTTCCATGCAGATTTAAATCAATGTAGGCACAAGCAATTCAGTTTAGATTTTTCGCCAGAGTTGAGAAATAAATTGTTCGGTTCTTAACCTAAACTTTATCTTTTAAGAAATCTTTATGTATATATAATGTAGACAATGTAGCACATAAGTTATAAACCAAATACGTACATTATTAACAGTGTAACATATAAATAAAAGAAAAAGTTGGTAAAGTCCTTATAGCAAACTTATATTCGATTTATGTACGCACACATACTTACATGGAAATTACCCAGTTGAATTATTTTACAAAGACATTTACCATACGTGCACGAGAGACTTGAAAAATAATAGTAAATCTCGTTTAAAACCATATTTCTATGTACAATTTTGACAAGTGGTATGTATATTATGTGGTAATGATAAAATTGATTGATAAATATGTTTCATGTAGTAGTTATCACCATCCTCTCTTCTATAAGGACATTTAGGAGAATATTATCTGCTGAAGTACTACAACTTTTACAATAAAACGTTTTTTTTAATTATGCACCATTATCAAAATACTGGCCGAAATAAATACTGTAAAATAGTTAAAAAGGTATTTAATTCTGCTCCTCGCGCTAAAGCCCCGCCAGGCATTGAATTATACTTAAAAGAGATCCTCTATCCCTTTCTCGTGTTTCTGTACGATCAGATGTTTCAAAAAATAAAACCAATTTTTTTTGGTTACAGGTTTTTTGGTTTGGTTAAAGAAAAACCTTATCTGATCATGCAGAAACACGAGAAAGGGGTCGAGGATCGCTTTTAGGTATAATTCAATACCTGGTGGGGCTTTAGCCCGAGGAGTAGTTGTTTCCTATAGTGATTACGTAATAGCTTTGTTATTCGGGATCTACTTTGATAACCGCTTGGCGGTTTTGTGGTTTCTTTCTCTGTGACGCTTATATTATAAACTGTAAGTAAATATTAAACTTCTGTCAACGACAATATGTAACGCTATCACCTTAAATCCAAGTTTTCGAGATAACTTTTAAAAAGTGTAA
This sequence comes from Rosalia funebris, assembly GCA_037954035.1. Taxonomy (NCBI): domain Eukaryota; kingdom Metazoa; phylum Arthropoda; class Insecta; order Coleoptera; family Cerambycidae; genus Rosalia; species Rosalia funebris. The sequence continues at coordinate 7,157,532 of JAZFAV010000032.1, forward strand.
TAAATAGGAGGAATAGATAAAAATAAAGTAGGGTAAGGTCTGTAAACCGAGCTTGCCATCCAGTAAAACCTCTTCTACCTATACAACGACTAGGAAATATTTCATTTAAATAGTTGCGAACATCCTCGTTATGACATGATTCATCTTGTAGATACAGGAATAATACAAACAATTTCGGAATTATTTACTGGTCTTAATTGGATGATTCTAAATATTTTGGACAAGTTAAATTACCGTCTGTAAAACTACAGATCCACAATCGTGTTATTTACAATTCTCATCCATACATTATGTGGCGTTTTATATGAAAAAAGCGGTATTTGAGAATCACTGGTTTTTTTGATGGAGGAGAAAAAAAAGGAAATGGGACGTACGTTGAATTATCTCTATGCGTCTCCTGGAGTGGGTGGTGCATATACTGGATGTTCACTTTTGGCCTGAGTTGCACTGGATTTCACTTTTTATGAAGAGTCTATATCTATCAGAGCAGAGAGTCTATATTGCTCGAAATGTTTCGCTATATCAATCACTTCTCTGCTCTCGCCAGTAGGTGTCCGTATAGGAAGAATAATGGGAAGGAAATAGAGAAGGAGGGTTGCTATGCATACCGCGCACAATAAAAAATAAAAGTTCTTGCGATATTATCTCTTATTAGTTCTTATTAAATTTTGCGTTATTGCTTTTAAGAAAACTAAACACATTTATTTTTTTGGACTGACTTTGCGATTCTATCATCCACTAAGTTCTGAATACCCATAGTCCTGTTTATTAATGCTATTATTCAAACAAAATGTAGCACCATTGGAAGATAATTATATGATCGAAAAACATATTCGCGATATGGAAATTTATGATTTCATCATTAAATTGTATGCAACTGTGGTTTGGAGTCTTCTTAATCTTTGTATTATCTTGGTTAATCTTTGTTTAATTAATAAAGTAGTAAAATATTTTAAAGGGCGCATTTCTCTTTTTTGTTTTACACTAACAATGATCTTCGTTATTTCCGATAATTGCTTGATTTACTTGATATTATTATAGGAGAACTTTTGATCAGTTTTTGATGTGCCATAGCTACTATATATCACAGCTACATAGTTTATAGGACAAGCATAGAGAAACGTGTTGCATTTATATTTCTGCAAAGCTGCTACATATTACAATCATTTTTAAAACTTTAATGTTGCTTTTCTCAAAAACTACTTATTTAATGGTGATAATGATGGATGTTTCCATAGATTTGGTAAAATAATTGGATATTGTCATTTGAAACAAAGTTATGATGACGTCCGGTTTTCATTCTGAGCGTTTACATTGATAACGGTGATATATTCTCACGGAACTGTATTTCTCAGCAAATTTTGCAAGTAAATTTAAAAATAATGTGAACCGTGCTCCTAGTTTAAACATCAGTAAAATAATAAGTATATTAAAGGTTTAAATTCGATAAAAACATTAACATAACAATTATGGCTTATGTCGACTTATGCAATTAAAACAGCACGACTGTACTTAATTAAAAGTGATAAAATTCCAAAGTTAACATGATCTTGATTTTCCATTCCATTGTGCACGTTAAATTACGAGATAGAACTATTTGTTTTTCAGATACAGCCGCAGAATAAACGGTTCCAAAATAAATCCATGCCGCTGGTTTCCTACTTAAAATAAACCCGGTGATAAGCCCTTGTAGAATTTAGAATAATATTTTCGGTACGATTATCGCGTTTCCCCTGATTAGCCATAATTGCGTTGGGTTTAAGCCAAGCGTGCAAAGCAGCTTATCTCTACATGTATAAGTGCTTTAAATTCATTTGCTATAGACTGCAACAAGTATTTATTAATTCATTAACGTTAGTTTGAAAACGGGGCATGTTACGCTATTACAATTAATTACAATCTTGCCGTCACCGGCGCCGGATTTGTGCAACACAAATTTCACTAAATATTTCTAAACTACATGGTTTGCTGTTTTAATATTGAAACGTTATGAGAAAGAGTTACTTAATGGTAGCTGGCACTTACAGTAGCTATTGATTCATTTACAAGTTTAGTTTCCGTTAATAAAAAAAGTCTCTCTAAAAAAAAGGTAATAGCTGAGAATAATAATTGAAATTTTTAAGTTAGTGAATAGGCGTTATATTTCCATTACTTCTTTTTTTTATTTCTTTCTACCTTTCAATCCTTTAAACGTACTGTAAGGAAAGTACTAGAAAAATTGGGGAAGTCGTTATACAGCCTGATTTTAGTTAGTTTTGAAATAACCTATTTTAGTACATTATAGTTAAATTATATATATTGTCTATCTACTTGGTACATTATAGATAAATTATATTGTACATGTATATCTAGTTGTGGCTGTGTCAAAACCATTTATTTTTAAATTATTCAAATATGGGGAAACTAAAAAAAAGGTCAATAATATCTTTCAAGATCTAAAATATTTATTACACCTTATGCATTTAACAATAATAAAATATACACTCACATAATCAGTTATGTTTAAACTCGTTTACTGTCCACTAAATTTGTTGTTCTAATTCTTTCTCATAAATTTGTAGAATAAAGAATTATTTTAACATGTTAACATTAAACCATTTGTATTTGTATTAGAGAGCCATATTTTAGAAGATTTGTGATAAATTGTCCTAACATAGATATTGATTTTAATGTTCATACTATAGTACAAAATTTCAGCTTAAAAATTTCATAAGTCTTGTTCTTCTCGTTCTTCTAATGGTCTTATTTCATCTGTTTTTCTTATTACTTCCGTTTCCCCATTTTCCCTTTATCTTAGTTCTCTCCGTTCTCACTGCTCTCCTCATTCAACCCGTTCTTCTAGTTATCCTCGTTCTATCCGCGTTCCCCGTTCTCCTAGTCACCGTTCTCCTCATTTTCCTCGTTCTTCTTGTTTTCCTCGTTCTCCTGGTTCTCCTCGCTCTCTCAGTTTTCTCAGTTCTCTTCGTTCTTCTCATTCTCCTCGTTCTCTTTGTTCTCTTCGTCATCCTCCTTATCCTTCATTTATTCTTTTTTACTTATGGTCCAACTTCTTGAACAAAATTTATTTTCAAACGTATGCAATATGAATCAATTAGTTCATCATCATGATAATCATTAAGCATCTCGTATAGTCGTATCGATTCCATAATTCTGTATTTTTAATATTCTCCTCCTATAAATGTTAATAACCTCGTAGTTTAAGTAACTGACGTAAAAAAACATGGCATTGTACAAAACTTACAATGTTTTCACATGAAAGTTTTATCAGCTGATTCAACATAAGGAATTTCTTGACGAAATAACTCATCAGAGTTATTGATAATAATTCGTTCACATTAAACAGATTTTGTGATCATGGTGGTCAATTTAAAGTTGTAAGCAACTGACGAGGTAGCTATACTCTTCGTTTTTGTTTCGCAAGTGTTTCTCCCTAGCTAACTAATTTATATTTACGTAAAGGCTATACTTGTTAATGAGTTTAAATTTTGTATTATTTTATGAGTTACCCCCGTACTTCATTTATTTAAGCCGCTCTCTGAAACGTGTTCTCACCTGCCCACCCCCTTAATTCGAATCCAGTATTTATTTCTCTGTCAGAGTTTAATTTTATCCAACAGTGTTCAACATCCTCCTTGGGAATTTTAATTACTTTTGCGCCTCTATTTTGTATTTGTGTTGGCTTTATTTTATGTTAAATTAAATTTAATCGAATTTTTGCGGCCACAGCCTAAGACTTTCGCTCGTAAAATCCCAGATTTAACAAAAAAAGAAAAATAAATAAAAACATAGATATCTCTTAGGGCAGATGAAATTGCGGTTTACACAATTTAATTTATGGAAGTATTTGTACCGAATGAATAGGTACGCGAAATATGTTGTCATGATAAGACTGGAATTTTAAAAGATTAGCTAAGTGACAAATAAAATGGAACAAAATCAGAACAATATTTTTCATAGAGTATAGAAATATGCATAATCATATATTGTGCCTATTTCTATACTGTAAATGCACATTTTACGCCGTTTCACTATTACTTTTACACACCTGATAACACCAAATTTGTTGCATCATGGAATGTAAATATATTTACACAAACTAAAATGTGTTTACATCCGATAAAATATATGACATGATAAAGCTATGATATCTTCACGTCATTGCCTATCGTAACTGTATTTAGAATAGAAGCATGAGAGCAGAATATCGCAAAATTATCCATAGTTTAATATGGTTTTACATAGACTTACTGATATTTAGTTGTAAAATGTAAAATCAATAGAAACTATACACCCATAAAAAGTATATATATATTTACATAATTTTTTATCAGAAAAACTCATCCAGTTGCATAAAGCCTATGAATGTGAAATTGCACCATTACAATTGGTATTTTCTTGGCAATATCAATTATAATAAATAATAAACTTTTTGTATTTAAACAGAAACATGCAAACAATATTTTTCTATCTCAAATCATACTGATGCTGTAAAACTGTTAAGTGTATATATGTGCAATTAAATAGAAATATCTCTCCGCTTCATTTTGTTCGCCGCGGGATGAATGACTATCTCCATATCTTCGTAGAGGATTTGGAGACGATATGGGTAGAAGACATACTCTGCCGCTTTCCTTAACGCGATCCCATTTATCTGCCTGTGATGAGAAAAGGCCAGCCTCTTCCTCCCCTGCTTTTTGCAGAGCTTTCTTACGTTGCCAAGATATTATACCATTTTCCCTAACTGGCAGGGTTTATTACCTGTATCCACCACCATCAGGTGGTAGTCATACCTATTCTACCATACCGTGGTATATTACCCCTTCCATAGGCTCTCCCTGTTATCGGACCTCCTCGCCATTGAAATATTTATCTTTAACGTATTTCGAGATGCCCTAGTCAGTACACTCCAAACAGTCAGTTGCCCCACCAGTGTAGTGTAGTGCCCCACCACACTAGATGCAAATCCATGAACCCATTGCCTATCCTTCCCGGTGCCTTCTTTATCTTCCCGTATGCACCTTCGAGTCATTCTTGTATCTCCACGGTTCCGAACTCTTCCGTCGTTTCTCGCTCACGTGTGGCTCGTCTGTCTGCTTGAGGATTCCATTATCAGTCTCTTCCGGATCAGCTCCAACTCCAATGTTTTGATGCTGCTCCCTTGCAATTCCTTCGAAATGTTATTAGCCTTACCATCGCACTTTTCAGTTATTCTCTTGTTATACATTTTTTGTAGTTTAGTCGACTTCATTATAACTCCCACGAGTATATTGTATCAAACGGTCCATTTCCAACCCCCATTCTGAAAGTCAACATACTATGAGGTGCGCCAGGTGCCTCATCAGTTTTTCCATCTCGTTGTCAGTTTGTTATGGAGGCTTTTTCCTCTTAGGCTGGTCAATTAAGATAACCTCCTCGAGTATGTTATGTACGTCAATATGATACACGAAACTTATATTTTTTTTTTTTAGATGTAATACCCGGCATCTTATTATATAATAAATATTTGTAACGATTTCAAGATCAAAATATTATGATATATCAAATTTAAATTCATGTGTCAATATACAAAAACATATAGAGTATAAAATTTAAAAATAATGCTTTAATGAAGTTAACTGTGCGACGCTTATTTGAACTAACCTTATTTGAACAATATTTTTAAAAAGTGTCTTACTGCATGCCTAAATTCTAAGTTTCTGATTTATAAATGACATATTTTGAAAAATAAAGCGATCATGTTTACCTCTGATTAACCCTATATACATAGCAGATAAATTTGTTAATAAACAAGATACATAAAATGGAACGAAAGATAGGCAAATGTGGAATTTGTCCAATATATTAGCGTAGTGATAAAATTTCGCGCAATATTCATAATTTTGTCATTAAATATATTTTTTAAACTTTACAATATGTTAACTTTATGTTTTAAAAAGACCATTGATTGTTTTAAGAACAATTTTTTGTTGTAACGTTATCATATTTGTTTTAAATCGTAATGCTCTTCATTCTTTTATTTCAAGAACTAATTCCTTAAAGTTTTCCGAAAATACAAATGATAGGAAATGTTTAATATGGGACAATATTGCACTCGAAAATCTTTAATGAAATAATCTTTCTTTAAAAAGGAGTGGGTCGAAATATAAAAAATACTATGACAATCTCACAATTTCAACATAAAATCTAAAGAAAAAAATTAAGTGTGTATCAGTCAGCCTGTCAAATGTCAGTCTGCATTATGCAGCTTGTCAAGAATATAAACAAGTCTCAAAACTGCGATATGGGACTGGCCACGAGATACGCAGTAAATAGCCTGGTCTTTATTCATTCTCATTGAGATATTTGCATAGTGAATACCGAGTGTACAGTCAGTGAAACAGGTGATTTAAGTGTAAATTGCAAAAGCACATGATGCATTGCTGTATAGTCAGTCGAGATGAAATAGCTTTGAATGTGAATGTACACAGAGTTCGATCTAGCCGCGAGTCCTTTTCCATGCCAGCACAATACTGCCTCATTCTTTCTTCTACGAATACACGGAGAATCCTACACTTTCTCTTATTCTTGACAAGCTGTACGTCAGACGTTCTGGGGGTCGACCAAAATCGGACCCAGGAGAAGGTATGTATCTGGTTGGATAGCAAGGCGGCGTTGGCAGCCCTGAATTCAGCAACGACAAAGTCGAAGGTGGTCTATAATTGCTATGAAGCATTGAACCACTTGGCAGGGAAGGGACCGGTGGAACTCTTATGGATACCTGGGCATAATGGCATTAAGGGTAATCTAATTGCAGATGACCTTGCCAGACTAGGGATCAGGGAAAACCTCTATGGACCAGAACCTGCAGTGGGAATAAGTCGGAAACTGATCAGAGACCGCATCAATGGCTGAGCAAGAGACCAGCGCAATAAAAGATGAAGAGGAATAACGAGTTGTCGAATAACCAAACTCTTCATCCAATACTCAGAGATTGAGAAATGGACCCAAGAATTCATTGAATTGAACAGGCACAAAGCCAGAGCCCTGGTGGGAATCATAACGGTACTGTGGGCCACCATAGTAGCCTGAATAGCATATAAGTATAATAAAGTCAGCCGGGCTGACTGACAGCCCGGCCTGCAGATACTGTAAAGAAGACGAGGAAACTACGATTCACCTTCTTAGGGACCCCTGTTATCCTAGAGGAGGCGAGGCTTAAGGCGGGAGACGTGCCTAAATTGCTCCTTTTATGGGATAGCATTTTTGGATAATAACCCGGATAAGAGGGGATCGCCAAGGGACTACCCATACGATCAGTGGCTGATGAGGCCCAAACCTATATAATAATAATAATAATAATAATAATAATAATAATAATAATAATAATAATAATAATAATAATAATAATAATAATAATAATAATAAAGCAGGAGGGGCCGCACAACATCCATCTGGCCTTTGGTGAGTAGCGACACCACTTACTCCAGCTGGGGTGCAAAACCGGACCGGCAGCACCAGCGCACCCGGGAGGGGATAACATATTCACCTCTAGTGTCGGCCGTGGGCTTACTGGGCTAACTCCCCGGTAAGCCCGAACTTCTTGTTCCAAATGGCAGAAGAGGAGGCCCCCACGATCGACCCCGTTCGGATAGGGGTCATGGGCAAGGTGGTGGGGCCCAAATGGATGGATTGCCTGAAAACGACGCACGCCAACGACATGGACGCTTTGAGTGGACCGACGAGCTGAGGAACGACCTGCTGCATTGCTATGAAAGCAGTGAGCCCATACGGAGGGGATACATGGCACGTATGCATGCCCTGTGGTGTGAATTACACCCAGAGCATGATGCCTTCACGCCGCAGAATCTGCGTGATTATGTATCCTATCTTCGTGGAAAGGGCTATGTGAGGACTGCGCCCCGATTGGCGAATGAGGTAGCTGAAAGGCTGTCTAATGAACCAGTTGAGGATGCGGTCTTCACCGTTCCACCAATAGTAGAGGGCCTCAGTACCAGAAGGGGGTTACATCGCATAAGACCCCCTAGGCCACAAGACCTGGCCAGAGTGGATGCTGAAGTTCAAGCATCGCTTCCAGAAGAGGCCGACATCTGGCACATAAATTGTGCCCTGTACACTGCCGCCGAGAGCTTCTCTCATATGGAGAGGGCGAACAACTCTTCCTCTCCGCGAGAGAGAGCGGAGTGGCGTGTACGGAAGATGGAGGCCAAGATCCAGTCGGCAAGACAACAGGTATCTCGTATCCAATGTGTGATGGACTATATGGCGGCCAATAGGCCTTTCACGCAAAAATTACGGCGAATCGCCGCTAATTTAAGACGCGTCCATCACACACTTAATGAGGTGGTGCTGCGTACCATCAAACAGCACTGCCTTGATAGGATACGGATGCTAGTGACATGCAAAATGTCACTAGTGAGGCGGGCGCGAAGACTGGCGGAAAATAATTTGTTCCGCCAAAAACCCTCGCGTCTATTCGAACCGCCTCAACCTGTTGTCGAAAATCCACCGACTGTAGATCAGGTGGAAAACTTTTGGAAGGCGCTGTACGAGCAGAAGCTCCCACTCCAAAGAGACACTCGAGCCCTGGCACACTTTGAAGACTTTTGCGAAGGTCTTCAGCGACCAGAAGAAGTGTGCCACCCGATAACCCCTGAAGAGGTTCAAAGGGCTCTTGCGGGCTCTAAGAACTTTGCTGCTCCAGGTCCCGATGGGATAAATAACTTCTGGTGGAAAAAATTACCTAGTATCCACCGCCATTTAGCCAGAATTTTTACCACATGGCTAAATGGGGAGCAGCAAATTCCTTCTTGGGTTGTTGAGGGGCGAACCGTGCTAATCCCGAAGACCGGAGATTTGTCCAACCCAAAGAACTACCGACCGATAACCTGCTTAAACGCCTGTTACAAGGTGTTTACACGCATCTTGTACACGCGAGTACTCCTAGCAGTTGAGCCGGTTTTCGAGGGGATATACGAACAACGAGGGTCTAAGAGGGGTGTCGCTGGCTGCAAGGAGAATCTGTTGATTGACAGATGTATCACGCAGGACTCCGTGCAGTACAAGCGAAACCTTTCCATGGCCTGGATCGACTACCGCAAGGCATTCGATATGACATCGCATGAGCTAATAATTCACTTGCTCCAATGCCTTGTGGTGCACGGTCCTATAGTGAGATGCATTCAAGAAGTGATGCCGCTCTGGAGGACTCGGTTTACCATAACATCGGGTGATACTAGAGTCCGGACAGAGCCGGTGTCGTTTAGAAGGGGCGTGTTTCAGGGAGACTCCCTTAGCCCCCTTCTGTTTTGCATCTCACTGTTGCCGTTGTCCGTGTCCCTCAGGAAGACCCGTGGCTATAACTGCGGCACCCCCGGCGATCGGAGGCATAAGGTCACCCATCTATTTTACATGGATGACCTAAAACTTTATGCCTCCGGAGAAAGGGAATTACGCCAGTCCCTGAGGGTGGTGCAGGAGTACACGCAGGCCATCGGGATGGAGTTCGGGTTGGACAAATGTGCACTGGTTCATCTCAAGAGAGGACGAAGCCGGGAATACGCAGAGGATGCGCAGCTAGTAGACGGAAGCATCTTACATCACTTAGATGCCGGAGAGTCGTACGCCTACTTGGGTCTTGAGCAACGCTCCACCCAAGAGGTAGGTGTCATAAAAAACGCTCTCCGCGGCAAGTATCAGCACCGCCTCCGACAGATCTGGTCTTCAGAACTGTCGGGGAAGAACAAGGTGTCTACAACAAACATGCTTGCCGTTCCGATCCTTGTCTACTCCTTCGGAGTAGTCAAATGGACACAGGAGGAGCTGCGACAACTCGACGTAGTAACCCGAAAGAGGATGCATCTCAGTAGGAGTTTGCATCCTAGATCGTCCGTTCCACGGCTATATCTCCCACGATATCGCGGAGGTCGTGGACTCTTGAGTTTGGAGTGTCTTCATAACAGGATGGTTCTGGACGGAGCCTGTAAAGTTATCAGGAGTTCGGATCCCCTTCTCTGCATGGTCCGAGATCACGAACATGCAGGGATAGGAGCATTTTTATTTAAGGCAGCACGTAGAGCAGCCGATGATCTCGGTCTCGTCTTCGATACCGAACGGGCCAATCACAACTCTGTCACCGAGTTGGAACCCGTTCAGTTAAAAGCCCAAGTAAAAGCTGCAGAGCATTTAAGAGCTCTGCAGCTTCACAAGGATAAGCCCATGCACGGGGTCTTCTATAGGAATATGGAAGCCCTGGGCTTATCCGAAAGGCTGACCTTTGCTTTCTTAAGGTCAGCCGGGCTAAATTCAGAGACCGAGGGATTCATCATGGCTTGCCAAGATGGTGTATTTAACACGCTCGTCTATCGGAGTCGTGTCATGGGTATGGAGGTCCCTGATGTCAGCTGCAGGGCCTGCCGTAGGGCGCCGGAGACATTGATGCATTTACTGTCGGCTTGTCCGGTATATGCAGTCTCGGCCTATATCCATAGACACAACGCAGCGTTGCGGGTGCTTTATTATCATTTAAGGCACTCGTATCAGATAGACGAGACACCAGTGCTGCCTTACGCTCCGGGGGATATTGAGTCCGTTGTGGAAAACGAGAAGTGCCGAATATATTGGAACTATTCGTTTTCCACCGTCATGCAAATACAAGCCAACAAGCCTGACGTAGTCCTCCTCGACCACCAAATCAGGACAATGTTCGTCATCGAGTTCTCGGCACCCGGTGATGGTAACATTGTTTTGAAAGAGGAGGAGAAACGGACAAAATATCGAGATTTAATCTTCGAACTCCGTAGACTCTATCCAGACCATACTGTTAAATTGAAGGTACTGATTATAGGAGCCCTTGGTGGAGCGAGAGATACACTGCTTTCTGAATTAAAGAACATACCGGCATGCCGAAACTCGGCAGAAATCTTAGCCGGTCGCATGCAGAAGGCCGTAATTCTCGGCTCACTACGTCTACTCAGGGCACACGACTCGGCCCAGTAATCACTAACCGAGCGGACGCGAGGAGTGATTGCTGGTATTACCAGCGCACCTTCTGTGTGAGTCGGAGCCACAGAAAGGGGTGACTGGCTTTTAGTAAAAAAAAAAAAAAAAAAAAAAAAAATAATAATAATAATAATAATAATAATAAAATAATAGCAATATTATGAATATTGTGTGAAACGTTATCGCATCATGGCGTCTCATGATTCTCATCATATCTATCATATATAGTCATGTTATACCGCTAAAGTCACCATTTAGATAGATATACGTGGGTTATATATTCAAAAAATATAACAGCGGGTGATTTTCTAGACTTTTGATTATACCAACCCAAACCGTATGTTTCGTCTATGAATAGTGCTTACTTTGCATCGCTCAACTTTGCCATCGTGGAGGTAACTCGGGCGAGGTTTGACAAACGGCCGTCTCAAAACGACCCATTTATTATACCTGCCGTAATATAAGGATATATCACAAATTGCACGGCCGCAGATTTGTCTCGAGACGACAGTGTCGAATTTACCGCGACCTGAAATTATTAGTCAACCGATATTTTGTTTTTATATCCTTTATGTTTCTTGAAGGGGCGCGCATCTCCGGGCGATAACAGAAAATGTATTTCTTTATATTCAGCTAACGCTCCGACGTATAAAAAATAATGCGAGTGCTTGTGGTTTTACGCCGCCTAGGAATATCTATCAAATTTCGGGACTGATGAAATCCTTCAACATTTCGAAAATTATTACTTATTAGTGTACCTTTGTGTGGTAGTTATGGCTTATAAGCGTGATCATGTGAGAATGTATGAAATTGTACTTTAAATTCCTGAAGCAATTATTAGGCTATGGATTTCCACCGATTTCCATGACGAGGCGACTAGATTGAGAATACGTATTCGAGCGGAAAAGCCCTACCGCTATTTACATAATCGACTCAACATAGGCGTACGCTTTTTTTAAGCTTACATGACACACGTAATATTTTTGAATATAGTATTTAAACTCAATAGAATTTTTAAATATGATGAAAGATCTATTTTGAAGACGAGACAAACATAGAGTTAGTCTGAAAAATAATGTATGAATTCGAACTATTTTTTTTTAAATCACTTGGAGATATCAAAAGTTGTATTTGAAATTAAATTTTGAGAGCCACCCTTTAATTTTTTCGAGTTATATTTTTAAAAATCACGACGTCAAAGATATATTTCTAATGAAAAGTTTAACTTTTGATTGCGCCATTTTAAATAACTTTTTTAAGGTCTGTAAAGTAAAATAAGGGAAAGGTTATATAATACATAATATTTCTTTCAGTAATAATTCGACAAAGCGAATGAAAATGAAAGAAAGACGCTAACAGGCAATAACTAATTCAAAACATTCAACAAACACTGAACGACATTCGGCTGACTAGTAATTTATATGCTGTACTCCCCAATATTAAATTTGAATGAAGCATTTTGTTTTATTTCAATGACTTTTATAATATTTATTTCCTACTTATATAAAAAATTATCTTGCTTACGAAGTATAGAGATAGGAGAGTAGTACACAATCTATACAAAGAGCAAACTGCTGTTATAGAAGTAGAAGGGGAAAGAAGGGAAGTAGGTATTAGGAAAGGAGTAAGACAAGGATGTACGCTATCACCACTAATTTTTAATCTGTACATCGAAGAGGCGATTAATGTGGTAAAAGATAGAGTGGATTTCGGGATTAAAGTGCAGGGACAGAAACTAAAAATGCTGAGATTCGCGGATGATATAGCAGTATTAGCATCTAGTAAGGAGGAATTAGAATCAGCGTTGAACGAAATGGAGGCAGCGTTGACAAAGGAATACGGAATGAGGGTGAATAAAAACAAAACTAAAGTGTTAGTGTGCATAGAGCGCGAGAGCAGAGCAAAAACGAAAGTACAAATTAATAATGGAAGATTGGAGGAAGTTAAAGACTTCACTTATTTAGGAAATAAAATTAATTGGGATGGAAGAAGCGATAAAGATATAAAGCAAAGAATAGCGCAGGGTCGAGTAGCTTTTAACAAAAAGGAAGCACTTTTATGCTCGGGGGTAATAAACTTAGAAACAAGGAAGAGATTTTTAAAAACGTATGTATGGAGCATGGCACTATACGGAAACCTGGACGGTAGGGAAACAAGTAGGAAGAAATTAGAAGCTTTTGAAATGTAGTGTTACCAAAGAATGATGAAAATACCGTGGACTGATAGTGTTAGAAACGAAGAAGTATTAGAGAAAGTCGGCGAGAAAAGAAGTATGTGGAAAAACATAAAGAAGAGAAGAGATAGAATGGTAGGCCACTTGCTGAGACATGGGGGAATAGTCTGCGATATTTTGGAGGCAGAAATAGGAGTGAAGAAAGGCAGAGGTAGGCCTAGATTAGACTATTGCTTGCAAATAGTAAGGGATGTAGGTTGTAGCACAATTAGCGGAATGCGTAGGTTAGCACAAGATAGGAGAAGCTGGAGGTTAACATCCAACCAGTCATCATCATGAGGACTGATGACCTCATGATGATGACCTTGCTTACAAAACTTTCCTATTTCACTTTACGTCACGTAAAAAAGGGTGCACAGCACTGACTTAGTTTTCCACAAAACACCGAAGCACTATATACTACACTCGACGCGCTTTTCGCTAACAAAGTTGGCATCATCTGGAGATGATTAAAACTAATCTTATGCTAACAATGTATCCTATTTATGTAGGAATAGGATACATTGTTAGCATAAGATTAATAGTCTACTATTAGTTAAACCAGCCTGACATGAAAACAAACTTTCTAAATATTTAAGAAATAAAGAAATATAGATGCAAACTTAAGAAATTTCAACAGAAACTGTGCTTCGTTAAAAGATGAATCACATCACACAAAATACGTATAGAAAATTTATTTTCTTTTGCAAAAGTACGATGCTGTCAAGTCTAGTAACTTATAGTAATAGGCTACAATGTTTTCTTTTTATTTTTATAGTATGTCAATAAAACTACAACTAAAATAAGGCGATTAATTCTAATAGATTACTAAGAAGGAATATAACGAGATGTCTTTGATATATACTTATGAAATATAGGCAAAGCTCGATCAATTTGATTAATTAATTAACTATGCTCATTGTCAATAGGGGGCATGACTATTTTGAGACCAATATTATAATTAGGCATGAAATTATATAATGTATAAAATATAAAATTAACTTATTAATTCAACCTGTCAGTATTAGTGGATATTGAAATATGGCTTTAAATGAGTATAAGTCGATCGAGTGTGGTAATATCTAAGGTATTTATATTGGCTAATCCAAATAAATCTATTTTGAAGCCTCTAACTTTCGCCATTATATAATGTAGAAAACATATAATTAACTTATTAATTCAGCCTATCAGTGTTAGTGGATATTGGAATATGGCTTTCAATGAGTTTAAGTCGATCGAGTGTCTGGTAATATCTAAGGTATTGATATTGGCGTATCCAAATAAATCTATCTTGAAGCTATCTAATTTTCGATTTCTTATAAATACGTAATATGGTGGAATTAGGCCGTTTATGTAGATAGACAATTGAATATGCCACTAGAATATACGAGTAAGATATATTAGATGACATGATTTTTAACGTATAGAATTGATATATTGAAAACAGGTTTACATCATTTTAATCGTACAGTAGCCTAGAAGACGCTCATTTTTAATGAGCGTGGCAATCAACAAGAAAACTTATGAAAAGTGTTATTTTTTATATCTATGTCACTATGAAGTAAAAACAGCTTTAGGTAACCTGTTGATTAACTTTGATGTAATATTAAGTGATCTATTGATTTCATGAAAGAAAATTACAGACATTGAACACTATAATTCTTTATCCACTTGTTATCTACATTTTTGGACATATTTTTTTTTATTTTAATCTCATATTCCATTACACATATATATTTAATTTATTGCATGTTTAATTATTTTATTTTATTTAAATGTTAATCCTGTTACTCTTTCTGATATATACACTCTTATATTCTAATCTATAAATGCTTATTTAGAAAATGTACGAATAAAGAACTGACCATTCACCTACTTCATTAGTAATAACAATTACACTGATATCCACAGTTATTCAGTCGAGGATTAAAGCAATCTAATTTTTATTCGAATTATATCAAATTTCTTAATCAGATCGTCAACAGGAAAATCCTGAAAATGTAAGGGTTACTGCAGGCAGGAAGTACTGTAAGAGTATTGTACTTGTTATATCTTTTTTTGTCGATCAACTTACATTTTATGGTATTTTCTGAGAGCAAGTCTGATATATATATGAAAACGAAATCACAACCCTTAAATAATAGCGATAATGCAGAAGAACATGTCACATCGTAAAGTATAAAATTTACAAAACATGCACAGAGAAAATCTGTAAAAAATCTGTCAATGTATTACTGAAATCTTGGGAGAGAGAACAATCTTATTGAATGTGATCATAGACTCTCTTATTACTTTCTATTTAATAGCTATTACTCTCTATATATGTCCCCTAATGAGCATCTCTAATAGGAATACCTGCAAAATAATAAAAACTAAAGGGCAATAACGTTAACTCGAATTATCCTTTAGAAGAGTATATTCCTGGTAAAAACAATACATAGATACCAAAAGAGTACCACAAAATATGCCATAGATGGGTGGTTGTTGGTATACGGTCATAAAGATCATCAGTGTCAATTAGAAGAAATTAAATAAATATCGAGATATAGTGAAATCGATCTATTGTGTCTCTTTCGGTGACTTTTTTATTTATTTAAAAAAATAATTTTAGAAAAATAGGAATAGCAATTAATATTCTTAACTATAATCTTCTTGAAAATCTATATTATTGATTTTATTAACATATGTTCTTTTCTTTCAGGTAAGTGCAATTTTGGAATCATACAAAAGCATATTAAATTGAAGAAACTCACAAATAACTAATTGGATATGCGTTGGCATCTTCATTGCAAAGGTAAACATAAAGATAATGAAGTATAAGAAAATGAAATGTTGTAGAGCTGATAGGCATATTAGATCATAAGTTGTATGAAGGTAGAATATTTTGATATGCGTAAATACTAAGATATACTTACAAATTGTACATATTAATTAATATCCCACCTCATTAAATCATCATCAAATGCTCAGGTCACTTAATTCAGATTCACTACCTTTCATGTATATATATATATATATATATATATATATATATATATATATATATATATATATATATATATATATATATATATATGTATCAATTTCCTATCAATGTTGATGTTGGTAGTAATGTGGACTTTTTAGTACCGCGTAGTATAATTATATTGTGTACTATTTAGATATTATAAAAGTAAATTGAAAGAGTTGGGTCAAAAAGTTTCTCTCAATTACTCAAATAATTACTAGAATAGTCATACTTCTCTATCAATAAGTTAAAGTGAAACATTTAATCAAATCACCAAATAGATAACTAAAACAAGAATTGCTCTTTTATGAATCGACTGTGTCATCTGGATGGTGATATCGGTGATAATACAAATCAAACACTGTATGCAGGTGACACCTAGATATAATTTTCTCTTTTATGATTATATTCATTATCTCTCAAATAATTCATATATAATTACATTTTCCCTTTTAGCAGAATCAGCGTCAACATTCGTATTGGAGCAAAATCTGCATTTTTCAGTTTTGTTTCCATACATAATATCCCTGGAAAATTTCTTGTTGCGCCCGTGACTGGGTTTGCTAAAACTTTGAGCAGGATGAGGGGCATATTTGCCAGTCGGATGCTCCTCATATACACACAGCCAGGGCCGTAGTCCCGAACATTAAAGGTGTAATTTAACAGCACTTCGTGAGTTTATAACTAAATTATGTGTGTTTTATACGATAGAACTTTTGTTCACTATATTAAATGGGCGCTTTACCAACCTGCTGAGGTCTTAATTAAGTTTGTAGTTAACTATCATTTTCCAAATTCCTGTGTCATATAAAATCTCTGTCGGACGTGTCTCCTTTGAGATTAGTCTCCAGATATATGTGATTAACATACCATACGTTGTAAAAGTATCGACCGGTATAGCAACTATAAAAAAATAGATAAAGAGGCGTTAGTAGGGATGATTTCATTGATTTAAGTTAGAATCTGAACTCAAATAGAGAAAATACAAAAAACATCATCTGTGTAATTTCCCACATCGTATTGATATAAACCATACTTATTTAGTTCAATATGCGATTTTATATAATTCAAATACTTTTGATCTGATTGTTTCTCTTCAGGTTTTCTAATATATTGTTTGTTTATTTGCTTATTGGATTTACCCAATTGAACCCTATCAAAGTGATACATTTCATTTATAGGTATGTTTTAGTTTAATCTGAATTTATATTTAATAATTGCTTGCTTTTATAATTTTATCTAATTGGGTATATCTTATTGACGACAAATAATCACAAATTAAAAACTAGTATTAAAATACTCGCTTAAAAATAATTTTTTATATGTTATTCTCTGCTGACATAAATCAGAGCTTTCTCAAGTTAACGTATAGCGGCAAAAGCAATGCAATAATAAGTTTAATTTATTCCTCAACGTGCGTTTCGCCAACCCAGTTGGCATCATCAGATGGTAACTTACACTTATTGAGAGATTATTAAAACACAAGTAGGTATCTGTTTTCATGCAAACAGATCTAAATTATTTATTTGAATTTCGTTAGAAACTGGATAGCACAGTGACACGAAACAGATCAGAAAAAGCATGAAAACTAATAGAACATGATTCAATGTATTATAGTAGATGCTACAGAATGTATTAGATTGTAGAGTTGCGTAGCAGAAAAAAACAAATATTTTCACAAAATGCTAAATTTTAAATACTTTGTGAGAGAATGTAATTAAAGAAAGGGTTAGTGAAACTAATTTCAATTAATCATCTCTTATTACTGTACCATTTTTCGGCATTGCAATTATACTTTTCTTGTTTTCTGCTTCAAATTTCAGTGAATGATATTAAACAATGTTTCAGTGAATTACATTAAACGATATGTTTTTTGCAGCCTCATTTTATATAAAAGAAAGAGTTACACCAAAATATTCACGCGTAATGGACTGAAGATGTAAAAAAAATAATTACATTCATGCAACTTCTCACAAATTTTTTTTGAAGATAGTTATTATATAAAATCAAGACGAAGGAATAAATATTATTATAAATTTCGTTGAACAAAAATCCAAGAAAATATAGTTATACATAATAAAATGAAGCACAATTAAAAGGAAGTAAAATATAATTCGTACGTATGGTCAATAATACTAAAAGTATCTACACAACAAATATCGAAAACCATTTTTATTATTTGTGATAGGACTATTTTTTTAAATATGTATTTATCTCTTCAAAATTTCATTAGAAGTGAATTTTGACGACGAAATTATTGTTGCATATTTCAGGAAAAGTTAATGACATTCTTTATCACATAATGTCAATCGCTACAAAAGACTAAATTTACAATTGATATTATGAAAATTTAGCTTTTTTCTTTCAATGAGTTGTTAAAGATGATAATTATTTGATGATTAATTTTAAATTATTTAAAAGATTTAAGATTATGGGAATTTTTAGATTTTACGTATCGTTTATTTCATCGCTATTTGCCAAATAAAAAATCCAGAACATACCGTGGATTGTTTTTACGACTAGGCTCAGGTAGACTGTTTCGTTTATCGGCAAGATAGGAGAGTTTTTTATTTGGCAAATATCGATGAAATGAGTATATGACAACATAAAATACTGTACCAGTGCAAGTTTGTAATTTTGCCATTCGATTATATAATTCTTTAGATAAATTCTTCACAATTTAACTTCTTACAACGTCATGAGTTACTATCTTTCAATTTTTTTATTTCATAGTATCAAACAGTTTTATAAAAAAAGGAAATATGTATATCTAGAAAAATTTTTTCTAGAGAATATATTTACAAAAATTAAATATTCTATGAATTATTCTGTTTATGTAACAAGGTAAACATTTAGGATAGTAATAGTTAAGTAACCATTATTTGTTAATGACTGTAATTAAACCATTGTGTAATAAGATAAATAAAAGAGGTACAAATATAGAATTTTGTGGAACCTCGTTTGCAAAAGGGAGTATTTGATGTCCACAGTCTATTACATTATATTTAATATTTTTTATGTAATCACGTAACTTGTATTAATAATTTACAACATTCTATATAAGCCTTTATTAGGTTTATATAAATTGTGGAAATTAAAGACTTGTAAGGTTTACAAGCTTTATTAGGTCAGTATTTCTTAGCTACATAAATTGTGTTCTCATTTAATAATAATAATAACAATAATAGTACCTTTATTTCCAATAATCAATACAAAATTGTGACGTTTTTGACTAGGTTGGCGCCATTCGGCCTTAAGCCGCATATCCATATAAGCAACTGAAAGCAAGAAATTAAAAGTAAACAAAACAAGACTGTAGCTATGACTGATTATAATTACTAATGTTACCGAGAATTATGTATAAGGTATAAATGCTTGTACCAGATTTAAAAGAAGCAGGTTTATCATTAATTATTCTAATTGCGTTATAACTAAAACACCTTTACAACTGAGCAGAACTATGTTTATGTTTGAAGTTTCAGATTAACCCACCATATCTAATCAATTATCTATAAAAAAATTCCGAAAATACATCAAACCCTGTGAAAATTGATCCAATGTTTAGATGTGAAAAATTTATATTTACATTAACTATATTTATATATCCAATTAATTACGATACAGATAACTTAAAAATACAAGAAATTAAAACTAATATATATAAAGTAAAGCAGAAAAAGTAACAAATTGTATAAAAATTATTATAAAATATTATAAAATATTAATATTATAAAATATTAATAAATACCTCTTTACTACAGTTGATTCGAGAGTTGAGACTAAAAGAAATTAATCACATTTTCAGAAACTACATTATTCTCTCCTTCCTCAGCAATTCCGCAAATTCTTAGAGAGTGTTTTTTTGTCCCTTTTGCCTTCCTTTTTTTTATCCACAGAAATTTTTACTTCAATATCATGGAACATGAAAAATTTGTATCCATATTACTTTCTATTCTTTCCATAAATTCTTTCTTTCATTATTACGTTTTCAATCGAAAGTTCACTTTGTATTTTTGTTTTATTTCTCGTTTTCATTCTTATACATTTTAATTATTTTGATCGGACTAGATTTCTAGGACTATAACCCAATATCTGCGTGAACTTATCAAGTGCTATTATATACACTTAGTATTATTTACAAGAATTTACACTTGCACTACTTAACTTTTAAGTTTAGGTGGCACTTTATATTTTAATTTACAGTTTTTCGCAATTTGTATCAGTTCACAATGATTAAAATAAAGGAGTATCAAAATTGGTGTCCACTCAGTAACAGCCATCTTCACTATCACTAACATCTATTTTTCTTGCAAAAATATATATTTATTGAAACTATGTACGTATAGCAGAGAACATATTGTCACCCAAAAACGTTATTATCAAGGAAAATGTATATTTCTTATATTTTTTCACTCACATACACTTATGGTAAATTCTGAACTATGCTGATAAACCCTTGAAGTTAGTTTTATTTACCAGAAAGACGAGATAAGAAAGCCTAACCTCCTTCGCTAGAATCTAAAAATAATAAAGCCAATTCTGTGCTCACGTAGCCGTGATCTTTTGCCAGCACTCTATTTCGAAGACAAATTTTCCCCCGTATCTATTTCGCGCTACCTCGTTACGTGAAGAACTTTGAACTCCCCGAAGATGGGAAGGAGAAATATTATAACCTAGGTGAACACCGGTTTTGAGTATTATTAACGACTTTTACACATAACTTTAGAAACATTCATCATGTTCTAAGTGAGGGTGCCTCACGCCTCGGAATAGAACAGTTAATTCTCACATGAGGGGAGAGATAGATATTTTTCTTTTAATTGTTTTTCTTTGTTTTTTAATTTATTTAGTTAAATGAAATCGTATGGTGATAATAGCAGAAAACTTCAATATTCGAAGCAGATAAGCTTTAATTATTGGACGATACTGAATCTGAGGTGATAAATAAAATTTACTGACTTCTATTTCAACTGAAGGACAAATATATTTTTAAGAAAGATTGACTTTTGAATTAATAAAGTATCAATAACTTAATCAGCTTCCTATGGTATTTGTTTTCAAATAATGCAGATACTATATACCTGATGTTATGGAGTAAAGCTTCTAATGTGTTATATGAGTTTCTAGTAATATAGATATATTCTTACTATACGAAGATGAATAGTTTCCTAGTAAAAAATATGAATCTGTAAATACTCCTTAATGATGTATTCTCTGCTGAGATAACTCACAGCTTTTTCAAGTTATCCTATCAGGTGAGAGCATTGTACTAATATGTTTAAGAGATGCAAATAATCTCACAATGGCTTGATGAAAGACAAACTTTAGGCGTCAAGAATTGCAAACGATAGATGTCCTTTAGCTTCAATGTTTGACGTAAATGCATTATTAGAATTTTGACTATATAAAAGACTACATAGTAATTCAAAGAGATGCATGCAAGAAAAAGCATTAAGGAATACTTTAGTAAGAAAATTTTACAAAATAAAAGGACACATATACAGGGTTAGTCAAATATATATATATATATATATATATATATATATATATATATATATATATATATATATATATATAAGGATAGTCAAGGAAACGGTCACGTATCTTTGGAACCGCTGATCAGATTTTAGTAGTACACAGGGATTACAAAGTACTGCCGACTCAATATTGTCGTAGGAAACTTTTTCACGACCTTTTCTTTCAGGAATTATGTCAGATATATTATTTTAAATAAAATACTCTGTATATGATATATTTTTAATAAAGAACATAAAAAATCTGTACGATACGTTTATTGATTTGTACGATATGATTTTCAGTTTTCATTGTATTCACCTTTTTCAGTTCTATGGTGTAAATATTTACTACAGTATAATTTGGTACAACTTAATTATTATAAACTAACAACCAATTCAAAATTAAAGAATGTCAACCAATTATTTTGTAAAGTATATGTTCAAACTGTCACCAGGCTACAGCTTGATAATGTCCCTTCTTGTAATCTCCAATCTTTGTATGGCTTTTAAAAGTCATTTTTGTTTTATATCGTGAACCGCATTACTTATTTTATTCGCTAAGTGTTCTAAATTCGTTGGTTTATTCTTATATACCATCGTTGTTAAATGTCCCCAAACTATTAAATCCAACAGATTTATATCCGGTGACCTCGGTGGCCATACCTCAGGCTCCCACTCACTCTTTTCCAGTCCAACTGTTCTAAAATATGTGATTTAAATAGTTCCTGAGGGTTGCAGCATACTATGGAGGCGCGCCATCTTGATCAAAATGAGTAATTATTGTCGATTAAGAGATAAATTTTGAGCTGCTCAAATGATGTGGTGCTACAACAAATAGAGATATCCCTCGCTCATTAGTTTCTGTTCAAGGAAAAATAGGTGAATAATGATGTGGCCAACAATTTAAACGTTTACTTTTTCTGGGTGGTGAGTATGATGTTCTAACTTTCAATGGGAATTATTTATTAAAGTAATATCTGTGGTTGTGTTTATTTACAGATAAATTCAGACAAAACGTTGCCTAGTCGGAAAAAATATTATTACAAAAAATTGGATTGTGGTTACTTCTTCCATGATTATGTTACAAAACTATATTCGACGGTCTACGTAGTTCTCAGAATCTTCCTGAACAAGATGCACTTTATGTGGTCTATAGCTATTTTCATTCAATATTTTAGCCGCAAATCTCTGGTTTACATCATTGTCTAACACAGGCTGAGTAGTAGAAGTATGAGAATTTTCATGAGATGAAAGTAAAACATTTAATGCCTTATCTTGATTGGTTGTAAATTGGGGATGATCAGATTTTTTAATAGCCTTTACGTATCCTGTTCAAATTTTGAAACTATCATTGCCCCAGCAGATTTCATAATAGGACCTCTAGTTCCAGCAGATTTCATAATAGGACCTCTAGTTCCATCCAAGGGCGTTACAGATCTCCATAACTAATTATTGTTAGAATTTTGCCCCGTTCAGTTTCACTAAATTTCAGCTATATCTGTAAGCTTTCAAAAGAACTCTTGCACTATAGCTACTTCCAATACAACGTTTTACTTTGCTAACTTGTAGCGTTGTAATTGTCAGGAAGACTTTGATATTTGTAACAAATAAATCACTTAGCTAACCACAACTATATATTATTTGTTGCCAAAAATTACATAACAGACCAAAAATATAAATATATACAACAAAAGTATCAGCAGTTCCAGAGATACGTGACTGTTTCCTTACTTATAGCTAACCCTGTATATATGTTTAAATAAATCAAAGTTTGACACGTCAGTCATACTTTTTACAATATACAATTATATAGTTTATAAACAAATATCTTGTTATACGTTTTGTTTGGATTATAAATATTTTATAATCCTCAAAAAAAAAGTTGATACTTTTACCTAATATATCCCTGCTTTACCATTACTGTTCGTGACGGTAAGTATTATCTTAAAATTGCTAAAAGAAGTGAAATAGTTTCCTGAAATCTAAGGCTTTTTTCACATATACTGTAACAAAGCAACTCTCAACAAATATTTATATAACCTGAAATTTAAAGATTCTATTTTATGTCAAAGAGTTAGGTTACATTGACTGACGAATTATCTTGTCAGGTTAAATATTAGACACATATAAAATAGGTTTTATGTTCTTTTTGGATATATACCTAGGTAGACCTCATAAATCATTACTAGATATTATCATTTAAATTCCTCACAACAAGAGACAGCTGTAGGTTTTTACTTAGTTTAATGTGTCGGATTATATAACATATGTGTATATATATAAAAATATATTAATTAGGTAATGGTCTGCACGTTAATAATTAGCGTAGAATAACCATAATCAGCTTTAGTATAATAAAGCTGTACACCTGTAAAACCTAAAAAGTAAGTATGTTTTGTTGTTTTGGCTTCTTGTTTATCTTGATTAAAATATTCTCCATTGAAAAATGTTCCATTCAATTACTAAAGACAGGATATTTTGAGAGTTTGATTTAAATGTTATATACTTAGTCTAAATATTCTGTGAAGACATTTAGAATTTATCTGTTTAACTGGTTAGCTTAGAAAATTGACATAATTGTCTTGGTATGCCTGAAACATTGTTATAATATCATTTTATTAACAAAAGAAATACTTAATGTTCGCATGAATAATAATGATAATAATAATAACAAATCTCCCTGATCTTCCTGCAATTCATAAAAAATATATTTAACACTGAACCTTTAACTCAAATCATACTTACCCTCTAGTTATTAGAAAGTGTGAGCAAACAAACCGTATTAATTTTTACACTAAGTTATGTGATAATCCTCGGTCATGAAAGAGCAGACACAGCAGCACGTCAATCTGCAGATAATGGAAGCATTTATATGGAAATTCCAGTAAGATATAAAGACATGATGGTAGAAGCCAAATAAGTATTCCAAAATAAATGGCAAACCAGATGGAATGCCTTTGATACATCGTACAAAAAATAAACCCGAGTGTCACTACATGGAAAGACTCTCTGAAACTTACTAGAAGAGAACAAATAAAAATACCGTTGACCATGACCAATTTAATGACCGTTGAATGACCAATACCGTCAATCTACCAAACTGGAACAAGACCTAAATTCGATTTTAGCAAACAACACACTAGCTATAAGAAAATTAGAAGACTTTCTTAAACAGAGTGAAATCTTTAAAGAAATATAATTCTTTTCATAATTGATGATACCTAATAAATCATACAAATCTCATTGACGATCTCAGTAGAGTGTACCAGACACAGAGTGTAAACGACATATCCATGTGGCTAATTATCTAAGATGTCGATGCCGCCATAAAGAAAAATAATAATAAATCGTGTTAAGTAGGGGATCCGTCTAATATTCTCAAAGCGCCAAGCATAGTCTGGTATACTTGCACTAATGATTTTTACCAAGGATGAAATCGCGATGTACACTTGGTGCAACTTGCTGGAATTAATTAGATGGCAATGATTATTGTACATTATATATCTTATTGAATTATAAGCAATAGTAAACGCAGGGATTGTATACGGGAACAGAAAAATACTGGATGGTACGCCAAAGTATTTTAAGCGAGATTGAATGCAAACATACATTTATTATGTTTCTACAATGTATATTGCTGTTGTGAAAGACTTCTGAAAATTGTTGGCACCTCCCCTGTTTTACGCCCATATTAACCGCTCAGTTCGTAACGCGGCAGTTAATTCTCCCAACGATTTTAATCAGAAAACTGACATGCAGTACTCCACGCTCTGTTATAATTATAACCAACGAAATGTTGCGCCCGTCATACGTAATGCCTTTTCAACCGCCCGCGATTATTCATTCTTTGCTCGCCGGGCGCTTTCTAAGGGCCAACCCAACCGAACTTTAAAATGTCAAAGGTGTGAGGGATGCGAACTAGAGGGTAGGCGAGATAGAAACGATTTATTTTGATTAATGCGGAGGAAATACTTGTTTATTTTATTAATCATGTTGGATCTTGTTCTACGCTGATCTACGTTGGTACAGGGCGGTTCTCTTAGAATTGTGAATTATAATTACTTTTGTTTACGTGTATATCTCAATCCATTTTATGACAAAAGAAAGAGGCAACACAAATAATTTGTTAAGTTACAATTATTTGTTACAAAGTAGTCTACATCTACAAGAAAAGTAACACAACTATTCACCTTTTACCTCAACAAGACTTTGTACAAAGTAAGATGATCTAAAAAAGAGGTATGCATATATAGGGTTTTTCAATGGGGACGCTCGAAATTTATTATAGCGACCATGTTATTAAAGCAACCTTTGTCAAATTTATTGTGAATTGTTGAGTAGTGTATGGAAAATCACCTTCGAAGGTTATACCGTCCAACAAAGTGTTCAAATCATCAAATTTTATTTTCAAAATCAGTGCTCCGGTTCAGAAACATTTCGCGCATTACGTGATTTTTACCCTCGCCACAACCGTCCCGCCGCGCGCCGAGTCCTTCTACTCGACATTTGATGTCGAATTCGAGTCAACCGGCTTAATAAGTAATCAGTCATCAGCCATACGTCACCGCAACGCAAGGTGTGCTGAAAACATCGCTGTTATGTGTGAAAGTGTACAGGAATCCCCGAGGCAATCAATTTTCGTCATTTACAGGAACTTGGCGTTTCTGGGACATCAACTGGCGAATTTTACATCGGGACTTGGGTCTGCACCCGTATAAATTTTAACTGATCCAGGAACTTAAGTTAAACGATCATATATGTACAATGCCGTGTGTTCGCTGATTGGGCTCTGGAGCAGTCAGAAGTTGACTCAAATTTCGCCAAAGAAAATCATACTTAGCGACGAGGCCCATTTTTGAATGAATGGATATATGAACAAACAAAATTATCGGTTTTAGGACGATACCAATCCACATGAGATACATCAAAGCTAAATGCATCTCAAGAAAGTCACTGTTTGGTGCGAATTTTGGTCTAGCACAATCATCGGTCCGTACTTCTTTCAAAACGAAACTGGAATTGCCATAATCGTAAACGGTGAGTGCTACAGATCAATGATAAGCAACTTATTGTGACCTAAACTGGATGATATGTGGTGTGATATGTTCTGCAGCGCCATGCATTGAAACTAGTTGATGTTAATGAAAATAATGCAAAATGACCAGTAACAAAGAAACACCCTACTTGTACTTAACATGTAAAGAGGGGATAGGGAATATTATCTGGAGTATACTAACTGTAATAATTATAATTTCTCATCAAACTTGTTAACCGTCGAACTTCGAGTTATATTAGTTTATAATTTATACATTAATGAAGAGTACCGACATAGTTTCAACAAATATGTCACTGCAATAGAAATATTAGTCGTTGGATGAACGCTGAATGGTGATCTAGAGTTTCTGATGTGGGGGCTCAGTCATGTAGTGAGTTAAAATGTTATTTATTTTTGTCCAAGCGAATTACGCAAATCGTTCAGGTGGATTTTTTTCAAATATAAAAGTATAGTATATGTTCCACCTAAATATCAACAATAAATATCAACCTAAGACAGTAATAGTAGTATAGAATAAAGTAGTAGTATAGTACTAGTGGGACTTCAACTCAAGCATTTGAATAATTACCACTTTCCATAATAAATGGCGAATGCCCCACTGTCATTTTTATCTGTGTACATAGGGTAAAGTAGCCTAATATGAGTCCTCTCCTAATATGAGACACCAGCTTATTTCCGATAAAAACCTCTTAAATATAGCAGAGAGCAGTTTTTTGCGATGTCGATTGTGTAATTCTTCTACTGTGTACACGATAGCGCTGCAGTCGTCTAACGAACGGATAAAACCAACAGTTTGAGAATTTTGTAGTGAAAAGTTTTTCACGTAGTCTTGTTAAACTACAAATATTTCGAATATGGTAAGTTGATAATTACTTTCATTGACATAGGTATATAGTATAAATACAGCAGATCATGACCTACTATGTTTATTTCAAAATTAATTGACCACTAACCTCGAAATATTTTTTGTGCTTGTCAATTCAGTGCGGCCTATTATGAGACCCCTAAGAGGTCGCAATATGAGATAGGTCTCATATTATGCATCCTAATTCTGTGCATATTGCAAAAAATTTTTCTGGTTTAGGCGGATTCAGCTAACAATAAGAAGCTAAAACAGTGGAATAAACAGCAGATGGTTTTAGCAGTTAAGGCGGTTAGACAACATACTATGGGGTATAAGAGAGCGGCAAAACAGTTTGGTGTTCCAAAAGGAACTCTCGAACGTTATGTGAAAAACATCAACTTTTCGCCTGAACAGCTGGTTACAGAGTCTCTTGGCAGAAAACCTGCATTAGGCAAAGAAATAGAAGACGAGTTGGTTTAGTACTGTCTTGATATGGATAAAAGATATTTTGGTTTGCGAAGGATGGTCGGATGTAAAACGAATGGCGCTTAAGTTAGCCATTTCTAATAATCTTCGCCATCCATTTTCAGAAGGAGCCGCTGGAAAAAGTGGCTTCGAGGTTTTTTGAAACGGCACCCAGAACTGTCCGTTAGATCTCAAGCTATTTCCAATGCACGCATACGAGGTTTTAATCAAGAGAGCGTTGCAGCGTTTTTTGAAATAGATGAACAAGAATTCCGAAAAATAGTCACAAAACCACATAGATTATTCAACGTTGATGAAAAGGGAATTACCATGGTACAACATAAAAGAAGTAAAGTAATATCTGCTAAAGGTAAGAAGCAAGTAGCCGCACTTACATTAGCAGAAAGAGGTGGTCTTATTACTGTTGTTACTTGCATGAATGATGTTGGAACGTACGTACCTCCTTTAATAGTGTGGCCATGAAAGAACACGAAGGCTGAATTAATGGATGGTGCCCCAGCTGGATCTATCTACGCCTGTCATCCTTCCGGGTGGATACAGACAGACATTTTTACACAGTGGTTTGATCATTTTGTAAACTTCACAAAACCAACAGCATCCGATCCTTTACTATGAGTGCTGGATGGGCACTATTCGTATACTCGAAATATGGCGGTAATCGAGAAGGCGAGAGAAAATCACGTATCTATTGTTTGCCTTCCTCCACATAGTACGCATCGAATGCAGCCTCTAGATGTAGGCTTCATGAATCCGTTCAAGACATATTATGCCAAGGAAATTGAAACGTGGCTTAGGAATCATCCGGATCGTGTAGTAACCCCTTTCATAATTGCCCGGATCTTTGCTGCTGCTTACAACCGAGCAGCCACAATGGAGATATCAGTCAATGCATTCAAGAAAACTGGTTTGTTCCCATTCAACAAAGATATTTTTCGGGAGCATGATTTCGACATATTCGAAAATGAAGCAGTCACTTCAAACATCACACCTACCTTCGAACATTCGGAATCGCGGTTGTCCAATTATTTATGTGCTGATATTTGGCATTCTCAGTCAGGAAATTCGAACGATTCTAATGAAGTGTTCCGAATGAAGTCCGTCAAGGGATTTCAAAAGATCAGGTCAACGACAGTAAAGAGTCTTGCTCACGGAACCCAGAAACTGCAGCTCCAAAAGGTTCCATTTCGACTGAACAGTTTTATTCAAAGGCTTCTATGGCTCGTCAAGAGATTTCAAAGGACCAGGTCAACAGCAGCAAAGATTCTTGCTCACAGAACACAGAAAGAGAAGCCCCAAGAGGTTCCATATCCACTAAACAGTTTTATTCAAAGGCTTCTATGGTTCGTCAAGAGATTTCAAAGGACCATGTCAACAGCAGCAAAGATTCTTGCTCACAGAATACAGAAAGAGAAGTCCCAAGAGGTTCCATATCGACTAAACGGTTTTATTCAAAGGCTCCTACTGAACTGAGCCTTGTAAGTCCTCAGCAAATCAAACTATTGCCAAAGATATCTATTAAAAAGGTTGGTAAACGTTCTGGTAGCTCAGCTGTAATCACCTCCTCGCCTTATAAAACTGAGTTAGAGGAAAGTTTGGATAAGAAAAAGACCAAGTTGGTTAAAGAACAGAACAGAGCAAGAGTTACTGAGAATGTTCTTGTTACGTGTCAGCCCAAGAGAAAAAACAGTTTCAAAAAGTCCAATAAGAGGAAAAGAATGTGTGGAGTTGGAAAGTGACAGCTCATGTGACAGCGAAGATATGATTCTCGATGATGACAGTGATGGCGAAGAAAATTATGACGCAGAATGCTTGTTTTGCACGAATCCCTATTCTTCAGATACACAGGGCGAGCAATGGGTTAAGTGCACAAAGTGTTATCGATGGGCCCACGAAGACTGCGGTGCTGAGGCTGCGAATTTCGTCTGTCCAACGTGTTTAAAGAAACAACATTAGAAAATACAACAGGGTCTCATTTTAGGAACCCATTTTTTTTATTGAATATTTACATTATTTGCTTTTATTGTATGATAAAAACAAATGTTATATTTTTTTACAATAAGATCCAACAGATACCAGAAGTATACTTATCCGACTTTAAGAAAATGATTTGAGATTTAATAAATGTGTTTCTAATTCAAAATTATGAGTTTTTATAAATGGATCTCATATTAGGCTACTTTACCCTAATATGGACATTGTTGAAATCATCTCAATAGGATCGTCTAAGTCATTTATTTAATCACCGGTCCCCTGTACATTTTAATCACCATTGCGCATGAATCTAAAGATGGAATACGGAAAGATACTCAAACTTAGAAATACCTACACATGCCTACCCACGCCTTATACATATATGTAATGCTTGATTTAATTATTTATTGATTTATCTTTTTAAGTGTGTATATATGATGAGCCTCCTACATTTTAATCAAAAGTATGGCTGATGATAATAAATTGTAACAGCGAGAATTAATTTTAAAAACGAATAAGTTTACTTAAAATCAGTATGATTGTATAAAAGCAACTATCTAATACTTACTGTTTAAATAATCAACACATATTTCAAAAGTGTAATATGTTATTATTAAGAATACAATCCTGTAGCTATTTTTAAGTCAAATACAATAACACGAATGACCAGTTCATGGCACAAATGCTTTGGTGATAGAAATATTTGAACTCAAACTTTTATAATGAAAGTCGGCACGAAACTTTTATCAGAATTTTTCTGACTCACGACGAACACTCCTTTCATCCATTTAGAGACTGCAGAAATGTAGGTTAATAGAGGAAATTGTCTGCAATCGTTAGGGTCAGCGTAATTCGAGAATATTGCTTCTCTAATTTAATTTACGAAGGCTTGTATAGATTTTTTTATACGTCGAATAGTAAAATTTGCAGTATGTCCTTTAAGGAAGAAAATCAGGTTTTATTTTGATGATTGTGCCCGTGAACGTGGGTTTAATTAACTTTCTTTAAATTCAAATCGCGGGTCTTCTTCTTTTGATTACATTCTAAGGCTAACTTTTATTACGTTCACTAATAAAATTTTATATATAATTTTTCTATTTTTTCGACAAATTATTGCTTTATTACCATTCACTAGATTATTATTATAATATGCCAACTTATCGTAGTTGGATTGTTATACGATGTGCTTTATGGAGGCCACTAAGGGGGAGAGCATCGAATATTAAAATATATTGTCTAAAATATAAAAAATATACATAGGGATATACCAATTTGGTCTGAAATGAACGCATCAAGGCTGTTGTTGGATATTACCCTCCCCCTTGGTGTGGATTTTTAAATCATTATGGTAGAAGAATCAATATATTTGATAAACTTCATCTTCTGATATACGATAGGTATTACGATGAGTATATACATCACTAATTCTCACTGTCCATGTTGTTAATAAAAAATTAGAATACTTACAAAATGTAATACAATAACAACAACAATGTACTCAGCACGGAAATAAGTATTTATCAATTGTAGAGAGATGAGAAATATATGAGAGATAGCAAATATAAAATATGCGTTTAAAGTACTCTGTTTATTCAATTATCGTAAAATAAGTACATACATATTTTAATATAGTAAAATTATCTAGAGAATTTGTGATTATTGAGTACACATTTCCTACATTTAAGCACTTTTATGCATTCGTAAAAAGTGCATTAATGTATCAAAAAGTGCATTTCTGTGCATCATATTTTCTAAGCTTTTAATGTTTCCCAAGCCATAAATATTTTTTATATTATTAATAAGTAGACAAAAAATAAGATACGACTACAGAAATGATTGTTAAATACAAGAATATACATATCAATTCAGCGAAGCCTTCCAGTGACTTATTTCACATTTTTCACATAGATATATAATTACATTAATAAATGTAACTATCATCCTCGGCTAGTGCTTCTCAGGGTAGACAGCATCATTAGTTCATAAGTTTATTAATGAAAACTCACAAATGGCTATTTTACCTCAAACATTAGTAATTTTCAAGTAAGAGCCACATGAATGCGTACTATAGAATAGCAACATTTCACGAATTATAGTTTAAACTCTATGATGTAAAACTAGACTTTGGTGTATTCATATTATTTTTGCACTCAGTTTTAGTAACTATATCATCATCATCATGAGGTCATCAGTACTAAGACTGGTTGGACGCTAACCTCCAGCTTCTCCTATCTTGTGCTAGTAACTATATAAGTTAATTTAATTTTCATATTAGCAAATACAAACAAATACACAAATTTAATACAAACAAATCAACCAAGTGAAATTTTACATCATTTAAACACTATTAAAAGTGGTAGCGTTTTTCTTCGACAAATATTCAATAATATATTTTTCCCTATCAAATTGCTTATAGCTATAGTTAATATTTTATAGCTAATTACAAATAATTAATTTGTTTTTTGGAAATTACAAAAAATACAATAACTTCAAAAATAGCTAAATTAAGAGGGATTTATCGAGCAAAGTTAAAGGTATTAATAGTAAATTAAACTGAAAATGGAAGACTCTTACAACAGAAATGTATCGACTAAATCATTTCATGAATAATCAAGAGCAGTTTTTGGTATAATATTTTTTTGAATGTTTATCAAAATTTCACGCTATATAATATATCTAGGTATATCAATCTTTGGCTTTATCACCACTAAAATACTTAACTAGCGCTTATTCTATTTTTAATCAAGCAAAATAAGATACAACATAGTATATTCTATTTTGCCTTCTTTCAATTCAGAATATAATCCCTAGAGATGTTTTGAAAATAAAAATTGAATTGTCCAAGCATGTTCTCTAAAAGATCGTTAATTTTATTTTGATCAACTTTAAGACATCAAAATTTAGGACATACTGTATACCTTATACTACTACCAATGTGGCACGAAAATATATATGGCATAGTACTAATTCCTTTGTAATTTACTATAAATTCAGTAGCCAAATAGTTTGAAATTGATTCTTATATACACTTTAAATTAAAATCCTTAAGGATGTATCTAGTTGTATGGAAATATAGTTACCTAAATCACTAAGTTAGGAATAAATGTTATTGTGTCATGCAAAACAAAAATTGTGTATGTTATTGTGCTACACAAGACAACCCATTTATTGTGTTACACAAAATAAATATACTATGATTGTTATATTTGATATTTTACAATTATAATGTTAACATAGAATATATATATTATTTACTGAGTATTAGCCCTTTTAGATTGTTAATTTTTAGGCTTAAATTTAAAACTAAACATTAAACTAATGGTAGGGCTAAACATTTTAAAAGTTAGATACCCCTATCTCCGGGAAACAACAATTTGCGAATATCTTCATATACATTTATTTAGGTCAATCTTTAGGGCAATCTCGTATATGGATTAAGCCATGACAGCGTTGTCGAACCCAACCGTACAGTGTATATCTTAAAGCATTACAAATTCGCTTTACCACAATGTTCCATAAAGAAATTTATGCATCAATTACCTAAAAAACTATAAGCGTCTAGACTTTGGTTTAAAGTTTTATGCTAAGATGCAAACCGCGACGTTAACGGCTGCTTACTTTCTTAAAATGATTTACTAAAGATTACAAATATGGCCTTTACTTCGGTGAAGTATTAAATTAGTGTTTACAATTAGTCTTTAAATTGTCGGAAGTTTAGGATAGTTAAAGTTGTACATAATTACCAGTGTACTCATTATGACACGTAGAGGCAGATCCCGTATAATATTTAATTTAAAGTACAGATTGCTGAATTTGATTTCGGGCTCTGCATCTAATCTGTTGTACTGAGTACGTGTAAATATGCAATTTACACGTACAAACACATAAATACATATATGATGTAACATACATATATAATGTACACCAACTTCTTACGTTTCTATTATTTTCTTCTATATAAAGTTGCTTAATTGAATTCAATCACTAAACAAATAAAACATAATAATTGAATATTTTATTGATTTTTTCCATTATTGCATTACCTTTGGATTTTAGCCTTATTTGAAAATTATTGGAATTAAATCATAATTAAAAAAAATGTTTAGTTGGGCAGAAATCGGTTCTCCTCCTTAAAGCCTCAAGTTGTGGAAGATAAGATTCAGTTGAGGAGATCAATACTAATAATAATAATAATTCTTTTATGACCCAACAAATAAATCCATTTATAGAACAAAAAATACAAATAAATACATATATATGTGTACAGTAGATGACTAAAAAAAATAAATAACAAAGGGTTAACCTCTAAATAACTGATGCAAATAAGCAATGGAATACTTCAGTATCATATAATTTACAGGACAGTAAAAAGTTGCTTTCCTACACATAGTATTCCAAAGAATTTAGATTAAATTATAACAATTATAACAATTGATTCGAAAACCTTCTTCTTGGATAATACCGATCCTCTGAAAATAGGTATTTCATAGATTTTCATAAATATGGAATCAAATAATTGCCCGTGTATATTATAAACGGAATTTCATATGATAGAAAAATATTCAAATTTTGCTCTAACAAAGGCAAGGTACAAAGTCTTGATATCCTTTGAGTTTGTTGTTATAACATCTGTAATTATTAATTAAGATTAGAAACATTAATTGACCCAGATTAGATCCTTGTGATACTTCAGAAATAGAAACATACATATTAGGTTTGAAGCCACTATACACACAATCCTATATACGTATAATTTAATCCGTTATCTAAATACAATGTGGAAGAAAATTAATACACATTAAACCCATAGATACTTAATTTGATAAATAATATTTGATGATATATGTATACATTGTATGTATACGACTGAAGGATATTGAAATGTTAGTGTATTACTACCTATTGTATCCACCATATTTGGAGGATAAAAAATATTCGTGTTTTTGAGTTGATAAAATATTATAAACTTGAATTCTGTTTTTATATCAAATAAACATAATTCATGTATTTAAAAAAGCGATCAATAAATCAATTTTTATTCGAATAAACTTTTAGTTAATCGCATGAAATAAAATTTTTAGAAATTGAAATTACAGAATCAAACAACCCTTTTTCCCTGTATTTAAGGCTTTCTTATAGAATACATTAGTTGCATACATTTCCATAACATAATCAAGGAATTACCATTTGGAAGCCACACTGATATTAACGTTGGCAACCGTTTATTTTTGATCATTCAACGAAATCGTTTATTTATATTGTTTTAAATTGAAATAGGTCTATCCACCTATCCAGTTATAGAACTAGTTAAAAGACTGAATAATTGTCATGAAATATATTACTTGTAAAAAATCCACAAAAACTTCACGGCACATCGAAATTTCACGAATATGAAGTCATCTATTGTTGTGGTTGTCCGGTCCATTAAGAATCAATTCAGCACATATAATTTCAATAATATCAAGAATAATATAGTTTCACTGATGTATTTCTGCAACAGTTGAACGTTCGCCGCCAGAATTCGAATGTAATGCGTTATCCGTGACCAGACTAAACCGTGGATCCTATCAGAATTCTCAGCGAGGGGTACTCAGAATCGCGCCCAGCTACTCGGACAAATAAAACACTGATAGGTCCAAGTACACTAGTGACCCTCTGTTATCTATCCTTTTAAATGAGAAAATGTACTTTATTATCATCTACGTAGGGTGGGAGCGGGAAGAAAAGAACGAAAAAGATGAGGCGTTAATGAACTTCTTATACATTCATTAGTGTTAAGAATAAAATTAAGAAAATCTAAGGAGAATATCTAAGGTCCGTTACAATTATTTCACCGAATGAAAAAAATGTAACTATACAAGTTTTTTTCCGCACAAAAGAAGTATTTCAAAGACACTGCCCTTTGAGGTGAGTGGAATTTTTCACCAGCTAACCTCTGCCTCTACGCATGTCATTTGAAACGGCTCCGGAGAATATAATATCAAGAAATATCGCGTCTAATTATTTATCCTTCCTTCTATCTCTCCGCTGTTTTTTCGTCGTGATCGCGATCATTAGTCTCTTTACCTCATGTGAGAATACGATGGTTACTCCGTCAGTTACCCGGCGTGGAGCTATAAATATACAGCATGCTACTCCACGGTCACTACGTGGATGGGCGACCTACCGTATTCTCCTGTAGAGGTTTCTGCGACAAAATATTCGTACTGTGGTCCGGGGAGCGGACTTGACCCGGTATTTTGGTATTATTTTATGCTTGTATTCGAGTCCCAACGGGGTGAGCCTGGCACCTCTCCTTGAGCATGGG
This sequence comes from Rosalia funebris, assembly GCA_037954035.1. Classification (NCBI taxonomy): domain Eukaryota; kingdom Metazoa; phylum Arthropoda; class Insecta; order Coleoptera; family Cerambycidae; genus Rosalia; species Rosalia funebris. The sequence goes on from JAZFAV010000032.1 coordinate 7,193,929, forward strand.
TGTGTTTATCCTTCTCTTTACGTGTAACTTTTCCCTGCACAGCCCCATATTTTAAGTGGATTAAGTCGATTTCTGTGTGACAAAACTTTAAACTGCATCCTAGACTTTTTTCTGATAATCAGCAATTAAAATCAGCACCAGATCATTCAACTACCTTCCCTCTTATTGTTAGTACCCCGTCATGGACAACGTTAGATACTATTGAACTTAAAACTAAGCATTGCAGTACTTCTGTCGTGACTTCCACTTACTTTCCCAGTTAGTTTGGATTTTCCCGTTCTTGAAGTATAATTAGATAGAATTCATTAACTAGTAAAAGATATATAAGTATCCGTAGTAACTCTTCCATTATAACCTTTCATGATGCTGAACTTTAGAAAGTTATATATAGTTACATACTTTTATAATTTATGAACACTTCTGGTGGATATATAAGCATTATTTGTAATAAATAACTACATATGTGGAATCCATATGTAACTGTCATATGTGATGGTTGGGGATTAAAGTAAACTGTCTTCAAAACAAATATTTATTAAAAAAATCTCAAGTAATCATGTATTAAACTGACAGCAACATCTCGGCCATTTTTCAATTGTTTGTTGTAAATTTGGTGTAAATTTATTATGATACACCTACGTACTTTGAAATTACATTAGCGCCTTCGCCATTTATTTAAAACTGACAAGACCAACTTATTTCCACAATTTAGTTCGATTACTTAGTATTGGCAGTATTTAACTGGTCTATCGAAGTTATTGCCATTGTGGCCTAAAGAAACTTAACTTATGTATGGTCATTAGGATCTTCTATTCGATTAAAAGATACCACATGGGTGACATTTCCAATTTCACTGGAAATTGGCGTCAACATATGCTTTAAATTTTTTTAAGTATTTTTTTTTAATTAGTGTAAATGAACAAAAAAACTATTCCACATTCACATTAAAACAAAATATCAATTCGACCGGTTATTCTATACAATGACAAAGTTTGTTTGAACTGACAAGAATTCTTATCAATGTTCGTATCCATTTCTTTTTCAGACTCGAAAGATTATTCGAAATTAAATCCATTGTTAGTCATTGCTTAACCACAATCTGGAAATTTGGCAACAGTGACGCTATAGGCTCATTGTTTCTCCAATATGCTTATATTATTTACATATTCAATCGAGTATCGGCTGTTTTTTAAATTCAGGACAAAATGACACCGTTAATTATAACGACATTAAAAAAGAGTTCCCCTTAATATCATTTATTAGGTATTATAATCAAGATACCTATATGTATACTCGAAGACGCCTTCTACAGTTCCATTTGCTATGAAAAACGTAACTATTACATATACATATATCTTGTAAACCAAATGATATCCATGTACCTGCAACGCCTGTTACATGGCACAAAGTTGACTTTAACTCATTTTAAACTAGAAAGATTTCGTGCAGAATTAGAAAATTACAAGGTGGTTACCACTGATTTAATGTCATGCAAAATAAATGTTTTCAATTCCCAAAAAGTGTAGCCGGTCGGCGTACACACCATATGCATGCCATTTAAGAGAAATTAAAACATTAAAACATACGCACCATCTTATAGGACACCAGCAACTGACCTCGTAATATGGAAGATAACTATTAAGAAGATGCAAGGATTAGTTCCGTCTACAAAATATCCCATAACGTACGATTTTTAGTATTTACTCATACTACAAAATGCTGTATGCAAATTTACAGGCTTTTGAAAAATATAAGTGGGGAAAAAGGTTTTCTATAGTTATAAAATAGAATTATTAATATATTATTATTATGTTTCATGTAAGAGTGATAAATCATGCACCCTGCAATATATGCTGCACATCATAGATGTTTTGAAAATACTGCACTGAAAGAAACTAAATGCAAGTAGGCTCAAATAGGTTATAGTATTCTTGTATTTAGTTATGCAGTCAAGAACATTATCACATCATTTACTTGCAGATGGCATTAGTGTTCACAAATTAATGTCAAATATACCTAATGAACTGATATTTAATAATCAAGGGTATATTGTTCAATATAATAAACATATTAGAACTGTTTATTTTAAGTGAAAAATAGAAATTTACATCAACGATCAATAAGAACCTCATACATCATAAATATACATTTTAGTGTGCTGAGCAAAGATTGTTAAGTTTGTTAAAGATTAAAATTCCAATTTTATTTCCTTATAAAAATTTTAATTTAATTTCGGAGCTCCTTGAAGAATATTGAAATCTTCCGCATAACAACATGCGATAGATAGATCAATATTCCACTCAATTAAAATTGAGTCTTTATCTACTTAGGATGTCAACTGGCTTGACTAAACGCATATCGAATGATGTTATATATCTCGATGGAAAACTATCTTTTGTTTTTTTTTCCTTCTCAAAGGAGAAACATAATCAGCAATACATATATCTCGCCTAATTATACGAGTAGTAGCAACTGAATATTGGCTAAGTCATAAGTTATAAATTTTATTAAATAATATATGCACATAGAGATTGTTCTTTAGATCTCAAAACTCCAAACATATTCGGATAGTGGATAAGTAAGTGGAAAAATAACTTTTTCGGATACTTAAGAAATAACACCATATATGATATGTAGGATATGAATCAATTTAATAAATAACACCATCATAATTTTGATACATTATAACTAATCATAAATAATATAGCAGAACGTCGATAAGATAAAGACCAAGGGAAACGGTAAATAGTTTGGGTTATCGAGTTTTCAACTTAGTAAGAGTTTAAGTTAAAAAAGAGGTTTTCATGGTTCATATTTTTACTTAGTGTTTCGTTTTTTATTTAAAGTTCGTTTATGTGCTTTGTTTATTTACTGTTTAAACCATGTTCTAAGTAAGGGAATTCAGCAATTCTTCGTCTTTTACATAGAAGACTTTGACCCGATTCTTGTTTCTTCAACAGTTCAGCTTCTTTTTTCAATATGACAGTTGACTCTCGTGTATTCCAAACTGGGTTGCAACGTTTTTCCTTTTTAAACCACTTTTCACTGCTTCGATCGCTTTTAACTTATCAGCGTATGTTAGTGTCGTCAATTTTCGTTTTGAATTCCTTTTTCTAAGGTAATTACTATTTTGTGACGATATGCACAGCAATGCTTCTTTGGAAAAGGCTAAATGCTAATGATAAATTAATAAGTTACTGTAATTAGGCCTTAGGTAGAAGAGCTTCAAAGAATTTAAATGGACACAGTAAGTGTACAGCTCAAACTAATAGCCATTTGGTAAATACGTGTAAGCAATAACAACAAATTACTAGACTTATAGAAGGAACCTTTCGTTTACACATTCATTTAAAATGAGTCACTGATAGATGCTTTAAGTTATTGAGGTCGCCAAAATATTATTAAGATGAGTTACTGAGGTACAATGGCCAAATTATTCGTTTAAGTATTAAGTATAGAGGGTTATTATTTTAAGTAAAATAGGTTTTAGACTCTGAGGGGAAGGGAACACATAACTTTATTAAGTTACAGAGGTTTTTACTTTATCGAGGTTTAAGTTATCGACGTTCTACTGTATATACATCGGTTCAAATGTCAGTAATAAAAATAAGAAATAAAATAATAAATGTAAACTGATAAATACTTAAGCGTAATTATTGACAGTTCCAGACGTAATATTTAATAAAAATAATGAAGTAATAATTATAAATGTCAATTTACAGTATTGAAATAAAAAATGTTAAAGACATTGAGCACGTTTCAGTGGGATTTATTTAATTTAACAGTTATTACGTGGTTCCATGATAGAAATATAAAAATATCTTGTAGAGTCCACATTGTACATGCAGTTATAGCCATCCAGCAGCTACATTCCTTTAGCCGAATCCCACATGTCCACTTCCTAAATGTGTTTCAATCCAGGAAATGATATCTAAACACACGAACAATTCCGATGTTTTCTTGTGTCTTTAGATACTCGGCCACCATCTGTAAAGCGGCGAAGTTTTATATACGTACAAAGAGTTTAAAAGCTGGCTGTTTACTTTCAATTTGGTAGAATGTAGCTTTCCACTGGAAATATTTTACAAATTTCATAATTGAATTGTTTCTCACGGATTCTAATTTGCAGAAGCACACTAAAAGAATAAATTCAATAGTGACTAGCATGCCAGTCTAATATCAATTATATATTAGGTTTAGCAAAATTTATTAAAATAATATTAAAACTAAATAATACAAATTAGAATAAATTATTACACGTTATGGTGTACAAACGAGTCATAAATTTAGGTTAATACCCCAGGTGTAGCTCAGTTTAACATTAAGTAAATAAAGTAATGTTTCAAGAAATTAACCGAGGAAGCCGTTACTCTCCGGTAGTTCATAATTCACAACGGAAATGAGTAAAACAACTACTATGTTTTTATATCACTATATTTTCACAGAAACGTGACTGCAGTTTCGACAATTATATCAACTGCAGTTTCGACAATTGTGTCATTTTTAAACGATGATTCAACTAAGAATAAAATACAAACATTCTGTTCCTCTAATATATGCTATCTAAGTACAGAGACTATTAGTCTCTGACTGTCTCTTATACAGAGACACTTAGTCTCTGTATTTGGATAGTATACTCGTATATTATAGGAACAGAATGTTTGTATTTTATTCTTAGTTGAATCATCGTTCGAAGATGACATAATTGTCGAAACTGCAGTCACGTTTCTATGAAAATATAGTGGTAAAAAAACTCACTAGTTGTTTTACTCATTTCCGTCGTGAACGTAACGTTTATTTACTAAAGTACTGACTGCTAAGGGGAGACAAGGATTAATTCGTTTCATAAAACGCACATGAGGTACGGTGTTTGGTATTTATTGATACCACAAATAATGTTTATTATTATAATAAGTATGTTGTTGCTAATGAGATACGCTGATTCTGCAAGTTTCAGGCCTCTATCTATTTTGGTTTTTGAATAAATCGAAGAAAGCGAGAAATCAGAAAATATTCTTTATCTCAAAAATGGCGTAACTGATTTAAATGAAATTTATACACATTATAGCGGTATATAAAGGCCATACTCAACAAAATAATGGCTCATAGTATTCATAATAATCATTAGAATCCCCATGTATTTGTTGAATACACCATCATTACTTAAATTCTCAATACATTTTCTATAATTTGTATACTTAAGACCATAAATACAACCAACATAGGATACACATACATAAAAAATAATATCAAAGGGTTCACGTTATGATATAGCCGTATTAGAGATATCCTTATATAGTTTCCAGCCAAATAAATTACGGCCTAAAATATGTTCATATGAATCATACTTTTTATTTCAAAACCTTTTCTATTTCTTTTTCGTTTTATGTTACACATGGTTTCGGAATTTTATTTAGTACAGAAAAGGTACGGTCATAGAATTTATGTGCGAATAACTCTTTTCTCTATATGGCAATACTGGCCCGCTTCGTGCCCAAAACATTTCACACTCCGGATACGAAACAATTCATAAATGGGTGGAAATCATTGAACAAAGCCGTTTTTGTTGAATTTATTTTTCCTCGTACAGGGAATACGAATTGTTAATAATCTGTACACTTATCCTAAAAGTGGCTTTGAAATTTTATGAAGTACTATAAGTGTGTGTAACATTGAATTAATTGAATTATATTTTAAGAAGCTGAGCTAACAGATTCCAACTGTTTGAATAATAGATTACCAATAATAAACAAATATTTGAAAGTACTTTCTTTATCCTATACGTGGAATTATAGGTAACTTATTATTGCTGTAACGTATGTAACTTATTTAAGAATAGATGATACAGTTTGCGCTTTCTATGTAGCAAATAATAACACCATAAGCCTTTTAAAACTACTTTATGCTATATTTACAGTATAGAAGAGTATGCTATCTATTAAGCGATAACTTAGGTTGTAGAGATATACACTGACAAACAAAAATATTGCATATTTTATTTTAACTCATTTCTTTTATTTAATTTTTTTCCTTTAAAATTGTTTGTGTATTTTATTGCTAGATACCCTGCACTGGAGTGTTTTACGTATATTATAGTAAAATAAATTACATTTTGAAGCTTTACAACAGATTTGTAGAGAATCTAATAAAATAGCCTGAATTTGGTTATCATTTAATCAGAAATCATTTAATTATAAAGAGTAAACAATAACGACAATATAATACTTTAATACAACATAATAAAAATTTAGTACATATTTCTTCCTCTAGCTCTAGCGATATCCTGCATCCTTCTAGGCATGCTCTGCAGAAGGTCCTTGATGGTTTATTGTGGAATTTCATTCCATTCTTCCTGTTCAGCAATTATTAATTCTGCAATTGAGTTAGGAGATTGATTTCGTGGTCGTATATGTCGCTTCAGAAAGTCTTGATGCTAATTCTATGGAATTAGCATCAGGACTCATTGGTGGTCACTCTAGTGCCCCAATCCCGACATCCTCAAGGTACTGGATCAATGTTATAAGCGGCATGAGCCTTGGCATTATCATGCTTTATCAAACATAAAGTTATCGTACCTAATGGAGTCAGAATAAGGCAAAACATGATCGTCAAGTATGTTGCATATGCACCAGTCAACATTCATTCCTAAATTTACCCCAAAAACTCCGTTCGACTCTCCCAACTCCCGCCACCAAGGCTAAAGTTTTGTGCAAGATTATATCCTGCAAAACATTCCCCACACCTCGTTCCCCAAACATTATTATTAAGGCGAAATAATATTTGAAATAAAGCAAATACCACTTTTAACTCGTTAAGGGGAGCTTAATGTCATATGCACGAGTGAAAGGACACAGTAACATAATTGACAATTGTATTGTGGACTCTTGCAAATACGCAGCATTTAGTGTTAGAATAACTCAAGCATTATTTTCTACACTTTATTTTAATCACATTTTAAGCAACGGCTATCTAACAAACGGCATAAAAGTTGAAAAGAGATGTATTAAACTCAAATCCGTATACAGAACTTCTGCCTCCTTTGCCATCAAGTCTTCCCTATCTAAGCTGTAAAGAGGTAACAAAGTTTTTATAAATAAATACTACTAGAGTGAGGTTAAGTCATGGTCGATTTTGAGAGCAATTAAATAAAATATGGACCTTGAAAATTTCCAATTGTATCTGTGGTAATGGATAAATTGTGGACATAATCTTTGGGCGAGCAGAGACTTTATAAAAGAAATACTCGCTTTAAATATCCAATTCTAAATTTATATCCAGATATTGAACTTTGGTTACGTTTTTAGGGAATATAAACTTAGAAATATAATAGTATACTCATATTAGAATTCGTATTCTCATGTGACTGACCTATTTGAATACCCATTCCCGTGATAGCTATCTGTGTTTAATGTCCTAATTGACCCCTGGGCAAGAAAAGTGTTATGAGTGTTATACGCATAACACATTAGCTCCCTCGATAATTGTAGTAAATATTTTATGCATCAAAAGCAATGGATATTGTAAATTGGCGAACGAATTTAAAACAAAGACATTGTCTATTATTTAATATAGATTACCTCTTGTTTAGTTCCGTACTAAGGTATTGATATTTATTTAATTTATTTTGCCTTATTTAATAGATATGCATGAAATGAATACATCTAATGGAATACACCAAATATAAGAAAATAATTACTGACTAGATAGAAATTATCGTGTTTCAGTAATGTTTGTTAGATTATCCATTAATTTGATGCATATAGAAAAATATATTTTAATGTGGATGTTCTAAATTTTCCAGTCGATTTTCATAAATTATTACAGATAAAGACATGGAAGTTTACATATTTGAATTTGTCATAAAAATTTCCCAATAATTACCTTACCTCTAGTTGCATATAATTTATTGATTTACTTTTTTATAAGTTAATCGTTCCTGAGAAAAGGCTGAAATCTTCTATGCAGCAACAACAATACGAGACGAGTTTTTCATACATACCAAGAAATTATAGTGAACAATTGTAACCGTTTTCTGGTGATGGCAACTTTCCTTGCGAAACATGTGTCTAGGAATGTAATCCCTCAGTCATGGAAAGCTAGTCTCCTGTTTTTAAGTTAATTGTTATTCACTAATGTAATGTGTACGTATTAAAGTAATATTTACATTATTGTAATTCAACTAATTCCTTATGTTATTTGTTAAGTGTTTAGACGTTATATTAAAATAACATCTAAAACTTGTTTTCAACATTCATCAAAAACCTTGTTAAAATTTAGCGAAAATATACAGACATAGTTTTAACTCCGATATGATTTACTCTATTAAGCGCTTGTTATTTAACTACTTTTCAGTCCGCGCCGTTACTATTTTAATAACAATCCGAGTTCTGACATTTCAGTTTGCACCTTTGTTTGACATTAGTTTCATGAAGCGAAAAGCTAATTAAAATAATTTCGAAGTAGAAACTTTCAGCAACAGAGAACTGCCTCTATTTGCCCCTGCGCCTTTTCGACACCGTGTTCTCCATAACATAAAATTATACCTATTTATATATCCGTATTATTTTTACTTCAAATATAGATTATAGATAGATCCATTTTTCTTAGTATTTACAATAAAATTAGATCTGATCAATCGTGCAAGAAATATGACTGACATTTTGATCATAGTCAGACCTTTTTAGCTCGAAATAACTGAATGATTGTTCTTATATGGCCATTGTAAGGATATGATAAACTCGACTGCTCATCAGGTGGTAAATAAGCAAGGAGTGGATGAATATCCAGTTATATACTGGCATAAAATCGATCCAGAGAGGGTTAATCTCAGTGGAATAGTAGAGGAACAAAACTGAAATCCGTTAAGCTACTAGTATAAAAATGGACTCTGTCCTGTAAAATATCCAGATGGGATGATTAACTTCTATTAATACTGTTAAGAATAAGACATACAAGACTCATTTCACTTTAACATCTGAGGATAGGTTTCAAAAAATAAAACCCGCCACAGGTAGGATTCGACATCTGTCCCGGACTGGAACCGAACGACATACAGCTATTTCGAACTTATTAGTTCTCATCAGTGCCGTACACGGTACGCGGATCCAGGACAAAACCTTGCCTAATAACTGAGGATAAACCTAGATGCACCATATATCTTAACCCAGAATTAACAGCCAGACATATGCCCTTGGAAATACACACCAAAATAGAACAGTGCTACGAATACCTAACACGTTAAAATCATTCCTACCAAATGACAAAGAGAAAATAGGGAAAATGTTTTAAAAGAGAAATGTTTTAAGAGACTGCATATTGTAGATGATACCATGGGCGCTAATAAAAATTTAGAATTGTATAAGTGACTAGTTGAAAAGAATATACAGCTAATAATATTAGTTATCGATGCAGAGAAAAAGAATACGATGGACTGATAAGATTGGTTACTTGTAATTTCCATAAATAGCAACAATTTATCTTACATATCATAAAAATAGTATAAAACCTTATAACAATTAAGTAATGTTAATTGATAATACACTTGGTCAAAATTATAAATACGTTGGCTTAAAGAAAATATTTATATATGTACCTTGCTATTGTATTATGTCAACTGATATTGCCCAAATTTATAAATAGTTTAATTATAAAATAAAAATGCACAATCCGACGTTTCTATATATCACTCAAATAAGAGGCATCACTGTAATACGATATGTAATATACCTGTAAATGTCATTTTCATTCCGATTTTGAAAGAAACCAATAAATTGAACTATTATCCAGTCTATTTGGCGGGAATGAAAAATTAATATTAAATAAGTAACTAACATTTTCTTATTGATAACGGTACTAGATAATAGATGCTTAGTAAATACATGACAGCACATAAGTCAATGAAATACGTTCTTATTTCTATTGCAAAATATGATGTGGTGCCATCCTGCATATACCAAATATTTCTTCTTTTATCAATTACTATCATAGGAAAAAAATATTCTTAAATCTAATACCACGAAATTATGCAAGAAAGCCCATTAGACTGAATTCATAAATTAATTTTTAAAAGTTTCAAATGTTTGATAATTTTAAATTAAATTCTTAACGAAATATTACTAGAAATTTAATAGATATATTTTTAGTAAACAGGCAAAATACATCTGATTATATGCAAATACATTTTACAACGGCCAAACTTTTTTTTTTAATAATGTCGTGTTTCTGAATAAAATATTATTCCTTTAAGAAAAGCCTTAAATACGCTTTCCATTGACATATTACACATACCATTTAAAAAATTGAAATCAATAGGTATGTATACATTTCTGCTGGAATATGATGTCATTATAGAATTTAATATTAACGTTTTTTTACAATAAAAATTGTAAATTATTTACTTAGGAAATAAACTTATTGGTTACTTATTGAGCACAATATATATATATATATATATATATATATATATATATATATATATATATATATATATATATATATATATATATATATAGATATATCTATGGTGTGTTAGCCTGTGATAATAAACTGTATATGTGTATGAATAGTATTCCTTCAAGTTATTCATTCTTATATAGTTTTAAATATCTGTGAGAATTTTAATAATTCAGTTTATTTTATTTTCCTTTTCTGTTTTTTTTTTTATTTTCACACCAAATGTTTCAACATAAAAACCAATCATTCTTTAACATTATTATCATAGGTATTATTGATCATCGGCAACATAACCCTAAAAAAATAACTATAACATGCTATATGCATTATTTCACAGAATGAAATTAATTACTCATTAAATACTGAAATATCAACCGTTTTAAATTATAGTTTCCATTTTCCACAGGCAATAAGACATGTTGATTTCAGGTTTCGATAATTTTATTTGCAGTAAAACTAAGGATGTGTATTAAAAATAAAAACGGAACACTTCGCATCCTACCTTCATATATATGCAGACAAATTCTGTTCAATGGAAACCGGATATTACTTTCAGAAACCGGTTGTAATTCAATTGAGCGCTTCAGTTTCCTTTACATGAATTTATTGATTCAGCTTAAATTTCATCGAGCACAGAACGCCGGGAAGGGTGAGATTTTTTACCGAATTTTTACGAAAACGAGAATTTTATGAAAGGGCTATGATATATTTGAATAATAAGCTACATAGTTTATTGTTTTGTACTAGCGATAATTGTGTGTGTTTTGAGGTTTATTATACGTCGATTATAAATGATATAAATTTATAAATTAACGACATATTAGTTAAAATCAAACAGAAGTCAGCCTTCCAGGAACATCAAAATATTGTACATTGCTCGACTCGGATTTCGCCAACCAAACTGGCATCATCAGGAGTTGGTTGAAACTACTTATATCTAGGTATATAATCTTTCGACGTTTGTGGAAAGATAGTTTTCTATTTATTGATGTTGTATCGAAGGTCACTCTCCAATGATGAAAATCCACTCGACATCCATTGTCAAGTATATAATTAATTAATATATTATTTTCAAAATTAGAATTATATGAATTCAATAGTAATCTTCCTTACTTAGTAAAATCATATTTATCCTGAAGTACATTATTTGCTTCACATAATGATTTTAAATCCAAGACCATAGCATCCTCTGAAGTACCTCAGGGCTCAAATTTAGTATCATTATCCTTTATTTTATTTATTAACAATTTGTCTCTAATGTTTATGCCACACCATCTTCTTTTTGTCAATGACTTAAAATTACTTCTAAATATAACCCACCTAGTTGTAAAATCAATTGAGATTACAAAAATGCATCGACATTGTTGTGTCATGGTTTTCAGAGAATAAACTATCAATAAACATAGATAAAATTAAATTTGTTCCTATACCTTAAAGAAGCAACTACTAATATTTCAATATTCTCTTGATCGTATAGTTTTAATACGTTATGAAAATATTAAGGATACTTAAATATTAACGAATTTGAAAATATTCAACAGCGTTTCTTAAAGTATCTGTCATTTCGCATAGATAATTATTATGTAGTAAAAGATTATGAGTTATGATCACATTCCATTTTTGTACGTATCCTAACACTTTTTGTTGTCATATATGTTAGTAATCGATTTATTCCTTAACGGTTCAAGCCTCTTAACTCACCTGCTTTTAGCTAATTTGATCAGCAGAATTGGAACGCGCACATACCAAGGCCAACAAGATCCGGCGGAGACTGCACAGAGGACAGAACGTGCAGTTATTGATCAATATATTTTATTGACACAGATATTTTCTGTTTATAACATAATCCTCTTGGTATTATGTGTGTTACAACATACTCACACTTCAGTTGGAGTGAAATTGAATTGAATTGAAATTCTACAATTTTTTAAATATTTGTTCTTACTTTCGACGAAACTTGAACGTCCGGTATCTTTAACAATATTCATATAAGTTAATATAAGATATTATCTACTTATTATGAATTGTTATAGAATATTATTATTAAAAATTTATAGAATTATAGAAGTTTAAAATTATCGTTACTATACCGAAAAAGAGAGGAGCCGACAAATGCGAGAACTTTAGAACGATTAGCCTAACTTCCCATGCGTCAAAAATCTTAACTAGAATAGTGCAGAAGAGGATGGAAAATAGAGCGGAGGAAATACTAGGAGAAGACCAGTTCGGGTTTAGGCGAAATAGGGAACTCGCGAAGCTATTCTGGCGCTAAGAGTAATGTTAGAGAAAACAATAGAAAAAGGAAAGAACGCTTATATAGGATTTGTAGATTTAGAAAAAGCTTTTAATAACGTAAGATGGGAAAAAATGTTCGAGATACTAAAGAGCGCGGGAATGAAGTATAGAGATAGGAGAGTAGTACACAATATATACAAAGAGCAAACTGCTGTTATAGAAGTAGAAGGGGAAAAAAGAAAAGTAGGTATTAGGAAAGGAGTAAGACAAGGATGTACGCTATCACCACTAATCTTTAATCTGTACATCGAAGAGGCAATTAATGTGGTAAAAGATAGAGTGGATTTCGGGATTAAAGTACAGGGACAGAAACTAAAAATGCTGAGATTCGCGGATGATATAGCAGTATTAGCATCTAGTAAGGAGGAATTAAAATCAGCATTGAACGAAATGGAGGCAGTGTTGACAGAGGAATATGGAGTGAGGGTGAATAAAAACAAAACTAAAGTGTTAGTGTGCAGAGGGCGCGAGAGCAGAGCAAAAACGAAAGTACAAATTAATAATGAAAGATTGGAGGAAGTTCAAGACTTCACTTATTTAGGAAGTAAAATAAATTGGGATGGAAGAAGCGATAAAGACATAAAACAAAGAATAGCGCAGGGTCGAGTAGCTTTTAACAAAAAGAAAGCACTTTTATGCTCGTGGGTAATAAACTTAGAAACAAGGAAGAGATTTTTGAAAACATGTGTATGGAGCACGGCACTATACGGCTGCGAAACCTGGACGGTAGGGGAAGCAAGTAGGAAGAAATTAGAAGCTTTTGAGATGTGGTGTTACCGAAGAATGATGAAAATACCATGGACTGATAGGGTTAGAAACGAAGAAGTATTGGAGAAAGTCGGTGAGAAAAGAAGTATGTGGAAAAACTTAAAGAGGAGAAGAGATGGAATGGTAGGCCACTTGCTGAGACATGGGGGAGTAGTCCCCCATGGTAGGCGATATTTTGGAAGCAGAAATAAGAGTGAATAAAGGCAGAGGTAGGCCTAGATTAGACTACTGCTCGCAAATAGTAAGGGATGTGGGTTGTAGCACAACTAGCGAAATGCGTAGGTTGGCACAAGATAGGAGAAGCTGGAGGTTAGCGTCCAACCAATCTTAGGACTGATGACCTAATGATGATGATGAGAAGTTGAAAGTATCGTAAATTTTGTTGAATAACTGACACAGACAAGTTAGCAAATATTGAGTGAAATTGCAAATCGACCTAAAATGTAGCTTATGCCGCTAATTAAAAATTAATTATATATTTTATAATTGTACATGGATTTGTGCAATATCTATTCCTCACTGTCTCTGAGATGTTTGAATACATTCATCCAAATAGAGATATACTTCATTTACTACAAAAAGTCGTTTGTTATACGCCACCTTTCAGACGACCAAGATTAAAGTGTCTGTCGTTTCTGCGCCCGACATTTTGCAGCTTTAAAAGTTTGGATAAAATATTGTGACGATTTGGAACGCAATGAATTTCATCTCACCTCATCTATCTTTAAATCAGAAAAGTCCCAATTTCATGTTTTCTAGATTGTACTTATTATTATAAGTTCCTTGATAACCTGTAATGGCATAGGTATATCCCAGTCAAGTCTGGTTTCATAATCTAATGTGGCTTCTCACATGAAGGAAGCGCGTTAATTGTATTTATAATGCTTTTTACGGGAATTTTTACTTCAAGTTCATTATAAGAAGACTTTTTCTGTAAAACAAATCATTACATGAATAAAGAACTTCACTACTACTGCCATATGTACTTGACCTCGATAAAAAAGCAAACTATTAATAAAGTTTTATCTCACGGTCGTGGAGAATTAGTTATAACTTTGATGATTATTTATCTCCTATCTAACCCTATTTAAGAGAATTGTTCAGATAGGAACTTCTAATCTTTTAAAATTGAAGTTAACGGTTTTATACGAGGTTTTGGAAGCACGACTCAATGACTACTCTGAAAGACCCATTCAAGTCGTAGCAGGAATAGGACCAATACTACAGTTGCAAAAGCCTTCCGGCTCTTTTATGAGTGTACCTGTAGAGTTAGTAACAAAGTTAGACAGTCTATTAGGAATTGCAAGGAAAGATAATGAAAAGACCATATTGATAGTTCTTGTGGTAGACATTTTGTCTACGCTGTTGCTTCGATTTTATCGGTAAATGAGAATAAATAAGAGGGTATGCAAATAGAGGGTGTAATTTTAATAAGTTCGATACAACGCAGGGTTTTTGCTTATATATCCAAATATTAATTAATAAGATATAACTATATATATATATATATATATATATATATATATATATATATATATATATATATATATATATATATATACATACTGAAATTACCTTTTGCTGTATAGGTTATGTGCCATTTTGTAACGTTAAATAAATTCTCCTCGTATTCCTCTAGATCACTATAATCTATTATTGTGTACTAAAATACTCATGAGTTTTAACAAACGTTTATACAAATGATCCCATTTTATATACTAGGGATGCCTCTTAAGTTTTTACAAAAAGTTAAAAAGAATCGAGCAAGTTCGAAACAAAGTGTTTTTGCCTTTTAGATCAATACATTTTTGTATACGCTCAAACCAATTTTGAAAACATTTTCTCCACTCTGAAGTTGATATCGTAGAAACATGGTTTTGGAAATCGTCAACAGCTTCTTGAGGTGATGAAAATCTCAGTCCACGCATCTTTTATTTGACAATGGGGAACAAGTAAAAGTCATTAGGTGATAAATCGAGGAATACGGGGAATGAGACATTAATTCGATATTTTTCTCCTTCAAACATTCAGTTGCTTGACGTGCTGTATGGGAGTTGGCATAGTCGTGATGAAGAATGATGCGCCGTTTTTTTTTTGTTTTTCCATATTTCATTGAAGACTGTTGGCAAACAAATTGTTGTATGTCATTCAGCATCTTCGATCCTCTAAAGGAATGGTTGCGACGTGTCCAGTACATACGAAGAAAGAAGCGATCATTTTCTTGCAAGTGCTTCGTGAACGAACCACTTTAGTGGCATTCGATTCATCTTCAAACACCCAAACAGTAGATTATTGTTTCCCTTCCCGTTCATATGAATATATCCACGTTTCATCTCCTGTATTAATGTTGTATACACATTTTGCACGTCCTCGATCTGATTTTTTCAGCATTTCCTGACATCAATCAACACGAGTCCTTTTTGCGCTTTTAAAAAGTTGTAATTCCAGGGTGATTGTAGAAAATTATATATAGTTAACTTAATAAAATAAAATGACAAAGAAATATTCTATGCAGAAGTATTATTCAGATGTATGAAAATAGGGCAGTTGCACTATACATTAAATATCTTTAAATTCTGTTTATTATTCTAGAAATGTACAGACATTTACATAATACCACAAAAGTTCTGAAACTCCATAAGTATATTCATTGTTTTCTTTCGGAGGTAATTATAATGCGCTATTATGAGAAAAACTAATATAGTTTTGTTTTTCAGCACATTAAAGCGAGAACAGCATTATAGAAGTCTGGTGTCATTAATTTTACTTCGCAGAACAAAGCTGCTGGTTTAGATGAAAATAAATAAACTGTTACTAATGCAGGACGAAGTGTAGTCATTTCTAATATTGTCTAGGTTCCTTTGGAGTGGAAAATAATGACCTGCTATCGATTTATTGGTATAACGGTAACCTATAGGCCATATGTCATATTACAGTGAATGTTGTTAATACTAGATTTTGAACTTTCTTGTTTTATGAAAGGAATTTTATTTTCCTATAGATATCCTAAAATATCTAGGTATCGTAAAAGTTCCATTCAAAAAGTTGTGTATTACAAACATACTGATTAATAACGTAGTAATTAACTGCTTGAACTAATGAAATATATTCGTAACAGTCTATTAAAATGTCATAAATTTCAAATGAATCTATAATAATTGCTTCACATATTTTTTCATTTGTATAATGTGGATTAAATTCGTATATGTTCAGCTATTTTGGAGAGTCTGTAAGAGGTAGAGCAGAGAATATTTTTATTCCAAAAAGATACGTACTATAATCTTCTACTTCTCATTATTTTACAGCTAGATTGCGATTCTCAATTTTTTTTAATCGATATAAGCCTTACCGTTCTATTGTAATGTAGTTAGTGTGTTGTTTTCATATATCTGTAACATTTGTATGTTGGAAATCAACTATTTTTGTGTAGCTAATGAGAAGGTAGATTATTAATTTCCACTGGTTATTTAAATTATTATTATAACATCTGCGCTACGTCATCTATAACGCGATGTTAATTTTACTAAAAATTCAAATCACATGAACAGTGAGGTATAAAGAGACATGTTTTGTGCCATTTCTATTTTCTGAAAAAAGCTCTAAATCCATACGGGGTTCGGCATAAATATGAAATAATGCCTGTATTTTTAATTATTTGACATCCGCTACTATGATATTCAACAATATTTTCTTTTCCAAACGATGACCTATTAATTTTGTCTTATTATATTCTGAATATTGTTCTGTAATTACTTTGAATATTGACTAGTGAAATTCAATATACATATGCTAACACGTTGATTCTGTGTCACGCAATAAAGAACTATGTCTTGCTGCTAATCTAGGCACAATGGAAATTTATTTGAGTTAATATTTCAGGATATTTGATCTAGTTATGGAGAATCTTATATAAAAGTATAATAGTAATATTTTTCTTTGGACTTTTAAACTATTGATATTAAATGTTTCTAATAGTTCCTCGTGTTCTATGCCTCTAGGTCGAAATATTTTTGAAACTCTCTTTAGATACCCTCAATTGTATTTTTATGGTACTAATAATTTGGGTTCCATATCAAAGCACAACATTCCAACTTGGTACTGAGAATAAAGCCTACCATCCTCAGACTCTTAGTAGCCACCCTGTTAGCATTTTCGGAAACTGACTTTACATCCAAAATCTACAATTAAGTCCTACACATACGTACGCTTCATTGATCTAGTATCTTTCATTGATTTTATTAGCAAATTTTACTGAATTTTTCTTATTAGTGAAAGTGCATATTTTAAATTTATTTACTTTAACAGGTAAATTGTTGATTACCAATTGCAAAATTCATGCAGTTCTTATATTCTATTGTCTCAATAACATAACACAGTTTAAAATCATCAGCAAAACAAAGTTTATTGCATTTTAAACCATATCCAAGCTCATTCACAAATAATATAAATAATAATAGTCCCGGGTTTGATCATTGTGGCATACCTGACGTTGATGTATATAACAATACGAATTGTACCCAGTATATTATGCATACTGTTATCTATCCGTTAAATGGGAGTTTAAAACTTTCAAACTAGATTTATCAAAATCGGTTAATGTATTTAACAAAGTCGTATGGTTGATGCGGCCAACAGCTTTTGACGAATCGATGTAACTACATATATCTCTTCAGATCTATCCATGTTCTACGTAAAATATTGAATAAGTGTTGTTAAAGTTGTGAGTGTTCATCTTTCTCTAATAAAATTTTGCTGGTATTGTAACAGTTGAGCTTATAGAATTTGCGATGCTAAATGCGGCTAAATAATGTAATTAATAAAACCGTATCAAGACTTTATAATATGGATACACTTGTTATGACAATTGCATTAAATATGTAATAAAATGGCTGACTGAAAACCTTAGCGTAATCTCTTACTAAAAATGATGGTACTAAGTCAGGTCTAGATGTTATAGTTTAATCATATTTTATCGTGTAATCGTTTATTGGCATTAAGGATTTCATTCCCAGTAATTCTGTTAATGACGTAGTGTTGTTGAAATTGGTATGTAAATTATTAAAAATGCAATAGGAATTATCATATGCTGAATATCTTTCAAAAATGTTTGGTAATTTGCATCGATTTGCGATTTTATAATAGATTTTAATTTGTTCCTATTCTCGAAAGTGAGACTGAAATTTATTGTACTTTTTTTGAGTGTTATATTGTGAGGAATGGGTACCACGCGAAAATTTACATTTGAAAATTTAATATAAGAGGAATTATTAGTCAAAAATTGCATAACCTTCTTTAACAGAACTTATTTATTTTAATATAACATCTTATAATTTTGTTGCAATAATGACCAATCTATATACAATAAAGTCTCGTAATGTTCAGGAAAAAATTAACCACCTTAAAGTTGTAATTTTATTTAATTAATTCTGTTTAATACTAATGGAAAATATCTCATTATTTTTTGTTATTATTTGAGTACTTATTATTAATACAGAGTGGTATGAATCCTCTCTTATAAGGGATGGCATATCATATGCGACATTACATTACTAATGAAAATATTACAAAGTGGTTTAGAGAATGATATGCTTATTTAAAATATAATAAAAGATGTATACGTTACTATTGTAAAAAAAAATTTGAATCTCAAAGCAACAGACGTGTAACCGAAAGAAAAGTTTCAAGGTCACCATCATATGTAAAATAAATAGACAAAAGACTCGTATTTTAAACATTTTGATACACAGTTCATCAAGAATAGTAACAAGTTTCAAAACTGCGATATCGGACCGTCTACGAGATACGCAGTAAATAGCCTGATTCTTACTCAGTCGAATTTAGACCTTTGCAGAATGAATATCAATGAATATGTATTGAATGTGAATGTACACAGAGTTCGATCTGGCCGCGTGTAGAGTGCATCCTTTTCCCTCCGAATGCTCACTCACTCTTTCTTCTAAACATACCTAGAGAATGTCACACTTTTTCCTATTCTTGAGGAGTAGCACAATATATTATTAAAAAATTAATGGTAGTATACTTATACAGAACCCTATATATTATATGTGCTCTATCTTCTACAGATGAAATATTTTGAACTACACTGTAGATACGATATTCTTGTAGGAGCAACACATGGCATAAAATACTTACTATGTGATGTTATACAAATTATTACTGTTGTTAACCTCTTCAACACCAATAAATAGTTCACATTAAGGCTTAAATTTGAGAGAGACATAATGCCAAATAAAGGATATTAATTATAGTTATATTGGGGATTAATTAAATTTTGCACTAAAACAAATAGACAGTGATTATGAGCCAGAAGCGTTCTGCTATTAAATTTAATTCCGCGGCGTTCTAGCAAGTTTCTCTAAATTTCGTTAAGAGGACTGCTGTACGCCTCAGCAATAAATTTAAAGTATTAGCCGGTAAAAGATGAAACAAAGTTTGCGCAACAAGTCATTATAATTACGTTTCTAGTGGCCCACATAAATGTTACATCTTTATCAAAAAGTTCTTGTTAACCTTTCCACCTCACCTGGATACTTTTGAGTTATGGAGTTCAGGACATTAAGGTCATTTTGGTAAAAGCCCGGGAAAAACGACATGCCGCGAGATAATAGAAAAAAATGTCATGCGACAGATAGCAAATATTTACAGTAAAAAAGTGCCCAAGCACTTTTATTACGCCAGAAGCCACGTTGTATCACAAAGTTTTAGTTATTTTAACTTTATGTTGTTTATAATACAATTCAAAGCCATAAAATATTATATATGGAAAATATGATAGAAAAGGCGAAATAACTAGAAAAGAAAAAAATCACATCATTTACTTTTAGTAAAACGATTTTTAACTCAACCGAATAAACAATGGATAAGCTCATCAGTTCATGGTCGAGCCATGTAAGCACAACCTGCACAAATATCTGACTAACATAGATACGATTAGTTTACACAGAAACTCTATCAAATAAATTGAAAATTCCATTCCAGACTTTAGTATCCAAATTATATTCATGATAGCAATAAATTTCTTTTAACTTTTATTTAGGTTAGATTATTTTAGTTTCATTGAAAACTTAGTGGTGGTTTCCTTATTTCAGCCTGGATAAATGCCCACTTTAGTAAAGTAAATCAAGTGAATAGATTTCATCGATTATGCTTCTTTTTACAAATGCATTCTGTTCTTGATCTTGTTACTTGATAATTCATGCCTATTTTTTTTCTGTAATGGATTTATCGTTAAATTCAGGAAACGTTTAGTATAATCCAATGGCAAATTTACCCGTAAATCTAAGACATACTATATGTTTGGTTTTATTTTTTTGCAACAACTACTTACAATTTTCTTTGAATTATTTAGTGATTTTAATAAGCCAACTGTTTTTGTATGTTTTGTGTTTGTTAGCTTCATGTCATATGATATACGCAAGTTAATGTTAGGTAAAACGAAAAATATTATTTAAATTCACATTATTTCCCAATGTAGGTTATGAATTCGAGAGAGAAAATTATAAAACATTTCTCTATTTCCTTCGGTATGTAAGCGACAATTATAAAGTATATTTTATTATTAATATAAATCGACAAAGTTACTTCTATTTAATTCTCGTTGATTAATTGAAAAGGATTTTACAATAATTGTAAATTATGAACTTTGTATGTAGATAATAATTAGAATTTTTTTCTACAAGTTTATTGTACATTTTTAGTTTTTATAATCTTACAAATTACGTAGTATTATATAAAAAAGAGAACCAGGCAGAAATCTTCAACTGGTAATTGTCTTCCACGTAAATGGAAGTTTTCTTAGTTGTTCAATTACAATGCTGTGAGTTAGCATATCCACAAATGGTTTAGTTTTATTTTAAATTTATTTAAAGAATCTATTGTAAAATACTAAACTTTATACAGTGCGCATGCAAAGAGCCGTTCTCCCCTTTTTTTATTGTGACTAAGAGACCTAAAAGAACTATAATTTGCATTAAAGTGTAAAAATAATGTCCTGGTTAATAAAGAGTGATATAATTAATCATCAGCGATGGCGTTGCGGTACCATTTTAAAAATTGTTTTTAAATGAAAATAGTGTGCGAGTGACAACTTATTTAGAAGCTACTGGTATATCTAATCAAGCGTTGTTTTTATGTTGACATCTATCTTTTGACAAGAAAATCTGTTAAATTTAATATTGGTATGACATCAAACTTTTTAGGCAATGCATACTGTCCGATTTTTTCTGGTAGAAATCACCCAAAACATCTTTTAGACATTTCTACATATCAGAATATTATTTTACTTTGTGTTTACACTCGCAATAAATTCTATATTAGAAATTAATAGATTTCATTCACAAATAACAAAATTAATACCAACGTTAAGGGGAGGGTAAGGGCCTTTAAATACACACTATATTTTGATCTTATTCGGGGTTTATTTTTCTCGTTACACTTTTTTTTCCATATTTTTAGGTATCTAAAGGTGTATCATCTGTAGATACGTGTTCAGTCTCCAATTTGAAAATTGAAATGTGCAATTCTCCAATTGATCAGTTTGTGATCTCCAAAAAACTAGTACATTTTAAATATGTTTCCAAATTGACCTTTTTTTAAGTTATGTATTTATATTACATTTTCTAGTGTATATAATAATGTTATGATATAAAAAATTAAATGTCGACTACAAAGTTTTTTTGATAGAATCATCATATATCACCTCACCTGGTCATCACACCGAATTTTAATTAATTGATCTTATTTAAAATAAAATAGCCATTATTATTAGTCATTATAACAATTTGTATTGCCATCCAATTTTAGAAAATATTAAATTTTTCAAATTAATAAAATATACTCCTAAGCGATTTTTAGTGCTACTTTCCCATTAAGCTTTCCTACAGAAAAAAAATAGATATAAAGTAGTCTTCTTAATTTCCCTTGTAAGTTAAAATCGATGACACTGTATCTAATGTTTGTGAAATATTATGTATTTTAGAACTTTTACTCACACTCAAGCCTCTTTACTCAAAATATAAGCGCTGCTACTCTCATTTACCACACTATTTACACTTTTTTTTTTATCACATTTTGGGTTTAAATTTGTTTTATAATTATTTTTCATTAGTGACAATAACATGTAATTAGATAGAGAATAGCACCTTACATTGAGTTAAACTGTGAAATTTTGTCATCACACTGAATTTTTTCCATTCCACTTTTAAGAGATATACGTGATTTCGCCATTATTATTACAATTAATTTATTTAGTGATTCTTAACTCTTATACTTAATTCTATTAGAACATTTTTATTACAACGTAGCTAAACACTGTGACTGACATGACGTGCGAAATTTCAATATTACACTTACAATTGAATGGGTAAGAAGGAAAATGATACATGTGCAAAAAAAAAAGAGAAGTGGAGTAATTAACTGTTAAAGTTACTGCTTTATACAAAAATCTGGATACTTGGTGGAATCTTGTTGTTTGCATGAATCAACATGTAAAACTTGCACAATTTTCATCTTATGAGCACATTTTCAGAGAAAGCTCCAATTTTTTCTTGCTTACACTTGTACCGTTTTACCACCAAATGAAAGTAGAAATGTTGTTTGTGGTTCGAGATGTTTTATTAGAGAAAAAAGTAATAATTTTAAAACGTAATGCAAAACAAATTCAGTCATCATAATCAGATAACAACCCTTCCTTCTTCCTCCATATCATCATGCTCTCTTATTTCTGATACTTGAGTTGACGGTATTTCTGTCTCGGTTTGATTTCTTCTAGTTTTCTTGACTTTCTTATTCTCGTAAGGCAAATTAGAATAAAACTGGTGATGGACAGGAGGTATGTAGTCTAACAGCGTCTTTAAATTGTCAAATTTTTCAAAAGAAATCTTTAAAGTGAGATTGTATAATTTTTCATTCAAACTATCCAATTTGAAGTTTGGTCTTCATTTTTTCAGCAGGGAGCAGTTTTCTATATTATTGGAAGGCCAACATTCATTTCTTGACATATTAAACGAAAACTTCAAAAAGTGTTCCTTTTTATAAGTGAACCATACAATCTCGCGCCATCTGAATGTCTTGTTCTCCTCATCTTTCTTAGGATCTTTTATGTGGTCATGAAGGTATTGGAATGACACAAAATTATCACTATTCATGCATTTGACGATAAAATTCTTACTAATATTTTTAATAATATCAACCCAATCATCTGGTACAGATATGGAAGGATTGTTTTTCTTTCTTTTCTCAATTCGCCCAAAGGATCTATCATACTCCATGTAAGAATGCCCGGATTCAAAGAATTTATGGTTTATTCTTTTCAGGTTAGTACATTGGACCAGAAACATGAAAATGTTCAGAAACATATGTTTTTGCTATTATTTTGGCCTCCGCAAGAATCAGAGTAGGTAATTAATTGTTCAATTTCTGGTGGGAGCTGCTGAACATACTATAAAAAAAATAAATAAAAGGGTAAAACATTATTCTAAAAGTAAGAAAATTATTTTTCACCTTCAATAAACAGGTTCCAATTTCTTGAGAGCCTCGTGAAACTATTGTTTCACACCAAACATACATGTAAGATTTTCCAGATATAACTTCATAAATTCAGAAATTATACGTCCATAGTTGCCTTAAATAGTACCACCACTTTTTTAGTGGTGAGCAGAGGCGTAGCAAGCGTTTTTTCCAAATCAAAGCTTATTAAGCGAGTAGACATTGAATTTTCCGTGCAATATTCAGGGTCTCTTTTTTAACCGCTGTAACACTCTCAAGAATTCTGTGATGAACTTCCAAGTCTGTCTTATATTTTGTGATTACCACTTCACTGCGACCATTTTTTATTAAATTATTTAAGTGATCGCATATGACATGTATCCGAATGTGGTTTGTGGAATTTAAGGTAAACTGAGTGCAAAAAATATATCTGCAGTATGATTCCTTCACTGGTGACTTGTCTTATTCTGAGCACCATTCACGACAAAGAGAATACATCTTTTTAATATTTAAATCTGGAGATAGATATCGAGAAACAGAATTTTGGGATCTGGAATAATGGCTCCTATATCTTGGAAACATTGTGGGAAATAACATCATTACGCCTTTGCTCACTCATTTTATTGGATGGAGGACGTTTACCACGTTGATCTGTTTGCACAAATCCTTCCTTTGATATTTTATTGCACACTGTAGTGAATCTTCGGTTGGTTATTCCTAAGGTATTTAAAAAGAACTGCTTGCATACTCTAAAGTTCATCAAGAAAATCTAGGTGACATAACTTTTACTTGAGTGTTCATCAGTTTTTATTCTCTTAGGCAATACCTTCTTTACGCAAGAACCAATGTAATTTGCTTGTAAGTCATAGTTTTAAAGTGTATAGAACTTAGCAAAAATTGTTCTTGCATCATTCTCTGAAATTTCTTTGCAGTCGTGTCTGCAGGTACGTTCCAGAAACTTCATTTCCCTCTTTTTTTAACAATTTTATCCTTGTACTATATCAAAACGAGAAATAATGTTTACACTGTTCAGAGAGATACAAGTGCACAACTGCCTCTACCAAGTGACGTAAGTTTGCAAGCAAAAAGGCACAAAGGCATTTGTACCGTTTTTCCACCAACGACTTGCTAGATTTCAGTAACATGGTTTCTTCACTCATCAACAGATGACACTAAATGCATCAAATGCTTTTGTATCCATATGCCACTAAACAATTTGGACTCTAGACTACCCAATTCTGGAATTTCACTTTCATGCTAGAATGCACTTGTACCCTTTTGCTTCTTACCCCTTCAATTAGTTTATTTAGTAATACGTCAATCTTATACTTAATTCTATTATAATATTTTTATTATTATGTAAGTAAATATTATTTACGTATTATTATGTAAGTAAATGTACTATAAAATAGTACAATATAATCTCTCAAATCTAACAGCTACTAAATAAACACTCTTGAGTGCAACAAAAATAACCACAGTAGCGTAGCGCCCCTATTTGAAAAGAAAAATGGGAGTGGACAGTGGCGGCTCGTGGTATCCATATTAGGGTAGGCGATAGCGGCGTATGAGCTTCATCAACCCTTAAAAAAACCTTAAAATTTTTAAAATTGTCAAGGTAACGCGTTTTCCTGGTACTTCAGAATTTCAATGATTAAATTTCATTTATACAAAAATATAGACTTTCACAAGAATTTTTTGAACTTGATTCTTTGTTGAACCTCTTTGTTATTCATGAATAATAATAGTTATTGTGGGTATAAATAAATTGGAATAAACGAAATATATTTATTGAGTATTATACCTATATTATGTAAATTGGGTTGGCAATAATACATTATTTTAGGGCGCTTTAGGGTATAGGCCTCCTCCTCCCCTCACAGCCTTCCTTAACCATCGCCATTATTGACTGACAATTACAAAGTGGATACCTACTACTTTTTATAATTTAAATTAATGCGCCTATCTTTAATTAATGAACATTTGTTATTTATATTTTCCGTGAAGTCATCAGATTTCTGAAGTGAGCTAAACAATTCTTTTTCAATTGAAATAAATACAAGCGACGATAAACGTTCATTCTTCATAGAGTTCCGACTATGCGTGTTAATACGTTTTAAACAAGAAAAATGTCTTTCAACCGATATACTTGTTGCTGGAATTGTATCAATTAAAACAATAAGTTTAAAAACCTCTGGAAATATTTCTCGAAATTCATATTCCACAAAATATTTCAAGATTGACTCGATATTTAATGTTTCAAATTGATCATCACAATATATAACTCAATATCCCCAGTAATGTCACGGCTTATTCAATGCGAAGGCGTCTTCGGATCTGCCGAAGAACGCCGATCTACTTCAGGCGCCGAATGCATCCGTCTCCAGCTGATTTATTTAAAGAATATAAGTCGCTGCAGACGTCTGAGCTGCGATTATTTTGCCATTACAACAACGCTGTTTGTCGTCTTACCGACATCTGGTTGACGTGTAGCTATCGATTTTCAGGCGGTGGGATGGAGAACCGAGCCTGGTCTGGTTGTTCTGTTTAGGAATAAAATGATTTAATTCGGTGTGGCGCGGCGCCGTGCGGTGGTATATATAAAGGGTGTTTACGACACCAGCGCCGTCGACGGTGATAGATAATTTAATTAGTATAAAGTAGTTATTATTAATTATATTAAATATTTCTGTATTATCAGGGACGTTAACAGTACATTGTAATTGCGCTGTTATGAGAAATGACATAAAATTTTAAAGGTAGGCGACGCCTAACTTGCCTACCCCGACGAGCTGTCACTGGGAGTGGACACGTGATAATAGCGAAAAAGCACTTTGTTTCGCTCAAAATATAGTCAAAACATTCACCCCGCATGGTATAATAACAACAGAATAATGAACAAAGTAAATTAAAGTGTTTAGAAGCTTCTCTCCTAATGGATTTTGAAATAAAAAAAATTACAATAAATAAAGTAAAGCAATTCATTGCTCATGGTTTAAATCTGAAGAAACCACCAGGTTTTACCTGATTACAGGAACTACCAGAAAAAAGCCTACAATGTTATTACTATATTTATTAACAGCATGCTTTGGTTGAGATACTTTCCAGATCAATTCAAATTTTCCCAGGTAATACTTATACCCAAACCAGGAGAACCACCAGAAGAGATAGCGTCCTATAAAGTAATCAGTTTATTACCTATATTGTCTATGGTAATGTATTACCTATGTTGAAAAATTTTTAATGCGCAGACTGAAGAGAATACTGGTAGAAAATAGTCTTATTCCAGAACACTAATTGAAATTTAGTACGGAACTGCAGAACAAGCACATAAACTTGTGAATCAATTTAATAATACTGTAAAATCAAGGAAATATTATTCAGCTGTATTCTTTGATATAACTGGAGCATTCAACCAGGTATGGTATGAAGGTTTAGTCTACAAAATAAAATTTAAGAAAACTGAATGAGTTAGCCATTACTCTGTGATAGTTAATCATCTGTGTAGTTGATCATCTATGTAGTTGAAAATCTGTGTAGTAACAAATTTAATTAGTGTTTTACTGTATCAAATAAAATTTAATCTACCATCTTAATGTATCTATACATCTAATCTTAATGTATCATTTTATTTGACAAATATCATGGAGCAAATAATGGTAGGCACTATTTGCTGCATGATATGTGTCGAATAAAATGATACATAAAGTTGTAAAAATATTATCTGTAAAGAAAATATACACACCCAGTAAGAAATATTGTGACCGAATTAAAGTCCATCGCAATGAGTTAATTACAGTTACAGTGCTAGACGATTATGATACAGTGCTACGGCTCAAAAGGTTTAAACCCTCAGACTCAGATTATCTCTACTTAGTTATTTCACTAAAGTAGAGGTGCTAGTTAGTAAGGTTTAGTATAAATTGTAAATAACGGAACGTTATTATTAGAAGGAATCACTGGATTGTTCATTCCCTTGCATGTTATGTTAATGTCAAAACAAGTTTCTTATTATCTATACCCATATCAAAAAAGTGTAAAACTACATACTCGTAGATGTAAAAAAATGACCTAATTGTCGATCATCCTAGCTCAAAACTTTTATTCTAATTTTAGACGAATTTTCGTTGTCCTGCGGTAAAACCAGATGTTTTGTCTTAATATTTTACACATTTATTATCTCAAAAAATAGTAACCATTATATTGTGATGTACAAGAATTTGCTTCATGTTTACATTGCGAATAACTCACTCAAGATAATCTTGTGTTATCTATGTATTACCCTGTCACTAAAATGTCCTTTCTGAAAGGCGTACAACGTCTTTAATTTATCACTTCTAAAATTATTAGTCGATAAAACTTGTCTGTTATCTACTTAGAGGAACACAGCACATTATGTTCTTACGACGAAATCCCGTCTGCTAACAAGTTTGTCCTAATTTAAAAGAGACTTGTTCATAGTTTTAGAAAGTGACAATGTGTTTTAGGAGAACGTGCTGTGTGAGAAGAAGGCAGCCGTCTGTTATCGCACGTACATCGTCTTTGCGGAAATCCATCGTAGGCGCTCACATGCACGACTGAGCGGTTGTTCGCATATTCCAATGTGATTTTCATAATAAACGTATTTTGTATGCGTCGGAATGATGCTGTTCATCGATAAATACTTGTATTGAACTAACAACCTGTAAACCAGTTGATAAACATCCTATTTAATTTGAGTACGGCGAATAGTCAGTTTGCTATAATTCAAAATTTTCCCATACGATATAGGGTGTTTAGAACACATTATATAATACGTAACCTATAAAAAAAAATACTAAACACCGTGTTTCTAAAATTAATATTCAACATTGCTCTGAATGAGCGTGTCAAGAATAGGAACAAGTCTCAGGTGCGATACCGGACCAACCACGAGGTGCGCAGTAAATAGCCTAGTCTTTAGCCAGTCGCATTGAGATCTTTGCAGAGTGAATATCAATAAATAAATATTGATTGTGAATGTACATAGAGTTCGATTTGGCCTTCGAGCGTAGAGTGCATCCTTTTCCTTCCGAATGCTGCCTCACTCTTTCGTCTAGGTATACCTAGAGAATCTCTCATTTTTTTCAATTGTTGACGAGCAGTATATTGAAATACGTCGAAAAACTAGTACGGTTATTTTCAGTAGTATGTAAATCACATTACTGATTTTAATACTTATATATAATATAAGTATTAAAGAAATAAACAAACACTGAGATACAACAAGCTCTGAATAAAATGGCCAATGGAAAAACTCCTGGTGAAGACAACTTTATCTTGGAGATGGTCAAAGAAGGTGGAGATTCAGTTATATATTTTCTGAAAGACGTATTTAATAAGTGCTTGGAGGAAAGCCGAATCCTACGAAATGGGGAAACGCAAATGACAATCCTACTATTCAAGAAAGGTAATTAGAACGACCTAAATAACTAACGCCCAGTCAGTTTACTTACTATCCCAATTATACAAACTTTTGACCAAAATCATAACGATTTGCTTAACCGTAGAGAAAATATACACACCCAGTAAGAAATATTGTGACCGAAGTCCATCCCAATGAGTTAGTTGCAGTTACAGCAAAAATCATAACGATTTGCTTAACCAAAAAATTTGACTTTTATCAACCAGTCGAGAAAGCCGGGTTTAGAAACGGATTTAGCACTATGGACAAATTACTAGCTATGAGAATCGTCACTTAAAAGACTACAGAATATCAAACCCTACTTGAATTTTCTGTACAATCGTTATTTCCCGAGAAATTAACTACCAAAGTCAAAATTGACTTTATTGCCTTGAATGGCGATAACTCAGCGAAAAATAATCGTACATGGCTTCTAGATAATAAAATGGACTTTTTGCACGTAGAACATTTCTATCTCGAAATTAAGTGGCCGAGAAGAAATAAATCAAACCATAAATGCAGAATATGTGTTTTATGTGGCAGTTTTACTTTTTTCAATTTTTCTCAAATAGTCCACCATCGTGCTTTCTCATGACCCATGGAGCAGGGTGGAGTGTATCCTGTCCACCTCAAAATCAATAAATTTCGTCTGGTAGACGTCCTTAATCAGAATCAGTCAAAACTCGATCGATCCGACACGATTTAATTGAGTGATCGTGCTAACAAAAACAATTTCTCAAATAGGCTACCATTGTGCTTTCTTATGACCCATGAACATGGTAAAGTGTGTTCTATCCACCTCAAAATCAATAGGTGTCATCTGGGAGACGATCCACGATCAGAATCAGTCAAAACCCGATCGATTCGATATGATTTAGTTGAGTTATCGTGTTAACAAAAAAAATTTCTCAAATAGTCTACCATCGTGCTTTCTCATGACCCATGGACAAGGTGGGGTGTATCCTATCCACCTCAAAATCGATAGATGTCGTCTGGGAGACGTCCCCGATCAGAATCAGTCAAAACCCGATCGATCCGGCACGATTTAGTTGAGTTATCGTGCTAACAGGAATAAATTCCGATGACAACGACGATAACGACAACAACGATAACGACAACGACAACGACAACGACAACGACAACGACATACACACACACACACACACACACACACACACACACACACACACACACACACAAAATGATTAAAAAAACCATTTTTTTTTGGTTTTTATGCCGAGAAACGAAAAATAAACCTTAAAAAAAATTTTTTTACACGATTACATTACTTTTTCGCGTAAAAATAAACATGTTTATACTGCAATTGCTGAAAAAAAATTATTGAAGTCCGTGAACCTTTTGAAAGACAAGCAAAACTTTGAAAATTTTGTTCCCATAGTTTCGTTATGATTACTCAAAAACTTCTGACACTAAAAAGATTTGAATATAGATATCTGGAAACTAAAAATTTTGAGATTAGTTTGCTTTTATTAAAATTGCTCTGTGCATATTTTTCTAAAAGTTACAACCCTTTGAAAATCACATAAATATTTATTTAATCTTTTTACATTCCTTAATCTTTGTGCCTAGTGTATATTCCATTGGGTATCAGCCAGAAGTGCCAAACTCCCCTGCTTTAGAGTTCGAATCCAAGTATACACTAACACCCCTATACTAAGCACATTCAGCTACATCGGACCACAGTACGAATGACGTTATCGCAATGAACTCAATAGAATAATTCGATAAGTCACCCATCCATGTAGTATCCAAAGCAACATACTGTACGTATGTCTCTTAATCAGACAACTGACCTTGACCCAATTTAATAATATATCACATAGGTGATATATATATGCTATGTATTTTTATAATTTTCAGTATTTGTTGCAAAATATTATGCAGTATTTTAGGAAATTGACACTTAATTTGCTCAACAACAATTGTCGTAAAAGTTTTATTTAATGGTGTCTGCTAAATTAATTACTATTATCTAATTTATATTTCTGTGAATTGTATATTAAATTACTATCTTGTAAATTTCTGATGAGTATTTTAATAAACTTTTATTATTATTATCATGGAACTGAACAGAACTTTCTCTACAAAATTACTGGAAAATTTACTGTTGACGCTTAAGTGAGTAACAGTGCGCGAAATCCACATTGTAGCATAAGAAATCATGAAACGATGGATGGCAATACTGATTCGACATCTGGAAACATGAATCGTTATAAAATAAGATTGGTAACATTTCTTAAGGGTGCAGATCATGTGGAAAGAATGCTGTAAGGATGGCAAACATTAACGATGTATAAAAGTTATGTATTTATGTAGTAACACAACTAACGAGACTGAGTATGGTTTTGGCTAGCGATTGAATAGTAATCGGCACAAATTTCTCATCAGTAAAGAGTAGAATATAAGCGAATAGTTATTGTCAAGATGAATTTTGAGAGTGTTGCAAGCTGGTATTTTTACAATGCAAGAGAAAGTGTTACAATGCAAATATATGTTCAATTTCTAACTAAAGTGGGGCAAAATAGTAAAACCCAGGAACTATTCTAGATAATAGCACTCTATCTTAGTTCGCTTTGTTTTGCCTATTAACACTGCTTAGAAAACTTCCATGTTATGTGAAGACTCTGCTTTATGATGCCCTTCTGTATTAGTTTAAATATGTACATAATTCGCATGTACCAGCATTCCGATGTTGGTTCTCAAGTTCTTCATCATAATGCATGTTGCCTAGATGATTATTGGCGTACTTTGTACTCTATCCAGGCCTCAGGTGTGCTTAAGTTCTGTGGTGATGTTTTCGCATTTTATAGTCTTCCCGGCTTCCGTGTTCTTGATGTTTTGGATCAACGAGGAAGATATGTCTATATTGTGACCTTTTTGCTGCTCCTTGTCAATGAGGCTAATATCCAGCCTATTGTAATATACTATTATATCAACGACCATTGGGCTGTTCCAATATAAATAGGGGTTTATTGTTCTCTAAGACTCGATGCGGCTGATATTTATAATGTGGTGGTGGATTAGACAATAGATTGTACTTTTGCGCCATCTTATATTTTTTCATGTACTATTCTCGCTATCTAATTGCATCTTCCCAAATATGCTAGGTCTGTCAGATCTGGACATCCCCTAATTAATGCGAGTAGATATTATGCCATCT
The DNA here is from genome assembly GCA_037954035.1 of Rosalia funebris. Taxonomy (NCBI): domain Eukaryota; kingdom Metazoa; phylum Arthropoda; class Insecta; order Coleoptera; family Cerambycidae; genus Rosalia; species Rosalia funebris. The sequence continues at coordinate 7,226,553 of JAZFAV010000032.1, forward strand.
TAAGCCTTATTCCCACGACCTGTGGCTTGACGAGTATTCTCACAGACTTGTGGTCTGTCGTATTCTGTTTATTTCTGACTGAAAACCGTTCCCATTGTGCGGAATGGCTCATGTCTTGGCAAATCTCGAGCGGCCACTAGTATTTACGGTAAAGACCAAAGCTCGTCCTAAAGGCCCCTATACACAACGGAGCCAACGGGCCGAAAGGCCCCGAGCCGATCCAAATTCCACCGTGTGTGGGGAAATGAACAACGAATTCCCGAGGCTCGGCGGCCCAGTTGGATTTACGGGCGAGCCAAAATCTGCGGAGCCGAGCCAAAGAGTCCTCGACGGGTCTTCTTGTGTATGGGGAATCCCCGAGCCAAACGGATTGGCGCCATTTTTCGGCCCTGCCGTGTATGGGGAATCCCGCGTCCAAAGTCAATCAGTTTTCAATCAGATTCCGAAGTGTACGGATGTTGCAAAATGGCAAGTGGCCGTGAGTTCGTCCTGGAAGTCATCGAAAAATATCGCGAACGCCCATGTTTATGGCAAGTGACCCATGCAGATTATCATAACATAATCCAGAGGAATAAAGCCCTAGACGACTTTTTGGAGTTGTTTCGCTCCATTGACGCCAACGCCAACAGAGAAACAGTACAGAAAAAAACTTGCGTCTATTCGAAGTTCTTTCAACAAAGAGCAACGAAAGGTAAGTATCTAATTTTGTTTGCTTTTTATAAATATTTTGAAAATAATCTGATAATTTTTAAGCAATATGTGTAATACCTACTTACTATATAGGGACTTTCGGGTTATTAAATTTATTATTCGTTCTACGAACAAGAATAAATATGAAAATATATTAAGTGGGTAATAAGGGAGAAGTATTATTCTTTTTTAATAATACATTGTTTTTGTTTCTAGGTTAAAGCTTCTCTAGTTTCTGGGACAGATACGGAAGAGGATCACGTGCCAAAACTTTGGCATTTTGACCACTTACAATTTTTGGCAGATTAAGACACCTCGCGAAAATCCGTGACACCTAGGTCACTATTGGATGACATGACATTCAGCGAAGAGGAGGTAAAAGCAATAATAATATATAAACTATGAGTTTTAACAGCTGTTTATTTTTGTAATTTGCTCAAGGTGCTTCAAATTTTCATTTAGGTACAACTTCATGTAGCAGTAGCTATTAACATTTCATTAAATTCTTGAGTCTTCCCAAAGCACTTCCCCGTGACCCTCGCAGTATTCTGCAAATATTTCACGTACCAGCTTCGCTAAAATAGACTAATTCCGTGATGTAGAATGTTGCAAGGAGGTAAGCTGGTTGTACTCAAGGGAAACCATTTCTTCCTCTGATTCAATTCCTTCAACGGTGTAGGAGGAACAGGCTTTTCTCAGAAAATTATGTAAAATGCAACAGGTCAATATGACAAGATCTATTCGGTCCATCGACAAATTTATGCTGCTGTGAACGATTCGAAACCGATTAGCTATAATATCAAAGACATTTTCCACTATTCTCCTAGCTCTTGATAAACGGTAGTTAAAAATTCTTCTCCGTCTGTTCAATGTTTTCTGACTGAATGGCTTCATGAAATCAGTTCGCAATGCAAATGTTTCATTTCCAACAAAAACGTACGGTGCATATGTGTTAACATCATTTGAAAAAGGTTGAGCGGGAGGTAAGTTGAGTTGGCCTGCGTTCAATTTTTGAAAAAGCTCTGTATTTTTAAGGCCCCGCTATCAGATACTCAACCATTTGTGCCCGATTCGACCCAGATAAACTCATTATTCGCATTAACGCAAGCCATGAGTACAAAAGAGTGAATTGCTTATAATTATAGAAGTACGAACCACTTCCTGGAGGTGGAATGATGCGAACATGCTTTTCGTCCACTGCGCCTAAGCAATGTGGGAAATTCTATTTTTCTTCAAATTGTTGCGCGATCTTCGTCCATTCTGCAACAGTTTTAGGCATCTGAAACAAAGCAAATAAACATGAAATAACAATTATCACGTTCAAATAATGTCACGCTCATATCAAATAACATAATAATAATACAAATATTAATAATAATATCAAATTATCATTGCTCTTTTCCCTAGAATGAAGCCACGCTTGATGATGCAACTAGTGAGAGTAGTCAAGTTTCTTCTGGTACTTCGTCGACCAAACCCTCAACAAGCTTCAAAAGGCCTAAGCAGAAAGCCGACTAAGTTTTGGAGAAAATTTCGAAAAGAATGGAGGAACCTATCCAGGCTTCTGCTCAAAATCCAAAGCAACCTCATGATGCGTATGGAGAGCACATTGCCGAAAAGCTTCGATCTTTGCCGCCATCAATGATCCCTTTCTGCCAAAAATGTATCAATGAGGCAAGTTTCTTAGCTCAGTTTGAAAGTCTAAATTTTACTTCCAGAATTATTACTGAACATCTACCTCCTCCCCTAATCCTTCTCCTCCTTCAACATCTACCCCTAATAATATTATGACAGCTTACATGAATGCTGTTGGTACATTCAATAACATGTAATAAATGATAGTTGACTTGATTGTACAAAAATTATTCTTTTAATAAACCTTATTATCGTAAGCGAAGTAAATTTATAAGTACCTACCTGCATGTAACCTCAGAGACAATACACAATGGCTCGACAGGTATCAGGTATTATTCTCCCCAAAGCCTGGGGTGAAATAGCCGTAGAAGGTTTTAATTCCTCATAGGTACAGCCACTTGCTAAATACCGAAGAGTTGCAGTCAATCTTTCATGAGGCGTGATGGCTTGTCTCATATTCGTGTCCTGTCTCCGAATGATTGGCGTTACCATTTTGAGCAATATATTGTACGTTATTTCATCCATACGGAGGTAATTACGCCAGTCAGAAGGTTCGAGAGAGGTGTTCAATCAACCGGAGATGTTTGACATCTAGACACAACTTTGCACAACACTAGGTAGGTACTGCCAGAAGATACGGAACTGGCTTGTCCGTGTGTGACCCTTGCGATTTGGACCGATGCCGAAAGGACTTGTGCAAACGGCTCCGGGTTAAATGGTTCCCTCGTGTATGGTGACCTTAAGACCAAACCTAAGACCAGGCTCGTCAAGCCACAGGGCGTGGGAACAAGGCTTTATTATATCATACAGCTACCATGATGTTTTCGGTTTTAGGATACAAATCTTCTACATTGAACCAATTCAGCAAGCTCTGCATGATGAGACATAAGATGAGATATCTGCCGTGGACTAGTTTTTCCCACCATGTAGTGTTTGGTCATTGGGTCATTATATCAAACATCATTTATATCAAAGGTCCTATCTGTACTAGGCAAAATATTACTGTTAATAATTTTTTTTGTAACTTTGCAAGTGCCGACCGTTTGAACGTTTTTAACAAATGCACGAAACTGTGGGTGGCCATTATTAAAATCCTCCCCTCGAAATTACACTGCTGACACAGATTATGAGTTCTGTAAAAGGACTAATTAGTGTACCAGTTAAATGGAAATTAATTAAAATTTCAGAGTGCGCTGATAGTAAGATGTAGTCTTCTTTCTATCTGACTTAGTCGTTGAACGAATATCTCACTATTTAGCTAATTAAATTTAATCATGCAGTACGTATAATTACAATTAAGTCGAAATCACTTTGTTTTAATGTAATTAGTACTCAAGTGAATGGCAACAGGATAAACTTTATGCTATTTTCATTTGGATTCTGCTACAAATGAACGTTTGATTTAATTTATATCGAATGCCTCAGTAGTTAAGTACCCCCCAGACTTGGTTAAGTATGCATTTAAACTATTGGTCGTTAGGGAGAATTAAACATGTTTATGTTTATGTATAGATTTTGCTATATTTTCTTCTTATACATGCTATAAAAAATAAAATGCTGCTTGTTACTGCTAATTGCTAAAACAATGTTGCAAAATTATAGGTTTTCATTAATCTTGAATACAAGGCGATTTGCGCAGGAAAAGATTAAAAATGTTATGGAATGGTGGAGTAACTGAGTAATATGTAATGGGAAAAATCAATCAATAGATAATGAATTAATTGATAATGCAAAACCCTATTCATATAAATTTCAATACAGTATGCCAAAGGTCAACAAAAACCATCTAGGTATTTTACTATTTTCAGTATATTTCAGTTGAGGTTTCTCGATTATCGAGTTGAGGTTAAATTAGGTAAATATCAAAATAATATATATACTTAGATGATGCATTATCTGTGAATGACAATAGTTGCGACATATTTCTCGTAACATTGTTTATTCTTAAAGATACAAATGAGTTATGGTATACGGTAATAAAGAACACATGTAAAATATTTCATTTATACATACCAGCTTCCAAATTCCACAATATAAATCATCGCATTCAAAACATGTGCATGTATAAAGGTGACATGCCTTTAAAAAAAATTAAAACGTTTGCTGCTAACGCTGATGAGAGTAATAGTGCGAGACAACCATATTGTTACAGAGCAAATCGTGAAATTGTGGATGGCGATGATACTTCGACATCATGAAATACGAATCAATAAAGGTTATGAAATGATATTGGCAAAATTCCTTAAGAATGGAGATCGCGTGAAAAAGTACTATAACGGCGGCAAACATTAGCGATGGATTAAAGTTGAATATTTTTGTTTTCAACACCACAAACGTGATCGGGTTTTTGGCTAGCGATCGAAGAGGAACCAGCCTTCTCGTCAGTAAAGAATAGAAGATATGTAAGCGCATAGTAATCGTCGAGATGGATTTTAATAGCGTTGAAGACTGGCATTTTTACAATGCAAGAGAAGTGTTATAACTCACAGATATGTTCAGTTTCTAAACTAAAGCGGGGTAAAATGGTAGAACCCAGATGATCGTCAACAATCAGCAACTCATCTTTTCCATGACAATTCCAAGCCCTATAAACACGGAATTGGGTTAGAGACAATTCGGTGGCTCTATTGCTGTCAAAATGCATTTTGACGTGGAATCAATCCTCATATGATCCTGATATTAGCCTGCTGAATAATGGCTGCTTCCATGCTTTAAAAGAGTCAGTAAGCGATAATCAGTTTGTGAACTGATGCCATAGACTTCTGCACCCCAATTTGAGTAAAATTTTAATATCATACTTAAGTTCTTAAATATACTGACTTTTTTACTTATATTTTAGATATATATTTTAGATATGTATTTAGTTATATTTTAGATCAAATAATTCAGATACAATTTTGCTAAGACGCGATGATGAATATTTTGTACTTCGTTCCTTTGGACATATCATTTTTTAGCAGACCAACTTTATGCCAATAATGATCAAATTGTTGAAAAATATTTACAGAAACTTTTGACACAAGGTTAAGCGGGAAGAACTCCTGCAGATCCTTATATACAACCATCATATTTTTAATGTCTTTAGTTAGTTGGTAACTTAAAAACCTCTCAGCACCAAAATACGTAATAATAGGAATATGTATGCTTTTCTTAAGAAAATAATATTATCGTAATTATCACTAATTGAAAATAGTGTGGTATCAAGTTTTGAACTGGAAGATACCTACATATTTATTCGTGACAATACTCGTATATTTATTCTCGTATATATTCAAAGACATCACGATATAAAATCAGTTCTTGAAATTAAGTATGAGAGTTTTGTATAACCGACAAAATAAATTAAACGTAGGTACACATAATTAAAAAATACGGGCAAGTTATTCATGATTTCTTACATAATTCAATGCTAATAATTAATTTTCCATCTATGAATATTAATATGGCGTTTTAGTGGTATTAATTAATAGTTATTACATTCCATTATATAAATGTAAATAGTCATATAATTTAAACATGCCGTTTTGTAATTATTGTTATAAATATTTTCTACTATTCATAAATCCGTTTTTGATTATGTATTTGCTTACCTCTGTTGTTAGCGTTCTTAATGTCAGTAAAACAAATAGATTTAATATTGCATTTTAATGTTAGAACATTTTTTACATTTATTTCTCAATTCAATTTAGTCGTGCTTATTTCGTGATATACATAGATAATATAATATAAAGCCATCAGAATGATTACGTACATCAGTGTAATACGAGGGTGGGGAGAAAAGTTTCCGGCCTGATGAAGATAAATGCTTTTTTTATTTTCTGTTATTTTATCGTTCAACATAATCTAATCTTCAAGTCTAATACAATATTCATAACAATGCTATAATACAGCGATACCATTTTTTTAGAAGAATTTGTCGAGCCCTTATTCATCGAAAAACGCATTTATAGCATTGACGTTTTCTCGTTGCCCACAAATCTTTTATCTCCGAGCCAAGTATTGAGGTTAGGAACCCAATAATAGTTGTTGTGGGCTAAATCTGGTTAACACGCTAGAATAACAATTCGAACTTCAATTCGTTGATTTTAGCCATTGAAATGACTCACGAATGAGCAGGTGCAATATCGTGGTGAAGTAAGATCTCTTTAAACGCCAAATGAGGTCATTTTTCCTTCATTTCGTCAATAAAACGATTTAATAACTGTGAGTAGTATTCACCACTGATGGTTCTTTGGGGTTGGATTATTTGCTCCAGTTCATTTTTTTGACTGTTGTTTACTTCCAGGAGTGTAATGATGGACCCAAGTTTCATCAATAGTTATAAATCGACGCAAGAATTGGCTGGGATTTCGCTTGTACAGTGCCAAACTCTCGGTCGAAAAGTCCTTCGGCGCAATTTTTGGCCGATAGTTAGCAAAAGCGGCACCCACCTAGCACAGGGTCTCTACATGCACAAATGTTGATGTAAAGTATTGCGTACACGTTCAGTTTACAACCCAGTTGTCTCAACTTTCTCAGTCACTTTCAATCTGAGGTCCTCTACCACGATTTTATGAATTTTATCACTTCGGCAGTTGTAACCTCAATATGGCGTCTTGAACGTGGTTCACCATCAGTGCTCGTGAGACCTTTACTAATAAATCCACTACCTAGCTAGTGAATATGACGGAGAAGAGTCCTCCAGTGTTAAATCCATTTCTTGTTTGATTTTAAGTGGTGTTAAGTGTTTCAAATAGATGTATTAGTTCTCTAGTGTTTCAATTTTTATGTAAGCAAGCGAGGCGTCTTATTCAACAGGCTATGAAACATATACTAACAGAGCAATAGACCTAAAAGTTATTATACAAGGTAGTCAGGGATAGTACTGTAGAGTACGAGTCAAAAATTAGACCTAATGGTGCTATCTCTGGCTCAGGCCGGAAACTTTTCACCCCACCCTCGTATGTTATACACACAAGTATTGAAGAATGAGTGATAAAACTGATAACATACCCGACGACGACACAATAATTGTGTCGTCATGGTCATATCGTCAGCTTAAAAATAACTATTATTTTTAAGCTTTTTAATGCGTTGAAGGTAATCACTTAGAATGAAAATAGATGAGTCGGTTCTCATCGTTTACGATTGCTGAATACGATAGTAATCTCCGTTTTAATGAGAAGCCGTTGGTTTTCTCGTAAAAGGAAAACAGTCGGTGCAAACTGTAAAGTCAAACTAACAATTTCGAAATTCATACTCGCATAGAAAACTTCTGGATTTAAGAGAAATCTGAAGGCATACGAATTTTTTCAGATTTTTTTCTCGAGAAAACGTTTTTTTGCGAAAGAAAATCGATTTTATGGAAAATTTGAAAGCCTCGAAATTGATATAAATCACACTGAAAATAATGTAAATGTACCTTCTGAATATGATGGTAATCTGCTTTTTATTGAGAAACCGAAATTTGCTCATGTAAAACCAACAAATACTTATTCCCACTGCCCATAACTTCATATATTCATACTTACCTAGAGAACTTTTAGATTTAGGGAAAACTAGAAGGCATCGATAAATTCGTTTAGCCTTTCTACGTTTATACAATTTTTTTTTCGAGAAAACGTAATCGTAACGGAAAACGCAAAATAATCGACTTATATCAAGGGAGTTTTATCGAAAATTCGAAAATTTTCAAATTGGCGCAAATTACACTGAATATAACATAAATGAAGCTCCTGAATACAGTAAATATGCGTTTTAATGGAAAACTGTTAATTTCCTCGTAAAACAGGAAAAGTCAGTTCTAACTGTAGATTGAGGAAGTTAACATTTGACAACCATGACTCTTATTTGTCCGTTCTCTACCTTGGGAGAATGAAGGAAATTTAAAGTCAGAAAGTTTTTTTTTTAACTAACGATACATATTTATAAAAAAAATATTTGGTCACAAAACCTCTTAAATTTTATTTTACATTTAAGTCTATCGAAGTATGAGTACATTTTTTTCTATACGGTCAATTAACGATAGAATAGAATTTAAAACTGTAATCTTGAGACTTGAGAATTTGACAGAGATAAACAAGGGAACAAGAGAAAATTATTGTTATTAGCTTTGTTAAAATTATGTTTAAGTCCCCATTGGATCTAATAGTATTACACCCAGTACCCATAAATAGTAAAATGTCAAAAATTGTATATTTGAAAACAAATCAGCTTCATTATTTTTTTGTTAACTGGTTCTTTTGGTTTGGATTTTTTTCCATATACATGATTGAATACTACGTATAATTTGTTTCATCTCTACTTGCCAAATAAAAATCTCAAAACATACCGTGGCCTGTGTTTATGGCTAGGCTTAGGTAGAACGTTCCATTTATCGGCAAGATAAGAGAGTTGTCTATTTGGAAAATAGCGATGAAATGAATAGTGCTATAATTTCTCTCAAATTTTGCTTGAAACATTGAACACAGAAAACTTACAATAATCTTTAAAGATAACACTCACTGACCTTTGGCCCAATATGAACAAAGAAAACTATAATCGAATTTTTTTTACTCGAAACCTTCAATTAAGCACACAAACTCCTTTATTATTTCCACAAAACCATTCATTTAGCTCATCTATTTGTGATTTTTAAGAGTGGAGCGCGTTTCCTCCCCTTCACAGCATCTGGTAATGACAGTTCAGTGAAATAATCGCTTCGGATTGTTCGAGAAGGCGGATGTAGGGATATGGTTAGCAACACTAGCATGATTGTGCGGTCAGAGGCAATCAAACCGGCCAGACAACCAAGAGTTTCACACTATTTACGATAGGAAATTTCGTCTTTTGCTTAGCGATACAGAAACAGCCTTTATCGTGGCAGAGGAATAATCCCAATCAGAATTCCGAGTGGGTTAAACCGAGGCAATATCGTTTTCCTCGATGCGAAAATATTTGTTTGATGAATAATGTTTCTTAACAATTTCCGTATTGCAAAAGCTTCTCATTCAATTCCTTTATGCTATAAGACATGCTATAAGCAATGTATGCACATTGCTTATAGCATGTCTTTGGTTCACTTTAAATTGAGTGATATACTAAGTGATCATTTTAAATATTTCTATATATATATTTATATTATATATAAATCCGTTAATTGTTATAGACTTATCTATGGGTACATGAAAAGAAAGAAGAATAAAAATAAGATTGACGTGTTTGAGAATTTTTTAAGAAATCAATTGATAATAAAATTATCAATATTCCACGAAATTTATTACTATGCTATATATAAACCCCTACTAAAGGCAGATTTTATGCCTAGCTCTTATATATTAGTGTTAGATAAAGAGTATATTATAATATTCTTCAAATCTAATACTCCCTAATTTGTCTATGATTTGAAAAGCTTAAGAAATATTTATTGTTAGGAATTAATCAGAACAACAAGAAATTGTTTTTGATGGGTGTGAAATATGTAACCATGAGCGCAGATATTAATAATTAGGTAGCAACAAAAATTATTATCGGTAATTAATCTTTTAATAACCCCGTTAGTATAGTTATCACATAAAATTAATTGATACATTTCGACCAAACTGTAAAACGTACTTCATCAAACTCTGTGTGAAACATCACTCTAAAAATTGCAATAAACGTAGTTTTCACTCGGGTGTGTTGAAGGGAAGGAAGCTAGCAGCTTTTATCAACAAAAAATATAATTTATACCACCACATTTACGTATGGTATTTTTGGACTTAGTTTTTATTAATTTTAAGAATAAAGATACGTGTATTCGGTGATATGATTTTAATGATGTGCTCTAGATTTGTTGCAAGGTATACGTGGGACATATGAAATATGCTAAACATATTTCTTTTATAATTATATAGCCTGTGTATGTCTTATATTATTCCAGAATATATCAAACTTCTAAGTACAAATAGTAATTATTAAAAACATTTTAAATTGCAACTATGAACTATACTGCTTTAATTACCCGTCTAAATTCTTTAATTTGAACATTGGCCAATTTATTAGACCATATTATTATAGCCAGTATTTATCAATAATTAATAATATTTTACGGCATTTGCAAATAAGACACTGTATTATTATTCCTGGTATATGTTTAGCATTTATATTCTTTATAAGCCTCTAAAAAAGTATATAGATTCAGATCGGTACAATACCGAACCTTTGCTTTAGGTTTAGACAATATGATGTACACTGAAATATTAAAATTGTGTGCAAGATAAAATATTGACGAGGAGTGAATATTTATGATTCTTCTATAAATGTATTGATTATATAATCAGAAACACAACGTGTTCTGTAAAAGTGAAGGCAAAACGTTCAACCGTCTTTATTTTTTTTTTAATTGCATTAGACCCATGGCATATCGTAAACTTAAAAATTTTTAAACTGAAAATAAAGGAGATACAATACGTGACCATCTGATAGATGCACGGTGTAATAGATAAAAGTTAGTTTAATACATGTGAGGGCGACAGATGATTAGAAAAAGAAATGGTATCAAACAGAATTTGTTTAATATAATTATATTTTTACCTTTAAAGAGAGATCCTTTCACGATGAATAGCTGGTTAAGATAATTCAAGGGAAATAATAATTTTCTGATAAAATACTACTTTGTTGTACAAACACATATTTTTACTTTTCCGCACCCAACTAAACTAGCGGAAAAGTAATGTAATCGTGTCAAGAAAAATGGGAAAACAATTTTTTTTCGTTTATTTTTCGCTTTTCGCCCTAAAAACAAAAAAAGATGGTTTTTGCAAAATTTTGTCTGTGTGTGTGTGTCGTCGGCATTAAAAGTTCTTATTAGCACGACAGCTCAACTAAATCGTGTCGGATCGATGGGGCTTTGACTGATTCTGATCGGGAACATCCCCCAGATGACACCTACTGATTTTGAGGTGGACAGGATACACCCCACCCTGTCCATGAGTCATGAGAAAGCACGACGGTCGACTATTTGAGATTTTTTTTGTTAGCATGATAACTCAACTAAATCGTGTCGGATCGATCGGATTTTGACTAATTCCGATTGGGAACCTATGAACGACACCTATTGATTTTTAGGTGGATAGAACACACTTTGCCATGTTCATGGATCATGATAAAGCACAATGGTGGACTATTTGCGAAATTATTTTTGTTAGCATGATCACTCAAGTGAATCGTGTCGGATCGATCGGGATTCAACTGATTCTGATAAGGGACGTCTACCAGACGACGTCTATTGATTTTGAAGTGGATAGGACACACCCCGCGCTGTCCATGGGTCATGAGAAAGCACGATGGTGGACTATTTGAGAAAAGTAAAACTGTCGCATAAAACACATACTCTGCATTTATGTGTTGGTTTACTTTTTCTCGGCCACTCAATTTCAAGACAGAGATGTTCTACGTGCGGAAAAGTCCGTTTTAAGGGTTTTAAAACTGTTTATTTATTATAATTATGGTACACGGTAGTTTTATATTGAACAAATATATTTCTTACAAAGAAAACCGGAACAAGCAAATAATGTATTGTTGATTAATACCATTATTTTAAAGTAAAATGCATTACATGAGAGTAATTGATCAGATTGATAACGCACATAATAAAGTTTCATAAAGGTGTTATTTGATACTGATATTATGCTGTACATTAAACTTATTCGTTGGATTTTAAATATAGTAGCGATGAAATCCGTACAGTCGACCGACATTGTAATCTCAATTTATTACACCAATATGTTTTAATAGCTGTAACTAGAACTAGAGAGAGATAAACAGTTTCCTAACGACCCCTTGGTACAAGTTAGTTCAGTCTTGCGACTTTGAGAAAAGAGTTTGTTTTCGTCTAATGAGCTGAATTTGGGGACATTCTGAAAGGTATGTTGGGAATAATGTTTTATTGAGCGAAGGTAAAGTTGTTTGCGCGACTCGTCCCGATCATTTGCAATAAAACTTCGCCGTTGATGCGGAAACTTCTCAGCGTCTTGATATAACAAGGTGAACTCTACTATTTGGAGATATTTAGAAAAAAAACCTTCCAATTATCGTTGCTTTATATTTCATACAGGTCACATCTTATTCCTATTAGGTTTCCTTACAAAACACGCGACTGCATTTATTAAACGTCCAATTAAATTTGCTTATATTTGTATGAATAAGTTATGGATATATCGTTAGGAAAATATTTATTAGCTTGTATTTAAAAATTTTGGGTATTCCGAAAGTATTTATATGGATTTACTTCAAGATCAATTTATTAAATTCGATTAATGTTTAATAAACTGCATGTAAAATTATATAATATTATTTCATTGATGTAATAAACAAACATTGATGTAATAAACACATAAATTTGTATATTAAGGGGGAAGTGTCTGTTATAGTTTAGGTTATAGCCTCTTACTACCCCCTTACTATCCACACTTAGAAATTTTAAATGGCACCTCTTGTCTTGTAATACATCCTTTTAAAAATCTTAAAAATAAAAACACAAAATAAATTCAAATTCTAAGGACTATTCTAAGGACTGTGTTATGAGTTCAGTGAAAGTATTGTGTTTTGTGAGATACTGTTTTTGTAAAATCGCTGTCTCATACTCAGCAACGATTACGTTTTATGTTTCTTTTAATTTTTACACACATCAGTCTTCTTTCACCGATACTCAAAGCGATGTAAAAGTGTATTTATTTTAACTCATTGCAATTCATTCCGATTACGCCTAGAATTAAATTTGGTTATTTATCGGGAATGTTAGTAATTTTAAATTTTTTCAAGTGGTGTAAATTGCAATGACAGTGGTAGTATTCATACTCAGACGATCATACTTAGTTTCCTCAAAGAATCATCGTCTAGGCTGGAATTCTGGGAGATTAAGAAACATGACCGATTTTTATTGAAGAAAATTTAACTGGTTAATTTTATAGTGACCGCCTCATAAAATAGTCCCTAGAAGATCAAATCGATGATGAAGAAAACCTACTGTCAAATGAACAAAATTATACTTTCAATACAATGGCGCACTGAATCAAAAGTTAGATCAAAAGTTTCACCACAAATAGATTAGAAGAAGAGGTACTTTTAAATGGCCGGCGATATTTCCAGACATGGCTCCACTTGATTTTTTTGAGGTTATCTGTAGACAATTGTATAAAAAATTCCGCTCTAGAGATAGAATTACCCTTACGTGGATGCACGAATGCCTTGCTAGCTTTATAATTAGCCAATAGATGAAGTGAACGAATAAATATTCAGAGCAGCGCTTATTCATAATGTTTTCTGTTAAATGATTTTTTATTTCTGAGTTATGAAACGGGCCAGTTTTATTTTCTAAAAGGAAAGATTAATTTTTTTTAATTTTGATTGATAACACCGTCTTTTCTTAATAAAAATGAACTTCAACAAGTTTGTCGAGTACAGCGGTTGAGAGTTGCCATCCACATTTTATAAAATAGAAGATATTTCTTAAGAAAAATACAAATAAAACCAATATGGCTTTATTTTGGCAACAATTTTAATGTTGTTCAAAATGTTCCACTTTAGCCATCTGATATTGACCGACACTTTTGTCAGTGCTTTATATTGAATGTTTAATTTGCATCCGCATATTTTTCACTTTGATATGAATGCGATGCTTAAAATCCGCTAAATTAGTTGGCTTATTAAGATAAACCCTTAGTTTTAAATAATCCCACATAATACATCGACAGAGGCCAAATCAGGTGAACCTGGTGGCCATTCGCTTGAACATCGTTACTATCCATGTGCCAAAAAAAGTATCATCAACAAGTAATCAGATATCAACACTAAAATGAAAAAGGGTCTTGTTGAAACCATTATGATTCCTATTGCTTCAATAAAGGACTGTTAAAACTGTAACAATTGCAGTAAAATGTAGATGTACCTTGATGTTCTCTACTTGATTCATGAGTCCAGTGAGGATTCTCTTGAAATTATTATATGTAATTATAGCGATATACTGTCCCATTCAAGGAAAAAGTAACTCGCTAGGTAACAAAAAATAATAAAGCTTAAAACGTTGAGACTTTAGTTTTTATCACACATCACAACATATCATGAGTTCTTCGCAATACTGTATGTGGCTACCTATCTTCCCCTTTCAATTCTTGTACTAAATGGATTTTAAAGGGTAACACTTTTCTTGTACTAAATGGACATTAAAGAGTTTTCCACTATACTAGAAAAACTTTAGGGAATTCATTTTTGTTAAGAAAAAGACGAGACTATTTAAAAAAATATCATGATGACGCCGCAATTCAACACAAACTCTGAAAAACTTAAAATTCCTGCATCAGTCAATGTTTGCTGCTACGAAACTTTGCTGTCATGTTATATTATGGTAGTTTCAACTAACTAAATGCATTATCATGTATAAGTAATAAAATGTAAAGAAACGCATCATTGTGTGAGTACTTGTGAGTGTTGAGGAATAAACATTAATTAAATACTATGTACTTAAATGTGTTACAAATGAATTGAGTCAGTGTCCTCTTCCAGAAATAAGGTAATATTTTACGAACTCATTTTTAATAAATCCTTCTTTTAATCCTTCGAGATTCCCTTTGGTATGAAATTAGTCCTCACGACATTTGTCGTTTACCCACTTCGATTTGTTTGCTAGTTGAAATTCTGGAAAAATTGTATTATCCCGCCTTTATTTGATTGTGAAAAAATGAGCGCACTCATCAATTTTTTTTATCGGTCCACTAGATATCCAAAAACCTTTTTTATTTTCTCATGTAGGCGCACATAATCATAATCTCGTAGCCGCCCGCATTTGCTTTCACAATGGAGCACAATTCGCTGGATACCGAACACGAGGCAGAGGTTTTCTCGTCGGACTTTGGGAGTTCTCAAGCAGGCAGCACTTGTGGCATTGGGTCACCACCATGTGCAGCCATCCGCCTGCTTTTGCTAGTTCGCTTTACATTTTACTTTGTTCGATAAAAGTTTATGAGGCGAACGTTTACTTTGATAATGATGTGTGTAGTCGCAGAGTCGACGTCTTTAATGCGATTCTTTCTTTCGAGTTTTCTTGAAATATTATAAAATCCATTATTATAGTAAATGGGGATTTGAGACTCTATATTAGTTTTATTATACCTACACCATTATTTTAAAATACGTAAGACTGATAGGAACATATAAGGTATGTTGTCATAAAGAAATCTGTTCTTTTATTCACAAATTCGTGGGATTTAATTTTCTTACTCTAATGAGGCTTCATTCTATTTTTGGAATATATATATATATATATATATATATATATATATATATATATATATATATATATATATATATATATATATATATATATATATATATATATATGACAAACTAAAACACCTGATAAGAAACTATAGTCGATGTATGGCTAAGAATAAACCGGACTGAGTATCAAACAAATATCTATTTACTGTTCAATCCATTGTAAAAGTGATTACCTTCTGTGTACTCCCCTTCTTGATCGACACACCGCTCCATACGAATTTACCATTAGGAAAAATAATTTTTGAAGTCTTCAGGTAAAGGGCTTTCCAGAAAGTTTGCGTTTTTTTTTCCTCATCCAGTGATAAACAAATTTGTTCCATTGACGTCAGTTTTAATTTTTGGGAAAATGTCAAAATCACATGGGGTTAGATCTGGCGAATACGGTGCGTGTTCGAGGACAGGAATGTTTCTCTTTGCCAGAAATTGCTTAGTCGAGAAACCATTGTGAGTTGGGACGTTGTCTTACCTACACCCCTTTCTGCCACAAATCAGGCGTTTTCATTCTTACTCGTTCTCGAAGAGTTTTTAGAACTTCCAAATAGTAAACTTGGTTCACTGTTTGCCCTTAAGGGACCCACTGAACATGAATGACACCATGAATGTCAAAAAACACAGTCAACATTGCGTCGAATTTTGACTTGCTTGCTCTTGCTTTTTTCATTTTTGGCAGGGATGGAGTTTTTCAATGAATAGATTGCCGTTTGGTTTTTAGATTGTACTGGAAAATTTATGTCTCGACATGTGACAACATTATTTAAAAAATTAGACCGTTAAGAAATTGCTCCCAAAATTTCAGCACAACATTGTCACGACCTTCTCTGAAACATTTGTGTCACTCAAACACTTGAGTTCGCGACATAGTCTCCCTATTTCAAAACTTTTCATCGCTTATTTGTGAAATTTTGCAAGGAATTTGATGTTAATTCGCTGTTCCGATTTCAAGGTTGACATAATTGCGGCAACAAACACAGAGTATAGTTGAATAAAAACTAATTTATCATTCTACAATTTCACCAAACAACTGAGGTTCAGTGGTGGTACTCAGAGGCTGAATTGAGTTCACAGAAACTGCTTAACTATCTTCCAGGCAGTTTCCTGGAAATTTCTAAGGCCAGTCCAGTTTACTTTTAGATAGACCTCGTACAATACAATACAGTATTTCTATAAAAGTATAGAAAATTGCTCATAAATTACAATACAGATAGGTAACCTATCATATCCTAATATTATATATAGATGCTCGCGACAACGTTGTTCGTATTTTGTTTCTGGGTAGCGGACTGGGTTGACTCTGGTTTTGGAAATGTCGTTATACTTGGGTTCGAATCCTAATAGGGGACTTAGCACCTCTCTCTAATCACGGGTGTGTTATCATGTTTCTGTGTAGACTGCATCTCCCGAGACTGAGAATTTCAGGGAGTGAAGTCGGTTTTTGTGCTCCCAAACTTCTGTAATTTTTATATAATTATATAAAATTGTGACAGTTCTGCTCTATATTCCTTATTTCTCCCCAGTTATGTGTAGTTGAAGGTTTTTTATAGACGTTTTTTCACATTATATTGTTATAGTTAACTATATGCAATAATATTTCTAGAAACATAAGAAGGGTCGTCTTTCGATACGTTAAACATAATTTAAGCCATTAAGTTGTTTACAAGGAAGTTTCATGGTGAAGTTGCCATTATCATAAAACAGATAATCCACATTCTATATACACGGTAGTGTATACAAAAATATGTTTATATTTTAAAAGAGTTAGCTGATTTTATAAATTTAATGGAGAATGGAAATACGGGCCTTATTTTATGTATTTCGTCTTGAAAGTCCATTTCTTTCTTACGTACTCTTGTGACTCCTAGTACTTGTAAGTGCCATTTGATCATGTATATCAGCAGACAGTTGTATGTGGTCATGTATATAATATAGCCAAATTACTGTAGCTAACTTTTTAATGGACAATTTCTAAAAGCAGTTTTAAAACCAGGTTAGTGCAAACCCATGCATTGTTGCAGCTATGTATGCAGACGGCACGTTTATAATTTGATCACCGGAATAATACAGTTTGGAGAAATAACTACAATATATATATATATATATATATATATATATATATATATATATATATATATATATATATATATATATATATATATATATATATATATATATATATATATATATATATATATATATATATATATATATATATATATATATATATACGGACTTCTACGGCTGTCGCGGTCTCTCCGTCCCCAGTTTCCACATTTTTCTTTCATGACACATTTCCTCGGTTAAGTCTCCTGATCTCATTGCGTCATCTACGTCACATCTCCAGCTCCTTCTAGGTCTTCCCCTCTTTCTTTTTTCTGGCGGAGTCCACTCTAGTATTTTTCTTGGCCACCTATGTTGCCCCATTCTTTTTGTATGTCCGAACCATACCAATTGTTTCTTTTCGACCTCATCTATAATATCTTTTTCAATGCCAATATTCTGCCTAATTATTTCATTTCTAATTCTTTCTGTTCTGGATATCCTACAACTTCTTCTTAGATAGTCCATTTCTGTGGCCAACATTTTTCTTTTGTTTGCTTTATTTAAATCCCACACTTCCGCTCCATACATAATTACGCTTTGTACGATGCTTTTGTTGATGCGTAGCTTGGTGTCTTTCCTTATATTCTTTTCCCACAATATTGAGTTTAATGCTCCAATAAATTTTCTACCTTTATTAATTCTTTCCCTCACTTCATCATTGCTGTTTCCCTGTTTATTAAAGATAACTCCTAAATACTTGCACAATTGCACTCCTCTAATTACACCGTTTTCTAGTTCCAGATCATTACATTCGCCACAGCCGGCTGCCAGATATTCATACTTGTTTAAATTTATTGTAAGTCCAGCTCGTTCATACTCTTATCTTAGCTTTCTCATCATGTAGCTCAGATCTTGTTCATCTTCCGCTATCACTACCTGGTCATCTGCAAAAAATAGGCTGTAAAGTGTGCCGTCTCCCACTTTAAGACCCATGTTTCTGCATTTTCTTATCCACCTTGTATGGATCTGTCAAGATATACTTTAAATAGAGTGGGAGACAGACAACATCCTTGTCTTAAGCCTTTCGATGTTCGGAAATATTCTGTATGCCTGTTATTCCCAGTTTTTATTGCGGCACAATTATCTTTATAATAGAGTTGTGTAGCTTTGATTAAAGATTGGTTTATTTCCAGGTTTCGCGTTTCTGTCCATAGTTGTGATATGGGGACACTGTCATAGGCTTTCTCTAAGTCTATTAGGGCTATATGTGTTTCTCTGTTATGTTGGGTACGTTTTTCCACGGCAAGTTTCAGTGTGAAAAGGTTATCAATTGTCGATCTGCCCGCTCTAAATCCTGACTGCTCTTCCGGTTATTTATCTTTTATGTCTTCTTCTATCAAGTTCTTAAGAACTCATGAATATATCCTTCCTATTGTTGGTATCACCGCTATACCTCTGTAATTTTTCGGATCATCTTTAGGCCCCTTCTTATATATAGGTGTTATATAGGAAGTTCTCCATTCCTTTGGGGCTTCCTCTCCATTTAAGCACCTTTCATATAGATTTTTCAGCATTTGTGTTAGTTTCAATGATCCGTATCTTATAAGTTCAGGATATATTCCGCCAGATCCGGGTGATTTTCTTATTTTTGTGGATTTTATCGCCTCTTGTACTTGCGATATCTCGAGATGTATGTGATCAGCATTGAGTGGTTCTTGATCTTCTCTCATATATTGCGGTCTCTGCTCTTCTAACAGGTATTTAAAATGTTGTGTCCTCTTTGAATTTGTTATACCGTTTAGACTAGTTCCTTGTTTGTTATTTGTTCTCATTAATTTTATTGTCTTCCAGGCTTCTGAACTTCGTGTACCTCCTATCTGTTGATCTATGTAGTCGCATCTTTTAATCCAAGATTGGTTCTTCTTCTTTAATACTTCTGCCTTTACTTTTCTATTTGTTTGCTTATATTCTTCTCTTGTTTCTGCATCCTTCTTCTGTAGGACTCTTTCGTATGTTTGTTTTTTCTCCTTAATTTGTTTCTCTATATCCTCGTCCCACCAGTATGGTTTGTTTTTGTTATTCTGCATTCCGAGGGATTCCTGGGTTGTCTCAGTTATACAGGATTTAATATGGTGGTATTCTTCTTCCGTTGTTCTTTCAATTTGTGTTAATTTCTCGTCTAATCTTTTGCAGAATAGGTATTTTGTACTATCGTGTTGTAGGCTTTCGAGGTTATATTTCATAATGTTTAGATGATTTTCTTTGGATGTTATTTTCTTCAGAGTACTAGTTGCGATGTGTGGTACATATATTTTCGCTACCACTAAGCAGTGGTCGGATCCACAGTCTGCTCCCCTGTTTACTTTCACATCCTGTACTTTAATACCTGGTTGCTGTCTAGTAATGAGGTAATCGATAATCGATTTAAGTCCCCTTGTGTGCTGGTACCACGTGTACTTATGTATGTCTTTATGTGCGTAAAATGTGTTCGTTATCTTTAGGTCATATTGGTCACATATATTGATTAATCTTTGTCCGTTATCGTTTATACTTTCCCCGCCATGTCTTCCTACCACTTTATTATTATTTTGTTTCCCTACTCTTCCGTTGAGGTCTCCTGCTATTATAATTTCATGATGATGCGGTATTTGGTCGATAATGTTTCTTAGTTCTTCTTCAAAGGCATCTTTTAATTGGAAAATAGCATCGTTATTAGGGGCATATACTCCTACGATCGTCATATTTCTTCCTCTTATTTGAATCGTCAATTTCATAATACGTTCGCTCATCGCTTCCCAAGATTTTATGTATTTTTGAAGTCTCTTGTGTATCATTATTGAAATTCCTGCCTTTGCTCTTTCACTTTTGTCAACTCCGCTGTATAAAAGAATAAAGTCTTTTACTGTTTCACTTCCTTGTCCTTTCTTTTTCGTTTCTGAGAGGATTGTTATATCTAATTTACGCTGGATACATTCTAGGACAATTTCTTGTTGTTTATTTCTTATTCCTTGTACGTTCCATATTCCTATATTCAATGTCCATTTTCGTTGCTGCTTTCGTCTATTTTTGGATCCGTCCGAATTCCGAGGCATGTTTTTGGATGTTTTAGCGTTTTTAGTTGTTTTATGAGTGTAAGGTTGCTGGCCTTACGACTCAACCCCCATCCTTGGAGGACCGGATATCTCTCTTGGTCTGGTCCTTTTCCCTTGACCTGTTCGACTTGGGTGTCCCTTCTGGTAGTTACACTACCGTCGACTTAGCTCTCGGGATCATTAGGACACGCAAGCCCCCTCACCGCGTCAAGGTGGAGATACATCGAGGAGGAATAACTCTAATAACTACAATAAAGCTTCTAAATAATAAACACTCGAGTATTCAACATGTCAAAGAGGAAGAAGGAGGAGAGGTTACGTTGTTTGGTATCCTGAAAATAACCCGGACTAGCCAATATATTCTACCGAAAATCTGTAGACGGACATCTGTATTTCTATACAAATTCCTACTCAGCACAGAACATAGGGATGAGTGCAACATTGATAAGAAGAGCAAAAGTCCGATGTGGAATACTTGGACTAAAAAATAAGGCGTCTGAAAGTGAAAGGAGTGAGTTTCAAAAAGAAACTCACTCAATTTTCCAGTGCGGAAAATATAGCGAGTTATCAATCTAAGGCACCCATAAACTGTAAATAATAGACACCAAAACTAAATATATTCACAATATCGCGGATCGTATTGTCGTGATATTAAAGAAAAATTAACAACTTGATCCCTGTGATACCTGGAATCTACAAGACTTTCCCATATTCTAAGAAATTTTAAAGAAATTTGACTGTTAGACGACTGAATTCAATGATATGATAAAGAAGGTTATGAAGAAATTTCAATAATGTGTAGAAATGAATATTTATAAAATTTTATTTTGTGAAATCAAAATACGAATAATAATTGATTTCTTATTCAGTTGATTTTCCTACAAAAAGTAATCTAATTGATATCGCCATTGATGGTGATACATAAACGATAATTTATATTTTATATAAGATTAGGGCTTGAGTTAAAATGGAGAGAGTTTGGTATCCATTTGAACATGGGTGTGATTGTCCTTGTCGCTAAGTGTAACCTTCCTCTCCGCAGCTTGACGCTTTAGGGGACAGAAGTTAATCTCTGCGTATGCTTTAACTTTTTAAATCACCTGTTTTCTTTTGCATAATTATTCTATTTGAGTTCTATAGTTAAACTCCTTTGCAAATGCTGCTAAAAATATGTCGTTCAAATTAAGTAACGTATCTGAATAGGTAACCTAATTAAACAAACTATGTGTACATGTAATCTAAATATTAGAAAAGGACCCTATTAATCTACCCATGTACCACTTAAAAGAACAGACACATAATATTATTGCTCCTTAGCCAGAAGCAGGTAACTGGAAACATAATAAACAGCGCATTATAGTCTTATTTTAACGTGTCTCATTAAAAGGTGGTGAGGTGTTAGATGCCTGGCGGTATACGGTGACAATGGCAGAGAGAACACGTTGTGTAATGTGGATGTAGAGGGTGAATGTCGCAATTTTGCCTTGGGGAGCTCGGCGGCAGTATTACAAGGGAACAAGAATGTTTCACCTGACCCCAGTTCTGCTCCCTTCATATCATCTTGTAGTTCAATCAATACATTCCACTCTCTATTATTACTGTAATGTATGATATTATGTTAGTTCTAGCAATAAACAAAGCCAGTGGGACAATAGAGATATTGCGGGACAATAACAGATTTATAGAACAAGCAATTGTGCCCATATGCTCGATACCACTTTTCATAACTAGGTCCCTGAAACTCTCAAACAATTATTGGAACTTCAAAATTAGATTTCATTTAAAATTAATATTCAATAAAAAACGGACAATAATATATAACAGTTGTACAGGGTGAGCGTAACTCGATGTCTCAGCTCTATTATAAGAAGAGGAAAAACGATAGAAAAAATATGAAATAAGGTTCTTAAATAGGATTGAGTAAGGTCCATTTCAAGCTGAATTTGCATATTTTTCTATATTTGTAAACAGAAGTAATGACGTCACCGAATTTTTTTCCCAGAAACATACCTATGTTCTGGCATATTTGAAAAGAGTTAATATTTATGAATAAATTTTGTATAGAAAACAATTTGCTACCTTATTCCGTTAAAAAGTTATAAGCAAATTTGTATAAAAAAAATATCAAAAATTCGCAATCGTCACGACTTAAACAAGTAGCCTTTGAAAACACATAGCAAAATCGCATCTGTCAATAATTAATCTAATGGTTGACAAATATTATTTTGTTGTCATTTGACTTTGAAAAATGTTTACAACGAAAAAGTCGATATGTTATTAGTTTATGGGGAATCTCAAAAGAACCCTAGAAGAACAGATCAGTAATATGCCCAGAGATCACGAGCGTCTTATTCCAAGCTTAAAAATATTTGCAAGATTGGAACGCAATTTACGTGCAAATAACGAGACATTTTCTTTTCGAAAGGGAAGAAATTTGTTAAAATGTTCAATTCTGACAATACTCTTGTCACTGTTTTGCAATATTTTGAATACCATCCAAGAAACTCGATTCGGCAGGCTTGTCGTGAGTTGAATTTAAAATATAGTTCGGTACGGAAAATTTTGAAGGAAAATAGTCATCACGATTATAAAAATTATAACCTAGAACACTTGTCAGATCAACATCAACAACGAAGAATTAATTATGTTACCAAGTCACAGTAAACTTAAAGATCAATGACAATCGGTTTTTTCAGCATGTATTGTATACGAGCGAAAGCCGTTTTGATAGTAATGGTAAACCCAATAAAGAAAATGAACGTTTTTGGGCTACTGAAAATCCACATCTTGTCAATCCGAGTGAAAATCAAGGACACTTCGGAATTAACGTTTGGTGTAGTATTTATTAATGGGCATTTGATTGAACCATATTTTTACGAAAGAATTTTAAATAGTGAGCGATATTTGCAATTTCTTCAAGAACAGCTTCCTATGCTTCTCGAAAATGTGCCATTATAACTACGAGCAAACATGTGTTTCAAGCATAACGACGCTCCACCGCATAAAGCAAGAATTGTCCAACAATATTTAAACAAAACTTACGGAGATAATTGGATAGGTATAAATGGACCGATACAGTGGGCGCCTAAATCACCGGACTTAACCCCACTAGACTTCTTATGGGGAACTTTGAAAAATTAAGTTTACAGAACACCATCCGTTAAGTTGGAACATTTAAATGAAAAACTCAGAATGCCTGTGATGAACTATCTACAGAAATGTTTCGTAAGGCTTCAGTGAAAGAAGTGAGGCATCGATTGGATAAGTGTTTAGAAGTAGGAGGTGGTCACATTGAAAACTTGTTGTAGTGATTGCCTACATACTTTGTTTCTTTCTGTGGTAATAGTTGTAACATATTATGTGTTTTGTAATGTTAAATTAATAAATAATACTAATTAATAGTTTAATTATCGACAGATGCGACTTTGCTATTTGTCTCCAAAGGCTGTTTGTTTAAATCGTGATGATTGCGAATTTTTGATAATACTTATTTTTACAAATTTGCTTGTAATTTTTTAACGGAAAAAGTAGCAAATTTTTTTTTACAAAATTTGTTCAGATAAATTATCTATTTTCAAATGTCTCAAGATATAGGTATGTTTCTGGGAAAAAATATTCCATGACGTCATTATTTCAGTTTCCAAATGTGGAAAATATGTAAATTCACCTTAAAATAGACCTCACTCAATCCCATTTAAGAACCTCTTTTCAGATTCTTTTCTATCGTTTTTACTTTTCCTATAATAGAGCTGAGACATCGAGTTTTGGTCACCCTGTATATAAATACCCATATAAATAAGGTAATAAAGACTTAAACTTACTTAGTTAACTTACTCAGGGTATTGGTGTCAAAAATAAACGATACACAAAAGTAAATAAATGAAGCTTAAAGTTAGAAGTCCAAATATGTGATGAAGATTTTTTAAGTTATTGGTAAACCAATAAAATGAATTTTGTATATTTTAAATTTGTTTTGTAGAATAGTCCAGTATATTTGAATGAATTCGAACGAAAGCTACAACTTAAAAGCTTGGAACACTTTTATAAAAATATAGAATGTATTATAAATTTTTAAATAAGAGTGAAAAAAATAGCTAATATCGCGGCATGAATTTCTTCCATTATTTCTTCTTATACAATCTTACATATTTTTTTGTTATAACTGCATTATATCGTATGGTTTAATGCATTCTTAAGTGCATTCCACTAATTCATTATTTCATTCAAACACTTTTAATTCAATTTTGTTCAAATAATGCCTAAAAGAAAATAAAATAACAATTAAGTCATGTATGATAAATTTGCAGTATTATTTTACTTAAACTTAAATATTGTTTATAAGAGTGTTTCCTTTGCAATAAATATGTTTACAATTTAATATCATAATTATAATAAAAAAATCACAAAAGAAATAAAATAATAGTTCTTTATTCAAAATTTCGATATGGACTATCTGAAAATACACAGATATTTTGGTAAGAGACGAACTACTCAAATGATATGGTTCAAAATACATATGTATATATTCTGTATAATAATCATTAGCAGCAGGAGGTTACTGTAACATTACATAGATCATGTTTTCTATTATCTGAGTTTCTGAGTCACATTATAAAGCTTTATGTTATCTTTCAATATCTATGCCATCAAAAAATATTAATAACATCAATATGGGAATATTATTTTTATGCATTTTTACAATATATTTTTATTTTGTTTCAGGTAAGTGTCTATCATATATTCAATGTATATATAGATGAAAAAGATGAATATAGGTAAGAATTTTTTTTTTAAACTAAAGCTGAAAATTAAATAGTTGTTATTTATATGTCCATATGCTTGCATCATATAAAATGTAAAGAAATATACAAGAAGAGTATACCAGTAACATATAAATCGGAAATCGAGAAAGGAACTACCAAACCGCCAAGTGGTTATCAAAGTAGTTCCCGAATAGCAAGTCTATTACATAATCGCTATAGGAAACAACTCATCGGGTTAAAGCCCCGCCAGGCATTGAATTATACCTAAAAGCCATCCTCAACCCCTTTCTCGTGTATCTGCACGATTAGATAAGGTTTAAAAAATTTAAACCCCTGGGTTTTATTTTTATAAAACGAAGTTGGCATAATCGGTCGATAACTAAAACTGATTAAAATAATTTTAATTACTTCGCGATGATTAATGATGAAATACGCGTCTAGAAACGTAGAATATTTCGATGTTCATAGAGAACTGATCTATTGGGTTTTTTAATAGATCAGAGGCAGAATGAGCAAACAGTTACTGACAATTACTGAGAAATATATCATCATTTTGAAGCACCACGTTAACAAATATAAAACATTTGCTTTTTTCAACTGTTTGAATATTTATGTTGATTGATTTTCCCAAGTATTTTTTGTTAACCCTTTACAGCATGATTTTTTCGAAAAAATTCACAGTTGTAGGGAAAAGGTTTTACAATTATGTAAAAACAAAGAAAAATTGAGAAACTTTATTTAAAAAAAATTAGGTATGTGTCATATAACGCAATGCGATATCATCATCATCATTAGGTCATCAGTCCTAAGACTGGTTGGACGCTAACCTCCAGCTTCTCCTATCTTGTGCTAACCTACGCATTTCGCTAATTGTGCTACAACCTACATCCCTTACTATTTGCGAGCAGTAGTCTAATCTCGGCCTACCTCTGCCTTTCTTCACTCCTATTTCTGCCTCCAAAATATCGCGGACTATTCCCCCATGTCTCAGCAAGTGGCCTACCATTCTATCTCTTCTCTTCTTTAAGTTTTTCCACATACTTCTTTTCTCGCCGACTTTCTTCAATACTTCTTCGTTTCTAACCCTATCAGTCCATGGTATTTTCATCATTCTTCGGTAACACCACATCTCAAAAGCTTCTAATTTCTTCCTACTTGCTTCCCCTATCGTCCAGGTTTCGCAGCCGTATAGTGCCGTGCTCCATACATATGTTTTCAAAAATCTCTTCCTTGTTTCTAAGTTTATTACCCCCGAGCATAAAAGTGCTTTCTTTTCGTTAAAAGCTACTCGACCCTGCGCTATTCTTTGTTTTATGTCTTTATCACTTCTTCCATCCCAATTTATTTTACTTCCTAAATAAGTGAAGTCTTTAACTTCCTCCAACCTTTCATTATTAATTTGTACTTTCGTTTTTGCTCTGCTCTCGCGCCCTCTGCACACTAACACTTTAGTTTTGTTTTTATTCACCCTCATTCCGTATTCCTCTGTCAACACTGCCTCCATTTCGTTCAATGCTGATTCTAATTCCTCCTTACTAGATGCTAATACTGCTATATCATCCGCGAATCTCAGCATTTTTAGTTTCTGTCCCTGTACTTTAATCCCGAAATCCACTCTATCTTTTACCACATTAATCGCCTCTTCGATGTACAGATTAAAAATTAGTGGTGATAGCGTACATCCTTGTCTTACTCCTTTCCTAATACCTATTTCCCTTTTTTCCCCTTCTACTTCTATAACAGCAGTTTGCTCTTTGTATAAATTGTGTACTACTCTCCTATCTCTATACTTCATTCCCGCGCTCTTTAGTATCTCGAACATTTTTTCCCATCTTACGTTATCAAAAGCATAATATAATTATATTATTATTCTGTATAGAATCTAAAAAAACAGTTCCTATCTTTATTAAAACAAATGGGTATTTTAAATTTAATGCTAAAAGTAGGTTTTCTTGCGTCTTTTCGATTCAAAAATAGGTTTTGAATCGACAAGATGGATATTTATCTAGACCTTTGCTTTTCACACCACTCTGGCAAATGGTCAATTCTATCCCTTCGAACATCTTATTGCGGTATTTCCTTTATAGGGCCTTTCTTCCATTTTAAATCATAACAAGCCTCCAAGTCAGAAGACCTTCCAATTTTTCTCTTCTTGGACTTGCCAGCATTACATAACACATCAGCCAGTGATAATTTGAAAATTGTTAGAGAAAGATCAAGTTCTTTTTCGGTACGCCTATATAATAACCAACTATTTCCACAGCACGAATCCAGGAAATGGGAAAATAAGCAGTGATACCATTTTTTGGACTTCACTTTTGTGCGATGAAAACCTAGCATTGAGTCTAAAAGGTCAACCCCGCCCATAAAGTCATTGTAACCGAAAATACACCAGGGACACTGTACTTGTCTATAGGTATTGTCTTTCATACAGAATATTTTCTTATCTCTTACTGGTTCAGAGCCGACATAAGTGGACAAGTTTGTTACAATTTTGTTATCAAACCATGACACTACTGACATATCTACACCATCTACACAGGCAGTCCTTTCCAACATGGAACCGCGTTCAGATTTCTTCATTTCTTTTAGTGAAGGCAAATCACACTGTGGAATGCAATTAGGTCTAACAGTTCCTAAAGGTAAAATATCCGCATGTTTGTGTAGATAGGCCATCAGGGGCACACTGGTAAACCAGTTGTTAAAAAACAATTTGCGTCTTCGTCTGTGGTTCTTCGCAATTGTTTCGGATAGCCTTAACACAACGTCGCTACTCATGCCTAAATTGGAACCGCCTTCCGGAAATTTGTTACTTTCTGAACCGTCAAAACTATCGAAATCGTAACTGAAACCTGATACTCCGATGAGGAAAAAAATTTTGTACCCCCACTTGTGTGGCTTTTTAGGGTTGTACTGTTTTAGTTGACTTCTGGCTTTCGTTTGGATTATCTGCTCATCAATGGCTAAATATTCTTCACGCGACACCAAAGGAAGTCTTTCTGTGATTTTTATAAGGAAAAGTCTGATCTTCAATAACCTGTCATGACCCGGTTGACCCTTTTCTATCATAGATGTATTATCAGCAAAGTGAATAAAACGTTTCATGGTTTCATATCGGTTGCAACTCATTACTTCAGATATTTCTGGATGACCTAATGATATACTCCAATAATCTCTTGTATAATGTAGCTCTATTACTGACATATAAGGATATATGCCACTGAATTGTTTAATTTCATAGTCTCTGATGTTTACTGGTTTACTAGGTTGACACTGAATTGCATATAGGTTACTTTGCTCAGTAATATATGCTATAATATATTTGGGAAAGAGAAATCCAAAAAAAAGGAGTCTCTAGGTCCTTTATCAATGCTGGCAAATCTTAATTACCAATAAACTATAATTCATCGTTTGTCTTTCTCGGTTTTCCCATAGACCACTTAGTGTGTTACTTATTCGTCTCTGAATATCTGACAGGAATAAATCGTCTTCTGAGTCTGGCTCCGATTCGAAGGCTTCCACATCGTCAACTACAATTTGCGGCAAAGGTGGTGTATTTATATATTCATCATCGGAGAGGTCTGAGTCACCACTTTGATGTATAATAGTAGTGAATGTATAATCCTACCTTTGCAGATTGTCTAACCTATGTAGAATTGGCACTTAATTTTATGAAACATAAACTAAATATAATCCTAGTAAAACACTTCAGCAAAAGTCACTACACACTGACATTTATAGGTTGTGAGAGCGCCAACTGATATCGAGACGCGGAGTTTTTAAAATCAGAGTAAGATGTGGCTACAATAACATCAGTGGGAATGTTCCGCATATGGTACAACCAAGAAGACTAGAGAACAGGAGAAATAACTCGAGTGGTGGGGGTAGGACGAAAAACGTCCGCACCATGGCGGTCCTTGCGTGGAATCGAGCGAGGTTATGTTTATTTTTGTTTACTGTGTTTTGAAAGTTTTGAGCGTATCCAGTTTTTCCGTTAAATATGTCAAAAGCGTCGAGATATTGTTGCGTTAGGAATTGTTCCAGCAAAAGCCCTGATTGTGTCATAAATAAACGAACAATTTTTAATTTCCTGAGATAAGTCGTTCGATAAACAAGTATTGTAATGTTTGTATACACCGATAGTAACGCTTACTTTGTAGTAAATAGTAAAAGTGCAGTGTAATGTAGAAGTAAATTGTCAAATAGTAATTTACAACTCAATTTCGTTTAAGGACTGTGAGAGACGAGGAAAATGGTTGGAGGTGCTGTCACCGTATTACCTTAATATTATGCAGCTCAAGGAAAGAATACTTTATAATAGTAGAAAAAGAAAACTCAAAATACCAGTTTTCCTTCACTTAACGATAATTAATTTGAACTTCCCACAGAACGTTTCCGTAATAAGATTTTTGGTTATCACAGTTTTTTAATAACAGGTAACATCCTATATTATTTTCCAGATGTCCTTCCAATAAATGAAGACAAGTACCTTAATCTTATGCAGCTCAAGGAAAGAATACTTTATAATAGTAGAAAGAGAAAACTCAAAATACCAGTTTTCCTTCACTTAACGATAATGAATTTGAACTTCCCACAGAACGTTTCCGTAATAAGATTTTTGGTTATCATAGTTTTTTAATAACAGGTAACATCCTATATTATTTATTTTATATTATTATTATGGCCTTTTAGTTAAATTGAAAAAGGTTAACTACAGTTAGTTAGTTAAAGTTAGTTAGGTAGTTTAGTTCTTTAGTTCAAAACTTTGGTTTAGTTCTTTTCATTGCAATGTTATTTCTTCGCTTACATTAGAATGCAACTTATAATTTCAATTTTCTTGAATAAATAGTTTTGTGACATTTCTTGTTTTATTCTTGTACCTTTCAATTTATGTCTAATTACTAACGTTAATTCTGAAAAATTAATTGATTTTACATCACATACTGTATTGCCTTCATAGTACACTGATTTGAATAAATTGTACTCTTATTGAATGCTTTGTCTTTACTGAAGCAACATACAAAAAGGTCGGTAAATATGTAATGTTATTACCACAAAATCGCAAATTTTAAATTAACCAAATATATAAAATTGATTAGTAATTGTTTAAAAAGAACTTCACATTTCATACAATAATATCTCACGAGCTAATTTCACAGGAAAACTATCGGTTACTTCTTGGATATTTGAAATATCTTGTACATACTTCGGCACATCCCATTCCATCCATTCCAAATATTCACTGTGTAAATACACATTCACATTCAACTTCTTATCAATGCATATGTCTAAATTGATGTCCAAACCAGACTCAGCATACCATTTTTCGCTTGGCAATTCAATGGAGTGTCTGTTGCTTTGTAAACTTTCAAACAAAATATTTCCTTCCGAGATCGAACACTTCTTTATTTCCCCATGCAAAAGTGATCGCAGTTCGACATTTTCAATTCCACTTGTGGCCATGGTTAAAATATGTAATCTTCCTGTGGATGATTAAAACTCATTAGACTAAAAGCTCATTATGTTATTTCATTTCCACAAAGCTAAATTATCATCGATATCCTACTCGTGGCAGACATAAAAGAAAATTGTAATTGACAGATGAAAAAATGCAATAACATTTCTTGCTCTAAAAGAAAAGCATTCAGAACTATTATTTTTTGTACATACTATGTATTTAGGACTGAAAATACTGTATCCCAATTTTCATAGCGTGTTTTCAGCAAACAATTCGGAAACAACAATTGTAAAGAAATGCAGGCGAAAATTGTTTACTGTTTACATAATGAGCACAATAAAACGCTAACCCTACATTTAAATAGTGAAGACCCGCGATAGACGAAGATAAACGGCATGCGCACATGCGCAGATCCCGCGCGATTCTACGCGAGGCTGCCATATTGGCGCCGTTTTTCGTCCTACACCCACCACTGATTTTTCGAGGAGCTATGTCTCCTTACTCTCTAGTCTTCTTGGGTACAACATACAGTTATGAAATTTAAATATTCGGTGTAAGAGAATTTTGAACCCTTTAGGTTTGTGCCAAATATGGCACATGATGCAGTAAAGGGTTAAAGAATTTAATCATTAAGTCATATCATTATAAAGTAAAAATTCAAGTCCACAATATTTTAAGTTTTTTTTTCAATTTAGATACTGGGATATGTTAATGGTTAATAAATACCAGAGTTCAATGAACAATTATAATTTTTCAAGGTTCTGAACCGTTGTTCCTTATGCAATCAAAAAGTACTAGTGAAATTTAGGTTATAAGATATCGATAAATTTAGTCGTAGTAACGTACGCGTAAATTTTGTAGTTAAGTCGTAGTAATACATGCATAGTAATCATCATAAGCTATGAGATAAATAATTTCTCAATAATTTTTGCTGCCGACAGTCATTCAAACAAAGGCCTCTAATTAAAAGCATTTTTGCTATTATTAAGGCTTGCTTTAATGTATTCGTTAGTAAATATATAAACACACGAAGGATAGTCGGAAGTTCGGATATGAATTCGGCGTAAATAAAGTGCCCGAGGGAACAGTAAATTCGGATTTCAAGAGGAGATTTTATCCGGTCAGTGAATGAGCGTTACATTGTTCTGTCCGATATAATTAAAAGAATTCGCGAAACGAAGGGATTTCATAACATTTATTCAAATATTTGTCTTCTATTTTGCCGGTTTATTTACTTAATAAAAATATGCCCAAGGTAATGGATATGGCCCCAGTAGCTCAGTGTAATTTGTTCGGTGTTGCATTGTTTGTGAAGGGGTCGAACGGGGTATTTAATCTGATTTTAAACGCGAGCCCGCCTTTTATCTGTTTACATCCTTTCGATTTTTTTGGATGAATTTTCATTATAACATACACTCGTATGTACATACTGTATTCACATTTTACTCTAAGGTTCTATTTTGCAAAGGGCGGGCCCGACCAAGAAGTAAATCAAATAACCATCGACAACACTATAATCTTTGTAGATCTCGTACAAAAACTCGTTCAAACAAGCTCAGACTTGCACATTACTAATATCCTATGTATGCAATGTACGTCTAGGGTCTCTTCTACCCTTAACTTTAGAAATGAAAAGCATAAAATGACGAAAATTAGCATACATACTGCTCGTCAAGAATAGAAATAAGTCTCAAAACTGCAATATCGGATCGCCCACGCGGTGCGCAGTAAACAGCCTAGTCTTTATTCAGTCGAATTGAGACCTTTGCAGAGTGAATGTCGAGTGTGCACATTGTTCACAGGGCTCGATCTGGCCATGCAAAAAGTGCATCCTTTTCCCTCCGGAGGCTGTCTCGCCCTTTCTTCTACGCACATGAGAATCTCACACTTTCTCCTATTCTTGACGAGAAGTATATTAAAGTATACAAATATTGTAGTTAATAAATATAATTGTCAAAAATAGTCATAATGATTATACTCATATGGCATTGACATTGCATGATGTTGCCGTTTTGAAAATTATTTGAAATTATTATTTTCCTACAGATTTAACGCAACAAGTTAATTAGAAGTTTTTACATATCCGTATTGTATTTTGTGTTTACATTTAGAAATTTGGTTTAGATACTTTCCATTGATTCTAATAACATGACACGTAGTTTAGAAGAAAACGTTAATGCAAGTCTAATTATTGGCGAGATTGGAAGAAATCTACATGCAGTTGAAATCATTTTCAATGAAAGTTATTCCGATCGACATGTGTCTAGGGCATACTTACGACAGATATTGAAATGTTTTAGAAGACAGGTTTATTTATGATGAAAAAAGACCTGGTTGTCCAGACATTGCAGAAAACCAACAAATAAATATTGACGTTGAAGCGGTTGTGAATCCCACACAGTCTATATATTAAAATACAGCTACTCGTGGAATATCTGCAAAGACTATGCAAAGGATTTTAAACACACACAGAAATTTCATCTCTACAAATTATAAATAGTTCTGCAGCCCACAGACGATGGTCCCGATTGCAGACTTTAATTTCGTGAAATTGAAATTGGATTCCAATAAAAACAGCCTGAATCTGAATCCACATTTTTCTTAAATGGTAATGTAAGTATTTAGAATGTAAGGTACTGGAGTGATCCTTATATGATTCGTGAGAGCTATACACAATTTTCAGAAAACGTTAACGTGTAAGCAGGGATCTTGAGTGATTACATAGTTTCATTACATAGTTGTATTTAAATCTAAATTTAAGAGAGTGTATTTGGACTTGTTTCATAGTGGTATTAAGCCGCCAATTTTGGAGATTTTAGAGGAAGATTCTTGTGACTTGGATATAACTTTTCAATAGGATGATGCTCCTCCACACTATTATGGGGCAGTAAGAGTTATTTATTCAACAGGTGGATGCCGGGGTTCAATATAGTGGTCTGTTCGGTCTCCAGACTTAAGGCCCTTAGATTTGTTTTTATGGAGCTACTTAAAGGGTAAGGTATATGCTACGCAACCTACTAACATCGAGGATTTGAAGCAGAGAATCACTGAAGAATATAGGTTAATTTGTGTAGAAACATTTACACGAGTGAGAGAGGAGTTTTATAAAATGTTGTAGTCTAAGCAAGAGGCGGCACATTTTGTGCGTTTAATTTAAAATTCCTTAAATATGTTTGGAACTACTTTTTACCTCACATTACCTCATTTGTCAACATAGTTTTAGTAAATAGACAACCAATTTGTTTTGAAACCCGATATGAAAACGATATGAAAGCAATTATAATAATTTAGACACCAATAAATATTGTGCTTTATTTGTATTTAGCAAATTTGCATTTGAAAATCTGCTTTATTATGTATTTAGATAACTCAGTGAAGGTTTTTTTGGTTTTCTTCAATAATTCTCATGTATTGTGTAATTGTTTTGTATTATATTGCATTTGTTTTTATAAATTTAAAATTTCAAGTAGGTAGAAGTGGAAGTTCATCATTCAATTGATTCTCTTCTGAAGTTACTGGCTAAGTAATGTTGAAATAAGATACACAGAATCCTCAATCTCGAATCTAAAAGTCTCAGTATAAGTAATTGAAATAATTTATTTTCGTTTGGGCACAATAATTCTCCTGGGTTTAGAAATAGGACTGCAAGTCTTCTACCTAGATACTTGAACTAGACACTGGATAAATATAGTTAACAATAACCATTTTCCTGGTTATTATATCACAAATAACTACCAAATAACATTTTTGTTGTGAAGAACTTTTCAGTTTCATTATTTCCAAAAATATTAACACACACGTCTTACTTTCCGATGTTATTTTTGTCTATCTCCATCATTTTATGTAAATTTTATGCTTTTTAGACTAACGGAAAATTGTCATATTATTTTCACCTGATTCTCTTAAACTCTTTATTTGCTACGAATCATCAAGGAGTACTACGCGCTTGCATTCTAACTATTATAACTACTTTTAAGTCTTAAGTAATAACTCAGTCTGACCAGTTAGAAATCTTCTAACTTTAATGTCTCTGAATGATGTTCTTTATTCTACATTTGAAAATGTGTTAGATGGAGATCGACAAAAATAACATCGGAAAGTAAGACGTGTGTGTTAATATTTTTGGAAATCATGAAACTGAAAAGTTTTTCACAACAAAAATGTTATTTGGTGGTTATTTGTGATATAATAACCAGGAAAATAGTTAATAAATATAATTGTCAAAAATAGTATATATATATATATATATATATATATATATATATATATATATATATATATATATATATATATATATATATATATATATATATATATATATATATATATATATATATATATATATATATATATCTACATGTGATATTAAGGAATCTCCTGATTGTGTAACTTCTGGAATTAAAAACTAATTAATCACTGAAAGATCCTTGTGCAAATTTTTTTGGCGAGAAAATACATGACATGCAAATCACAAGGAAATTTTAGCAAATTGAAAGATCACAAGAAAACTTTGTGATTGAATAGATGAAAACTGTTAGTAAAAAGTTATCTTCCTACATTCAAGATAGAATGGGGACATTCTATTAACAATTAACATTTCTGAAATTATGTCCAAGTCAGTTCCTTTGCCTGATCTCATCATGCTACTCGATGGCTGAATGAGGTCGTAGAAACAATAACATTCCGAATCCAAGTACCAAACACATTTAATGGAATACTGGCAATATATAAAACTTTTATCCGTTTTACGGAAATACTTCATACTCCGTATGAACCAATATTACAATATTTCTCTAAACTTTCAACTACATATAGACCGATAACGTCACATGTTAAGGATAATGTGATTGAATTATATGTAAGCTGATAAGATGGATTCAGAACAGATCCACCTGCATCAAATTCAGCGCTATCTAAGGCGATTACGAAAGTTTGGCCGTTCTTCACTATTGAAAGAGAGACTCGTATTGCTCGGCAGTCTTTATGGCTTTGTTTACCCGTGCCCGTATGCAAGTTTATATAACACTTCATTCTAGTTAGGGTTCACTTACAAGCTGGTCGATAAACGATATGCGCCGAATCGATATTATTTACGTAAGAAATAAAAGAAATTTATGTGTGCGCGAAACAAAGGGTACGCATAAAACTAGGGTAACTTCTCACTGTTTCCACTATATGAATTATATAAAAATTTTATACTGAGAATGTTTGCTGCTTATTTGTAAATTCGAAACTTTATAGCCAACTGAAATTTTCACAAAGTCAGTCAACGCGCTTACTTTATTTATATAGTTTTTCACGAGTTCGTCTGTGAAATTTTCTGTAACTGCAATTTAATTATGATAATACATCACAGTCACATGAATAGTAAGACGACACAAACTAGGTTAAAATCAGATAATATATACAATCGACTTAATAAAGGAAATTAAATAAAGGCAAATAGCCACACAGTTAGGGCAAATAAGTACAGGTAAATAACCACAGTTAAGTAGAATTAATTCTAGGTAATGAGTTTATATGGATGGAGGAAATTAGCTTATTAATAAAAAAACTATAAACAGTTTTAAAACCTTAAAACGGACTTTTCGCACATAGAACATCTCTATCTGGAAATTGAGTGGCCGAGAAAAAATAAACATAACAGCACATAAATGCAGAATATGTGTTTTATGCGACAGTTTTACTTTTTTCAAATAGTCCAGCATCATGCTTTCTCATGACCCATGGACAGGGTAGGGTGTATCCTATCCACCTCAAAATCAACACATGTCGTCTGGTAGACGTCCCCGATCAGTCGAAACCCGATCGATCGGACACGATTTAATAGAGTGATCGTGCTAACAAACAAATTTCTCAAATAATCCACCATTGTGCTTTCTTATGACCCATGGACATGGTAGAGTGTGTTCTATCCACCCCAAAATCAATAGGTGTCGTCTGGTTAGACGTCCCCGATCCGAGTCAGTCAAGACTCGATCGATCCGACATGACTTAGTTGAGTTATCGTGTTGACAAAAAAAAATTTCTCAAATAGTCCACTGTCATGCTTTCTCATGACCCATGGACAGGGTGGGGTGTGTCCTATCCATCTCAAAATCAATAGGTGTCGTCTGGGAGACGATTCCGATCAGAATCAGTCAAAACCCGATCGATTCGACACGATTTAGTTGAGTTATCGTATTAACAAGACAAATTTCTCAAATATACAAACCATTGTACTTTCTCATGACCCATGGCCAGGGTGGGGTGTGTCCTATCCACGTTAAAATCAATAGGTGTCGTCTGGGAGACGTCCCCGATCAGAATTAGTGAAAACCTGATCGATCCGACACGATTTAGTTGAGTTATCGTGCTAACAAAAAGAATTTCGCAAATAGACCCAAGGGAGGGGGTGATGTGTGCTATCCACCTCAAAATCAATAGGTGTCATCTGGGAGAAATTCCCCGATCAGAATCAGTCAAGACATGATCGATCCGACACGATTCAGTTGAGTTATCGTGCTAACAAGAATAAATGCCGACAACAACGACGACACACACAGCAAAGAAAAAAATTAAAACCCATTTTTTTTGGTTTTGGGCCGAAAAACGAAAAATAAACCCAAAAAATAATTTTGTTTTTCCAGTTTTTCTTTACACGAGTACACTACTTCTCCGCTTATAGTGGAGTGCGGAAAAATAATAATTACAATATATTGCTATATTAGCTTGTTTTATATATGTACCTATATATAAGAAAAAGTTGTGAACCTCAATAAACTTATTCTTAGGATAAGAAATATTCTGAAGGAAACAAAGTATTAGTATGATATATACCTCAGCCTGAGTAGCATTCTGAGGCCTATCATATTGAGCACTACATCATGGACTGCAAGAAGAACAGTAAAAAGATAGTAGTAATTAGAAATTAATATTATATCAATGTATATTCAGAGAAGAAGTTGTAATTGGAAATTAACATGAAATCAATTGATATTCAGGGGTTTATTTAATTAGTCAAACAAAAAAAAAACATGCCGTATACTCGTATATAGATGAAAACTGTAATATCGGTTAAAATAACAGTTTAGTTTTGGGCGATTGAACACGATCGAACTCGTCAAAATAAGAAAGATTTTTTTTTAACTAGAATACTCGAGTAATATTTTTCTAGGAGTGTATTTCTCGAAGTGGTATAGGTTGTATCATCGTAAAGGGCCACACATGGGGAGATTTAGTTAAAGGAATAGCTGCTTTATATAGTCATGATATTGAAATATAAAATATTAATAGAAAAGGCAAATACAAGGCGTTTCTACTAGATGAAAATTATGAAATTATAATCGTATTTCACATTGCTGGCTGTAATCCTGGTATCAGTTTATTTATAACAAAACTGCAACATAATATTTTTCAAACTTAAACGGGAATTTCGATTGAAACTATCATCAAACAAGCATCACCACTATCACTAAGTCATCGTTAGGATACTTAAAATTGGATCATTTGGACATATTGGTGTCACTGATAAAGAATCTCAAATGTATGAGTTCCCAGTATTTACAGTAGCCGCAATACCTTCAGAATATAGTGGACATTCAGGTTGGTTGTCCGCTGCTATAAAAATATAGAATTTTATTACGCGGACTCTTCATAGATGGATCACCTAGTGTATTATTCTATAGCGGTGGCTACAATGTTCCTCGTACTCTAGTCCCTGGTGGCGGAGTGAACCCAGTATTTAGGATGTCATTGTACAATTGGGTTCGCGTTCCAACGGAGAGAGTTTGGCACCTCTATCTAAGGATGAGTGTGTTTGCCCTAGTCATTATATGTAACCCTCCACTCAGCAGTCTAACCCTTTAGGGAAATATATGAATTTCTGGATGGACAATAAATCAGTACTGACACGATAATGGTAAAAAAGAAATCAATATTGAAATGTTTAACTATTCTCTCTTATCGATTGCAATTATCGATAACTACTGAAATAGTGCACTGGGTAATATTGCGGTTATTGTATATAAATAATTTAGACAAAATATTTCTTTGTGAGTTCCAGAAGACATGTTATTTTAATATACTATATATACACTGACTTGATTGTAATAATGTAGCAACGAAATGCAGTAACCAGAATAATATGACGTGTATCTATGATGTTATAATAAACTTATATCTTTAGATTGTAAATAGTTTTTACATTGTACCATATTTTATGTATATAGTTATTTGTAAGACTATTTAATTACTTCTTTCAACTTTGCAATTCTATGAAACGTATGACAAAGCGGGCACATGTATGTAGAAATTTAAAAATCAATGTTTGCCTTGGTTGTTATTTCATTGTAATCGCAAATTTTAATAGTAATTGCGACGGCATTACAAACAAAATACATTATGCGTAATTCTGGTTGGAACAACTTGACAAAATATTAATTTAAAAGGCATTATCCTCTTCCACAACTCCAAAACCTTATTCTGAAAATAAATTATGTTGGCATACCATTCAAACTTGCATTAGCCGCAGTATCTGCCGGCATCGATTACGAACTCCCCAATCTCTTCTCCGATATAACTTACTTTGGACAAACATAATTTGTTTGGTACATAAGGATATTCGATTGGAAGTAAACCACACATTCCGGGGGCCGGGCAACTAACTGGGTTGTGTGTCTCGCGTACGAGCACATATTTGCCCATTTAATGTCAACATCAAATTTGCGTTACTCTATTTAGTACACTGCACCAGGCGTCAAATTTTAAAGCACTGTAAAAGTGTTGTACGTCCGATGCTAACGTGCCATATTGTTTCCCTGCAAAACATTGAACTGAAAACAGTACGTAATGAATGTCCGAAATAGTATGTGATCGGACAGTGCTACTGAATATGTATTATAATCATCAGTTATATAACGCAATCACTGTTTTAATTAATAATATTTGCATGAAATCACCCAACTGATTGGAAAATGTTTCATGAATATGTGGAATATGCCTGTATAGTGTAATATGTATCTCTATAAGATGTATCAGGCCTTAAACAAAATACATATTATAATGTAAAGTTTTACTACGCAGAGGGTAATATTCAAACTACAGAAATAAGGAGTTTATACTCCAACCCATATGCAAATACCTTATATAATAAGGACTAAACGAATTGGGCCAACACAGCCATTCTCATGGCTATATGCCAATACGGAACATAGCAACGTTTACTAGATGTGAGCTTCATAAAGATATACTCGTTTACACTGCACTGACGAGACCCAGGATAAGGTCGAAACCGGTCTGAAGTTAACGATATTCTAAGATAGGTGACACTTTGCATTTTCCTTGTAGTTTTGGAATAATCTGAATCACTCTATTTTAGTGCTAACTCTGTTAGACAAAATACGGCAAATTTTGTCATGTAATTCAGCGCTCGGCATTTGGCATGTAGCCAGGAGAATAGCTGTCTTGACCTAATTTGTTTAGTCCTTATTATATAAGGCATTTACTGATGGGTTGGAGTATAATCTCCTTATTTCTGTAGTTTAAAATACATATTACAAAATTATAAATCGAGAAATTTATCGGTGTAATATCAACAGTTAATATTCAGAAAAAAAAAATTAGCTATTGGTAGTATACGGTCAATAGAATGGAAATTTATTTTATACAAAAAAAGGATATATATGAACAGTTTATTAAAATCTCCCACCATCCCTTTCTTATATAAGGTACGAAAAAGATATCACCTCATGTTACTTTATATGTGCAAAAAACTGAACGTTAAGATATACCTGGTATTTTATTGAACAGTCGTGACTTCGTAAAGATGAGAGTAAGGTGCGGTAGTGATTCTTCTTTGTTCAATTCGATTGAACATGTGTTTTAAATAAATCGAAAATACACAGTGTTATAAATATACAGTGAGTGTTCATTAACAATTTCCTGGACATATTTTGTGATTTGTGTGTGATGGAAACTGGTCTAGACGACTGGAATTAGGCAAGGAGTTAAATAGGTAAGATAAGTATTTAAGTACTTTACTTGTAATCAAAATTACAAAATAGTTTTTGGAGAAAAAATTAGCAGTTCAACGGGATTGTCTCCATTTCAAGTTTTAAAATTAGGGATAATATATCGAACATATATTGCTTATTAGACTTCATAAAGAATAAATATAATTACTTTCTTTGGTAATACAAAGTCATGGCTCACTCTGTTGTAAGTAAAGAAAAATACTTTGATTTAGTTAGACATAATACCAATATACGAATAAAAAAAAGTCAACAATTTAAACAATAAATTGTATTGGTGGTATTATATTGTCCATGAATGAAGTAATTATATACAGATGTATAATTGTTAATTAAGTAAAAAATGTTTCTTTGCAGGTAGGTTCCGAACGAGCTGGACATCGTTCTTCATTCAAGGTAAGATTTATTTCTATAATAGGTAGTGCAACAAAATAGATAATAATAAATTACGTAGAAAAACTGTAATACCTATAAAAATGGACGTACTTTTTGTCAATTAAGGTAGGATCTACAGGATATGAATATGAAAATAAAACTTTTTGTTGTAACCTCTATAATATATAGATAAATATGTAATAAAAAGGTGGTATAAGTAGTGCCATTTATTCTTCCATAACTTCCTAAATAAAGCTAGAAAATAATATACAATAAAACATATAATGTAGATTTCAATAAAATTAAATCTTGAGTAATAACAAAGATAGCAGTCCTAGAAAAATAGCATATCTCTGGGGTTTGCAAGTATATATTTTTTATCTCCTGTTGTTTATATCCTAAGTAAGTCTTGTGTCATAAAATGTTCAAATATCTCCTTATATAATATTAATTTCCGTAAATTTATAATTTGTAAAAAATCAGTTCACTTGCGTTACCAAGTAAATACTTAAGGAACATTCTTATTGTTCGGAAATCTTATGTTTCATCATTGCCTTTTTCTTCAAAAACTAAGGGATGAATTTTAAATAAAATAGTTTCCAAATGAATCAGGATAATTGAAAAACTAACATTATGTTGTCACACATATACAAACTCTATTTGTCAACGAATAAACAGTTCTTCGAAGTCAAATGTATACAATAATGTGGTCTATATATCTATCTCAAGTCAGATACGTGCAACTGTTAGAAACATCATGAAAGTAAAAATCTAACCCCAAATACTCTTGTTCCAGTTAAGGTTTTTGTTATGTATGTATGAAAGAAAATAAAACAAACATTGTAGCGTTATTGTGTATTTTCGTTTGAACTTAATTTCAACTTTGAGTAAACTTTCCAAGGTACGTTGGAGAAGTTAGTTAACTAAGAACTAGAGACGTTTCTTTGAAGTTTGATATAACTTTGTACTTCCGAATGTCGACGGAGGTCGACTCAAATAGATCTGATGAAAAAAATGTCCAATGGAGGGTATACTCAATTAAAGTTATAATAAAAATGTATCACACCAATTTCATATTTGCAATAAAATGTATAGAAGTTGAAGCAAATGTAGTTACAATAATTGATCAGTCTCAGAATGTAGCAATGTTAAGAAAGTTTTGAATAGTTTTTTTCTATAAATTATATCATTGACCAAAAGTAAAGAACAAACATTTGTATGTTCATTTAGTTATTCATTTTGTATTTCATATGTAATAAAATATTTAATTATTTTCATACAAAGGATACCAGAGCAATATAAATGAATTCAGGAGGCTACAAATAAATACAATGATTACTATATGGTCACTTTTGAAAGTAACAAAAATATAAATTTTACTGTACTCGCTGTATTCTGTACTAAAATTAATTCGTCGTACCCTAATTAACTAACTTTACCGACATTTTAGTGAAATGTTTATAAATTTTATAATTAATTGTATTATTTTATGAACAGTTTACATGTTTTTGAATGTTCTCCA
This sequence comes from Rosalia funebris, assembly GCA_037954035.1. Classification (NCBI taxonomy): domain Eukaryota; kingdom Metazoa; phylum Arthropoda; class Insecta; order Coleoptera; family Cerambycidae; genus Rosalia; species Rosalia funebris. Next base: position 7,269,410 of record JAZFAV010000032.1, read on the forward strand.
ATTTCACTAATTATTCTGATATTTCATTTGTTCACCAACATTGCTAGCAGAAAACAATTAAAATTAAATAATTTTAAATTAAACTAGGTTCAGCATGACGGCACAATTCAAAAGTTTTAATAGAAACACCTACAAACTAAAATTTCTGGAACCTGTAGTTTTGTGTCAGCGCTTTTGGAATATTTACTAAAGATCTATTATGTATTGTAAAGTTTGTCTCAATTTAAACAAATTAACACAATGATTTTGGTATTACAAAAGATCACAGCTTCTTTTAAAAGTGTGGTGGATGTATTCGTTAAAGACAGGTCAGGACTGTTTGTAAAAACTTAGTAACAAAACTTAGTGTTAGAGTTGTAGATTATGAGAAACTATTTGAATATATTTCAGCCTTGCGTGTTATTCAAAATAAGGATTTATTAATATTCCAAAATATATTTCGTACTTAGCTGGGCCATCAGCCTGATGGTCCAAAATGGTTTACTCGATCTGCTTAATATCCAGCAGTATAACTTTATTTTTAACAAAGACCATAAACTTCTAGATCTAATTTTGTGTAACAGAAGAAACAATGTGGTGAATTCTCATGAAGTTCTAATAAGTGAAGATGATTACCACCCTGCTTTAAGCATTACTGTGGAAGTAAATGGCTACTGATTCAAAAACTTTTCCCCAAAAATTATAATGTCAGCTATAAACTTTCAGACACTTTATAATGCTCTACTCGATGTAGACTGGTCTTTTCTTATCGTCTTCTCAGACGTTGAATCTGCATGTCAAGCCTTTTATGATAAATTGTATTAGTTATTTGATTTCATAGTGCCTAATTGTATAATACTAAATATCGTAAGAGAGCATATCCTCCTTGGTGCAACAGCACTATTATAAGAAATATTATACATAGAATTAAAGCTAAATACTGGCGGAGTTATAAAAACCACAATGACGAAGAGCCTCATAATAATTTTAAAGGGCTTCGGAATCTGGTAAAGAACGACGTCTTATGTTGCTTACTCCAATTATGTTAAAAATGCAGAAGTCAATATATCCAGGGAACCAAAAAAATTTTGGGCTTTTGTAAACAGTAAACGAACATCTGGAAACATATATCAAATACACGATCAAACTCTGGACAACCCCTTGGATATTGTGAACACATTTTCTGATTTTTTTACTAAATCATTTTCACTCCCATCTGATGAACATTTCCCTGATCTCTGTGATGGTTTTAAAACCATAAAGCCTCTTTTACTGCCTCAAAAAGAGCCATATACTCTGCTTCAGTTGACGAAGCAGCTACTGAGCTCTGCCGTTTTGTATTCCAGGTTACCGTACAATTATCAAACAGTTTAAAGACATATCCGGTTATACTTCGTCGGTCAGTTTCATTATCTGCCCAGTCTGCATCAACGTAGCCACTTAATTTTCTTACAAAGTTAGTTCTTCTGTAAACTAATTTTATGTCAATTGTACCTTTTACATAGCGTAAAACACGCTTCAAGGATTGCCACAACTCCTTGTTTGATTTTTGTTGATATTTACTTAACATATTTAGTGAGGTACATAAATCTGGACGTGTACATTGCCATACATTAAAAAACCAATTAAATTTCGACAGGGTGCTCCACAATCTTCATCTAACTCTAAAGCTTCATAATTTAATTTTGTTGGTACTGGCGTACTAACTGCATTACAATTGCTCATATTATATTTCATTAAAATTGATTTTAAATATATCTTTTGGTCTAGAAATACTTCAGCTTCCGTTCTTTGTATTCTAATTTCAAGAAAATATTTTATTTCTTTTAAATCAACCATTTGAAATGTACACATTAAAAATTGTTTAAAAGCATTCATTGTATTTATTTCTTGTGTTACAATTATGTCGTCTACATACAAAATGACATAAATATTTTTATTTACCTGACCTTGATCTCGAAAATATAAGCATTTCTCTACCGATGAGTTTATAAATAAAGCCGTGTTGTTTTAAAATATTATCAAAACACTCATACCTGTTATGTACCCTATTAACGGAAGTGTATATGACGTCTTTTGTTTATGTTAATAGTTTATTTAAACTCACACCCCAAGGGGTTACGAAATAGTAATCGTATTTAATAATAACTGTAATGATTTAGTGGTAGATTATTTGTTTATTAACTTATAAATAAAGTATCCCAACAGAAGTTAAAAATATTCCACCAAAATATCCATATTATTATTACAATTATGTGGAATAGGGTTACATATAATTATAATAATAACGGTAACATGCACATAACTAAAGATACAAAAATGAACCCTAAAATCCATGCATTTAATAGTTGACATTGACGTAAGTATATTAAGATATGCTTAGGTAGAATGTTAATAATATATCAATGTTATTAAAATGTTCCTTATATTTTTGCATTAAATAAATGGGTGAGGAGGTCTTAGCATAATTGGTGTCACATAGCCCTAAGTGAATGTAGAACTGCAGGGGACATACTGCTTTATACTAAGAGCGCGCTTTTCAGTGACAAAAATAAAATTAATATTAACCCTTCAAAACCTAACCCTGTGCATATTTTTTAAAGAATGTTTTTATTTATATGGTTTATTAGAAAACATACTGAAGTAACAAAAAAAATTTGATTTTAACAGTAAATTTTTATTTGGGGTGAAAATAGGGGATGTTTAAATATTCATACGTTAAACTCTAGTAAACTTTTATTGAACATACATTTATTACTAATTTAGGACATATACAAACTAAAATATAAGCAAAATACAAAATAAATACGCCTTTTAGACTGTATGGTATGATTTAAAACAGTTGATATGAAGACCAACATTACATTTACTACATATAAAAGTGACACACTTATGATATTCCGCACATCGTATTTGGGTGGGATTCTTTTTTGGCCAGTGATCTAAGCGATGATATCCCACTTCTTCAATCTTTCATTTTTATACTTTGCATATTTTATTGATGCATTACATATCTTGTCTACAAATTCTAATGGCCAAAATAGTTTGAAAAAGTCAATAGGACATCCTCCTGATTCCACCATTTTTTCAGTAATATGTGGCCGGTTCTGGATCTTATTTTTAGTTTTCAAATACAAATGCTCTTGTTATTCTTCAAATTGAACAGATTCCCAAAGACATGCATTTTTCTCAATTATTGGTTTTTTATTTTTTTGTTCAAGTCTGTTTTTGGAAAGAGAATTACTCGGCTTCTTATAGGATTTCGGAACTGAAACTCTTTTTTGCATTATCACGCATCACTAGTTCAACTTCTGAATATTCAGCCAGTAGACCAGGATCCAACAAATTCACACTGTCAATATTTACTATATTTTCATCTTCAACGACCTCATCCACAACTAGGGTAAAATACCCAGTTATTGGCATCTTAAGCAGCTTGAATCTATAGTTTGCGCTTTTACACAATTAAAAATATAGTAATTTGGAAATCGCTTCGGTTATGACATTCATGATCATCTTTCTACAGAATTAACTATAGCATGTAAAAAAAAAGTTAGTCATATAATTTAAAAATAATGTTTTTGTCTCTGATGTAGCATTTACCAGTTATTGGCAGTAATCTCTAGTTATTGGCGTGGGCATAAACTTAGTTATTGGCAGTCTATACTAATTAAATAGGTTTTTTTTAGTGGACTACAATAATTCTAATAGGTACAAATTAACGCAAGAAAAATTTATTTTTACTTCTATGAGGTATACATTTGGTAAAGTTCAGGTAAAATAAAACTAAGATTACATCAATATTGCATAAATAAACTTGCACTATTGCAATAAACTCTTTTAGACTAATGAACAAAAGAATACTAAATTTTAATACTAAATAATCCTACTTATTCAAACTTTACATTTAAAAAAAGTCTTGGTATGTACCCTGCTTTTGTAGACATTTAGCATGATATGCCCTTGAACATGTTTGGCATTTTACGCCATAATTAATCAGAGAAAATTTTTTTGTGCATATAAAACAAAGTCCTTTGTTGCATAGCACATTATTAGTAGGAAGCTCCGATTTAGACGTTGATGGTTCACAACTATCTGTGGAGGTAGTTTTATTAATTTCCCTGAAACTTAAGTTTCTAACAGGATTTGGCTTTTTTTCTGTTCTGGTATTGTCCTCGAGATTTTTATTCTCAATATATTTGTTTTCGTTATTTTCAAGTAAACCTAAGCTTTTTACTTCCTTTCTTTTCTTGTTCATATTATGTTTTCCTATGTTTTCAATGGAACTTAAGTTTTTCACGTGCTTTGGATTTTTATTGGCTATCTTTTTTTCTTCTTTCTGACGCGCCCTTTCTTCTTTCTCCTTCTCTTTTTTTTTTTCTTTTTCTTTCTGTTTATCTTCCTATATATTTTTCCAACCAGTGGAAGTTATTATAAAAGGTAGTCTTTCTACCTGTCTCTTATTTTTTCGTTCAGGAGTTTTGGGCCACGTTAGACAGTCCTTCAATTCATATGATGTTCTAGAAGTCTCCTGAATTGACTGGTTTAATCTATCTTGATCAGAAATGGGTCGATTATTCTCGATAGGTTCGCGAGTTTCGGTTACAACGTGTATATTTTCAGGACTAGGGATTAGCTGCTCATTCACAGTGGATACAAAAATTTTGGTGATATCTACCTCAACATTGGTGATGAACGGCACGTTTACGTTGAATTCAAGAATGTCATTCACGGTCGATTCGCGTAAATTGGGGACGTCTTCTATTTCAGGGTGTTCTTCTTCTCCCAAAAAGGTCGATTATTATAGGCATATCGTCAAAGTCTTTTTCTGTAAATTGACTTTGATCATTAGCTGTACTCGTACATTCTACTTGAATGATGGATTCATTGTGATATTCTACTATAACATTAGTGTTGTCTAATGGTTTAAACTTGTTATAAATTTTAAAAAGTATTCGAAAATTTTCATCTGATTCTTGATCTTGATCATCAAATCTTGAAGATTGGCTGGTCCGACAATGTTACAAAAATCTTCATATTCTAAACTGTAATCGTTGTTATTTAAGTTATCACGTTGGCCTTCATCTTTTTTGTTTTTTCCCAAACACTTTCTGAAGTCAATGGCATTAGGGTCCCAAGGAAATAGACCACAAACCCTAAAGCAATTTTTTATGGTAGATTGTTTTAAACTTTTAATGGATCTTTCTAGTATAGGGGCAAAATGTTGTTTATTCAACTGAACTAGTGGAGTATGCCTTCTCCACTCCAATACTGCCTGTTTCCATCGTGTTTTTAGGGGTTTGAAGCAAGCAACATCGGTGCGTTGTAGAATTCTTGTTGCGTTAGGATATAACGCAATAAGAATTATGTCTAATTTAGTACATAAAGTACTTAGCTCATATGTTAAATGAGTTTTGTGACCATCAACAAATAAGATTACAGGTCTTTGGATATTATTTTTCTGGAGATGTTTATGAAATATATTTGAAATATATTCATAGAACACCTCCGATTTCATCCATCCATTATCAGTCGTACCAATACCCCAGTTGTCTGAAACACTAGCAGCAATATTTGCTGGAAGGCGCTTATATGGATATAGGATCATGGGTGGTGTCATTGAACCGTATGCGAAAAAGGTGAACATTACTGTCAGATTAAATTTTGCGACTCCTTGGTCCACCTCATATGCATTTTTTGTTCCTCTTGGGGCCAAAACTTTCTCTTCCTTAGGGCATAGCAAGAAACAGGTTTCATTCCCATTAAAAACCCTTGATCCATCCTGAAGGATATTTACAAAGTTTTTTTCCTCAAGATAACTGTACTTTCTGAAACCAGCACCTTATGTCCTTTTCAGATACATTAGCACTCGATGGTGTAACACCTTAAGGAGTCCTGTGCACAAGCAGAGGATGTCTTTTTAAAAATGCTTCATACCAGTGTTTGCCTGGAGTATTTTCTTTGAAAGGGTTTCGCCGAGGATTTTTGTCTAGAAAATATTTGACTGCTGACTGAACATCATCTCGCCTCCGTGGAAATCCTTTTCTGTGACTTTCCAAAACCAATTTTTCTAATAAATTTTCTTCATTTTTTGTCAAAATTGGCCCGTGGGTGGGTTTTATAAATTTGTCCCCCATTCGGTACTGAAGGGTCTGCCGTGGTATGGCATATTTCTCTGCAGCTCTAGATTTAGGCATTCCATTGTTTACAGCTTCAATGGCATTTTGAAATGCATCTTCGGTGTATAATTTGCGGTATTTAGAATTTTTCTTAACCTTCGGCATTTTTTATTATTTTATTTTGCAACGAAATAAAAATAATATACTGATTTAATTATTGATATAATCTGAATAGTCGGAATAGTGGTATAGGTTACACATAATATATTAACTTGTTGCTAATAGGTCGCCGTTAAATTAAAAAAAAAATATGTTGAATTTATATACTGCCAATAACTGCTACAGACATAATATGAAGTAATCCAGTTATTGGCCAGACGCCAATAACTGTTCCCTCAAATTATTTCATACCCAGTACTCGGCATCCGTAAAATTAACCTATCTTGCCATATATTCTGCTAAATATTGATTGAAAATGACACTGTATGCCTTAATTTTGTGTATATAAAGAATCAATACAGAATAATATTAATAAAGGTTGTCTACATACCTCTAGGATTTTAACATACCTAACAAAAGTAGTTAAATTTGTCACTTGCATTAACACGACTCTTTTTGAAATGATACCTTGAGATGCTATGCGCCATGACACATGTAAATCTGTATTAACTAGTTAGTAGAGAGTGCCATCTTTACGACTTTTTGTCAACAAAAAGTATATAATATGAAGAAACCTTATAAATAACCGATATTAATGGAAATGCCAATAACTGGGTTGATGCCAACTATTGGGTCTCTTACCCTATATCTCCGTCACATTCATGAGCACCAAATGTGATATTGATGGAATTTGCACTGGCAAATTCATCTTCCACATCAGATTTTTGCAGAATAGCCATCAACCCTTCTGTTGTAAGAGGTCTCCTGCAAATTAGAGGAAAAACATTTTTCAGGCATTACTTCATGCATACCTACTAAATTTTAAATTATTATTGTCGTGGAAGCCTAGCGTATGAATTTTAATACGGCCAAGTTTGCGACCGTATATCCAGATAACCCTAAAATGATGTCACTATTTTGCTAAACCACTTATTATTTCAACTTCATTAGAATATATTTCAATGTAAAACTAAATGAAATTTCAATATCTTATTTTTGCTTTTGTTCACGTTGACCTGACGTGGAAGTCATGTTTGCAAATCATATACTGTAAGTGCTTGACAGTATAAAGGAAAAACCTTTTTTATCGGAATTTTAACCAGAAAAATACATAATATTGTTATCTCTTGGTCATATACCACATTGAACTATAGCCAACATGCGTATGAATATTTATGCGATAGGTTCTAAAGGGTTAATATCAAATATTATTAACAGTCAGGATATACACTATAGTTCATTTCAACATTCTATAATGCGTTATGGTATTCGCGTAAGAAGCATAATTGAAATTTCCATTAAATTTATAATTAAAAGAGTTAATTTTATTTAACTTTTTGTCTAATGTTTCTATGTATTTAATATGAAAGGGATTCCAAATTAAGCATATTTAAGATGACTGAGAAACAAGGAATTATATATTGTTATTATTGATTAGTAAAAGACTTTGTGACTGGTAATATAAATGCTAAATTTTTATAAGATTTTCGACAGATTGCTTCAATATGAAGCTTAAAGATTAATTTAGGGTTTGATATACTACCTAGATCTTTAATTGAGTTTTTATTTTCTTTGGCATGATCAACTATGCACGTAATACTGTGTATTGATTAATAATAATTAATCTTTTTCCTTAATATTTTAATAATTTTATTTAATTTAATCTTTAAAGCTGATAACTATTCCCTGTTACTTCCAGAACTGTGGGATATATTGTATATTCTGATTATGTTAACAACGATCGCTATAATATATACAAATAATATTACCCACTGTTTACATCTATAGTTAAGTCGGACTCTGTTTTGCAAAATTAAACTTTCCTTGTCGGCGTATAATTAGAGATTCATTATAAACGGTCGTCATGGTATCGGTAACAGAAGTTTTCCACATGACTGCCGTCGTATTGGAACCATCTATAACAGCTCGAGTGTTCAAGTGGCGGTAACGAGCCCAGTTTTGTCGACAGATGGTTACCAAGGTAATGAGGTGCAGGCGCGTGATATCGAGAAGGAATGCTGTACTAGTGTGGGCGGACATAATACTCTAAGATGAGCATTTCTTTTCAATTGATTCTCACCTTTGAGCACAGACAGAAATTATATAATTATATTTTATTCTCTTAGTGAATTATTGCCTGTCTCAGGTAATTATATTTCCAGTTGTTTTCTTTGTATTGCAAACCATCTTCATTCGGTTTTCCATCGAGTGCAATGAAGTCTGATGTTAGAAATTTAAATTATTTTACAGTTTAACCCTTTTATACCTTACATTACAATTTATCTATTGCTATATATCCACTATAGTACGATAATGATATTAAGTGATTTATTAGTAACATGTGGACGGGTTATATCGATTAAGTGTGTGGAGGACGCTATGCCATAGGCGTGCCATTTCAGAGGGCACCAAATATTAAGTAAGAACAAAACAAAAGTTATTCTAAAACGTTTTTGAATAATTTTATAACAGATTTATAGCTTGCCGGAAGTTAGATACTAGAAGCTTATATTCTCATTAATCACTACCACTTACACAGTAACAATCATTATTACTATTACTGGTACTACTGTCACCTGGAGTTATAGTGTATTGAAATGCCACATGCATTATTCCCCATTCTGTAAATGCCAAGCAAACTTACTATTGTCTCAATCAGCGGTGATTTGATGTTTCTAAATTTAAAAGTAGTGGTAATTCGTCCTACATATTTTCCATTTGCACCCAGATTCACTCTATGTGATTCAGTGAAGTATTATTACACGACGAGCTTTGGCCATTTACTTTACTTCATGTTTAATGCATTCTATTTTTTGTCTTGTTGCAATATTTAATCAGTGCATTTTTAACATTTTATCCTCAAACTCTACGAATACAGTATATGATTTATTCTTTTCTTCATGCTAATATTAGCAACTTTTATCGATTATAATAACGGACACTAAGAATGATAATAATGAAATAATTATGGAATACTATCCTTGTTGGAAGGATGTGTCGTGGCAATTGAATATATTTGACTGTTCATAAATGTTCACCAGTCTCCTTTGTGTATAATACTTTATTTAATATTTCTATTACTACCACAGTGTACAGTATACATATATAACTTGTTGTTTTCTCATTATCTTTTATTTTTATGTTCTCATTCTTCATGGGTGTTTGTGAACATCTCCGCTTACATACATTCCTTTCCGTTATGTTCACATCATATCCTTCTCGATAATTCTTAATTCGCTTCATATACTTATCTCGTTACGTATTGTGCTACACTGCGAAGTAACGTTCTCATGAGTGATTTCTCTTGTTAAGGATGGTAATGAGAAGAAATATATAGATCATATAGGTTATCTACATGCTACATTCTGAAGTTCTATGAGCTTTCACTTTCTGTAGACTATGAGTTTTGAATTAATGATCAGGCTTCATCATTAACTTGAGATTTGAATCACGGGTGTTTGTAAACATCTCCGCTTACATAGATTCCTTTCCGTTCTGTTCACATCATATCCTTCTCGATAATTCTTAATTCGTTTCATATACTTATATCGTTACGTATTGTGCTACTCTACGAAGTAACGTTGTCATCAGTGATTTCCCCTATTAAGGGTGGTGATGAGAAGTAACATATAGATCATATAGGTTATCTACATGTTACTTTCTGAAGTTCTATGAGCTTTCACTTTCCGTAAACTCTGTGAGTTTTGAATTATTGATCAGGCTTCATCATTAACTTGAGATTTGAATATTAGTTGCTCCAATGGTCAATCAATATATTGAGGAATTATTTACCTAAACGGGGTCTTTTAATAAGAAAACGTTTGGTCACATCATGTCCAACTGTAGTTTCACAGTTGATTTGATGAGATTTTGTTTTTTGGGTAAATCTGAAACACTAACGGAAAATATTACGGCCGAAATTTGAAGCTGTAATATGCGAAATTTGATTTAAGAACAATATTACTAGCATGTATTCCTCTTTCGTTCTTTTATGGGAATGATTTTGGATTCATATTTTTGTTTTATCAATGAACTTTCGAAATGACTAAGTTTTAAGCATAAACAGTCAGATACTGTATTACTAAATATTTACGGTCATGAGTGAATAAGTTCAATTACAAAATGTTATATCGTTTTTAATAATGAAGTTTATTAAAATCCATTATTCAAATAGTACTATGATCGATCTAACAGTAGTTTGATAATTATATTCTATCTCAAGAACAAGAGATTGAGATTTTAATAAAATATAGCAACATGTAGAGAGGTATCTTGTACCAAATTTTATTTGATTACCTTAACGTAATCGAAATATTGCTATCAATTTTAAATTTCAGCACGCGGAATTTCAAAAACCAAGTGGTTTTAGACATAATCTATAGGAACTTTTTTCATATTTATTAGATCGTTAATCACTCCTTGAAGTTTGTCCCACATATTATAAAATAGACGTCCTTTATAGTTTATTTCATCGCTATTTGCCAAATAAAAAATATCAAAGCATACCGTGGATTGTTTTTATGGCTACGCTCAGATAGACTGTTCAACTTATCGGCAAGATAAGGGAGTTTTTATTTGGCAAATAGCGATGAAATGAATAGTACATGGATATCTTATTCAAGTTAATTTTTTTACATTCTTTCTTATATCTAACTTCTTATATCTTTATATCTAGCATATGTAATTATACACATATGGCAATTAGAGGTTGCAAGGTTACAAAATAATTATATAATAGCAGTAAACAAATATTTGTATAAGGTAGTATAACACGTGTAATCTTATCACTAAAGATGCCCACCCTGATTGCTGAATAAATGGTGTTATAGTCAGATAACTCTTAGGCAGCCGCGCTGCCATCGCTTAGACTTGAGATATAGGAATGGATGTAGGTACAAGTAATCTATTTGATCTTTGCCATAATATCTTACCACGTGTTGCTTGCTTTTAATGGCAGTACTAACTAGTACCAGCGAGACTAATTAATTTATTACACGTCGTTACACATAACTACATCATTAGCAATATTCTAACTAATTATTAGAAAACAGGATACCGTGTAAAGCACTGATATGTAATTAATAATCATAATAGTGAGATAAACACTTTACAAAAAGCCCACCTTCCCTTTGACATGAGACCACGTGTTATTCTGTCACGGGGTCGTTTCCAGTGTTCAAGTATAGAATAACTTTAGTCCGTCACTGAATCAAAGTAGACAACTCTATTAATTTGAATAACATTGACACTTCCGCCATTTCATTGAAATTTGGACACGCGAGGAGGACAATACTATTTCTATTCAGAATTACAGAAAAATTACACATTAAATACTTTACAAAACTGAAAACAGCATTACCTATTCTCTTCTATTAACCAATATGTTGATGGATATATGTTAGTATTTGAACTAAATGTCTATATAATTTGAAATACCACTGCTACCAATGCAGATTAATACCAATACCACGTCGCTACTATATTTTTAGTCAAGATTTACCATGAATTAAGTACTTATAATTGTAATTATAACTATAACTATAACTATATACATTCCATTTACTTAGGCTGTGGTAGTTTGTATTTAAATTAAGTTCTACCCTGTTTTACCTTTAATACCTATAGCGCTTATAAGTGCATTACACGTAATTACACATATCTACGTCATTAGTAAGATTCTAACTAATTGTTTGAAAGCATTGATATTTAATTAACAATTAATAAGAGTGAGTGTTATACAAAATGTTATACATAAGTGTTATACAAAAGACACTCTCTTCTCTCTGCTGACATGAGGCCACACGTTATCCTGTAATGAGGTCGTTTCCCGTATCTAAATAGAGAACAAATTCAGTCACACTAAATTTAAGTAGACAGCTCTAGTTAATTTGAGTAACATTGACGCCTTCGCCACTTCTTTGAAATTTGTTGCTTTCATATTTACAGAAATATTGCATATTAAATACTTTACAAATAGAAACAAAATAATCTATTTTCTTCTATTATTCGACATGTGGTTGATACTCGTATGTCGTGATATTTGAATTAAATCTCTATATGATTTGAAATACCACTGCTACCAATCCAAATCAATATCACGCCATCACTGTACCCTTAGTCAAGACTTACTATGAAATAAGTAATTATAACTCAAGTTTCATCAAATAACAACAACATTATCTATTGTAGTTAGTATCGAAAATAGTACGCGATGGGATAGGTAAAACCTTTCCCCTGGGCAAATACACTACCGCACTCCAGGCCGAGCTAGTTGAAATTACATATGGTGTTCTGGGGGCCGACCAAAATGGGACCCAAGAGAAGGTATGTATCTGCTCGGATAGCAGGGCAGCGTTGACAGCCCTGAATTCAGCAACGGTAAAGTCGAAGCTGATCTATAATTGCTATGAAGCATTGAATTACTTGGCATATAAGGGACCGGTGGAACTCTTATGGATACTTGGGCATAATGGCATTAAGGGAAATCTAATTGCACATGACCTTGCCAGACTAGGGCCCAGGGAAAATCTCTATGGACCAGAACCTGCAGTGGGAATAAGTCGGAATTTGATCCGAGACCGCTTCAATGGCTGGGCAAGAGATCAGCATAATAAAAGATGGAGAGGAGTAACAGGTTGTCGAATAACCAAACTCTTCTTCGAGTACTCAGAGATTGAGAAATAGGCTCAAGAATTCATTAAATTGAACAAGCACAAACTAGAACTCTGGTAGGAATCATAGCGGGCCACCATAGTACTCTGAATACATATAAGCACAAGCTGAGGCTGACTGACAGCCCGGCCTGCAGATACTGTAAAGAAGATGAGGAAACCTCGATTCATCTTCTTTACACCTGCCTCGTATTGGAGGAGAAGAGGTACCTTATATTAGGGACCCCTGTTATCCTAGAGGAGGCGAGGCTTAAGGCGGGGACGTGCCTAAATTTCTCTTTTATGGGACAGCATTTTTGGATAATGACCCGGATAGGAGGCGATCGCCAAGGGACTATCCATGCGATCAGTGGCTGATGAGGCCCAAACTCATATACCATAATGTAATGTAATGTAACGGAAATAGTTGTTATTGTATTATTATTCCAGAGAGTATATTGTATATTATATTATATTCCCATATAGAATTTGAAAATCCTCTTGATTTATAAACGTCCAGTTTTTATCAGTGTTCTTACATTCTATTAATTTAGAGATAGGGAAGTTTGTATTTAAATCAATATCTATATTGTTTTTCCTAATAACCCTAATTACCATCATAATCTTATACCACTAATGAATTCATTACACATAACTACTAGTTAGTAAGATTTTAACAAAATGTTTGAAAACAGGATACCTTGCAAAGCATTGATATTTAATTAATTGTTATAACATACATAAACGCTTTATAAAAGACACTCCTCTTCTCCGCTCTGACACGAGGCCACGCGTTATCCTGTAGCGAATTCCTTTACCGTACCTAACTATAAAACAAATTCAGTCAGTCCTGAATCTAGATAGGCAGCTCTTGTTATTTAAATAACATTGACACCTCCGCCATTTCCTTGAACTGTTGCTGAGCAAGAAGGACAATAATATTTATGTTCAGAGTTATCCATTAAATACATTACAAATGAAATAAAATTATATATTCTCTTCTATTAAGTATTTGAAATGTTGATAGATATGTCGGGGTATTTGAATTAAATGTCTATATGATTCGAAATACAACTGGTACGAATAAATGCAAATGAATACCAAAACCATGCCGTCATTGTGTCCTTAGTCTAGACTTACCACGAATACTCACCACGATTTGTTGCTGAACAAGAATGACAACATTATTTCTGTTCAGAATTACCCATTAAATACATTACAAATAGAAATAAAATTATCTATTCTCTTCTATTATCCAAAATGTTGATGGACTTGTCATGGTATTTGAATTAAATGTCTGTATGATTCGAAATACAACTGGTACCAATGTAAATGAATACCAGTACCATGCCGTCATTGTATTATTACTCAGGTTTTACCACGAAATAAGTAACTATAAATAAGTTTTATCAAACAACAGTTTTCACAGTAGTTACTAACGAAAGTAGTGTTTATTGTATTATAACAGAGTGTATTATATATCCATTAACACACGTCAAGTTTTTATCAGTCTTCTTACATTCCACATATTTAGATAGTAGTAATTAATATTTAAATCAACCTCTATACGTTTTACCTATACCATTAATTAATTCATTACACGTAACTACCTCGTTAGCAAGATCCTAACTAATTGTTATAAAACAGGATACCATCCAAAGCACTGATATTTTATTAATAGCTGTAATAGTGAAAGTACTTAAACACTTTATAAAAGACAACTTCCTCCTCCGCCCTGACATGAGGCCACGCGCTATACTCTAACGAGGTTATTTCCCATTTCTAAATACAAACCAAGTTTATCGTTTGTAATACTTGATTACGAGTACATGCCTACTAATTGGTTTCCATATTCTCTAACGCTAATGTTTTTAGTAATACATATTCTTATTTCACATATTTATTATATTAAATATTGTACAATAATTTTTGTCTTTACTGATTTAATTTCTCTTTTTGTACTGGTATGCTTTTCATTCTGTCTGGTAACGTACCTTCATTTATAGACATTATTGGAAAGCCTACAGAAAATTGCAAAAAGATTACAGTTCTTGTGGAAAGGGGAGAAAATTGGTGAGAAAGGCACGAACAGCCATTGCAGATTTATTGAATGTAAAGGTATACGGGATTAAGTCACACTGAAAAATCAGCTGTAGCAGAAAATGTACACAAGAATTAAAATCGTAGAATAGATTAAGATAATATCAACATCTTGATTATAAATTCTCATCATTATTCACGCACTATTAAGGTCACCGCAAATTGTGAAAAATAAAGAGAATTTTAACAGAGAGCTGGATATTGCCTTAGTAATACTTTCAAGCATTGGTGGGGCAGTAGGCCATGACAACCAAGTATGACTAATAACAATACAAGTGTTTGGATTTCTTCTGAAGAAGCTAATATGATGATCTGAGAAACGTCAAGATTATTTAGATCGCGACTACGGTAAAACCCAGAATAATTTACTTCAAATATCTCACATGACTGGCTGATTAAATGTGTTGGTTGATGAAATATGTAACGTATGTAATGTTATTTCTAAGTACATTTTATAAATCAAGTATTGTTTTCTGCTTTACATCACCATCTGACTGTATCTCTTTTTCCTCCATCATGTTTCAAATTCAATGTTCCTAGTGCTGATTCATTACATACTTAGATATGTGTTATTGATCTGTGTATTAGGTAGACATGTGACATACCTGATTAGATTTTGGCGATATTAAGCACAAGTTCGCCTTGTTCTTAATAGGAAAACTATGTTATTACAGAATATTGCCTAGATAATAGACTTAGAGCGTTATTACACCTACAGATTAGTTACGTTTTTTTCAGCGAAAGTCATTTATCGATTGAGTTTATTGACGTTCTGGTTCAAATCCCGAGTATGGAAATTAGTAACTGTCTGAGAGTTTGTAAGTGTATTTTCGTGTACTCTTCTTTGAAAGGCTCAAATTGCTTAATGTACGAGGTTGCTATAAGGCCTAAATAATATAAGAAGGATAAATTCAAAACATTATATAAATAGTAAGCAGAGACTCTCTATTTGGGGTTAGGGTTTACCAACGATAATTACAATAGATTCGATAGACCAAAGAAAGAGTCTTGAGGGAAACTAATTTAGAAGGAGCATTCAAACTGATTGCGGGGCATTTTAAGTTCATTATTCAATCAGAGGTAACAAGAAATATTTAAAATAGCAGGGATATTGCTGCAGGAAAGACTGCAGCGTCCTTGGTGTATAATTTATTAGATAGGCCAAGCCCTGTAGGGCAAGAATTTATTGTTATCATTCACAGAATTCATACCAGACAGGTAGATGTTGTTAATAGTAATATTTCGTTTGCATGTACACATTTTAATAAATAGTGCAGTTACGTTTATGCCAGTATTTGGAAGCATCAGAAAGAAAATGTATAATAAAATTGTTTTGAAGTTTGGTTATTAGCGAAATCCCATTTTTCCTCATTAACTTCAAATATATGTCTCCTTCAAAGAGAGCAAAAGACCTTCCCACCTGAGCAAGCATGCTGCGTCCCAAGGCCACATCTCTTTTAGAGGTTACCACGGACGACGCACTGTACGCGCTGTGTTGACGCACGGGCGGGCAACGTCTCTATGGTTACGCTGCCAAGCTGTTTTAATGCGCACAAGTGCACCGCCTTCACCATGCGTGACGTCACGTTGCCAAAACTCCTCCCTACGAGGACGACTTCCACGGTATCGCCTGTTGCTAGTTCTCCAGCTGCTACACGCGTATCCTAGTGCGTCCCGGAGCACACTTCTTCGCGCTAGGCTCACCTGATCACGGAGACCTCGTGTTCTTTATGTGTCTGGGAAACTCAGGTACCGTCTCCCCTTGCTTGTCATGCTGATGCTTCTTCATCCCCCCCGCCTCCCCAAAAACCGCCAAACTTCTTAGTGATTTATTGACCCGCTGCAAGCCTTTAATCGGGTTTACAGTGTGTCATTAAGTTGAGTGTTAATAAAACCGAGCAAATGACGACAATCTCTTTAAGGCCGAATGTACACGATTTTAATTAAAGGGCAGGCAACATTGTCGGGGTTAACCGAATAGTTACCATTAGACGGAATTAATTTTTAACAATTAACGCTGAATTCACGTCGTTATGTTATCGTTATACATAAATTTGAAATTTAAATGCCAATTTGATTTGCAAATTGAGAAATTGAAAGTTGCCGGCAAGAATAATAGACGTCGGGAGTTTTCCCCCGCCAACGGAATATGCTTCTGGCATCCATTTTTGAATTGCATATTATTTTGCACATAGAAACCTTGAATATTTCTTGTCGTTGGATGAATGCTGATGAGAATAAGAAGGTAGTATTGATTTTAAGCGATTGTCGACAGAACACCGATATACCGAGCAATGTTTCTCTATACAGTTTGAGTATATTTAAACACAATTGAACGTTAAAAACGACAAGGTGACAGGTAATAAAGATAATATACGGGGTTGGCAATTTGATTACAAAGAAGGCAATTTGATTACAAAGAACACTTATACCAAGAATTTTATTTCATTTTAACTTTTCATAGAACAAATACTTATAATAGTAATAGTTTATTTAAATAATACCAATAAATATTTCAAAAGCACCTTTCAAGTGCAATAATAATTGCATTACATGAAAAATATTTATTTTTTTCCATTAAGTAATATTAAAGGAATATTTTAGCCAGTGTAGTAGCACGTTTGTGTATATTAAATAAATATAATAATAATATTAATAATGACACATATTTAATAATTTTACTTATCCAGCAAAACCCGTCCCTGTATCCAAAATTATCAAGCAGAATGAAATGAATACATGCATAATATTAGTAAAATGTTTAAAATACATTCATATTCAATTCCTGTTCAGTGTTATAAGTGTCCTGTTCTATAATGTTATAGAATATTATCAATGGTATGAGTACGAATGGTGGAAATGATGAAGATATGCAATATGTATTATACTAACAATAACATAGGAACAATAGGTGAATTCCTACAGCTGAGATTGGCATCAGTAATGATAAGAACACTGTTGCCAGTTATCTGCTACAATGCTCTATGAAACAAGATAATGTCAATTAATAATACGTGCCTAAAATGATATTCTTGTAACTTGTTAGCTCATTTAAATTTTATTGAGGTAAGATATACAGTAGCATCTGACAAAGGTCTAAAACCTATTCGTGTCCTTCAAATGCAAAACTATCTAGGTATAAAATAATTTTTATAATTATTTTATACCTAGGAAAAAATTAAATAATCAGTTTGTGCATTTTTTATTGAAAAATTATTATACTAAGTAAAATTCGTACTTTGTCTGAAATTATGTTTAAAAGCAATTCCAAATATTTAAATTCCACCTCAATTGAATTTATTGTCTTATATAAAATTATTCTTTCCAAAACGTAGAAAAGAGTAGAGTGCAAAAAGTGTAAACTTAAATGCTATTTTCTTTAAACTCATACACGATCTAATTTATGTTTCGATAATTTTTTTGTCTATTACAAAGGTTGGTCGGGCTCTGCTTATCTATTTCTAAGCCACGTTTATGAACATTATTTGTCAGAGACCTCTGTGAAAAATATTTCAAGTATATGACGCTCAGTAACTGCTGAGACCAATTATCATAATTAATGGACTATACTTTCCTACCCATTTTCAGTACACATTCTTAGCTGAACTCTATTTTTTTACACATTTTATATTTAAGAAATGTTAAGATAAAAATACCCAGTATGAGTTATTGATTTTTTACATTTAATTTGTCATCAATAATTCTATATTCGAACGAGATGAATTGTTTTCGAAACAAATATAAACACCTTTTATTTCTTTTCTTTTCATTGTTATTATAATAGATGATATTTTTGATGATTCAGAATTATTATATTCACACCATTATGTCCTTTTCGGAAATATAAAATTTGCTATATTTGTGACTGGTCTGATACAACATCTAACAAGTACGTACAGACTAACACTATGTTCATCTATCTGCTGAAATTTTCTTTGTTATTTACCGCGGAGATTGAAAGCCACATAGGCAGTTGTGATGTTATTCTAATAATAAATTAAATTCCAATCTCTTGGACATAAGAAATGTTGTCAAGATAATAAATATTTGCAATAATCACATGTATAATTTTATTTTTGGTTTAAAAAATAATTTTAATCATCTCCTTAATTGTGTTAACTTACTTGACGAAATGCAAGTAACCTGTAATCTTTCGGTGTTCATGGAAAACTAGTTTCCTGGTTTTACAGTTGACCTGATCAAATTATTATATTTTAAAAGTAGCATAATAATTTAAACGATCGAATAGAGTATATTTTCGGAATATATGTTTTATTAATAAAGTGAAGTAAATCTAAATTTTAAAAAATGCAATTATCAATTAAGACACAAAGTTATTATTTATTAGTATCATATTAAGATCTCATTAAATTAAGAGTTATTTAAGAATTCATATACATTAGAATTCGCAAAATTTATTATGTTTACTTTTAACATAAAATAATGTACTGTCCTGATCTTCTTATGTTTCGGTTATCAATATGTATTGATATTTTATGTGTTTCAAATAAGATATATACTATAGTGTTGAATGTGAACTTTATACAATTTTTCAATGTCTAGACGTAGACAATAATTCATCCTCTTTATTATAAATACAACACTTTATTCAGATATTAATTAAACATATCAGTATCTATTATTACATAGAGCATACAAAATAAATCTTACTTAAATATATTGGTCTTCTTAAGAATAATAACTATTATGTTCGTCTGAAATATAGGCAACAGAAATATTTTTTGGTGTTAATTATGTCTTGCCTCAAGACCCAGACACTTTCTATTAACTAAAAGCACAATAAACTTAAAAACATGTTTAATATTGTTTATATTATGTATTAAGAGTGTCTCATTTGTATCACATTAATTTTTGATGGTACACAGCAATAAAATGTACAATCTGATATGACTACATTGTATGAAGAATATTAATAGATCACAATGTATTATAGTAGGAAAGGTATTTGCTTTCGTTCTCCTTGGTACATAAATAATTATATTTTATTCTATCATACCAGTATGATCAATATAATATATTTTTGTAGCTCTGAATTTTTACATATTCTAAAAAATAATTTTTCCACCCTGTAAAACACAGACTGTACTGTATAGAATACTATAGAGTACTTTAGAATAATTGTCTTCTAACATAGACGTTCTAATTCCTTGCTCTATCTTACTAGTGCTTATTAATCAACTAAAACTAACAGAATTACACCAGGAAGTTCACTGCCAGAGTGTTCCTTTTATAAGCTTAGCAGAAATTTGACACGTTTATGAGCTTTCCGGGTCTATTATTTGTCATCAGGCGAGAATCTCTGTCTCAAATCTAGATAAAAGTCCTATTCAAGACCTCCTTAATGAAGCATCGTTATGAAAATGCTTTTATAATCTCGGTAGTTTTATTAGTGCCCTAGTCGCACATCGCTCTGATGAATTCATGATCTCAACTAACCTAGAGACTGTTGAAAAATCGTCTTAATAAGTTAGTCGTTATGTTATTTAATTGCGACTAGTGTGAACTTATTACGGCATAATTGACATTTGAAGTTTAAACCTAGAATTTTTGTTTGACAAAATGAACAGTATACAAAGCTAACATAACAAACATAAATTATTTATATCACTGTATTACTTTTTGCACGTAAATTAAATGCTGAGTATTCTTACAATATAGGGGGTGAATTTGAAAAGATTTCTTACAGTAAAATTAAATGCTAATTATCATTTTAGTCTAATTATGGACAGTGACTTCAGTTCCTACCCATTCTGTATGCCATGGTATTAAGAAAATATGATAAAATATATAAAAATACGATACATGATAAATGTAGTTGTCACTACCTTTTCGTCCAAGAATTTGTCAAACAATTGGTGATATCAATTTTAGAACTAATTTTGGGATGCAATTTTAATATTATTTTAGTTATTTGATAGGAATAATATTATAATAAATGTTTTTGTTTGTTTAGACAAAGTTTAGTTTCTGGCTTTTCCACTCCAACAAAAAATAAAATAAACAAATATAATCATTCCTATGGTATTATTCTTCACAATTATTTATTACGGTTAATCCAGGTACCTATGTGATTTTGTTAACTATTAATTAAATGTTATTTACTATACATTACAATTTGAATTTTTTTATATATTTCGCGATAAATAAATAAGTTTCTTATAAATCAGTTACATTATAGCATATAATATAAATTTGTTTTTATATCATCGCTACCTACAGCTCTGTCAGTTTATTTTCCAATTCAAAATGAAAATTATTTGTCTAAAATTAAAATTGAACAAAGAGCTATGTATCTAATGCCTGCCCAGGTTGTTCATTATTTGCTCTCAAAAATACAGTAATAAACATTTCACACTAGTTTCTAATCGCCATAATTAAATTTACATGAAGAAACTCATTGAATGTTGTACAACAATAAATTAAGAAAATTTTTACAGGACAATCAGCTACTGACAAGTTTTTTTTTGTTTTAAAGACAAAACACAAACATTAATTATTATTGAACAATATTTTGAATACAGAAAACAAATAACCTATATTTTCATGTAAAAGTCATAAAGTTATGTATATACAAAAAAATATTGAACATTAATTACAAAGAGAAATTATAAGTTACTGTCTATTTTAAGTGTTCACCATTTTAGCATGTTCGAAACAAAAATAAACGTCACATTTTTGGTAACTATATTTAGTATAAACTAATAATTTAACACCCACATATGTTAATCTTGAATAATAATACCATAAGAATCCAAAATAGGCAAGTGTAGAGATTCCAAAAAATATTAATAATTTAAATAATAAAAGAAATCTAACAAAACATAAAATTGAAAATAATGACGTAATCAGGCGCAATGCATCTAACAGATCCGGGCGGCACATACAAGATCAGGTAATGCACTAAAAAAAATCGATACCATATCCAGAAGAGTGGCTTGGAGCTAAGAAGCTACGAGGGAGTTCGAGTCGAAATTCGTAATACACACGAAAGGGCAAAGGAAAAAGTAACTGCCAAATCTGACAGATCGGTTGCGTCCGACGAAAAATTAAAGCTCAATATTACTCTTTTATGTATAATCTCATTATTAATATATTTTACCACAGAGAAGATCTATATAGGTTTGTACGTAGAAATTATATTATGTTTGATACCTATGTATATATTGAGACGATTCAAAACATTACATAAACAAACAAACGCTACTAAACAGATATAATCAAACTTTCTAATGAATAAATACACATAAAATCAAAAGCACACAGCAAATATAATTTTAAAAATTTTAATAATATGATAATATACCGATTATTAAATATTTAATAAATTCATGATATTAAATAAAGTAGAAATTTTTAAATTAAAATTAATCTGAGCAAATTTTTGAATTAAAGAACGATAACATTTATGCTTCATGTGCATAATTGTTAAAAAATTTAACTATGAGAAATGTAGAGACATGCATATTAAAAGAATTTCATTTTATCTATCGCTAACAATATCAAACCTGGAAAGCATAAAATAATTTTAAAATTAACATTCAAAGTTAAAGTTATAATTGAAATTTTGAGAAATATCAAAATGTGACAGCATAAACACTAATACACATAATACATAAAATGATTGCAATATAATACTAAGATAAAGGTAATAGTTCAAAATACGACATATAGAATTGTAATTTATATATGACTGAATTATGTAGAATAATTAATAAGAGTCAAAAATGCGTAACTAAAATAAAGTATGTATAAAAAGAAAATGCTACGGAAAAGGTATGCTAAAGAGACTACAATTTAGGAGGTATCTAAGGAAAACAAAAGAAGGTTGTTGATACAACAGTGAAAACCCCGCTTTTGGGGACGCCGCATCGCTAAAAGAAAAAAATAATAACAAAATTTGAAGAAAAGGTATAAAAGGTATTAAAATATAAAATATAATAAAATACCTACTAAGAATGAAGTCGAATAAGTTATACCAGTGCCAGCCAATTATTCACTCAGATTCCATCAAAAATAGCCGAAGGTCATACCAGAGGAGCCCTAAAGGTCTTAGAGAGGCCCACAATAATGGAAAAAGATACCAAACAACATATAATTCAATAATAAAATCGTACGATAAAACTAACATTACCTAACCCAAAAGAGAGGTTCATTATAAAAAAAGTTCCATTCCTATATCAGATTAAACATATATAATAAAACAAGACTTATCCAGTTCAAAAACATTAAAATAAGTGCCTAAAAAGGACTGCTTTAAACAGTGAGGTAATATTAAGGATAACAAATCGACAATAATTTGTAAACATTCACATATTATAGATCATAGAACACATAATTAGGGAATTTTTGTAGTAAGAAAAGTAGGTTACTGTATTAATTTAAAATATAAACGTTAGAATAGGCAATACTCTATACCTACCTATTGGAATTTAGATACAAATTATGATAACAATTAACAGTCAATAGGAAGGTAAAGGGTTAGTTTTAAGGATAAAAGAAAGTACAAATAATACTTGAAAATTTGATAATTCGCCTTTATTTAGTATTAATTGATATCAAGAAACCAAGAAATATTAATTACATACTCAAATTTCAATTTTAACATTAAATAAATGTATAAAATTTAATTTAAAATAATTTCTAAATGGTATGTTTGCTATGATGTATGATGACTGTTTATGGCTTTGAACCGGCTGCTGTGATTAAGAGTCTTATCTAAAAAAGAAGCTAGAGGTAGTGGTGCTCAAAAGAAAAATAAGTAAAATTATTAATAAAAAAGTAAATATATAAAATAATATCATTATTATTAAACAATTATATGCATTATAAAAAAAATATACATCATAACAATGTACCATATATTTTTAATAATCAATGAAATACTTTTTACTTACTTTTATGGACTGTACAATATCCAATATGAACTGTAAATGTAAACTCTTATTAGAACGCAATCTAATCGTTCTTGGTGTTTATGGTTTTTCGTATTTTGGTATTTTCATTTTTGTCCACAGTTGACACTGTGGAGAGTAATGAAAATAACATCTTCATTTTAAATTGTTTGGTAACTATATAATTTCTAATTTTCTTTAAATATTCCACATATAACTGGAATTGGAACTTTATAAATACTAAATTGATTGGGCCGTTACTTGATGAAAATGCATATTTATACAAAATTAACCTTTTCTGGCTAAAATTTCACTTTTTAAAAAGTAAAAAAGTGAAGACCTAACCAGCGAAGTTTTTTTTTTATAAATATCTCTGTACCAATGCTCGCGTTATTTGTACCATATTTTAACGCTGTCCTTGCAGTATGTAATTGCCACAAATTGTGGTAAGATGATTCTGAGTGATTAATTAACGAAACTTTCACTAGTCTTGCGGTACCAGCAGTGGTATAGCAATTTCGTGGAACATGTGTGAACCAGTAGAGCTTCCCTTTCGCCATCATAAATCACCTAATTTCGCCGCATTAGCCAATTTTCAACCGAGTTCGCTTCTTCGATAAGTTCGAATTGCGCTGTTCAGCGACCTCATATTAAGTACTAATTAAAATTCAAGACTCCTTCCCTTCTCCTCGCTCGTCTACAATATCGGAGAGAATATGGCGACCCAGTCGGTAAATCAAATTTCTGCGTCCGCTAACCCATTTCCGTGCCATACTATGCTATTGTAATGGTGTGGTAGACATTAACATTTATCTGTTCAAATTACTGAAACCAATTTCATTCTAAATGTTCGTGCTGAATTAAAATTTAACACTAACCTATTCCACTCGTTCTCTACAATACCTTTAATTGAAAAAACGTGTTATTAGCGCATTTATTTTGGCACGGCTGACTTCTGGATCAGGATAAATTTCTCGGAGTTTAACATACACTTACGCTGTGGAAGTGTGAACTAAATTGCCCGTCCTAGTTTAATTTTATAGCATTTCACATTATTGCTTGTTGCTGCAGTTTTTTTTTGACAAGCCCGGAATGCCTATTTTGCCTTTGAAATGCAAAATTCAAGCGATTAGTCGTTTTAATTATGTTTCGCTATTTTCACATAAAGAGTAGGACTTTGGAAAGTATTTTAATTTGCCGTCTATACAGTATTTTAATTTACAGTAGAATATTTAAATTCGTCACAAATCACACTCGAGCTAATTGTGCCTTTAAAGTTGCACTGCATAATTTTTGAAAATGTGTGTATAACGTGCAAGCTTTATATAGAGTTTAAAATATTCAAATCAATTACAAATATTTCAAATAGGAGTAGTTAATATTTCATTTCGTTTATCATTGAAATTATATCCATTTCTCTACCTTTTATTCAAAAAATATATATGGAATAATACGATATTCTCTAGATCACAGTAAATCACGTTTTATAGTCTCAGTTGAATTTTAACTGCAAGCCATTGCAGTCAATATTTAAGGACTGCACATACAAACCATAGGACATCAACATGGAGCGATTAACAGTTCAACAACGAATAGTTTATATACAACTGTTTTGTGAAAGTGAGCGATCATTCACAGTTCCATTAAGAACAATTCGCAGAAAATTAGGACAAAATGAGGCACCTACAGAGCTTCGTAACTCATTCAAGATATTTGAAGAGATAGGTTCTGTTGCAGATAAGGCAACACCAAAACGTCCTCGTCGTGATCAGTCAGATCAAAGTATTGATGCAGTGAAGAAAGGGTACGAGAGTATCTAAACACATCATTTCGACGTCGTGCTCAACAATTGAATATATTAAGAACCACCATGCTTCAGATTTTAAAGAAATATCTGCATCTGTCAGCATACTAAATTCAGTTGACGCAACAGTTAAAAGTTACAAACCATTTACGACGTCGTATATTTGTTAATTGGGTGTTACAAAAGAAAGAAGATTATGCTCATTTTTGAAATAAGGTTTTTTCTGCGATGAAGCACATTTTCATCTTGACGAATCCGTTAACAGACAAAATTGTCGAGTTTGGGGTGTTGAGGGTCCACATGCTGTTCACAAAAAAGAAATGCACCCACAGAGGTGAATGGAATGGACCACACTTCTTTGAAAATGAAACTGGTATGCTATTACAGGCATGTTGATGTGGTATGGTTTATAGATGGCAGTCGGTAAATATTGGCGCCTTATCTTTGACAGAAAACAAATGGCAAAAAATTCAAATCCTATTGTTCCAACTGAGACGCCCGACATACATATATCCCCAAGAGCAATTTTAGATGTTGCTACCAGCTAGTGCCATTGAAACTTCAAACTATTTGTCACTAGTCAGGGGCACGTACTGGATAGGAGAATAAACACGAAGATAATTTTTACCTATCTCTTATGTTACTCTAGCTACCCCATTACAAGGGTACTTACGTTATAATTACGGAATGACTATGAAGCGGCGTAG
This sequence comes from Rosalia funebris, assembly GCA_037954035.1. Classification (NCBI taxonomy): domain Eukaryota; kingdom Metazoa; phylum Arthropoda; class Insecta; order Coleoptera; family Cerambycidae; genus Rosalia; species Rosalia funebris. The sequence goes on from JAZFAV010000032.1 coordinate 7,295,840, forward strand.
TCAATGCGACTTTAATAGAACTTCTCTGGACTATGTTATAGACACTCCCTTAATTCTTATATATAAATTGTTTTCTTATTATTCTCCACGTACATATATAAATGCTATAATCTTACTAAGACTATTTTGCTGTCATTATTTTTTAAGTAATATCTACTAGGTAAGTAGGTAATACCTGCTCTGTTATAGATCAATGCGACATTGACGATTTCAATGGTATCAAAGGACAAAAATATTAATCCTGACATGTTTTTGTGAAATATGGTAATAATAGATAAAAAAATAACGAAGCGCCGGCTCATTACATATTCTTTTAACAAAAAAATGTTTTCTAAAAATTACAATAAAATTAAATAGAAGCACAAAAAAATTGTTGAAATGGTATTTTAAATATATATTAATCTAGCTATTAATTCATTAAGTGTAATTACTCATTAATTTTATATTTTGATGATGCTAAGTACACAATATTATTTTTAATATAGTGGTGACATAATGATGTCCAATGCTTTGTAAATAAATTTAGTGTATATTTAGATAGTTGCTTTGGATTTTATTGGATTGTGAAGTGATTCGTAAAAGCCATTTTGAAGATTTGTTTATAGCTCATTCAAACGTAATTTTCACTCTGAACTACTACTATGTAGTTGATAGCTTTAAAGAATAAGGCTAAGTTTCTAAATTGTAACTGCTACCTTGCAACTACTTCAAAATTATAGAAATTTCTAAGTGATAAATAAGTAATAAAACAGGATTATTGGCACTACTTGAAATTGCTTAATTGTTTTAACTTTACAATAATTTCACATGGTGACGTTATAGCGCTCAAAATATTTCAAAATGTACTTAGAAGTAATGAAACCTTATGATTCCAGTGTTGAGTGGGAAGACTAACGACTATAATATTCTAGTTTACAGTGCTTTAAACTATAGTGTGGTATATTCTAGTTTACAGTGCTTTAAACTGTAGTGTGGTATATTTAGTACAGATCACATAATAACTACTTACTGGTAGTTCCGATCTTACAAATAGTTGGAGCCTATTATGTGTTGCATCAACTGCTTAGATGAGGACAACATGATTATTATCTGCAATTGGAATTCGCCTAATAAAAAATTTAAATAAAAAATATTTTCAATTTCTTTACCGATTACTGGAGAGGCCATTATTAAATATATTATTTTATTTCAAGTATTTCGAATATTTTTAAATAATAACGAAGGAATCTATCATGCAATTTTGAGAATTATTTCTGTCAAGATTTTTCTAAATATTAAGTTTCTTTATTGTTCAATGTTCCAGTGGAATATAAATAATTTGGTGGAATGTAAATTATTTGACAATAGCAAAATGTGTTGTCACTATTGAACATGCGTATTTGCTGCATATTTATTCCAAGTGATAACCAATTACTTCTAATAATACATTTATTATTGTTCTTAATTTGGTATAATTTCCGTAAAGTTTTTTTGCTACATTTTGATGTAGTTAGTTATCTGTCAAGCATCGAGAAACATGATAAACTATCATCATAAATGTAATGTAAATGTATATTGTAAGTTCGATAAATATAAATTATCTTACGTTATAAATAGAAACAGTATCAATAGTCAAAATTCATTTCAAAATATGTAGTCAAAAGTGTGCCAAAAATCTTACAAAATAGTAATTTGTCTTCGGTCATTGCGACAATGACTAAAGTTCGACATAAAATAGATTACTGTTATATTAATAAGTTTTTAATAATTAATAATCCCGCTCCAAAGATTGAAACAAAATCCACTACTGTAATCTTCATTTAATAACATATTCTCTAACACACATATTATTGGGATCAACATTTGATATAGTATTTCCTTAGATGAAAATTTTGTTCTACTAAATATATCTCTTATTGAACAAAATTTTTGAAATAAGTGACAAAAGCGTTCAAAATAATCATCTGGGAATATATTTCCTACTTGCTAAATAACTTGTAGATATAATAGGTACTATGGATATTGTAGGCTCACTTGTAGATAATTATGAATATGGTTTATATTTGATAGATGGTATACAATTTGCTAATGAAGTATTAACACATACAGTTCTAATATTCTTGATGTGAAAAATCTACTAAAAATATATAGATACGGCCAAATCTTCTGAGGATATCTTATCTCATAATTACCTAGAAGAAAGTGTCTAACTTGCCTACATTAATTTGGAGCATTGATGCCAATCGCTTGTAGCTCTTCTAGATTGCCAGCTGGGAGTAATTCGGGCGTGGGTTTGACTCCCACATTACGTGGTTGAATGTGTCTGTGTGTGTTCGTATGAATGTCTAAGGTTCGGTGGAAGAGTAGCTCTATGTTAAACCTCCCTCCGTAAAAAACAAAGATGAAAGAAATATTTTCGTTCCAGTGAAAATTCTCTTAAATGTTTTATTACAAACTAATCTATTCTTTAATCATGTTCTGATAGACCATGTAGATTGCCTCTAATATGTTAATACGAGAACAATGACAGCAAAATTGAACTTACTGTATTGAAAATAGTACACTATACTGTATTTTTATTGCTTTCTATGAAACCAATGGCTATAAAGAAATGTGAGATATTAAAACAAAATTCTAATAAACTTCGTGTCGCTTGCCTGCTTAATTTTTTAATTCGACCTATGCACAAAAATATGTCAAAAAACTGTAACCAAGTTTTAAATACATGAAACCAAATATATTGCTTCCTGAAAACTATCGATCTTACCCTGAAATATTTCGAAAACTATTTCACAGTATCTCGCCAGGAAAACAATTTTAAATACCCAAAATTGTCTTTAAACCCTATGTTTTTCATCGCGATCTTGTTTGGTATCACTAGGGCGTACTGTTGTACCACATCTTTGTTGTTGCCTTAAGAGTTGTGAAATAAACAGCGGTGTTTACTTCAATACATATATTTATTAAAATTAAGCAACAACGGTATGAACACTTTAAAGAAAACGTTCTGTATAATGATTTTAAAACTGATTAATACCTAAGTTAGATAGCCAGTGGATTTTGTAGCAATGCATGCGGTCTGTATTCGGTTATCTGTTTTATAGCCTCTTCCTCACATCTGGCTGTGACGCTACGGTGACGGCTTTTTGTGTCACTCAACGTAGTTATTCACAGCAAGATATGATTCCGAAAGATGCAGCCGACCCGACCGTTCCCATGATAAATAAGTACATTTTAGGCAACTAAATATCTACCTACAGTGACCCTAATAAACTCACTGTAATAAACTAAATGGAAGTCTTAACACCCTATTTCTCTAATAAATACTACAACAGAACTGCCCTTCGATTTTCAAGATACGAATATACCTGAAAATGTTATTTTTGGGAGACCGATGTTATTTTCACCTGTTTAAACCAAATATTAGCACAGAAAAGAATCGTTACCTTCTCATCAAAATCAGAGAAAAACAGTCTTTACAAAAACAGAGAAAAACTTTACCTGTAAGTGCAACAAGTGCTTGTTGCACTTGTGCACTTGTTGCACTTACTTATTCCACGACTGTAGAGGATAATACGTCTATACAATATTAGGTCAGATAATTAATTGTGACAATACTCGTTTGGGTCATATTTCTTAATTCCAATTTTATCAGTAAACATCTGTTACCCTCACAAAATTGTTTCGCATTACATTGATATTACAGCTGAATCTGCGATTCAAACAATTGTAAACATATGCAATTAAAGTATGATTACACACAATTAAAATTGCATAAGCATAAATTCCAAATTAAACCGTAAAAATTATTCTGTACGCACTCCAATCAAGCTCTAAAGCTTAATTAAACTCACACAGAACTAGCCCTGTACTTAAAAACAAATTAAAATTTTAATAAAGGATTTGGCGTGGAACATCTGTTATTTGGAAATTGTAATGGCTTTGATAAAAAAAAATTAAAAAGCCCACCCGTCCCCGCGCTCTTATACACAACAATTTATATTCACTCAACTGACATTACTATAATCCAGGTACAGGGAGGGTTAATATAATGAATTTTCAATTTGTAATTAAATGTATATTACCATACGGATAGCTCCGATGTCGGTAATTGGATTTGAAGTAGTCTGCCAGAGTGAGGTTTATATACACAAACAAAGCCAACTGTATCCGGAAAAAGCACTGTTTAGTATAATTAATAAGTAATAATCTAACTTTGTATGAATGCAAAGGCATTTAAACGCTTAGCCTAAGCGATTGCTGTGGATATTCAGATATTTAAATCGAAAAGTAGTATGTTATATCATAGGGCATGAAATTCCTCTCGTGAACAAATTTATAGAGAAATATTCATACAATCGGCAGCTTGTGGAATTCCAAAATGAAAAAAGTAGAATCTATCCACTTACTTCAAATACAAATACATTGAATAAATACTTCGACGTTTTGTTTTATGCAGCCATTACAAAACACTGATGATATAAGAGGACTGACTGTTCTTTAAGCAAAGGGTATGTTTTTGATTTCGTGGATGACAGCAATTTTGAAGGCTGAAATATCGAAAAGCTCAGAAGTCACGATACTGTACATGTACAACATGATCTAGCATAAGTATATAAAAGAATGGTTTGTTAATATCTCACTTACTATCAATCTAGATAAAATGGTTTACTAAACGTTTACTTGCGCTAATTCAATTAGGTAGATCAATCCAAATACAGGGGAAGACTTTATCTGTTATGGAATATACATATAAACTATATTATAGGAAAACATCAATCAATATTGTGCTAATTTAGACAATTATGTAACATGTTCCATAAAAACTATTGAAAATAATTCATCATGCCTTAGTTGACATTCATATAAATTATGCTATACTTCTTGGGAAGTGGCTATTAAACATCATATACAACTACTTTAGATTTTACAAAAAAAAAAGTTTAAAATTTGTACATACTGTATTTGTATATACAGTGAGTGCTATTCAAAAGTCCCCTCCCCCCCTCTTATCTTTTTAACGATTATACATAAACTAGTGAAATTTAGTAACTGAATATTAAGGGTTGTAAACTTCCCTACTAGTGATGATAGATGACGTATGCGTCAAAGATGACGTCACAAGGTCAGTGGGACCAATAATTTTAAATGGAACCCTATGGAAAGCGACACCTCCTTTAAAAGGTATCGAAAAAACGTATTCAATGATACTAATATTGTTTGTATTTATGGTAGTTTTGATGGATTAAATCAGTAATCAGTAAAGTTGGATAATAATTTTAATTACAGATTCAAAAATCAGTACCTACTTATAGTAATTGTTCGAAGTGAGCTCCATTTACTTCCTGACAGTAAAACATCCTATTGCGACTCTTCTCGTACTCTTCTCGTACTTTTTCAAATGTGTCTGCGGAAATAGCCCTACATTCTGTAACAATATGTTGTTGTAAAACATCAATATTGTCAGGCTGAGTGGCGTAAACCTTCGATTTAAGATACCCCCACAGAAAAAAAAACTAAAGATGTGAGGTCCGGTGATCGAGGCGGCCATTCCATTGAACCTCGTCGTCCAATCCATCTACCAGGATATTCTTCATCCAAATACCATCTTACTGCACCGTAATAGTGTGGAGGAGCACCATCCTGTTGGAATGTTATTTCCAAAATGTCGACTTCATCTTGATTGTCTTCCAAAATTTCAAGGATTAACGTTTCTATTGCATTTTGCAACATCTGCAGATACACCTCACCGGTTAAGTTGGTATTTAAAAAAACAGGCCCAACTATGTGGTTTAACAGTATACCTCCCCAAACATTGACCTTCTCGGGATACTGAGTATGTGTTTCACGAAACATGTGAGGATTTGCGTCACTCCAATATCTCACGTTTTGTGTATTTACATTTCCATTTAGATAGAAAGTACTTTCGTCACTAAAACAAATTGTTTTGACATAGTCTGGCTGTTGGTTAATTTTAGTCTCCATATTTTCACAAAATTGCAGTCTTCGGTCTGGATCGTCGTCTGAGAGTTGATGAACCATTTTTAATTTGTATGGGTGAATTTTGTTTTTTTTTTCAACACTGTGCACTGTACTTTGACTTACTTTACAGGTTGATGCAACTTGAGTTGTTGAAGAAGTAGGATTTACTATTACTTCTGCCAGTATATCAATATTTTTCTCATCAGAAATTTGTGGTCTGCCAGATCGTATTGCATCATTAATACTACCCGTTGTTTTAAACTTACGAAGAAGCTCTCTCAAATAAGTCCTCGAAATTGGGCGATCGGGAAACCTTTCATTAAAAATGCGTTCTGCTGCATGAATATTTTCTCCAGTTTCACCAAATATTAGGATCGCTGCTACTTTATCACCTAAAATACGTACAATTTCTCTTCTTGAAGCACTTAAACGTTCAGCTCACAACAGTTTAACAAATTATTGAATGTACAAATATTTTAAAATTACCACAAGGTACTAAAACAGTTAAACGTTCGATCAACAATACACAAATTATTAAATGTATAAAAAATTTGACAGCTAAAAAAACATCAAATTGAGGAGACTTGTAAAAACGTCAGATTATTTACTATCCAACTATCCAGTGCCGGAGCTTGAATTTTAAATTTTATTATTAACTGATTTAATTCATCGCAGCTTTGCGGTTTTTGAAAGCGAGTTGTCAAAACTGTCGTAAACAGACACAATATTAGTATCATTGAATATGTTTTTTCGATACCTTTTAAAAGAGGTGTCGCTTGCCATAGGGTTCCATTTAAAATTATTGGTCACAATGACCTTGTGACGTCATCTTTGACGCATACGTCATCTATCGTCACTAGTAGGAAAGTTTACAACCCTTAATATTCAGTTACCAAATTTCACTAGTTTATGTATAATCGTTCCAAAGATAAGAGGGGGGGAGGGGACTTTTGAATAACACTGTATATGCGAGTATATATATACATATATATATATATATATATATATATATATATATATATATATATATATATATATTATCTAAATTGTTTGACATATGATTTTATTACATATTTTACAGATAGATAATATAACACAGTGACTCATAAATATTTGTATAAATTATATACCTCAATTTATGTTAAAGTATACATATACGTCAAAGATTGAAATCATTTCTCGCTTAAAAATCATATGACTTAGAGCCAAGAACATCAAATATACTAGATTAAGGTAAACATTATAGAATGAAATTGTGTTATCTAATTTATTCCCTATAAGAGCGTCATACACAAGGACTGCCCATCGCGCTTTCATTTTTACTAATAATTCTCAGTGCAGAGTAACATATGCCTGATGCTCTAAGAAAGATGAACGGACCAATCTACACTTAATATGTGAGTGTGCCTACAGAATAGATCTCTGAATGGCCATAGCTCTTAGGAGGTAATTCTCTTGAAGAATGTTTCTCTTTATGTGATCTTTGGGCCTTTGGGCGTATTTTTTAGCGAAACTGCATGATATATATTGCTTCTTTGATACCCTATGTGGAGGTAGTTACTTGTACACCTAATGCAGTCCGCAATTTCTTAAATAGTTATCTATATATGCGAGTTAGTTATGTGATTCTGTGATCTTTAGACAAGAATAAAAATGGTGATAAATAAACATACTATGGTGATAGTCTTTCAATTATTAAGGTAGATATTTTGGTGCAACTCTAAGAAGGATAGTAAAGGTAAAGACTATTTAGAGATATAAATAAGTACAACTTATTAAAAGTTCCTTCAGTACTAGAGAGTTCGTAATTAACAACATTGAATCTTCTTAAAAATATAAAAATGTTTGACAAATACAAAATAACGAAAAAGCTACTAGAGATATAGAAGAGGATTGTTCTTAAAAATCAAAAGATATCAACTACACATCTAGTAGTCCAGCGAATTCGGATATTATTCATAAATCTGGGTGTTTTCGTAGTTTGAGAATATATAAACGGATTTGTTAAGCCCGCTACAGACTATGCATGTATTCATGATTCGTTATGCGCGAAACGTGATTTGTCCAGTTCGTTGCAGTTCGTAGCAATTCGCAAATCAGAGCCTGCAGACTATGCGTTTACATATGAGTTTACAGACTTACATGTTAATGCGCGGCCTTTAGTATTCGTCAATTTACCGCCTCCAAGAGCGAATCACTGCGAACGCGAATCATGTTGTTTACGAGTCGATTTTCAGCGAACAAGTTCCTACACACTATTTGCCAATCTCTCACGAATCGCGAATACACGCATAGTCTGTAGCGGCCTTTACATTTCCTTGAGTTGAGTATGTGAATATTGTTGATCCTATATCAAAATTTTTAACATAGAGTGGTACAAAGCCTATTTAACAATATCAATAATGAATATAAAAGAAATTAATAAAGGGCAAAAATGAGAGAATTATTTTCAACAAAATATTCACATTTCATTGGAAATGTTTCAATTTCAGATATATTTATTTATATATTATGATACATTTACACAGCGTGGGGCACTCTTGTATTTCGGTTGAACAATTCCTTGTTGCTATTGTAAAATTGTGTTCACGGTATATGTACTCTGTTTCAAACAACTCATTCAGTTGACATTTATTTTTAAAACATTTTTATTACGTGTACAAAATTTTGCGACTGGATCATTTTATACGTACAATATTATAAATAACTGATAATAGCAATTATTCTTTCCATTTTTCTTAACGTTTGTGAAGCTTATGGTAACACCTCGTATAACAATACTAGAAATTGTTTAAGATTAACACAATTTGATTAACATTCCAAAGTAGAATTAAAAACTTCTGAAACTTAACCGCTTTCTATCCAGTTTTTACCTTGAACTAGTATTGCAGAATTAAATCCTCTGCGGCGGCTGGAAAGATTAATCATTAAGTTCTTTTTAACAAGACTACCAAGTTATATTTGTCACGATCTGACCTGAGAAAAGTTCACCAAATGAAGTTGTTCGACAAAATGACGGCTTTTAGTTTGTTTCGCCAGATCCGAAGGGATTACATCTATTGTGGCCCAGCATAGCTCGCTCGCTCTGTATTACAGAAAGCGTATTAACCCATCCAGAAAGGAAACTTGCTGTGAGGATTAAACCATTCTCCTGATCTAGGATTACATAGATCTTGACACCGAATTTGAAGTTGATCAGAATAAAATGATCTGACGTATTGTATCTCACGCCATGTATCTGCCAAGGAAATATTTTATGTCAATATATTTCTATGCAACAGCAATGTCTCTAAAAATCGAAGATCTACTTAGGTGCTACTTTACTTTTACTTTATATTTTCAAGGTGTTATCAACTAGAGGAGTGTCATTTTCTTAGGTTGTCCGCGGATTTAATTTAGACTATGATTCCAGTTCCTAAGAAAATAGGCAGCGAAGTCAGGACATTTTACATACGAAAAATGTTTAAAAAAACCTGCGCTTAAGCAACATCATATAGAGAGTATCTTTAAAACAAAAATTTTTAGGATAATCTTCAGTTTCGCAAAAAAAATTGGAGAGATAGAATTGAATTGAGAAGAAAGACCAGATGGGTTTATTATTGACATAATTTACGAAAGGAACGAAATATTATGTCAAGGAGGTGGTTCTGTTATGATGGGGTAGCTTTTCCAGAAAAGCATGAAAAGCCACCTAGCAATTCTGCCGTGCTAAAACAAAAGGTCCTATCTGCAAAAATCTCGATTTTGTGCTTAATGCCTTAATACATAAAGACTACCAACTTCTTTCTGTACACCAAGTCATTTAGTCCTATCTGAAGCGAAAAACCTCCTAAAATACATAATTTATTTGTCTTATGTGCATAAATGTACTACAATACTACATTAAATTGACCTATGTGGAAATACTAAGTTAATATGTCCTATCTACATGAACTGTGTAGATAGGACAATTTAACTTATTATAGGTTGTCATGAGTATCACATGATTTATCAGTTATGTAGATAGGACAATAAATATTTAATTTTAGGTGATTATGTTGCCTCGATTAGATACCTTCAAGGAAATTATATTTACGCTTCGAATAGTAGCTTTTAATGAGAGTTTTGTTCCATTGGGTAAAGGCTATAAAAACAAAGCGGCATATCCGTTTGCTGTTCTTTGGCATGAAGCTATCGCAGGCCGTACACAACATAATATAATTTCGACATATTATGCATTTTTCTTGGAAAATAGAGATGTCAAATCTATTACAATTTGGCTAGACAATTGTTCTAGCCAGAATAAAAATTGTTGTTTCATTAGCTTTTTAATATATATTATAAACTCTTCAGAAGTGGCTACTCAGGAAATTACCATCAAATATTTTGAACCAGGCCACACATTCATGTCGGCAGATGCATTCCATCATCAGGTTTGTTTGTAAATATATCTTCATAATATTTTCATTTTAACTAAGTAATGTTTTTAGGTTGAGATGTCATTACATCGTGAAAAGAAAAATATATGATTTTGATGATTTCTGCCGCACTGTAGAAAAATCTAACTCACGTCGAGTTACTGTACTAAAAATGCAACTTAATAAATTCCACACATTCACAGATTACACGTCCAAATACAAATTAAAGAAACTTGATACCAGGATATACTTGAAAGATATAGTCCAAATGGTATTTCAAAGAGGAAAACCATGGTTTTCTTATAAGTTAAAGTTTTCTGACAATTTGGAAACATTTTCAGATGTTTTTACCCAAAAATATAAAAATACTTTTTCCAAACCAAAAATGAAGACTGAACTTCGTGGAGTATCTTTAGAACGTAAAACAACACTAATTACAAAACTGCAATCCAATATTCCAGTTTATTTTTTTGGAACCGTTTAATTTTTGGAAAGAATTGCCAATAAGTTGTGGTACAGAAGAACATCTTGACAGCGAGTAAAATACTGGTTGTTGTTTATGTATTTTTGTTTTTATTTCAATAAATGAGTTGAAAAGTGTATGCCTTTGTATTCTTTGGATTAAATATTAATATTTTAATTAAAAAAATGAAAATCTTTGATATTTCCTTAAATATAGTTAGTCCTATCTCATACATTCAGCATCCTTGTACTAAGACCATATGTGACTATTTTCAAAAAAATAGGATCCACTTACAAGTTTCACAAATCTTATTTATTTGAGATTATTCCAACCAATGTCTGCAAACTATTGCTAGAATATCTAGAAAATACATTAAAAATGAAAAATTCAGCAAGGTAAAAACATAAAATATAACATTACTCAAAACTTCAAAATTTCAGATAGGGCCTTTTGTTTTAGCACGGCAGAATTGTGAATGGCAGAAAGAATGCGATTGCTCATCAAACCCTGTTAGAAGATTACCTGTTACCATGTTTAACCCTTACTGAAGATGATGATACAATATCTCAAAGGATAATGAACCTATTCATTCTGTAAGGTCACAAGAAACTGGTTTCAACCCCCCGATAAAGAATCTATGGGGGTTATGGTAAGAGCAAAGAGTACTATAGAATACAAAGAAACCTTCAGTTCAAAGTGTGCTGAAGCATCGAATTGTAGCTGCCAGGGACGAAGTTCCGAAGGCAACTTTAAACAATTTAATAAATGGTTTGAAAATTAACTTATTAAATGTAATAAAACACAAGGGTAAATGGACCAACTATTAGTCCATGTAAAATATAAAGACACCAGTTAGTTTATAATTTTTCACAAAATACGGACCCATTTTCTCATGAATCTCTGTTTTTCATCAATACATAGGATCCTAAAAATTCATGTTTTACTCATGATGTAGCCTACATTAAGGGTGAGTATATTTTTCCGCACCACTGTATATGTAAAATCATTTTCTGGTACTTTTAATAAAACAATGATACTTTATAACCACCGTTTTAATGTAATCCTAACAGTTAATTATTTAATATAATACCTTCGTATATTTTTACTGCATAATGCTCGTAAATCTAAACTGTAGGTGACGGCATATAGAATGCTAAGCCATTATATTTTTACTGTCGTGAAATTTAAACTAACACGTAGTAAAATTTTTACTCAACCAGTCGAGTACCCGACCTGCTGCAACTTTTAAGGTTCAAGGATTTTTTCCGCTTCTAGTTTAATGGAAGTCATAAAGGGGGAACGTAAATAAATGTAGCGATATATGCACTAAAAGCTCCTAATATTTATGGAATGGATTGGGTCTGAGGCATAAAATGCCTAGATTACATACAGTGCTTTCGTAAAGTAATGGATAAATTCGTTAAAAATTCAAGGAGTAAACTTTTGGGAATAACTTTCGGGCAAAATACTAAATTTAATAATGCCAATGAGTATTTGGAAAATCAGTTAAATTAAATGTTCAAGTTTTGCACCGTTGGCTGTCTTACAGTAGCCTCATTAATGATTTATTTTTAAACATTGCCAATAACTTCAGAAGCTATATATTGTACCTCGTCGTGATGAATTCCTGATTTAAATCTTCTAAATTATCTGGCCCCGTAACGTATATTTTGCTTTTTAAGTATCGTCAAAAAAATTTAGGTGTGTCAAATCTGGCGATCTGGCTGGCCACTCGATCAGTTCCCTTCTACCTGTCCAACGATTTGGGAACGTCTCATCTAAATAAGTGCGGAGTGGTGCTGTATAATGGGGAGGTGCGCCATCTTGTTGAAAGAAAAAGTCATTTCACTTAATATCAGGTTCCTCTACATCTGGATATAAAATAATTAGTGCAGGAATAAAGTCATCTACCATCATTCTTTCATCGACTATGCAGCATCACACATTCACCTTGAGGGGATTTTGAGTGTGACACTCCATCATCCATCAGGGATTTTTAATACGATTTCAAGTTTTTACTGACAGCATTAAAAAAATTGTAAGTCGCTAAGGCTCTATCAGCTGATCAACGGTGCACAATTTGAATATTTGGTTTAGTTAATTTTTTAAATATTCATTGCCATTAAATTTAGTATTTTGAAATTCACAATCGTTTTTCTTCATTTTTTTTTGTATTTAACCTCTACGCGCGATAACGTAATTATTACCACAACGTATATATTAAAATATGCCATTTTCATTCCGTCATACCTCCTACATGAATTTTCCGGTACGTACGAATTATATTTTACAAAATGTGTAGCTAAAAATACAATTTTACGGGTCCTAGAATTTTCCCCAAAATTTATTCCTCGAATTTTTGACGAATTTATTCATTAATATACGAAAGCACTATATTTCAGTTGAACAATGGAAAAGTTCCAGAAATAAGTTTGTTTATTAGAACCGTTAGAACTTATAGTAATAGATACCAAAAAATACTTATTATTATTAGAACTAATAATAATAATAAGTATTTTTTGTATCTAATGCATAGATCCATCTAATGTATGATAATATAAAATATACATTTATAAACTGTTTTCAACAATAACAACATCTCCTCTAATGATGTGGAATGAGTACTCCAAAGCAATCGTGAAAGTACATATAAATCCATAGTGCCTCACATTTTAGTAACAATTTTGTTATTAACATGAAAACTAAATCTATAAACTCGATTACTGAAACATTACTGAAATATAGCGTGAACCACGTTCTTGCGTTTTTTTTATTGAAAACTTAAAATAAACTTTACAACAACATCATCATCATCGTCATTGGTGCTACAGCCCTGCAAGGGCCTCGACCATCTCAAGCGTCCTCCGCCATTCCTGACGATTTTGTGCTCCTGCTCTCCAGTTGGGGGCACCGATACTTCTGGCATCCTGTGTTACACCATCGGCCCATCTAGGCTTTGGCCTACCTCTCTTCATGCTTCCTACAGGTTCTATGCTAAGCACTTTTTTAATGGAGTTCGCTTCACTGGCTCGGGCCACATGTCCTGCCCAGCGCAGTCTGTTTAGTTTGGCCGCTGTGACAATATCTCTTCCCCTCGCTTTGTTTTTATACAGGTTATATAACATTTTCGCATACGGCCCCGAAAATTTTTCGCAGTATTTTCCGCTCGAAATAAAGTAGGGAGGTTTCGTCGGCCTTTGTGATGGTCCACGCTTCTGATCCATATAGCAGTACAGGGATTACTAGGGTCTTGAATATTATCAGCTTTGTTGTTTCTGACAGTCGCTTATTGGAGAAATGTCTGGAAAGGCCATAATAACATCTGTTTACCGTTACTACACGCCGTTTAATTTGTCCCGAGATGTTATTGTTTGGATCGACTTGAGTACCTAGATAGGTGAATTCCCTGACTGCTTCAAAGTTGTGATTACCAGTTACTAAGTTTTATCCTACGTTACCAGCTCTTGTCTGCAAAGTAGTTGACATGTATTTTGTCTTTTTGTCGTTTGAGAGATTAGATTTTGTCGATAGAGATTGGCATCTCTAATGATTTTCTGCAGGGCTATACTAAATATCTGACACACCAGCGCATCTCCCTGTCGCAGCCCTTTGTACATTTCGAATGCTTCCGATATGTCGCTCTGAATTTTAATTGCGGACGTGTTCCGCAACCATGGTCACTTTAGTACGCTGCTTTAAAATCGATGAAAAGGTGGTGCATATCAATGTCAAATTCTCTAGACTTCTCTAAGATTTGTCGCAGAGTGAATATTTGGTCTGTGGTTGAACGACCTGGTCTGAACCTTGACTGATGTTCCCCGATGTAGGCTTCGGTGAATGGTTTCAGTCTTTCATTGAAGATGTTAGACAGAATCTTGTATGACGTATTGAGGAGAGTTATTTCCCTATAGTTTTGACAATCTAACTAATTTCCTTTTTTATGCAGTGGGCATATGAGTCCTAACCTGCATTCTGCTGGCATGTGTTCCTCTTCCCAGATTTTACAGATGATGTTATACATGCACTCAACTAGTTTTTTACCACCGTGTTTGAAGAGTTCTGTTGGGATGTTATCACTGCCAGGGGACTTGTTATTATTCAGCTTTTTTATGGCCGCTGCCACTTCATCCATTTTTGGGGGATCTACTTGTTCTTGGTTCAGGAACTCGAACTCGAAAAGTTCAGTTGGTTCACCTGCCAGCATCTCTTGAAAATGCTCTGTCCATCTGGATACTTCTATTGTTTATTAGGTTTTCTTCTTTGTCTCTACAGATATTAGTTCTTGACTTGAAAACCTTTCTTGATCCGTTTAATTCCTGATAGAATCTTCTGGTGTCATTCTGGTTTTGGGAGCTTTCAAGCTGATCTATTAGTTCCTTTTCTGTCTCCCGTTTATTTCGCTTGTGTACGCATTTTTCTTCCCTTCTAAGATTCTTGTATTTCTGTATCTAAACTTTACAACAACAGACATTATATTTTGAAGATAACGTTTAACATTACCATTTGATTTTACGGTTCGAAGTCATCTATTGATCGGTCTCGCGTCGGCACCACCCTTTGTCCATGGAATTTAAATATTCACGACACCTCGTTTCAACCTTGTCCAATTTATTGAAGCCGAATCCCCGTATGACGGGCACTATTGAACGAAGAAAATGATAGTCTGATTGTACGAAGTACGGACTGCATGCTGGATATTGCAGAAGTTCAATAGTATCAAGTTCTCGGATTTTTACTCGGTCTGCTGGGTGTGAAGTTTCGCCTCGTGTTAGTGCAGAAGTACTCGCTTTGGATTGAACAATGATTGGTATTTTCAGCTTAACTCCACATCCTATCAAGCTAACCACAATAAAGGTGTACGTCGACAGTCAATTGATTGGGCCCAGCTCGAAGTGGATAACATCTTCTTTAACTCCACCAAACTCACAACAATACCTTTCTTGAGAACTAGTCCCACATTGCTACCTATTTTATCACTTGTTGGGTCCAAACATTGATTGAGTATATTTGAATTATTGAAGTATATCACTTTTCAGTAGCTTTTCGGTATACTCGCTAGAATTTTCATTTAAATCATGACACACTTCTCAACAGCATCTGTTGATTTTACTTAGATGTTATTTTGCTTATTTTGCTTACATATGTTGAAGAACAATAAGCAATTTTCTGTAACTATTGTGTATTGATTATATGATATTATTTCAATCAAGTAAAAGACTTTCTTTTTCTAACCGGTAGGTATTAGAGAAAATTGTATTAAAAAAAATACTAGAACATAACCTGTAATATAATGTATTAAAAAATAAACAAGTACATATTGTCTTAATATGCACTGGAATGAATATAAAGGCATCATGCAGGTCAGGTAATCTATATTACACACAATTCCAAGTGCTTAACATAATTAAATTATACAGCTCCTATATTTATCACATTCATACCAATAGATGGCACCTTGTGCTAGCGTTATATAATCTACCGCTTTTTATAATATATTTCACATATCTGATAGGTACTGCAATTACCTAATAGCGTAATGTAGTTATTTCAATACATGCTCACGAACAGGATGTAAATGTAAAATTATATTTCATGCTTCCAAATGAAGATGATATACAGAGATTAGAGAATATACATTAGAGAAATTATTTGATAAAATATTACTATATTGTATAGATTTACACATATTTTTGGTTAAAATGTATGGTAAGGTGTAATTTTACAACAAATACATCTTTAGTAAAAAAAATCGCCCAAATATATAATATATTGTTGGCTAAGTCACAGATAATTTTTTTGTAAAATGCAGTATATTAGCTGCAGCTTAAGGTACTGAGTAAATCAGGTTTTCATCAATAATCGGTCTTGGTGTATTTAAATTGGTATAACCGTAACGTCATAAGTAAATAATTTTCTAAATTTGTGCGGTATATAAGTATACAAATAACTAAAAGTTGCGTATCCTGAACTTAATGAGATTTATAAAATTAATGAAAAAAAAGCATAATGATTCAGATGCTGACACAAAAAAATAATACTATCAAAGTAAAATAAAGAATTCAAGAAATCCAACAAAGTCTGCATGAAGAATTGTATCAAATTATCAAACAAAGCTCTTCATAATACAGAAAAAAATATCTAAAAGATAATAACACATTACAATGGTCCAAATCACAATATATTGCCTCACTATTTAATGATTATTTTGAGAATGCATTTGAAGATACTGTTAAATGAATACAGTAATTCCAAAAGCACAATTATTTATTTATTAGTAATATAGATTTGCTTTTTTCTTTAGATAGGTTTTTTCTTTTCACATGCCTTTAAAGAGAACCAGCTGTATAACGTATTGTCTAAGAACCTCAAGTGTAAATATTCTTCAGGTTATGATAAAATTCCTGCAATCCTCATAACAAAAAGTTTCACACACATTGATTCATCCATTGGTGTATTTAATAAATTTATATTTCGTGAAAGGATATTTTGCTAATTGTTTCAAAATAGGAAAAATAACGCCTATTTAAAAGGATGGTGGAAAATTAATAGGAAACTGTAGACCCATTACTGTAACATCGACTTTTAAAAAATTTTATAATATTCTTTTTCACATAGTCCCTGGACCACTATTTGTGAAACAAAATAATTTTCCGGAAGAAAAATGAATTTAGTTTCTTAGACAAGAATTCGACAGTCATTCATTCATATTATGATCGTGTTATTATTATGTATATTGAGATAGATGATTGCCCTATAAGAATCTCTTGTGATTTAAGTAAGGTATTTGATTAAGTAAGGTATTTGATTCTTAGAAACCACCGACAATATTTATCAATAAATAATGTGTTATCATTTAACATATATGTCGATATTAGAGTTCCACAGGGTCCTGTACTCTTTCTTCTATATATCAATGACCTTGATACTAGGTCTTCCTCGAACTCACTTGGTATGCTTATAGCACATCAGTAATTATATCTATGTTAAATATTAATATTTCTAGTGAAGAGTTTGTAGTGGAGATATTGTAAAATTTTTGGGTTTAATCGTTGGTGAATATTTTGAAGTTCAGAACTTAATTTCAAAACTTAATTCTATATTTTATTAACTAAAAAATCTAAAAAACTATCCTAAGTACTATTCAAGTGATATTCTTGTTACCCGAGAAAGGGTGCTAAGGTTTATGTTAGGGATTTGTCCCGGAGAAATGGATAAACATTGTCTTAACTTGTACAACCAGCAAAAAAATGTAAAGAGTTATTTGAATCTGTAACTGCATCATTGTTGCATAATTATGATTATCAACTAAATTAGTTATTTTCTATACAAAAGCCTTCAGTTTAACTCCAAAAAATAACTTTAGTTCTTAAGCAATAGTCATAAAAAATAATGTGAAGATGTCATGTGAAATGAAATTAAATTCGGTTTATTTGTAAATTTGTTAAACGTATACCTATTGTATTGAACGTATACATATTAATAATAGTGACAAAGGAGGAATCCAGCTGGAAACATGTAGAAATGTAAAACGGGAATATGTACATATAATTCCTGTAGTAAGGAGACACGACATAATAAACATCAAAGCCATATATTACATACATAGCTTAAGTCAAACATTGATCCCAATTATATTCGACTCTTGTAAATTCTGAATAAAAATATTATTTTTTTTTAAGTAGATGATACTCAAAATCTCCGGAGATGTTCTTATATGTGTTACAATAGCACTCACTTCCATTATAGCAGCAAATAAACTGTTACCTCCTAGTATCACATGGGATTTCATAAGAATTGCAAAATAATTTTTTATAAATTGCAGCTATTGACAGAATACCGGATGATAGTACTCTTAAATTCTGGTATTACCGGAATATGATACCGTATTCCGTATATCATCTTATAGTACCAAAACGGTTTGCCGAACTGCAACCATGTTTACCACTTGGTGTTATCAGATGAGAAGGCAAAGACAACGTAAGACATAACTTTCTGTATCAATTCACTCTATACGGCGCTTAAATAATATCATATGGCCCATAAGGAGGTCTACATCTATAACGTTATCCATGAACATAATCAACGAATAAATTAGCAAATTCTATTAAATGAAATACACTAATACATTTATTACAATAAACTTTCTAATGTACCTAGTCCCTTCAAATTATGAAAATTGAGGGAATTTTTTCCTACAGCTAAGCGACCTGTACAGAAAGTTGTCTTGAGATTGTCAACATATTATTCATCTAGCGCATGATAGCAAAAGATTTGTTTTTTAGATATAGATATATACGAGTATATATGCGTTTTTTGTCGTTTTTTCGGTTTTTTGCGTTTTTCTGAGAAACTATGCATTTTTGGGAAAACATGACCTGACTTGGTGTTGTAGATCTTCTGATTCCCTATAGTTTTTTTTCTTTTGTTCTCTAGTTGCGCCGTGCAACTAGAGCGTGCTGAAGTATTTTGAGCTGTTTTTCGATTTTAACCAAAACTATGCATAATAGAGAAAAATATCAAAAAATCAAAGTTGTAGATATACAAATTTCCGACAAATTTTGGTATTTTCATTTTCTTAAAATCGTACGTACGGTTTTGCCACTAAAGGGCGAAAACCGTTTTCTTTTTTTTTGTAATATTCTTGTGCCGCTGAAAAAAACACTCTAGCGCATTATTTTTTATTTATAGGCAAAACTGCATTTTTTGTAAAAAAAAAATGTAAGACAATTTGTAGGAGGTTTTTTGATCTCCAACTTTTTATGTGATTGAACTTTTCTAAAAAATGTATAGTTTTGCCTATAAATCAAAAATAATGCGCTAGAGTGTTTTTTTTATTTGCACAAGAGTATTACAAAAAAAAAGAAAACGGTTTTCGCCCTCTAGTGGCAAAACCGTGCGACTTTAAAAAAAACAGAACAACAAAATGTGTAAAACTTTTATATCTACAACTTTGATCTCCTGATATTTTTATCTCCAATGCATAGTTTTGGCTTAAACTCGAAAAATAGCTTAAAAATACTTCAGCGCGCTCTAGCGGCGCAACTAAGCACAATTTCGAAAAAATGAAAGGAATAAAAATTGTGGATAGTCGCAAAATCTACAACACCAAATTAGGTGATATTTTCCTAAAATTGCATAGTTTTTCAGAGAAACGCAAGAAACCGAAAGGACGGTCAAAAACGCATATATATATATATATATATATATATATATATATATATATATATATATATTTGTCTATATCTAAAAAACAACCCTCTTTTTATCTTGCGCTAGGTGAGAAATATGTTGACACAATCCCAACACAACTTTCTGTATGCTTAGCTGTAGGAAACATTTCCCAAAATCAGTGATTTTTTGTCTAATTTGAAGGGACTAATAATTGAAAATGTTAATTCCGGACCTAAGCAGCTCCATCCAATCCTGAACATCAATTCGTGATTTTGTAACTCACCGCATAATTAACTCTTTACAAGACACATAGGTGTGTCACTGTCATGTAATATATCTCTTTACACAACACATACTTATTGTCGTGTAATATTTTTACGTCCTGAGTGGTGCACCGTCGCTTTTCATAGATGCATAGTAACTTCTGTAAATTAACAGGGGCTCTGGTACCGACAGATTGACATCATTAGGTTCTAACTACGTTTTATTTTTCAATGTTAAAGCTACAAAATTCGCTCTTTGTGTATTACATAACAAATACCATTAATGTGTAACAATAATAAAGCTGGTGACACTGTTGTCCAAGATCCAAAGTTGCTTGATAGTCATGAGCTTCAACATAAAATTCTCGGGTTTTAATTCTACACAGTCTTTTACAAATATCTACATATCTAGCAGTTCATGGTATGTTCGCAGACGGGCTTCGGAACAGAGGTCGCCAATGTATTAATTGGAGTGCTTATATTACTGGAATAAAAGTTGTATTGATTATTGCAGTATTTTACGTTCCCTAATTATAATCGACTTTATTTTTCGGGTACATCGAGCACCACTTTCAAAGAATAAAAATATTGAATTATTACTATACGCTTTCTTGCGTCATTCTAGGGTTAATGACTTCCAATTAAGGAGGAACGAGTGGACTAGTCCAGAACCGGATTCAGATCAATAGCCATTGCTTTGTGATTGAAGGATATATATATATATATATATATATATATATATATATATATATATATATATATATACATATATATATATATAAATAGACAAAGAAATCAAAAGTGTACCAGGAAAAAATGAGAGTGACACTTAATCCAATATATTATTCAAAATATGGTACTTCAGTACATTATTTTAAAATATAATAGATTTGATCTGCGTGTATTTACCCAACGAGAATGAACATTGCATGTACATGTCTTGATATTTATGATGCCATATTATTAAATATTGTCTACTATTGTTAGTTTTGCTGAAAAACATATTAAAGAAATAATTAGTATTTTATATATCGAATTTCACTATCTGAATTTGTTAATTCAGTTTGTACGGCATTTATCGCACCTCGTATTATAATATTTATACAATGTGATTGCTACAATTCCAAATTATTAAAGGACTTCATTTTATCTTACTCAAGCCCGCACGGCTTGATTGCAATATTAATGTATTTATATATTCTCATTCGTAGCAAAATATATATCGCAAATTAATATGTGTCTTTTTCAATTCTTTCTCATAAATTTATTTTAACGAATTAGTTTTAATGGTATCAGATTGCCAATAATAAATTACAACAACGAAAATAACTGATTTTATACCATGATTAGGGCGTTATAGAAGGTGTTCGCTTTTTAGGCCATCATTATGATATTCTAGAATGTCATAATGACACAATGAATTAGAATAAAAATATTAAATGTTAAAAGTATTATGTTAAATTGGATTTCGAAATTTTAGACTTTTTCTATTGGTTATTATTATATATTTGTTTTTTTTTTCTTATCCTTCTGTGTTTAAATTCGTATGTCGAATTTTGAAAAAATATATTTACACATTAAATTTTTAGATATACCTACATGTACAAGAAGAAATGGTTTAATTAATTCGATTTTGGATTTTTCTTATTTTTACATAAACTCTGTAATAGTCTCCCATTAAGTGTATTACTTATCGAATTATATGTTGATTATATTACTTTTTCGCACTCAACTATACCAGAGCGGAAAAGTAATGTAATCGTGTAAAGAGAAATGGAAAAAAAATATTTTTCTGGCGTTTATTTTTCATCCTTCGGCCTAAAAAAAAAAGGTTTTTAAAAAATTTAGTCTGTGTGTGTCGTTGTCGTTGTCGTTGTCACTATTTGAAAAATTCTTTTTATTAGCACGATCACTCAATTAAATCGTGTCCAATCGATCGGGTTTCGACTGACTCTGACTAGAGACGTTTACCAGACGACATCTATTGATTTTGAGGTGGATAAGATACACCCCACCCTGTTCATGGGTCATAAGAAAGCACGATGATGGACTATTTGAAAAAAGTGAAACTGTCGCATAAAATACATATTCTTCATTTATGTGTTGGTTTATTGTTTCTGGGCCACTCAATTTCAAGGTAGAGATGTTCTACGTGCGGAAGGGTCCGTTTTAAGGTTTTAAAACTGTTTATTCTTATAAGGTAGGTACTTGGAAGAAGCACCAATAAGAAATATCGGCCGAATTAAGAAATCAGTCTGTATATCAAGTAAGAAAAGTTTATGAACCTTTTTATTGACGATTTCTGACTCAACCAACGGAACTATCTACAGCCGGAATTTGTACAACTCGTCATAAATTATTCGGTATACAGATATGCAGAATTGCATACATATTAGGCTCATTGCTTTTATATAGCTTACTTTTTACTTTTATATAGGTTTTGTTATCAACCTTGTAAGATAAATGTCGAAAATATCAGAATTGTAAGATAAATGTCGTCGTTGTCTTCTCAGAGCGTCGATATTGTAATGCAGTCTTTTCAGTTATTTGTGTTCCTAAACAAAGGCAAGTTATATATTTCTACCAAATTAGGACGCATTTTAAAAGTCACTTTTAAGAGCATCTTTCAGAAACAATGCTTTATTTTCATTTTCGTTTGGTGAAGAGACGAACACAAAGGAGAGAATATTAATTTTATTAATAAAACGCAATTAGAGGCGCGTTACTTTAATTTCAAGTTTGTGAGGTTAGTCCCATAACGTAGTGACAAACGAGCTCCGCGTTCTTCGCCTGAAGGAACCAGGTGCAAGGTGGTAGGACTGCCACACCGGAGGGGGGTGTCCCGTAATTAAAATGTCTGCCGGCAAACTCCTCGTCAGTCCGATAAATTTATTGTCTGTACATTGTGTTGCAAATTTGTTTTGGGGTTATGAGTGCTACTCTAAATCTTTCGGGTGTTTCACTTTAACATGATTTATAAGTAAATTTATTAGATTTTACTTTTCGTTTAATTTACAGATTAAAATGTAATCGCCGTTATTTGTTATTAATTCGCTAGGGAATATAAATCAACTTTGATTTATCTGATACTTAATGCCGTGTAATAATAAAAGGGTTTTAGCAGGGAATTTATATTGCAACGCGGTCGTTTATACTTCAGTACAAAATATTCAGATGCCTCACCTAGGTGTCCCAAATTATGCTATAAAACAAAATTATTCTCGTTCCCTTCCATGCACAACACTTTTACTTAAAGATTAATGGGTGGAATAATTTACCTTATTCTATACATATGGTGTTCTTGTTATTGAAAATATAAATGTAGTATTAGATTAATTTGTCTTATAAATTGATATTAATTGTAATTAATATAAATTATTTTGACAATATATAATTTATACACAGAAATTCATTGAGCATGTCACTCACATGCTTTGTCACTCACATGTCTACTAAAATTTCCGGGTAGGCAGCACTGAGTTAGATCCATAGATCAATTGATAGATCAATATGACGATGATTAGATTAATAGACAGTAAAAGATAATTTTATAATTATACTTTAAACAAATAATAAAATAAAAAGCTATGATTAATAACTCCTTTTTACTGCAGAGACTTGAATTGGAACTTATCAACCATTGTCATTGTCCTGTATGAACTTGATGATTAAAGGTCTCTGTCCACTACATTGTACCATACTCGTAGAGCCGTAATCGTATCGACACATGCAAGCAGATATAATTTCGGTCAGTGATCCGGCCTTGGCCGGTGATCGAACAGTCTAGTGGGCTTTGTCTGATACAAATTGATGCAAATTATATTTGTTTACTTGTGTCTTTACGGTTACGATCCTAGTATGGTACGGTGTAGTGGGCAGAGACCTTAGTTATATACGAATACATTTTTGAAGGAATAGAGTAAATTTTTTTAATATATAGCGCGACTAATACTTCTTATTTTTAACAAATTGATTAATAATAACCTATTTATGTACAATTTTTGTTATCATTTTATTTGTATTTATAGTTTATTTCATCTCAGGTAGACTATTCCATTTATCGGCAAGATAAGGTTCTTTATTTGGAAAATAGCAATAGAACAAACATTACATTAATCGAATTTCTCAATGAATAAAATCAATGAAAATTTAATTGTGTTAAATCGAGTGAATGGAAGGGCCATAGGCTATGGTTAATTATATCATAATATTGATGAAGAAATTATATATTTGCCAAAGAAATGTAAGTTACTACACTTTCTTGTTGAAAATAACCCTCATCATCGTCATGCTGTTGCCCTATAAAAGTTTATTAAATATGTATATGATATCGTTCAAAATTTATGGTATTATCAAAATAAATCAGCCTAATTATTCTGCAGCGGGATACAGCCATTTATTTATCTTAAAATGTGAGTGTTTTCTGCAGCTCACGTTGCGATAGTTTTGTAATTTACATAACAATTAATAAGAAACCAAGCTTCATTAAATAACGTTTTATCCAAAAGGTCATCATTATTTAAATTATTACTGAACTAGTGTCAGTAGTTCTCTGATCTAAAATTCAAGGGGTGATAACTCTTGTGCTACTTTATGTGGTTGCAATTTTTTCACCACTCTGTACATGGAACCATATGATTCTTCTAAAAATATTGTGTTTCTCATTAGTCATTTGTTTTAAAGATGTATTAGGTAGGCACCTATTCAAAATTTCCTGAGTAGTAAAGGTTTAGTTAGACCTTACTGCTCAGGTAAAATAGCATCTAGACTTAGGTTTAGACAGTTAAATCTTCACAAATATTTTTGACAGTTTCTTTCTGGTAAATATGTCTTTCTACCAGGTGATTTATTCGAAATTCTACTACCAAATGTCATATGTAGGCATCGTGCAAGAACTTTGTGGCCAATCTCTCCATGATTCGGAAAAGTCTTCTCAATATGCACAAATGGAGAGTATTTTCAATCGTTCTCATTCCATTAACGACTTTGAAAGTAAACTTTGAATATAAATTTACCGCCTTCTAAACCAAAAACATTTTTCTAACCTCAACTACATGTAGATTACTCTAATTTTTGAGAAATTTTCACAGAAGAATTACATGAACCTGATGCACCTCCATCGCCACGCATTTTTCATGGATGTGCTGATAATGTATCAAGTAAAATATTTATATTGTATTTTAAAAGTCCCTAAAATCTAGGGATTAAGTTATTAGATCGATAACACTGATGAAAGCACCGACGCCACTATATGAAAATAGTCTTATTTTCATAGTGTTCAATTAAAATAAAAATCTGTTCATAACTTTAGTGTATTTACTGTATAACACTTCAAGCAAGACTACAGGAAAAGTATTCTGTTATTCTATGCATTTGTTAACAAGAACTACATATGTAATACCTTTAACACATATACAATTATTCCTCAAAAATATATGTATGAGGATTTGTTTCAACACTAACACAGAATTACCAAATTGACCTTACATAATTAACACATTATAATGATTACGAATAAAAGAATAGTAGTAGAATGACTAACATTTTATGTTAGTAAATTAGTAATTACATTTAACACTACATACAAAAGCAATCATTGAGCATTGATAAACATGGGAACTGTAACTTGTTGGACATTATATAGGACCATATAATGTCCAGGAAACTATATAGGACCACCATATTCAGTATTTTAATTAAATATCCACACTTTTTACTTTCGTTAGACACAACAGTCTATATGGCCTTGAGTCTATAAGTCTTGATTGCCTTTAATATCGTAACCGATATAATTGTGTTGCAGATTTGATTTCTTATACAAGTGTAAAGTTGTTACCTACTAATACTATGTCGAATTTATGAAATTAATAGAGGCTAAGAAGGTAGTAGCTTCATCTTCCTTAGATACTGAACAATCAAGGTATTTGAGGTTTTTGTCAGACATAATATTCTACTTTGTAGAGTACTCACTATTCCGAAAATAAAGTGCAAGCAATGAAGTACTGAGTATTTCACTTAAATACGGAGGCACACACTAGATACAGCTACATACTACTCTTTATAAATTCAAGAATAAACATTTTACGAGAACAGCATATTCGTTTCTAGTGTTACATGTATTTAAAATAACAATATTTCTAAATTTTAAATACAATAATAATAAATACCTTACTTTTATCTTGCTTATTTGTTTTTGATATATACTACAGGTTTTACTCATCATGTGTCAAATAAAGGTGTCCCTAAAATTATCCTTATTTTGTTATCCCAAGAACATATAATTTAAGGTGAATTCTTTTAAGCCAATAAAAGTCTTAATCAAAAACGTTTTATAAAGAGTTTTATATTTTAAGACTGACAAATTTATGGTCCTCGGTATGTCTAATCTGTAACAGGATATAAGGCCATCAGAATACTTATTTTACGTCGCCTTGCAATTTTTATGGCAAAATAAAACCGTGTAATTGGCTCATTATATTTTTGTCATTTATTATTTTTTCAAAGCAAGTCAAAATACGAGGGAGAGTAATTGTATTTGTGGAGCTTAACATGCCATTTATTTTAATTTTACTCTGTATTTTTGTGCACGAATTTTATGTTTTCGTAAGCTAGCCACACGTTCTCGGGGGTACGTAAAGCGCACGCTGTAAAAGCAATAAAATTTCACACACGCTTAAAACGGACAGAGTTGTATCGCTCAGAGAATTTACAAGTACAAGTTTGACACTTGAAATTTTCCACTGGGCGTTTCCCGTTATTCTAAAGTCTTGAGACTGTCCTATTTAATTAAGTAGTATACGCATGTATTGCACTAAAAATATATACGCAAGTGGTCAAGTTACGATTGTTCAATAGAAATAATTAAATAGGTTATGAATGGTGTTCTGAATGTCTACCTAATGTTGAGAATAATTTTCATCGTTAACATAGTTTTTAAAAAAGTATCATTAATTCTTCTGGCTAAATAAAAGACAGTGATAAATTTTCAGATTATCTATTACATTTGAAAATAAAATTCAGAAGTTATAATAATATTCATTTCTAAATATAATTTATTATATGAAATGTCTTCATTACCTACTTTATCTGTGCCTGTATATTAAGGGGTAACACAACTCAAGATTTTTCAAAATATTGATTTCTTTATTACATACCTTAATATATCTTTGAACCTTTTAGAATATGAGGCAGAAATTTTTTTCAAATTTCGCGCCCTTTCCTAAGCGATGGGCTTAGGAAAGCTAAGCCCATCGCTTAGCTTTCCAAGCCCATCTAAGCTAAGGGAAGATGCAGCCTACGTACAGCCTAATGATTCACCTTACGATTTCCAACTTCTATAATACACAACGGATGTCGTTCAAAGCGTTTATGTTTAGTCAGAAGCATTTACAGACAAAAGTAAGTTAGTATAATGCCAGTGCATGTGCAAAAAAGACAATGTCCTCGCTTGAAATCACAGTTTCTGTGTATATTGCGGACTTTCAACAGTTTAATTGTAATCTTAGAGTGCTTATAAGTTGCGATGAGTGATACAAAAGTGTACCAGGGAGGAAAGGTACAAAAAAATCTTACCCAATGCGGCAGCTAGGTAACCTAGGAGCAATGCATCATCGAGCATGACTGAAAGCGATTAGAGAGGAAGCAATGCTTCTGCCAAGAAATTAAAAGTTTGTGATGAAGATTTATGTATTAATTATGATATGGGCAATACAATTATAGTTTTTTTGCAGTTTTCTTTATTATTTCGTAACACATGAAGTGTAAAACGTGTAATTTAGACATCAGATTTCATGGAAGAAGTCCTCCAGGCTTAGGCTTCAAAATGATTATCGCTCATTGGAAAATATGAAAAATGAAATGGGCGACCTTATTTCATAAGTTATAAACCGATGAAAATCCGTAGCATGAGAAGTGATCAAAGTCTTGGTGCGAGTGGAAGAAGGCAAGAGTAGATGATTCCTTGGATCTTTCATCATAAGCCGCCCCTTCCTAAGGAAGTCTTTAAGCTATCTAACCTATTTATGAAGACCATAGCCGAGACGAATTGCTAAATCGTTGCTTGGGAGATTACATGCAGAATAACAATGAAAGTTTCAATGCTACTGTTTGGAAATTGGCTCCAAAATGTTATTCAAGTAGCAAAAAAGTCTTGAATATATCGACTGATATTACTGCGTGCAGTTTTAATGATAGTGTGACTAATATTCTTCGAATTATAAAAGTTTTGGAGATGGATATTGATGTCCAATGATACAATTTTTGTTTAGAATTCGATACTAAGCGGATCAAGCACGCCGAGATATCTTTGATAGATCCAGCGAAAGAGACACGCTCTAACGTAAAATACTCGAGGAAGGAGAATGGGAAAGAATATTTAAATATAGAAGGCCAGATTTATGGTGCTAGGACATTAGATTAATGGTAACATTTTTTTAACAGTGGGATTTTTCATTTTTTCTTGTGTATAACACAATTCAAGGCTTTTTTTTTCGAAGCATGATTTTTCGAAACGGCACGCAGCATAACTTTTTTAATATTCTTCATTCATTTCATGCGAATTTTTAACAATATTTTTTAATAACGTTTTGATGTGAAATTTCAAATTAAAGTAGCTACAAACATGTAAATTAAGTGAGTCTTTTCTATATTCAAATTTGCACCAGTTGCACTGCGTGGAGCAGAGTGCCTTATGTTTGACATGTCATTGATAGTGTCGCCATTTTTGAATATATTTTGATATAGTTTTTTGTATTATACCTAAATATATGCCTAATAATTTCCTTAAGTATTATTATCTTATTATTTTTTCTCCCACCCGAAACAAATGGTCAAAAAAGCCCTTTCTCAGTTTATTACAGTGGTGTTACCTGTTAACATTATTCTAAAAATTATTTTAATGATAAGAATTATTCTCGAAAATATGTAACGTCCCTCCTATTAACGAAAAAAAAACCAGTTAAAGTAAGAAACATACAGTTTAAAGATTATTTCATCGCTATTTGCCAAATAAAAAATCTCAAAACATACCGTGGCTTGTTTTTATGGCTAGGCTCATGTACACTGTTCCATTTATCGGCAAGATAAGAGAGTTTTTTGTATGGCAAATAGCGATGAAATGGATAATAGTTTTGTGCATAAATTCTTTAGAAACCCTGAGGATAATGTATTTAGGATTTAAATTGGAGAATGAAGTGGCAATTTAATTATGTCATTATACATACTAATAACCAGTCGAGAAAAAATGTTTTGCGAGAAAGTTATCAAATGTTTATGCATTGTATTGTCAATGGCCTTGTTGAAACTAAGAATTATAATATGGGGTTCGGCAGCGGTGTAAAATGACTTTAGAAAACCAAACTCAAGTTATTTTTGAACGTATTTATTTTATTTTTAAGAACATAGGTTACAAAATGCCATTTCGTTATCATATAAAAAACATTAAAAAACAAGAATTAGGAGTGAAAAGTAAGGTCATTTAAGTGGCGACGTTTTTTTGAAAGCACTCCCGTAAACGAGTAGAAAAATTATGCATCCGCCGATGTACCACGTCAGCTGGAATAACTTAAATTTTCCTTGTTATTGCAACAAAAATTTCGGCATGGGTACGTGGTCTTTCAATGGAAAGTCTTGCTTTGAGGTATGTCCACAAGAAGTAACTGCTGGGTGATAGGTTCGGCGATCGTGGAGGCCGCTCGATATCATCCCACAGGTAAATGAGGCGCCCAGGAAAATATTTCCTCAAGAAGGCCATATTCCCTCTGGAAGTAGCTCCATCTTGCTGAAAATAAACTGCATCCATGTTTGTGTTACGCCTTCTCAGTTCAGGAATAAGAAGTTCGCGCAGCATTATGACGGGGTGCATCGACAGTCACCGTGTGTCTGCGTTTTCTAAAAAAAGAATTCACTTCAAAATCGTCTTCCAAGTAGGCACACTACCGTGCCTTCCAACATTGAAAACACCACATTTAGTTGGTGCAGGGCAGGACTGCTAGCAAGTACACCGGCGCCGCCGGCACCGTTCGTGTACCTTTACAGCCAATGTACAGCTCTTGCATATCATCCATGTGAAATAAATTACACAGGCCTACAAATTTTGACATTTTGAAAATTGATTTGGATTTGATGAGTGAGTTATTAACACTGATTTTATATTTACCTTCCGTTTTTGCCCCTCACGTAAGGTTTTTGATCAACTGAATAATCAGAATAAATTAAAAACTAAAGGAAAAATTACATTTATTATATTTAATAAGCATTAAAAATATAGTATAAGCAAAAACACAAATAGTTTTGAGCCTCTAATTTCTTTTTCTTCTTTGAAAATCTCTCCGTTTTTAACAAAAAAACTCTGTTTTTCTTGTTTAATCACTGGTTGGATGTTTTCTTTCCAGCATCCAGCAGTAATCTGCCATTATAGCCACATCCCATTGACCCTAATATCTTCTTTCTATCTCATTTATGTCTTGGTGGAACCTTTCACCTTGCTCCTCACTAACAGCACCAAGATTTTCTGGAAAGTAGTCCAGATAAGCATGAAGAAAATTAATTTTTATGGTCATGTTGCTTAATATTATCCAGCATTTTGTTGTCAATTTCTTCATACTTCGGATGTTTATAATTACCTAAAAAAATTTCTATTACAGTTTTAAAGCATATCTAAGATATTTCTTCAAGTTTTGTCATTGTTTCTTCAAACTGTTGGTCTTGCATTAATTTTCTTATTTGTGGTCCTACGAAAATGCCTTCCTTTAATTTTGCCTCAGAAAGAGCTGGAAATTTACCACAAAAGTACTTAAAATAATTCCTATTTTTATCTATAACTTTTACATATTTTGCTTCATTAATCCTAATTTAATATGAAGTGGCGGATAACGAATTTTTGGCAGATTAACCAAATTTGCATAAATAACGTTTTTTGAATCAGGTATTAAGTTTATAAAGCATATTTGGTGTATTTTTACAACTTCTAGGCATTTTAAAACAAAATAAAGGTACTACGCTATGTCACCAGTAAACGTACACACATTAAAAACGTACTACAACGACTATGTAGATATCCGAATAGTATAAAACCGGAATATTCCCACCGGCCAACTCTGTTTTGGTAAATCCACCACACTTGTCTGTAGGTTTGAAATCGATTAAACACAGGGGCGCCGCAAAGATTGAGGCAAGACTTAATTTTATAGAACCTCGGTTTCAAAAACTACAAATTATTGTATAAGGTACGTTTACAAATACTGGTGCGTGGTGAACAAAAAAACAGTGTTTCTGTAGTTCATGGTATGTAACTAAGTCAAAAAAAGGCCGATCACAAAATCTTTGTTGGTCTGCGTTATGTTTGTCTGTATTTAATTTCAACATGTGGGTC
This sequence comes from Rosalia funebris, assembly GCA_037954035.1. NCBI lineage: Eukaryota > Metazoa > Arthropoda > Insecta > Coleoptera > Cerambycidae > Rosalia > Rosalia funebris. The sequence continues at coordinate 7,327,466 of JAZFAV010000032.1, forward strand.
TTGGCACATCATTGATCATCAAGTACTTGAATTTTTTCAATCGAATCTGTCAGAAATGCGGCGTAGCCCCACTTATGCTAAATAAGAGATCGATAGACGGCGCAACTTTGATAGATGGTGATTATAAAGTCGGATCTCCTTTTATGTCAACAAGTGGAGTCTTGCCCATTAGAGTTCAAACTTTAGCTCCTGCGAGCACCACCAGCTTATATAAACTAGTCTGATCAGCTTTGGAAAGTCTGCACGGCATCTCTTGTTCATATAAGGGCCTCGGAGCGGCGGAATCATTAAGACTGTATAGCCTGCAGGTAAATCGGATCCAAGTTCCAATAATGATTATAACTTTACGTGCCAAATTAAGTTGACTACGATAAAGCGATTGCAACATCTATTGCCGTTAATTAGGCTGAAATAATGAGTGCTCTTTGAATTAGGCACTACTGCGAAATAAAATTTTATAATGCTTTTTAATCAGTAGGGCCTGCTGTATGGACTAATTAATGTATTTTCAGGGAATTAATTAATGACAGCAAAATATCTTTTATACGAAGGATTATATTTCGAGCTAATTAATTAGTGAGTTTTGGTAAAAGGGAATTAAAGTAACATTTGGCTGATAGTCATACACCATATTCATCTATATTTAAACTCATAAAGCGATTTAGAAACAGTCAAATAATATTCTGTTTCAGGAAAATACTAAATATATTAATTATTTTTAAATACTCGTTAAGATAAATTTTGTTTTTGTTTGTACAGTTTTTTACGTAAATTTCATACATTTTATACGGTGACTCTTATACAAAATTCTGTCATAACGCGTATAACAAAATCAAAGAAGTTAATTTCGACAATTACTACAACTCTCTTACAATTACTATTCCTTTGTTTTAATTCAACGGTGTATAACTTGTCGTTTATGCAATGTTTGTTGGAAAAACTAAGTAATTAATTAATTTATGGTAATTTCCGAGTTTAAATCGGTATTTGATATAATTAATTATATAAAACTTTCCAAAAATGTCATTATTAAGGAGTATCACTTAAGTTTCTCCACTAGTTGAGTTTTGTACATTTTAAATGGAGAAGTTATCCGATGTAAAACCAGTTCTCTTATCAGTGGTTTAAATAAAAATAACGTTTATTAAAGTTGTCCTAATATTCCTTTTATTACCTATAAAGAGATACCTACTAATCAAAACAACTATGCACAAATGATATACTCAATTGCAAAAAAATGTTTTATCTCCACTATCTTACAGAACTTATTAACTCTAAAAAACTATACATAACCTATAAAAAAGTAACTGGTAAGGTTATTTCGTATATAAATATGCAAGGTATCCCAGAATGTATTTTACAATCTGTTATTTGAATAGATACAGACATTAGTCAAAAACTAAACTAAATTAGGTATATAAAAAATTTTACAATATTCTTGGTATTTTTAATCCTTAAAGAGTACCCAAAATTGTTCTAAATACAGAAATATAACATCTTAATATTTTAAGTACATTTCTTCACAAAAAAAAGCATTATTTTTAATTTCTCTATAGAGAATTGGAGAATTGGACTTAAAATATTATACATATATACTATACTTCTCTGTTCAGAATAAAGTAATAATTAATTTTTAATACAAAAATAGTAGAGGTGTAACTTAAAAAACAAATTTAGGGGTGATTTCTTAAGGGTTGAGAAAAACAAGACTGCTTGCATTCAACAACGTTTCATAATAAAATTTAAGTCTTCTGTACATCTTTTGATATTTTTAAATAATTTAGATATTGATTATAAATGACATTTTGGATTTCATGTTTATTTAAAAATAACGATTACTCATATTTGGAAAAATTAAATTTAAATATACAAAACTATATAAGTATATTAAACTCGTGTTATATATGTTATACTTGTGTTAAGAATAAAGAAATGGGATTCATTTTCAGTACAAAAACAGTAGGAGTACAATTGGAGAGAAAGTTTGTAGTAGTTTTATAAGGATTGAAAAAAGTAAGAAGATATTAAATTTATAATCAGAGAGGTTCCATGGTAGAATTTAAACCAGCTTTTTGTTTACATTTTTTTTAAATTAACGGAGGTATTGATTGAAAAACATATTGTGGAACACCCTGTATATACAGCGATTTCATCATATTTTATTGCTTACAAGGGTAAATAAATCTAAATTAAAATTTAAGAAACAACATTGACTAGAAATCCAAATGACGAAATACAGGAAACTCTTTTCTTTTTAACTCCTGTGAACTGACTTTTACCAATAAAAAAACAGTCCAACATTGCAGCTCATTTTAAACATACTTACAGTAGATAAAATTATTTAGGCATCAATTCGTGTTAGTATAAAAAAAAATGTCTGTTACCGGTGTTAATATATTTTGTATAATCCTTTCATGAGCTCTATAGTATAGCAGAGATAAAATATATTTAGCTTTTGTGTAGGCACAACTAAAAATTATTCTATTAGAATAGGAGAGATTTTTACAAATATCTACATATATACATATGTATATTCATAAATAATTTTCCTGATTATTATCGGTTTATAGGCAAACATGATTGAACAAAAGTCTTATGTTACCCCCTAAACCATTTTTTCGCCAATCAAAGAAATTATCTTGTATAGGTGGTTTATCAATGTAGCTTATTTACTCATAGTTATATGATACCTTGAATACCATTTTTCTCAATATCAATTGCCTTTAGCTGATATGTTATAATGATTTTATAATCATACCAATTTGAATGGCGAAAGACATACCAAATGCGATATAGTGCTTCAAAGTTTTGTAGGCAATATGTTTTATATTATTAAATCGTCTTATTGTATTATATACTATACAAAAGATAGGAGATCAATTTTTTACAAGACACCCATAAGTTGTCCGACATGTACATTTTACTAACCAAGTTGACATAACCAAAAAATAATTCACACTATCATCGTCAAGGAATTGAAGTTGTGGATGGATAAAGGTGTTAATTGACATTTTTTTAAATGTTATATACTATTAAATAAAGGTGTTAATTGATTTTCTAAGCTGTCACGTTACTTCGTGTCGTTTCTATGGCTAAATCCTCAGATACCGAATGGTTAAAGGCGCTAAGAAGCAACAAAATTCATCTTATCTGGTGGATAAAAGCGGTAAGTAACCTTAGCTCCCTTATTCATCAGAGAGGTTAAAAATGTCGTTTCTTAACTCCTTTATCCACGAGAATGTAGGTACGAAATTAAGGTGGTACTATTGTTTGCTAGAGCAAGTGCAGTTATTTCGGTATTTTGTTCAACAATAGATATTAGTAAATTGAGCCGGCAGTTTATATCAGGTTTCTATTAATACATATATTAAATAAAAATGTTATCACGTTCAGAATTGTTGGTCCAAATAGCTCTTGAAATAGAGAATACAGATATCACACAACAGGAATTTTTAGAGGTGCCCTTGGATGTTACAGAAGAATTTGGTTGTGGTATATTACTCGATCAAAATAATACTTTAAGTGACATTAGTGGATCGATTTCCGGAACTAGTACCGGCATTACACAACAACGGTTGTCTCGAGATAATACATTGGATTCTACTGTATACGAAAAAACCAATAATTCGTGCTAAAAATATGTGAAAAAAAAGGTCAGCTTCATTTCAGTACATTTTAATAATAAATGTCTATCAGGTTAAAGTCTGTAAATCGGCTTTCTACAAGATATTTGCAGTCGACCGCAAAAAGATTGAATTAATCCAAAAATTGCTAAAAAGTGGCCAATCTGTACCAATGACTGATATCAAGGAAGACACACTAATCGTCCATACAAAATTGAAAATGATGTATTCCAGTATGTAATAAACCATATTAAAGGAGTTTCCATCATAAAGCTCGCATTATTCCCAAAATAGCAATCCGAATCGTCAATATTTATCACCGATCCTCAGTATTAGCAAATTGTATAACTTATACATCTCAAAATCCAACGAAAGCAATAGACCTGACTATTACAAAATAAAAGAAACCACATACCGGATAATATTTTGCGGGGAATTTAATTTAGGCTTCGGAGGTCCTAAAAGTGATACCTGCTCCAAATGCGACTCTGGACACTCTGGACAGGGAAATGTTGAATACATAAATTATTACATAGCTTCATTATTACATATTTGCATTTCAATTTCAACAAAAGAATAGAAAGGAGTCTCTTTCAAATTCTCGTTTGTGTTATTTAACCATGCATTTACAGCAATCAATACCATTACCAAAACTTTCCACTTCCAAAGTATTCTACTTGCGTCAGATGTGGTTGTATAATTTGGGAATTCATAGTATTCCTATAATAAATGGACACAAATCAGTTTTTGCATGGACCGAAGATATTGCTGGTCATGGAAGTGATGAAATAGCAAGTTGTTTGTTGTACTTCACACAAATCACTAACAATATTTTTAAAAATGTAGAATATATAGTCATTTGATCTGACTCATGTACCAGACAAATTAAAAATTTTTTAATTTTATGTTTACATCAGTACTTGATTCTCTGGCAGATTTAAAATCATTGATCATAGATTTCCAGAAGTAGGCCACTCCTTCCTTGATTCAGATCGTGATTTTGGTAGGATAGAAAAATGTCTACATAAACATCAAAATATATACACACCAGAAGAATACAGAATCATCATTAGAGAAGCCAGCAAAAAAATTCTATCATCTGCGACACGGACATCATTTTTGTTATATGTCGGAAGTTTCAAATACTCTGAACTTAATAAACAGAAAAAAATGTTGTTAACGAGAAAGTTAACTTTCGTGATAACGTAAAATGGATTCGTACTGAAGAGTGCGGAAGTTATTTATATAAAACCTCGTATGATGAATGCGAACCTTTTCTGAAAGTTGACTTGTTAAAAAAATAAACCAACCCCCACCAACCCAGATATTAATATAGTAAAGGAGAAAACCGGAAGTATTTCCGTTGAAAAACTCGACCACATTAAACGACAACCACCTTTTATTTTGGAAGAACACCGATGGTTTTACCAACAATTTTTTAAAAATGACAACGATTCATCTACAACAAAACGACAAAGGAAAAAATAAAATAAAATGTATTACTATTTATGGTTAATAAAATTTTTACTATTACAATTTTAATTTTTTGACTCCGTATGATCATGATTATTATTATTACCAAATATATATTGTTAGATTTACATATTAGTATATAATTAGCCTATTCATCCAAATTTACTTTTTACTAACTGTATAACATTTGGTATGAATAAAGGAGCTAATTACCTTTTTTACTTGGAACTAACAAGAAAATGAATATTGAATAAATTTGTTTATATGTATTCCGAACATACCTAAAATCATACATATAAAAATAATAGAACTTTATACACTACTGATTTAATTAAAAACGGACCAAGTGTTTTCTTAAAAACGATTTTCTGATAAATTTGCATTTTGCTAATTTAACACCTTCATCCAGCCACCCCTTCAATTATTAAAACTGTCTAATAGTTATTAAAACTAACTTCTTAAAACTGGTTCAAATGATCTGCTGATTATGCCAAATTAATATGTAGAATCAGCAATATCCTCATATTCAGTGTTTTTGAAAATGAAAATGTTTCCTGTTTTTTCCATTATATCCACTATATTATGACCGTGAAGGTACTACATGACAACGAATGGAATATATGAATAGTGATATACTTGAGATTACCTATTATATTGAAAGTTTGCATAGACCGTCGGTCGTTAATTTCATTACGTCGATACGATTATACTCCATTATAATGAACCAGTTTCTATAAAGAGGTTAAATAAACGAACCAAAATAATCGTCCCTATTTTATTTAGACATCTGCAGTATTCCTTTCGTTGGGTTATCGATTGCAATAATTGGTGTTGAAAAACAAACCATAAGGCTATGAGAGCGTCGTCGTCGAGACGCTATATACGCTTGAATAGAGCGTGATTACGTCACGGCAAATATGTGAGGCGCTCCGCAATGTTATCGTAACAGGAGTAGTTCTAGGAAACAAACACACTTAATGAACATCACAAAATATCATTAAGTTGCCACTGAGATATGTCGCAGGAGTTACGAGGTGGATACAGAAACGTAATTTTTCTCTATTTCTACACTTAAGACATGAGTGATTAATTAATTTATTCTTATTAACTGTCTGAAAATGAGTAGAAGCAATTAACCCTTAACTACCGTGGTACTAGTTTTGTTACGCAGTAACTCACGTCCGGTCATGGCGACCGTAAATTTGTACAACAATAAAAAAAAGTGGATGATTTTAATGTTTTCCTGTTAACAGCTCGGTGCGTTGTTGTATAGCTTGAAAGAATATAGTGTACAACATGTATATAATTACATACATTCTTTTTATGAAAAAACAGACATATATTCTCTTTGCGTAACAATGTCGTATACATATAGTGTTATCAGCTAAAGCTTTCAAAAACAAAGAACATTTAAAACAAAATGATATTTTCCTTTTCAAGTTAAAGGTATACAGTCATTATTATAATAAAGAAATAATGTCAAAGGAAATTCTGTGATAGATACCACAATACCTAAAGATGTCACAGATGAGACTTTCAATTTTGGCATAATTTTGAGAAGCACTCAAGACATATTGGTTTATTGCACATACAACACAGGTGATATGGTTTTCTTTTGAATCTTGAAGGACAAGCTATCTATACAGTATCTATACTGTCTGCTTCCAAATCTATCTCATGCTCACTCACTTCACAAATGTCTTCATTGTCATTCTCGTCCTCAATGTTCCTACTTAGTTCATTATATCATCTTAAAGCCACTTCATCGAAGTTTGAATCAGTTACTCGGATCCGCTTTGATGGCCCCGCACCATTATCCATCGTAAATATAAGTCTTCCGCCAAAATACAGGTCAACAGAAAGTTACATTAACAGTGATGTGCGGTCAACGTGACCACTTTGTTCGAAATTTATAATCTTTAGGCAACAGAACCCGCAGATAAATATGTTGCATCCTTTCCAGGTACGCGTGTCATACTGAAATGGAGGTATATAGATGCGCAAGCCGATACAATTAAGTGGAGATACAAGATCATTAAATGAATATTTACATCGGTCACGGTGACCGCTTAAGGGTTAAGAAGGTTGGTGTTAAAAAATAAATTATACATAAAAAGGAAATATTTATTCATTTTGTTGATATAAACATCCTGCACAAAATTATTCCATATATTTGAACTTAATTTAAGCTTGGAAATACAGAGTCGTGGAAAAATATAGGCTTCCCCTTAATTTGGAATACATCATGAGTAAAACTCAAAACTGAAAATAGTTTTATGGATATATTGGAGCAGAATATTCCGTGAAATCAGTGTTTTATATTACGAGCTTTTAGGATCTCATGCGTTGGTGAATAACAGAGATTTATGAAAGAACGTGTTTGTAGTTTGTGAAATATTATATACTCACTGTTGGATTTTTATTTTACTTGGACTAATACTCGGTTCATTTACCCTTGTTTTTTATTACATTTAATAAGCAAATATTTATAAAATTTATTAAATTGTTTAATGTTTAATCCTGCGGTTCTTAAACGAATTGTTTGGTGTGGCTCAATTGTCAAAATTTAGCGTTGATATATAATATTATATAATAATAATAATAAAAATATGACCTGGTCTATAATAAACATCTCAAAGAACTACGCAAATTAAACTATTTTCATAATGTTGAACGTTAGTATGAAAACACTGAACTTATTTGTATTTGTAATATTAAATATTCAGTTAATATCATTCCAGCTTCATTAATTAATAAGCTTTATTAACTAATTTAAGTATACACATGTTTCAGATTTGTGATAGTATATTTTGGTTTTTAGTAGTTTCTTTTATTTACTCGCCTACAAATGTCATGTCAATAGTCTAAGATAGAGTGGAGTCGGTCCTTGTAATGTTAAGCAAACATTTAAATTATTAAAATCTAGATTATCATATTCATATTAAATATCCCAGGTTACCAACTATAGTAAGATAAATAAGTTCTTATATTTTGGTAATCTATAAAGCCACAGATTAAAGTTTGTTCTGTTTTTACTATTCAGAAACAACCAATTATATTTTCCAACGATAAAATTTATACGCTAATAATTTTGAAACCAGCGCCTTCGCCATAAAATGTATTATTTACTTATTGTTATATTCTATGTTGTTTATCAAGTAATCATGAACGGCCTATTTATGTACTTGTTCACAATACTCCTTCTAGTTCATTAAAAATGTAATCCCGCAAACGAGATATTTGTTATGAGTCAACAAGTCAACTTCCACAAATTGTATTGTGTTACATATTTTCAACATTATTTTTTCAGAAAAGCAATATAATAGAAAGTAGACAGATTAACAACGCAGACTTTCGAGTGTTGAATTATGAATACTCTTTTTAACGCCAAGAAATACGAGTAATAAAGGCCAAACAGTGACAGAAATGTCGGTCTTAAACAAGAAATATATGCGCAAAATAGATGGATAATAAAGGTGTTTATCAAAAATATCACTAAGTTGCCAACTTAGTTCTTTCTTTACTATACAATAACAACCAATTATTTTTCCAACAATAAAACGCATATTGTAATATCTTAAAACCAGCGCATTCGCCATATAATACAAGATTTTTCTACTGTTATATTTTGTCTTGTTTGTCAAACAATAATGAACAGCTTATATTTATGAATGTACTCATTCACAATACTCCTTCTAGTTCATTAAAGATGTGTCTCCGCAATCGAGGTATTTATTTTGAGTCAACAAGTCAAATTGTATTGTATATATATTTCAACATTTTTTTTCCGGAAAAGAAATACAATAGAAAGTAGATAGCTTAACAACGCAGACTTTTTAGTGTTGAATTATAAATATTTTCTTTTTGAAGCCAAAAAATGATAAAGGCCAAACGGTGATGTAAATATCAGTCTTAAACAAAAAATATATGCGCAAAATGAATGGATAATAAATCTGTTTAACAAGCGACAATAAAGCTATAGAGGTGAGCATTTATGATATTCTTATGTAAACATAATATAAATGAATTAATAGTATTCGTTATTCTAAAAATGATATAATTATACAAAACGAGTAATTAAATAAGAGGACATATTTGAGAAAACTAACTGGGTGTCACTGAAAGACAAATTCTACTTAGAATCACTTTTGACTGATGGAGTTTCATTAACTTTTGTCCTAAATAGTACGTAAGTAATATTGCAGATATTTCACTGATGTTGATAAATTTTGGTGTAAATTATGTTGACCTCGGTGAAAAATATAATTTTTTAAATAAGTTCTATTTGTTCTTCATTTAAAACACTATTTATAGCGCAAACAAATATGAATTCATTTTATGCAAATTTAAAAACGGTTTATAAAAAAATGCTATCTATGTATATACATTTTCTTTTTTTACTATAAATTCAATAGGTTATTGTAATTCTTACTGTTCTATATTTCGACATGTAACTAAGAATACTACTAATTTCATATTATTATAAATTATAATAATTTATTATAATACGTACTAGAGCTAAGTATAACTTACTAATATATTTGTGCAGAAGTGATTACAGTTCAATTAAAGCAACGCAAAATAAACGACTATATATACTCAATATCTATATTATTTTCTATTAAACTTTCTGTTCAATGACACTAAAAGTTTTCTCGTTATTTTACCACTATATTTGAAAGACAGAAGATTCAGTTTAACAAGAATTTTAGTCGAGGACTAGTGTTTTATATTTTTACGTTATCATTTGTCTTCGCCTCGCGAATATTTCAATAAAAAGATTCAATAGACACTTGTACTGATTCCTTCTTTTTTGTATTGACACAAAGTAAAACCTGGATAACGCAGAAAAGCCACAAAAATTTCGTTTCTTTTTAAAGAAATTCTGTTTAAATAAAATATAATGACTTCTAAAATTAACTATTACATCTGCCACAAAGAAGGTCCATTCAAGGGTCTTCTTTTGTATACCATAAAATCATTTACAGGAAATGTAGTGTTCTCAACGAGATCAAATACTAATCGAGTTGCCATGGTTATTTTTGGTTCTAATAAAATAATAACCGAGAATTTGCTTTCTATTTTTTTTACTTAAGTTTAACTTAAGTTTGTTTTTGAGTGTTATATTTATATAAAAACAAAAACTTGTATATCTAATTATATAAAGACGGAACAAAATTTACACAATAAATTAATAAAAGAGATGCAGTAATTATATATGCTATTGTGGTCATTTATTTTCATTGTAGAGCTAATATTTGTGCAACGAAATTGTAAATTTTCGGCTACTTTTTTCATTTATCATCAATGCATCCTATACAAAAAAGCATTGAAAGTCATTCGCACTAGACAAAGTTCCTTTAATTTAAAAATTAAATTTATTACACTTTATATAACTGTAACGTATATTTCTTTTTGATCTCTGTTTACCATGCAGTCTGTTACAAGATAACAATAGGCATATATGTAATAGTAACCGGTAAAATGACGTGAGGGAGTTGTGTCCAACGACATATATCCCTATATGGTTTATCTCAAAGATATCTTATGACGATTCTACGTATTTCAATGTTCAGTCATGTTTCAGTTATTAATTGTATGGTAAATAAAGTGGAGTCTTTCGTTTTAATCACTTCACTGTTGTCACTGTTCTTTGTTTGTTCACATTTGTCCAATAGATTTACATTCGGGTGGCTATCTATCCTCTGAATATGCTTTCAACTATACTCGACAATTACTTCAGTCACTATTGGCACCTTCAAATCATGGTTATATGTCCCTCTTTGTCATGTACCATGGAGCATCGACTATTGCACGTAATATTCTTGATTGGTACCTTTCAATGATGGATATATTCGATTTTGATGCTGTACCCCAGAATGGCAGTCCATGTGTCCAGACTGGTTTGAATATTTCACTGCCTACTACAAGTTTTTTGGGAATGGAAAATTTTGATTTGTGACCTAAGAGCCAGTAATTTTTTATCCAAATCTTTTACACATTCTCCTCTAGGAACGTGTTTACTATTAAGTGTAATGCGGGTGATTCTTCGTGAAATTTTGCAAATATGTGATTCGATTTTGAGTCGTTTATTTTTATGCGCCATGTCTTTCACCAGTTCTCAGTATGATTCAGTTTAAGTTGTAATATTGTAGCTGCTTCTACAGAATCTTGATGTATTGTGGCAATCACTGTCGTGATTGCCACAATTTATCAAAAACCTTATTGACATCAAGGAAGACATCTGCTCAGTATTATTTTCCCTAAAATGTTTTATTTATCGTGTAAGCCACTCTATGTACCTGCCCTATGAGATATTTTAATGTGTTTCTATATTCGTGATTTATGTGTTTTCAAATTTTAAATATCCAATGAAAGAGTACGATTTATATAATTTTACTTTTCCGCACTCAAGTATACCAGAGCGAAAAAGTAATGTAATCGTATAAAGAAAAATGAAAACAATTTCTTTCTAGTGTTTACTTTTCGTTTTTCGCCTTAAAAACAAAAAAAAACGGTTTTTAAGAAATTTTGTCTGTGTATGTCATTGTCGTCGGCATTTTAAAACGTAGCATGATTCTCTTAGATTAGATTCTGATTAGAGATATCTACCAGACGACATTTATTGATTTTGAGGTGGATAGAACACACCCCACTCTGTCCATGGGTCATGAGAAGGCACGATGGTGGACTTTGCATTTCGCACAAAATATGTGTGCCCTATTCCTACATTCCTCATTTTTTCATCTAGAGACTTCCTTTTTGTCATTATAATGGGGAAAATTACTATATCCGTCATGCCTAAGGTTTTTAATAGGTTTATTTTCAGTTTTTCTCTTTTTCGTTTGAACTGGAAACTGGATTCTCCAAATTTTCCGATGGTCTTCCTCTTTTAGGTGCACGTCTGGTCCAGATTAGATTTTCACCCACTTCTTGGCGAAAAGTTAACAAATTCAAGGATTTATTTTTTGTTTACTTTTAAAAGAACTGCTCTCTGAGACATCATCATTCTCCAGATAATACAAGAGTTCCTCATCTGTTAGTGTTCTTTTTGTGTTCTTGCGTTTGCCTTCTGAAAAAAATACAGGAATATCAAGGCTTCGATTCAAATTGGGTACAAAACGGACCAAATATTTTTAAGAACTATCTCTTCATTATACTAAAAACTGCTCTACTTCTTTATGCTCTCTCTAATACCTAATTTCAACCATTATTATGCAAAAAAATACAGATGAAACTATAAAACAAACGTCGAATTTTTCAAATCTGAATCCCTACAAAATTAGATATTACTCAAGTTTTAGGGGTAGGACCCAGCCTCATTAACTTTTCTCCTATATTGCCTACCCTAATAAGGAAAGAATTATTAAAATTTACCACTTTTACAAAAAAATAACTCTTCTAGCCCAGAGCATTGTTTTCTAATTCAGGTCTACAAACTGTGTTTGGTCATCCTCGTGTATTCTACATAATAATTCAAAGCATATCTGTAGATTTTATATAATATAAAACTTATCAAATTATTACAGAACCTTAAGGTTAATATCTATACTCACCAATGTCAGGTCACAAAACCATTGATTTTGCAAGATTTACAAGAAAACACAAAAAATATAACTTAACCACAAACGCACCTATTCGTACGGCACCACACAATACGTTTGAAGTCGTCTTGTCAAACCCTTGCGCATTCACTATCAACATAAGAATGTAAAAATAGAATGTACTATTTGATGTACTAACGTAATTTAAAGATAAAAATTACTCTGATCGTCATATAACGCAATATGATTAAATGTACATGGTGATGGACAAAAACAGTAAAAGGGTTAATTCAGTCATTATTTAACAAGCAGTACATCTTACTTACTTTTGCTCTGAATAAGATGAAGCCATTTTAAGGAGAAATATCGCGACACTTAAAATAATTACTGACTTATTTTTTTTTAATTTTATGTAAATAGATTTTCAATACCATTTGTGGGTAAAAGTACACGGAAAATATTAACCAGAAACACAAGATAAAAACTGCACCATATTCCGGAATAAATCATTGGTGGAGCGATAATTTCCTTGTGCAGTTTCCTACCCTATGGCTTCTCATAGATAAATTCCTATTTAATTGAGAAAATGCATAAAGACCCTATACATTTTGATAGATAAATTCTTAATTAACCGCACAAAGTGGAGAACTATATGAGAAGCAACTTATAAAATTACCATAGGAAAGGGGACGATTTAAAGCTCGCGCGCAAAAGGAAAGTATGAAATTGCGTGCACTTAAGCCTCCGTATAAAATTGCTACTCGACTAACAAAGCAAGCATCATTAATCCGAGCATTCTTTATTATTTCTGTGTCGTTGGCTTTTTTCCTGTCATATTATCTTTTATGTTCTAATTGCAGCCGGCTGCCTCAAAGGCCCGCGAGTTAGTTTACATTCTGTTCTCATTCGTTAATTGCAGCCATGGTAATGGCGGAACCTTAACTTATGCAAACTTTAAAGGACGGTGAAAGTTCTTCGCACGTCGAAACAAAGCCATGAATGGTCTGCGAATCTTAAGGTAAATGTTATTAAAAAGCCGATTTATCCGGGCGAAAACCTAGGAAGACGTTTTTGTGTTACTGTTTGCTCCAGTTAATTTATTCTATTCCAAAATTGGGGGGTTTAATTAAAACCTTATTTCAGGACGCGACATTTTTATTGCACGCAATAAAAGTAATCGAAAATTTAAAGATGGTAGGTTAAAAGGCGTAGAGTGAATTATGTGAGAACAAATATACGAGGATCATTACATAGAAGCTGCTAATTAATTACTAGGTAATTAATTACTTTATTAATTAATTAGGTAATTAATTACTCGCGAAATAATGATAGTGCTCTATGACTATTTTTCTCCAAGTTACAGCCATTTTAAAATCACCTACAAATTTAGGATTTTCTTTATATCCCTTAGTTTTGTGTCTAGTGTATATTATGGTCTTTCATATTATAGTACCTACTTAAATTAAAAGCAATTTCTCTATAACTCGTTATACAAACTTCTCTATAACTTATCATACAATTGTACTTTAAAGACATCACTGACTATACACTTTAAAACACCTAAATGTAAAGTAATCGAAAATTTAAAGATGGTAGGTTAAAATGAGTAGAGTGAATTATGTAAGAACAAATATACGAGGAGTATTACATAGAAACATTCACCAAGGTCGCTTTTATCTGGTGATATTTAAATGACGATATTGATCTTCCAAGTTATTGCAGTGGAACGTATCCGTCCTATTGTAGAATATTCTACAAGTATATTAGTAGGTTATAGGTACTAGACGAATATAGACGCATTACACACAAATAAATTAGCAATATTTTGAAGAAGAAAGCGCGTAGAGAAATACACCCAGCGAAGTGATATCTTAAGTTACTCCCTATACCTGTAAAATGTTAAATTGTACGCTAAAAATGTTTACATATCTATATGGATGTCAAATGGATTTTAAGAAATTTATACATTAGCCACAAAAGTTAAGGGATGTAAAAAGTCCTAAATTTGTAGGTGATTTTCAAAGGGATGTAAGTAACTTGAAGAAAAATAATCGCAGAGTGATTTTAAAAAAATCACATTAAAACTCCCATATGTTTTCTTGTTTCTAATTTTCAGGTCTCAGGTTCAAATTTTTTTTCCCTTCAACAGGTTTCGGGTAATCATAAGAAAACTATCGGAAAAAAGATCTAAATTTTTTCTAGCATTTCAAATGGTCCTTGGAGTTCAATAAATTTTTTTCAACGATTTCATTATGACGCTTCTTAGATGATTTCCTCCTCTTTAAATTGAGTGGCTCAAAAGCCCTTTACAATCATTTTTCCCTAAGTTATCGTTGTTCACGACGAAAAATTCGTCCTTAAGTTGATTTTTAGCAAAAACGACAAATTCAATCATTCCGAACAAAATAAAAAAGAATCAGAGCGCATTGAAATTCTTATTATTTCTTTGGGATACTTTGAGGTTGAAAGGAAACAATCAACAACTTTAATCCAAAGCCATTATTTCCAAAATTGTTCAAGTTCGCATATCTCTGAGTTCCCCATTTTTTACCTCTTTTACAATCAACGTTTTCGCATCGAAAAATTTGTATTTATCAAAAACCAATAACTGTAACTTTTGAAGAATACTTTACAGTTTTAAACCATTACTTGAATTACCTGTACGATTATTATTTCCCAAGTAATTAATTACCAAAGTCAAAACTGAGTTTTTCACTTTGAATGACCATAACTCAGCGAGAAATCATCGAAAAAAAATTATTGAATACCGTATTTTGAAATCAAACAAAGATTTGTATTATTTTTTCCAATAGTTTTCTTATAATTACTCAAAAATTGCTTATGGCAAAAATTTATGAACTCAATATGTGAAAACTAGAAACTTGATACTTTCTCAATTTCAATTAATTCTTTTTAAATTGTTCTGCGACTATTTCTGTCCAAGTCACAGTCCCTTGAAAATCACCTAATTTAGGATTTTTCTCCATCCCTTAATTCTTGTGCCTAGTGTAGGCTACGGTTTTTCATATCATAGTACTTAAATTGGAAGAAATTTCTCTATAACTTGTCACACAATTGTAACTTTAGAAACATAACTAACTCATCATTAGGTCATCAGTCCTAAGACTGGTTGGACGCTAACCTCCAGCTTCTCCTATCTTGTGCTAACCTACGCATTTCGCTAATTGTGCTACAACCTACATCCCTTACTATTTGCGAGCAGTAGTCTAATCTAGGCCTACCTCTGCCTTTCTTCACTCCTATTTCTGCCTCCAAAATATCGCGGACTATTCCCCCATGTCTCAGCAAGTGGCCTACCATTCTATCTCTTCTCTTCCTTATGTTTTTCCACATATTTTTTTCTCGCCGACTTTCTCCAATACTTCTTCGTTTCTAACCCTATCAGTCCATGGCATTTTCATCATTCTTCGGTAACACCACATCTCAAAAGCTTCTAATTTCGTCCTACTTGCTTCCCCTACCGTCCAGGTTTCGCAACCGTATAGTACCGTGCTCCATACATATGTTTTCAAAAATCTCTTCCTTGTTCCTAAGTTTATTACCCCCGAGCATAAAAGTGCTTTCTTTTTGTTAAAAGCTACTCGACCCTGCGCTATTCTTTGTTTTATGTCTTTATCGCTTCTTTCATCCCAATTTATTTTACTTCCTAAATAAGTGAAGTCTTTAACTTCCTCCAATCTTTCATTATTAATTTGTACTTTCGTTTTTGTTCTGCTCTCGCGCCCTCTGCACACTGACACTTTAGTTTTGTTTTTATTCACCCTCATTCCGTATTACTCTGTCAACACTGCCTCCATTAATTCTAATTCCTCCTTACTAGATGCTAATACTGCTATATCATCCGCGAATCTCAGCATTTTTAGTTTCTGTCCCTGTACTTTAATCCCGAAATCCACTCTATCTTTTACCACATTAATCGCCTCTTCGATATACAGATTAAAAATTAGTGGTGATAGCGTACATCCTTGTCTTACTCCTTTTCTAATACCTACTTCCCTTTTTTCCCCTTCTACTTCTATAACAGCAGTTTACTCTTTGTATAGATTATGTACTACTCTCCTATCTCTATACTTCATTCCCGCGCTCTTTAGTATCTCGAACATTTTTTCCCATCTTACGTTATCAAAAGCTTTTTCTAAATCTACAAATCCTATATAAGCGTTCTTTCCTTTTTCTATTGTTTTCTCGAACATTACTCTTGGCGCCAGAATAGCTTCGCGAGTTCCCCTATTTCGCCTAAACCCAAATTGGTCTTCTCCTAGTATTTCCTCCGCTCTATTTTCCATCCTCTTCTGCACTATTCTGGTTAAGATTTTAACTAACTATGAGATAACTAACTATGCAACTTAAAACACTTAAATGTAATTTAATTTATCCAGTTACGTAACGAAATATACAATATGGATTTAGAAATTCATGGGATGGCGAAAGAATTTAAGGTCGACGATAGGGAAGATTCTTTTATTTTTGTTTTAAGCTTTATCAAAATATGTTTTGTTCCGCCTAGTCGCTATAACTTGGTAAAATAATTGTGGAATACTCTATATCCTAGAAATATCTTAGATGAAGTCAGGGCAACTCTTCACTGCTACTGGTAATCCACATTGATCTTCGTGATAGAGACGGAAGGAGTACCTTCCTAATGCAGATGCCCCTTCAAGAAGAAGCGAGGATGTGTATTATTTCCAAAAGGTCAAAGACATATGATCCTTGAAAAAGTAAAACGTAAATATTGCATATGCTCTTTAAATTTACTAGACTTACAGAAAACCTTAGTGACAGTAGTTCTATTAAGAATACTTATACTACGTTTTACAATGAGATTATAATAGTCAGTTAATATAATTGACTTACGTAGTTAATGATTCTTTTATATATTATTCAAAGGATTACTTTACTGCTTTTCTGTTTTTTCATATTTTTGTAATACATTAACTACACTCTTGACTATTATCTATTGCATACGCCCCCCGTTTTTCATTTTAAATTTTACAAGTATTTTAATAACCACTGAAAATTGATAATTGCAAATTCTCAGGACTCTCTGTATGGGTCTAGAAGGAATTATTTTATACTTTTTAGTCCGTTTTAAAAACGTGGCATAAAACGTTTAAATTAGACGAGTACATATCTAAGAATAGAAAATGTTTACTAAATAACATGCAACACTTTTTAGGATAAAACCTTTTTAATTAGCTACGATTACTGGATTGAGTGGCGCCTGTACGAGACAGGAATCGACACATTCATTAATCAAAAATGTTATAGATGAAGGCCTCGTTTTTCGAACTATGTCACCAAATAAAAAAAGAAATATTGCGTGTGAATCTTTTATCACATCTGATTAGAATGAACTTGTTGGAAAATATGTGCGGTGCGTCGAGTCTAATGTAAATCATCAACGTATTAAAATATGATCATAATGTATCTATCATGATATGCTAGCAGATTAAGTTAATTTCCAGTGTATTCGTATTAAGTGGGTTCGTATTGGTGATTGCCAATAATCCCTTTTGTTTGTTTTTATGAAACAACGGACATTTCCGCACGTAGAACATCTCTATCTCGAAATTGAGTGACCGAACAAAAATAAACCAACACATAAATGCAAAATATCTGTTTCATGCGACAGTTTTACTTTTTTCAAATAGTCCACCCTCGTGCTTTCTCATGACCACTAAACAGAGTGGGGTGTGTCCTATCTACCTCAAAATCAATATATGTCGTCTAGTACACGTCCCTATTCAGAATCAGTTGAAACCGACCAATCGACCCGACACGATTGAATTGAGTGATCGTGCTAACAAAAAGAATTCCCAAATAGTCCACCATTGTGCTTTCTTATGACCCATACACATGGTAGAGTGTGCTCTATCCACCTCAAAATCAATAGGTGTCGTCTGGGAGACGTCCCCGATCAGAATCAGTCAAAACCCGATCGATCCGACATGATTTAGTTGAGTTATCGTGTTAAAAAAAATTTTTCTCAAATAGTTCACCATCGTGCTTTCTCATGACCTATGGACAGGGTTGGGTGTGCCTTATCCACCTCAAAATCAATAGGTGTCATCTGGGAGATGTTCCCAATCAGAATCAGTCAAAACCCGATCGATCCGACACGACCTACTTGAGTTATCGTATTAACAAAATAAATTTCTCAAATAGTCCACCATCGTTCTCTCATGACTCATGGACAGCATGGGGTGTATCCTATCCACCTCCAAATCAATAGGTGTCGCTTAGGAGACGTCCCCGATCAGAGTTAGTCAAAACACGATCGATCCGATACGATTTAGTTGAGTTGTCGTGCTAACAATAAACATTTCTCAAATAGATCCAAGGGAGGGGGGTGGTGTGTTCTATCCACCTCAAAATCAATAGGTGTCATCTGGGAGACGTCCCCGATCAGGATCAGTCAAAACCCGATCGATCCGACACGATTTAGTTGAAATATCGTGCTAACAAGAAATTTTAATGCCCACGACAACGACGACACACACAGCAAAGATTTTTTAAATACCATTTTGTTTTTGGTTTTTAGGCCGAAAAACGAAAAATAAACCCAAAGAAATTTTTTGTTTTTTCACTTTTTCTTTACACGATTACATTACTTTTCCGCTAGTATAGTGGAGTGCGGAAAAGTAACAAAAAGATTTAAAATGTATCTATGTAGCTAGATAAATGATTAATTTCATCAAATCACGTTCGAATTAGAAATTGTTGAATTAAAAGAAAGTGTTATACTGCACTTCCAATTCTATCTATTGGAATATACTGAATAAATTAAAATATATATGACTATTGTATTTCTTATTGATAAGTATATTTTCAAATATCACGTCATGATCTAAACGTACAATTTAGATTCATTATGTTTTCTTGCGATATTGTTTTTCCTGAATAAGTTACGGTGCATCTGCAATAAAGTAGGTACAATGTCTCGCTCGCATAAATTCGAAATAAAATATTGCCGTCTGCGCGAAGGTGTAACTTCACAATGCCGATTCCATTCAAAACAGGCCGTGAAATATAAGGTGTAATTAACAATTCATTTGGAGCACGTATCCCATATTATGAGCAGTTAATTTTGAATTCAATGTTTCAATGCAGAAATTAATTGCTGTTTCCAGAAGTTTTAAGCGGAACGGGTTTTTGTGTACCATGACAAATATATGCTCAAAAACAAACGTTGCTCAAGCGACAATATTTATTAAAGCTTTTGTATATGCCCGCTGCAAATCCGAACAATTTTTCGCTATTTTTTCAATTCATACTTTAATGAAACATTACGTGCCCATTTGATAAATCGCTACCGGCGTATCCTAGTGTATAAATCCTAGTATATAATTTGTCGTATTTAATATTACTGTGTTAGGTTTTGTAAAATATCCTAAGTTAACTATATACATTAATTTGGGAGTGGAAAATAGTTCTCGCATTTCCTTGTCTTGCAAATTATTATTATTATGTTTTGTGGGTTTGGGCCTCATCAGCCACTGATCGCATGGGTAGGCCCTTGGCGATCCCCTCTTATCCGGGTCATTATCCAAAAATGCTATCCCATAAAAGGAGCAATTTGGGCACGTCCCTCGCCTTAAGTCTCGCCTCTTCTAGGATGACAGGGGTCCCTAATATAAGGCACCTCCTCTCCTCCAGTGCGGAGCAGGTGTAAAGAAGATGAATCGAGGTTTCCTCGTCTTCTCTGCAATATCTGCATGCCGGGCTGTCAGTCAGTCTCAGCTTGTGCTTATATGCATTCAGGCTACTGTGGTGGCCCGTTATGATTCCTACCAGGATTCTGGCTTTTTGCCTGTTTAATTTAATGAATTCTTGGGCCCATTTCTCAATATCTGAGTATTCGATGAAGAGTTTGGTTATTCGACAACCCGTTACTCCTCTCCATCTTTCTCTATGCTGGTCTCTGTCCTGCAAAGCTTACATGATTAATTAATTGGTCTTATCGACCAATTATTTATCATTCTTATCAATTTTAAAGAAAAACTAAAAGTCTCTCCATCTTTAACTTACGCAATAATGATCATGGTATACAAATCATTTATATTTATATAGGGTGTTTCATTTGGAACTATAGAATTTGAATTGCATGTTATTTGTGCTCTGTCAAAAATAGGGCGTCAATATTTAACGACTGTCATCTACAAATCATTTTATGACGTAAAAATTCTGTGGCCAACAGTTAACAATGGATAGTTTATGTACAACTATTTTAAGAAGGTGAGTGATCATTTACAGTTGCATTAAAAAAAATTCGAAAAAAATTAGGGCAAAATGAAGGACCCTACAGTGTTACACTTAGTAACATAATTAATAAATTTGAAGATATGGATTATTTTATTGATAAGGCAACACCAATACGTCTTCTTTGTTGTTAGTCAAATGGAAATACTGCTGCAGTAAGAGAAGCAACACCGAAGAAAAGTGCACCGAAGTATCCAAAAATCAGCATAATTTTTCTTTTCCAACACCTAATTAACAAATATGCAACATCGTAAATGGTCTGTAACTTTTAATTGTGTCAACAGAATTTTGTATGCTGACAGATGCAGATCTTTCTTTAAAATTCGATTCGTGGTGATTCTTGACAGATTCAATTGTTGTGCACGACGTCGAATAAATGTGTTTAGATATTCCTGTATACATTCTCTCATTGCAGCAATATTTTCATCTTACCAAGGACGATGAGTAGGTGTTGCCTTATTTTCTTAATGCAACTGTAAATGATCGCTTACTTTCATAAAACAGTTATACACAACTGGTTATTACCTATATATTTTTGAAAATATATGCTCTAAAGAAATGCAAAAATCAATTCAAATTTTCGCAGTGGCTTTCTCCCTTAATGCGAAATTGAAAAAAATATTTATTTGCCATGTCATTGTTCCCATTATTGATTAGCACATTTTTCTGCTTATATTCAAGATGTATACCTGAACGTTTTTTCCCAACCTTCTGTATCTAAAAGTCTCAAACTATGAAATAAGTATTTTTGGAAGAAATCGTTAGCTGTAGTTATACAGATAACTGAATATACAGGGAGGGTGCACGAAAACGGCCACCACTATAACTCTTTTATTTATCGTGCAATTTTCAAAATATAAAAACCAAATTAAATCACTTGTAAAATACTACAATCTGGGCTGAATAATTTTTTTTTAAACTTTGTTTTCTATGATATTTCATAGCCAATTTTTGATTTTAAAATGAAACTACATGGTTTTCTCTATGTTATATTGAAGAGTATTTTTTTCTGAATCTGATGATTTATAGAAATCCAAATTTTGTTTAATATTAGTACCTGACAAAAAATTAAAGAAACAGTAAAATGTGATAATAAATAATTTTTGGAGGCGACATCCGATGACGAAACTGCCTATGAAATTTTGAGCGCAATATTTTGATAAACGTCAAACACCAGTTGAATTTTGACTGTGCCTTATTCGTCACAATGACCAGTAATGAATGTACTGATATGTTGTAAGTTTATTTTGAGGTTTTAAAAAATTCCCGTGATATCCGAATAGAGATCGCCCTCATCACCAGAAATTTAGCTGATTAGAAGCTAATTTGCGGCAGTTTGGTGCCTTTAAAAAACCAAAATCGCTAAAGCGCAAATTTTATGAAAACTTGGAACTTAACGTTTTAATTAAGTACAGAAAAAACTCCCAATACATCCACAAGTGAGGTAAGGCAAAATTGTGGAACATGTAAAAAAACAGTAATAGAAAATTTCAAGAAGCATATATTCAAGCCGTAGATTCCCCTTGAAATCCATGCATTGGAAAACACCGACAGACAACGAAAACTATATTTTCGTAACTTTATTTTGGACATGTCGAGGGTAAATCTAGCATTTCGTCAAAAAATCTGGACTGACGAATGTACTTTCGGGAAAAATGGGATTTGTATCAGAAGAAATCATAGATATTGGTCTCAGGGCAATCTTCACGTTGTTATGGAGAGAAATTTTCAAAGAAGATTTAGCGTGAATGTGTCGTGTGGTATTTTGAAAATTAGGCTAATGAAACCATTTCTTATTGATGAAAATTTAAACCAACAAAAATATTATGATTTACTTTCAGGCGAATTTGAAATGTTTTTGGATGAATTATTACCTCTTAAAAATCTGAACGAGCTTTTTTCTTCAACAAGACGTAGCTCCGCTCCATAATACCAATCTAGTTGCTAATTATTTGCATTCCCAGTATGGCGAACAATGGATCGGAACCAACGAACCCATTCGGTGGCCAGCTCGTATTGGCCATTGATGGACCTGACGCCACTGGATTTCTTTACATGGGGTTATCTAAAAGATACCGTGTATTTAACACCACCCGAAGCCTAACAAAATTTGAGAAGGCGAATAGTTGAGGCCTGCCGTGAAAATTCTCAATTTTTTTTATACAGTGCCACTTCCGGTGTCTCTCGGAGATGTTAATTATGTGTTGAACAAAATGGTGGTTAGTTTGAATAATTGCTATAATAGTTGTTTAGTGTTCCAACATTCTTTTTATGCCTTTTTAAAATTAAAAACCAACTGCCTAAATGTTATTTTAGTAAAATTATTTCACATTTCTCACATTTTACTGTTTCCTTAATTTTGTTTCACGTACTAATGTGAAACAAAATTTGAGTTTCTATATACATCGTTGGATTCAGAAAAAAATTCTCTTCAATATAGCATAGAAAGACCCATATGGTTTCATTTGAAAATCAAAAGTTGGCTATAAAATTTCACAGAAAACAAAGTTTTTAATTTGGCTTTTGAATTTTGAAAGTCGGACGATAAGTAACAGAGTTACGGCTATGACCGTTTTTCGTTCACCACCCTGTACATGTTTTGTTAAAGGTCTGTAGATGAAATGCAGTGAGTTATATTATTTTAGTTGATACATTTCTTGTGTATAGGCCATCTAAGTAATATATTATTTACTATTGCTTATCGCGTATGTGAGTTTCGGACGTTTGCCTTCTTGGTTCTAACGCGACGTAATAGTGCAACTAAAACCACATAAATACACGTATCGCGTATGTTTATGGCTAAGAAATGGTAGTTAAATGTATCAATTTCAACTTAACTGATACATAAACCCCAGCAGGACCGTTAGGCCATGGGCATGCTGAGCTATAAACTCTTTAGTTCAACGATTCTTTAGAAAAGAATATAAAGCGAAGCGCCGAGTTACAAAACGTGAACGAGAATTATACTACCAGTAACAACATTATATTTGCGCCTTGTATTACTCCCTTCGGGCACATTTTGTTTTGAATTATTTCGCGACTTATTGACGTAGATTTAAAGGTCACATTACGCTGAAATTTATATTGTTTAGAATAAGTGCAGATAAAGACGTACAAATTAAATCCGGGACAAATCTGCGACAAATCCGGAATCTAAATTAGTTTTCATTATAGTCGTCGTAGTTTTTGTCTCTATTTGGATTGTGTCGCATTCGGTATTAGGAGTGAAATGTGTATTCAATTACTTATACTAGCGGAAGTATTGTCTATGTAAAATTGTATTTAGAAACATAATTATCTTGGGAATGCATTTTATTAAACCTAAAGAAGTTTCAGAAACGTTATACCTTATCATTATTAACTTTACCAACTTTCTAACAATAGGAGATGAAAAAACGACAAAATTGGTTGCTGTTAAAGCCACTTGATGTTACTTGAAGTTGTAATTCAAAAAAATGTTTTAAAAGTTTGTACACATAGAAATCGATCTCCTTCCCCTAAAGCCTTAGGCTACATAGGGAAAAGTTACACATATAGATGATAACAAACACGTTTTCGATCAGGTAGAGGTACCCAGCTTGCCCCGTTGGAACTCAAATCCATCCACACAATGACACTGCCAATACTGGACCCAGTCCGCTATCCAGACCGTATGAGTGATACTTTTGCAACCACCTCTATAAGAAAATACGATACAGTGCTACAATTTTTACAAGTTTGCGCTGAAGTCTGGGTTTGAGTTTGCCTGCGTCGAAGAAACGTTTTACCTCATAATTACTATCTTTACTCTATGCAAAACGATATCTCCCATACTGAAGATGAATTAATTTCAGTTAAATTGACATGTTTTAATTTACCAAAGCTTTTTAAAAGTTTACAAACACAAAAATCGAGCTCCATTCCCTGAAGTCTTAGGTTATGGAGGGGAAGGTTACACATATAGACAAAAGCGTACACTCATGCTCAAGAAGAGGTCATCAACTCCCCTCGTCGAAACTCGATCCCAAACGCACATTAACGTCCCCAAATACTGAGCGTAGACCAGAATACGAATGGCATTGCTATAACCACCTCTTTAAGATACGAGTAATACAATAGGTCACTCATCTATGTATGTATTGGCCACAGATCACATTGCTGCTATATTTAGAATTTCAAGTCAAAGTATTCAAGCTAGTTATAACATAAGTAGGTTACAAAAAACGTAATCAATTTCATCAATTTCGCACACTCTAGTAGGTAACCTGAGTGGACTTATCAGCTCTATTTGTGCTACTAACCAAGTAGTAACCAATCGTACAACCAGTTATTCTAAAAATAAATTAGCCTTTAATTATTTACAGAGAGAATTTATTCCATTAAGTTTATTTTTATTATATTTGAAGAAGGGTACACTGTTTGTTTTCCCTCACTAAACATATTTTCTTGACAAAGTAGGTTGCAACAAAAGAAATCCAAATGGAGTAATTTTCTAAACTACAGTTATTTAACGTCGATGTATTTAGTAAAAGTGTTTAGTGTCAAATAAATTTAAAATATCATTTAGTATAAATATTTTTTTGTACCATTAGTAATTTATATTGTGATATATTGTTGTATTTACCTGCACAGTGATATTCAAATATTAGTAGAATCTAATGTGGAACTGATTCACTATAAATTATATTGTTGATATTTGGTGGTTACATTTTCATCAGAAAGAAAATCAATTAAAGTGCACTAATATGAATAACATGATAGAACACTGAAATAAAGATTTATTCATGTGAGAATTTGGTTGATTTCGAGTGGCAAATATGTGAACATGAATATTTCCTTGGAACAAAAATTTGTCGATTTTATTTGAATGTATGAGTATATATTTTTTAATTTAATAATGATTGTTAATTTGTTGACCACACATATGTATTGAATACATATATAGGTACTGCTTGAAATTAATATAGTAATAGTGTTAATCCATATATTACTCTAGTAATTATTTACTAATTATCCATATAATCTTAATTAAAAATTACTAATATTGATATCTGAAATAATATCCATGTTGATCCTGAAAGTCGTAAAAAATTATTTTCCAACAACACAGCTTGAATATAATTATAAAATTATTGTCAATTAGTAAAAAGTAAACTGTTTTAGTAATAAGTAATTAATATAAAAGTGATTGGATGCTATATAGTTTTTTTATTAATTAAATACTTAAGATTACAATGCCATTATCGATTAATAATATATTTTCACAAAGGATAATGTTTACACATAATTAAATTATATCTGAACAGCATTACTTTGCAATATTTTTTACCATTCACAAGATATGTCAGTTGCAATTACATTAATTTTAAATAATCTAATAGTATACTCGGTATAGGATAGGAGGATATAGTCTCTATATCATCACGTGTCTACCAACAAGATTGTTTTGTAAAACCAATTTTTCTTGTTTATTTTTTTTTTTTTGGAAAATAACCCCGCCACGGGTAGGATTCGGCATTTGTCTCGGATGGAATCCGAATGATAGACGGTACACGGTACGCCGATCCAGGACAAATGCCAAAACAAATCCGTGGGGTTTTCATCTAAATCGATAATATCTATGTCTGTAACTTACAAGTCGGGAATCGAGAAGGAAATCACCTGGTGGTCGTGCAGAGAAACGAGGAAGGGGCCGAGGATCGCTGTTAGATATAATTCAATGCCTGGCGGGGCTTTGGTCCGAGGAGTAGTTATTTCATACAGCGATTATGTAACAGCCTTGCTATTAGGGAACCACTTGATAACCGCTTTGGTAGTTCCTTTCTCGATTCCCGATTTGTAATTTACAGACGTAGTTCTTTATTACTGTTAATTAGTTTTCTGTAATTTATTTAATTTCGTTCTTAAGTTGCTTTGATTTATTTATTAGATGTCTTGTGAAAATAGAATATTGTATGAATTGTACGTATAGTATTATACACAAACATACAATACAATACATACATTTTCTATCACTCTTTACTATTTTCAGTTTTTAAAACCTATTTAATTACAATTTACGATTTTGAACACTTATTATGTCAAAAAGGGAATAACCGACTTTTATATTTTAACTTGGAACTTATTCGATGTTTACTTGACGACTAATTTAGAATTACTGATATACTGAAGTTACGGATTACTTCTGATTACTTAATTTGCAGACTACTGAAGCTACCAGTGGTTCTTTCTCTATTTAAAACATTTCTGTTGCTGATGCTCCAGGAACGTTCTAAGAAGTGTTTTTCTCGAAGACTTTTTGCAAGTTGCAATAAATGCGATAAAATACAATTTAGTTTTGAGATAAAGCGCGAAAGATTTAATTACCTGATAACCGAACTGACTTTGGTATACTCTTTTCTAGACATAACATCCTGTATGTGAATTCCCTAATATAACATTATAAAGTACAATACTACTAGTCATAAATTAATAATAAGGGAGAATTCTATATAATGTATGTTATATAGAATTCTATGCAAGAACAATATGCAAAACTGAATTTCTATTTATTTCACACCAAAAATAATATTGTAGCCTAGCTTACTAAAAATATGAGGTAAAATTAGGGGTGACTCCACAACATTATCCCACTCCTTTATATGTGATAATAAATAAATACGTTTTAAACTAAAATAGTATTTTATAACAAATATATGAAAGTATGTGTATTTCAATTTCTTGTCACATATAAACGAATGTACAATCTCCTCGCTGAGTGTTATCGGTAATAACTATAAATCGGAACACAGGTTTTTTGTTTTAACTAATAACATTTTTATAACTAAGGATTCTATGGATTATTTACATTTAATATCAGCAATTCTTTCATATCTTCTGGAAATAATTCCTCTTCGTTTTACATTTAGCCTTTAGTCCTAGATTCTTAATTACATAATCAAGTTGTTTTGGAAACATTAGTCATTTATTCTCTGTTCTTATAATAATTGCTTAAAAGAGCGAGAAACACAACGGTCATCAATACATGAAAGTTTGATCGATTTTTACTCGTTTTATATAGTACGGAGAATTTTATTGAACGGCCTCCGCAAATAACTCAATACGTTTGATTAAAGTAATGAAATACTTTCTATTCCACGTTGGCAAGAAGTTTTATTTATAAGGTCAAATTGACCCTGGCGAATAGAAGAAAGGCATTCCCGGCATATTTGGAATCTCAAGCAGGTAGAAATGGGAATGCGAAATATGAAATTCAAAAATAATCTCCCCTGTTAGATGTTATTATTCTGCAAACATACAAAAGACAACATGTTTGTCTTTTACGGCAAAGGGAATGGAAATTGCTATGAGCCAACCACATTAAATTCGTTTCATTATATCTAGTCCTGCAAAGATATTTTCTGAGTTTCCTCATCTTGTTACTTTCGAATGCAGTCTCTTCTACTGCCAAGAAATGCAAACAGAATACGTCATATAATAATATAATTCTGACAAACGCCTAAAATCTACTAGCAACTAGCTTTTTTATTTTTAACGCGTACTATTTTAGTGGTCGTTTTATTCAAGTACCAATTTCCTTGTCGAGACACTAATGGATAATACCAAATAATTTAATTTAATTTTTTAATGAACAGTTTTACTTTTTTTATTTTTATTTTCTCTAACTAATTCACGTGTATTCACTAATTCATTATTTTATTTATCGCATATGAGTTTTATTTTAAATGAAAATATAAATGCGTTAGTAAGATGACTGATTTATAGTAAATATTACACTCACAGAACACTCACAGAATTGCTTTAAATCAGTGTCATTTATCAGCACTTGAGCATCTCTTGTAGTCAATTAACAGTAGTATTACAAAGAAAGCTAGTCTAAAAGTATACTTAATTACCTTTTATTGCATACATAGTATTTATAAGTAATAGAAAAATTATAACCTTAAATTTGGATGTCGCAGAGGGGAGCGTAGATTAGGGATGTACTCATAACCGAACCACTAATTTGAAACAACTATATGGCCCATAAGAGTCAGCATATTTCCGATATATTTTGAAGGTAGGTTGAAAGAATTGTAAGCTGAAATATCTAAGTTAGGTGCTTTTGGATTTACAACGGTTTTTTATAAGTCACTCTAATCCCACGACTACATTTATATTGATGTAAGCAGCTATTCAAAATTACATTTTATGTCAAAAAAGTACATATTGTAGTTTAGTCAATAGCTTCTGTAAAAAATAAACTGTTAAATAAGTTATACGTCAGCAGTTTAAGACTATTATAACATACAATTTACCAGTTTAAATGCATATGGTGCGTAAAAAAGGTGTACAAGTTCTAGTGTAATAATTTTTATTTTCTACTGCATCCAGATCTCAGCTTTTCTTAATAATTAATATTCGCATGAAGTACGGAGCTTTATAACATCCATTAAAGTAACCAATATCATATCAAACGATATAGTAAAAGTATTACCATTTAAATTATATTGTTAGTGTTTAATATAAGTTTGGAATGTAATAAACACATTATACTGGCGACGATTTGGTAACTACTTCTGAATAATATAGTTCATCTAAATAGAATTTTAAAATATACAAATATAAAATTCAAAATATAAAATATACAAGCCAAGTTGGACAGTGTTTCTATGGTTTCACAAATACAACATACGTTATATTATCCTTATTTTATTAACCTATATTTTAGTGCATTTGTGTATACATATTTCTGTAAACATGTTATTTCTGAAAACAATATACTCTGATGACGAATATAGCATTGCTATCAAAATATACATATAGGTTCATTGAACTATAGGTTGTGGTTAAGATAAATATAATAAGTGTATTGTAGTTGTTCTCAAGATATATTTGTATCCACATACTTATATTAGTCGTGTAATAAGGGGATTAAATGTTTCTTTAAATATCAGTATTTGAAGAAATCGATTCAAATTTTCTGTTCGGTAACATTTCAGTTGATGAAGATAGATCTTAGTTATTAGAATATTCCAATTCCACTATTCCATTATCAATATATTTTTTTCTTGTATATATACAGTAACATTATCTTAGCATTTGGTAGAATACATGCAACAGTGTTGTAGAAATAAAATGGAAGTTTCACTTACAAGTATACACAAACATAATATTATGCACCTCCTACAACGTCACTGGTAATATTTCTTTTTGATTGAAGAATAACTTGTCATAATTGTGTTAGAATTCTAGTTAAAAATGTTGTGTACGTAATTTGCGAAATTTGTTATGATTTACTTGTCCTTCAAATGTCATTCAGTAATTGGCATTTCTACTTTTAAGTCCCAGTGGGTTTTCAATTCACTCCCTTGTTTTTTGCTAAATTGTTCTTGGTTGAGGTCGCCTTTCTTGGAAATTTGGACACTCCCCTGTCTTAGTCTTCCTCTTTAATATTTCTGTAAATAAATTTCGAACTGACATGTTCACAAAAATGTTTAGGATCCATTGCAACTCATAGCTAGGACAAGTATTTTTAGTTTTTATTTTTCAGCACTCCACTATACGCGGAAATGTAATGCAATCATGTAAACAATTTTTCATTTCTAGTGTTTATTTTTCGTTTTTCGACCTAAAAACAAAACAAAATTGTTTTTAAATCATTTTGTGTGTGCGTGCGTGTGTGTGTGTGTGTGTGTGTGTTTCGTCGTCGTCGTCGTCGTCGTCGCCGTTGTCGTCGGCATTTATTCTTGTTAGCACGATAACTCAACTAAATCGTGTCGGATAGATCGGGTTTCGACTGATTCTGATTAAGAAAGTCTACAAGACGACACCTATTGATTTTGAGGTACATAGGACACACCCCACTCTGTTCATGGGTCATGAGAAAGCAGGATGGTGGACTATTTGAGAATTTTTTTTCGTTAACACGATAACTCAATTAAATCGTATCAACTCGATCAGGTCTTGACTGACTCTGATCGGGGACATCTCCCAGATGACACCTATTGATTTTGCGGTGGATAGCACACACCCCACATTTGAGAAATTTTTTTTGTTAACACGATAATTCCACTAAATCGTATCGAATCGATCTGATATTGACTGATTCTGATTAGGGACGTTTATCAGATGATATTTATTGACTTTGAGGTGGATAGGACACACTCCACCCGGTCCATGGGTCAAGAGAAAGCACGATTGTGAACTATTTGAGAGAAATTTAAAAAAGTAAAACTGTCGCATAAAACACATTTTTGCATTTATGTGTTGGTTTGTTTTTTCTCGGCCACTTAGTTTCGAGATAGAGATGTTCTACTTGCGGAAAATTCCGTTTTAAGGTTTTAAAACTGTTTATTTAATTAGTTATTATAGTGTTCAAAGTATGGTACAAATCTATTTCGTAGTAATAGTAATAATACTAATTATATATTATACAAGTATTTGTTGTATCTAACTTGAATACTAATCAGTCTGTATTTTATTGGAATAAACTTACTTGTTATATTCAATATTGTAGAAAAACACTTATGGGGAAATTATGGAGAAATATTCTATATCGCATGAAAACATTAAATATATCACTAATATCTGTAGATAAATTACAGTAGTTCTCTTGTCTTCATTATGCTGCCTTATTATCCCATCGTTGGCGTAATATTTTTGGAATTAGTCTACAGTGGTTCAAGATGTGCTTCTTCAAATGTTTCACCATTCGTCACCTGTTCGGAACATTCAGAGAAGCCGAGATTTTTTGCCACAAGAGAATTGCCCAGATCAAAGTCATTATTGAAACTCCATTTTAACTTTAACCTATGGGAAAATCCGTAGGTACATTAATATTTAATTTCTAAATAAATAGTGTAGTATACTATCTATTTACGTTTATCTAAATATCCTAAGAATTATCGTTTGAAATATGCAATTTTGCAAGCATTTCCTTTGAAGACTTTACATGGAAGTATGAGTAGTTGATATTATTATTTTGGATATACAATTCATGTATACATTCTTTGTGAATAAATAATAGTGTTATTACATTGTCTTAATTCTATGATATAATTGCTTCATGATTACTTTTTTTTTAATTCCAGACATTAAAGTAGATGAGAATATTATATTCATAAGCACTGTGTAGTCTGACTACTACAAGCTAAATGGCATTCCAACCAGTATTACGTTCTCCTCTCAAGAGCTGAAAGGAAATTCCATTATTTTTTCAATAAACACAGTTTAATATATTATTTTGTGTTGGGATAATTAGCTGTTTTATTTAACACCCGAAAAATAGCTTTCTTTCTGGATTTCTTTAACATATTTTCTACTTGTAATGCATAATTAGTGCAACCACAACTTAAGTAATTAAACTCTTATGCAGTTCCCTGTATACTATAGATAATATCAATATTTAAGAAAGGGTTAGTTATATTATTTATTGATAGAGCATAACGATACAGTACTTAAAATTACATGATTAAAATTGTATGACAATCTTAAGAGTTTCTATGAACCAGTTGCATTCGGAAAAACCATAGAGTTAGATATAATCTAATTAGTCTTTAAAACACTGTACATATAAGTAATATTTTAATATAACGATGAACACGCAGACTTCCTTCATTCTTTGGTATTTACGGGATGAATGAAAGAATATTTGGAAATTATATTAATAATGATTCAAAATTAACAGACTATAGTAGTTTTCTCAATTCCAATTCAGTGATTTTCTAAAGTTTAAACAAGTGATTTTAGATTTATTTGAGACATTACAAATTTAAATACATTAAGTATACCAAACCTAATTGTTTAGCCAAATAATTATACAGTAATATCTTTCTATATAACTTTTAGTTCCTTAATATAAGAAAAACAATTGG
Organism: Rosalia funebris; assembly: GCA_037954035.1. Taxonomy (NCBI): domain Eukaryota; kingdom Metazoa; phylum Arthropoda; class Insecta; order Coleoptera; family Cerambycidae; genus Rosalia; species Rosalia funebris. The sequence goes on from JAZFAV010000032.1 coordinate 7,360,220, forward strand.
TGGCAAATACTAAATTAATTTCATCATTATCAAACTATTAACTATTAACATTCCTCAAGAAAAAAACAAAGTCATGTTCTATGAAACTAACTGGTTATCGCCCCTTTTGAATATGTCTCAGACAGCTACTGATATATCCACCTAATGCATCAGCAAAAAAGCGCATTAGTATTATGGAATACCCAATACGACAAATAATTTGATTTTAAGGTGCATTTGTGGCATCCATACGTGTTCTACTGGAATAAAGGGAGGCTAATGGACCGTGAACTTGAGGGAAAATCGATAAAGGATATATTAATTACAGAAGCGGCCCCTTTTATCATATAAATCACCTAAAAATATTTGCATCATGCCTAAGCCATACTTCATGCTGTTCTTACATAAATTTCATAAGGGAAAGATAACTCCGTGGCTTAATTTTTTTTATAAATTTAAAAAAGTTAAAAAACGTGTCGTATATTACATATTATTGGCAGCTCTAGGGTTATAGATATATCTGTAGCTATAGACACAGACATAAAGGTGACATATAAATAATTTGATAGCTCAAATTATTCCACATTATTGTGGAGGTTTTAGTAATTAATTCACTTGTAATTTTCACTACTAGGTAGCGAAGCAATAAGTATGTATGGTTTTCATCTAACTGAAGTGCGAAAAATAGTTGTAATAAAAATCTACGAGTATACCAACTACATATAACACATATTGTAAAATAATAATATCATATTAATGATTTACTATATGGGTGCAAAAGAAAAAAGAATATAAGAATGGAGACTATTATTATTATTATATTATATAGGTTTGGGCCTCATCAGCCACTGAGCGCGTGGGTAGTCCCTTGGCGATCCCCTTTTATCCGGGTCATTATCCAAAAATGCTATCCCATAAAAGGAGCAATTTAGGCACGTCCCCCGCCTTAAGCCTCGCTTCCTCTAGGATAACAGTGGTCCCTAATATAAGATACCTCTTCTCCTCCAGTGCGGGGCAGGTGTAAAGAAGATGAATCGAGGTTTCCTCGTCTTCTTTACAGTATCTGCAGGCCGGGCTATCAGTCAGCCTCAGCTTGTGCTCAGTTTGGGCCATCATAGTAGCATTCAGGCTACTATGGTGGCCCGTTATGATTCCCACCAGGGTTCTGGCTTTGCGCCTGTTCAATTTAATGAATTCTTGGGCCCATTTCTCAATCTCTGAGTATTCGATGAAGAGTTTGGTTATTCGACAACCCTTTACTCCTCTCCATCTTTTATTGTGCTGGTCTCTTGCCCAGCCATTGATGCGTTCTCTGATCAGATTCCGACTTATTCCCACGGCAGGTTCTGGTCCATAGAGGTTTTCCCTGGTCCCTAGTCTGGCAAGGTCATCTGCAATTAGATTTCCCTTAATGCCATTATGCCCAGGTATCCATAAGAGTTCCACCGGTCCCTTCCCTGCCAAGTGGTTCAATGCAATGAAGACTAAAAAATATGTACAAATAGAAGAAACAACTGTGATGCTAACCAATCAAGATCCAGATTATAATGAAACGGCAAACATATTAACATACTGTTGTCTATCAGCGATTGATTTCAAAATATTTAAAAATTAATCTCACTAATTAGCAACAAACAAGTAGTGTTACCATTCAGTAATTTTAATACTAAAATAAATTTGCACTCAAACGCCTCTTGCGTAATAGATCAATTTCAAATTCCCTTAGTAGTTCCAATTATAACATGCATTGTCTATAATAATCTTAATTTATCTAGACTATGTATCTTAATCTATTTAACTTAAACTTTTTTGAATTTCCTCTAGACTAATTCAAATTCATCAGATAAAATAAATTCCACACAACTTCAACATATCTTGATTTCGATGGAACAAAACCACTAAATAATAAAATCAGTGACTTCCTTGTTATCTGATATAAAATATACAAATCAACAACATTCTGCCACTTTTATAAGATATCTCTACCATTCCAACATTTATATTTAAGTTACATCTTACCTGCATAGGGAGACATAACGTTGCCGTTCATAACATTTAAGAATATACGTATATTGTGCTCATACCACATGTTTAACTTATATAGGCCTTGTTACAAAAGATAACGATTACCCTATTACTAATTAAATAAGAAAAATGTATAAACAATACAGTAAAAAAGTTGAATAAAATGCAGGGGATCTAAAACAGATCCTTGGGGAACCCCACACTTTCACATATTTTAACAGACTTGTGCCCATGTCGCTGAAACGAATAACGTTCTGCTTCTCCTCAAATATGAACACAGAAAACTAATTAGGTACTAGCTAGTACTCACATTAAAATTTTGCAGTATATAGCAGTCGTTGTTAAATCCTTCCAACTCTATTGGAATTTGCAACTTGTAAATATTAACAGTGGAGTATTTGTTAGCTCAATGAATGCTTAGAATCTTCTTCATTGTTTCTGAGACGCGAAAGAAAATTTTCAACCAATTTGAGCCCCGAATTATTATTATTACTAAATAATAAATATACAATATGCGATATAGCAGATACAGAATATCTGCAGCATTTATACGAGTATTATAAATACTATTATCTTTTTACATCATCATTATTAATAATCTATTTGTATTATCATTATTAAGTACATACCAATTCAATGAAATCTTCCAACTAGTGTTAACATATCTTTAGTCATTTAGGCATTTCTTTTTTTTTATTTCGAACATTCTTAACGCTTGCTTCTTGGGCGAGTTTTTGAGAATGAGATGGTTAATCAGAAACCACGAATAGCCGGATTGTCTTACTATCCATATGAAGACCACATATAATTATAAAGTTTATAATTATAGTGGTATAAAATTTTAACCGTTACACTGATAATTTTATACCAGATATAATGAAAGGCAAGACTACCATCGGGGGCGGGTCCACTCGGGCTGTCCCCAGGCAGGGGTATTGTCCCCCCTTCTGTGGTGCCTGGTAGTGGATGAGCTGCTTGAAATGTTAAAGGATTACCAAGTAATTGGTCATGCCGATGGGCTTTTCCTGGAGCCTATTCTCGATATAATGCAGGGAGCATTAAACAAGGTTGGGAATCGGTGCAGGGATGGGGGACTCTCGGTCAATCCCTCTAAGACTGAGGTGATGGTGTTCACCAAGAAATATAAGCGGAAGAGAACATGTCCGCTGAAATTTGGTGGACAACTAAGATATAATAGCGAAGTGAAATACTTAGGAGTAATCCTGGACGGGAAACTGCCATGGGAAAAACATCTAACTTTCATACGTTCCAAGATCACAGCAACACTTTGGCAACTCAGAAGGACCATTGGTAATAGCTGGGGCTTGAAACCGGAGACCACGAAATAGATGTAGAGGTAATTGAGGCAAATCTCTAAGACATATATGAGGCATATATGAGACATATAAGGTAAATTTCTAAGGCAATGCACAGAGTGGAAAACATGAACAGAAAGGTAAGGGACCTGAATAGACTCTGAAGAGAGCTATCTGAGGAGGGATTCCTGTGGATGCTCTCTGACAGTACAGGCGTCCACTTCCTGTTTGACAAGAAATATAAGATCACCCTCACCAGTAAGACCGACTGGATGGAGGTTCGAGCTTGATTACTGCTCAATGGAGATATTTGGTGCACGGATGGCGCCAAGAGTGGGAACGTAGCGGGTGCGGGGGTGTATAGGCGACGCGATGGGATAGGTAAAACCTTCCCCCTGGGCACATACACTACCCCACTCCAGGCCGAGCTAGTTTCAATTATATACGGTGTTCTGGGGGTCGACCAAAATCGAACCCAGGAGAACGTATGTATCGACCGACCAGCAACGACAAAATCTAAGCTGGTCTATAATTGCTATGAGGCATTGAACCACTTGGCCGGGAAGGGACCGGTGGAACTTTTATGGATACCAGGCATAATGGCATTAAGGGAAATCGAATTGCAAATAACCTTGCCAGACTAGGGACCAGGGAAAACCTCTATGGACCAGAACCTGCAGTTGGAATAAGTCGGAATCTGATCAGAGACCGCATCAATGGCTGGGCAAGAGACCAGCACAATAAAAGATGGAGAGGAGTAATGGGCAGTCGAATAACCAAACTCTTCATCGAATACCGAGAGATTGAGAAATGGGCCCAAGAATTCATTGAATTGAACAGGCACAACGTCAGAACCCTGGTGGGAATCATAACGGGCCACCATAGTAGCCTGAATGCGTATAAGCACAAGCTGAGGCTGACTGACAGCCCGGTCTGCAGATACTGTAAAGAAGACGAGGAGACCTCGATTCATCTTCCTTACACCTGTTCCGAACTGGAGGAGAAGAGATACCTTATATTAGGGACCCAAGGCGGGGGACGTGCCTAAATTGTTCCTTTATGGAGTAGGATTTTTGGATAATGACCTGGAAAAGAGGGGATCGCCAAAGGACTACTCATACGATCAACGGCTAATGAAGCCTAAACCCATATAACATAATAATAATAAAAACGAAAGTAGTACAATTTCAGACCGGAATAATTACAACCAAAAAAGAAAACGATAACTTTATATAATAAATAATTAATACCCTTGGAATCTATTCAAACACATCAAATTACTGAATTGTCGGTTACGTCAATACTCCATTAAAGCAAATATTAGGTAACACTAACGGTATTTCGTCGTCAATAAAATCGCAATATAGAACTTTGATGGGTATACTTTATATTTCAGAAACCTCGGCTATGAAATAACGGGCGTCTCCTGTGGGAAATCAGAAACTGTAATGCGGTATAATTAGCAGATGAAATCTCGGCTGGCAATATCTGCATGTTTGCGACTAACGTAGAGTAGACGATAGTGGTTGTGCTTGCACTTTGCTCTTGACCACTGCTACCCCATTCGCTACCCCAACATAAAAGCCTGTACTTACTTTTAGTGATAGCGATGTTTGTGAAAGCACATAAATGTAAGATACGGCCGTTTTATTACTTAATTTATTTGGAGTATTCCGAGTACCTACACAATGTATTAACCGGGTTTAATATTTACATTCAGTGAGGGCGTTCTATATGGTTAAAACGTACCCGTAAGTAAAATACCCGTCAAATCAGATCTTCTGTTTCATTGTTAAGGGTAAATGGTATTGTATGTTTTAAACGTTGACTGACTTGAGTGAGATATAAATTCACAATTAGATTGCGTGATTGGATACAGTATTATACGCTAGGCACAAAAATTAAAGGACGTAAGAGAAATTTTTATTGATTATATTGATTTTTAAGTGATTTTCAAAGGACATGACTTGAAGAGTAATATTCGCAGAGTAATTTTAAAAAAACCAAATTTAAGCTCCAAGTTTCTAGTTTTCAGATCTTCAGTTAAGCTTTAGTTTTTTAACTCAATAACGAGTCAAGGAACGTCGTTTAAGGCAAGAAAGGCAGTTTTGACTTTTCTTTTTTGAAAACTTTTTTTTACATTTTTTTTTCGTTACAGTAATTAAAATTTAAAAAAAAATGGATTATTGCTAAAAAAGACTTTTTAATTCCAAAATATAAATAAAAATTAAAAATTTATCCTTAAATTGATTTTTAGCAAAAATGACAAATTCAATAATTCCGAACACAACGAAATAAAAAATCGGACCGAAAAAATGTTCGGAGTTTCTTTGGGATACTTTGAAGTTGAAAAGAAACAATTAATATCCTTAGTCTGTCATTATTTTCAAAGGCATGCAAAGTTAAGCGAATATCCCTAAATACGCAATTTTTTTCCTCTTTTTCAATCAACCTCGCACCGAAAATTTTTCTTTCATCAAAGACCAATAACTACAACTTATAAAGAATATTTTGCTGTTTCTAAAATTCTACTTGAGTTTTCTGTACTATCATTATTTCCCAAGTAATTAATTACCAATGTCAAAACTGACTTTTTTGATTTGAACGACGATAACTCAGCGAAAAATTATATTGCAAGGCTTTCAGTCACTCAAACCAAAGAAAATAAAGCTATCTAATAAATCATTATGATAAAATCACTCAACAAAATTTATTGAAGTGCTTGGACCTTGTGAAAAAGCAATAAAAAATTTGGAATATTTTTTCCGATGGTTTTCTTATGGTTACTCAGAAACTGTTGACGGTAAAAACTTTTTAATTCAAGATCTGTAAACTTGGAATTTCAATTTGTTTATTTTGCTTAAGTGCTCTTCGATTATTTTCTCCAGGTTACAGCCCTTTGAAAATAACCAAAAAAATCAGAATATTTTTACTTTCCTTAATTTTTGTGCCTAATGTATATTTCTAAGTATATTAGATATACCGCACATTATCAATCCAGTCTATAAACGATAATGATAGATATGCTTTTATTAACAGTTATAATGAAGACAAAATAATAATGTCATATGCTAACAACATAATGTATTTTGTTCTATAATAAAATGCTTACCCACACACAGTCGATTGTGCATAAAGTTGGACTTTAACACACTAGTGTGTAAAATAATCAACAGTGCGTAAATAGATTATTTTACGCACTGCTGAAAGTACATAATAATTAGTTCAGATTTTTATTAGTCACCAGTACATGGACAGAAATATTGAACATTAGAAAAATTGAACATAAACTTTAATTTTGTAAATTAATTATACAAGTGTACAATTTCAAAAATATATCGCTGAAATATGCAAAAGATGAGATTGTAGAACAGACCATAAAGCTTCCACTGCTTTTTACTGCTGAGGTTGTAGAAACTTTTTAGGGAGGAGCCTGACGCGGTGACTGAAAATTTTCTGAATTATTTGGTTTGGTTTCTGGTAAATTCAATTATAGTAGAACTAATATATTAAATATTATCAAGGGTATATTTTACTAATTTGTCTCTTTGATAGATAGGCTTACGCAATGATCAGTATATTTTCAGCGTACTTTTTATTTTGTAGTTGTTTGTCTTTAAATAGGAAATAAACAATGGACTGTTTCCTTATAATATTTTTTAAGGACATTTTTACAACGTAACAGCACAGAACAATCCATAAAAATCCAATAGCTAAATTTTAACACCATGTCCAGTACTCATATAATTACTTACCTTCCCTAAAATAAATCTATTATCTGGTGCCTTTCCAATAATCTCAGTAGTTTGTGTTTGGTAATTATTCTATATTCATACATTTGGTTTATACCTGTCAGTTTATATTTCAAGAAAAGCAAGCAACTTCAATTTCCAACATCGACTATAACATGAAACAGTGTGACCACATTGTTGACTTTTTCATTTTATTTTACTCTTCGTAATAGTAGATCAACAACATGGTTGCAAAATAGTTGTCAATTGTATTGTTACAACATTACTTGACAAAGCTATTGAATTGGGTCATCATAATTTCTTTAACTTTCCAGGCATCCTATCTGACATTGCAGTCTCCTTGAGCCAGGATTTATTATAAAATCATTTATTTCTGCTTGGCAATTACTTCAACAGCGCGGCAAAATGTTACTTTTAAGTTTGTTTATTTCTGTAATTAGGAACACTCAAAATATATAGTTAAACTTAAGATTACGCAAAACTATGTGAAATAGATATATGACATGATATTTGGCATCAAATACTCAAAGGTTTTAAACATATATATTGCCACAATTACCGTAAAAAAAAGCGTTGAATAATACACTTCTCTATCGATTTGACATCGCATTCTCTACTGTTTGGACCAAGATTTATGATAAAATCGATTGAATAATACACTTCTCTATACACCGATCTAATATCTGCTTGGGTCAGATACTGCTTGGATCAAGATTTATGATAAAATCATTAATTTATGCTTGGTAATTACTTCAACAGCGCAACAAAACGCCACTTTAATGTTTGTATATTTTAGTAATTAGGAACAGTCAAAACATGTAGTTAAATTTAAGACCACGCAAAACTATATAAAATAGATACCTATATGACATTGTCATTGATGAAATACTTGAAGGTATTACACATAATTATATTGCCACAATTAATGTAAAAAAACATTTAATAATACACTTGCCTAAGGGTATCGCTACGCTCCAAAATATCCATATTTATTTAAAGGCTACCATTTTACGCATTTATATAAATACATTTGCATGAATATGGGATTTAAATAGCTATTATATCGAATATATGACAGTGTGGAGAGCATGAATGATCCCCTATTTATCCGCGTTTTGATATGTAACTGCCTTCGGCATGTCCTTAAGGCTTTATGTGGTAGGTAGTGATTGAGATAACTTTTTCCATGTTGTATATTTTTCCTGGTTTTCATTGATTTTTCTTGATGAAGTATCGTAATTTCGTTGACTATCCTATCAGATTCTGCAGATGAAACGCAAAGACTGGATTTCTGGATAGACTGGCAGTCTTTGGATTCCTTCTGAAGAAGCGTAACATCAAGATGAATTCAACGACGGCCACAGTACAGCCTGGAAGAATTAACTTCACGAGACAACTACCCTGAAATTATTTTCTTGCGTGAGGCATTTTACTGGGAGGTAACTCTGTCTAAAAGATAAATTCTGGTAACTATTGTTGCCAGACGATCTTTATTGTCTTAAAATAATTTACTAGACAATACTTTCTGGATATAGTTAAGTCATTTCATATTTATTTGTTGTGTAGTATAAAGGTTGCTACCCCAAGTGGGTATATTTACATTAAGCAAAGCATGTCTTGCAACGCCTGTCCACTCACAGGTTTTAATTCACTTCTGCCTAAACGTAATTCACTTATAATACTAAAAGTTTGTGTACCGTAAATCAAGAACAGAAAGGGCTATACACAAGAGGAAAGCTGCGAGTAAAAGTTCAATCAGTTTAAAGGTTTCCATGGCCTACTGCGAACCAAACAGTCACCGTTTCCTCTTTCCTCACCATTCCGACGTTCTTATTTGTTGATGAATGTGCCGGACCCGCGTATGCCCCGTACGCCCAGCAGGCGAGTCTCGACAAGGGTTCAAGCCCACTATCTCCTACGTCGCTGTATATTTTACAACGCAATCTGGAATGAGGACAACGTCCCTGTTATCAGCGTCGACGTCCGGCGGTTGCCTTTCCCAGAGGGTTGAGTTGAGACTTATATGTTGTGCAATTACACTTCAGGGTACATACTTGTAGATGACCCTTGTAAATTTTCGAAACATAATTTTCGGTCATTTATTATGGCGCGTCGTGGGGTGTAGGTGTAGGCCAAATGAAGCGGATATGTGTTATGTTTGAGGTAAATTTGGCTGTTGTTAGGGGCGGATGAAATGTCGAGAGGTAATTTCTTCAAATACGAATAACAAAGAATTTTGGAAAACATAGTTGTCTGTTGAATTAAAGCAGAAAGTTCTTGGTCGTATCTACTTCATATTAAATGGATTTATTACGTGGTGATAAAGTTTCACATGATATTAATAATGTTGTGTACATTGTTTAAATATTTTTTTAACTCTGAACATGTCAAACTTGTTAAAACAACATTGACCAGCGTAATATTTAATTCTTTTCAGATTTTGTCTAAGCTTTGACTTATTTCAGACAAATTAGATTTGTGAATTTACGCGAATTTATTTAACTGAACTGTTCAATTTAACGCTTTCTAGGATCTTATGTAAACAGATTCCCTTAACGTTCTTGAGGCTTATTTTGCTATCACTGATTAATGAATACCCTAATTCATGACTTTGCAAATATTCAAAAGGATCTGTGTCTCCCTCATTATCCTTGTGCCGCTTAGCCTTCAAATGGAATGAAAATTAACTGATTGACCGTTCTTTACCATATTATCTGCTTTGTATGGCATTGATGCCAAATTGTTTGAATTACATAATTTAATTAGAATGGCATCCTAAGTGTTTTGAAGATACTCATAACTGTCATCTATGGATGATTATAATGAATGAATAACCATAACGAATAGACTAAGGGGTAAACTTCATGAATGAATTAACAAGTAAGTAGATTATAGAGTAGGTGTTTGAATACGAGTATATCTAAGTGATTCTTGAATATTCGTGATGATAATCCATGTTGTCACAAAATTGGAGACTATTCCTACAGATTTTCAGAAATACGGATAAATTAAAGAGTATAATTATTAACTAAGCTAACTTAAAGTTGTAACAGTACTTTAATAGAGTTGATGTATATGAAGATAAAGACTAAAACTTTCAAATTTAGAACGAAAAACGTATCACATAATGTATAGCATAATCGATCATTGTTAAAAGTTTCTATTGAGGGGAAAACGTTTTAAATGTATTTGAGTTATTTCTTGTCTTCTTTATTGCATGTAATAATACTAAGAATATTGTCTGTGCTTCCCTTCTAGTCTCTAGAAATATTTAATTCAAAATTTATTTTTCCGTAATTTTTTCTTATATTTCTAAAATTTGAAATATATAAGATTTTTTAATTTTGAAATATGTAATAATATTCGTGATTATGATACCTTGAATTTAACAACTACAAAACTAATGATTTGTTACATATTGTACGATTCCATAGACTAAGATTTTTAAATATATGGTTGCATTAGATGTGTGACTAGTAACTTTAAGACAATATATTTATCTTCATCATTTTTATAGTATATTATCCAAAATTATGTTACTGTATAAATTTTCCAATGGCATTGTTATATCTCCCTACGTACTAGAAATATAAATAAAAAAGGCACAGAGTATGTAGACATCATTTAAAGGTGTCTATAGTCACTGCAATTTATTTACCTATTTATTTTACGTTTCATTTGTTGCTCTTTTTGCGACGAAACAACTAAAAGAATACCTAACCAAATTCGAAGGTGAAGCTTTCAGACAATACCTTAAATTATCACCAGATAAAATTTTAGCTTATGCTGTCCGGAAAGCTACTATCAACCTAAAACAGACTAAGGAACATATACCACCTATTAGGAAAACTGATGAAAGTTGGGCAAAAACAGAAAAGGAAAAATCATACATTTGCGAAACATCTTGAATGAGTATTTACATCACTACCGCCAGCAGTAAGAAAATATCGATTAGAGATATCCCCCTTTTTAGACACAGAGATTAATATAAATGAACCAATCTTACCTACAACACCTAAGCAAGTATGCAAAATAATAGAAAACATGAATCCAAAAAAAGGCACCGAGATTTGATTTGGTTGCAAGCCAGGTATTGAAATAAACTTCCACATAAGGGAATAGTCATGCTCACCTACTTGATTAACGCAGTTCTACGTCTCAAATATTTCCCAGCACAATGAAAAGTTGCTGAAATAATTCCTATCCAAGATCCAGGTAAACCACGAAATCAATCGGAACCACACCAACCTATTGGTCTGTTGCCAATATTATCAAAGGTTCTAGAGAAATTCTTAAAGGTTTAAGAGATTGATCAATATAGTTTAAGGAAAAGAGTTGATCCCAGACAATCAATTCGAAAGAAAAGCTATTGTGCAACAACCTTCCTCGACATTAGCCAAGCTTTTGATAAGGTGTGGCACCAGGGATTACTCTATAAACTAAAAAGGAGCATATTTGGTAATTTGTTTATTCTCCTTAAGTCATACTTAGAAGACAGATTCTTTAAAGTAAGATACGAATCGGAGATGACACGGATCCATTCAATGAGATCTGAAAAGGAAATGTTCTGGGACCTATCTTATATACGACATTCACTGCAGACCTACCAAGTAGTTAAGATTTCTCTACTTCAACCTTTGCAGCTGATACAGCGCTTCTGGCTGAAAACCAAGACCCAAGAATTGCAGAAATCAATCTACAATATAATCGGGAACAAATAAATTATTGGGTTAATACATGGCGTATTAAGGTTAATGAGAATAAGTCAAAACATATAGTATTTACCAAATGTCACAGAGAGTCGCCACAAGAGAAAATTGACAAAGAAACCATCACTGGTTTAAACTGCATTAAATATTTAAGCTTAATGTCTAGATAATAATCTCACATGGAAGGAACATATATGGATGAATAGAATGCAATTAGAAACCAAATTTTGTAACTATTATTGCCTGATGGGAAGAAAATTGCAATTGTCACTTCAAAACAAGCTCCTAGTTTATAGTGTTATCTTAAAACCGATTTGGATTTATGAAATACAGTTTAGGGGAACAGCTGCTAAATTCAACATTGTCATCCTTGACAGATTTGAATCACAAGCTCAATGATTCATCATAAATAAGAGTATCTATCGATTCTATTGTGACTTCAAGATGCCTACAGTAAGAGAAATAGTTGTTGCAAGTAGTTACAAACACATAAAATGTTTATTAAACTGTCATCCAAATACCCTTGTATTAAATCTTTTGGACAATAGTATCCAAACGAGAAGACTCAAATGTAGCACGCCAGTGGACATACTATTCAAAAACTGAAGGAAATACTATCAGTTACTTTAAGATAAGAACTTTGTAATAAAAACCGCAGAGTTTTATTCATTGGAATAATTCTCTACCATGACATTTACTTCAATCAACATATATGCTTACAGTTTACTCTTTGTAGTTTCATAGACAGATTACATAATAAACATAAAACAAACAAAATAATTTGGTGGTTTTTTATCTTATAAAGATTTTAAATACTGGTGCATTTTGGTTCAAAGTTGTTTTAACTATGTATTTAGTACATAGTGAAAACAATTCATGTATGCATTTAGTATACATTACATTATAAGCAGTGTGAAGAATTTAAATCCTGTTGGCGATAGTACTGATTATGATTAATGCTGATAATATGTATATGTTCTCTGTTTCTCACTTTAAATGTGTATTAGACAAAACGTCGCCTTAAACTGTACCTTTAATAATATATCTTCTTTAACTTTCGCTAGCGTACCACAGCTAATTCTGTAACACTTCACGTTTCTCATAACTAGATTAGATCCTCTCTTTTCCACGACGCTCATCATAAAATAACCCTTGATCATCCTATCCGATTTATTAACATAGATATGAGTTGGGTGCATTTGGGTTTCAATTCATCATATTCTGTCTAGAATACAGTTCTCTAGTTCGTCACCAAGTCTCGTTTGTCTCTCCGCGAAACCTCCACCTCGCTCCTCGTTATTCAATTTACATGCAAATGTGCCTACCTCAGGCACCATTTCCTTTTTCCTGCAACTTTCGACTCGCGTCAGACATTGACAGATTTTAAACTGGATTCGTTCGAATCACGTTAATAAATACACGGGCGGATAATTATTTTACAGCGACTGAAAAATGAGATAAATAAAACTGTCTTTTATTCACTTATAAAGTCCTGTTTCCAGTGTGATATCGGATTTCCTTCTTGTTACGAAGTTTCGGAGATTTTATGTTTTCCTTTCGCTACGAAAGACGTACGCCGTAGAATATCGTTAGATGCTATTTCTGTGAAGCCGTAAACTTTTAGGCATTACGTATATAAAATTAATTTTACTTACATTTAGGTTACACAACTTCTTACTCGTTGAACGATGTTTATTGCTGCGTGACGTCAACTATTATTATACTCCCACGATTTATAATTTGTCCTTTACAATAACTTTTATAAGCGTGTAAAATAAGTTACAATATAAAATTTAAAATAAGTACAATTATGAAAGTTTTAATTACAAGAAAGTTTAATTGCAATATTTATAAGAGGTGTAAGTAATATTTTGCCCTAAGTTAACCAATACCTAGAGAAAAAGGTATTGGTTAACTGGTCTATAAAATTCAACCTTTGAGGCAATTTCATGTATTCCATACATCTATAAGAATGTAACATTCAGTCTTATAGCTATAACGCAAAAGTATACACCGAAAGTGTAGTCCAAAAGCAAGGAAAAAGCTACAGGGCTACTACCAACCAATATACAATTTCAGAACTGTTTACCGAAGATTGCAAGGATTCAGAGAACATGTAACTCATAGTTTACTATGTCTACAAGTTATCAAGATTATTTATACTGTTCGGTCGAGAGGGCAGGTAATTTTGTTTAATACTGATGGTCATTTAAGATCTGTATTGTTTTCCCCAAAAAGAAGGATTATATGCCTACCACTTGACTTCGATATCGTCAGCCATGTTTGCAGTGCCGTAAACTGTCTTCTACATCTATTTGCTCTGTTTATAAATTTTGTTCAGAAAACTGTCGGAATAATACACTGAACTTATATATACTCCCTGATTACGGAAAGAGAAGCGGTAATGAAAATTGGACATCCATTCCATTGGACTAATTCCTTAAACTGGTAATCCTGGCCGATAGTTATAGATTAGGTGGTGGAATGGCATAATAAACTGCCGAGTAATAAGTAATAGTCAGTTTTTATCTATATTTACACTATAAAAATATTGAAATTAATAAAATAAATTGACAGTCTAGTATAAATTAAACAACCTTCTGATTTTAAACGTATTTTTTCATGATATTGTGCATACGACCTATGGCATAAAATTCAATTCAATATGACGTACTCATTTCATATTGTTTATTATGTAAAATAGATATTAAGTTGAATATACACCCTGAAGTCCTATTATTCATATTATTTAAAATCGAAAAATAAAATATTTGAAGTGGAACACACATTACTCTATTTTCCATTTTTATCTATCACCACTAATGAAATTTTAACATTTATTCAGCTTGTCAAGAATAGGAACAAGTCTCAGAACCGCGACATCGGACCGCCCACGAGGTGCCCAGTACGCATTCTCTGCGAAACCATTGCAGAGTCTACTTCGAGTACTATTCATTTCATCGCTACTTGCCAAATAAAAAACTCTCTTGTCTTGCCGATAAACTGAACGGTCTATCTGAGCCTAGCCATAAAATCAAGCCACGGTATGAGATAAGAGCCGTTGTATATAGGCTGGTGGAAGTTTAGAAAATATTTGCACATTTATCAATAATATCGCTAAATTCTTAACTATTGATACTATTTATAGTACTACTAACGTTTACGTTTTCGACTCTCTATCCAAGCCTTTCAATTTAAGTATCCTTTTACTGACAGTAAATGAGACGTAATTTATCAGAAATACGCTTTTATGTTACTTTATTTTTTTAATCTCTTGAAAACGATCAATATCATTTCGACAAAATCATCAAATGATGTTATCAAAGTTAATATTTTTAAACATCTATGTTGGTTTCTTAGGATGGGAACCACTATTTTGCCACATTAGAAGAAAATTACGAAAGGGTATGTGTCTTTTTATGTTAACAATAGTTAATTTCCTTGCACGCCCATGTTGACTTTAAATGTTGAGTTATGCATAAGTGGATTTGTCAATTTGTAGTCAAGCAAGACAACTGCTTTTTATTTAAGCTCATTCTTATTATGCATATTATGTACAGTATGCGCAATGCGGAGTAGTTATATGGCAAGGATTATAATCTAGCTCATGTAAAACATTCAATGTGGTGTATTTCTTCTTCTTCTCCATTCTTCTCTGTAGGTCTAGGACCTGTTCCTCCTCTTCGATAAATAACATCGGTACTATGAGCTGTTTATGTTTTTATGGAGGGTAGGCAGCTAACCTGGCCCTCTAACCCTCCTCTTTCTTCCGGGCTTGGGACCGGCAACAGTACTACTGAGCTACTCAATCCACCTAGCAGCACTGCAGGCTGAAATCGGCAACGGCACGCGGTGTTTTCAAGCGGTAACCCATCCAAGTGTTAACTGCGCCCGAGGTTGCCTGACATCGGTGATCGGACGAGGATCGATGTTTAACGTGGTATGACCATTGCCGTGTATTTGTATTAGTTTTATATCAAAAATGTATTAAAATTTATAATTATCATATAAAATATTACCAGTTACAAGTATTTCAAGCCAAGGCAAAATTTTTTATTATTTTCATGCTACTAAATGGTAAATGGTAAAACTTTTACCCTGGTAGTAGAATAAATACTAATACTTTAAATTCCGTCTATGAAGAAAAGATTAGTGAAAGTGTAGATTTAAAATGTCTAAGAAGATTATAGTAAATGTTGTATTCGTACAAAATTCGTGCAGATTGCAGTCCTAATTCAGAATTTTTTAACCTACACTTGCTACGACCAAAAATTAACAGAAATAGAATATAACCTAGAAATTGGAAGATAAGGAAATTAAATATAAGAAGATCAATACTTAAGTAGGGGATTAAATATCACCAGGGTAGTATTGAACTAATTGTATATATGATAAATATGATGATAATGATGATACATCAGTACTCCTAACCCTACTCTGTAGTAGCCTTCTGACTAAGCCTTTTCCCAGGACTGCATCATTAAGCAACGAATATTGAAACACTTGAAATAATTTATATAATGGGATGATGAAATAACTACAGTGACAAAAAAATTATATGTAGTTCTCCACTCGAATTTAGGATTTTAAAGATGGAGTGAATATTATTAAAAGTATATTTTCTTTCATGCCATGAAACAATAAAATCATTCTGCGTATATTGAGAAATTTATATCGTCTAATAATCATAAGTGTAGCTAATTTTCTAAAGTGCATTGTGTTAACCAAAACATTGCTCCAGAAACGTTAGAGTTATGTTCGTATATTCATAGTGTTGGAAGAAAAAGGACGGCATCTGTTATCGATTCAGCTACAAACTTCTCCGTGTTTGTCAACTCTCCAATATGTCAATACGTGTAAAATGTATGTATGTCTGTGTACCTTGCCGGTACCGGCTTCAGCATTTAATGGAATTAATTTTTCGAGGTCAGCTGCTGAGAATAATAGGTATTCCTTGTACAAACTTTTCAGAGTAAACACAAGCGATAATTATCGTGGAGGATTTATTATTTTTGATTACATGGTCAGTGACGTGTAGGGCGTTTGTTATCCAGAGAAATTGAATTCGTAAAACATAAAAATGATTAAGCTCACTTATCTACGAGGGTGGGGCGAAAAGTTTCTGGCCCGACCCAGAGATAGCGCCATTACGACTAATATTTGACTCGTATTCTACAATACTATCCCTGACTATCTTGTATCTATTTTAAAGGCTTAATATCACTTCCAATCAAACAAGAAATGCATTCGACACTGAAGGACCCTTCTCCGTCATATTAAACAGCCTAAAAATAGCCAAACATTGGCTATTTGAATTTAAGAAATGATTGAAGAAATTCATAAAATCGTGATAGAATACCGCAGATTGCAAGTGACGGATATATCTGAGACTACTTGGATATGAACTGAACATGTATACAATATTTTACATCAACATTTGTGCATGGAGAGGCTCTGTGCTAGGTGGGTTTCGCGTTTGCTAACTATCGATCAAAGATTGCGCCAGAAAACTGTTTCGACCGAGAATGTGGCACTGAACAAGCGAAATCCCAGAGATTATTTGCGTCGATTTATAACTGTTAATGAAACTTGAATTCACCATTACACTCCTAAAAGTAAATAACAGTGAAAAAAATGTCCTGGAGTGGGTAAACCAACCCCCAAAGAATTATCAATGGTGAATACTACGCAGAGTTACTAAATCGTTTGAGTGACGAAATGAAAATTACCTCATTTGTCGAAGATAGAGATCTTATTTCGGCATGACAATGCACGGGCTAATTAGTCAGTCATTGCAATGGCTAATATCAATGAGTTGAAGTTCGAATTATTCCCCCATCCAGCGTATTCACCAGATTTATCCCCCAGCGATCATTTGTTTCCTAACCTAAAAACATGACTGGGAGGTAAAAGATTTGTATGGAACGAGGAAACCATCAATGCTGTAAATGGGTATTTCGAGGAACTCGAGAAATCGTTCTAAAAAATGATATCACTACATTATAGCACCGTGATTAAAAATGTATTAGACTTGATTGAGATTATCTTGAAAAATAAAATAACAAAAAATAAAAAAAAATTTTCTTCATTAGGCCGGAAACTCTTCACCCCACCCTCGTATTTCATCATGGTAAGAGTAATGATGTAAAAATGAAATATAAGTAAAGACGTTCATATTAGTAGATAGACGTTTATATTAGTAAACATATTAATTATAATATATGTTATATGTTTCCCATACAGCTTTGTTCTCATTTAAGTTATCAAAGTAGTCAAGACCGAAGCAGTTATCGAAATTATTATTTTCAAAGTATTTTCATCATTCGAACTAAACTTGATGGTGGCGATAGCTTAATAAGTAACAACACATTGTGTGGCGAAAGTAATTCATCATTATCCATCACGGCCTAGGTTCGAGTTCTTGTTACGACACGGGCAGTGTTGAAAGTGATGGTGGTGGTCCCCGTTTTTTTTTCAATGTATATCCATCTTGAAATGCTTCGGATTTCTATTAGAAGCTTGCTTAATATATGTGCTGTACATGTTTTAGAAACAAAATAGTTATGCATACTTATAGTGATAATAACTGATCATACTTCACATTTATGTATAAATTATATTAAAAAATTCTTTATACAAGGTGTTACTCAAGTTATTTGTATATCGGTTTAATTTCGTGAATTATGGATTTGATTTTCTCGTTGACACTTCATTTTTTGTCAAAAATTAGTTAAGAATATATCAGTCTTTAATTGCAGCAGTATTACTGAATCAATTACAGGGTAACTTCACAACTGACTATAGTCATTCCCAAAACATTATTTCTAATGGATTTCTGATTATGAGGTTATATTATTTGGGTTTAAGTATAGGAAGACATTAATATTGTGAGTTTAAAACACTACCATAATTGATTTTTAAGTTTTTTTTTACTGAATTCATGACCATCCAGATACTGTCTCTCACCAATCGCACTAATGCCAACTAAGTGAACTTCACCTTCAACATATCATACCGTTTAGTTTCAAAATATATTTGATTGAAAATTCAAACCAGTATGACTGAAATATTAAAGAAACTTTCTTAATATTTTTCTACCAAATATATATAAAGTCAAGCAATAATTGTAGCATACACCGTTTGTTTGGATGTTTTATGAGCCTGCTCGCATGTAACTTTTAGTGGCTTGTATTTCATTGAACTTAAACATAATACACAGACTTGGGCGATGTTTATGTAAAATATATATAATCCTTTGGATAGCATATATAAGCGATACTGCGTCTCCTGATGAATCGATGATTGACATTGGTTGTTTAAATAGGCTGACCTTAAATAACTTGAATTTAAAAAAAGAGAAAGAAAAGATAAAAAGAAAATCAAATTAAACCATCTGTACTGACATGTGCTATATATTTATTTCACTCTCAGTTATATAATAGCCATGACTATATGAAATAAAAACGATATTGGCATTAGGTGTATATACATGAACCCTCGTATATACATATACATATAAATCGCTCATACATTGTGCAATACTGAGATTAATCTCTATGTGAGGTTTACAATATTGGATATCCCATAAACTGTGTGTATTGCAAACAGAATAATCTGTTTCAAGTACCCTAAAATGAAAATCGTACATTATTATGCACCTATTACGGGCATTCCATACAATGTGCTCCAGGTATGAAATTTTATAGTAAAAATATAGTTTGCGTAAGCATACCCATTAATAGTACTTTCAGTGTGAAACATATGGGTAAATTATTTAGTATAAAATATTGTGGGGAATGGATTATATTCATTTTAAGTTTGTGTAAAATTTTATGATTAGGAAAATCCAGTATTTTAAATAAAATATTCGATCGTTAATTGAAGAAAAGCTCCAGCTCATATATTAAGATACATTTATTCAGTTCTCCGTAATTATTTACATTCTACAATTTACCAAGAAATGTCTATATTGATTATTAATGGAGTTTTCTAATTGGAATGCATTAGAAAAGTTGTCGATGTAATGCGATGCAATAGTCTGAGAAAGTATTTACTTTACTGGTGTTTTTAATCTACTAGTGACTAAAGAAAGTAGCATATATTTTTATTTATAAATAACAGACAAATAGTTTTGGCTTCCAGCATAAATTTTTCTTATTCATGTGTTAAAATCTTGTCTTTGGTATAATTGATAGATCTTTTGAGACAAACTAATAAAAATATAATTTCCATGATCATGTTTGTATTTAAATAAAAATCATATACGAATAAGTCTTAAAGGTGAATATATTTATGAAGGTATTTGTGTCACTTACTACCTACTAAATATAATGAATATACTTATATTTTAATACATTGTTCTTTTCAATTGCAGATTTTCATTAATAATATATTTTGATTGTTATTTTCATTATGAAAATTGCATATATGCATGTACAAATATGCATTTGTAATAATAAAAACTTTGATTCTTACACTGTTAATAAAGCCTATCAGTTTTTATTCGACAACAAAATCTGATACTCTATTCTATCTATAGACTTGATTCTAGAACAAGATCTGCTAAATATAGTTCTTCAAAATTGGAACACCTTGTATATTTATGAACCAATTAAAAAGGAACTATGAGCGAACGTGTGAAAATTAATATTAAACGTGACACAGTAAATCAATATTTTGTGTCTTATTTAAACCAAAACTTTTTTCGCAATTACATATTATAAAATAAAAACACCTTGTATATCTATGAATCAAGTAAAAGTGAACTATGAAAGAATGTGTGAAAACAAATAGCAAACGTGACACAGTAAATCAATATTTTATTTCTTATTTAAACCAAAAGCTTTTTCCAATTACATTTTGTAAAATAAAATAA
Organism: Rosalia funebris; assembly: GCA_037954035.1. Taxonomy (NCBI): domain Eukaryota; kingdom Metazoa; phylum Arthropoda; class Insecta; order Coleoptera; family Cerambycidae; genus Rosalia; species Rosalia funebris. The sequence goes on from JAZFAV010000032.1 coordinate 7,380,876, forward strand.
AAACACCTTGTATGTCTATGGACCAAGTAAAAGTGAACTATGAGTGAATGTGTGAAAATCGATAGTAAACGTGACACAGTAAATTAATATTTTATTTCTCTTTAAGCCAAAACGTTTTCCCAATTACATTTTGTAAAAGAAAATCATATTTGTAATACCCTCTTTTTAACAAAACCTTTCCATGTTGAAATATCAATTCTGTATCAGTCTTGTCTAAAGGAGACTGGTAAGTATAACGTATATACATTAAAAACTTTCAATTCTCCCAAGATATTTCCTTATAAGTGACTCTAGATATATGGAATACAAGGTTCTCTATATATCGAGCTCCAATCGCCCGAGAATATGTTCTGATTTATCTGTATCAAATTCAGCGCTTCGTTGAATTTGTGGGATCAGGTGATTTGAATTCATGTAAAACAAAAAAGGATGTGTTATATTTTGCTGATTTTATTCTTTGAAGTTTGAAAAACGTTTGATCTCGCTCTAGACTTTCATTTATTTTTTCCTATAACCGATAGCTGGATATGAGCAATATTTGTCGGATGTATGATAAAAAATTTCCACTTTTCCTGTTAATAAGGGTTATATGTGTATATAGGAAAATTGAGAAATAACAAACAGTAATTTTAACATTTCTCAAATTTTGCTTGTGTATAAATTATATGTAATATAATGCCAATTATACTCGTATATACTGAAGAATTTGTTTAGATTTATGAAATTTAAACTGGAATATACATTGGGATAACGCAAGGTATCTGAGAAAATTAGAAAAATACATATTGGACATCTGCTTTACTTACATTTTATAAAATAGGATTATATGTAGTATAGGTGATCGGGTGAGTCGGGTTTTATTGAATAACAATGAACCATGAAGAAGAGGGTGTCACTTTCAATACTTTTCGAAGAAATATAGACAATGGTTAACTAATTTTAAAGTTAACTAATTTTTTAAAGTTAATTATATTCTCAGGGTAAAAATGGTGTTTCTATTACCCAAGGGGAATAATTTATATAGGGTATGTTTTATTAACTCATTATTATATATACTTAAGAAATAACACATTATAGGTGATTTATTACATTATTTCTCATAGAACATCACATTTAGAAAATGGAAACAATGGAACGGTTTAGTTCAACATCAAATGCCGAGTGGAGTATAGTGAGAATATCGATATTTTTTTATTACAGATATTATAAATAATTTTACGACCTACAACCGAGTTCACTTATACAGGTTATCTTTGTTTATCTTACCCTTGCTCATTCTTAGAGAAGCTTCACATTCACAAAACTATGTTATGAAGCTTATAGTCAGCCATTGTCCAAAGGGTTGATATATGCAAAATAAATGGGTTATGACATAATATGTGGTTTATAGGGGACGTTGGTATTATGGAGAAGAATAACATTCCACGCGTTCTTCTGTGCTATGAACTCTTGTATCACCTCGTTCAAGCATTCTCTGTAACACTGTCTAATTCTACACGCGCCAGTATCCAACTATATCATAATTAATCATAGTTATTAACATGCGAATATGTTTTTCTTTTTATCGATGAAAAATTTGTGGTGGTTGCCTTCGTTTTGGTCTTCGACCAATAACAGAAAAGCGCCTGGTCTCGTTTGAGTAATCGGTATAAAAACACTTAACTTTCATTCACCGTCTATGTTTGCTGTGAATATCGTGGATTAAAGAAATTCCAACTCTGAGAAACCACTTCACACTTGTGCTCGATTATGTATTCCGTGATGAAGTAGTGTATCCATATACTCAACAACTTTCTTTTATTCCTAATCTTGTTAGCATGAGGTCCTTTTGAAAAATAATATAAAAAGTGATGGTTTGGAATTTAGAGTTGTTCTCATGCGTTATTTTTATCGTCTATATAATTTACTATACTGTCTAAAAACATCTATTGGCAAATATATGGTTCTATTTATCTTCTTAATACCACTCTGTTCCTTTTTATTTCTATTTACAGTTGAGGTAGTAAGACACTCTATTGAGGTAGTAGGGAAGTAATTCCTGGTTGCATTGAGACTTCTTACTAGAACTGGTTCTGTTAATTTATACTATTGTTCATGCCTATTTTTTTGTGTTCGCATTGAAACTTGCGATTAGCCAGTACCGTTAGAATATTCATAGTTAGTTTACAGTTTGATTCAAAATTATTCAGAATATCAACACCGTATTAGAAGTAGTCTGATCATTGTAAGTAATCTACATGATCATTATACAACATTTTATTCTTCATTCTGCACTAACAAACAACTCAACTTATTTTTTTTTATAGCATTCACTTCTGTCGGGTGTTATAACATCGTTCTAACATTTATATGGTGATTTTATATCTTTAGTTTCTTGAAACAACCATAGATTTTGATAGAAGGTTCGATATTCGATAAAAACGTACACAATATAACTTTATGCCTTTTTAAAACATCAATTTAAATTTACTGATACACTGATCCAAATCATGTATCGGTTTAAGCTATCTTCATTGATTACTAATAAAGGAAGCAATTATTTATTACAAAATTAATTTTAACATAATTTACGTAGCTGTAATTGAAATTTTGAAAACTGTGTCAAAATATCTACGTAAGTGAGCAAGTAAAGGTGGGAATAAACTCCATAAATTAGTTACCGGGTAAGAAGAAAACTGTGGGGATGGGTCGATATTGTTTTTTTATACGCACATATCTTTGTGTACGTATATTATAGTTTCTAACGTTATCACTAATTCAAGTGCATTTTACTACGTATGATGGCTCAAAGTTTGTGGTAGGTTATTATAACGATAGTTTAAAGAGATGTATTAATTTAATTTTCCATCTATTCTTTGGTATTTCTAAATTTTCGGATTGTATTTTTATATTATTTCAAGTGCAGTCTTTTTAATATTCTTCTACTCTTTCTAAGGTTTTGTATTATTTTTAAATTACTTGGTTATTTACTTTGTTAGGCCATAAAATACCGACCTCCGTTCCGACCTCAACATGAAGATGGCAGCACTCGTCAACAAGAGCTAGGCAATGCGTTTGCGCATTCTATAAAAGGTACTCACCAACATTTAAGCCATTTTGGATGCCCAATTGTAGTTTGACAATTGTTTGAGTGAGTCGATGTGAGTGTTTTCGTGAAAATGGAAAAAATCGACTGTCGAGCTGTCACGAAATATTTTTTTTTGAAAGGCAATACGCCTACGCAAATCAAAGAGGAATTGAACGCTGTGTATGGTGACCCTGCACCATCGTTTACCGCCGTGAAATTTTGGACAGCTGAATTTGAACGTGGTCGTACCGGCTTAGGAGTGGAGGAACGTTCGGGAGGTCCAAAAACTGCAACCACTGACGATAACATCGTTCAAGCTCACCAAATGGTGTTAGACAACCGTAGAATTAAAATGAGACAGATAGCAGAGGCTATGAATATGCTCAAAGTCACGTGTATGTCACATATTGAATCAATATTTAAGCATGAGAAAGCTGTCCATGCGTTGGGTGTCGGGCTTGCTCACGTTAGGCCAAAAACGTGATTGAATGAACATTTCTAACGCTCTATTGACACAGTTTACACGTAATAAATCAGAGTTTTGGCGCCATTTAACTACTTTAGATAAAATCTGGATACACTCATTATATTTCGGAAACAATAATACAGTCAAAACAATGGACTGCGAAGGAGGAATCGGCTCCAAAAAAAGCAAAACCGGTTTTTTCGGCTGGGAAAGTGATAGCGATTGTTTTCTGGGATAGTCATGGAGTTATCTTAATCAATTATTTTTAAAAAGGAAAAACTATTACAGGAGCATACTACGCATCATTACTTGACAAGATCAAGGCGGAAATTGCGGAAAACGGCCACATTTGCAGAAAAAGACAATTTTGCTTCACCAAGACAATGCCCGTCTCACACATAAGCGGTAGCCATGGCGAAAATCCACAAATTGCAGTTTGAATTACTTGACCACCCTCCTTACTCACCAAGTGTAGCCCCAAGCGACTGCTTTTGTTCGCTAAGCTAAACTTTAGGACAGATATTTTCGTCAAATGAGGAGGCCATCACCTTCGTAAACCATTATTTTGCAGAGAAAGATGCCGAGTACTATTTGGACAGGTTAAAGAGATGGGAGCATCGCTGGGAGAAATGTGTAATCTTACAAGGAGACTATATAGAAAAATAAAAATAAGTTTGAAGAAAAAATGTCTTGTGTCTTTGTTAGGTCGGAAACTTTTCAGACCATCCTCATAGAGTCACAAGTTTTCAGAATATGATGGCTTTAGATGAAACCAAATAAATTGAAATTTTAATCTTGTTTATTGAAGAATTTCCATCACAAATTGTGTGTGATTACGTAAACACCTTCTTTGGATATGCCTTACCTAAACACCTACTTCTTCTAATTCTAAATAAGTGGGTTGATGGAATTGGAACTATTGCGTAGCCATCTAGAGCTCATGATCTAATTCCGATGCATTATGTTTGTGGGGTTACCTAAAATTCAAAATAAGTCAACATACCAAATACTACTGAGGCACTAAACGATAATTCGGATTTTTGACATAGTGAAGAGGTTAATGGTAGGTAATTTTAACACTTAATTTAATTATTTATTGTGCTTGTTATTATTCATAACATTGGTCTGATTAGTATTCTAGAATATATTTGGTCCCTCAAAGCAATTTTTAAGTAATATACCTGAATATTTTGCGTACAAAATGTGCCCTCTTACATGGCAACAACATATATAAGGATGCTACCATTTTAAGAATAGACGTCATTTATTTAAAATTGTATATAAGTTGAGGTTCTCTATTGATGACTAATGAAAAAAATTATTGCTTATTAGAAAATCAATTTTCAACATAATTTGTTTAATTACAATTCTAATTATTTAAAGTTATTATCGTATGCTACAAAACCTATATTATTATTAACTGGACAATAATCTAAGGCAAGTTCTATCTATATATTTTAATTTGACGTACATACGTATGGAATCACATATTTCTGATATGATTTATAATTACATGACTTTCAATTACTTTGTTGAGAAATATTGTATATATCAAGGTTATTGTTACACATTTTTTAGATACACCTTGGATAAAAAAACAAAGATATAAAACCTCAATTTCATTCAGACAGGATATCGTACATCACAACAATAACAGAAACGCAAAAAGTGAAAGTTGAAAACAAAGTTATCCACTCGCTAACCCAAATATATAACTCACAAAGTTATAATACAAAAACTGAAAGAAAAAATTAGATTATGAAGTTGCTTGTGTAATTTTAGGATACCACCGTACATTGGAGTAAAGTTTTTTGTTCTTCTTCAGCGATGTTAATCAACGTCATAATATGTGTGAGGAAATGAATCCTAAGCCATACGACAGAGACAAATGATGCGGTGTCTGTTCTCTACTTTTAGTCCCGTCTCGTCCTGAATCCTGATAGCGCTTTAATGTTAATTATTACTAAGTTTTTCCATTGTGAACTTCAGCTTAAGTGAATAATGAACGACCGTTTCGGAATGAACAGTTAAAAAACTTAAAATTCTCATCTGATACCGCTCTTCTCTCTTATTTAACGTCATTGTCGTGTAAAACAAAACATGGATATGTGTCAACACCATTTTACAATGATTAATGTTTTGTATCTGTTGGACTTAATGTAGATTATGCTTCCGTATCATTCTGTTACCATAGATACTGACATTATCAGTTATTTTGAGGGAACAATGTCCACATTGTGAGTATCGCGTGATTTACGAAAACACAAACACGATTATTTTATCATTATTACCGTATTGTATTCGAATATACAGGGTGTCCCAGAATATATGGGCAATCTCTCGGATTTATACAGGGGACGTTAACATAACATGACAAGTTCTTATAAAAATTTTCCCCTGAGGGTCCCCCCCTACGGAGATACAGGCTCCTAAAGAACGCCCCTGAAAATTGATTATTTTAATAACTTTTAAAATACCTTGTGTAATTTAATTCTTTTTTAATACGATGGACAATACATAAGACTCCTTAAAAATTGACCCATGAAAACAATTTGGCTTATTTGGTTTGCCAGGGACGGACTAGCTGTAGCACAATAATGTCAATTTCTTTAACACCCTTTACAATAAAGGCATAAAAATAATATTTTTAAATAGCTTGAACCTTAAACTAAAAAAAAAGGCACTCTTGGTTGATATCGATAAAATGAACTGTTTTCGATAAAAAACTATTTCTGCTTAATATGATTTTTATTACATCCGTAACGAGAAATAAATCGATGAAATTTGCATTGTTTCTGAGCCTTTTTTAAAAAAATGCCACTTTTATTTACATTTGTTTTTTCTTTGTTTTTGTTGCCATGGTTGATTTTAGAAAAAAATCGACTTTCAGGGGCGTCCTTTAGGGGCCTGTATCTCCGTAGGGGCCTCTGGGGAAATTTTTATAGGGCCTTGTCATGTTATTTTAACGTCCCCTGTATAAATCCGAGAGTTTGCCTACATATTCTGGGACACCCTGTATAAAACAAATGGTGGATTTCTTATGGAGAGATTTATTTGTTACCTCCAATAATTTTATTATTAAAGTAATGTATGTTTCTTTAAATTTACTTTGTACTTTATTTTTCTTTTTACACATTAAGAGTGCTGACACTTATTACTACTAATGACAATTGTTTAAAATATAAAAATATTTTCTAATTATATGATGAAAATTAAATGTTGCTTAGACACTATTTTCCTATATGTATATACTCGTATAGTTGCACGAAATTGAGATGATATTTTAAGCAACTAGAAGGTGATGGAATGGATAACTCTGCATTGTTTTTTATTATAAACTTTTCGTGAGTGCGTTTGAAATAAGAATTATTATAAAAAATAAGAAATATATACCTAGAGTATGATTTAGACATGTAGATAATGTTTTTATGGTTCTTAATACGACAAAAATAAATATAGGTAGTTTTCATTCACAAAGAAAAACTCTTTATCACCCGTAAATTTTACATAACGAATAACTATAAATTCTTCTAAAAACTAGTTTCAACGATTTGGAAATGACACGAGTGAACATTTCTGATAAGAAATTATAGGAGATATTAGGAAATACCAAAGATAAATAAAAAAATTTTAGTCAAAAATACATTGGAAACACGAAAAGAGCAATTCTAACTAGATTTAATGAAAACATTGCTGTCTGAAAGTTTGAAGAGCTAAAAATATCTTCCGTTGTCTAACATGATTTCGAATGCAATCGTATAATTTTACTAATTTCTACCTAACTAATTTAACTAATTTAACTTAAAGATTTGACTAATTTAAAGTTTGTTAAAAGTATAACAACATTAGATTGTTGCTTCTTAAATAGCTAAATATAATAATTGTTTGAAGGAACACGAGGATGCCAGACTTAATAATCGTAGTTCCTTGTTCTGACTGATATGATGACATTAATGAATCAATAAACTAAACGTTCACCTTATTATTGCTTACTAATCATGAAAGAGAATTGTTACAAGAAATTAAGTATTTTGAAGAGTTGTGCTGTAAATTGCAACATACTATCTCTTCATTGTTGACCAATCAGAATCGAAAATAGTTAGTGGCGTCAGGGTAGACAGTGCATTGAACTAAAAAAGCAGTTGATCAAACTCTCGTCCGGAAACATATAATTTTCGGTCTCTATGGAAATCTGGCCCTTTTTTGCTTTAGTTCTATAACTTATTAATTATAAGACTATTAACTATATAGTGCGAAGAAGTTGAGAGTAAATAATAACGTTTGGAGTAATATTCCAACGTATTTATGGTATTGGTCTACTTTTGAGTTACAATGAAACAAATTTGATATGTGAAAATAGCAGATGGAGGAGTGATTCAAGAATTTACGGTTTACTTAAAGTTTGGATCGATCGATCTCATTATTCAGAGTTTTAGTATTATTTTGCTTTTAATTTTAATGCAATTTATAATGTTAAAAAATGTTAAGGTCGTATATTTTACTAGAATCCTGAAATTTAAAGCTAATTGAGGGTTACTACAAGATACGTCGCTTACTGATTCACCTTTGTTAAAATAATATTATATTTTAAGTCATACGGATAACATAATACATAATTTTCTATAAGTGCAATCAAATGCTCTGAATCCCTGGATGAAGCCAGTCCATTTTAGGAATTATCTTAAAATATTATGCGAGCCACAGGACTTAACTATCTGTCTATCAATATGGAGAACCAAAAAGTGAAACGTTCCCCAAATTACGTTAAAGATAGTTTTCCTCAAAAATATGATCTTCGATTCGACTTCCACATTTACGAAAAATAATTTCAATTTGTACCTTTTATTACTTTTTCGCACTCAACTGTACGCGGAAAAGTAATGTAATCGTGTAAAAAAAATAAACGCAAAATTTTTTTTTACACGATTACATTACACTTTTCCGCATATAGTTGTTTCCTAGAAATTTTTCCTAGCGTTTATTTTTCGTTTCTCGGCTTAAAAACCGAAAACAAATGGTTTTTAAACAATTTTGTGGGTTGGTGTGTGTGTGTGTGTGTGTCGTTGTCGTTGTCGTCGGTATTAATAAAATTTCTTGTCAGCACGATAACTCAACTAAATCGTGTCGGATAGATCGGGTTTTTACTGATTATGATCGGGGACGTCTCCCGGATGACATCTATTGATTTTGAGGTGGATAACACACTCTACCATGTTCATGGGTTATGAGAAAGAACGATGGTGTACTATTTAAAAAAAGTAAAACTGTCGCATAAAATACATATTCTGCATATATATGTTGATTTATTTTTTCTAGGTCACTCAATTTCGAGATAGAGATGTTCTACGTGCGGAAAAGTTCGTTTTAAGGTTCTAAAACTGTTTCACTTTTTATTTTTTAAACAAAATAAATATTATCCAAGATATTCATGTTCTTGATGTGAATTAAATGTATACAAATATAATTCTATACAAATTATAATTATGATCCAAAAAATGTGCCATACGTTAATACGACTTTGTAAACTCCTTTCCTCCCAAAAATATAAATGAGTGAATACGTTTTTAATGTGCCATTTTTACTGTCTACTTTATTTTTAAATACGCTTGATTTTTATCCCTTTCTATTAGCTAAATAGCAGTATTAAATACAATCTTTCTTTTCCAGGTAAGTGACGGCATGATGTCATCGAGGGGTAAGCGACAATTTTTTTACCGCACCCTTATTATGTTATAATCGTCTTAATTACGCACATTCAAGCTTGCGGTCCTGGTTTAATTTCCTCAATTTAAATTCACCAGCGACACGTAGTAAAATACACTTCAAAATGTATCATACGTGGGATCTCGACCCTTTTGCAAAATCTAAACGAATCCGGTGTTACCATTTAAGTTTTAAGCTTAGCCAAACTTGTGTCATTGGATTTAACTTAATCTGGGATTTGTGTAGCTACGTGATGTCATTGAATGTTTAACTACTTTATATCTGGCTCATATCAGACTGGCTTTATTACACTTTTAATTACGGAGTTCTAAGATATTTGCGGTAGTAATCCCATAAGCTCGGCATCAACATTTCACCTTATAACGTTTTATGATCCTGACTTGATTAGGAAACATCAGATTATTTTCGTTAGTGCACCGTTCGATTACTATCTGCACTTTTATTTTTATTCTTTCTCTAGGAAAACTCTTGTAACATTTTATCTTATTCTACCAAAGGCGTAAAACGTGATTATTTTACTACTTTATTTATTATACATTGTTCTTGTCTACTTTTGAGTCACAAAATGTTACTCTCAATTTCATAAATATAAAAGGTGTTAAAAAAATAAAAGTGCAAGAAGTGAATTTTACATAAAGCATGGTTTTCTATAGCAAAGTATTGAAATATTTATTGATATATAGGTAGTGTAAATATTTAGGAATTATGTATGGAACAATATCCGATAAATGGCCACCACGACCTTGGTGGCACATGAGTATACTTCTGGTGAAGGTTACAATAACGTTTTTGCATAAATATGGCGATATTTCGTGGATACAACATTCAATTTCGGCCTTCAATGCTTGGGTGGTCGTGGGCTTGTTGACGTAAGCCTGAGCCATAGGTAAATTACAAAATCGTGACGGCCTATTCTGGTCACCAAAACGGAAGAGTATACGACCAGAAAAATACTCGTGTATGTCCGTCAATGTTTTCCCGGGTGGTATAGCAAGTGGCACCGTTCTGCTGAAACTACATGTCTTCAAGAGCAACTTGTTCCCATTGAGGCATAAACTACTGGATTATCATATCACGATAACGTTTGCCATTTACCGTTAATGTGGTCCAATGATTCCTTCAGACCACAATCCACACCAAACAGTGACACATTGGAGATACATTTGTTTCTCATGAGTCATTCGTAGATTTTCTGAGCCCTAAATTCGGCAATTTTCCTATTAATGAAGCCATCAAGGTGAAACTGGGCCTGGTCGCTGAACATGATTTTGTCCACAAATCGGCATTCACTCTTTGTTGTTCAATGATCTACTGATTCCATTGGTGAAATCTATTCGCTGTGCATGGCCTGCTGGCAGAAGTTGTTGAGTAAATTGGACTTTGTAAACATGAAGATCAGTGGCGGTTTTATTGTAGATGCATTTGTGCAGTGAGTTTCCTTAAAAATTCCTAAAAATACATATTAGGTGTTTACTATACATTACATTATCTTATCATTATGCATATAATGTTTCGACACCTAACAGTCTGGCTTACAGCTTGTTAGATGTCGCGAGATTCACTAGCCCTAGAATTTATCAGATTTATCTACGGGATATTAAATCTGCAACTTAAATACATAGGGAGTTCAATTTTCCTATTGCACGCATCAGAAGATCGTTTAAAAATGTGTTAGAAAGAGAGGACTAGGGCGCGTGAAACATGAGATATTATATACGTAGCTTATGAGACTTGCGTGCATCGCACGCGATATACATGCGAACTGTACGAACCGTTTCTGAAAATGCTGAACTTTTAAAAGAATACTTAAAATGTATTTTTGACACTGCGGGAAATGATTACAATACAAGAAATTAGGCTCAAATGTTATTGGGTTATTTAAATAATGATTACTTTAAATACTGACTCGTGTTTTTCGCCCAGGGTCATTCCTCATTGTGAAATCGTTTTTAAAGAGTTTCAGTCTCGATCATTGGATCCTGACAAGATGAGTAGTTATTTGAAAAGTGAATTAACGGTTATATATAGCCGAGAAATTTTTCGTGAACTTGCAATTGCTTAGCAATTTGTAATTATCTATAGATCGAAAACTGATGGACTGTTTGGTGAAACTGTTGTATTATTAAAATTAATTTATACTATTCCCATGACAAGTGTTGAAAATGAACGCTGTTTTTCGACGATTAAAGGAATAAAAATCTTTTTGAGAAATGCAATAGCGCAAGATAGAGTCAGTTCATTTTGCATGATAAATATGGAGAAAGTGCTAATTGCAGCGATTCCAGATTTTAATAATCCTGTAATTGACGTCTTTGCGAATTCCAAAAACAGACGAATGGATTTCCTATATAAATAACCTCAGACTTGGACATAAGTAAGTTTATTTTAATTTTTCGTTTGTTATTATTTTATTGATTGCACCCCCAGATAAAAATTGCACCGGCTGCCACTGATGAAGATCCAAGGTGGAGAGTATGGTGGAGACTGGCTATTAAAATGTCCAGTCATTGTTCAGGATGATGAATCGACGTCCCTGGACTATCGGCCACACTCTCGCCATGTTTTATTCTCAACAACTATTGACGACACGACACGACACGAGCTCGTGTCGTGTATTTCATATAAATAACAACCAGCACATTGAAATTTTTTGATTATTATTTTCAATGTTGATAAATTTGGAAAACGTTATATTATGTAGTTCATTGTATTTGATGGAAAAACCACAGAAATTGACAAGTGTATTCTTTTGGTCCGCCAGGTATGAGTCCTATTTCTGGTGACTCTACAATAGTCAATATTATTTAGACAATTCGCAAACTTATAAATATTAACTTGTTGGAAAGAACATAATCTAAATACATTCATTGTAGAAACTACAAACACCTGACACACATAAAAAACGCCCTAGAAAATATTTAAAAAAGCCGCATATATTGAAACGGAATTGCAGAAGTTCAATTTCGCATTATTACTATTTTCTTGTGTACAAAAAAGTCATTTCTCCAATTGCAAAGGGAAAAATAAGTACGTTATTGGATGAACAAAGCACATACAACAGTTGAAACGTGTTATATTCGCTGCCACATCATTTTTAGAGAAACCATATATATTTTTTCGTACAGAACGTAGTTAGACGTACACAATAATATTTTTATTTATTTCTCGTCGTCAGTCGGCTACGATTTGGTATGTATGGTGCGGTCCTACCCCTTTATGTGTGTACGACCGGTCCACTGAAAGGTTCACATTGAAAGTTCGGCTTTTATGGGACATTTCTATCTATTCTGAAGACGTGCGAACGTTCGCCGGCCGCCCCGCCCCGCCACAATTGCGCGAATAAGCCACAACATCTCCCGATGATTAATTCATGAGTTCTGAGTGGTTCAGGCAGCTGAAACGCCGCAAATCCAGAATTAGGATAGAAATGGTCCCCATTGTTCTGGTTAAGGTATAAATTGAATACATCTGCGTGCTATCCTGAATAATGCAATTATTATGTTTTTAGTGATGTCTAGATTATTAAATTTGATACACTGGAAAATATAACACCGTTTTACTTGCACTTAAGTGCGGGGGAAAACATTTTAGACTATCGTATTCAAGTGGCGGAATAAGTACACCGTCATAAAATGTATGAAATATTTTGAATTTTTATACTGAGCTTATCCAACTATGTGGTACAAAATTGATTAATTAATATACAAAATTTATTAATCATTCGGTTTGTGCATACATTTCACATATTTATTTAATTGAATGAGGTAATGACTGTAATGGGATTTATGGATCTAGGTTTAATTAAAACTAACAACGAAAATAATAAAATAAACTCGAATTAAAGTAGGTAAAAGTCTTAGTAGTAAAACAGATTAATAAATATATTAGCAATAAAATAGATATCTACTAGATTCTAGTACTTAGCGAAAAGTACCGAATGAACGAATAAATATAAATTTATTTTATTACGTCTATGAATTATTATATTTAGAGGATTCTAAAGAATATTTTATGTCATTGACGTTTTATTGACTAGCATAATTGCATAAACATATTTCCAAATATCGAGTATAAATGTTTTATTTTCAAGAATTTTAAATAATTACTTCTTTAGTATGTATTAAAAGCACAATATATTATTGTGCTTTACAAATTTTACTGAGTGGTGAAAGACTAAAAATAAAAATTAATTTAGAGCAATAACTTTTTGAATCAATAATATGTTCTCTCTCTATATATACAGCGATAGGTAGTAAACAGATGGTAAGTAGGTATAAAACGAATATAGAGGAACTTGGAATAGCTTAACTAATAATAGAACTTATGAAAAATATTATTATTACTATTATGTTATATGGGTCTGTGCCTCATCAGCCACTGATCGCATAGGTAGTTCATTGGCGATTCCTTCTTATACGGGTCATTACCCAAAAATAATGTCCCATAAATGGAGCAATTTAGTCACGTTTCTTGCCCTAAGCCTCGCCTCCTCCTGGATAACAGGGATCGCTAATATAAGGTACCTCTTCTCCTCCAGTGCAGAGCAGGTGTAAAGAAGCTGAATCGAGGATTCCTCGTCTTCTTTACAGTATTTGCAGGCCGGGCTATCAGTTAGCCTCAACTTGTGCTTGTATGCATTTAGGCTACTATGGTGGCCCGTTATGATTCCCACCAGGGTTCTGGCTTTGTGCCTGTTCAATTTAATGAATTCTTGGGCCCATTTCTCAATCACTGAGTATTTGATGAAGAGTTTGATTATTCCACAACCTATTACTTCTCTCCATCTTTTATTGTGCTGGTCTCTGGCCCAGCCATTTATGCGGTCTATGTTATCTGTGTAGTATGGAATCATTCCCACTGCAGGTTCTGGTCCATAGAGGTTTCCCTGGTCCTTGGTCTGGTAAGGTTATCTGCAACTAGATTTCCCTTAATGCCATTATGCCCCGGTATCCATACGAGTTCCACCGATTCCTTCTCTGACAAGCGGTTCAATGTTTTATAGCAATTATAGACCAGCTTCGACTTTGTCGTTGCTGAATTCAGGGCTACTAAAGCCGCCCTGATATCGGAGCAGATACATACCTTCTCCCGGGTCCGATTTTAGTCGGCCAGCAGAACACCGTATGTAATTGCAACTAGCTCGGTCTGGAGTGCGGTAGTGTATTTACCCAGGGGGAAGGTTTTACCTATCCCATCGCGTTGTCTATACACCCCCATATTCGCTCTGTTCCCACTCTTGGCTCTATCCGATCCGTGGGAACAGAATTAAATGAACAGTGTAAAGAATAAAATGAACATAAAATTCTGACAGAAACATCAAAATTATAAAAATAAAGGTTTCTACGTACTGGTTCTATTTCTTCTGGTCTTCTCTAGTTCTGGTCTAATTATCAGGCAAGATTAGTCATCTGTTTTGGCCTATAAATTCTTCAGAAAGCATCTCTAAAAAGTCGCCTTATTGTTCTTCTATTATCTTCACAGTTTGCATTCTATTATTCTTCCATTCTCTTCTGTTCAATGCTTTTGTCACACAATTTTGAATTTTGACAGTTTTGTTATTAGTTTTTGTCCCGAAATTTTCCATAAGACAGCCCTAAAATGTTGCCTTATTATTATTCTTCTTCTTCTAATAGCTTTACAGGCCGATGGTTTTATTTTCCAGTTTTTCCCCTCACCTCTTTTTTGATCCTTTTGTTCTTGCTCTTGTGGGATCATCAGGTTTCCATTCCCATTTTTAATTTTTTTTGGAAATAAAATTCAGTTTGTTTCATCATTTCAAGGTACCCAGGCAAAAGTATTCTTTGTGCTTTAAAATATCGCACTATGTCCTGAATTTATCTAATTCGTGATTCATTTTTATTCTCCACATTCCATGTTGTTGTCGTGGGTTATGTATTTTACGGCCCCGGGGTTATATAGTTTTCTTTCAAATCTTGAGATTGGATTCATGGTTCAGGTTTCTCTACTAATATTATACAGTGCTATTCAAAAGTCCCCTCCCTCCCTCTTATCTTTTTAACGATTATACATAAACTAGTGAAATTTGGTAACTGAATATTAAGGGTTGTAAACTTCCCTACTAGTGATGATAGATGACGTGTGCGTCAAATATGACGTCACAAGGTCATTGTGACCAATACTTTTAAATGGAACCCTATGGCAAGCGACACCTCTTTTAAAAGGTATCGAAAAAACGTATTCAATGATACTAATATTGTTTGTATTTATGGTAGTTTTGATGGATTAAATCAGTAATCAGTAAACTTGGATAATAATTTTAATTACAGATTCAAGAATCAGTACCTACTTATAGTAATTGTTTGAAGTGAGCTCCATCTACTTCCTCTTCAAATATTGAGGCTGTACGAGCTGCCTTTGAACAGAGCCCCAGTCGTTCAGCTCGTTGTCATCCTCAAGCGCTAAGGATCTTCAATAGGACTGTTCGGCGGATTCTTTATGAAGACATAAAATTTCACCCGTACAAGATTGTTTAAGAATTACAACCGTGAGATTTCGCAAGAAGGGTAGTTCTTGCAGAAACCTTGTTAGAGAGAATCAATCTACGGGACTATCTCAAGGGAAAAATTTACCTTGATAAACCTCGAAATTTGGCAGAACTTCGATAAAATATTCGGCGAGAAATCCATACGATCCCACCCCAAACCTTGGCAAGAATGATGACGAATTTCGCCAACTGACCCTAGCAGTGCGCCGAAAATGGAGGTCATCATTCCCCTGACGTCATATTTGCCACATAATGAATTTTCTAAAAACTTTTGGATACATTATAAACTGCGACTCTGCCTTTTTCAAATGAAATTTATTTTTTTCTAAATCCTCGAAATTCATTGACTCATCTTATTTTAGAAACCGTCAGTATTGACTGCCGCACCCTGTATATAAACTGTTGATATTTCGAATGTAAAAATTGTTCGATTATACCTTTGAAGATTCTAGAACTAAAGTGATAATTGAAGAAAAGTGGGAATAATAAAAAATCCTATTATATTGTTCAATATTGTGTAATTATCAAGAAATTATCTCAGTTGTAGAAATTAAATTTGATCAATTTGGCATTATAAATCCTTAAACTGGCTTAGATATTGTCTTTGGCAATATTAAAGCCAAAATGTAAGCTTTTCTACAACATCTCGCTGCATTTATGATCAAATTATCGCAATTTTGGTGTATAACTTTGGATTCATTAAAGGGGAGGGTTATGATTTTGTATTATTAAATTTATTTTAATTACGTCAGATAGATTTATCTTTATATGGTTACATATTGTCAACACTTCATATGTAGGTTCATGGTGAAATCTAACTGACCACGTTTTTATCGTGTAATGGAGGAACGAATTATTTTGAAAGTTAATAATATTATTGTTAACAACATAAAACAATGGAGAGAGTAATCAAAAGCCGCAGAATAAGAGAACCAGCAGAAAAGCCAGCTTATGATGAACCAATACAAACCATATCACGTTTAAAAAACTCCAAACTTGCGGGAATATATATAGTAACGTGAGAATTGGTAAGGTGTGTAGGTGGAAATATTTAGAAATACTTATCTGACAAATCTGGAGAAATTAATGGACCATGATGGCTAGCAAGTAGTAATTATCCAACTAATCTACAAGCAAGGCGATCAGTCAGGATGGTCTAATTATACAGGAATGTTTTAATTACAGAGGACTGTTCTAATTACAGAATAATGTTTTATAACATTTCCAAGCGTCCCTTACAAAATTCTCTAACCTTGTCTATAAAAGGTTAGAAGTGTACTCTGATAAACTACTTGGAAAGGAATGTGGGTTTTGGCCCAATCGATCTACAATAGATTATATGATAATAAAAATACGAAAAATTATTCGAGTATGACATAAACCTATATACTATGTACTGAGTACTATACTACTATGGCTACATAGAACTATACTACTATGTAGTCATTCTGAGTCATACGAAACCGAGCAGGGCCATACATTTTGCTATCTCACAATGAAATCATCCAATGTGGGACTTAGGACTTGTCAGACAAAAAAAATACATGGAATGACCCATAACGCAAACAGATCTAAACAACATTATAATGTTCTTTAGACTATATTATTATTATTCTTGGATGCATATTCTTGGGTGAATCAATAGCTTCAAGTAATTGATGTGTATCCTGAATTATTCAAATTATAAATGAGAAATAAATGCCAGAATTCACAAGGGTAACAAAAATTTAAATTGATACAAATATCTAATTAAATAACAAGAACCTTGACCGATTCTACGCTCAAAATATATAAGGCCATCATAAGATCACTGATAACATACAGTGCTATTCAAAAGTCTCCTCCCCCCCTCTTATCTTTGGAACGATTATACATAAACTAGTGAAATTTGGTAACTGAATATTAAGGGTTGTAAACTTCCCTACTAGTGATGATAGATGACGTATGCGTCAAAGATGATGTCACAAGGTCATTGTGACCAATAATTTTAAATGGAACCCTATGGCAAGCGACACCTCTTTTAAAAGGTATCGAAAAAACCTATTCAATGATACTAATATTATGTCTGTTTACGGAAGTTTTGACAACTGGCTTTCAAAAACCGCAAAGCTGTGATGAATTAAATCAGTTAATAATAAAGTTTAAAATTCAAGCTCCGCCACTGGATAGTTGGATAGTAAATAATCTGACGTTTATGCAAGTCTCCCCAATTTGATGTTTTTTTAGCTGTCAAAGTTTTTATACATTTAATAATTTGTGTATTGTTGATCGAACGTTTAACTGTTTTAGTGCCTTGTAGTAATTTTAAAATATTTGTATATTCAATAATTTGTTAAACTGTTGTGAGCTGAACGTTTAAGTGCTTCAAGAAAAGAAATGGTACGTGTTTTAGGTGATAAAGTAGCAGCGATCCTAATACTTGGTGAAACTGGAGAAAATATTCATGCAGCAGAACGCATTTTTAATGAAAGGTTTCCCGATCGCCCAGTTTCGAGGACTTATTTGAGAGAGCTTCTTCGTAAGTTTAAAACAACGGGTAGTATTAATGATGCAAAACGATCTGGCAGACCACAAATTTCTGATGAAAAAAAAATTAATATACTGGCAGAAGTAATAGTAAATCCTACTTCTTCAACAACTCAAGTTGCATCAACCTGTGAAGTCAGTCAAAGTACAGTGCACAGGGTGTTGAAAACAACAAATTTCACCCATACAAATTAAAAATGGTTCATCAACTCTCAGACGACGATCCAGACCGAAGACTGCAATTTTGTGAAAATATGGAGACTAAAATTAACCAACAGCCAGACTATGTCAAAACAATTTGTTTTAGTGACGAAAGTACTTTCTATCTAAATGGAAATGTAAATACACAAAACGTGACATATTGAAGTGACGCAAATCCTCACATGTTTCGTGCAACACATACTCAGTATCCCGAGAAGGTCAATGTTTGAGCAGGTATACTGGGAAACCACATCGTTGGGCCTGTTTTTTTAAATACCAACTTAACCGGTGAGGTGTATCTGCAGATGTTGCAAAATGCAATAGAACCGTTAATCCTTGAAATTTTGGAAGATAATCAAGATGAATTCGACATTTTAGAAATAACATTCCAACAGGATGGTGCTCCTCCACACTATTACGGTGCAGTAAGACGGTATTTGGATGAAGAATATCCTGGTAGATGGATTGGACGACGAGGTTCAATGGAATGGCCGCCTCGATCACCGGACCTCACACCTTTAGATTTTTTTCTGTGGGGGTATCTTAAATCGAAGGTTTACGCCACTCAGCCTGACAATATGTTTTAAAACAACGTATCGTTACAGAATGTAGGGCTATTTCCGCAGACACATTTGAAAAAGTACGAGAAGAGTTTCGCAATAGGATGTTTTACTGTCAGGAAGTAGATGGAGCTCACTTCGAACAATTACTATAAGTAGGTACTGATTCTTGAATCTGTAATTAAAATTATTATCCAAGTTTACTGATTACTGATTTAATCCATCAAAACTACCATAAATACAAACAATATTAGTATCATTGAATACGTTTTTTCGATACCTTTTAAAAGAGGTGTCGCTTGCCATAGGGTTCCATTTAAAATTATTGGTCACAATGACCTTGTGACGTCATCTTTAACGCATACGTCATCTATCAACAACTAGTACAAGTTTACAACCCTTAATATTCAGTTACCAAATTTCACTAGTTTATGTATAATCGTTAAAAAGATAAGAGGGAGGGAGGGGACTTTTGAATAACACTGTATATTCGCAGAATATAAGATGAAATAACAATAAATAATGAGGTAACACTAATTAATTAATGTTGGACAATTGTTGCATAAATGTTTCTAATTTGAATAGTATTTAGAAAATTATTTTATGTGTAATACTTAATAAATAATTAGGTATTTGAGATATTGATAATATGATGAAAACTTAAATATAAACCATATTAAATTTTTTAACGATTCACTGTTTATTTCACAGGATCAGTTATGAATGTTAATTATTCCTAACTATTTAGCCAAAAAATATTTCGGCTTAGGACGAACTGCTTTGTAAACTCCAACATATCTCGGAACCTGGAGTTAAATCTTCTTGGCATTTTGAACCTTACGGCTTATTATACTTTTAAATTTTATTTCGATTTTACCATAGCCCTGCTTTCTCCCAGTATAATCATCTATCGCTAGAGACTATAAAATCAAAGTTGTTTGCAGTATATTCGAATAATGCGCCTCTTACAAAGTAAAACTACAATAAAGAATCGGTGATAGATAGTACTCAGAATTTTATTAGGTTTTCGTCGAGTTGAAATTTATTACGAAATAAGTCCGTACGATTCAACTATAAGTTCGGAATATATGTAGAAGCGCGTAATATGGTCCGAATTCACAAAATAATGTTGCACTGTCATGCGACCAAATGAACCGTGTATTTATATTACGTTAAGTTGTGCCATTATATATAAAATGATATAATTTTAATTAAATATTCTGTTTAATTGACCGCGGTGAGCATGCAATGTAAAACATATTTTATCTACAAAAAGTATTGAATGGCTTTTAATAATTCTCAATTTAACAATATAATTATTATAATATGTGATAGTAGTATATTGCATGTACAGTCAATATTACATAATAAAAAGCTATATAATTTAACTAAACCCTTTATGTCTAAATTTTGCTGAAATTATAATTGTTGTTGCTAATATTTATTTCCAAAAAGCTCAAGCTTTATATTATATTTTTATAGCGACACTTGTGTGCATTCATATTATAAATAAGAACATGATAGTCATATTTTAATTATTAATCTTTGTGTAGTCAAGAATATTCATCTTAGAAAATGTAATGGACTTTTGTTCAAACCAATCACAGCAAAAAAAACGTGGGTTAAACCATACTGTCTTATAATAATATATAAACTAATTATATTTAGGAAAACTATTATTACACTATTCAAAAAAATTAAGGGAACAAAAAAATCCTGAAAATTTTTCAGTGATTTATGAAAGGCTGTAACTTTATGAAAAATGATCGTATGGAGATGAAAAAGACTACTTTGAAGCTTGAAGTTTCTAGTATTGAAATATAAAGAAATTCTGGGCTACAGTTACTACGCAATCCAAATAAATATCGCGAGACAAAAATTTTCCAAATTTATTTTTCTTTACAAGCGTCCCCAGGTTCAGAAAAATTATTTCGGATTAAGTCCATGCAAAAGTCGAGTAGCCTGTTTATTCAGCTTTAATTTGGCTTTTTAATTAACTCTGTATGACCATTAGTTTACTCTCAATAGCCCTGTAAATTTTCAAATTGATCCATCGAACCGCTTTTTTCTCGAATTATCAGTTTTGAATTTCAAGTTTTGAAAAGAATAAGAGGAATAAGATAATTGTCTATGTTGGCTAATGATTGAAGGTTATAGTTAGAATTTATGTTTAATACCGATATAAGCGAAGGACCACCTGCGTAGTAGGAAGATAAGGATTGGTAAATGGACTGACTTGGAATAATGTTGTCCTGGAACACTGGATGCTGCTGTTCTGTTTGGTCCGTAATGTGATAACATCGGTACCGGCACCTTGTTCTGCACGTGTACGTTATGTTATTCTTCTGGTTTTAATGCCTGCCACACACTTCTGCTGCACTGTTACCCAAGGGCATAGGCGGCACTGACACGAGGGCATAGGATAGGGACAGGGATTTGAATATCTGGCGGGAAAAGGAAAGCCGTTCGGTACGAAATAGCCTGGAAACATCATTCAATGATTAGAAAGTGGGAAAAAAATTCTTTAATTTGTTTACAACTTCATTTTCAATACTCATCAAACTAATAAAAAAAACGAATAGTAAAAACAATGAGAGAGTTTCCCCTTAGATAATAAGGCAATAGGGAAAGCGAATGTGAAAATTTTCTTTGTAAAAGCGCCTACTCAGTGAGACACGTTTAGAGGAGCTCGACCAGGCATACCTTTACCTCCTAAACAACTTGTCACAAGATGGGGTACTTCGTTCAAAGCTATAGTTTATCATCGTAAGAATTTTGAGGAACTGATACATATTATTTTTAGGTTTGATCCCAATGAAAGCAATGGCATACACATAGTATAGAACCTGCTACAACTACAAAGCATATGAGATTATGTCTGTTACATTAACAGTAACTATTCCATCTTAATTACTGCTAGAAATAAACTTGAAATATATGGCTTATCGTTACAAGAACAGTTTATGGTACTAAGTACTATTAAACAAAAAATAAACAACCACAATACACAGGATGGCAGTACTACGATTAAATAAAACTGCAAGATGTGTTTACGAAAAACTCCTAGATAAATCCATTGGGAACATACTTGTTCATTTCTAAAGGGTACTACACAAGAGTTGTCTCCTAAGTTATTATTTAATAACTTTATTAATTTAATAGAGTAGGAGATAACTCTTTAGGAGGATTTAAGAGATGTGTACCTTTTATTAATTAACACATGTATTACAAACGGCTATATCCAGGATTTTTCGTAAACATAACTATCTAGTCCATATACAGTTATCTGTCTCTTGTATAGATTTCATATCGTGTATCTCTGTATACGGTCCTTTGGTAACAGTAGACGTTGAAAGCACTTTTTCATTGCGTAAACGTTAAGTGTTAAGCGTCGAGGTTCTACTGCAAAAATGTACCCAGTGATAAACTTTTCTTATCTGCACTGGTCTCCATGCGAGTGTGAAACCAAGATTCACTAAGACATGTGTTAGTCATTTTATTTATTTATACATTTCTGTTCCAATTTTGTTTTTATTCCAGTCTTCACTAATATTCATTATTATATTATGATGTATTTTTTGTGGACTATCGCTGTGTAATTAATTCGACTTTGTACAACTCTGTTACGGTTAGTTGAAGTGTTGACCTTTTACTATACTCTGGTTTCAAAATAGTAGGCAGTAAGTAATTCGCAACATGTGGGCGACGGGCGAGGCATGCCAGAAATTCGATTCTATGAGCATATCATTTGAGAAGATTCCACAACTTATTAAATATAGAACAATAAGCAGATATTCATAATCATTCTTTTCGCAGATTGTTATGATAACAATATTGTTATGATATGAAATAAATAAATAAATAAGTCCAAAACCTGACATCTCGACTCTACAATTGCTTTACATAATGATTTGAAGCAATTTTTATCATACAATAATGCTATTATAACAAGATGCGAACAGGATAGCCCTGATTATCTCCATTGTGGTAAAAACTAAATGAGCTTTACAAATTTACACTCACCTACATAGGTATATCCAAATAACCAACAGGTAAGTTTTTCTTTGTTTTTTTTTATGAGACGTAGGCAGCGCTCTCGCTAACTGGACAAGTAGCCTCCGCGAAAATTCTATTTACATAGTAAATTAACATTAATAAAAATCACTATCACTACTAAAAGTACAATGATCACTGAAAAATAATATACACCACCCTCGAAACCACCAACAAGACACTCTCTACCCAACTGATACCACTTTTATAACCATTAATTATGTTATATCACTGATCACTGTCGTCGCTATCTCTATCACTATCACTATCACTAACACTATAACTCCTGTCGCCTAAAGCTATAATAACTGGTTCTGTTATAGCTTCAACTTATGTATAATAATGCACTTATTCCATGTTTCTGCAGTTACGCGATTAATCGCCCCCTGCAGAAGTACTTTTACATCATGTAATTTAAAAATAGTGTTATTTCTTGCCAAATAAGTTTTTATATCCGCCCAGATTAGTTCAATGGGGTTCAGATCGCAGTAATATAGTGGCAACCCAAGAACTTTAACACCGTGAGACTTATCCATTTCGTCCACTACATATTTTATGCATTTTGTTTTTTCTCTTTTTGCAATGCTTAATAATCGCACTATTAACATCGTTTCTCTATAGTCAATATTCTTCAATTTTAGCCATTCCATAATTTCTCCTTTTCTCCAGGCAGATGTTGGCAATTTTTCTATTCCTCGACAGTGGTAAGGCGCATTATCCATGACGACCACTGCATCGGGTTCAGTGTGAGGCAAAATAGATGCAAACCATTTTTCAAATACATTGCTGTCTATATTCTCATGGTAATCTCCTGTTCGTCGCGATTCGAACACATGTAAACCATTCCATTCCGTATCCAAAAATCCATATTCACACTCCTATATGTGTGATTATTAGTCGACGTCCTTTCCCAGAAAGTAACTTTAATCCCGTAGAAAATCCTTCTAAAAATGCTTCTCGTTTGCTGTTGATATTTGAATCTTGCCAAACCTTGGAAACTGTATGTCCTTCATTTGTCCACGTTTCGTCTAGATAGTAAACTTTTGTTTTCATAGTACGATAGTGCATTATCTTTTCCAAATACTCTCTTCGCCATTGTACAATTTCGTTCTTTTCTGCAAGCATACTTTTTCGATTTCGTTTTAAGTACCGAAAATTAATTTCCTGCATAGTACGTATTAAAACTCTTCGGGACAATCTAGGCAAATTCTAGTCTTCTACGATTACAGTTGCAATTTTCTTTAACATTGGAATTCATTTTTAAAATAAAATCCATGACTCGTTCTACCAATCGCATATTTAACGTCGTCATCAATTTCAATTTTTTTCCTGCTACGTGTTTCTCTTTTTTGCTTATTATTTACACTTTCATCACTTTTTATTACACGATAAATACTTCTCACAGACACTTTTGTTAAACAACTGCACATTTTTACGGCGTCATTTACTAACACAACCGCGTTTCGCGCCCGAATTCCTTCATACACGTTTTTTATTACAGAACGTTCTCGATCCGTTAAATTTGGTCGCCTACGATTACGTCGGTTATTATTATTATTAGATTGGCCACTAGTGCCCCCAATCGCTTTCATTTCTAAAAAGTTTTAAAAATTTATTTGAACACCAAAATATTTTCCGCCCGACTTGTACGCTTGTGAACACTTGTGTTAAATAAAACCACCTGTTCACAACAACAAGGAGGTTAAATGCATTTGTCAGCCTGTCTCTCTTTATTTGCCTACTATAATAGGCAAACAAGAGAGACAGAGCGCGTGACAACAGTCTATGCGTGACTAAAGATAGCAGAGATCACAGAGTGCACGGAGCGGTATATTACAATTTGCAAGTAAAACAGACACGATAATTGTTGAATCGTATTACCAGCTCATAAAAATAGTGTTCTATACCTTACTGCCCACTATTTTGAAATCAGAGTATACTAACTAATAGTATTCTATTCCTAGTTCCTATAATATCACCAGCCATATGTGTACTCTGAATTAAGTAATTTCAATGCTTTCACTAGTACTTATAAAATACGTATTTGTATATTCGAAACCGACACATGAAGAAACTTGTCAAAGTTGGTTTACATATTTGATATTAGGAAACTCCTCTAAAATATTTCATTTTAGTAATTGACCTTTGTATATGCCTTGTCATTTATGCAGTTCTTGTATTTTACTTGTAATTATCGGTTTTTAGAACTCTAAAAATAAGGATATGCTAAAATACAAAATATATATAATAATAGTTTATTTAATACGTTTACTTAATTTTTCTACTTAACATCGATAAGTTAAACCGAAAACGAATAGAGCATTAAAACTATTAAGGTTGATTGTCCGATTGGAAGTCGCTAGGGAAATTTGTACTGCAAACGGACAGCTCCTGGATGACGAGGAAGTGGCCAATAAACGTCAGACTGGTGCACCGTTGTGTCTGGCTATAATTAAAACTAAGTATCTTAGTGTTTCTCGCAGGCCTTCGGACTAGCGCGTTTTTTGAAGGATGAAATAAAAAAACAAGAAAATTGATTGAGAACGCAGCGACCCGAGAGACGTAAGACAAATGGTAGATGGAAAAACCACCCGAGGATTTCCATTAAATATGCTTGCTCTACAAGCCTCGTGATTAGCATCGCTGCTTTTTGTGTCAAAGGAAATACAAATATATACAGCGCTCGATGTCCTTTATGGAGAAATATGATTTTCCTGGTCACGAGTAATAAAATTATATAGTGATTTGTCTTTATGATTTCTTTTCTTTACTGTGTTTTCTTACTGGATGCCTCATTTATTTCAATATCTTGATTTTTTTGTAAAGGCATGATTTAGATGTATACAGGGTCTGCCAGGGAGGTATGGGTTTTTGAGATGACTTATGCGCGCCTGCATGGAGCGAATGTTTTCAGGAAGGTTGATATCAACTCGATGTGGAATGGCTTAACAGTAGTCGTGGTCTGTGGCATATGGTGTGTTTATTTACAACACTTTCATTGAAACTAGTCGCTCTGTGGTCCTAATACAGGAACAATTTCGAAACCATTTTAATGTTGGTTGGCATGGTCGCGTTCCAAAACGGGATACCACTGCGAAGTGGGTGAACAAATTTCAAACAACAGGATCCTTGAGACCCAGGACTTATGTTATGTATTCCTCAATGGCAATACACGACTAATGTATAAAAACAAAAAATTTTAAAGTTCGCTCAAAAATAAGCTTGTGTCATTCTTTTCAAAAACACCATACCTCCCTGATGGTCCCTGTACTACCTCTTCAAATCCAAGATAATATAACGCTGATTTTGCTGTTAGTTAGTGTGATTCTAATATGATAGTATTTACATACAAAAATATATAACATAGCGTAGTTATCCAAACTTTTTTATTTTAAAAAAATAGTGTCATATGGTTTTATATTTTAGGACATTGGAAACAATTAAGAAGATTACAAGAAACAACTATAATTTGTTGATTAAATGCTAAGAGTATATATAGTCTCATATATATAGCATAGTATAGCATAGAAGAGTATATATAGTCTCTTCTATGCTACAACCTAAATAAATTTCACAAAATTTACATCTAAAAAAATCAAGTGCAGCACAGTACACGTGATAGAAGTGAATACTTCTTTGGAATACAGAATAAGAGAGATTAAGAGTGAGAGATTGAAAGAGAGAGAGAGAGAGAGAGAAAGAGAGAGGGATAATTTCAAAAGAAATATAACAATATAAAATTTGTGTAAAAAATATTCGGTTCACTCATTATCTACATTATCATCGGCTGGTGGTTCAATTGGTAATACTGATATGATTGGTTTGTGATATCTAAAATATGAAATATATGTTCGTGATTCGATATTTTCTAGATAACATGTAAAAATTGCATCTATTGTTGTTCCGGATTTTGTTGTTGATTTTTTGGGATTGTTATTCATAAGCATACCAAATGTTTCTCGAAGAAAGTTAATCAACGTCAAAGAATCATTGGATCCGAAATTTACATTGAAATCTCCCCCGAGAATCAAAGGGATTTTGTCTTCGCACAAGTGAGGGACAAAATCTTTTGTCCCTCTCGTGTAACGAAATTTGGAAACGTTACATTTTTTCCAATTCACTATTCTTCAAAAAAATAATTTCATGAACTCCAGCGAGTGATTATTTCCGTGATCTTACATCTCTCGTTACAAATGATGTGATACCAAATAATATCAAGAAGAAGACAAATAAATGTGAACAAAATATTTATTTAAACAGAATATTTAACAAAAATCATATTTAGAATAAATATCAGATATACCGGATCCACCTGTACATACTTATGCTAGCGTAATTACCTGTTAACTGCAGTTGGTGACGTGATTCAACTGTATGAAAAACCCCGAAATATCAGGCACCACATGGTTTGAACTATCTAACTACTGATCTTTCCCAGTACTTACTACATAACTAGTAAATAATTAACTCGGTAAACAAAAAATACAATTCGAAATTGTACAAACAATCCTAAATAATAATTAATAAAAGAAAAAGAGAAAAATACATATTACGCATATATCAAAAGGCTAAATTGTCTACTAAACAGCAGCTTTAATTTTATATAATTAATGATAATTCGCTTAACAGTTTGATAACCAAATAATTCTTACCCCAAACCCACCCTACGACTACGAATACTGATGAATTTATGAGTAAGCTGCTTACTGTTAATCAGCTGCTATGGTTGGAACAGATCTAAATTAATATCAATATATATAAAACAATATATTTCATTTTTACTTACAAATACTACTTGAGTGATTAAATTGATTGGAGAAATGAAGAAGTTCCTCACTCATTAAATTAATCATTTAAGTATTAATTATCTATTAAATATTATTAATCAATAGTAACGAAATTCAATATTGGTAACTTGTGCATAGCCTTGTTTAGGCTGAAGGTTACCCAATTATGTACTTCAATTATTGAAAATTCCTAATGAACCCACTGCTCAATACTACATTCCGAGCGACTCTTCAATACCTTTAAAGTTTATAAAAATTTAGAGTTCTCCTTTTCCTTCAAATTTCCAAATGCTTCATTCTCTTCTGATAAAACTAAAGCTTCGGTATAACTATGTTATGTATGTACGAGGATACGATGAATACTGTCCATCGCAGAGCTATAAAACTGTAATACTTTGCTCCACAACCACTAAATGGATGGGTAGTTACCCATCGTATTTTTCTTTAGAGGTGACTGTAGCAATGTCATTCGTATTGTGGTTCTGGGTAGGAGAAAGTGGAATTGTCGGTGCCATTATATGTTTGGATTTGAGTTCCGACAAGGAGAGTTTGGCATCTCGTCTTGAGCAAGGGTGTATTTGTCCTCGTCTATACATGTACTATTCATTTCATCGCTATTTGCCAAATAAAAAACTCTCTTATCTTGCCGATAAATGGAACAGTCTACCTGAGTCTAGCCATAAAAAGAAGTCACGGTATGAGATAAATAATCCCGTTAGGGATTATTTATTTAGAAAATAAATTATATATGAACTGTCCTTCATTTTTAGTTCATTATCAAGTGTGAGAAAATAAAGTCGATTAGGAGGATGGAAGTCAGTTATCTATCTGTGAATGTACTGTCTGGCAGTTTCATTTTCTTGGAGTAGTAAGTCCTCTTCATGTTCATGCTGCTGAATTGTATGAAGCAAATCATCTGTAGTGGATCAGTGTATCAGCAATCTCTTGAAGTTCACTTACTGTACACTTTGGTTGAAACAACAAAATTTCTATGTAGCGAATTCCTTTTAATAATATTTAAAAGTTAAAAAAAATGTTACTGTCACAAACTGAAGTATCACTACCGAAACTTCGATCGTTTTCGGACATCGTCGGCCGTGGTTTTTTAAATAATTGTACATTTTTCACTGTCAAGAGGCATCACCTTAAAAGTTTAGCATAGATTTTAATTAACATTTCGTAGACAAAATTTAAATACAATATAGACCAGAATGTTAATTTTACTTTGACAACCCACTTTCATAGTGACAGTCTTTATGTTCCAAAATTCATATAAGCGCTTTATAACTTAAAGCAGTTCTCTAGGTTAAGGAGTTTCCCTACTGAGCAGAATTATTGCCCTTTTCTCACCGCTTTGTCTGGTGCTATCGAAGCAGGGCAAAGAATGGACAAGAAAGTGCCATTCCCTAAGATATTGGGATCGAAATATCGAATCTGTGTTCTACAGAAGATAGTATTATGAATCTTTTACATTTTATATATATTTTGTACAGTTTTTGTGGTGTTTGTTTCAAATCTACAGGTTGTACAATATACTTTGTACAGCCTGGAGTTTTTAAAAGCTATTTTTGGTACTATAATTTCACATATATGACATGAATTTATGAAGATTCTATAATATAGTATTTTTGTCATATTTCTCCATATGTGTTTTTTAAGTATACAGGGCTATTTATTACATTTTAACCCTTCTTTTATGCCTTTATTTTAGAATTTCTAAAAAGTCTTTCCAAAAAAAAAGGTGGAATGGTATGAAAAGGTAGAAAAAAAATTTAGTCAAATGTACAATTTACAGATTAAACAATAAAAATACAGATTAACAAACACATAAAGATATAACAAACAATATATTACTTCTTCATTGTCGACTTTGTAATATCCACAACAATAGGGGCAATAAACCTCACTGAACATACACCCCTGTACACTGACCATTTCTAGAATTCCAGTATATTAGCATAATCTATTCTAAATATTCAGGAATGAAACGTTGACGTCTGTCACTCAAAGTTCATTTATATGCGGAAAGACACATTTCAACGTGTATATAGATAACGGAAGTATATTTAAAATATATGCAGTTTTTTAAGAGGGCCATGTGGGTTGAGAAAAGTCTATCTTTCTTTACGGAGGTCCACAATATCCGGGACTGATTTGTAAAACTGTTTCCGATTTAGTTTTCATGTGTCTAGTTGTATCCTGTTAACTGATAGAGGAATTGACGCAGGTCAAATATATAATGTTTACTCCATTAACTGTTCTATATCCAGAATATACTCAAGGTTCCTTATTGATAAATAAATTCTTGAAACTGACTGTGGATGTACCCTTCCCGAGCAGCCAGACCATCGACTACCTGCTCAGAGTGTGAAACAGGGAATACCTCTTTTGCATTTAGTTTGTCGATCACCCTCTTCATATCATCAAAATGAACATAGTAGTAGCATGCCGCCTTTTACCATATCCCCAGCCCGTCACAACAGGCTGCGGCGGTAAAGGCATATTCGGAAATTCATTTTGAAATAATTTTCTTCAAGGCAGCGTTTTTGAAAATGTATTCTTTAGGTTAGCAATTAATTTGTTGATTGTGGGATTGTTGACTATTAATTTGTTTCGACGTCTCCAACGTTTTCTATAAACCAATGGAGTTTGTGTGCTAAACATGTTACAGTGTTACAGGCAATACACGGGCATAGTTGTGTCGTAAGTGTACTGCAGATGCTTTCATATAGGAAGCTGCATCAGCTATATAGAGTAACATAGGTCCTTTATTGTTCACTTTATTATCACCCGATATTTTTCTTAAGCTACTATCCACAAATTCAGCTTACTATCTCTGAACTTGTCGCATATAGCATTTTTCAGTCAATTAATCGTGGTTGCATTGGTGTAGTCTCGTGCACTCCGCATACACATATATGCACGTAGGACTTAACCCTTTAATTTTGAATTGATTGGGTCGTTGCTTGATGAAAATTTATATTTATATAAAATTAAAACATTCACTGGTTAGGCTTTCACTTTTTATTTATTAAACATAACAATTGTTTCGTCAACACAGTGGCTTCAGATGTTGAGTACCTAGAATAAAACTGACAATGTGGAACTGCGTTTATATAACTAGGGTAATTCTAGGTTTATTACTATGGGGATTCCTACTATTAAACTATTGTAATTAAGTTATCAAATTTCAACCGATGGTATCTGTAAATTTGAATCAAGATTTTTGGATAGCATGTAAATACTAATATAAATTTAATAACGGAGACGAGTTCGTTTTTGTTTGGTCATTTTATATGATATCGGATTTCTTTGCCTCACTAATTTCTAAGGATTCTAATAAATTTAATGTTACGCCTTTCTTCTCTATAATATAGGTACAATTTTATATTCTTCGCTAAAGGTATGGTCTGTTTCTGTTAGATGTGTTGCATAGGACGTTGAATCTTTTTTTTTTTTTTTGTTATTAAAACTCCTTTAGTGTTCTGATATTCGTGTGTTGAAGTTTCTTCCTGTTGTCCTATACTTGTTACGATACTTGGCCTTAGGGCAAGTATCGCAAGCCAGCTTATAGTCTTCTGAATTGTTTTTGGTATTGGCTTTATCTTTACCCTTTCTTTATGTGTTTTCCAAGAGTATTATTAGTTTTTCATGCTATGTAAATATACTTTGTTTCTTTAAAAACGATGTAATATTTTGAGATGGCTTCTCTAGTGTGTGTTATAATTTTGAACTATGTGTATTTTCATCTGTAATTTCAGGATATACTTGTTGTATAGCTTTATTGTACTCTTTTTTAGCTATGATATTATCTATTATTTTTGGAGAGTAACCGTTATTTAACGCTATTTGTTTTATTATATATAATAAAACAGATTTTACTTTATATATATAATTTTATTATATGTAATAAGGCAAATAGCGTTAAATAACGGGTACTCTCCAAAAATAATAGATAATATCATGACTAAAAAGACGTACAATAAAGCTATACAGCAAGTATATCCTAAAATTATAGATGAAAATACACATAATTTCAAAATTATGATACACATAGGGAAGCCATCTGAAAAGATTACATAATTTTTAAAGAAACGAAGTAATAAAATAGCATACAAAACTAATAATACTCTTGGAAATACATAGAAACTGCTAAAGATAAACCCAATACCAGAAAAATTATTCAGGAGTCTATAAGCTGGCTTGCGGTAAGCCCTAAGGTATGCAAGTGTATAGGACAAACAGGAAGAAAATTCAACATGTGAATATGTGAACACAAAAGGAGCTTTAGTAACAAAAAAAGAGGTTCAACATATGCAACACATCTAATTGAAGTAGATCATACCATTAGCGAAGAATTTAAAATTGTACATATAGTGTAGAAAGGCTTAAAATTAAATTTATTAGAATCTTTAGAAATTAGTAAGGAAAATAAATCCAATAAATGGTCAAATAGATACAAACTCGTCTCCGTTATTAAATTTATCTTAGTATCTACATGCTATCCAAAAATGTTGTTTAAAATTTACAGATACGACCAGTTGAAATTTTGTAACTTAATTACAGTAGCTAAATAGTAGGAATCTCCATAGTAATAAACCTAGAATTACCTTAGTTATATAAACGCAGTTGCACACTGTAAAATTTAGTCTGTGTACTCAACATCTGATGAAGCCACTACGTTGGCGAAACAATTGTTATGTTTAACAACAAAATAGTAAAAATCTAACTAGAACCAGTGAATATTTTAATTTTGCCTAACCTTTAATATACCATTTACACGTGAATATTAACGATAACGTTTATTCAGTCTTTGGAACATCAAATGCGTGTAAATAAATATGCTTTATACTATGTCAGTATTAAAAAATGTATTGTTGATGGTAAAATATGACCTACCTTTTGGGTTTTACTTTACTCTTCGTAACTATTTGGTATATCGTTGTCAAATTTAGCAGATCTTTAAATCAAAATAATAAGAAGAAATGTTTCTCGGTTATGATAGTTATGATTTAATAAACGCATAGGTATTTGCTGTAGTTGTATGAAATTATTTTACAAGCTACAACACCAAATCTATGAGAACATTTTTATCCGAAAGCAAGTAGGTACATCTTAAAAATAAGTCCAAGAATAATCCGGGGAGTTGATTTAGAAGTACGAATTCTTTTCAAAGCGGAAGGAAAAGTCTATAGAGCGCCGTTATATATAACAGTTTCCTTCATTTTATTTCACTGGTACGTTTATCCACAAACAAAATGTGGTTAAGGAAACGCCACGTAGTAAATTGCAGTTAATGTTTTGATGGCAAGGAGTTGTTTGTGTTGCCGATTAGTATAAAGAGCATCCCACGTATGTGTGTGAGATAAGTTAGAGAATCATGATGGGCTCTTCCGAGAATTGAGTTATATTTTCAGACTTTTCTGTCATATATATGTATGTAATAGATACAATATCTGATTTCTCCTTATTTTAAATTATCATCTTATTATAAATGCAATCTGTAAAATTACACTATATTGGATAAAAGAACATGGATTTCTTACTTTAAACTTTTTCTTACTATTAACTTTTTGCATTTCAAAAAATAAAACCCGCCATAGGTAGGATTCGACATCTGTCCCGGATCGGAACCGAACGACATACAGCTGTTTCGAACTTATTAGTTCTCATCAGTGCCGTACACGGTACGTCGATCCAGGACAAATGCCGAATAAACTCTATGGGGTATACATCTTCATCGATTCGATCTCTGTCAGTAACATATAACTCGGAAATCG
Organism: Rosalia funebris; assembly: GCA_037954035.1. NCBI lineage: Eukaryota > Metazoa > Arthropoda > Insecta > Coleoptera > Cerambycidae > Rosalia > Rosalia funebris. The sequence goes on from JAZFAV010000032.1 coordinate 7,414,545, forward strand.
AGAAAGGAACCACCAAACCGTCAAGCGGTTATCAAAGTAGTTCCCGAATAGCAAAGCTCTAGGAAACAACTACTCCTCGGGCTAAAGCCCCGCCAGGCATTGGATTATACATAGAATAGATCCTCGACCCCTTTCTCGTGATCTGCACGATCAGATAAGGTTTCAAAAAATAAAACCGGCCATAGGTAGGATTCGACCTCTGTCCCGGATCGGAACCGAACGACATACAGCTGTTTCGAACTTATTAGTTCTCATCAGTGCCGTACACGGTACGTCGATCCAAGACAAATGCCGAGTTTTATTTTTTGAAACCTTATCTGATCGTGCAGAAACACGAGAAAGGGGTTGAGGATCGCTTCTAGGTATAATTCAATGCCTGGCGGGGCTTTAGCCCGAGGAGTAGTTGTTTCTTAGAGCGATTATGTAGAACTTTTTGCATAACAACATTTTCTTCTTCACTATAACTAATCATTTGTTCAAAATATAATAAACGATTTTTAAATTTATTGGACAAATATTAGTGACCGATTCTTGGTTAACGTATATCAATCATATTATGTAAGCTATACATTAAGCATCTTCTAAGTTGAAAGTGTCACGTTTCTCGTATTGAGAGTAATGTTTTCATTATTCTTTAAATTATAAAATACTTAAAAATATGGACCGCTGCAGAAAGATGTGAACTTCTTTACTGTTTGAACGATGGAATTGAATTGAATGATTCAAATTGCGTATGAAGTACCAGAACACCATAGTTCCAAGAATATGAACCACATAATGTACATCTCAGACTTTTAGCAGCTATAAGAAGAACTTATGCATCATTAGTCAATACCACGTGATGATGCTTCTGATGGAACAGTGTACTTCTAAGGCACTCTGGATGAATGGAACTGCTACAGAACTACAATTACTAGTTACAATTGCTCTCTTCGTCCGTCCAGAGTTATTACAGCTTATTGCCAGATGAGTACACTGATTTCATTTCCGAATCAATGTCTCCGATTTTGAGAACTCTTTTGAGTCCTCTAATATATTATGATTTGTGCGGAATTGGACACTTGTTTACGATTCTTAGAATATTTTCGAAAGGGTTTCGTATTACAGAGGGTTTCCCTAAATCTAAGTTTTCCAATCAATTTATCTACCATGTAAATAAAATTGATAACAATAATGAGGCACTAGATATGTATTTAAGACTCTTGGTCTGAATTGTCTGATAGATTGCCTATTTTCAATAATTAGTAGCAACAGAAAATGACAGTAATTCATCGTATTATTTTCTGTCATAATGTGAAACTGGCCAATGCGAAATGATTTTTAATGTATATCTATTGTGATACTGAAAACTACAAAACATCATTCATATATCTGAACCATACTCTAGGGAAATATTCAAATTATTCTTTGGACCTTGGCTCAAGTTTACACATAAAAGTTTTTGCAGTACACAGTGACAATTATCCAGGATAGTGTCTGAGTGTTGTTTAAAATAGCCTTTATTCGATACGAAATAATTTAGGCGGATACAAAGATCAGTTAGGATAATATATTCATCGATTAATTAATCCTTATTTGAAGATACTTACTTCAAGTAGTTTCCTGAAAATTCAAAGTTTGTGGTATAAAAACACCTAGAAATAATAACCAGGTATCAAAGGGGACTAAAACGTCAGGGTAGTAGATATAGGGTCACTTGAGTGTGGGAAAATTCTGATGACCGTGGTAAAATTTGTCGGCACGCGTCATATTGAGATCAAAGGATGTCGCCAGAGAGGTGTTAGCGTCAAAGGTGACAGATGGCATATCAATTACAATCAATTATGTTATTTGATGTTGTTAATAAAATTAGTTGAATTCACTGATAAACTAAGGTGTGTAATAAATAAATTTTGGAATTTCTATATTTACCATTTCAATAAAAGAATTATTTATCAAAAAAAGTACGTGTATTAGTATGTTACAATGAGTAATTACACTGATTATATTATCTATTCTTATTGATCTATAGAAAACTTTTTTATTGATATAGATGGTTGATGGACTGATGGTATAGACTGATGGACTTATATTTATTTTAATCTTGTATCGTTCCCTGGAACTCATTTTCAATTTCTGATTCTCGAAGATCGTACTTTTCATGCCGGATTAATGTAATATGTAATATCGTTGGTTCACTTTCAGTTGATTATGGACTGAACCAATATAGTTTGGGATAAGCTGATGTAATCACTTAACCTATATCTTGTAGGAAGTGTAAATTTTATTTTATGCACAGCGTGCAACATCATTTACTACTCGTACTTTTAAATGTATTCTTCTTATAAAGCATTTGATGATACTGTTGGTGTTCTCTAATATCACAATTCTGGTTTCTTTCCTTTAAGGTTATAGATAAGATTGTCAAAATATGGTGATAAACAGAACGAGTGTTATTGCGCGTTTTATTGATATCGTAATTCCAGCAGTTGTATATGTTAGATAGATGGCAACACATCCCCATTTCAAGTAAAATAAAACAAAGGTTGTTTATTGGATCCTCGTAACGTGTTGATGTGTGGAATGCAGACAAGTTTTATTGCGAATCCCGGAAGAATTTATGCAAGTGGAAATTCATAAAATTAATTTTAGGTGAGATCGGCGGAAAGAGTTAACGGAAATATTTGTCGAGAGGGCGTTACAACCCGATTACCTTTATCCGTTAATACGGTTTCGTTGATGTATGTATTTATGGCAGCCATGCATCAAATACAACCCGAATAATTTCTACGATCCGCAAACAGCCTCGTTGAAGCTCTGCTTTTTCTGCTGTTTATAAATCAAATTGGATTTCAGAACCGAACTTTTGGTTATTCCTTGCCTGCCTGGATAATATGTATGCCGGGTCGAGAACAAATTGTTAGTTGTAGCTGTATCTGCCGCGATATATCTTTGCTATTGCCGTTGTTGACGTAATTTATACCTGAGGTGATTTTAGAAATGCGGTACCTACATGTTTGTGAATTATCTTTATATTTGAGCGAGGGTCTTTATATCAGTCAGTGACTAACAATTGGAATCGGAAATAATATATGTGTGTGCCATGAAACGCAAGAGATACCTTATTTATTATGAAAACGTCTTTCTGTTAAATATGCCCATGTTAAGCATCTCTTTTACAATATATGAACAGTCTAAAAGGTTTTAAATTTTATTAGTATTATAATGATAAGGGTTTAATTATATTATACATTGTTTTATATGACAACTTTGAGTGGATACAATGTTGGACTATCTTGAATACATAATAAACATGTCCACTTTCACATCGTCTTCTACAAAATAATGTTTTGTTGTTAACAGTTTCGTCAACAATATTGACACCATCAGATGATTTATTTAGATCGTTGTTTTTTGCAAAATGTTTGCCAAAACAAGAACACCTTTAATATCATCAGCTGTAAAATTCACTTCAATAAAAATTTGACAATATTATTTAATTTCAAGTCATGTCTTTGCAATAATGAATCATTTACAATCTATATCATTTTCTATTAATTCCCTGGCAAATTCTAACTTATAAGAGTCAAGTTTTTCTTCCTGAGTATAATTCAAGGCAATTTACGTATGACGGTTAAGCACTTTAACGTGATCTTGATTGATCTTGATTGATCTTAAACACTTTCCTACTTTCAAAATACCTATTTTCTTGTCTGCTTATGTTGAATATTTAATGAAATATTGCATCGTTCTCTACGAAATGTATTTTTTAACCGTTTAACACACCCAAGTTTGCTGAATTGTGCATGAATTTTGGACACGGTCCTTTGTACGATATTTGCTGAATCAGAATGCTTTTGATGAAAAACGTAAGCAACTTTCATTTGACGTCTACATATTGAGTACACAATAATTATGCGAGATAATTTACTGGAATGCTACTATCTCTGTAGATATATACTCAGTGGCTTTTTTCTATCCCTTGTAGCTGACTAAGTAAAAAAAAAAAAGAAATTCTAAAAATATTAATGATAACTATCTTAGAATCAATTTATTTCTGATATGTACTTGTATATAATAGCACGACGAGTACTACAGAAGAATTATCTTTGGTTTTACGAACCTCAATACTTCTTATAAATCTCTACAAAGCTAGAAATAATTCTATTCCACAAGTGGTTTTCACGGTATATCTTTTAATGTAATTTTATAATACATATCTTAACAATATAATGCAAAGTTTTACTATCAGAGGGTAATATTCAAACTACAGAAATAAGGAGTTTATATTCCAACCTATCTGCAAATGCCTTATATAATAAGGACTAAACAAATTAGGTCAAAACAGCTATTCTCCTGGCTATATGCCAAACGCCGAACACTGAATAACATGACAAAATTTGCCATATTTTTGTCTAACAGAGTTAGCACTAAAAATACAGTGATTGTTCTAAACCACTAAGAAAGATGCAGAGTGTCACCTATCTCAGGATATCGTTAACTGCAGACCGGTTTCGACCTTTCTATTTTGGGTTTCATCAGTGCAGTGTAAATGAGTATACCTTCGACAGATAAAGCTCACATCTAGTAGACGTTGCTACGTTTCACCGCAGTAGAACGTACCAAACGCCATCTCTTGGTAGTTTCAAACAATCTAAATCGAAGTAAAAATTCGAGATCATCAATATAATGCAAAGTTTTACTATCAGAGGGTAACATTCAAACTATAGAAATAAGGAGTTTATAGTCCAACCCATCTTCAAATATCTTATATAATAAGGACTAAACAAATTAGGTCAAAACAGCTATTCTCCTGGCTATATGCCAAACGCCGAGCACTAAATCACATGACAAAATTTGTCGTATTTTTGTCTAACAGAGTTAGCACTAAAGATTATATTGATGATCTCGAGTTTTTACTTCGATTTAGATTGTTCGAAACTACCAAGAAATGGCGCTTGGTACGTTCTACTGTGGTGGAACGTAGCAACGTCTATTAGATGTGAGCTTTATCTGTCGAAGGTATACTCGTTTACACTGCACTGATGAAACCCAAAATAGAAAGGTCGAAACCGGTCTACAGTTAACGATATCCTGAGATAGGTAACCCTTTGCATCTTTCTTGGTGGTTTAGAACAATCACTGTATTTTTAGTGCTAACTCTGTTAGACAAAAATACGACAAATTTTGTCATGTAATTCAGTATTCAGTGCTCGGCGTTTGGCATATAGCCAGGAGAATAGCTGTTTTGGCCTAATTTGTTTAGTCCTTATTATATAAGACATTTGCAGATGGGTTGGAGTATAAACTCCTTATTTCTGTAGTTTACATATTTTAACATTATGTTAATGCATCTAAATTTACGTTGGATTAAATAGACTTTTAATTAGAATCATATTACACTATTAGATGTTTTATTGGATCTATCCTTAACAATGCGTTATTAACAATTAAGAAAGATTATGGGCCATAATTTTTCGTTAATGGTCGATTCAAGGGTAACACTCCACTTTTCACGCGGTTATTTATGAGTAATGGCCGAATAGTGGAATGAGCCATGGAGGTATAGTATAATCTTCCTAAAACGCTTTTTAGCATTAAATATGAATATTTTATAGTATTGTTCCAGATTCTAATGAAATATATTGACAGATATCGAGGAAATACTGGAGAATATTTAAGAGATATTCAGTCCCACTTGTGATGTTTATTTTTAGACAATGACGTTATTTGCGTGGAAAGGTTATTTGATATTTAATGTGACAATATTTTGAATAAAATAGGATCTTAAGTAGCTTTATTACACTTCTATTTATATCATAAATTATGTCATAAAACGGCACTGTTTCATAAATATAAGTTGGCTGTATTTTACCTAAAAAATAAAGATAAACAGTTTTAAAACCTTAAAACGGAATTTTCCGCGCGTAGAACATTTTTATCTCGAAGTTGAGTGCCTGAAAAAAAAAATAAACCAACACATAAATGCAGAATATGTGTTCTATGCGACAGTTTTACTTTTTTCAAATAGTCCACCCTTGTGTTTTCTCATGACCCATGAATAGGGTGGGGTGTATCCCATCCACCTCAAAATCAATAGATCCCTAATCAGAATCAGTCGAAACTCGATCGATCCGACACGATTTAATTTAGTGATCGTGCTAACGAAACAAATTCTCAAATAGTCCACCATTGTACATTCTCATGATACCATCAACATAGTAGAGTGTGTTCTATCCACCTCAAAATCAATAGGTGTCGTCTCGGAGACTTCCCCGATCAGAATCAGTCAAAATCGATCCGACATGATTTAGTTGAATTATCGTGTTAACAAAAAAGAGTTCTCAAATAGTCTACCGTCGTGCTTTCTCATGATCCATGGACAGGGTGCGGTGTGTTCTATCCACCTCAAAATTAATAGCTGTCATCTGGGATACGTTCCCGATCATAATCAGTCAAAAACCGATCTATCCGACACGATTTAGTTGAGTTATCGTATTAAGAAAACAAATTTCTCAAATAGTCCACCGTCGTGCTTTCTCGTGACCCATGGACAGGGTGAAGTGTGTCCTATCCACCTCAAAAGCAATAGATGTTGTCTGGCAGACGTGCCCGATCAGAATTAGTCAAAACCCGATCGATCCGACACGATTTAGTTGAGTTATCGTGCTAACAAAAATAAATGCCGACGACACATACATAGCAAAAAATTTTTAAAAACCATTTTTTTTGTTTTTAGACCGAAAAACGAAAAATAAACCCAAAAAAAATTTTGTTTTTTCACTTTTTCTTTACACGATTACATTACTTTTCCGCTTATAGTGGAGTGCGGAAAAGTAAAAAATTGGTCCTCATGTCAATAATGTACATATGAAGTTAATTTTTACACTGTTTGAAATATGGCGTAACTGTTCATAGAAATTTGATATAAAATAAAGAAAGGCCATGGTGAAAATTTATTAGTGTCAGTTTTCATACCAGTAGTTGTGTACAATCAAAGCGATATCTGTGGTAAACTTCACCACCTGTTAGTGTAAAGTAATACAATCTCACACATTTTACTATACATATTGTCTAAATTTTCCTATTCGTATTGTTTAAAACGGAACAACAAAATATTTTTGAAATGATATGTAGTCATAATTTGTATGATGTGTAGTGTAGTGTTAATAATTATACATTGAAATATCGAAATATATGTATGTACTGCAAGTTTGGGACGTATTTATACATTGGGAATAATTCTATTGAGTTCCAGATATCATATTTAAAGTACTACTTATACCTGTTTCATCAATATTTGTTTGTATTTAAGTTTTCTGGTCTTATTGCCCTAATATGAATGCTTCTACAGTTTTGTAAGTAATAAGTGTACTTAAGATTCGGCATTTGAATACCTATCTATTAAAATTTAAACAATTCTAAAGTAGTGGTAAAGGTATATATACCTAATTAGTTAACAACAAGATATACTCTTGATACGATTAATATATAGGGTGTCTGTCTCAGTTGAAAGTATGGTATTTGAATTGCACGGAGTTTGTGTTCTGTCAAAGATACAGCGTCAACATTTAACGACTGTAATATACAGACCATACGACATCAACACGATTAACAGTTCGACAACGAATAGTTTGTGTACAACTGTTCTATGAAAGTGGCAATCATTTACAGTTGCATTAAAAAAAATTATAATATAATTATATAAAATAAATTTCGCACGAAATAAGGACAAAATGAAGCTTCCACACAGTTAACACTTCGTAACTTAATAAGAAAGAATTGAAGAGACGGGTTCTGTTATTGATAAGGCAACACCAATACGGCCTAGTCGTGGTCGGTCAGATTAAAATATTACTGCAGTGAGAGAAAATGTACAGGAGTATTCAAACACATCAATTCGAGGTCGTGCACAATTGAATCTGTCAAGAGCCACTACGCATTGAATTTTAAAGAAAGATTGCATCTGTTAACATAGAAAATTCAGTTCACGTAACAATTAAAAATTATAGACCATTTACCACATCGTACATTTGTTAATTGCGTGTTAGAAAAGACAGAAGCTGATGCTGCTCTTTGCAATAAAGTTTTGTTCAGCGATGAAGCACATTTTCATCTTGACGGATACGTCAGCAAACAAAATTGTCGAATTTGGGGTGCTGAAAATTAACGTGCTGTTCACGAAAGAGATATGCATCCACAGAGATGCACGATTTGGTGCGCATTTTGAAGCGTTCTTGGTGCTACTTGATTTTTGGTGTCTTCCAAATCAGATACTCAGGTTTGAAGAAAACAGTCGTTAAATATTGACGCCCTATTTTTGACAGAACACAAATTCAATTCCTATAATTCCAGCTGAGACACCCTATATTTGTACTGATATGTGAACAATAAATACGAGTAATATTAATATATATTTGTGATTATTTGTGAATATATGAGTAATTAATGGATTATCCATTAATTTTAATATCTGTTCGCCTCATTGCTTCTTATATTTGCTTCTTACGATAGACTATTTGGATATAAGTTAATTACTCAGAAACAAGAAACGGGCACAATACTTTTTTAATTATTTTTATAAAAAGAGGAGTTACTTTAAATGAAAATACAAATTTTAAAAGGTAATTTTTATATATTCTTAATAACACTAATATAGTATTATTAATTATTTAACAAACAAGGAGATATAAAATATGACCTCGACTTTCATCGATTTTATTTCATTTATCGAAACATAAATAGGTTATATACATGCTTATTCTCTGTAACTTCAGAAATTTCAGTTTTCAGCCATCTAGGCTATTATTTTTAATAAACTTTGCAAATGTCGACGTTTATCATTTGCACTGCTGTTATATGTTATACAACAAAAATTATATATTATTAAGATAAATATTTACATTTAACAATGCAATTGTTATTCTGATTTTATTAACTGGTATATTTTCAACGAGAACTTATCATAATAATTCTGGCGCAACAGGCGCAGTTGATGTTATTATTTAACGAAATACCAGTATTATGAGAAAATAGACATCTCATACAAATACCGAATTATTAAGAAATTGGTCAGTAACATATAAGTCGGAAATCGAGAGACGAACCACGAAGCCGCCAAGCGGCTATCAAAGTAGTTCCCGAAAAGCAAAGCTATTACATAATCGCTGTAGGAAACAACTACTCCTCGGGCTAAAGCCCCGCCAGGCATTGAATTATACCCAGAAGCGATCCTCGACCCCTTTCTCGTGTTTCTGCACGATCAGATAAGGTTTCAAAAAATAAAACCCGCCACAGGTAGGATTTGACATTTGTCCCGGATCGGAACCGAACGACATACAGCTGTTTCGAACTTGTTAGTTCTCATCAGTGCCGTACACGGTACGCCGATTCAGGACAAATGCCGAATGAACTTTATGGCGTATACATCTTTATCGATACGATCTCTGTCAGTAACATATAAGTCGGAAATCGAGAAAGGAACCACGAAGCCGCCAAGCGGCTATCAAAGTAGTTCCCGAATAGCAAAGTTATTACATAATCGCTCTAGGAAACAACAACTCCTCGGGCTAAAGCCCCGCCAGGCATTGAATTAAATCGATACGATCTCTGTCAGTAACATATAAGTCGGAAATCGAGAAAGGAACCACGGAGCCGAGGAGTAGTTGTTTCCTAGAGCGATTATGTAATAGCTTTGCTATTCGGGAACTACTTTGATAGCCGCTTGGCGGCTTCGTGGCTTTCTCGATTTCCGACTTATATGTTACTGACAGAGATCGTATCGATAAAGATGTATACGCCATAAAGTTCATTTGGCATTTGTCCTGAATCGGCGTACCGTGTACGGCACTGATGAGAACTAACAAGTTCGAAACAGCTGTATGTCGTTCGGTTCCGATCCGGGACAAATGTCGAATCCTACCTGTGGTGGGTTTTATTTTTTGAAAAGAAATTGGTGTCTATCAAAAATACGAATATCTATATTTTCTGTTATAAATTAAACACTATAACGTTACAGAAAATCAAACTGAAATTTAACAGCAGTTACTAGCGATCGTTTCGTATTGATTTATTTAAATTGTATTACATTTTAAAACAACTGCTTCTGGTATAACTAATTGTGTGACGTCAATATTGAGCGCTGCATACGTACATAAACTCTGCGTTTGTTGCAGCACCGTTTCGCTAACTAAATTTTAATTGAAACTACAACATACCAGACTTGTCTTTGATAGAATTTAGCTGAGCTTTTGTATACCGGCAAACTAATTACCCATTCCAAATTCAAGACCTCCTAGTGCCTGTCAGCTTTCATACACATGTTTCTTGTTTTAAATTGCGTAATACTTTCTCGCTGGGGCTAAATATCGAAATTAACTTTTGTAAATAGGTGATTTATTTGGTAAAATGTCATTTGATTTCTGCGATATTGTATATTGTACATATCTGAACGTATATTTGGTCTGTATCAAAGTGAAACATGTCAAAACGTTTTAGTATGTATTTTATAAAGATATTAATAATGCTAGCTATGCTTGGATGATGCTAAATATATCCTCTTAGATACTACATTAATAAGAACTATGAATTCATACAAAAAGAACCCCTGTGTAAACAGGCACAGGGGTTCTTTTTGTATGAATTTTATCAGACTTTTGTAATGAAAAAGCGAGTATTCAGTAATAAAGCAATATCTATGACAAGAGAAATCGTTGAGTAAATTACGTGATATTGTATATATTTTCTACCTTCAAGGAAAGTCTTCACGGATGCACTTCTAAAACATCAGAAGATGATCAAACTGTTCTTCAAGGATCAGTATTGTTAACAATCATGTTTTTATTAGATATGAATAACATGTATGTACCATAATCAATAATCAAATATCTTGAGACCTCAAATATGATCTGTATAATGATTCTTTTCATGTGCGTCACAGGTAAAAATCGTATGAATCAATCAACTGGTATTTTTGAACAGTGTCGTGCCGAAAACTCATTTTAGGGTAAGATTTAGTACAATGTAAATCCGTCAACCTATAACAGGGTAATGAAAAAGTTCTCCACAAAAACATTCAATGGAAGTGACATTTCCATCAAAATAAAAGAAATAAAATCAACAAAAATCAAAATAAATGAAACAAAAATTAAATAAATATTACAGAAATATTGAGACGCCAATGAATCAAATTATACAATAAAGCTAAGACGTGACTTCATAATTGCATTTTGTTCGGCAAATTATTAACTGTCTATGCCGTACGTAGTTGATTGAAACATATATCGCTTGACATACGTGCTGGTAATTGTGGCATATTAGTAACAATTGCGAGTGGTGTAGCATGTGATCCGTGCGTCGTCACTAAATTGATACACGCGCAAAAATCCATTATATAAATTGTAGATACGTCCTTCTTAAGGCGAGTCTTACACTGATACAACACACGACAAGCGATATGTGATCGCCGTCGTGTGAATCCGTATGGAATATAGGATGTACCATTAAATTAAATGATACCATAAAAAGCTTTTACACCAGTGCAACACGATATCATATCGCTTATTCGATATCGTATGAAACGTGATTTGTCATGTTGGGAGGCATATTTTGGCTGCAATACTCTTTTGGAATGAAAACAAGAATCCCCTGAATTTTTCTTGAAAAATGAAAAAGAAAAATGCAAAAGAGAAGTACCTCCTATTTTAGATTAGGATTTTTCTTACGTTCGAAGCTCCCAGTTTTACCAAAAAAGGTAAAATACGAAGGAATAAAGTTAAGATATAAATAATTATGTAATTTAAAAACACAGATGGAAAATAAATTTAAATCAATGACGCATATGTTACGCATACCGGTAAATAGAAGGGCCGATGTGAGGGGTCGTTAAAAATTTTGCTCGAAAGAGGGTATTCCAAGAAAATTCCGATTTCCAGCCAACACTCGCGAGAGCTAGTATAATTCGTGTTAATTCTCTGATTTTTTTCAATAGATGCAGTCAGCTGCTTTTTTCCTAGAATATTGAACATTTGCACATATCTGAATAACAGAGAAGGCCAAACATTAACTGTGTATATTACTTTCTGGTTTAGTCATCTCCATTGCTCCGTTGGAATAACGTCTAAACTAATTTTTTTGTTTTAAAAATTCATGCGTCCACCTGCTCGCAATGTCAGAAAAAGCATCCTGTATCATTAAGGTTATATAGTTAGTAGGAAAATACCCAGTTTTGAAATGAAGAAGTGATGGGTAGGAATCGGAGAGGAGACAGAATATTCAGGTAAATACATTTTATTTAAGCCATCGCGTATTGGATGTTACATCAGTGTAAGACCCGCTTAAGACCCACAGTAATAGTAATGATATACTCTGCGATAGAAACTATCCATACCGCATCTTTGCCTATAATCATAGAACATGGCATAAATGCTTTAAATTGATTTAGAAATATGTACCTCCTGAAATTAGTAACCTAATTATAGAAGTAACATTTACATATTTTAACATAATAAACATTAACATAATAACAAAAGGATACATAGGAGGATACGTAGAAGGATAACTAAAAGAAGGATATATAGATTAAATCAAATAGTGTTAAAGCTGCGTTTTTCTAAATAGAATTTCAATGAAATTAGGTTCACGATGGTCATCAGATCGGTTGTTATTTTGATTCTAAAATATATATCTTATTTTTGTGTTGATAACTTAACTGAACCGTAAAAATTATTAGTCTTTAACTTTGTGACAATATTTTATATAATCTAATGCCACATAAGAATGTACAGAAAACTGTCACACAATTGGCAAAGCGCCTATAAAAGAAAGCAAAAATAAACTAAAAGGGTTGCATGAGATGTTGTCTCTTCATTTTTGGACGTCTTCTCAATTAGTTCTGCTCAAATCAGTTCTGTTAATAATTACTCAGAACTTATTTGATTATTATACTATTATAAAATGTCATATTCGTTCCTTAGAATTCCACGAGATGGCTGTAATAACCGATATTAAATTAGTTACTACCAAAAAATACTGGAAACCATCTTGCAAATTGAATTCCTGCAATTTCGTCGCAACATTTACGGGCAACTAAATTACGATCTACGTGAGCATGCGACGAAATAGTTATTAGTTATTATGCAGTTGCATAACAACCGTGCATTTCTGTGCATCAGCAATAGAAATAGCCGCGCACTGTAACACTAAACTGTAGGATATACTCTACTCTCTGTTTACTAATGATACACAGATGTAACTAGAGACAAGTTAAATGTTATTATTTTGCGTAGCGAAGCAGTAAACTAAGATTTATGTGGTAGGTAATGAAAGTCCAGACAGCGTTCGCTGGTTTATTGTCAGCATAGGCAAGGGCGGAGATGAAGATAAGTGGTGGAAATAAAAATTAAATGGACAGATTAAACTGCCACGATTTGGTATTATGTGGAGTTTTTTTCAGGATGAACATTCCACACAATTTTTATGTATGAAAGGCATAAATTATTATAGTCAATATAAGTGTATTCTACATATGATACAAGGTTAAACTGAAAGAAGATATTCATTCAAATTTCAAATTTTTATTCCCAAAAGAAAATCGAAAAATGTAAATGAACCATATCGTCATCTTCCTCACGTATAGGCGTAACTGAATTTTCTAAATTTTACAGGAGAAAAGGAAACATGAAAGTGTAATTGTATCAATGGTCGTACCATTCATATATTGAAGATCTATACGATTAGAATTTGTTATTACATATGTCGATAAAAGTAAGTACTTGTATGTACACTTCATACTTTCAAAATAGTGTGAAAGACTTTTTTTAAATTACAAAATTTGCAGTTACGCCTGTACGTGATTTTGCATTTTGTAAGCAATGGATGATACGCTTTTGGTAATATAATGATAAAAAGGTATTTTATAAGGAAACAAATTATAACAGTGCAACTTTTAAAAATATTTATTAACACAAGTATGAAGAAAAAATGTATTCAACATAAGTTATGTAAGAGTAAAATAAAAGGAAATTCTGAAAAAATAATATTATTATTTAGTCTTCATTTTGATGGGGCAAATTTATAAAATACGCTTTGTGTTCCGTATTGCGGATTGCTGGATTCGGCTCCCTGCATAATACAACTAAGGCATCATACTCTTTTTTCGTTTTTTTTTTTTTTTTTTTTGGTTTTTTACTTAATGGATGAAATGTCATATCAGAGCATCTCTGAGATGGCACTATTTCTTATTTTCAAAACAATACGGTCATATTCATTCTGGAGAATGGACTAGTCTTAATATATATTCTGGAGACTAGTCTTAATAAATATTTTGTTTTCAGCTTTCTTAGTTACCATAATTTCTTTCACATTAGTCCATTCCACATTGCCTATATCGGTTTGTCGAACCGATAAAATTCTGAGTTGCTTGGATAAAAATTCAAAATCCTTAAAATCATGATAATTCATGGGTACATGATCTAAATATTTAGATCATGCGTATAACAAATAGCATATATCTGTTATACGCATAGCATTTTATGTACATGTCTCTGAATTATTAAAAAAATTACGTGGAATAATCCTACTCTTTCGAAAACTTAAAGACATTTTAGATCGTAAACAATTAATTATATTGTACAAAGCTTTCGTCGATTCACACTTGCGTGGACTATGATTTTCATCTCGATGTTTGTTATCTTGACTTTCTCTGGTTGGTATGTCTTTACTATTTCCTCAACATCTTGTCTTAAATCTTCTTTCGTATTAGGGCCTATGTCAATTTCTTCAGTATCTATAACATATGTTTTCATTACGTCTTTCTCATCTTGTTCTTCGTCTCTTAATCGTTTAAATATTTTAATTCCTTCTTGATAGTTAGGTCAACTTCATTTAATAATTCATTGCCAATGATAGCGTCAACAGTCATTACTTCGTCTGGAACAACATATAGCTTAGTTTCAAAGCAATCGTCATCAATGATTATTTGTGATTTAAGGCTGCCTAAAGTTTGTATATCCGATCTCCCAAAACCATTAAGTGTGACGACTGATTTTTCCAAATTGGGGAAACCAATTTTCTTGTGAATATTCGACTTTATTATATTTACTGCACTTCCTGTATCAATTAGTGCATTAAAAGGAACCTGATTTAAGCAAATTTCTTTATGCATCTTATTCATACTAACGGTATTTATTTTGTTCACTGTTATCGTAGTTTCTGAAGAAACATCTGAAGTAGAAGGCTGAATGGTCTTATTGTTTTGACATTCAAAGGATTTGTGTCCATACTTACTACATTTAAAGCATTTAGTTCCTAAATTCTTAGATCTGCAGTCGACAGATTTGTGACCCTTGACTCCACAGTTATAGCATCTTGTACTCGAGGTAGTAGCAGCTGATTGACCTCGTGATTGATTATTGCTTTGTTTAATTTCGGCTTCAGAATTATTTTTTTCATTCGCGTTTTTTGGATGGTGAAATGATGTATGAGGTACAAGCGTCCTAGCTCGAATATCACTATAAATCTTGAGCTTTTCTTTGAAATCTCGTAACGACTTTGCACCATAAAGCACAATTTTGTTGCTTGAATAGTCTATAATGCCATCAATAGTGTATTGGATAAGTGCCTCATTCTCAATGTCACCTTGAGCGGCTAGTTCTTTCATAACTAAAAAGTATTCTTGCACAGACTCGCCCTTCTTCAACTTTCTTTCTGACAATAACTTATGTAGCTGCGCACTATTCAGCTTAGATGAATATTCCGTTTTTAAAGCTCTTTTAAGCATTTTCCATGATTTTAATCCTCGTTCACTCTGTATAAATATTTTCGCGAGACCAGTTAATGCTTTTTTTGCAAAAATAAACAGGTGTAAATCGCTCCAATTCATTAATTGAGACATGTCTTCCATATCCTCAATCCATTTTTCCACAGAATATGATCCCGTGCCATCAAATTTTCGAATCGAATCCTCAATGTCCTTGAAATTCATAGAAAAATATGGTGTTCGATGTTCAGAAATCTGTGATGCTGTTCCCAACATCTCCTCTTGGCGTCTTTCCTCTTCATCTTCTTCGTCATCTTCTTCGCCGCCTTCTTCATCGTCCTGGTTATTTCTTTCTTGTAAAATATTTAAGTCTGTGAGACCCCGACAGATATATTTTACTAAAGCATCTTTTCCTTCATCGTAGGTCACTCGTAAAATGTTGGCGAAAGATACTAAATCGTTAACCGAAAATGTATCGCTTATGTATTTTAGCTTAGCATTGTATTCATCAGAACTTTCACTGAAGTCAAAACCGGAAAATTCGTTTAGTCTTTTCCTATTACCGCGATCACCGTCGGTACCGAAAATTAGCTTATGAAACTTTCGTATCACTTGCACGGGAGCAATTTTAATATTGTCCACGATTCCCGCAATTTGTCCTAAAGTAGCCATTTTTATCAGTTTATTTCGTTCAGTTCGACAAATCACACGCGCACTAATAAAATGTCTAAATGTGTTTACAAGTCTATCGGCTCACAATAGTTTCTATGTCCTAATTGTGTACATTAGGAAATGTCTGTAAAAGTTCATCAAAGTACACAAAAGTTTACTAGAGTACGCAAAAGTTCATAAAAATAATTATTGTACAGTTCTTATATATGCACTTGTTTTATTCAAATACTTAAATACGGTCCTGTATATTTTAAATATGCAAACAATAAAAGTCTGAAGCCTTAACTTTGATAAGTTTTTATACGAACAATAATCTGAATAAAGTCCACTAAATACGATACTACACAGCTATGAATGAATGAATGTCTTGTTCTTATAACTGCAATATCACGGTCAGCTGATTTTATCAACTAGTAAAAATGTAAAATGTACTTACAATACTCCTTTAGTAAGTTATTTTTGTGCTACTGATTTTTAGCTCCAGTTGATAGCTATCACCTGTTGTTTTCTTCGTCTTTCTTACGTCTTCCTGGTGACTAGTTACCGTCGTCGTATCTAGCCAATTTCTTGTGTACGTCTGCCGTCTTAAATACTTTTTCACTTCTCCGTCTTACGTCTTCCTCGTCTTCTGGTAAAAATCTTCCACGTCGTTTAAGTCCTTATTTGTGCACATACTTCATACTTTTAAATGTTTATAAGTTCTTTTTTCACTCAAACACGTAGCGGCATAATACTACCCGTAAAGCAAATTATTCTTGTCTTAGCTCTATCCCTATCTTTAAATCGCGGTTGAGCTCCCAAGTTTGTGGGATTATTTGAAAGAAAATTGTATAATTACTTATGTGATAGTATTATTATTGAAAAAATACGGATATAAAGTAAATGATATGGTGAATTGTAATACGTCGTTTAATGTTTTAGGCATTCGTCTTTATATTGCGCCGCGTCGTTCGTCTTCACTCTTGTACTGTCACACTCGTTCTGTCCACCTGTTGCTACGACACGCCGCCGCGAAGGTCAATGCCGCACTTTGCAAAAAAAAAAATAAACGCAATTTTTATATGTAAATTAACTGGCGAAATCATATTGTACTGTCATTACGCCTACTGTCGTTCTTTTTAGTTTAATGTAATTAATATGACGCAATGTTAAATAAAGCATATCTATGATGAAACAATCAAAATCCTATGTTAAGTAGTACAGTTGTAGGTTTCGTTCGAAAAAGTAAAGAATTGTGGTCAAATGTTGCCGTTATTGTGTTCTGATTATATATATATATATATATATATATATATATATATATATATATATATATATATATATATATATATATATATATATATATATATAATTATGATAAATATAAATGACTACTAAGAATCAATCCCAGATCATTCTTACAGTGGTTAACTATTTTGTGTTTTACATATATCAGTTTATAAATATTTAGTTTAAAATGTTTAAATATTTGTTTAATAATATGTTTTATGTGTGTATTATTTAAATACAATATAAATTATAATACCATATTGTTCAAACTATGTGATGTCTCTGTCATGTCTCTGTCATGTCTTTTTATAGCTGACAAAAAATACTCTCATATACATAGAAAAAATTGCCGAATTGGGAATTATCTATTACTCTATTTTACTGATCTTTGTGTGAATCGTGAGTTCAGAATGAAGTTTTCTCTATTTTCTCTTTTACATCCACCCCTCCAAATGAACAAGGAGAGATTCTTGAAGTACTTTAAATTTTATTTTTTATGTATAATACATATAATTCAGAATATATAGCAAATAACTAATCTATATGAGAAGCATACGTTATTGTCAATATATTTCTTTTACATATAATACAAGGTTAACAAGGATATTCATTAAAATTTTAAATTTTAATTTCCAACAGAGAATCTAAAACTCCAAGGACCATACGTAAAGTTAAGTTTGGTTTTCTTAGTTGACATGTAAAACAATTATACCCACGACTAAAGATCATAGAATAATTATTTGAAGTAAAAGGCATATTATACAGTGCTTTCATAATACACTTGTAAAATATTCAATGAGTAATTTTTGGGTCCGTTGAATTTTATTTTAGTTGTACATTTTTTAAAATATAATTAATATATGCAGGGTGATTCGTGTAGAAGGTATAACGACATAGGTATTTTTTAATGGCAACCCCATTTTTTTATAACGAAATATGATAGAACACATTTTTTACATAGGCTAAGGCAATTGTATTAGAGTAAGTGTTGGTTAGAGAAAAAAAATCGAAGATAATTTCAATTTCAAAATACTAAATTTAATGACAATAATAATTTAAAGAATCAACTAAATTAAACGTCGAAATTGTGTGCCATTGGATACCTGGTAGTACTTAAGATGATAAATAAATATTTCAGACGATTAATAACATTAGGAGATATACGTTGTATTTTGTGACGAATTCTTGCTTTTAAATCTTTTAAGTTATCCGGCCTAGTAACGTATTTGTCCCCCTCTTTCATTTTCGTTAATACGTAGTCTCCCTTTTCGTTAGTACGAAACTACGTACTAGGTCCTTGAATTACTTTAAATTGCATTTTTTATCTATAATACATATAACTCATAATATACAGAAAATAACTGATCTAGCAAATGATATGCTTGTACAGAATAATTCTGTAATATCCATTTAGAAAGTCAGTCGAAATAATGTTGCCCGAAGCAAAATTACGTACGTACACCCTAGGACGCAGTGATGCCGTCAAGTGTCGGGAGCAGGTGTGCCAACCTTACAACGCTCAACGTGTTCGACCACTCGCTAATTATTATGACATAAATTATATTAAAACTCTGTACCAGTAATCAATTACGTTCCGCACCGTACAATATCAGTTTACAACGACGTCCTACGCCTTTCACAAGTTTTGAGCGATTCCGGGAACTTTCTGTATGGCGAACCAGTCAACTTTTTTACAGCTTAATGCAGGATATCTATCTTCATTTTGACGATGCTAATTATAGCCTATGTCATTTTAATTACTTAATTGCGCCGGTTCGAGAATTACAACGTAAAATTTTGTCTTACGAGATGTGGTTCTCTTATTTTCGTGCAGCTAGTAGTAAATACCGCGGCTAATTGCTTTTGTGATCATTTACTATACGGATTAATATAGTTGCCAGTTCTAAGAAAAATATATTTTTCAGTTTCGGTACCGCTGGGTATATTATTTTTAACCGACTTCAAAAAAGGAAGAGGTTCTCAATTCGTCTGTATATATATTTTTTTCTGTGTAGGCTCGGGTATAACTTTTATGGTTTTATGAACCGATTCTAATTATTTTACTGACTTTTTGTGCTGGGTTCAGTATGGGTCCGATGGTCTCATTTTAATGTCATTGATAATGCACTTCGAAGACACACAGCGGAACTCCTTATTCAATTAGCCGTCGTTTTTTCATTCGCAAAGCATGCTTAGTATGTCTACTACCATCACTTAAAATTGTAAAATAATAAATTTAAAAAAATCAACTTCGAAGAAAAAGTAACTTAACTAAAAAAAAAAACAAGAAATAAATGTTTTCTACGACGATTTAATACTTATTTGTTGTTCCGTTTAATGTAATTAAGAAATTATTGTTTATTATGTAATTATTATTAATTGTTTTATATATGTAATTGTGAAGTCGGTGCCATACAAAATTAGTAATGCGAATAGCGGCCCCGGAAATTTTAATTGTAAACTCATTGTTATAGTGGCAAGCAAGGTATATAGTTTTTTATGTTTTACTTGGCACCGACTTCAAAATTATATAAAACAATTAATAATAATTACGTAATAAATAATAATTTCTCAATTACATTAAACAGAACAACAAATAAGTATTAAATTGTTGTAGAAAACCTTTATTTCTTGCGTTCTAGTTAATTTACTTCTTCTTTAAGTTGGTTTGTTTTAGACTTATTAATATTTAAGTTTATTATGTATAACATATGCTGCATGAAACCTGAAAATAATTTCTTATATAGTTAAAAAAATTTATCGGGGATTAACTATAATTACGACCAATAATAACAATAATTTTACCTGTATTTTACACACCATCGGTATATTAAAAGATACCAAATAACTCTAATGGAAATAAAAATAATTACTCCAACTGATTGATTAGCTATCAAGTACATAATATGACGTTGTGGCATTTTATATTGCATGTATACTCGTATAAATTATTTAGAAATACAGGATTCTAAGTACAACTGGAAAGGTTAGATTACTTTCTAAAAATGACACAGACTGACCTTGTAATAGAAAAATTATCCCTTGATTTTAATGTTACAGAAACAATTTTGATTTAGATCTTTAGTCACTACTATAAAATATAGAGTTCAGACAATATTCCACGCTCCCTGTTCCCTATCTGTCCAGAAATTAAATACCTACAGTGTATATCATTTAAAAATTAGACACTCGATAGAAGGATTTAAGAGTTTTGTTTGAATTTAAGTAATAAAGTAAGACAATAGCGGCCATTTTCTTTATTTCGTTTCGTTTTATAATATTAAAAAAGGTTATTTGAAACGTTGTTCAAAATCCGGAACTGATAATGCAAATATTTATGTCGAATCTGTCATGATTTACTTTATGAATATGTTTATGTTACTACACAGTTTTGATTTGAATTTAATTTTAATATCGCAAAAGTAACACAATAAATAAAAGGAAATTTTAAGTTCTACATAAAGTAACATTTTCAGAGAATTTAGCAAATAATTTCCTTTTGATAATTTAAATATGTAAAATAAAATAACAGTTCAAAATTATAGTAAACTTTCGAGATATTTGTACAGAGAGATCTACTGATTAAACGTGTTGCTCCCTAAATAATTGTATGTGTGACTGACATTTTCTGTGGTGTCTAATAATATTTTCAAGTCATACAGTTAACAAAAATAAGTTAGCTTAATAGATAAACATAATTAGTAAATGCAAATTTGAATAATAAAGTTAAAAGGACATCTGAAACCACCTTATAAGCATTTCACATTTATTTATTTAGTGTTACTAATGACTCTTATTTACTGTAGACACTTGGATTTTAATTTATCAACCATATTTTAAATGTATGTGATACAAATGATAACTAGTTGCATTTTTTAAGGAACAAAATAAGATTTTTACTTTTCCCCACTCCACTATACTAGCGGAAAAGTAATGTAATCGTGTAAAGAAAAGTGAAAAAACATTTTGGGTTTATTTTTCGTTTTTCGGCGTAAAAACCAAAAAAAAATGGTTTTAAAATTCCTTCTTAGCACGATAATTCACCTAAATCGTGACGGATCGATCGGGTTTTGACTGATCCTGACCGGGGACGTCTTCTAGATGACACCTATTGATTTTGAGGTGGATAGCACACACCACCCCCTCCCTTGGGTCTATTTATGAGCTTCTCTTTGTTAGCACGACAACTCAACTAAATCGTGTCGAATCGATCGGGTTTTGACTAATTCTGATCGGGGACGTCTCCCAGACGACACCTATTGATTTTGAGGTGGATAAAACACACCTCACCTTGTACATGGGTCATGAGAAAGCACGACGGTGGACTATTTGAGAATTTTTTTTGTTAACACGATAACTCAACTAAATCATGTCGGAGCGATCAGGTTTTGACTGATTCTGATCGGGGACGTATCCCAGACCACACCTATTGATTCTCTGGAAAGAACATACTCTACCATGTTCATGGGTCATGACAAAGCACAATGGTGGACTGTTTGACAATTTTCGAGCACGATCACTCAATTAAATCGTGTCGAATCGATCAGGTTTTAACTGATTCTGATTAAGGACGTCTACCAGATTGCATCTATTGATTTTGAGGTTGATAATACACACCCCACCTTGTTCAGTAGTCATGAGAAAGCACGAGAGTGGACTATTTGAAAAAAGTAAAACTGTCGCATAATACAGATATTCTGCATATATGTGTTGTATATCTGTATATACAATACATATATGTATTGTATATACATATATGTATTGTAGATAGAGATAGAGCTTTTCTATGTAGCGAAAAGTCCGTTGTAATGTTTTAAAACTGTTTATTTATTTTAACATGAAACATGAAAACACTTTATTTATTTCATATCAATTCCTATAAATTTCCGTTGAGTAGCTCAGTAGTACTGTTGCCGGTCCCAAGCCCGGAAGAAAGAGGAGGGTTAGAGGACTAGGTTAGCTGCCTATCCTCTATAAAAACATAAACAGCTCATAGTACCGATTCATCGAAGAGGCCTAGACCTACTGATAAGAAAGAAGAAGAAGAAACTTCCTTTGCTTGCAATAAATTCACTTTTCTTATATATGCGTAACAAACAAGGGTTTTCCACTCTCTGTCAACATTTACATACTTTGTTAACGTCATATATTCCTTTTAGGGATTACGTTAATACAAAGTTTTAAGTTGTGAAGTAACAACACTTTAAAGCAAACTAAGATAGACTGAATACGTCGACAGTTTCACGATTATTTGACGCAAATCTGACTTTGTTCGGCAACGTTCCATTCTCTTATGTACCTTAGCGCGCATCGCAATATAACCCTGTCTATCTATTATAACACTGTAAACAGCTAGGTGTATAGCTTTTAGGCTGAAGCAAGTTGATTTTTAGGGAGTACTTAACCGCTTAGTTTAATAGGTTTGGAAGTGTATAGTTAAAGTTGGGTAACGCACTTCAAAGTAGCGTTTATCTCAAAAGCTCTGGTAACGGCACCACTGCGTTTTCCCGGAGGAGTAATTGGAGTTTAACACTCCCTACTGCAGATCGACCTACTTCACCCTGTGGCTTGCTTTCCGTCAAATTGATTTAATAAAGAATTATGTAATTTGCTGACGCACTAACTTTACTATTCGAAAAATCCTTCACAGCAAATATAGGGTCATATATATCGTCATTCTAATATTACAGAGTTGCAAGTTACTATTTCTACTTATTGAGAAAAAAAGTTTTGAAAAATTTGATAATTGTATTTTAACGAGTTTAAAAATTATTAACAAATTAAAAATATAGTAATTTAGTTTCTGTAGTATTCGATTTTCCTCAGTGCTATTTTATGCGGTGTCTGGAAGTACGACTTTAGCGCATTTACTTCTTGCTGAGATACATAAAGAGATTTTTTTCTTGCACTCGTTTAGTCCATAGGGTTTGTCACATGGTAATTTTCTCAGTTTATGTTGTCTTATATTTGCGATCTAATAACTTCTTGAGATTAACGAGGTTTTATACTATATTTCATACAGATTCTTGGATATTTCTGGAGATAATACCATAAGAAACCGAATATTACTGTAATTAAAATTCCTGAAAGTTTTTCAAACCCTCTGTTTGTATTTGTATAACCTTGTATGCGTTACATCCCCTTATGTTTTTAAAATTATCATTAATAATATAGGGGAATAGTACTCAGTTACTCGCAGAACCCTCCCAATGCAGCTATGTACCCCATGTACTTCATGAATGGTTGAATGTCTAGGTATATAAATCTTCATGTATATTTTCTCAAGAGTATCATGTTCTCGAAGAAAATTACTGATGGCCAAAGTCATAATGCTATTGCGGTTTTGTGGAACACAGCTATGAGTCCAGAATATAAATGTTCTAATTCATGGATGATCTTTTACAATTTGCGACAGAATTTTATAAATGGCACTTTTTCTGGGACATATCCCTTGTCCCTGTCCGAATCGTATTCGTCCCAAAACATCGAATCCTCATTGTATGCTTCAGAACCACATTTTTTTTATTTAAACACGGGCGCAAAACAAACTAACAGCGATGTGACAATTATAACAATAGAGTTACAAAGTTGTATGTTCGTACATACAACCTTATTGCTAAAACTACACTCTAAAATGACATGCACCTATGTAATTTTTTTATATATCCATTAATATTGATGTTGCCATCAATTTCTCGGTAGCCAGGAATATATACAACTTTGTTATTTCACCAATAAGTCGCGCTTCTCTCATCTAAATATAGAAAGTGAACTAAAATCCTCTTCTGTTTTCATTTAAGTTATTTCCTTCTAAATTATGATAAATTTTATGTACTAGTATGAATTTTATGACCTACGCTTAGTTGTCGTTTTGTCGTTTATCTGGAATTAATATTAAATATTGGGCATAAAGTGTCCAAGCAAAATTTAGGACAAACTTTACGAGTTATGTGTTAACATATAATTAAATAACCAGTTCATAGTCAAAATTTGTGTTAAGTTTTCATAAATCAATATTCAAGCTATATGAATATACTACCTATGATTTAATTGGAGTTTCCTATCTTTGCGGGTATACATACATGATTCTATTAAAGCGATACGGTGTACTATAATAAAAGTAACTTTAGTATGCTAAGAATTATGAAGTTTTTAAGAGAAATCAAAATCGGGGTAGTTATAAAAATTTTAGTATATTTAAAAAAAAATATTTATAAAAGCCTTATTCTTGATAAGTTTATTCTTTCTTATATACTTATTGTTCGATATACTTTTATTATCCCTCTCATCTTTTAACATTCTTTCATATAATTCTATATATTTTTAATATTTTTTCATATCCTTCCTCCAAGTCGTCTCATGTCCTTTTGGAATTTTTGATAATCGTTCATAAACTCTCATGTTACCCCATATTCTTTCATATTCCCTTTATATTCATTTTTATTTCTATATTCTTTGAGGATGGTTTAAATATGAAGCCTTAGAAGTTGCCATTTATTTCTTTGATTTTATATGTACTTTCAAATAAGCCACGTATTTTTAATTTGATTCTGTATTTTTATTTCGTCTTAAGCAACTGCTAAACATTGCTTTTTATGTTCATGTGTCAATAAATATTTTATGTAGCTCTATATGCTAAGTGTTTCTAGGTACTTCTTATTATTTTTATTATATTATATAGGTTTGGGCCTCATGAGCCACTGATCGCATGGGTAGTCCCTTGGCGATCCCCTCTTATCCGGGTTATTATCCAAAAATGCTATCTCATAAAAGGAGCAATTTAGGCACGTCCCCCGCCTTAATCCTCGCCTCCTCTAGGATAATAGGGGTCCCTAATATAAGATACTCCTTCTCCTCCAGTGCGGGGCAGATGTAAAGAAGATGAATCGAGGTTTCCTCCTCTTCTTTACAGTATCTGCAGGCCGGGCTATCAGTCAGCCTCAGCTTGTGCTTATATGCATTCAGGCTACTATGGTGGCCCGTTATGATTCCCACCAGAGTTCTGGCTTTGTGCCTGTTCAATTTAATGAATTCTTGGGCCCATTTCTCAATCTCTGAGTATTCGATGAAGAGTTTGGTTATTCGACAACCCGTTACTCCTCTCAATCTTTTATTGTGCTAGTCTCTTGCTCAGCCATTGACGCGGTCTCTGATCAGATTCCGACTTATTCCCACTGCAGGTTCTGGTCCATAGAGGTTTTCCCTGGTCCCTAGTCTGGCAAGGTCATCTGCAATTAGATTTCCCTTAATGCCATTATGCCCAGGTATCCATAAGAGTTCCACCCGTCCCTTCCCTGCCAAGTGGTTCAATGCTTCATCGCAATTATAGACCAGCTTCGACTTTGTCGTTGCTGAATTCAGGGCTGCCAACGCCGTCCTGCTATCCGAGCAGATACATGTATCTATGTAATTCCAACTAGCTCGGCCTGGAGTGCGGTAGTGTCTTTGCCCAAGGGGAAGGTTTTACCTATCCCGTCGCGTCGCCTGTACACCCCCGCACCCGCTCTGTTCCCACTCTTGGCTCCATCCGTGTACCAGATGTCTCCATTGAGCGGCAATCCAGCTCGACCCTCCATCCAATCGGTCTTACTGGTGAGGGTGATCTTATATTTCTTGTCAAACAGGAAGTGGACACTCGTACTGTCAGAAGGCATCCATAGGAGTCCCTCCTCAGCTAGCTCTCTTGAGAGTCTATTCAGGTCCCTTACCTTCCTATTCATGTTTCCCACCCTGTGCATTGCCTTTGCGGTTTCCGCTCTCAGGATGACATCAAGAGGTGGTATCCCCGTCAGTATCCCCATCGCCTCGATCGGTGTTGATCTTGGGGCTCCGGTTATACTTCTAAGAATCAATCCTCTTAACTTGTTAAGTCGGTTGGCTTTCGACTTTAAACAGGCTCTCTCCCACCAGACCAGTGCTTCATACGTCAGTCTGGGTTTGAGAATTGCCTCATACATTCATTTCATGGTTTCCGGTTTCAAGCCCCAGCTACTACCAATGGCTCTTCTCAGTTGCCAAAGTGTTGCTGTGATCTTGGAACATATGCGACTAAGATGTTTTCTCCATGACATTTTACCGTCCAGGATTACTCCTAAGTATTTCACTTCGCTATTGTAGCTTAGTTCTTGGCCACCAAGTTTCAGCGGACATGTTTTGTTCCACTTATATTTCTTGGTGAACACCATCACCTCAGTTTTAGAGGGATTGACCGAGAGTCCCCTCTCCCTGCACCAATTCCCAACCTTATTTAAAGCTCCCTGCATTATGCCGAGAATCGGCTCCAGGAAAGGGCCCTTCGTTATTATTACTAAGTCATCGGCGTAGCCAATTACTTGGTAGTTCTTTAACCTTTCAAGCAGCTCATCTACTACTAGGCACCACAGACGGGGGGACAATACCCCTCCCTGTGGACATCCCGAGTCGACCCGGCCCTCGATGGTAGTCTTGTCTTTATTGGCAGTAATCTGTCTGTTTCCCAACATATGGTCTATCCATTCTCCTTCAATATCAAGGAAGGTGCCGACAACGTATCCTCCGGAGCCCAGTTGTGACCGTATCGATGACACAACCTTATCCAGAGCTGTTTCTGTTGATTTACCAGCTTGATAAGCATGCTGGCTCTCTTGAAGCGGCCTCTCTATTAGGACAGTATCCCGAAGGTACCTGTCCACTAATCGTTACGCCGTCTTTAGTAAAAATGAAGTAAGGCTAATCGGCCGAAAGGCCTTAGGGGACGTGTATCCGACTTTGCCCGGTTTAGGTATAAAAAAAACCCTTGTGCCTAGATTGTCCTAGGTTGTGCCTATCCCTAAGTAAACAACTTTCGGGACCATCTTCAGTGCCAAGCTGGCCCTGGTGATCCCTATGAGTGGATCGAGGATTATCTCTTCTGCTTCCTGCAGAACTACCGTGCAAGTATTGCCCTGCTTCTGAATAACAGTTTGCCCTCTCCTTCCCAATTTAATCAATCTATGAAACATCCGTTGGTAATTCCTACCTTCAACTTCTAATAGAAGCAAGTGGATTCACGAGAATTGATTGTTATATAATGCATATCTTAAAGTTTAAAAGCAGGTATAGTTCAGGGAGTTAATATTTGGAAAATGAGAAAGTTCAGTTCCAAATCATAATTCGATTCTTCAGAAAAAACTTACATAATGCAAGCCTATTGGGCCTACCATTGTTGTAATATTGCAGTCATGAGGAAGAACGTTGGTATTAAGAATCACCACTGTTGTAACACGTACAGATATTAGTATACAATGTCATCAAAATCCGTAATGATTAACACGCGCTTATTTTTTATTATTTGTCGAAGATGAATTTTCAGCGATTTATCTCTGATTGTTAGCCAAGATCAGGCCGGTTGTGTTCAAGGGTCAGTATAGATATTAAAGCTTTTTAGAGTCTACATTGGCCTTTTCTCAATGTCAAAATGTGCAAAATATATTTTAGTTTTTTTATAAACGAAAGATTGACGAATTTACTGTTTTCGAAAGCTATCAAAATATGGGAAACCCAATATTCATTAAAACATATATATTTTTAACAGAGTTATAAAAAAATATTTTGAGTTTTGTGTTTTATATGGTGTATCAGCTGTAAAACGTCAGCATATAAAGCCTTATTGCCATGGAAATACTTGTTTTGAGATTAAGGTAATTTTCAGAACCATAAATAAAGAATAAGTTTGTTTGTTTTATGTCTTAGGCTATTTCTTTAAATAGAAAAACGAAATTCAACAATACAATTAATACAAAGACATAGAAAATTTAAACAAGTTAATACAGCCATTATATTTAAACTAACGAAATAAAATAAATATTTAAATTTCAGTAGCTTCAACTAAAACTCCATCTAGCTCTATGTATTTATCATACCGTTTATGAGCTAAAATTGCCACAATTAATCACCTACTATGGGTTTTTTGCTTCCAAGTGTCTACAATTTTGTGGTGATACAACTCCATTTGTTGTAAACGTGACCTCTTCACTAGATAATATATTTTTTAGAAAATATGAAAATATGGATTTTTAGTGTATTTTCATTGTGTGTACAAAAATTTCGATTTAAAAAACCTAATCTTCTGTTTCACACAGTGCTGATTATTTTATCGCAGCAAATTCAAATTTAAAGCGGCAACTGTCAAACTATCACTTTTATTGTTACTAAAATAATTGAAGAAAATCTGATTATGTCCAGTTCTTCATTGAAAAATGTTTTTTTAACTTATACTTTGTAACTGGTGCCAGTTTCATTACATGCTTTGTTTATCTTATGAATTTGTTTTGTACTGAAAGTAGTATCAGGACAATTTGTATATCTATTATTATTAATATTCTGCATTGTTCTCTTTTACTCCTGTCTCCAGAAATACAAAATTTCATTTTTTCATTGCACATTTAACTTTACAACCATTGCCAATTAACTTTAAAATTATTTCTCAAGATAAACCTGCCAGGTCCTCTAGATTCTGAACCTTCTCATTTTATCTGTTACTCAGGGTTTTCGTCACTACATATGAATGGTTACTTAATGATGGTAAATAACCTTCTTGATTCTTGTATAATAAAATGTTTTTATTATTATAATTCACTTGGTTGTCATCCCGAAAAGCAGAGGAAAAATTAATTCATTAAGATTACATAAATTAAAGAGATATTTTTTCAGGTCTAGCTATAAATACTGTTTTTATGCATGAATTATAAGCATTTTAATGTAATTCTTTGTTGTGTCACGGTCTTTGCTATTAATAAGCATTCAAAAATATGAAAGACGCAATATTGATTCGAAAACAATATTATAGTAACGATATACTAGCTGTGTCGACAACTATGTCGACAAGTCTAGTTCATCAACTATCATACCTTTAATTATAATGACTTCTATTACTTACTATTTGATTTTATTATTCTATTTACTATTCACATAGGAGGGAAATATTACTCTGTTCTGATTTTTATAACATTATAACTACATTCAGTAGTTATTTATTATTATTCAGTAAGACATGAAGTAGTAGTTAAGCGCATTTATAGAAAAATTTAAAGTCTGCCGCTTTACCCAGGGGACGGTAATTTGACGCGAGTCTGCTGCAAAAATATTCGATTCGTATTATAATATGCTTTGATTTGTATTATAGACGTATTGCCCCCGAGACATGATTTGCTTTGGGAATAAATTAAGCGCACTTATGGAAATCGCAATCAGTCGCTATTTTCTGATCCAATTGTCTATGCTATGGTTGCATATTTATGATACAGTCGGCGTATTACCGTTTAATGTAAAATCTGGCGTCGTGCAACAACTGGATTCCAATTAAGTACGCCACGTTGGACAGGATCTATCTGACAAGCAATCAATGGCCGTGTCGTTTAAAATATGTATTCTTCTTGACATCGACTTATAATTAAATCTTGGCAGACATTTCAAAGAGGCGGTGCGTACGAGTTTATTAGTTGACAGAATTATGAAACAATTTGATTTTAGGGGATACTTTTGTAGGCGCAAGTGGCGATGGAGATACAGTGCTTTCGAAAAGTAATGAATCACTTCGTTAGGGAGTATTGTGGTCTACAGGCATAAATTTTGGACGTTTTGTCGAGCTCGATTAAAAAAATATTTTACCATTCATTCTTTTACAACATATTTATTGATATTTTGAAAACGTACAAAACAATTTAATAAAATTAAAATTATATCTTATAAGCTGGTAAAGTTGGAAGTAAAACAGGGGAGTGCTGGTAGACACGATTGCAATCCTTCTCATCATCTAAAACAAAATTTAAAAAAAGATTCTTAATTAGTACGATGTTGTAATGTCGTTATGGCCCTTACCTAAGAGAAAACGGATATTTTTTTAAATGGCGGCTGCCTAAAAAAATACATTTTGCGACTCTTTTTTTATAATTTTTAATTTTTTAAAATAGTAAAAAAAATAATTTACCTACATACAAAATACAAAAATTGTAAGAGCGATAGAAAGTTATACATTGAAGGTGGGTACAACGTTAGAAGTAAATCGGTTAAATAGAACTTGAGATATGTCAACCGTGGTAAGGATAAGTAGTTTTGGGAAAAACGCCTTTAATGTTTTGAGAAACAGTTTCAGGCAGCCACAGCAGGAATGGTACGTTATACTTACCATTTTTTAAACGGCGAATCCGGGTTCATAGAGTGTGCCTTCTTCGACTTCAATATATATATTTTCGTTCTGATGTCCGAGCAGTTTTAGCTTCCTTAGAAGCATCAAAAGCTCGTTGCTCGGAACGCTCTATCCGACTATTGTCCCGTTGAATAGCGAACACGTAAGCTTTGTGACCAATAGTAATTCTCATGACATTGAGAATTTTTTAAATTAATAAAAAGGTTTCATTGAAAATGCAAGCAAAATTATTTATTTTCAAATTATGAGCAGCGTACGTCCGTCTACGTTGCTAGAAAATTGAAGCTAAACTAAACTAAACTGAACACTGAATATTAAAAGGTTTTCAAAATGATGCGTTATTGCGAATTTTGGTTAAATGATTTTTAAGTATTTTGGGTAGTATAGTCGGGCATTGTCCACCGTCTTGTGTCCGATTTGCTCCGGTGTGACGGGCTTAGTTGCTGCATCACTAAAATAACTATAACTCCATACATTATAGGAATTTTAACATTTTCTCTTGAGGATATATTCATAATGGTCTAAACTTTAAGGACATGCAAGAGAAATAGATTTTTTCAAAATTATAGACCAAGATTAAATTCAAACATTCTAGAAATGACATTTAGGAAAGCTATCCCGTCAAATTTTATTGTTAATTGCCCTGCGTCAAGTTTCTAATTGCAAGTTTCTAATTGCAAATCATCTATTATGTCAAAATTTTACTGGCGTCTGTTATAATTTGCTATATCAATTTGCAATTATGAATAGAATAATGGTTAATTTTAAGCTTAAGGGCTGTACAAATTATTCGTTAGGTACGTATTGTTTCTAAATAGTGTATTGTACTTGTATTGTATTATGGAAGTTAAATATTTTTTATGCTTAATTCTTGACTAGAGACTAATTCTTAAGACTATAAACTGTTGACATGTAGAATTCTAAGATTCTTCTATTGGCATAGAGTAGGTAATAAAAGTTTACTAATAGATAGCCAATATTAGTGAAATTACAAATGTAATTATTGAATCTATGAATCGAACAATTAATGCAGAAACATCTAAACTATAACAAAGAAAACAACAAAATTACGAGGTGACAACATTTATCTAATAAGAATTTTTGTTTGCTCATGATCATCTGCATCTATTAACCACGACCTCTAAAAGTCTTCCCTGGAGCAAATTCATATATCGTATAATGGTAGAAGTTATTTAGAGGGCCCACACAACACTCTGTGGAACGCTTTTGTTATGACAATGGCTGCAATATTTAAATTTGCATAAATTCTTAAGTCACGAACGACCATAAATACCAAAATTGACAATTACAATTATTTATTTACAGTTACTCTAAGTAAAGCAAATTGCAAAGCAAATTTTAATCTTCTATAAGTAGTCAATATTACAGTTGAAGACAGAAAAAAACCTCTTAATCTACATCAGCATCCTACTGCCCCTCCTCCTCAAAACAATAACAAAAAATATTAGTACCTATGCAAAAAAACTTCGAAATATTATACATATCTGAGTCGGTTGAGCCTAAAACATCAAATATTTACAACTCTACAGTAACTACAATTAGGAGAGGAGAACTGATAAAACCTGCAAATGACAATAACCTTGAATACATCTCGACCAGTCAACTACCACACTGGCCTACTGATGTTAGCAAAATACCGGATCTACTTGATAGTTGGGAATATTGGGAATCATTTAGAAAGACAGTTGACGTAAATAATAAATTGTACCATCCAGTTAAATATGTTATAGGAACATAGTTAGAAACGTATAAAAACACAATGGAGAAATACCAAAATCAATAAAATCTATTAGTACATAGATGGCAACTTCTACATATGATTTCGATTAGCTTATACCTCGAAAAGAAAGTTTACTAGAGCTATACTCTTGCTCGGCCTGGATATTTCATCCGAAGTATCTACTACTACTGCTAGACTGTTACTCATCAGTCACTGGAGATGAATATGCATCATCAATGTGCTTTAACAAGAGACATAAAACTTTAACAAGAGATGTATCATGATTGGAATGAATTAAATTATTTATCCACACAATTAAAACAAATAAAAGAAATGGAGTGCCTCACCTTTATAAGCACACAATTGAAGTGAAGCTTCTGAAAGAGATATTAGGAATTGAGTTTCAAAGTAATTATTAGAGTTGTATTTTATAATATTATTGATTTACTGGGTCATTTTGTTTCACAAATGTTACAAGTGGCTTATTTTTTTGTAATACATTAATTTACAACCAAAATATTTATATTCCACTCTATAAACTAATATGCTCACTAATGCTAGTATACTAGCATTTACAATAACACTTTAAGGTTAACATCCAATGATGTTACCTTTGCATTTTATTTTAAGTCTATTGGTAATAGTCTTTTAAGTCTTCTGTTGTTCAGGGGTAGCAGTAACTGTTCCAATAGTGGATTGGACTGTTCTTATAGTATTTTATAATGGTTGACTCTTCTTTCACGGATGACTTCTTATACGGTTGGGATACGTAGATCAGTGTGGAGTATATCATTTGATACATACCAGGGAGCGTTTACCACCTGTCTTAGTATTTTTGACTGGCATTTCTGTATAATGGCCATATTGGACTTTCTTGCGCATCCCCACAACTCTACGCCGTAGGACCAGATAGGTTTTATGACGATCTTGTAGATAAGGAGTTCATTTTCTGTAGATAGTTTTGATTTTCTTCCTATTAACCAATACAGCTCTTTTGTTTTTATATCAATTCGTCTTTTCTTCTTTCGTATATGTTGCCTCCAGTTCAGTTTGTTATCTAAGTGTAATCCTAAATATTTGATTTCATTATTTTGTGGTATATGTATGTTGTTGATTGTAACTGGTGGACAGGATTCTCGTCGAAGCGTAAACGTTACATGAGCTGACTTGCTCCCGTTAACTTTCATACGCTATTTTTGCAGCCATTGTTGGAGATGGTCAATATATTCTTGTATATGTTTAGAGGCTATTGCAGGATTTTAATTACGTGACATGGTAGCAGTATCATCGGCAAACGTTTCTATTGTTGTATTTTCCGATGTTGGTAAGTTAGAGGTATACAGAACATACAGTAATGGGCCCAGTACACTTCAACACAAGTGGCTTACGATGATAACTAAAATGCGATAAAGATATTCACGTTTCTATTGTATGTAAATATTATATCTCGATATAAACCACAATTTACACAGAGACTGATGCACAGCCACTCATTGCTTACACTGTGGACGCACAAGCTTATGCATATCCCCTCTACAACCCACACCCGTCCCAACTTTCGCTCATTCGGGTGCACTGCTTGTATCCCCTCCAACAAAATGTTTCACTTTGAATGTCGTTTCAGTTTTTCGCACTCGCTACCTCGACTTTCACTTCAAAAACCATTAGATATCATATTGGATGCGATATTTTGGAAACGTGATATTCATTGCATAATATCACGATATAAATTGAAAAATACTACTTAAGTAATTACGTTTTTTAAATACTCGCTCTGTATAATTGAAACTTGGGCATATTTGAAGTCTTTTTTAATGGAATCAATTTCGACGGTTTTGAATATCTATCACTTTCGATGTTATTGTATCGCAGCATCCTGTAATACTTGCATTTAAACGACACAACTGGAAGGCAATATGTAATATTAATTACGATAGTAATTGAACACGGCGCACCCGTAAAAAATAGGCGTTTGTTGCCGTATGTAGGAAACACGAATAGCCAATTTTGTTCTATTGAATTCGCCGTCACGACGGCGTATCCTAACAAATTGAATCCGCAGGAGCGTAACGACACTCAGAGAGCTACATTTGTTCTTTCCGATGAATGGAGTTAATTAATTAGCCGGCCCGAGTTTGTGACGTTCGCGTTTCATTGCAGTCATGTTGGATGTAATCCTTTGCGAGTAAATCAAAACCCCTGTAATATGTCACTGTACCGACAGATAAGCTTACATATAATACGGCCGCCATTCAACCGGATTCGTTTAGAATTTTTCGTAATCAAAGTCTTGTTATGAAACGTAATATTTCCTTTATGAACTCCGCCTAGTTTTATGTTTCATGCGGATGGTCCTCTCCAAAAGAAATGGAATGTCGGAATTTTTAATTATAATTGTAATGGGATAATACGTGTGTATTCACATTTTTATCGGTGCATAGCATTTTGCTCAAACAACAGCATGCAGTTATAAATATTAATAAATATACTTACACAGTGGTTGTTGAGCATAGCGAAATTTACTACCATATGCTCGATAGCCTAAAACGACTAATAGTGCAACACAATTTTTTAAGCATAAAAAATGGTTCCATATCAATGGCTAAGTCAACTGAGGTTACCTCTAATAAACATAAAAAATTCACTACTTTCTTATTTTACATCATTTAGATATTACTCAACGTTTTGAAAAATGTTTGCACTATATGTATAATGTTATAATTAATTGATTTTTGAAAAACTTTGAAATACGTCAACCTACTCTTTTACACATTGTTAACTAGTGTCTTATAAACGTACAAAAAGTTTTATTTTTTTTTTTGGGATTATGTGTTTGTGGTAAAAGATAGAGTGGATTTCGGGATTAAAGTACAGGGACAGAAACTAAAAATGCTGAGATTCGCGGATGATATAGCAGTATTAGCATCTAGTAAGGAGGAATTAGAATCAGCATTGAACGAAATGGAGGCAGTGTTGACAGAGGAATACGGAATGAGGGTGAATAAAAACAAAACTAAAGTGTTAGTATGCAGAGGATGCGAGAGCGGAGCAAAAACGAAAGTACAAATTAATAATGAAAGATTGGAGGAAGTTAAAGACTTCACTTATTTAGGAAGTAAAATAAATTGGGATGGAAGAAGCGATAAAGACATAAAACAATGAATAGCGCAGGGTCGAGTAGCTTTTAACAAAAATAAAGCACTTTTATGCTCGGGGGTAATAAACTTAGAAACAAAGAAGAGATTTTTGAAAACATATGTATGGAGCACGGAACTATACGGTTGCGAAACCTGGACGGTAGGGGAAGCAAGTAGGAAGAAATTAGAAGCTTTTGTGATGTGGTGTTACCGAATAATGATGAAAATACCATGGACTGATAGGGTTATAAACGAAGAAGTATTGGAGAAAGTCGGCGAGAAAAGAAGTACGTGGAAAAACATAATGATGAGAAGAGATAGAATGGTAGGCCACTTGCTGAGACATGGGGGAATAGTCCGCGACATTTTGGAGGCAGAAATAGGAGTAAAGAAAGGCAGAGGTAGGCCTAGATTAGACTACTGCTCGCAAGTAGTAAGGGATGTAGGTTGTAGCACAATTAGCGAAATGCGTAGATTAGCACAAGGTAGGAGAAGCTGGAGGTTAGCGTCCAACCAGTCTTAGGACTGATGACCTAATGATGATGATGTGTTTGCGGTAGTTATTTAAGGTATTTCTTTTAAGGTCGCTATTTAGTATATTTTAAATTGTAATCATCTTTGTAACAAAACTTAAGGCATTAAAATATCTTAAATACAATTATATAGGTAAATTGTATTGAATTTAAAATTGTAAAATTCAGTTACATTGGAGAGTAAAAATGTATTGTTTGAGGAAACTTCTACAAGTCTACTGGATATAAAAAATCGTGCCGATTAGTCCACAGTTCGTTAAAAAAAAGAAAGAACTTCGTAAAAAAAAAGAAACGTCCCAATGTTATAAAGTATATTTGGTACAATATTTAAATGAGATGACCAGATCATCGTGTACATATTCTACTAAGAAATCATATTATATTGTCACGAGAATGTAAAATAATTGTTTTTGTTTGTTGTGTCGTATTTGCTCTATATTTATTTGTCTCAAAAACCCCAATTGTCGTCCAATCCACTAACCACTGGCATATACTATTATTTACCTATGAAAATTAGTGGTGATTCCTCTTTTTTAGTACATTAAAGTTATTTCGTCAATTATATATCCAAAATTAATGCTTTATCATGCTATAGACAAAGCACGCATTATCTGTGGATTATTTGCATGAAGAGAAATACTTCGAAACCGTATATACTAGAAACAATATTCAATCATTCGTGTATCTAATTCATCAGTTGTGTTTCAATTATAAACTACCATATTTGACTTTTTTTCTAACTACATACAAATAATATATAAAACAACATAAACTAGTAGATATACCTTCCAGTTACTTTACTCGATACAATAATTCACAATATGTAACACGTATTTGGAAAATCTAGGAGAAAGACACATTGAATATTTAAGATTTAAAATAGAATTTATAAATATTGAGCACATATTATTGGAAGTCGGAGATCGGGTCATATAAATTTATTATCATTTTTAAATAATATTTTCAATGAAGGTAATTTAAAATGATATATGTTTTACTATATGTAATTATTTTAAATTTCAATTTTCTAAACATCATATTGTCCTACATTTCATTTATTATATTAAAAATTAGTTAACTTATGTTTTTTAACTATGTTGTTAATTAATTTGTTAAATTTATTATGGTACATATTTCAGTAGTTTATTACATTCTCGTAAGTTAAGTTTTGACATTAATAATATTACAGGGAGAGTACGCTTATTTCATTATTATTATAAATTATGAAATAAATTTAATTAATTATACAAGGATTGTTGTATTTTCCTGGTTCCCTTATTCAATAAGGATATGCACTATTATTATTAAATATATAATGTTTTGTTTCTTTTTGGTAACTCAAATATAACGTTTCTCTTGAGTGGTCCCTTAAACCTCTCATACTTTAGTTTACTATAAAAGACAACGTCAATATTTCTGAAAAACAATTTGCAAAACTGATCTGTATGAGCAGTAATGCCTTATTTTATCTCGAAATTTAAATTAATCACATCAATCGTAGTAAAACCTGAATCTTCTCATGATGCAGATATGTTAGTATTTCTCCGAATAATCTCAAGCCCTTCAAAAATTTGCTTTGAGGGTTGTTGGAATTGGCTGTAGAAAACATTTTTTGGAAGTTCATTCTATATTTTTAAAAAAAGCAACAATATATCGACCATTTACAAGAGAGAAACATCTGATTAATTATTTATTAATTTCAATAAAATTATGAAATATAATTTCAGCTAATAGTAACCAGTTTTTACAGTAAAATATTATCCTTATAATATAAGATAAATGATTACAATACGTATTTGCTATTTGTAATTCAGGTAGCATAAGGCGATAACAAGATAGAATGTAATAAACCTTTTAAACATTAACTATGTTGAATATGAACTTCACAACTTCACTGTCAAGATACTTTCCCTAGGAGGTATTAATAGAGAAGCGCCAAGAAACGTCGATCTGTCAAATGGTGTAGTGGCCTTTCACTCCGACATACCTAGATCAACGTCGAGTAGTGACTAGCATTAGTCTTGGATTTTTTCACATGACTACTTGATTTCCAATCACTTAACCACTTGACTCCAAATTAACATGAATGTTTATAGGTATGACCATATATTATTCCATAATTACTACCGATTATTCCATAATTATCTCTAGAAAGGCCTACAAGTTCAATGAACTGATGCAATTGGGGCATGCGTTCGATACCCACATCAATCGACTCAGTGTGTTTATGTGTGTCCAACTGAATGTACGGGAGCTAAGTGAAAAGATAGCAAGCAATAAGCTAAACTGCACCTCCTACTGTCTCGCCAGTATATTTTAATGTCATTCTGACTCAATTATTTCTCGTTATAGAAACTACTTCTTATGAATACTGCTCTTCATAGTAACTTATCATCATCGTCCATTATCGAAACTTGACGCGTATATTTGATAGGCTGTATATATCGGTTTTGTACTCATGAGCTCATATCCGGTTTTGTACTCATATCCAATTTCATGTAAGTGCTTGATGTAACTTTTACAGATAGTAGGAAATATATTATTTATGAGTCGTGGCTTAATACGTTGTCTAACGTAAGCGAACAATCAATAATCAATTAACGGTTCATTATTGATTCGATTCCAAAGTGGAACACCGGAACTTTTTCTATAATTTCTATGCGTGTCTTATCCACCATTACTGAATAAATTATAACTTAACATTAAATGTCACGTCCACGTACATTAAATTATCGTGATGAAATAATATTCAGATTCTAACGTAACATATCACACAATACACTAGAATTCACTATTGATGAGTGTCAGTATTATTGTTAAATGATGTATCAGTCACGATAAAAGTCATGATAAAGCTAGGGATAGATGATATACGGTAATAATATGTCCGTCAATCGAGATGGCAATGTACATATTTTTTTTAGTTTTCGATTTTACCACCTCTCGATGATTGGTATACAATTAATCCTACTAACATAGATGAATGTAACAGGTTGAGGAAAAGTAATTTCTGTTTTTCCCAATAGATGACTTTAAAGTCGCATATCTCTAGGAAGACTTATTGAATGCACCCATACTATAGCGCTTGTGAAAGGTAACAGTTCACAAAACAGTCTGGATATAAAAGTAGCGTCATTAGTTTACGCAGTCAAAAGTTATTGTGCGTTGAAAATGGAGATTCCAGAAGGTCATTTTCAGTATATTTTGCTTTCTTACTTCCGAAAAGGAAAAATGCAGCGCACCTCATCGAAAATTGTGTGGTGTTTATGGTGATCAGTGCTTAAGTGAACACCAGTGTCAGAATTGGTTTGCTCGTTTTCATTCCGGAAATTTCGATGTTAAAGGTGAACCTCGCCCTAGCCGGCCAAATGTTGCAACAGTCGGTGAAATTTTGGAAAAAATCAAGATAGACCAATATATTTCATCTCGAACATCGCTATGGAACTAAATATCGACCATAAAATAGTTTTTAACCATTTACATAAGGCTGGATATCGAAAGAGGCTCGATACTTGGGTTAAACATAAATTAACAGAGAAACATTTAATGGACCGAGTTTCCATTTGTGAATCGCTGCTGAAAGGAAACGAAATCGAGCCATTTTTGAAACTAATGATTACGGGCGATGAAAAGTGGATTACGTACGACAATGAAGTGCGAAAAAGATCGTGGTCGAAGCCCGGAGAAGTTTCACAAACATTTGCAAAGCCCGTATTGACGCCAAGAAAGGTGATGCTGAGTGTTTGGTGAGATTGGAAAGTAATTGTTTATCATGAGCTGCTCGAACCTGGCCAAACCATTAATTCGGCTCTCTATTATCAACAACTAATTCGAATGAAGCAGGCGATTAAAAAAACGACCAGAATCGATCAATAGGAAAGGCGTTGTCTTCCATCACGACAACACTAGACCACACATATCTTTAGTGTCTAGGCAAAAATTGAGATACCTTATCTGGGAAGCTTTGATACATCCACCGTATAGCCCGGACCTTGCCCCGTCCGACTACCATTTGCTTCGGTCTCTGCAGAACTGTCTTAATGGTGTCAAGCTGACTTCAAAAGAAGCTTGTGGAAATCACTTGATTCAGTTCTTGGCCCAGAAATCTCAGAAGTTCTAAAATGACGGAGTTATGTATTTTACCAGAAAAGTGGCAAAACGTCATCGAGCAAAACGGCACATATATCAGTGATTACTGTGTGAAACTTATATGAATAAATTCCCTTTGAAAAAGATGGAAAGAACCGAAACTACTTTTCCCCCAACCTAATACTTTCAAAAGAGTGTCAAAGTCAATGAGCAAGATGTCAGTAAAAGTTTCCACGTAATTATTTTATTGATACTACTAGTCTTCCTTCATTGGCTTTAATAATACTGAAGTGGACTAAATGTGTTAAGCCTTTAGTATTCAGACCGAATCTTCACTAGAAAATACATGTTTTAAAAATAATTGATTGTATACACAAGTTTCTGCTTTGTGAGCTACGTTTTATATTTTAGTTTAATGAAAATGTAAAGCAACGTAAATAAAACTTTTGATGGTATTTCTGTCCGTTTTGATTTTACCCTACTCGCCTGGAAATAGTACTTATATATTTAAATTCCTATAAAACATTAGAGGAAGAGGATAATTTTAAAATATAAACTGGACTCTTAATTAATTAATATTAATTCGTTATCAGAATAATGTAGAAATGCAGATATATGAAACACACTGACAACTTCTACATATTTGTGTAAAGTTTGTCTTGTTCATTCGGCTTATTTAACAGAATTAGATTCAACAATGACGTAACAAAGGTAAGGAAAAACGAATTATATTTCTAGCATATTGTTTCAGAAATAATTTCGCAAAACAAGACATACGGTACAATTCACTTCTTTTGTAGGTTTCAACTTTTTGAATTGTTAGATTATTCTGCAGTTAGTTGTTCTGTAATAAAGTTTTATGGTTTTAAAGCAAATGTGTACCTAATTGTTTTATATATTGTGGTTCACTTTTGGAAGATATATAAAACAAAGCAAGGGAGACATTTTTATTTGAAGGCATATTTTTATAAAAGATAAACCCTATTTTTCAATTATGATATGTGTATTTTAATCTCAAACTTAGTGAACTCAATTTAATAGTAATTTAGAGATTAATTCTATATCTACAACATTATCGTTGAATTAATATAGTTTTATAGATATCATATAGAGTATATTTTAATAATAAGGGTATTAATGTTTAAGGGAACATTATATGAAGGCAAACTGCAATTATATTAAAGTTAACTAAACATAATATATTTTAAAAACGCAGGAAACACATCAAGACAGACATAAATTAATATTATACAACCATATTTAGTATCATTCACAAGGATGTAATATTCGCTCCATGTGTATTCATATATGACCTAATACGGGATTCAGGAGGCGTTTCTTTTGAAAATATATTGTACTGCTATTTCTTCAATTATTATTGTAATATTGCTCACCAATTTTCTTAAATAAATACAACTTTCACCATCCTCTATGTCTGATTTACAATTTGGAGGCACTGACTTTTCATTCATCCATTCCTTTATCTATTCACATATTTGTGCATTCGTCTACATTTTTATTTCTTAGTTCATTCACTTATTATTTACCCATTATTATTTTGAGATGTAGTCACAGTCAGTTATTTCATTATAATTAGTGACTCTTTCTAGATCGTCGATAGAAAATGGCTATCCATAGACCTCTGTAGTAGTAAGGTCATTTATAAATAATAAACAAATATAGTGGGCCGAAATTAAATCCCTAGGGTAATCTAAATATTAAAAAAAGTTATGATAATAATATTACATACTCTTTCATAGTCTATAGAAATTATTTAAGAAGTAAATGGGATTATTATTGGTCTGTTATAATAATTGGGATCATGTTGGTCTGTCTGTAACCAATACGATCAAAGGCTTTCTATAAATTAACATATACTATAATAGTCAATCAATTATCTAAAAAATATTAGATATATTTTCAATATGTATGCATACCTCATTTAATAATTGCATACCCTAATTAATATCAATAATATCTAAGTAATAAGATTGAAATGAATTATTGATGGTCATTAGATTTACTTCTATTAGTTAATAAAAGATTATTAATGAATTAATTAAACTGAGAATAGATGCTTTAGAAAATAATCGGATTATTTTTTATATTTTTTGAAAAATGAATGTTACTGCTTTGAATGGATGCTGTTGAGCACCCCGTATAATTTTATATTTTGCTTTATTTGTATTACGGAATTTGAGGTACTAAGTATAAGAATACAGATCACTGGCAGTATTAACATAGAGGTCGAATAATCCATTTGAAAAATTTATAGTTTCATCTTATTTGTAGTTTTTCAAAAATTTTAAATCGGCTATTCACTGTGATGCAGCCTGTAAAAATAATACCTTGTTTATATAGAATGATCTACGTCAGTTATATGCATGTGTATTATCTTTGGTAGAGGTGTGAATATTTGTGAGAACAGTATTTGAAATAAAATAAAGAACGCGAATACTGTGTAAATGATGTAATTTGTTGTTTCGTGGTGTTAAATTCAAAAGTAACTCATGAACAGTTAGTTTAATAGGAATTGAGATTTTGTTGTGTAGGCAATAAAATTGCCACTTTCCATCCATTTTGCACACGGGCCAAGTATTGAACAACAATGGGCTTTTTTATGTGCCACAATCTAATTTAAAAGGGTGAAAATAGCTTCTGAAATTAAACCTCAAGGCTACAGCCTGGGATATGCGTTCATCAGAAATTACTAACATGAAACAAAAACGAAAATGTACAACTTTAAAAGGGTTTCCAATTAAATGAACAAATTATGTTATTACTAGCAATGGACGGAGATTCTAGGATAGGATACAAATTTTAACAGGTTGTTAAAACATCCTTAATAGTTAAGATATATGAAACATATTTTGACGTCACATAGACATGGATGAAAGGGGCTACACAATCGTTTTTCTTCTCTCATTGTGAGATATTTTCATGTTTATTTAGTTGGGGAGCCCTTCTAAAGTAGTTTCTGACAGGAATTATTATAATTAATTAATATAATTTTTTATAAAGTTACGACACTTATAAAAATAAATAGAAATGCAGTGGTGGATTAATATATTGTTCATGTATTCTGTGATATAATATATAAAAATTAGGTCTGTTCTACACACCCACCTCCACTGCTAGCTAACATTCACCCTTGCACCTCCTTACTGCTGATATACCCTTCTGCGCCATAGCAACTAAGGAAACAAAATGTAGATCCATTGCAAAATGTAGATGACATTATTTCATCATACAGAAAAGTAGTATACATAAAAACATAGACATGAAACAAACCACATTGAAAAAACGCGGGCAACACCCATTCCCACTGTCATTGCCAGTGCCAGAGTTTGGAATCAAACCAAGTGTCTACTAAGTTCTGATTGACATATTGACAAACTGTGCACATCAAAATATTATTAGACAGCCGGAAGTTGTTTTGACTATCATTGGTACTTCTAAGTAGTATATATATGTTCTATCGAAGATATAGTCTATAATACATTTGCATACTATCTTGGAACTTTAATAATAGCTTTGCATGGCTTCTTCTCAAAATACGTAAAATAATGTAAAAATATTGCCGGGATCAATCTAGGGGCTTAATTAAATATTCCACATGAAATATACCTTAGAAATCCTACATGAAAGCGAAAAAAGATTAAAAAGAAGTACGACTGCGTCTGAATAAATTGACAGTAAGGCGGAAGGCCGCACCATTATAAAAACATATTTGCTGCTCTTTACGACATAACATAATAACAAAGG
Source organism: Rosalia funebris (assembly GCA_037954035.1). NCBI lineage: Eukaryota > Metazoa > Arthropoda > Insecta > Coleoptera > Cerambycidae > Rosalia > Rosalia funebris. Next base: position 7,458,652 of record JAZFAV010000032.1, read on the forward strand.
GTAAACATTTTCCGCCGGAAAAGTGGTCCGAAAGTTCAAATAAAAAGAGAGTTATGGTTAAATAAGGAGACTTTAAATATGCATGCTGTGTATACATAAACGTAAAATTTATATTTTCGGTAACTTTTATGAATTAGTCATATGCTTCTATTGATTTTTCTTGTTCGTTCTGTTTAATTTATCTTGTACACATTTTTGTGATTATAAATATATGATTTGGAAAGATTTGAAAAGACAACTATTGAATGAAAAAATAAACAAAATCACCAGAAAAGAAAAGACCAGTTTTCCACAATAGAGAAAAATTACATAATACTCGAGGCACATTTCACTATTCAAGATGGTGTTACAGTAGATGATTAAAACTGATCATAATTTTTTAATTTCTATTTAATCTCCTGATGATGCCAACTTGGAGAAACACGCATCGTGTGAAATTTTAGTGTTTGTAGAAAACCGATCTCTTGTTTCTGTTGCTGCATCGAAGTTTCGTTTCCTAGTTACTAAAGTGACAATTGAATTCTCATGATGATCCAAAAGTATCCAATATTTGTTTATTAATGTAATGAACCTAATATGTAGGGATGTTATATAAAATCCTACCTTATTGTTATATTTGACTTAGTGTAATATCATATAATATTATAATTCAGGCCATTCATGTACAGGACGTTGTGTCTAAGAAAGAGTATATCTAAAGTCATTACGATTATCATGTAACTAAATCCTTTTGTGTTTCATCATGAATTACGTTCTATTATTTATTCCGTTTATTCCGATTCAAAACTTCAGAGAAAACACTTCTTGGAACCTTCCTGCCACCTCAGCGACAGAAAGGTTTTAAATACATAAATCCTCGAGTAAACATTTAGTAATCTCTGAGAGATCGTTAAGTAATCTCAGTAGTCTTCGATATTCTTTTAATTATCGAATCATAATTAAGTAATTATCAAATAAGTATCAAGTATACAATAAAAAAAGGTTACTCCATTTCCGGCATAAATAAATGTAGAAATCGTGAAGTGAAATTACTTAATAAAAATTTAATCAAATTACAAGTGATATAAAATGTATATTTATGTTAGAAACCATAATAATATCGAGAGAGTGGTGAATTAAAATAATAAATATGTAGCTTATATTGCATAAGTGCAGAATTAATATTGTTTTACTATATTTTAAGTTTTTTAAATATGTTAAAGAACGAAACCTTCATCCTATCAGTTTCCTTAAATTTAACCCAAAGATTTGTATATAATCCAAAGCGATATTAATGTTATCTGCTTCCAATTATATACCACAATTCTACTTCTGTGTTCATACTATGTACTCAATATACTACTAACTCAGTCTACATATTACTAAGACGATATCCATTCACTCTGTGAATGTGACATGATTTTGTAATATCTTCAGTGACCCTTCAAGATCATTTATTTAGAATTTTTCAAAACAAACACGCTGCGTATGCGCGCTAGTTATTCGACGCGGAGATAAAGAAAGTGCAGCACTGTACTCCCCTTTGCAGTATGGATGGGTGAGAATGTTGCAACAATGTCATGTATATTTAACTTCGAGTACCAACGGGAGAGAATTTCGCACCTTTCTCTGAGTATAGGTGTGTGTTCTCGTCTGTTTGCGCAATCTAAAGCATTTTCTGACTTTAGGGTTGGGAAATCGACTTTTGGGTGAAAAAATATTCTTTTTCTAGTTTTGGTTATCTTGTATGTCTGATATTTTTTATCCTATACCTGATGCTCATTTCTACATGACTAACGTTATTTTTGACTAACATTATTTACGATCAAGAAAGGATATAATGAGACAAGATAGATAGATGAATCCCCTGAAATATATACAATAATTAATAAATTAATTATTATGTATGTGGCAACTGATAATGCTCTTGGCCAATAGAGGGTACGAACATTTTGAAACCAAGGGCATACTTAAATCCAAATTTAATCCATAACTGTCTATACTTCAAGTAGGGCGATCGAAGATGTCTCATTAAATTATTTTTGTTAGTACTTGACTCATTGGAAGAAACATTGTGTTTATAATTTAGGAGCAGGATTCTAATTGGCTGACGTACAATTTCATGATTGTTTGTAGTCATAGTTTTTCGTTTACCCCAGAGACGCTGGGCTGGTGTCTCCGGAGACGTCAATAATTTGTTGACGAAGTGAATGATTTTCGTATGTTGTTTGTTTAAGAGTTCTCGTATACTTTTTTCTGATTCTTTAATAGATTTCTTTTCTCTAATTTTGCTTTGGAGCTTCCAGAATATTCTCTGTCTCCTTATGACCCAATATCGTATCATCAATTTTAAAAAGTCACATTACTGAACAGGTCCACTTTTCGAGCTAAAGGGCTTAAGATAACTGCTTAAAATAGTGAATTAAAAAGTTAATAGGGAGGATTAAAGCTATCCTGATAAGGAATGGACACTAGTTAATATATGGTAATATTTTCAGTGTCCATGATCAATATAATATAGACCTGTATACATTTGTCACTAAGTTTAATTTTAACTGTCAATGTCACCTCTTTCCTCTACTTCTAACCTTCCTGAAATATAAAATGTGTTATGTAACAATATGAAATGTCTTATTTTACATAAAGAAACGATATAAACTCAACAGCTATATTATTTTATCTATTCTTCATTTGTCATTATTTCATTAGCTTTGTAGAAAATTTGTATTGCTTGTATTAACTCAACCCTTAAAATATTGTTGAAAACTGTTATTTATATTTTAAAAGTAATCCACAAGAAGATTTGTTTAGTTGTTCAACAATAATTTTCTTAATTATAATTTATGCAAAATTATAATTAAGGTTAATTCATAATTTTTCTTAATTATAATTTATGCAATTATATTGTTCTGCAGTGATTTGTTTATTGTACTTTAAGGCTTTATAATTACATTTTCATGTTGTGTTCTTGATTATTTGCGAATTAGGAAAATTACAATTAAGGTCGTGAAATGCTATTATGGATAAAATTTCCGGTATATTACAAATTGAACTATTGATCGGCAAAGTCCATTCGTAAATTTTAATTATGTCATGCTTAATCAATCTGGTATGATTGTAATTTTGTAGTTTCCCTTCAAGTGCATTATAGTAAAGGAACAAAGCAAGTTCTGACCAATACAAATTTCAGGACCTGTTTGTTAATTATTGTGTTCATGTGGCAATGTCAATTTCTATTAAAATTCGCGTTTAGTTACGGCCGGGGCTCGATAGAGAACTCCGTAATAAAACGAACAAGTCACTAAATAGGGCATGAACGGCAATCAAAAGACCTTTTCATGTTTACGAAACGCAATATGGTTTAACTGTGGTCATATTGATGATGTCAGAGTGACGAGCAATAAGGCTGGAGGAATAATACGGCCCCAAGGGACCCCTGTATCCTCTTATCGATCTTAAATTGTACATATGGACCACTTCGAGAATACGCACAGATAAATTTATTTTAGAGCAACTTCGAGAGTGAATGTGAAACGGGAATTATTGGAGTTTCTTTGTGTTTCTTTTTGTTTAAAATTTATTGGGGTAACTGGGAAAGTATGTGGGCTCAGTGGAACTGAGTTTGGGCTCAATTCATTGCCGAAAGTCTTTTAAAACTATCGTCTGTCGATATTTTCACGGGAAATTACCAATGAGATACATTCATTTGATTCTCGACATAAGATTTAACGAGTTTTCTCGTCATATTGTAGCAGCGAATGAAATAGCTGGATATGGAAATAGTCTATGAATAATCGTGTGATCTAAAAGTCGTTATGAAGTTTCAAAACATTGATCTATTGTTGAATAATTTCCCAATAACTGAAAGACTTATGACTTACTTTTGGAAAATATACTATGTCGTTATTTAGAAAACTGTATAACGTCTGAATTAAAATAAGTTCTATAATGACTATATCGATGATACAATTGACATTCTTGTCATAGATATGGAGCGAGCATATCTAGAAGTCAATATCTCTAATATTGTATTACTAATTTTTAGCACGTTGATTCTACTTGGTGATTGATTTTGACTGTATATAAATGTGACAACAAAGTGAACTATGGTATCAACCTTTATTTTTTGAATTTCGACTTTTAAACGAGTGAATTATGACTTATGGTAATAATTACTTGACTTGACTATGATTTATGACCATAGTCTTGAAATTCCAATATAGGAGGGGTAATTTGGAACGATATTAGCCTTTCTGCTAATGGTATTGCAATAAAATATTCAGTCCACTTTATGTATTTATTACAACGTATAAGAATTAATTGCAGATACACTGAGGTGTAGTTTTCTTTTAACAGTTCCATGCTTGTTTGTCAGTCTACTTTCAACGACAACTTTGTCTAAACATTTTAGCTGAAATGTCTAGAATTCACATCAATTTCTCAATCTAAATTCCACTCTTCTGCAACCATCTACTAGACCAAAAGACAATAATAATTAACAGAATGGTATTGAATATTTGATGAAAATTAAATAATTAAGTATGATCCGGTGTTTCTCGTGGTAAATGATCAGGTGGTCACTAATGTGTTTTTCATAAAGTAAACTAAGTATCATACATACTTTATATCATTTTAAATAGGCATTTATTTTAAGTTTTTTGTAAAATAATTACACCTAACATTCTTACTTTACTTTTTCAGGCTAAATACTATTTATGTAATATAACTTTGACAAGAGGGATATGAGTAAAATATTACTACATTTTTACCACTAAATTTGAATAAAATAACAGTAGATTATTTTCATTATTTAAGAGGACTGACGACGACGTCAATCAGTCTATAATAAAAATTTGTTACACATCTTTAAAAGGGTAATTCTGTTCAAATATATTTGGTGTATTGTAATCTTATTAATCTCAAACAGTCTTATATTTCGGAGCTGTATTAAAATATTCTGTGATCAGTATACATTTTTATAGTAATAAGATTGAAAATTGTAATAAAGAAATGAAAGTTATTTTAACGTATACTTCACCTGATTTAAGTGGGCAGAAACTAAGGAAAAATATAACGGTTTCTGTCTACGTGACGCGGATTTAAAAGCAAAAATATATTTGTCTAGTGTAAATTAATCATGAATAAATATTATTGTATAGGGTCTTTAAATACGGACGCTCGAAATTTGTTATGTTATAGCGGCCATGTTGTTACAGCAACATCTGACAACTTTATTGTGAATTATTCAGTAGTGTATGGCAAATTGCCGTGGAAGGTTATATCATTCAACAACGTATGCAAATCATAAAATTTTATTTTCAAAATCAAGAATCAAGTGCTCCGTTCGAGAAAAGTTCCGCGCATCACGTGATTTTTATCCTTGACACAATCGTCCGAGTCAACTAACTATTCGACGTTTGATAACCGGTTTGATAAATATTCAGTCAATACCATCACGTCACTAAAACGCAAGATCTGCTGAATACATCGCTGCTGTGCATGAGAGTGTACGGGAAAACCCGAATCAGTCAAATTTTCGTGGTTCACAAAAACTCGGCCTTTCTGCGACTTCAACTTGACGAATTTTGCATCTGTACTTGGGTCTGCACCCGCGTAAAATCCAACTGACCCAGGAACTTAATTTAAACGACCATAGACAACGCAGTATGGTCGCTAATTGGGCTCTGGAGCAGTTGTAAGCTGACCCAAATTTCGCCAAAAAAATCGTCTTTAGTGACGAGACCATCTTTGGATGAATGGATACGTGAAGAAGCAAAATTGTCAGATTTAGGACGGTACCAATCCACACGAAATACACCAGCACTAAGTGCATTCCGAGAAAGTCATATATTTGGTACGAATTTTGATCTGGTGGAATCATCTGTCCGTACTTCTTCCAAAACGAAGCTGGCATTGTCATAACCGTCAACGGCGAGCACTACAGATCGATGATAAGCAACTTCTTGTGGTCTAAACTGGATGATATGGATACCGACGACATGTGGTTCCAACAGGACGGTGCTACATGCCACACAATGCATGCCACTATGGACACTCTACACGAGCGATTTGAGGGTATGGTTATATCACGCAACGGCGACGTGAACTAGCCACCGAGATCGTGTAATTTAATGCTTTTAGACTTCTTCCTTTTGGGACTATCTTAAATCGCAGGTCTATGCGAATAAACCGCAAACAATTGATGCCCTCAATGTCAACATAACGAACGTCATCCAGCAAGTTCAGCCAGATTTATGCGACAAAATAATTGAAAATTGGATCTCCGGAATACGTACCACTAAGCAAAGCCACAGCAGACACATGAACGACGTTATATTCTATACTTAATGTCATAAAACGTACTTCCAAATAAATAGAAATTGAGTGGATATCTTACGCACAAATTGTTTTATTTACTTTTAAAAATCGAGCGTCCTTATTGAAAGACTTCTAACTCCTTATTATTATGTCTTTGTCTAGTCCTTATTATTATGTCTTTGAAATAAGACCAGATATATTTTGAGATAATTGTTAAGCACACTGAATCATAAAGTATATCTAATAAAAATGAAAAATATAAAAATTTTATAGTATATCAGCGACTAGCAGTCTAAAAGAGGATTTCCACCGATGCAGTATTTTAATTAGCTGCGTCATCATTATTTGAGAGCGCGGAGTATCAGCACTTCGGCAAAGTGTTATTTATATCCTAATACCACAGACCTTTACTACCCGCCAAGTAATTTATGGTTGTTCGCGATTACTTGAAATATCTACAAACGTTGTAAATTCATTATTTACAAGAAATATTAACTGAATTGTTTCCAACACGTCTTCAACTAAATAAAGGAATAAAACAAAGTTCTGTTCATTCTCTACGCTCCCGAAGTTATATTCTAACTATTTAAAAGCAAATGTTTTATTCACAACTTCTTACTTCACAATAATAGATGTTGTCACGGCAGGTAGTAGCTTTTAAGAACATTTAATTTGCACCAAATCTTTGTTTCTAACGTGACACTCATTTTATAATTAATTTTAAGTAGCGTAGACTTTCTCCTGTCCAAATAAAAGTTTCTCCCGCTAACGCTTTAAGAAGTTGACACTGCAAATAATTAAATTCTGCATATTTCAAAATCATCAGATGAACAAAGGATTAACACACTTTAACTAGTAATCTAGAAAATATAATTTTATTTTTTATTGTTTTATATAGAATTACATTTCTGTGTCGTATTGCATCAAAATAATCAAGTGTAAATAATTAATATCATTTTCTTTGTTTCAGGTAAGTGACCCTCGATTATAAAAACTGTTTTTATTGGCAAGGTAAGTAGAGATAGTTAGATGGTAACAATAATACATAAACCCAACAATTCACCGAAACATCTACGTGAAAGAGGAGAGACTCGCTAAGAAAAATTGTTTTCCAATATCGGATTCCCATTTCCTTGAACCTAAGGCCTTCATTCACATCCCTTTCTTTATTGGAACAAGTGGCTTTAGTACAATACACGTCTTAGATTTAATAACATTTAAATTCTCCTAACAGTGAGTAATTGGTTTCCTGTTCGGGTTTTCCGCCGCACACATAAACAGTTAAGTTAAAGTTTAACCTTTCCAACGATTGTCAACTATTCTACGGTTTTATGTTGTTTACGTTACACTCAAAAAAGCACGTTCGTTTAAATAATTTTGAAAATAACATCCACAGTTGATCTAGAAAATTTTATATAAAAATTATTCATTTCTTATTCACAAAGAATTTCCATCAAGGAATAGTAAAAAAATTAAATAACTTTAACTGAAAAGCATTCAATAATTGATGTATTTTTAGTAAAGTTTACTTTACTAGAAATGATTGCTGTATTTTATTACTGATTGCTTCCTATATAACAGAATAACTATATACAAAATTCAATATTAAAGTAGATATGTATTAAATAAATACAGTTACCTATAATTTAGGAGCAAAAACCCTTTTTTGAAATTGTTAATAACAAAAAAAAATTGTATCAGCTTTTGACAAAACATTTTTTTACTTTATTCTTTGTTTACTGTTTTATTATTTTCTATTATGTAAATATGCCAATACTTACTTCAACAATTTTATTTGAAATATTCAACAAGTGGACAATTATCAATCTATTAAGGATTATGAAATTTTAAGAAGCATTCAAGCATTCCAAGAATAATTACATAAACTTAAACGTTGAAACGTTTGTTTATCCTTAATCCATTATTCGTAGATCAAAACTGGTCCATATTGTTTCATTTCTTGCTTTTCAAATACATTCCTTCTTTCCTAGCACTGTATGAATATTGATTAAATGCGTTTATAGTACTGTGAACCAAAAAGTACTTTAAAAATAATTTTTATAACATTTATATATTTTGTATAAATAATTTTTATACAAAAAGTACTTTAAAAATAATTTTTATATATGAACAACACCAATTAATAATTTTTTATCATTATAACATATAACGTATAATATATAATGTAGGTATGTCTTGGTAAGGTGACTAACGCAGAATTGGTCAATCGAGAAAGAAATAAAAAATGTAAAATCGTAACTGTTTGCAGAAATAACTAAAAAACATATATTATTTTATACGAGTAGATAAGTATAATGAATTAATGAATATTAATGTTGCGCATAAGCCTCAATTTTTGTAACGATTTTTTGTTATTAACAATCTTATTAATATTTTTCAAGCAAATTTAATACATATTTATTTACTTTCAAATATGCGATTGTTATTAAAAACAATACAGTAAATTTTCATATAATATTTTTCACTTGGTGAAATCTTTTTAGAGGTATATTTTTCACTGTATATCATAGTTTATACCATAAAAATGGTTCACGTGTAAAATGTTATACATTTAAATACAACAATTTAATTGATGTTTTAGTCATATAACTTTCTTAATAACATACTTAGTGTGTCGTGCTTTTAAATATGTTGTACTGTGAAACGTATGCACTGGCGTAACAATATTCAATGAGTTGTAATAGTTAACTAATAACTTTTTATTGAAACAAGAACATTCAAGCAATTTTTCGTATCTTAAACTATTTTGATGGTGTAAAGCCATTAATTTAAATTTTGTGGCCATTTTCAATAATAACTTAAAATCAATTAAGGTATGTTTAGGCTCTATTACATAAAATGTCTATGCTTATAATTTTACAAAGATCTAGAACAAAAAACATAATTAGAGATTGAGGTCTGTTTATCTACAAAATGGCGACTTTGATAAAACTGGCACAATGGGCATGATACGCTGGGATGAGTAAATGTGAACTCTGTCTATCCTCATCGTTTAATCCGGATAGAATCTCAATAAAAATATAGAAAAGGTGCTATTTATCTAATACGATGTAAACCCGATATAAAATTTTGTAGAACTACTAAGTGCACTGTGTGTATGGGTGCACTTTCTTAGTATACACATAAACCCAAATAAAAAATAAATAAATAAAGTCGATGGATTCTAAAATATATTTCGATAAATAAGGCATTTCTCAAGTATTCAATTTATTGGTCTTTACTGTGTTTAAAAATAATATATGAAAACTAAACATAAAATATCTAATTAAATGTTTAATTATAATACGTAAAACAAAAAAATATCACACCACTATAACTGGAAATGTACCGTTTGAGTGTAATATGAGCATTCAAGTCAGTTACCCAAAGCGGAGCTAATAGAAGTATAGCAGTGTTTTCTGTAGCCACTTCATGGATAATTCTTCTATATTCTTCTATAGAGGTAGTTGCAATATCATTTGTATTGTGATCCGGGGTGATGGACCTAGTATAAGAGGTGCCATTGTAGGGTTCGGTACCCTTCTCTGGTTATAGGCGTGTTTGTCCTCGTATATATATATATATATATATATATATATATATATATATATATATATATATATATATATATATATATATATGTGTAGCTTACTGCTCGTAATTTGACGTTTTAAGAGAAGAGGTAGATTTCTGTATGTGCAATTTATTCTAAGAAAGTACAGCACACAACTTAACTATAAGCCTCAGTAACTAAAAACGAATTTTTATAAATAATATATATTAATGTGATAATCAATATACCGCTTATTTGATTTAATGTTAATCCATTAAATGAGACGTTAAGTAGTGATGCATTTTTGTCATAATTTATGTCATAAAGTTTGTGAAAGTTTACTTCATTCAAATTATTTACTTATTCATTACCTAATTCAAGCAACAACATTTATATAACACAATACACTTCAATACAAACAATATCTTTTAACGATCCAAATTAACATTGTTTATCAACATTATTTTAGCGATAAAAGTTATGATGAACAATAGGTAGCATAGCATATTTAGATTATTCCTGTAAATAACTTTAAAAGTTCCTCTAAATTTTCCATAATTTATGTTTTTTTTAAGTTTGTGTATTTATATTTTTTACTATTAGCAAAATATCAGATATAATGCCTGTTACATATACCGTTAAATTTTCCCGATTCTGCATCTGCTTGCTGTGCAGTGTGGCCGTCATACTTTATTTTCAATTTTCCGAAGTAATTCAATTTTAAATGAATTTACATTTCCTCCTAAAATGAATTAACTCTAAATGTAATACAAAACTGTTTAAATCGAATGGAATAAATAATTTCATTATAATAAATAATCGAGTTGATTTGTAATTGGATATAAACTCTCTGAGCGCTTAACTGTAGCTTTCAAAGTTATGTTATTTGATTTCGTTCTGAGGTTCATCCTAATGGATATAGAATGTTCGGCGAAATAAAATTTTTAAATAATGGAATATTATAATTGCAAAATATATTAGTTTTTATGGCATGGCATATAGAAGTACAGATTTAGTTATGATATAAATAAAACTTCAAGGTTCTGATAATGACTATTATTACATATAATCTCAATTTTAATTACTGAAACATGAATGATATAATATATAAATTCATAATGTAGGTTGTTTAGCATAAACAACACAAATTGCTATAAAATAAAATAAAGTTATAAGTATTACATATTTTCGTACTGTTAACGAAGGATATTTCTATTGAGGTGAAATAATGTATAATAATAGTAACACTGGAAGACTCGCCTCAATTTTGAGATAATTCCTTCCTTCATTTAGTGAAGTACACTAAAGCAGGTATTTGATTTGATGATACATATGAGAGTCTATCGTCTTTAGAAAATAAATTATAAACCAGGAACAGTTCTTGATATTCATAAAACCAATTTTGAAAAGCTGGTATGAAAAAGTTTTAAATATGATTAAATATTTATGAATTTAAAATTATCTAATGAATGAAACCATAAAACAGTGAAAGAATTATATCAAGTAACATTTGAAAATATTCCGAATTATATAATTACTTTTAGGGATATTGAAGAACAGCAAAGTTATTTCTATATAAAGTATTTTAAAACATGAACTAATTTTCTATGACTACGAGTACTCCTCCTGTTTGATATTCCAAGTAGTAAAGTGTTTAGTATTATTGAAATTAATTTGAAAAGAGTAATTATTATCAAATTGTCAGTCGTTCAACGTAATGACATAAAAGTGCATCACACTACACCAGGGTCACTACATGGATTGACGACCTATCACATTCTTCTGCAGAGGTGTCTGAGACTAGGACCTGTCCTGGGTTCAAATCCCAACAGGGATGTTTGGCACCTCTCCCTGAGTATGGGTACGTTTGTCCTTGTCTGCATGTATAATCTTCCTCTATTTAGCCCAGGGTTTTAGGGGAAGGAATTCGGTTTATGTACGTCAAAACTTATGATTAATTTTCCGAATGCATGACTACAAATAATAGTCATGAGTAAGAATCAAGATCATTTTAGTGTTGAATGTTTCAAGTTGTTAACTGTATTTTGTTTTATCTTTGAACTTTCTTTATTCTAGAATTGAGAATCAGCCACTACATATAATAGTGTAGTACGTGTTTTAATTTCCTCTTAATATTTTCTGAACTTCCACAACACATATATTTTTCTTTCCTTATTCACCGTATTTTACAATTCTACTTCACTTGTTTTTTCTTGGAATTGTCCGTCCATCTAAATTAATTTTTGTTTTAATGTGTCAATTTTTTGACACCATATAAAAAGAATTTTGTATAGGGCTATATGAGCATAAACAATTTTATATATTTAGTCTGTTATGGAAAGTTTGAACGCAACTTTAATTATAAAATATATTACAATAAAAGCGCAAGATGTGAATTTTAAATAAAACATGATTCTCTGTAGCAAAGTTTTGAAATATTTATTGAGTTATAATGTAGATATTTGGAAATTATCTACAGAAATTCATAAGTGTATGTTGCTTAGCATAAACAACACAAATTGCTTTAAAATAAAATAAAGTTGTAAATATTACATATTTTCTTTTAACTAAGGATACTTTTATTGAAGTGAAACGATGTATAATAATAGTAACACTGGAAGACTCGCCTGAATTTTGAGGTAATTCCTTCCTTCACTTAGTGAAGTACACTAAAGCAAATATTTGATTTGAAGATACATATTCAACACATTCGGTAATGGCTGCCATGGCTTTAGTGGCACATGAGTACTCTTCTGGCGAAGTTTTCAATAAATGTTTTGCATAAATGTGGCGGCACAGTAAATTTCGTAGATACAGCGCAGCGTGCAATTTTAACCTTTATTACTTGTGTGGTCGTGAGCTTGTTGGTGTAAACCCCAGACTTAGAAAATCCCATAGAGAAAAGTCCATAGGTGTTAGATAGCAAGATCATGATGACCAATTCTGATTACCAAAACGGGAGATGATACGACCAGTAAAAGACTAGTAGACTAGTGCAAGATCGTTAATGTTTCACTGGTAGTATGGCAAGTAGCACCATCCTGCTAAAGCCACATGTCTTCAAGAGCAATATCCTCCAACTGAGGCACAAAGAAGTTAGTTATTATGTCACGACAACGTTCGTTATTTATCGTTGATGCATTACCTGCCTCGCTTTCAAAGAAAAATGGTCCAATAATTCCTTCAGACACCAATGCATACTAAACAATGATACGTTAGGAATACATTTATTCCTCATGAATCATTCGTGGATTTTCTGAGCCCCAAATGCGGTAATTTTGCTTATTAATTAAGCCATTAAGGCGAAAATGGACTTTGTCCGGAATCGGAATTCACTTCTTATTGTCCAATGATTCAATTAGTGAACTTTCTTCGCTGTGCAGGGTTTGTTGGCAGAAGTTGTTGAATTGGATTTTGTAAGTATGGAGATGCAAATCTTTGGTGAAAATACGGCGAAGAATGTCTGTTGAAATGTCGAATTATTGTGTTCCATGACTAATCGAGATCCCTGAACTCTTGACCATAATCTCACGAACTATAATGATGTTTTATTTCGAATGACCACTAGGAGCTCGTGTCGTGTGTTTCACATCAATAACTGAACCAGTAGTTTCAAATTTTTCGATTATTCTTTTCACAGTTGATAAATTTGGAACATTATTTCTACCGAAAATTGAACGCCCTTACGAGTCGAAGCTGCCAACGTTTCATCATTTTGTTAGTAATGTTTAACCATAAGAACGCGTTGTTGTATTAACTCCTATTTGCCTCCTATCGATCTGTCACATTATTGACCTATCGAATCATGACAGCCAAAATAGCACGCAATCTAAATCTTGCGCTCTTACTGTAACACTTTTTATTAAGTTACATTAAAATCATCAATAACATAATAAAAATATAAAAATGTTTGTATTCAGGTAATTTTAAGAAATGGCGGATGCGCCACGGTTATTTTAAAATGTTTATTTTTGTTGCTTCTATATTAGCAGTAGCAAGAACTTTATATAAAGTATTATCTCTCGATTATAATCCATGTTAACATGAATGTTCATACGTATGGCCAGATCTTCTGGGGGTTTAGTTAGTTAGCAAATAGTCTCAGAGGTAACCGATACCAATCGCTTGAAGCTGACCTAAATTGCCGCTAAGAGTAACCCGAGTGTGACTTCGATATTTACATAAATTGGATGTATATCTATATTTATCTAATTGTATATATGTATCTCTGTGACTATTCGGGGATTTGGTGGAAGAATAACTTCACAAATAAAATTCGTTTTTTGAAGGGATTCATCATGGCTTGCCAAGATGGTGTATTTAACACGCTCGTCTATCGGAGTCGTGTCATGGGTATGGAGGTCCCTGTCTATTTCCACTCGCCGAATTTTATGTTTAAAGATTTCCGAATCCCGTTATATCTCTCCAATTTGTATCTCGTCACGCTTGGCTAATCACCCACCTGCCTGTTTTAATATAAAAATTCCTTTACTAATTATCATCTGCATAGCTGTTTTCGCCCGAATTATTCTTTCGGACGGCGTATCATAACGAAATGAGAACCGAGCACTCCAAACACTCCGAGCAATTTCAAAAGCATTCGCGATCACAGGAACAATATACTACGGTCCATCCTTTATTTGTAGCTATAGGAATTATGGAGAACAGATAATTTTAGAGGCGGTTGTCCCGTTTACAAATGGATATTTTAACGTGGACGGTGCTTAATTAGCATCGGAGTTTGTACACAAACACGAGGGGGTGGCTAATGGATCTGATGGAGCAAGCCTGATTGGACTTAATTAGCTGTTCTCTATGTTTACAGAAGAGAGGTCTTCGCTGGACGGCAAGGACCCAGTCCACTCCAACAGTTGTCTGATCTGGCCTTATTGACGCATTGCTAAACCCGCCCAATTATCGACATGTTTTAACTGTGCGGGCAAATGTTTATTCTACTCGGATTAAAATATTTTTCTTTGTGGCTCTGGTTTGTTTCGACTCTGCAGGGGGGACCTTGAAAATGGAAGGGTTAGCTAGGGATTTGTTTGAATTTCTTTTAATTAATATGGTTCTCAGCCAACATGAAATTTTCCTGTACCGAAATAAGTTCTTTGTCTTGCTAATTAGTTTGAAATAGGCTACTTTTAGTAACTGCAAACGAACCGGATTCTGGTCGGTCCGTGCGCCCGACGGAAATACATAAATAGAATAATACTAATGTATGAAATATATATGTAATGCTTTCGTAAAGAAATGAATACCGAATTCGTTAAAAATTCCAAGAATAAGTTTTGGGGAAAACTCTGTGCTTGCGTAAAATTTTAATGTAGTTACGCATTTCTTAAAACAATTTAGTACATAGGGGACAATTCGTGTAGGAGATATAACGCCATCGATATTTTGTTTTAATTGAAACCTCATTTTTTATTACTTACTCTGAAAGAGCACTTTGGTTACATGCGCTCCGGTAATAATTAGACTAACGTGAATATAGGTTAGATAAAATAAATGCAGAGAACCTATTCTGCAATTGCAGAAAACTAAATTTTCAGGCAAAGATTATTTAAACGGAATTAAATAAGAAATTGTTGAATGTTTAAATTTTAATAATTATAAGACGTGCTATTAAAAACTTCGGAATTGAATTAACTCCATAGAAGACATCCAGTATAATTGAATCTAGCTCCATATAGCTAGATTTGATATTGAGAACATTTAGAAAATTTCACAAGCATCGACATGATAGTATAATATTACTTACATAACTATATGTTAAAGTGGTTTAAATTTAAAGCTTATTTAGTTTCTTTTTACTTTTCCGCACTCCACTATACGCGGAAAAGTAATGTAATGGTGTAAAAAATAACTTTTTTTCTAGAGTTTATTTTTCGTTTTTCGTACATATGTGTCATTTTCGTTGTCGTTGTCGTCGTTGTTTTCGGCATTAATAAAATTTGTTGTTAGTGCGATAACTCAACCAAATCGTGTTGGATCGATCGGGATTCGACTGATGTTGATTAGGGATGTCTACCAGACGACATTTATTGATTTTGAGGTGGATAGGATACACTCCACCCTGCCCATGAGTCATGAGAAAGTACGATGGTGGACTATTTGAAAAAAAAGAAACTGTCGCATAAAACACATATTCTGCATTTATGGATTGGTTTATTTATTCTCGGCCACTTAATTTCGAGATACAGATGTTCTACGTGCGGAAAATTCCGTTTTAAAGTTTTTACACCGTTTATTTAAAAATATTATTTATTTGCATATTTTCTTTTGATGATACCTACATATAATACATGCTTTAGAGAATTCCTGTAGGTTTATGCTCCTGTTCTTTTTATTTTATGAATATACCAAACAAAGCCTTTCTGTTTTTCTATTTGTTATCATTTATAGTTGTGGTTCTAAGTAGGCTTCCAATTAAGATATACAGTAAATTTTGAGCTTATTCTATTTTGTCTTCAGTCTGTATCATTAAAAAGTATGTATTCTGTTTAAAATTACGAAAAGGCAATTGATAATACTGCTAAATTATGCTTTTGTGAGGAATCGAAATTAGAAGTGGCATAAGCAACAGTTGCATATTGACTATTTTCATTAAACTAAAATATGTTTATGTACGTAAGAAATTAACAATTTTGAGACCTGGCATACTGAATAATTTATGGAGATAATCTGTAGACAAAAAATTAATATTTCTAAATATTATTAAAAAATTAGTATTTCTATTGTTAACGTCCACTTTGTGAGCTGATCATACCTGTTTAATATTAGAAATATAAAAATAAAATAGAGCATTCTCAGCTAATAGGAAGCAATCTAATTATTTAAATGAGTAGAAAATATATATTTTGCTTTGAAGCACACAAATAGTAAATGTAAAAAAATCCACTGGAAGCTATGTATTTTGTAAAATACTTTGAAGAACCAATCAATTATTAAATCAGAATCTTAAGAATAATACCCAGAAATAATGCAGAGCTACAAATAATATAGTTCTGAGATACATACAGATCTCTTGAAGAATATTAAAAATATTTAAAAAAATATTTCGAAATAGCTACTAAACGAATATATTTTTCTACATAATAAATTGTAAGAGTTTTTTTATGAATTGCTATAATGAATGTTCTATATTATTTATTTGACATTTATACTTGGGAAAATTACAAAAGTCACTTTAATTGTTAAATTGAATTGAGCTACCTTTACTTAATTTTGTAACAGTAACATTACAATAATAACACTTTATTAGCATATTTAGGAATTCAAATATTTTGTGAGACTTCTTGAGAAGATTATCCATCATAAATGGCCTATTTAGTATGGCAACACACTAAAATAGATGCATGTAATTGTAAATATTATTCGATAAAGGGAAGTGCTTCATACTTGAGAACCTTCTCAATATTATAACTTCCTAGAAGCTTATAGCATCTCTATCAAGTGCATACTATCTAATTTATAGTATACAAAACAACCTCTACTTTGTAGTTGGCTTTTTATTATACACTTTGATGAGAAATACATTCTTGAAGTTTAAGTTTAAACTTAGCATCTACTCAGCAGTTTACAGCTATCACTTTTGTATGTGAAATGCTTGCTACAATGTAAAATTCACTTCAGAATTATTTCCCCGTTGAAGTTTCGGAAATTTCAGTAATATTTATTGCTTTCTGTGGCATATACGGGTGGCATAAGAATAAATTTGCCGAATATTACAATTGATAATGGAGAATACTTTAGACGTTCCGGTAATATTGTTAGCTCCATCTCTTTCAGATTCAATAATGAAATAGTACAAAATTTGAAAGTATCGAGACGTTCCAGCATGTAATTTTCTACTTCTTATACACAATATGATTGTATGATGTACGGTATGATCAACGTTTTGGCATCGTTTATTTGCAAATTTTGCACAAGAGATGGACAATCTGCGCGTGAAGTAAATTAGAATTTTTTCTAAATTACACAATTGAGGTTAATTGGTGATGATTTTTTAGCACATTATATAACATGCAAAGCATTGCTAAAATGTAAAAAGATTGTATACTAGTTACGTTCCACCTTTACATAAGAGAATACCTAAGTCAGCACTTATCCCCAACCACTGTAGTAGATAAGCTAGCATTGTAACTATAGGCTTTAGTAATAATCTAGTTAGTCTTGCTGTATTAATCTTCCAGTGCGGTCAATAAAAGTTTTTAAAAAGTCTCTCGTTTATTTGCAAAACGTAACTGGCGCAGCCGGTAGGATTTTCCGAAGTGTAAAGTTTTCATTTTGAGATTTATACTTGTGATTTTAATCCTTAATCGGAAAAACGAACACGGTGGGTGAATTGAGTAGCCTACAAAACACACGATTGCAGGTGAATTGAGTAGCTTGCGGAAGAAATCGTTGGATTCTGGCCATCGTGGTTTGGAGCAGATTTACCCTGCAGTTTCCAGCGAGGATTCCGGAGAACCGAAGAATTGTCCATCGAGGATCGGAGCAGATTTATCCTGCGATTCTTCATTGGCCGACGGAAAAGCAAGACACGAGACTCCCAGCAGCCTCCTGGTTATAGGCATAGGTTATAAGAAACAAAGCGACGAAGTCCGCAAAACAGAACAGAGGGATGAACTTGATTTTTCTACTAATGTAAGTCGTTTTAATTCAAAAGAATTTGCTATTTCTCGTTATTTGAATTTTACAATTATATACTCATATGTGTTAGAATTAAGATTGTATTTACTCGTATTTTAACTAAATATTACTGTAACAAATATTAATTTCATAATTTCTCTTAACTATTTACAAACATATGTAAATGTTATATAAATAAATTCATTTAAAATTTACTATTTAAAACTAAGTTACAGAACTATTTAAAACACTAATATTAAGAAATTTAGTGGAAGCTGGAGGAAATTCTCAGTACACTTTCAAATCTGAGCATAGATTCAAATTCAGACACAGAAAATTTACTTTCTCCAACAAATTCAAATTTAAATCTGAACACTATGCCAGAAACAAATTATTCACTTTTACGTTACCAAGCTGACAATATTCCAAAGTTTGATGGAAACCCAAAATTATTGCAAAGATTTATTACTGCATCAGAAAACTTAATCAGAGCATTTCAGGATAGTACTAATGCAAACGCACCAATAAAAATTTGTTTAATTGATACAATATTTTCTAAATTAAGCGGTAGAGCAGCTGATCTAATCTGCCCCAGACAAGAACTTAATTCTTGGGAGTTAGTAAAAAGTACACTAGTTAGTACATTTGCCGATCAAAGAAATATTGATTGTCTAGTTCAGGATCTATTAACTTTAAAGCCAAGTAAAAACGAATCACTAATTGATTATGGCAGTAGAATGCAAGATGTTAGGAGTTTATTATTTGCAAAATTAAATCAAGTGGATGAACCACAAGAAGTGAGGTTAATAAAAATTGAAAATTATAATTCGCTTGCCTTAAAAACGTACATAAGTAATTTACCATATCACATGCAATTAGTTGTAAGACTAAGAAATCCAACAAACTTAGAACAAGCAATAAGCTATATCGTGGAAGAACAAAATTTTATCCAATTTTGCCAACTAGACTGACCCCGACAAACAATTTCCCTCAAAGACCATTCAATAATAATTTTTCAAATTACAAATCTCAATACCAACGGAATAATCCAATGCAAAGACCCCCACAAAATTTCAACCCCATACCCCAATTTAGACCCTTACAATATCAAAATAACAATAATTTTTCACAAAACCAATACAGGCAGAATCCGAATACTTTTCAAAATAATAATGCCCATAATTCGGCATTCCAGAAACAACCGACGAATGTATTCAAACCACAATCCCATACAAATAAATTTATGACAAAACCCACGCCAATGGATACCACATCAGGTAATACGCATATATTCTCAAAAAATATCTCTAAACTGCATAATCAACAGTTAAACGAGAATTATTCAAATGTCCGAGATTCTACGAACGAAATCTCACAGCCAGATATAAATTATAATGATAACGGATATAATGAGGTATCTTATAATGAAATATCTAATAACATAGACATAGATTATGATGAAACTAAATATATGCATCCAGATAGTACTTCATACGGGTACGATGACACGACCGTTCATTTAATCCACACGTGTTCCAATGCAGACGAACATAATGCAAGCGCGCGAAACAACAATTTTACTCAATGTTTATCACATGGAAATTTTCAGGAAATCTCATTCCAGCAACCACCGACGTAGCACAATTACACAACTATAACCATTTATTACCATACATTATCATACCGTCCTTAAACGCAAAATTTCTTATAGATACAGGTAGTACCAGAAGTTTCATTAATCCAAAATTAGCATATCATTATTTTTCAGATTTAATCGAAACAAAAACTTTTGAAGTTAAGACAGCTCACGGTTCATCGATTCACGATGAAATTTTAAGAATTTTATTACTAATCGATTTTAAAATAGAGCAATGTCACACCTTTTACTTATTTAATTTTTCAGAACATTTTGATGGACTTATTGGTCTAGATTTTATACAGGAATTTGAAGCAATTGTCAACCTTAAAACAAAACACTTAATACTACCTACGGTTAAAATTCCAATTCACTTAGAAAATACTATAGAAATTTCTCCCAAAAATGTTAACATCAATGTCACGTCAGAACAACCATATTCAGTAACAATACCACCTAAAACTGAACAAATAGTAGCTTTACCTACTTATCAATAGTCAGGACACGCTATTGTTCCTTATACGAAATTTAACGAGTTAGAAATGCCTGAAGCATTAGTAAATGTAATTGATAATTTATTTTTAACAACTCTAAGAAATGAAACTGACAGAGAAATTACTTTCACTTTATTAGAGCCTTTGGATACTGAAACAGTAGACACTGACGAACTAAATTTTATGAAAATCGAAAATGAAAAATCTAGAATTAATAAAAGTATAGATAACATTTATAAAGAAAATTTAAAAAACTTAAGACTAAAACATTGTAACCAAGAAGAGTATAATTTAATTAGAAAGCTTTGCTACAAATATCGAGACATATTTCATTCAGAAAATGTCCCTTTGAGCTTCACAAATCAAGTCAAACATGGAATAAACTTAACAAACGATAGACCAATCTTTGTCAAATCATATAGATATCCCCAAATTCATAAACAAGAAGTAAATTCCCAAATTAATCAAATGTTAAAATCAAATATTATTCGAAATTCAAATTTCCCATACAATAGCCCAATTTGGATTGTTCCAAAGAAGCTAGATGCCTCGGGAAAGGCGAAGTATAGATTAGTGATAGATTATCGAAAGTTGAATGAACGATGGACGATCGACGATCGATTTCCGATACCTAACATCAATGACATTTTACACAAACTAGGTAAATATAACTATTTCTCTACCTTGGACTTAGCTAGTGGTTATCACCAAATAGAAATGCGTACAGAAGATATACAAAAGACAGCCTTCTCAACAGACACAGGACATTACGAATTTAAACGAATGCCTTTTGGGCTCAAAAATGCCCCCAGTACTTTTCAACGGTTAATGAATAATATTTTACGCGGACTACAAAATGAAATTTGCGCGGTGTATCTTGATGATATAATTATATTTTCGACAAGCCTAGAAGAACATATATCCAATTTAGAAAAAGTTTTCCAAAGACTACGTGATAGTAACATGAAGGTACAATTAGACAAGTCTGAATTTCTAAAACAGAATATAAACTATTTAGGTCATGTAATAACCCCGAATGGTATTAAACCAAACCCGGATAAAATTGCAGCTGTCAAAAACTTTCCAATTCCCAGAAACCAGAAAGAAATAAAATCATTTTTAGGTTTAGCTGGATACTATAGAAAATTTATTAAAGATTTTGCCAAAATAGCAAAACCGTTAACCGTATGTTTAAAAAAGGGAATTACCGTAATTCATTCAAAAGAATTTATTGAGTCCTTTAACCATTAAAAAAATTGTTTAATCAATGCACCCGTACTACAATACCCTGATTTTTCGAAACCCTTTGTCCTTACCACAGATGCTTCGAATTACGCCCTTGGAGCTGTTCTTTCACAAGGAACACCCCCTAACGACAAACCACTTTCTTATATATCACGAACTTTAAATACACATGAACAAAATTACTCAACGATAGAAAAATAATTACTTTCTATTGTTTGGGCATGTAAAATGTTTAGACCATATTTATTCGGAAGAAAGTTCTTAATCTATACAGACCACCGACCCATTGTTTGGCTATTTAACATAAAAGAACCAAATTCTAAATTAATAAGACGGAGACTCAAACTAGAAGAATACAACTATGAAATTATATATAAAAATGGTAAACAAAATACTAATGCTGACGCTTTAAGTCGTATCCGCTTAAATGCTAATGAAACACAATCAATCGTGAATGAACCCGGTGAAATAAACCAAGAAATTTTAGACTACCTGCGTAACATGGCAGAAAACCCCATACAGAATTCGGAATCAAATGATCAATCAAATAAGATACAATATAACGAACAACCTTGTATAAATGACCCGCCTAATATATCAAATGATCCACCTCGTATAAACGTAATACAAGACGTAAGACTTGACATTAATGAAAATAGACTAGACCAGCTTGTAGAAACAGCACATACAACAGAAAACACCGAAAACATAGACATACCAATTCTATACGAAATTATCAATAATAAATCATTCCAATTAATAATCGAAAAGAATGTACACCCCACTTTAGATATATCACAAATAACGATAGACGGAAATATTATCAAAAATGTAAAAATTTCAAAACATAACCCAAACTCCATAATAGAACTTCTAAGAGATCACACGAATCCTAGCAAAACAATTTTCGTATTTTTTAAAGGCAAAGAACTCATACCTATATTCGTTCACACATACACTCAAAACTTCGAAAACTTAAAAATTATAATGTGCACCAAAATAGTTAATAATGTTATTAGTAAGGAAGATCGAATATTGATGATCAAACATCAACATGAGAGTAAAACCAATCATCGGGGAATTACAGAAACACTAGACAAACTAAAAGATAACTATTATTGGAAATCAATGAAAATTGATGTAACCAATTATATCAATAATTGTGCAATTTGTCAAAAAGCCAAATATTCAAGAATCGTCCCATATATACCACTAGTCTTAACCGAAACACCCTCGAAACCATTCCAAATTTTGCATATCGACATGTTTATGTTTGAAAACCAGAGCTTTCTAACGATCATTGATAAATTCTCAAAATTAGGTCAAGCGTACCCTTGTCCAAGAAATGCAATCACTATACAAGAAAAACTAATAAATTACTTTTCATTTTATGGCGTACCCGAAACTATTATCGCTGATAACGGAGTCGAATTTAAGAATCATGTTTTAAATGAACTTTTAAAATCTCAAAAGATTCAAGTCCATTTTACCACGCCTAGGCATCACGAATCAAATTCCCCTGTAGAAAGATTTCATTCGACACTTATAGAACATTTGAGAATTCTAAAGAATATAGACCCTGCAATGTCAGTAATAAACCTGATGCCATATGCGATCTTAGCGTATAATAGTAGCATTCATTCATCTACTCACTTTACACCTCACGAATTGACCTTCGGTCATACCAAATCCCGAGACCCATTAGATCTAGTAAGCGCAACATTTTACTCAGATTATATTTCAGCACAAAAAGATAAAGTAAAAGCCCTATACCGGGAAATCGAAATAAAAAATAAAGACGAAAAGCAAAAAATTATAGACAAACGTAATAAACAAGGCCCGGAACAAAATGAATTTCACGTAAATCAACAAGTATATAAAAAAGCACCAGAAAGGTCCGCCAAAAGTAAAAATAAATTTTTAGGCCCTTATGTGATTACAGAAATGTTAGAAAATAATAAAGTAAAAATAAAAAATTCTCAAAATAATAAAACCGAAACAGTACACGTAAAAGAACTAAAGAAACCTCATATTTCAGATGGGCATCCGGAATAACCCTTATGACAACAGAAATCATTAAAATTGATAACAACCCTGGACTACTACCCTTACAACTTGGACAGACCCAAATTAGCAATGACTACTGGACTTATGCACACATTTTTAACGTAGAACCTATTATACATGAATTTGCCAAAATTAAATCAAAATATCACAATTTACGAAACTCATTAGAATCTAAAGATTATTATAAAAAAGAATATTACAATTCATATAACCTAATAACTAATTGGGAAAATAAAATAATCGAACAAATAACGCAAATTAACCCAACATACAAGAATCAACCTAGACGTAAGAGAGGACTAATAAATGTCTTAGAGTCCATTATTAAAGTAATCACAGGAAATTTAGATAGTGAAGACGCGGAAAACATTAACAAACAAATCAATCATTTACAAGAAAATCAATATAAATTCAAATCAACATTAAAAGATCAAATCACCTTGCTAAACTCATCAATTAATAATTTCAACGAAATCGTAAAAAATATAAGTCATGATCAATTAATACTTGATTCTAGAATAATACAAATAGAAACAATAATACGAAATATTACCCTTGCCGAAAACTATATCTATCAATATTTCTTAACCCACACAATTTTGAATCAAATAACATTGACGTACCAAACGATTTATAATGTCTTGGAAAAGATAGGAATAGCTATCACATTCGCTAAATTAAATACTCTACATAATGTTATTGTCGACCCAATTCAATTACTGCAGGAAATAAAAAGTACTGAAAATTACCTGACAGAAACTAAATTACCATTTGAACCTGAAATTAAGAATATTTTAAAATTTGAAAATATTGTAAACATAAAAGGATATTCGACGGATTTTACAATTGTCTTTCTATTAGAAATTCCTCTGGTAGAACCACAAATGTATCAATATTTCCAATTATATTCGCTACCAATGAAAATAGATAATAAATTTCAAATCATTTTACCCAAATCAAAATTCACAGCAATAAACCATGAAAGGTATATATTAATGGATGAACCCTGTATACTAGTTACTGAAAACGAATACTTATGTAATCACGTTAATACGGTACACATGCATCAAAATCTACCATGCGAAATAAGCCTAATATCATTTAAGAAAAATCATGACGACTGTTTTCCTATCACTATTGATATTAAAGAAATTCAAATTCAAAAAATCACATCAAATAAATGGATATTAGTAATCCCTTCTGAAAATATAATAACTGAAACCTGTAATAAACTAATTAGGAAATTTCAATTGATAGGGACATATATTATAAACCTTGAAAAATATTGTGAATTATCAATAGATAATCACATTCTTAAAACCCATAATACCAAATCACTAGTACGAAAATTCGATTTACCTAGATTGAATTTAGCATTGTCAAAAAGTTACCAAATTAACTATAACCCAGGGCCATTGAGTTTAAATGCAGTAAACATGCACAAATTATTACAAAACCAAAAAGAATTAAACAACCAACAAAATAAATTAAATAAGTTAGACACGTCAATTATTATAACCAATATTAGCTTTTGGACCATAATTTTATATATTATTGTTATTTGTGTAATAGTGTACTTTAGTTATAAAATATTAGAAATAAGTATTTAGCGAAGAAGACAAAAAGGAATCCAGAAAGTCCAAAAATTATTATATAACAGAATCATCGGGGATGATTCCATCTAGGGTTGGAGGAGTTACGTTCCACCTTTACATAAGAGAATACCTAAGTCAGCATTTATCCCCAACCACTGTAGTAGATAAGCTAGCATTGTAACTATAGGCTTTAGTAATAATCTAGTTAGTCTTGCTGTATTAATCTTCCAGTGCGGTCAATAAAAGTTTTTAAAAAGTCTCTCGTTTATTTGCAAAACGTAACTTACTACTGTAAAAATTATTCATGAAATCTTCGTACCAGTTGAGTTGGCGACTACAGCATTCAGTAAATATAGCATATTTTTATATCACGTTATTTTGAGTCAATACACTATTTCATAAGTAGTGAAAACTACTTATGAAATAAATTAATTTTGGTACTATTTTGTGAGATGTAGGGTTGATTAAAATGTGAGATATAGGTTTATTTTTAATCTAAAAGGTACGTCTTCTAGACAACACTTTACACATACTGTATTGGTGATTCATTAAGTCAGTCAAGTGATGTGGTGGACAACTCTACAGCCTTTCACAGCGGCCTCTCGGCTTTAACGCCATTGGCAAGAATACTTAGTTGGGTTTTCTTTTCACATGACTATTAGACTTTTGGGTGGATTTGGCATGGGCGTTTATAGGTATGGTATAAACTGTCTAGTAATTACTTCGCAAAAGTCTCCAATCGGAGCTGGTCTAGATTACCGGCTCGAAGTAATCCGGTTCGATTCTCACATCAATCGGCTGGGTATATGTATGTCCGTGTGAATGTAGAGTTAGGTGAAACAGTAGCACTAAACTAAGTAATTCCCTAAGTTAAGTAAACAGTTTTGAAATTATCCAGTTTTTAATTTGTTTTCTGAATGCGTGTACATATGTTTAAAGCGGATTTAAAAGAAGCGGGTATATCACTGAATACTTTAATTGCGTTATAATTTAAACCCCCTTTTAAACTGATGACCCCCCTAAAATTATGATTAGGCACGGTATATATATATATATATATATATATATATATATATATATATATATATATATATATATATATATATATAATGTCCTGTATTTAACTTCCTAAGCTAATTTCTTCGCAAGAACAAGAGCATAGAAAGACAGTACCTCCTAGTAGAAGACAAAGTATAGTGCTACAAATTAAGTTTATCCACTAAATATTTTAGTGGGTAAACTTTTAAACTTCTTTAGGTATAAATAAATTAAATTAAAAATTGCTTTATTTCTGACAAAGATCTATGACTTAGTATTTTAGCATCTCTATTCCAAAGTTCCCATCTTTGTTAATTCGATTGTTTATTAATTTACGAAATTCTATTTTAAAGCTGAGAGAGATCATCTACTATAAGTGAATTTTTACAATAAGTGAATCTAGTATACTCAATATCTCGTTACAGATATAAAGCAAATTCTGCTGTAATGACGTTTTCCTCTATAGGTAAATAAAATAGATTATCCATATTGTAGACGCGGAACGGAGTGCTGCACTTTTAATAGTTCCTCATCGGACGGTTAACTTGATTGCCCATTGTACTCTAAAAGAATACCTTTTTATATATTCTTTATGCACGATTTTTATTAAGAATCTTTTATTTAATCGCCATATTAAATTTACGTTTTGAATAATATATATGTATATGGCGGTTACTACAAATCATGTAGAAAAGATTGTCTGTAAAATAAAATCTCAGGCCAAATGTTCTGTTAATCAGAAAAATTTGTTGTACCTATGACATTTTCATATTTAAGTGAGTACTTTACATTTATCGCGAAGAAATGCTTAACTACAGGATATTGTTCTTGGCGGCTTGGAAATTTTCCCATGTTGTATCTGTTCCAAGAACTATTAATCCAGAAGTCCTTTTTGATTATCGCAATATTAGTATTTTACCGACGTTGTCTAAGGTCTTGGAACCCATTGTTTGAAGCCACCTAATAATTGTTTAACCATAAAAAATGTACTACCTTCTATTCATTATAAATTTAAGGCATTATATAGTACTATTACTGTATTACTTCAAGTTACTGATGACATATTTAGAGAAGATGATATCAATCAAAACACTGTTTAATACTGTTAGATTTTAGCAAAACTTGATACCTTGAATCACATTATTTTTTTAAATAAAACAGTACTTCGGCGTTACCGGCAAAGCAAATTTATCTTTAAAAAATTATTTATCAATTAGCCAACAAAACGTTAATCTCCGAAACCGTTTATCTTCAATATCTTCATATAGTTTAGTCAGATAAGGTATACACAAGGTAGTATTATTGGTCCCATACCATTCTCTATTTATGCAGCAAATTTTTATCCATTTTTAAATTATGGTAAAATTTATCAATACGCAGACGAAACACAATTATATTACTCATTAAGCCAGGTCACCATTATCATTTGCGTTAGTTGTATTAACAGCGAATTAAAAACAATTATTAGTATCGATAGTGTACTTAAATTAGTACTTAATGAACATAAGACACAGTTTCTGACTTTTGTATTTTCTGAAAACAACAGAGTTAATCTAGTGGAAAGTGCTGATTCTATTATAAAAAAGAACAATCAAATTATAACTCCAACTAATCAATGAAAGAATTTATGCCTCATTGTAGATGTTTATCTTAGGTTTGGTTTTCATATAAATAGTTTGGTGAAAAAGTACACCACCAATTGTAAATATTATACATGCACAAATAATTGCTCAATGGTGGCACGAAATTGTTACGTTTGAGAATTATATTATGATTATGTATTGGCCTGCATTAACATAAAAGCTCTCCCAAAAATACAAAACTGTCGTTCAAGATACTAACTAATTCAATTTAAGAGAGTATATTGATTTAACATCCACCTTCTTATGTTCTAATTGGCTAAGGTTAGTTGAAGAACGATTTCTATGTTACACGTTTTGTCTAATTTTTAAGTTAAATAAATTCCATGCATCTTCTTACTTCATTGAAATACAGGTATTCGGGATATGTACACCATGCTTAAGCAAAGTTCTACTCAGTTTGAAATGAGTTTAGTTATAATGCAATTAAAGTATTCAACGATGTGTCTGCTTCCTTTAAATCCGCTCTAAACATACACGCATTCAGAAAACAAATTAAAAATTGGATAATTTCAAAACTTTATAAAACCTTATTCTGCGGCTCCGACTCACACAGAAGATGCGCTGGTAATACCAGCAATCACTCCTCGCGTCCGCTCGGTTAGTGATTACTGGGCCGAGTCGTGTGCCCTGAGTAGACGTAGTGAGCCGAGAATTACGGCCTTCTGCATGCGACCGGCTAAGATTTCTGCCGAGTTTCGGCATGCCGGTATGTTCTTTAATTCAGAAAGCAGTGTATCTCTCGCTCCACCAAGGGCTCCTATAATCAGTACCTTCAATTTAACAGTATGGTCTGGATAGAGTCTACGGAGTTCGAAGATTAAATCTCGATATTTTGTCCGTTTCTCCTCCTCTTTCAAAACAATGTTACCATCACCGGGTGCCGAGAACTCGATGACGAACATTGTCCTGATTTGGTGGTCGAGGAGGACTACGTCAGGCTTGTTGGCTTGTATTTGCCTGACGGTGGAAAACGAATAGTTCCAATATATTCGGCACTTCTCGTTTTCCACAACGGACTCAATATCCCCCGGAGCGTAAGGCAGCACTGGTGTCTCGTCTATCTGATACGAGTGCCTTAAATGATAATAAAGCACCCGCAACGCTGCGTTGTGTCTATGGATATAGGCCGAGACTGCATATACCGGACAAGCCGACAGTAAATGCATCAATGTCTCCGGCGCCCTACGGCAGGCCCTGCAGCTGACATCAGGGACCTCCATACCCATGACACGACTCCGATAGACGAGCGTGTTAAATACACCATATTGGCAAGCCATGATGAATCCCTCGGTCTCTGAATTTAGCCCGGCTGACCTTAAGAAAGCAAAGGTCAGCCTTTCGGATAAGCCCAGGGCTTCCATATTCCTATAGAAGACCCCGTGCATGGGCTTATCCTTGTGAAGTTGCAGAGCTCTTAAATGCTCTGCAGCTTTTACTTGGGCTTTTAACTGAACGGGTTCCAACTCGGTGACAGAGTTGTGATTGGCCCGTTCGGTATCGAAGACGAGACCGAGATCATCGGCTGCTCTACGTGCTGCCTTAAATAAAAATGCTCCTATCCCTGCATGTTCGTGATCTCGGACCATGCAGAGAAGGGGATCCGAACTCCTGATAACTTTACAGGCTCCGTCCAGAACCATCCTGTTATGAAGACACTCCAAACTCAAGAGTCCACAACCTCCGCGATATCGTGGGAGATATAGCCGTGGAACGGACGATCTAGGATGCAAACTCCTACTGAGATGCATCCTCTTTCGGGTTACTACGTCGAGTTGTCGCAGCTCCTCCTGTGTCCATTTGACTACTCCGAAGGAGTAGACAAGGATCGGAACGGCAAGCATGTTTGTTGCAGACACCTTGTTCTTCCCCGACAGTTCTGAAGACCAGATCTGTCGGAGGCGGTGCTGATACTTGCCGCGGAGAGCGTTTTTTATGACACCTACCTCTTGGGTGGAGCGTTGCTCAAGACCCAAGTAGGCGTACGACTCTCCGGCATCTAAGTGATGTAAGATGCTTCCGTCTACTAGCTGCGCATCCTCTGCGTATTCCCGGCTTCGTCCTCTCTTGAGATGAACCAGTGCACATTTGTCCAACCCGAACTCCATCCCGATGGCCTGCGTGTACTCCTGCACCACCCTCAGGGACTGGCGTAATTCCCTTTCTCCGGAGGCATAAAGTTTTAGGTCATCCATGTAAAATAGATGGGTGACCTTATGCCTCCGATCGCCGGGGGTGCCGCAGTTATAGCCACGGGTCTTCCTGAGGGACACGGACAACGGCAACAGTGAGATGCAAAACAGAAGGGGACTAAGGGAGTCTCCCTGAAACACGCCCCTTCTAAACGACACCGGCTCTGTCCGGACTCTAGTATCACCCGATGTTATGGTAAACCGAGTCCTCCAGAGCGGCATCAGTCCTTGAATGCATCTCACTATAGGACCGGGCACCACAAGGCATTGGAGCAAGTGAATTATTAGCTCATGCGATGTCATATCGAATGCCTTGCGGTAGTCGATCCAGGCCATGGAAAGGTTTCGCTTGTACTGCCCGGAGTCCTGCGTGATACATCTGTCAATCAACAGATTCTCCTTGCAGCCAGCGACACCCCTCTTAGACCCTCGTTGTTCGTATATCCCCTCGAAAACCGGCTCAACTGCTAGGAGTACTCGCGTGTACAAGATGCGTGTAAACACCTTGTAACAGGCGTTTAAGCAGGTTATCGGTCGGTAGTTCTTTGGGTTGGACAAATCTCCGGTCTTCGGGATTAGCACGGTTCGCCCCTCAACAACCCAAGAAGGAATTTGCTGCTCCCCATTTAGCCATGTGGTAAAAATTCTGGCTAAATGGCGGTGGATACTAGGTAATTTTTTCCACCAGAAGTTATTTATCCCATCGGGACCTGGAGCAGCAAAGTTCTTAGAGCCCGCAAGAGCCCTTTGAACCTCTTCAGGGGTTATCGGGTGGCACACTTCTTCTGGTCGCTGAAGACCTTCGCAAAAGTCTTCAAAGTGTGCCAGGGCTGGAGTGTCTCTTTGGAGTGGGAGCTTCTGCTCGTACAGCGCCTTCCAAAAGTTTTCCACCTGATCTACAGTCGGTGGATTTTCGACAACAGGTTGAGGCGGTTCGAATAGACGCGAGGGTTTTTGGCGGAACAAATTATTTTCCGCCAGTCTTCGCGCCCGCCTCACTAGTGACTTTTTGCATGTCACTAGCATCCGTATCCTATCAAGGCAGTGCTGTTTGATGGTACGCAGCACCACCTCATTAAGTGTGTGATGGACGCGTCTTAAATTAGCGGCGATTCGCCGTAATTTTTGCGTGAAAGGCCTATTGGCCGCCATATAGTCCATCACACATTGGATACGAGATACCTGTTGTCTTGCCGACTGGATCTTGGCCTCCATCTTCCGTACACGCCACTCCGCTCTCTCTCTCGCGGAGAGGAAGAGTTGTTCGCCCTCTCCATATGAGAGAAGCTCTCGGCGGCAGTGTACAGGGCACAATTTATGTGCCAGATGTCGGCCTCTTCTGGAAGCGATGCTTGAACTTCAGCATCCACTCTGGCCAGGTCTTGTGGCCTAGGGGGTCTTATGCGATGTAACCCCCTTCTGGTACTGAGGCCCTCTACTATTGGTGGAACGGTGAAGACCGCATCCTCAACTGGTTCATTAGGCAGCCTTTCAGCTACCTCATTCGCCAATCGGGGCGCAGTCCTCACATTGCCCTTTCTACGAAGATAGGATACATAATCACGCAGATTCTGCGGCGTGAAGGCATCATGCTCTGGGTGTAATTCACACCACAGGGCATGCATACGTGCCATGTATCCCCTCCGTATGGGCTCACTGCTTTCATAGCAATGCAGCAGGTCGTCCCTCAGCTCGTCGGTCCACTCAAAGCATCCATGTCGTTGGCGTGCGTCGTTTCCAGGCAATCCATCCATTTGGGCCCCACCACCTTGCCCATGACCCCTATCCGAACGGGGTCGATCGTGGGGGCCTCCTCTTCTGCCATTTGGAACAAGAAGTTCGGGCTTACCGGGGAATTAGCCCAGTAAGCCCACGGCCGACACTAGAGGGGAATATGTTATCCCCTCCCGGGTGCGGTGGTGCTGCCGGTCCGGTTTTGCACCCCAGCTGGAGTAAGTGGTGTCGCTACTCACCAAAGGCCAGATGGATGTTGTGCGGCCCCTCCTGATTTTTGATTATTTTTTTTTTTTTTTTTTTTTTTTTTTTTTTTTTTTTTTTTACTAAAAGCCAGTCACCCCTTTCTGTGGCTCCGACTCACACAGAAGGTGCGCTGGTAATACCAGCAATCACTCCTCGCGTCCGCTCGGTTAGTGATTACTGGGCCGAGTCGTGTGCCCTGAGTAGACGTAGTGAGCCGAGAATTACGGCCTTCTGCATGCGACCGGCTAAGATTTCTGCCGAGTTTCGGCATGCCGGTATGTTCTTTAATTCAGAAAGCAGTGTATCTCTCGCTCCACCAAGGGCTCCTATAATCAGTACCTTCAATTTAACAGTATGGTCTGGATAGAGTCTACGGAGTTCGAAGATTAAATCTCGATATTTTGTCCGTTTCTCCTCCTCTTTCAAAACAATGTTACCATCACCGGGTGCCGAGAACTCGATGACGAACATTGTCCTGATTTGGTGGTCGAGGAGGACTACGTCAGGCTTGTTGGCTTGTATTTGCCTGACGGTGGAAAACGAATAGTTCCAATATATTCGGCACTTCTCGTTTTCCACAACGGACTCAATATCCCCCGGAGCGTAAGGCAGCACTGGTGTCTCGTCTATCTGATACGAGTGCCTTAAATGATAATAAAGCACCCGCAACGCTGCGTTGTGTCTATGGATATAGGCCGAGACTGCATATACCGGACAAGCCGACAGTAAATGCATCAATGTCTTCGGCGCCCTACGGCAGGCCCTGCAGCTGACATCAGGGACCTCCATACCCATGACACGACTCCGATAGACGAGCGTGTTAAATACACCATCTTGGCAAGCCATGATGAATCCCTCGGTCTCTGAATTTAGCCCGGCTGACCTTAAGAAAGCAAAGGTCAGCCCTTCGGATAAGCCCAGGGCTTCCATATTCCTATAGAAGACCCCGTGCATGGGCTTATCCTTGTGAAGCTGCAGAGCTCTTAAATGCTCTGCAGCTTTTACTTGGGCTTTTAACTGAACGGGTTCCAACTCGGTGACAGAGTTGTGATTGGCCCGTTCGGTATCGAAGACGAGACCGAGATCATCGGCTGCTCTACGTGCTGCCTTAAATAAAAATGCTCCTATCCCTGCATGTTCGTGATCTCGGACCATGCAGAGAAGGGGATCCGAACTCCTGATAACTTTACAGGCTCCGTCCAGAACCATCCTGTTATGAAGACACTCCAAACTCAAGAGTCCACGACCTCCGCGATATCGTGGGAGATATAGCCGTGGAACGGACGATCTAGGATGCAAACTCCTACTGAGATGCATCCTCTTTCGGGTTACTACGTCGAGTTGTCGCAGCTCCTCCTGTGTCCATTTGACTACTCCGAAGGAGTAGACAAGGATCGGAACGGCAAGCATGTTTGTTGCAAACACATTGTTATATATATATATATATATATATATATATATATATATATAAATAATAGAAATAATTCTATTATATATATATATATATATATATATATATATATATATATATATATATATATATATATATATATATATATATATATATATATATATATATAATAGAAAGTGTCTTTTATGTAATACTCGATCATATCATTTTCCTTTGAACAAGTTTTTATATGCAATTAATATAGATATTTTGCCTCTAAAGAGAGTTTTCAGAACTGAGTTTATATCCCGAAATTTTCAAAATGCCCACAATGCCTCGTTTGTTCTGTATTAATCTAGACATCGTCTGGTGGCATATGTTTTTCTGCCACATTACGCTAGGTAAAGGCAATATGCGTAACAGTCCGCTCGTATTACGTTTTATGGTGGAAAGTTACTGTCCAATATTAACTTAACACTTAACCAACACTTATTATCTTCACTCTCGGAACAATTCTGATTTTCAGCGATCCCACGTTATAACAAGTGACTTGCATTAAATGATTTCTCCGTCGGTCCGGCTGCCAAGCTCTTAAGTCGATATTCCACGGACTAAGGGCTGTGCGTATTACCGTATTACACATTCGAAAGTAAATTATATACTAAAAGCTAATTTGGATTTGACGTTGCATATACTGATTCACATTTGCAGTAATAATGTTAGTTAAACACACCAC
This sequence comes from Rosalia funebris, assembly GCA_037954035.1. Lineage (NCBI taxonomy): Eukaryota > Metazoa > Arthropoda > Insecta > Coleoptera > Cerambycidae > Rosalia > Rosalia funebris. The sequence continues at coordinate 7,493,149 of JAZFAV010000032.1, forward strand.
GTGCGCTACAAGTTCATGTCAGTGATTTATTGTACACTGTGAAAATGATATCTATTAAAGTAGAAACAAAGTTACAAAGGCCATATTCATAATAAATATAATAAAATTGATGATTAGTGTTGCAGACATTTTACTTTCTATCTTAAATCATTATTGTATGGAATACACAATTTTTGCTACTCCTACATTGCTTCTAAATTGAGCAACTGTTGTTTTTTTACTGTTACGCACTCCACTATACGCGGAAAGTATTTTAAATAAAAATTGTAATAAAAGTAGTGTTTTAAGAAATACCTGTTTTCCAAGTATGATTTTAATATGCTATATATATATATATATATATATATATATATATATATATATATATATATATATATATATATATATATATATATATATATATATATATATATATTATTATATTATATAGGATTGGGCCTCATCAGCCACTGATCGCATGGGTAGTCCCTTGGCGATCCCCTCTTATCCGGGTCATTATCCAAAAATGCTATCTCATAAAAGGAGCAATTTAGGCACGTCCCCCGCCTTAAGCCTCGCCTCCTCTAGGATAACAGGGGTCCCTAATATAAGATACCTCTTCTCCTCCAGTGCGGGGCAGGTGTAAAGAAGATGAATCGAGGTTTCCTCGTCTTCTTTACAGTATCTGCAGGCCGGGCTATCAGTCAGCCTCAGCTTGTGCTTATATGCATTCAGGTTACTATGGTGGTCCGTTATGATTCCCACCAGAGTTCTGGATTTGTGCCTGTTCAATTTAATGAATTCTTGGGCCCATTTCTCAATCTCTGAGTATTCGATGAAGAGTTTGGTTATTCGACAACCCATTACTCCTCTCCATCTTTTATTGTGCTGGTGTCTTGCCCAGCCATTGATGCGGTCTCTGATCAGATTCCGACTTATTCCCACTGCAGGTTCTGGTCCATAGAGGTTTTCCCTGGTCCCTAGTCTGGCAAGGTCATCTGCAATTAGATTTCCCTTAATGCCATTATGTCCAGGTATCCATAAGAGTTCCACCGGTCCCTTCCCTGCCAAGTGGTTCAATGCTTCATAGCAATTATAGACCAGCTTCGACTTTGTCGTTGCTGAATTCAGGGCTGCCAACGCCGCCCTGCTATCCGAGCAGATACATACCTTCTCCTGGGTCCGATTTTGGTCCGCCCCCAGAACACCGTAATTAATTCCAACTAGCTCGGCCCGGAGTGCGGTAGTGTATTTGCCCAAGAGGAATGTATATATATATATATATATATATATATATATATATATATATATATATATATATATATATATATATATATATATATATATATAGGTTATCAAGGAATACATTTCTGATTTTATACATTAGTCCTGCATACCGAACTTTGTTGAAAGCCTATTCAATATCAAGAAATGTTGGTGTACAATAGATTTTATTTTCAAGTGCTTGTCTGATTTTAGATGTAATTCTGTGCACTTGCTCTATAATTGAATGTTCCTGCTTAAATTCGAACTGTTGATCTGGTATAAGACGTTTAAGAGTAGGCTTTCGTTTCTCTAGTAGTACCTTTTCATACAGTCTTGACAATATTGGAAGTAAACAAATAGGTCTGTGGGATGTTGCATGTCTTCCTGGTTTTGGGATAATTATTTGGGTAGGCACTATTATATACACTAGTGCCTACAGCACTATTTCAGGTAATTCTTTTAGTATTCTTCCTGTTATGAAGTTATAACCTGGTGGCTTTATGGATTTAGCTCTTGTTTGTTATTAGCTTAACTTCAGTACTTGTGTAGGATTTGGCTGGGAGTACTAATTGTCCTAACGTCTAGGAGTTTATCTTCATTCCTCATCTACCAAGATTTCAGATTCCTATGCAATGCACTAGCTAAATGTGTCGCTAGTAACTCAGATTTTTGTTTGTCACATTTTGCCCATGCTCCATCCATTCTTCTAAGTGGTGGTGATGTTTCTTTGGTTATTTTAGTTTTCTCATTTCCACGGCGAATAGTCGGTAGCGTTTGTAGCACCTAGGTTTTTTAATTATATCTATATGGGTTTAATTACATCGATATAGGGGCACTCTTGCCTTCATACAATAAACGTTGTAATTCCTTTACTGATTTGCTGAGTTTAGATTTGTCATAAGAGCATCTTGTAGATTGCCAATGTCTTCTTTGTTTACGTTTTTCATATATTTTTTGTTTGATGATAATTGGACATGTGTCTTTTACTTCTGTTTCTTTCCATTCCAGTGTTGAGTACCAACCTGCCTAATGTATATTAGCCATCAAATAATTTATTACTTCTTCTATGTCTTTTGTTAAAAACCATTAGTGCAGTGTTGCCTAAACGCAACAGTAGCCATAAATTTGTTAAAAATGCTCACACATATCCTGATCTTAATCACAGTTCCATATCAATAATTAAATTTGATATATTTAAAATACCAGAAGTACAAGTGTTAGATCTATTTCGTTATATTGATCGATTCAACAATTAACATACTCTAGACCTAGAGCCTAAAGAGAAGGACCAGATAACTTCCTTGCACCGGAATTTTACATTAAAATACAGGAACTGATCTGTTGACTCATGATCGGAAGCCATGCAGAACACAATTTGTCTTGGTCAATTTGAATAGACAGCATGATACGATGATCTGATCCACGACGAAGAAAATCGCGATGTGTTGGTTGTCGATTTGACTGTATATCGACGTCATCATATATCATATTATCTATTCAAACTGAAAACGACAGAGTGTCTTCGGCCTGGCTTTATTTACTGCAGCGATCGATTCGATGCACAGTTTGTCCACAAAGTGAGAATTATGCTCGTTCAGTCGACACATCAGTCCATATTTTTTAATGCAACAATTCAGGTACAAAAAGCTATATCGACGTGAACCGTTCGGTTTTTTTTCCATCCTAAGAGAGTCGGCATGACCAATAATGTGTAGACAAGAATCGATTTTTTATATATTTATATATAAACTGTTACAGCTTTCAGCAAATAATTCTATAATATATTTATATGTACTTCTGTACAAGTAAGTGGGTTACATAAATAGCATACACTATAATTATTATACAAACATATAATAAATATTAATAATGAGTTTATGTCTTCTTTTTCTTCCTTCTTCTAAAGAAGGTCTATGACCTTCCTCTTTGATGAATATCATCGGTACTATGAGCTGGATCTGTTTTTACAGAGGGTAGGCAGCTAAACCTGGCCCCCTCTAACCCTCCTCTTTCTTCCGAGCTTGGGCCCGGCAACAGTACTACTGGCTACTCAATCCACCCAGCAGCACTGCAGGGTGAAACAGCAGCGGCACGCGGTGTTTTCAATCGGTAACCCATCCAAGTGCTAGCTGCGTCCGAGGTTGCTTGACATCCGTGATCGGACGAGGATCAATGTTCAACATGGGATGGACGTTGAATTTATGTCTTCTTATATATTAAAATGTGTATTAAGCATAACAGCAGTCATGTATACTTCAAATTCCTAGTTGACTATCACACTATACACAATACATAAAATCATATGTAAATAAACCTGTGGATACAGTGGAGTAAAATTATTACTAATTCCCACTCATCGTTATAAATCAATATGAACTTCGTTCTCATCAATATTTGTACCAGCATTAAGTGATACAAATACTAGGAGTACAATATACATATTTGCCTATACTTATAAATATCTTTAAATAAAATAACAATCACACGATTATATACACCAAAAAGTATTGACAACTCAATAACAAATCTCAATAATATAATTGAACAGATAAACTTAATTTAACAAAAATTGTAATAGACTCACCTCTACTATTTGAAATTCAACTGATAATATACCAATAATATACCATCTTTGACCATACCCAATTTTACAGCAAACTAGTCAATTTAGTCGTATTAAATTTAGACTTTTTCCGTGTGTCAAGTCTGATTTAAAAAATTTAGAAGGACTATCTATTGTACAAAATAAATTAATACAGCACAGTTTTTCTTTCAATCTACTATATACAATTATTTTGTAGTTTAATTTTAAGTGCACAAAGCGCCATATTCGAACAAACCCCATTTTTATACTAAAACTACTGAACTTAAAGGGCATTAGATTTCATTCTTTTTCCGTATATCTATCTAGTCTAATTCAGAGTATACATTGAAGGACTATTTATGATATAGAATGAATTATTACGTACGGCACCAATTATTCCTTCTGCTTTATATATCATTTGATTTTGAAGTTATAAACCTGAAGAATTAGCTCGCATAACGTACAATTAAAAATCATAAGGACCATTTAGGAAATAGAAAAATGAAATAGAAAATCCGTTGTGAAGAAATTACAAATAGCATTGTAACCTTGAAGAATTTTACGGCGGCGAATATAATTATTATCTTTCACACTGTCAGTTAGAGCATTCTACGACACAATGGAAATGTGATTTAATTATTCTCATTCTATAGTTAAGAATTTCGTTCCTGGGAAATAAAATAAAAGGGACCCAATGTAAAGCTTAGTTGGAATTAGTTTTATGTCTGTCACCAAGAAGATGCGACAAAATGTGATGAAATTTTATACTTTCTTTATTACATTCATAAATGTTACTGAAAATTGACTTCGGCACTAGACGCAGTTAAAGTAATTAGTACTGGGGCATTATCCGTTTAGTTGGTATAGAAGCAAATCACTTGCCATTTATTTTATTTCCCCCAATTAAAGCCAATATTGTGATAGTTAATTAACTGCAATATCCAAAGTTAATAAAATTGTCTTAGACACTATATTACACAAGAGCAGCCTAATTTTTCCATATAATTTTCTCTATACAAGTAAGAAGATGAATACAAAAAATCCATTTTAAATAATAAAAAATGCACTGGTTTTGCAGAGAATTTTATAACAATCATTTCCTGGACTACCAAAAAATTAAACTTTTACACAATGAACGTAAATTCAGAAGATTAAATTTATTAGAAGTATTAGAAATAAAAAAGGTAATGTTTAATAAAAAAGTAATAAAGAGATTTTGAAATTTCCCCAATAATAAAAGCAGCCATAGTATAAAATCACCAGATGTTTGTTAGCTGTCTATATAGACTGAATTTTATACTTATTAGGTTTAGTAAAAGTTTGTTGCTGTTTGAGAATGGCATAAAAGCCGAAAAAATTGTTAGGAATATAGTTTGCAATTTTTGTGAAACCTACCAAATGTTCTCTTTCATTTACTAGATATATATTTATAATAATGATCAATAAATATACTAAACAAGGCCAAAACTGTATTTACCAATATTATAGCCATATACTATAGCCAATATATTATATTATATTGGCTATAGTATATGGCTATAATATTGTATTATAGCCAAAATTATAGACATGTATTATAGCCAATATTATAGCCATTTTATTTTTTAAACTTATAAATAGACACAATACGACCACGTAAATTGTGATTGTGTTGTGATATATATATATATATATATATATATATATATATATATATATATATATATATATATATATATATATATATATATATATATATATATATATATATTTTAATTTTGATATCAGAATTGCAGTTATACAGTACGCATTTAGATAAATCTAAATATGAGTGGAAGTCTTTTCCACTCATATTTTCTATTATTGTTTTGTTTAATATCCACTACTTTTCATACAACCTTGTTTGGTGACAGTTTCTCGCATAAAAATAGTTGAACCTGTTTTTTCAACTTCGTTATTCACAAAGCGATACGGAAATAATAATTTCAGTAAATTTGTTCAACGACTAGACAATGGTTCATCAACATTCAGCAAAACGATGTATGTAATAGCATATACGACGTGAGCCACTAGAATATTCTTCGCGAGTATTTTAATTACCGATTGATAAGTTAGCATATAATAGTTTAGTTTCATCCCAGATCTTTTTTCATCATTACGGAAGATTTTGTGTTTTCTTACTTAAAAAATGTTATTTTCAAAACTTTAACAGAACTAAAATTTGAACTAGAGTTACAACAAGAAATTATTGATGAATTTACAACAAGAGAGCTAGAAATAGTGCAACATATTTTTGATACCATAAGAAATCGCGTAAGCTTGTGCTTTGAATGAATAAGGCGGTGGATATTTCCAACAGCTGCTACAATTTGTCCTTTTCTTTGTTGATAAAAACAATATTAATTTTTCATTAAAATTTTCACAAGTATCGTATGAGCTCATATGAACATTTTCTATTAATATATTTATATGTAGTACGTTTAAGAAATTATTTTTAGCGTTATTTGTACCAATTTATGACCTGCGGTGGCTATAATTGCATTTAACTCTAAATTTAATACAAAGAGAACTACAATTTAAAATAAATAAATAGAGACATGAAAAATTAAATATATTTGTTGATTTATCTTCAAAATTAAAACGGAATATTAATAACTTTACTACGGAATAACTTTGGTAATTATTTACTTTAGTTTAAAATTTTAAAATCCTCACCAAATTTTGACTATCTCCCTATTTTCGAGGGTGCTGAATAAGAATCTGAATTCAGATTCTGGTGGTCGTTTACAGTTTTCGAGAAAATCTTATCGAAATAACTTCTCAGTTAACTTCACAATAACTTTCTTAAGCAACTTCACTTCGCATTACGTAGATATATAATATTATTGTAAGTAGATGATAGTACAGCACTTCCCTTATACCTATCATATATTAAAATTGTCTTAGAACTTATTGGTCATTAGTATTTCATCACATCTGAGGGCCTTTGGGTAGCAAGTGGACGGCAGCATAAAAATTGTAAACATTGCAAATAAATCAAGAAAATCGTAGTGAATTTTAAGATTAATGGCGGTTTCAATGTATGATGTGTATAAACGAAGTATTGTAGCATCTACTTCCATTAGTATTAGACATTTATATAATATAAACTGAAAGTAATTTGATAAGAAAAAGTAGTGTCGAGCGCGAGAAAATTGAAAATCCATTTTTTTGGAGAACTGTGTTCACCTGCCGAAAACTGATCCAGATTCTTGATCAGCATCTTCGAAAATAGAGGGTAGCCAAATTTTGGCGGGGATTTGAGAGTTCTCCGTTAAAATGTATAAATTACATTAACTTTAAACGTGCTGCCTATTCACTGTTTAATAACTGGAATTGTAAAGGAAAATGTTAAACCAATAAAGTATTCAATTATTGCAGGAATCCTTTTCCTGTCACTACAATGTTAACACCATTCTGTCGATTCCCAGAATAGGTACTTATAGAAAATAAAAGCGAACAATGGATTTTTTGCGCCATTCTTCGCTCGCTTTTTATTAAATCATCTCACGTGCTTAACTTTAAACTTCCCGTTATGAAACGGTGGTTGATGATAAGCATCCTCCTTGCCTAGCTAATAATAATTGATCGGCTGTAATCCAACCGGCAGCGAAATAGTAGCGTTGCATCAAAAGCAGCAGGTTGACTTGCCGTGACCTGAAGGGAGTAATATTAATCGGAACTTAGCTATGGGCAACTCCGTTAATCTAATACACGTAAGCGGTTATGTCGGCGTAAAATCGAGTCAGAGGATGCACGAAGTGTGTACTTAATCCAGTTTGTCAAACAGGCTCGTGGTTAAGGTGGTTCTGAAGTACCAATAACTTTAACATACGCGAACATATTAACGTGTGCTCTGTCGTCGCGTTTCGGCTGAATAATCAAAGTCGTTTGAATAAATATTTGTCGTAGTCGTGTTATCATACATAAATCTCATACAATGTCTCATGTAGTTTATATAGTATATCGAGACAGTTTACTAATTATTCATATGATACAACGTCTCCTGTATTGGAAATTATCGATTTGAATCAATTGGATATGCCCAGCAAAATTAAGAGACGAACAATGAAACAGTATAATAAACTAGAGAGCATAACTATATGCTCCCTAACTAACCCTATATCTTGCAGTGTTTGTACACTTAACATTAAAATAGGTTACCAAAGACTTAGGAGGTAAGGAAGTACGCTAAAAAAAGATAATCAAACAAATATTAGTTTTGTCTAAGATTTTTTCTAAAATTAACGCATAAATTAAAAAAACATCCTGAATTTATTGGTGTATAACTATAGTACCTATTAATTAAAACTAACCACTTAAGAACAAAAATCGATAATGTGGTACGTCTCCATTTTTACGAATTACTATAAATAGTCTATTATTCAGACTGGCCACCAGGTTATTTAAGACTTCAGGCCACTCCAATAAATCAATTTCATTCTCACGTCTCTTAACTTATGTTATTCTGTTGATGGTTCCAATAAAAAAATAAACAAATCAAAGGTCGCTGTGGTGCCACATAACACATAAGTTAATCATTTATTATTTACATGCTGAGTTTCAGCTTAAATGTTTTCAGTGTGACTGAACTGTTTCGATAAGTCATCGCCGCCCAAGCCGGATAATGTTTTGTAATTTAATACTCCTTATAGTGACACATTTATTTTGGTAGCTAAGTTGTTAGTACAAGGAAGTTAGTACGAAGGTCGGCGGTTCAGTCTGGGAACTTTTTGAAGACCGTGAGAAGTGTTCGGGCCTTTGATGTTTGCCGCTGGCACGCGTCACATTGAGATCAAACGATGCCGCCAGACAGGTGTTAATGAGATACCGACATGTGTGGTCGTCGGATCGCACCACATTGAAATTAGGGGATGGTGTCAGGTGTTTGGTGAAAAGTATGTCAAGGTCGTGGTCATTTTTATTGAACGAGGGTGTTAGCAAAAAGTCCATGGAGTGGTTCCGCGAGAGTAAATTTGATTTATTGGAGTGGCCAGCATACTCGCCGGATTTAAATTGAATTAAAAACCTCTAGGGAATTATTGCTCGACGGCTGTATGCCAATAATAAGAAGTACGATGCTCTTCGTGAACTCAAAACTGCCACAGAAGAGATTTGGGTCAGCTTGGAGCCTGAAGTCTTAAATAACCTGGTGGACAGTATGAATAATAGACTATTTGAAGTAATTCGTAAAAATGGAGACGTAACACATTATTGATTTTTGTTTGTAAGTGGTTTTGTTAAGTTTTAACTAATAGGCGCTATAGTTATGCACCAATAATTCAGGATGTTTTCTTAATTTATGAGTTAATTTTATAAAAAACCTTAAAACATAACTAAGATTTGTTTAGTTACCTTCTTTTAACGTACTTTCTTACCTGCTAAGTCCTTGGTAATCTATTTTAATGTTATGTCGACAAACACTGCAAAATATGGGGTTTAAAAATATTAAATATAATTGATTTACAACTTCAAATGATTAGTTTTAGGTGAGACAAATGGCTACATCTTGTTGAAACCATATTTCCACATTAAAACCTTCAAACTTCTGCAGTTGTGGAACTAAAGAGATCCTTAACAGGTCGCAATACCATTCACTGTTTACCGTAAGTGCTCGCCCTTACCGATCTTCAAAAAAGTAAGGCCCAATGATGCCTTCACCAGACATGGTAGTCCACAGAATAACTTTTGGACTATGTAGTCATTGTTCATGTTTATGTGCTGGATTTTCGTTGGTCCAGTAGCGGCAGTTATGTTTATTGACGGAACCATTTAAGTGAAAGTTCGCTTCGTTACTAAACAGAATGTTTTCAAATATTAGAGAACGTTGCAGCATTTCATTTACAAAATTCAGTCGAAGAAGTTAGTGGTAACGTTCAATTTTTGAATGAACTGAATTTCGTAGACTGTAAGATGTAAATCATGCTTCAGAATCTTATGGAACGACGATTCTTTAATGTTAAGTTGTTGACTGCGTTTGCGAACTGATTGAGACGAATCTTCACGCACTGAAACTTTCACTTCTTCAATAGTTTGTTGGGTTCGAGCAGAGCGCGGGATCCTGGATTGTGAATTTTTTCAGTCAATCCGATATTTTCAAACAGTCGAATCTATTTTCTGATGGTATCGTGCTTCAGTGCATTCCGTACATTAAATTCTGCACGATATAAACGTTGAGCTGTGACTATCGAATCACCATTGCGATAATAGACGCGTACGCAAAAAGCGCGATGGTCTTTCGGGTACACTTCCATGGCTACTAAATCTCCAAAGAGTAGTGCAACAACCTATCCTTACCGCGCCCCTCCGAACCACGCCGTTACATGGAAAACACAGATATAAATACCCCCTACCCTTTCTGGATACCCTGTATAATATCTGGAAATAAAAAAATTTGGAAGACTATTATCAGTTAAATTATTTAAATCTGACTGCAAATAAAATTAAAGTTGTAAAATTTTCTGAATGTGGAATTGAAAGATCGGAAAACTATAATTTCTGGTTTGGAAAACAGTTCGTAGAAGTGGAAAACAAGGATGCTATGAATGAAATTCCAAGTATACCACGTGTCTCATTTAATATTAAGACACCCGGATATTTTCGTCATTTCTTGAAATCCAGATTTGAGCTTTGGTACAGTTGTAGTGTTAAATAAGACGTATATGTCGAGGTAATTATATAACTAAAATGTAAACAACAAACTAAGACAACGGCAGCCTCACAATGAAGCTCCCTTTCCGATATTTTGGTGCACGCTAAATATATCGAAAGAAGTTATTATAACAAGTTGTTCAGAATCTAAATTTGAGTCCTGATACAAAATATCTTTACGAAATTCAAATTTTTTGTTTTTTCGACATTTTTTCGACAAGTCCACATACGGTCCACGTCTACGTACAATTTTAATTTTTGATTTAATACGATTATGACTGGCTGCTCTTCTCAGCTCTGGAATGCCGATTTCATGACAGGCTCGTCTGTCATGTTCTCAATTTCTGGGCCCTGTTTTGTAAATTTTATTATTCACTGTTCTCCAAAAATAAAAATCTAATAATGTAATATTGGGGACCTATTAGTCCAGAATTAAAAAGGACTACTTCTGCCTATCCATCACATTGGAGAATGTTCGTTCAGCCACTGACTAACAATTTGGAATTTGGATTGACACACCGTCTAGCGGGAATAACTATTAGAATAACTATTAGAGTCTATAATTATAGACACAAGGATATTTGTACTATTTATTTCATCGCTATTTGCCAAATAAAAAACTCTCTTATCTTGCCGATAAACGGAACAGTCTACGTGAGCCTAGCCATAAGAACAAGCCACGGTATGTCTTCTTATAAGAGCCATATTTTGGCACACAGTTTTTTTCCTTGAACATTTTACAAAGAAAGCTAATTTTTAAGAATATTATCAATTCGTATTTTCGGGAAAATTATTAATATTTAACCATATGCCATTCGAATTATGCATTTTCACTAATGATGATATTTTAAACAAAAATAATTCATTTATTATCAGTCACGTTTCAATACACTTTGTGTATATTTTGGGAAAATTATTATTTTCTTTTGAGTTTTTGTCTCAGTTGTGGAAATTAAAAAATGAAACAAACACTAGGAAACTTTTTGTAAATAACAAAATTGTTAGTGAAAAAATAGCTAACATTGATGTTTTTAACTCTTAAAGTTTTTGGTTCGAAATCTATTCACATGTGTTTTCATTTTTTCATTAATTTAGATACAAATTTCATTTGATACATGATATTAATTATTGGCAACTAATTTGAATTATCCAAATAGAATCCAAAATATTATTTGATCACGTCAAAAAAAATGATAGCTTTTAATAAATATCCTATGAAGCTTTGTAGATTAATTTTTAATGAGTATTGCAAAACTAACAGTATCTTTTTACAATTATAGTAAAGTATTCTCAACTCATTTATGAATCACTTACATAGGTTGGCGAGGCATTTTCTTTCAAATACGCGTGCATATACCTATAGAACTCCTTTTCTGCAACATAATTGTAATTTATGTATCTTAATATACCACACTAACCCTTACAATAAAAAGAACTCTCTAGATACATTACCAGAAATAGACTTCTAGAGAGCCCGCGTTCATCTCAATAGAGACTAAGACAAGTTAAGATGATGATGTATTTGCTTGTCTTGGAAGAATTATTGTTAATCATAATCCTCTGCTGGAGCGAAATTCATTTCAGCAATCCTCCCAGGATTAATCAGTCACTAGTTTCGATTGTTCATCAAACAGTTATTTTATATATAGGAAGGTTAGCGGATGGGGTTACGGGTCAAAAACTTTCAATCAAATATTAATTGTGGAAAAGAGAAACTTGTGAGGTTGGTCCCTGAAGGAATTATTTAAGCCCTAATATGTTTGTACTTTCATATACTGAAGTCAAGTTTCTCTCTTCAGCTCCTTGGATGAACTTTAATATATACTAGTCACAGAAAGTGACGACTGTACTAAAATGATTAAATATAATGGCTCTAATATTAACATATTTTTATCGTGTTCTTGAGCACATAAAGCAAATTCCATGACAGTACAGACGATATAAAATAATCCTTAGACAATATTAATATCGATATCGGTTAAAAATTTTATTTGACATGAAATTCTGAATTTTTACTTCGCAATATACCACAACGATGTCACTTTAGTATAACGAACTTATAATATAAAGCCAAACAACTCATGATCAAGCACACTTTCTGAAGTTTGCTTTACTTATGAAAGAGCTTATGTTTGTCCATGATATATTATAATAATGAATTTTTCACTTATTTTGGACAGCATCCTTTGTTTATCATATGGCAATTTCTATCGTGATTTCCTGTATTCATACTATTAATTTTATATAATCAATAATGGAAAAACGTACCACCTGAAACTAGTTTTTGTTCACCTCACTTTGTCTATATATATGAATGAAAGAATATATATTTTTGCATACATTTTTATTTAATGTCAACTAGTTTGAAATATATATCATCAAAAATGAACAACAACATTATTCTCATGGATTCTACCTAAACTAAAATCAAAAATTATTAATAAAAATAAAATCTTTTATATCGTTTGGAAGATTTCTTAGAATTCCATTGTCTGCCTGTTATGCTCAATTTATTATTGGTATGTGACGTGTTTTCATTTTAATTAATTATATCCAATACTTACTCTATATCTATAGCCAGTCGATATACACTACAAAAAATATAAATTAGTAATCGACGGTAAAGGTATTATTGGAAAGTTCCTACACCCTAAACCTTTTTTACCACATGTTGGTTTGTATCTGGATATTAATTACAAATCAGTACAAGACTGCACCATTAAGAAATTCAAATCTGTATAATATATATTTTCATTGGACATCATTTTCAGGAAAGGGGATTATTGAATTATTAGCTATTAAATTGGAAATTCTAAAGAATTAGAACTCCTTCACAACATTGTAATGTCTAATATAGTTACTTTGCATTGATAATTTATTTGATAGAAGGATATATCAATAATACAAAATACGTGTACATAACCACATTAGAAAATAGTCCATGAATAGTCTTTTTTCAAATTTAAATGATAGAAATAAGCAAATGAAGCGAAGAAAACTAAACGAAGCAATTCAACAAGACTATCTAGTAGACTGTACATATATTTTTCTTAAAATCACTAGAAGAATAAATAATTTTAAATTATTTATCCCTCTGAAAATTAATTAAACCTAAAGTGATTACTTATTCAAATGTATATAGTGAGTACATTTCCAGAAATATTTCTAAATATGTATGCGAATCATGACAATTAACAAATTTTACATTGAAGAACATTCACTTTCTTTACTGTATATCATAGAAGCTATATTCAAATGGCTAAATTGTGATTGAAATCTGTTGTTTAGTGCAAATAAGTACGCTGATATATTGTTGACCTATGGAGAACGTAGGAAGGCTTCTGGCGAAGCAACTCGGTTATAACAAGAACACTTTCCGAAATGTTATCCTTATTTGTACGTGAGTCCTTTCCTACTTCAAATCATGAACATGGGCGATCAGTTACACTAGGGAAAATGCAATAAATGTTCTGGCATCCATCCGTCCCATCCCATCCATGGGATATATTCACAGATTTCTATTTGAATAGTCGATGAAGAAATTGGTGTTAGTAAAAGTACTGTGCACAGAATATTAAGAAACACAAGTGCTATGTTTTTAAACAATATTTAGTGCATGGACTGCAGCTACTAATTTAACTCAAGCACTACATTTCATCGTTCATTTTGTTGTGTGTTATTTAGGGATCATTTAATTAGATCACACTTTTATTAAGATACTTTAATAGGAGAAAAGTACCTGTATTTGGTTACAAATACATTACTGGAATCTAAATTATTTAAATCACACCTTTCTCTACTGCATAGATCTCGCTTCATACAGTTATTATGACATTTTGAACCTTGCCTACAGTATGCAGGAGACAATTTAGAATATCTGCACCAATTCACTCATTTTCCTGCAATGTACATGTTTAACTACTAAAAATATTTTATTGCTTTTAATTTTAATGTTTTCTTCGATGGAGAAATGTAATTGAATTATTTAGTATGTTATATTTCATTAATTTGAAAAAATAGTTAGGGGGTAGCTCCAGAAAGCTTGAAAAAAATAAGAATATTTTAAATCTATATAAATTTTAAGTTTATAATATAAGGTTTTTGATACAATTTAAAGTAGCTTCTAATAATGTTCTTATGTTATCAAAGGACAATGATATTAACAGTAAAATACATTCTGGAACACCCAGTATGTACATTGCTGATGAAATATTTTCTAGCTACTTCTTTAGTTCATTGCCACCGCAATTTCCTTTGGAATGTCTAGAGTGGTCGCGAGAAAAACTCATTAACGTATACAAATGACGAGATTTTTCCAGTTCTCCGATATTGACTTACCCGAAAGAGATACTCTGCAAAGTTACAAAATCAAAGTAAATCCTAATTTGCTTTATAAAGTAATAGAAGCCTGCCGAGTACTTTTATAAGATTCGATATTATCTCACATCAGATATAAATCGGGAAATCTCTTTCAATTTATTAAGGCAGTGAAAGAAATCCCCGAATTGATTAAATATGCAAATCAAGTCTGTTTACAATTCTGGAGCATTTGCAGAACGGCAAGCGGGAATAACTACGATGTTATCTGGCTGTTGTTGGGGATCATGTTGGTGTAAGCGTAGAGATTTTATTAACTCGTCGATACAAAAGAACTCTTCCGATTATACCTGTACCCTTTGAATATTAATAGGTATCTGATATCTATTATGTCTCTTATCATTGTGGGCCTTATTTCCATTAAGCTTGATGGGAAACAAATTCATTTATAATTATTTTATCATAAGTGTAGGTATATAGGTAATTACTTTACGACTTTACTTCGTAAATATGTTTGAAAGTGATAACATTTATGATATAACATAGTAAATTTTTACTAACAATATGTCAACTTAACATATTTCATGAGATTCACATAAACTGTGAATCTTTATAAATATCATATGCATTACTTCAAGTGATGCCACTCTGGGATAAAAAATTACTACTCAATTTTATTCTAAGAAGAATATGTAAAAAATAGTGTAAATCGGAAGTGGCGATTATCTCAAAGATGGCGACACTTTTTTAAAGGCTTCTTTTCGATTAAAATTACTTCTAATACCCTTTGCAGTATTCTGTACTGATATTCTAAAATTAAAATAAATCGGTTATGTAAAACCGTCTAAGTGACTTTTTGGCGGATTTTTGTTAAATAAACATTTTGCATGGAGGTACTGTCTAAAAACTTTTATGGTATATTAATATTAGGTTTAATCGATGTTTTCAAATATTTGAAAAAAATTCAATTAAAGAAATCGAGTGTAAGGTCATTTTTGCTAAGTATGTCACCATTTTTTAACTAAACTAATATATTTTTAGAGTTTTATGTATGTATGCCAATTTTCGTTCTTATAGGCTTCTCAGTTAAGTTACCAAAAGTCCTCAAAAGGGCTTAGTTGAGGACAAAATTAAAGAGGAAAGAGACTTGCGCATTGTATATCAAACGTGCATTGTACTATATATCGATCAGCATATTAATCTCATTTAACATTTTTTAGAAATGGCGGAGGCGCCAATGTGATTTTAAATTACTGGGATCTAGATTATTTTTTGGTGAAATATTTGAATAATAGCAATTTTGTACTATACGATATAACATTATAAATTGTTACTAACAGTATGTCAATTTAACATATCTCATGAAGTTCACATAAACAGTACGTATTTATAAATGTCATATGTATTACTGCAGTGATGTCACTCTGGGATACAAAATAATTACAACTTGCTTATATTCTAAAATCAATAAGTAAAAACCTCTAATAAATAAATAAAATTGAAAGTAGAGAATATAACACTTGTGGGTTTTCTTGACTGCTATGGAAAGCTCGAGAATGCTCTCTGACCTTCTTTGATCTTCAGCTTTTCCACGCCGGGACGGCTTCGGCGTGGAAACGTAACGGCATAACATCGTAACATAAAACGGCAACACTTTATGTAAGACTATTATTGATTTAAAATGACCTCTCATAATTTTCTAATATTTCATACTAACTTAACATATAAACATAACACATAAAGTAAAATTCGGATATGTAAAAATGTCTAAGTAACTTTTTAGGGGACTTTTCATAAAAACCTGACTTTTGTAGGGAGGTATTGCATAAAGAGTTTGATGGTATGCTAATATTAAATTCAATCGATTGTTAAAAATTGATGTCAAAATAAAAACAACGTTCAGATAGAT
Organism: Rosalia funebris; assembly: GCA_037954035.1. Lineage (NCBI taxonomy): Eukaryota > Metazoa > Arthropoda > Insecta > Coleoptera > Cerambycidae > Rosalia > Rosalia funebris. The sequence continues at coordinate 7,509,873 of JAZFAV010000032.1, forward strand.
ATTTGAAGCAGCTTCTAAATGGGCATTACTCGCATACTATTGCCATTGAAATAAAAATTCCGTCGCAACGTCGTCTTTGATAATTAGGTGATATATGTTAACTAAACCGTTATAGTTTAATACTTTAATGTATGTATGCCAATTTTCGTTCTTTTATGTATCTCAGTGTCAAAGTTAAAGGGGAGAAGCTACTTCAGACGTGAATTGTATATCAATTGGCATAGTAATCTCATTTAGCATTATTAAAAATGACGAATGCGCCAGTGCGATTCAAAATCATTTGGGTATATGTAAATGGTTTTTTGGTGTAATGTTTGGGTTTAACATTTATTTTATTTAGTACGATATAAACTTGTTCTTATCCTTACTTTTACATCTACAAGTACCTATGAGTGAAGTTAAATATTGTGACAGTGCTTCAGATAGATCAAGGACTAAGACATCCACGTTACTAAATTAAGCTAAATCATGTAAAAACTATTTATATAAGAAACTAACGTTTCTAATAGAGGACGAAATTACGGTAAATATTTGAAAGTAACTATTGAAGAATTATATTTTAAATTTAAAAATATCTCAGCACTGTAGAACTAAATGCGTTTCGTTACTGCAAAAGTATTTACTGAAATGTATTAAATAAAAAGGATATCGGTGTAATTCGGTATTTTTAGTTTATTGTTAATTTGCATTACATCACTTGTGTTAGCGGACTATAGCTATATTATCAACCGAAAATATTGATCGCTAAATTTTTTATATAATACTTTATTAATAAGGGGTCGAGGATCGCTTCTAGGTATTATTCAATGCGTGGCGGGGCTTTAGCCCGAGAAGTAATTGTTTCCTAGAGCGATTATATAATAGCTTTGCTATTCGGGAACTACTTTGATAACCGCTTGGCGGTTTGGTGATTCCTTTCTCGATTTCCGACTTATATGTTACTAACAGAGATCGTGTCGATAAAGATGTATACCCCATGGAGTTCATTCGGCATTTGTCCTGCATCGGCGTACCGTGTACGGCACTGATGAAAACTAATAAGTTCGAAACAGCTGTATGGCGTTCGGTTTCCATCCGGGTCAGATGTCGAATCCTACCTGTGGCGGGCTTTATTTTTTGAAACCTTATCTGATCATGCAGAAACACGAGAAGGCGAGGATCGTTTCTAGGTATAATTCAATGCCTGGCGGGGCTTTAGCCCGATGAGTAGTTGTTTCCTAGAACGATTATGTAATAGCTTTGCTATTCGGGACCTACTTTGATAACCGCTTGGCGGTTTGGTGATTCCTTTCTCTATTTCCGACTTATATGTTACTGTCGCATAATGGTTATACAAAAAAAAATTAATATGACATTTAAAATTAAATAAAGTATTTTTTTAACTTCTACATACCTTTAATTCCATAGTCAACTTTCATTAAAATATTACTAAAAATCAATATGAATACTTTTAAACTTATTCATATTTGGTCCTAAAATATTCATAAGCTATATACAAAATTTATAACTGCTCCGTTTTTTTAACTGTTTATTGAAGTTAAAAGCATATAGATCATATTATGTGGAGAATCCCATACATCTAGTTAGTGGCAAACCCTATAACTTCGGTATATTCAAAGTTTGTAGCGTTTAGGATAAAAGCAACACGGTAATATCATGTGTTAATCAAGGGAATCTGTTTGTTGTTTACTACAATATGAATTACATGGGTGTAATTATTATAGTCGAGACTTCTACCCAATTATGGAGAAACAATGAAATTGCGAGAAATTGTTGTTTGGCAACTAAAACGTATGCGTTTAACAAGTTTGGTAACTATCTCTATATTTAATTTAGGAGTAGATTAGTTGTAGCACTAGGAATTAAATGAAATTTGCAGCATATTTCCTTTGCTCTAGAAACTTCGATGGCTTCATTGTTTATACATTAATTATTAAAGACTAATTACATGAGTTTTGTAAGTATCCGTTATAAAGTGTATATACATTAGATATTGAATATCTAGTGCTACAGTTGTCAAATATAGTAGTTATCCCTAAATATTCTAAGACATCTTTAGAATTAATCATTTTATGTGTTAATTAAAGAGAGAGCAGTATTAATTTTTTTTTAAGTAGAGATATACTTTTTTTAAGTAGAGATAGACTTATAAGAGGAACATTATCGTTACTATACCGAAAAAGAGAGGAGCCGACAAATGCGAGAACTTTAGAACGATTAACCTAACTTCCAACGCGTCAAAAATCTTAACCAAAATAGTGCAGAAGGGGATGAAAAATAGAGCGGAGGAAATACTAGGAGAAGACCAATTCGGGTTTAGGCGAAATAGGGGAACTCGCGAAGCTATTCTGGCGCTAAATGTAATGTTAGAGAAAACAATAGAAAAAGGAAAGAACGCTTATATAGGATTTGTAGATTTAGAAAAAGCTTTTGATAATGTAAGATAGGAAAAATGTTCGAGATACTAAAGAGCGCGGGAATGAAGTATAGAGATAACAGAGTAGTACACAATCTATACAAAGAGCAAACTGCTGTTATAGAAGTAGAAGGGGAAAGAAGGGAAGTAGGTATTAGGAAAGAAGTAAGACAAGGATGTACCCAATCACCACTAATTTTTAATCTGTACATCGAAGAGGCGATTAATGTCGTAAAAGAGTGGATTTCAGGATTGAAGTACAGGGACAGAAACTAAAAATGCTGAGATTCGCGGATGATATAGCAGTATTAGCATCTAGTAAAGAGGAATTGGAATCAGCATTGAACGAAATGGAGACAGTGTTGACAGAGGAATACGGAATGAGGGTGAATAAAAATAAAACTAATGTGTTAGTGTGCAGAGGGCGAGAGAGCAGAGCAAAAACGAAAGTACAAATTAATAATGAAATATTAGAGGAAGTTAAAGACTTCACTTATTTAGGAAGTAAGGTAAATTGGGATGGAAGAAGCGATAAAGATATAAAACAAAGAATAGCGCAGGGTCGAGTAGCTTTTAACAAAAAGAAAGCACTCTTATGCTCGGGGGTAATAAACTTAGAAACAAGGAAGAGATTGTTGAAAACGTATGTATGGAGCACGGCACTATACGGTTGCGAAACCTGGACGGTAGGGGAAGCAAGTAGAAAGAAATTAGAAGCTTTTGAGATGTGGTGTTATCGAAGAATGATGAAAATACCGTGGACTGATAGGGTTAGAAACGAAGAAGTATTAGAGAATGTCGGCGAGAAAAGAAGTATGTGGAAAAACAAAAAGAAGAGAAGAGGTAGAATGGTAGGCCACCTGCTGAGACATGGGGGAATAGTCCGCGATATTTTGGAGGCAGAAATAGGAGTGAAGAAAGGCAGAGGTAGGCCTAGATTAGACTACTGTTCGCAAATAGTAAGGGATGTAGGTTGTAGCACAATTAGCGAAATGCGTAGGTCAGTACAAGATAGGAGAAGCTGGAGGTTAGCGTCCAACCAGTCTTAGGGCTGATGACCTCATGATGATGAAAGATAGACTTAGATGCACTTCGTGCATATCCCATACTCTAGGGGCAGTTACAAGACATGTATTAATAATTAATACATTAATTTAATTCGCACTATTTTAATACTTAAAATGAGCAATAAGTATTTGACTGAATATGCAATACTGGATGTTTAGGTATTTCTAAACAATATGGTCTTTGAACATGTGTAAAGCAAAATGTTCGCTGTACATATATCTAGATGCCTTAACGCATCAAAATGGACTGCGGCAGTGAAGGCGTATATTTTTTATTCATGATTAATTATTAATTAACTTAATTAAATAAGCTATTAATCTGTCAACTGTAGGATAGATAGTATGCGATTAAATAATAGTTTATGCGATTTTAACTTATTATACTTATTTTATAGGTATTGTTTAGCAGCTTTCATCTAGATAACTTCATCTAATAAATACACGTTATTCATTATTGTCCAACTCAACATCCCATATTTTTATAAAAATACATGTACAAGGTGCCATCTGTAGAATGGCCGATTTTGTCCAAAATCACACAATTATTTTTGTCATACATCTTGGCTACTACCATTGTTTGTACTTCTTCACATGTTAGTGATAAATAACCCTTTCTTAAGGGACATTTAGCAGGTACACTAACATAATTATATTTTCCATTAACTTCATTTGAAGGAATTTTTGAAGCGTTACGTTTTTTAACATGACCGTGGCACTTTATAATTAATCATTATTTTTACTAAATCTGTGTAAAATTGTTTTTGATTCTCCCTAATGCTTTCGTTACCACTTACACGTGCTTTATAGCACTCATCCGAGACATATCTTGTATTGGTTATATATACCAGAACACGGATTCATGTATGTTGCAGTTTAGTTCGGTAGTATCGGACTCCAGTTCTGCTCAGTCAAGAATTTATTGTTCAAATATATTACGTAGTAGGCATAATTGACATAAAATTAAATTAAATTTACCTGACATAATATTAAATAAATGAAGTTTTCCTCTCAAACACTTGCTAGAACAATATGCCTGATACGCTAGAATAGTATACCTTATCCGTTACTCACTGTAGCTGGCTGGGTAAGCTGGGTATCGCTGGGTATAATAACTCTTAGAAAAGCAATGCAGGTTATGGCACGAAACCAAACAATGCGGCGTTAAGACTAATTTGGTAAGCCTTAAAAGCAATCATGTTTTAAATATTATATAACTGACAGTTTCATCAGATAGATACTAAGGGTGAATTCAGTGCAGCCTCTGATAAATGCACAGATGCTGAGTGGTTAAATTACGATAAATAGCTATAACGGAGAAGTATGTAAAAATGATATATTAACTGCAGATAATGACTGGTAACAATTATGTATAAAAATTATTTTTATTTATTTATTAGCGCTTAGGTATTTGAAATAGGTGAAAAATTGATGTATCTGAGAGTCGAACTATATCCATGTCAGGATATACGTTCAAATAAAACCCTGACAGCTAGTTCCGTTTCATTTAAAAACTGCGGATCCGCTCGCTCCAGATAGCAGCGTTTCAATTAATTTACACTTTATCATTATAGGCGAAATGAATGAAGAGTTTTGCAAAAATAATTTGCTGGATAGCTTCATTAATTATTATAAAGTTGCTTTATTACATATTTCAGTTAATTAATCAAAATGAATATTTTGTAATAACGCACCTGAATATCGTGTAACAAATCAACTGTAATTTTGAATTAAAAAGTTATTAGGTTATATCACTTTAAATTCTCGGTAAATTGTACGCTCTACACAACGCTTTAAAGTACTCGATTCTAATTAAACATTATGTGTGTAATGTATATCTAATGTATCATTATATGCGAAATTTTAATTCAATAATGCATTGAATAAAAATTTAGTGAAACGAATGTGTGTTAATTAATGTTATAATGAGTAGTATTAATACAGCTTTCATGCCTATCAAATATTATATAAGCTAACTTTTAACGTAGAAATTAATTTCAATTATTCCACTCGCAAACTAATCGATAGCTAATTGAGACGTCCATATAAAGTACCTAATAAATTAAATTTAACTAACTACATATAGATTTAAAACAAGGCTTTTCTGTTCAAACATATTTAATGTCTTTTAATAAGTTATGCAAAAATATACACTTTCAAATATACACACACCGTCAAATGTGCCCCCGATGTTTTGTTGTTGGACCCCCGATGTTTTGTATTAGTAAATAATTTTTTTTTAAATATTGTATTTATTTTTCAAAATATGTTTTTTTCTAAATGTCTTTTTTGTAATACAGAAACAATTTTAAAAATTTAGTTAATTAAAAGACAATGAGAAAAGAATTTGCAATTTTTAAGTAAATTTATTTTGACAAAAATTAATAAAACATATTTTTTAAGAAAGTAAACTACAACTTAATAGTTAGTATGACCTCCTCTGACTCTTCTCAGTAACATATTGACACGCCTGTGCATTGAAACTATCGAATGGTTGATAATTTCTTAAGAAATGCTGTTCCATTCCTCTATTGCTGCTACAGTTAACTCTTCCGCATGTTGGGGTGGATTCATTCGTTTGTGAATTGCTCTAGAAACAGAATCCGACATGTTCTCAATGGGAATCATATCTGGGGAATTATCTGGCCACTCTAATCGGGTAACATGTCCCTGTTCAAGTACCTCTTGAACAGTTTTTATGCGACGTGGCCCCGCGTTGTCGTCCATGAAGATGAAATTGTCACCTATTTCGTCGCGTAGGGGATAAATAATGGCCCTGATAATACTTTCAATATAAACTTGATTTGTCATATTCCGATTTATGGGAATTAACGGCGTACGGCGATTGAACATTATTCCTGCCCAAAACATTAGTGTCCCACCATTGTAGGGAGCAACCTCGCGGGAAAAATTTAGTCCCTCTTGACGACCTGGTTCTCACCAGACTCATTGCCTATTGTCATCACTCACCAGTCCAATTCTGGTTTCATCTTTGAATAGGACCCATCGCCACTGCTGCAAAAGCCAATTACTATGTTCCCGTGCCCACTAAAAGTGGGCAGCTCGATGTGGAGGTAGAGTGAGTACCCTTAAAGGCATTCTTTCACGTAAATTTGCACGATGGAGTCTTCTTAGAACTGTGGAGATCGATATAACAAGGCGAAAACGTACCTTGAAAGTGGGCCCTGGGGGCTGGAGCTGAAGAATTTCGGTGTCTACGGGCATATTGAACCAAGTACCGGTCCTGCCGTTCATTTGATACTCGAGGCCGATCACTACGTGGTCTTCTTTCAACTGTCCCTAATTCTAGATAATATATGCACTATTCGCACAATAGAAGATCTAGGAATGTCTAACATTTCGGATATCTGATGATTGGAATGTCCAGCATCATGCAAAGTAATAATTCTTACCCTATTTAGTGTAGAAACCTCACGTTCTGGCATCATAACGAAAGAAAAGTATCAAAGTCGCTTTTCTAAATATGCAATAAAACTGACGAATATTTAAAAAAATATATAACTAATTAACGGTATTTTACCTAGCAATGTATTTGATCTTGTTTAACAGTTAAATTTCAAAAAATAAAACCCGCCACAGGTAGGATTCGACATTTGTCCCGGATCGGAACCGAACGACATACAGCTGTTTCGAACTTGTTAGTTCTCATCAGTGCCGCATACGGTACGCCCATTCAGGACAAATGCCGAATGAACTTTATGGCCTATACATCTTTATCGATACGATCTCTGTCAGTCACTTATAAGTCGGAAATGTATAGGCCATAAACTTCATTCGGCATTTGTCCTGAATCGGCGTACCGTATGCGGCACTGATGAGAACTAACAAGTTCGAAACAGCTGTATGTCGTTCGGTTCCGATCCGGGACAAATGTCGAATCCTACCTGTGGCGGGTTTTATTTTTTGAAACCTTATCTGATCGTGCAGAAACACGAGAAAGGAGTCGAGGATCGCTTCTGGGTATAATTCAATGCCTGGCGGGGCTTTAGCCCGAGGAGTAGTTGTTTCCTAGAGCGATTATGTAATAGCTTTGCTATTCGGGAACTACTTTGATAACCGCTTGGCGGCTTGGTGGTTCCCTTCTCGATTTCCGACTTATAAGTTACTAACAGTTAAATAACAAAAATTTGTTGCCTAGTAACGAAAAGAGAATAAACATAAGATTTTTGACGGTGTGTGTAGTTTAGTATATATTATATGACAGAAAAATATTACAAAATAGTTGATATATACGCGTCCAGTATTAATCGCTCGAACATTGGCAGTATGAATCGTAGGAGTTCCTTATGAAGAGGGATCCCGGGTAGTTAGTCCTTATAAAACCATTTTTATTTAATATTTCTGAAATAATTTACATTACAGTAATAAAACTGGGCACGTAGAGAATGTGTAAATATTTTGTACAAAAAAATAGCGCATCTAGAGGCACAATAAAAGGAGAGCAGCTTTCATTTATTCTCCATATATATATTTTTTTGAATTTAAAATTAGGCACATTTTCAAATTCAATTTTGTCATCAAAACACGAATCCTTCAATATTTCTATACAAAAGATGTCCTTCTCTTATAACCTTTTGGATTTACTATTTTTCAAAGATGATAGTTTTGTGTTTACTAGATTTACGGTCCTCTTATTTCGACTGTGTTAATAAATATGGCAATTTCAACTTGCCATTGATAAATGCTAGAGCAAATAATAACATTTATATAATTACAACTATCTCTATTAAATTGAAATAAAATAAATAGAGTGATACAGAAGAACTTTGTGGAACTATAGGTATTTTTTTGTATTGAGGTAATGCAACTGGAGCTTTCATAATTCACCCGGAAGCAATCACCAGAGGATACATCAATAGTCAAGTTCGTATTTCAGAGAGCTTTATTAGAGTTCACCGAAGACATAGAGAAGTGGCCAGTCTCAAGGTGAAGAAACATCATTGTGAAAAAGGTCATACCACTGGAATCTAAAAATCCAAAAAAATAAGTATAAATAACTCAAGGAGCAAATTTGAAAGATTTTCACTAATGGAACACCTGTTTTAAGGGTTGTATAGAGTATTTTGTGTAAATAATGGTTAGAACCGTATCAAGTGCGAACGAGGCAGACTAAAGAAAACTTTCAGCCGAGTATAAAGTTCTACACATGGTTACTGACATGATTCCTGAAAAATATCTTATTCTTGAATAACATTCTATTTTCTACTAAAAGTGGATTTTCCTGAGAAACTATTAGTTTTTATAATAACCACAGTTAGAGGTTTCACGAAAGCATCTAAATTAATTTTTGGCAGAAAAACATGGAATTTGGCGAATAGCATCTTATGTTATCTGCAATTTTAATAACATACCTGATTCTTTTACAATAAGTCTTAAATTATTAGACCACCTACCCTACTAAACATAGAATAATATGTAATTGTGAAGAAACCTTTTAGGTAAAATATACCTCGCAAAGGTGGATTGGAACAGGTGGACCTAATGTATGTCCACTTGGATCACCAGACTTAATTACCCATTTTGCTATAGAACTGTATTTAGAACTCATGGCCATATTCTTGCTATAATTACTACGTTCATCACCATAGCTATGTTCTTGCTATAGTTGGTCTATTAGATAATATAATTCTTTTATTATTACTTTTTTACCATTCCCACTGTTCGGGTACATCTCTAAGAGACTGATATATTTCTACACATTTTGGATTTACAGATTCGAATATTGTGTTTCTAATTCAATTATACCTTGATAGATATACTTTTGTTGCATGTTCATAATTTCTTAATTCTACTTTTTCTAGTTTTTCTATGGAATATAAAAATCGTTAAATTGAATATATAAATCTCGTTTTGTTGACAATACAGTTTCCTTCAATATTGTCTGGAAAGTGAACAGTTTCTGTTTTGATTTTTGTGAAAAATATTATAATGGATTAGCAGTCTTTAGTGACTGATTGTTTATATAAACTGCTTATATCACATTTGCAAACTGACAAGAGACTTATCAAAATGATACGCATAGTGCACTAATGTACTTTAAAAATCCGTTTCTTTATGTTTAATTGACTGTTTGATTGTTTGACTGTTTTCGATGTTTATAACACTAACAGTATTATATTAAGCTGTCTCTTACCTTATAGACAATAGAAAGTTGCATAAAAAGATATATTGCTCTAGGTTCACTAATTTCTCCGTTTTTACAGAAATTCTTCTTTGTCTAAATCTATGACCTTTTAAAAACACATAAAAAGGGACACATATTATATATATATATATATATATATATATATATACATATATATATATATATATATATATATATATATATATATATATATATATATATATATTTATATGACAATAAATAAACTTCAATTTTAGTTCATCTGTTCTCCAAATAAAGTGCCAGTAATGGGATACAGAACTAATTAGTTTGAACAAACAGTCGAAGTACTTACTACAACCAGTGACAAATATTTCACAGATTCTAATCAATTCGGTAACCACCGTTATAAATAATGAAGAGCGTGTATTCCGTTAATGTGATGATTTGGTAATTTACTGATTCTGCTAATTGTAATGAGCTAATGCATCGTTTATCTGATAGTAAACGTTTCTATATCATACAATAATTCGTACCTACACAGTTTAAGTAAATTAGTTTGTGGGTGATAGATCAGTCTGTAATTTAGTTTATATACTTAACGGTACTAAATAAATTCTCAAGTAGATATTTTTGAAATTATTCTTTTTTTTTTGATATTATTTCTGCGTGAGCTGTTTTCTATCTAGTGTGTATTAACCAGGCATAAATTTATGCCAATGATATAGATCGATTTATATACGCTATAAAATTGAAATAATTTGAATACAGTGGGTTTCAAGGTCCCCAATCCCATTTCAGTACCTGCCGCGGAGCTGATAAAAGTCAAGAACTTGCTCAATGTCCGCTATAAAGATGGATGCCCTATCACATTCCCCTATAGGTGTCTGCAATGAAGTCATTCCTACTGTGGTCTAGGGTAGTGGAACAGGACCGCCAGTATTCGGGATGTATGCTTGGGTTTGAGTCAAAACGGGGGAAGTTTGGTATCGGTCCCTGAGCGCACGGATGTATTTTTTACACTCGTCAATATGTGTATTCTTTTCGTTATCAGTTTTATGTCTAAATTTTCTAAATAAGATTGATTTATTGATTAATAATAAACAGTTTTAAAACCTTAAAATGGATTTTTCCGCACGTAGAACATCTCTATCTCGAAATTGAGTGGCCGAGGAAAAATAGACCAACACATAAATGCAGAATATGTGCCTTATGGCACAAATTTGATAGGATTAGAAAATATTTCTTAGCGGAAACAGAATAATAAAATAATAGCTTGTTTATTATCAAGAATAAGAATACCAAGAAAAGTATGCAAGATAAGAAGTGTCCACGATGAGAATGATCAGTATGGGCATCTTGTAATGGTAGATACTATTGTGAGTGACCCTAAAAATTATTTTTTGAATTATTTTGAAAAAAGTAAACTTTTTAAGTTCAGTTTTCATTTTATTTTTCACATTATAATTAAAAATATGGAAAAAATCAGAACAATCTCGCTGTATTTTATAAGAAAACCTTTAATCTGATAATGATATTTTCATCCTCCGACGTTTCATGTTCATACAACCATCATCAACTTAAATTTTTTAAGTACGGGCATGGAATATTTTTTACGGACTTTGAATGCACTTTTTATTTAAAATTCACTCTAGTAATTATTCGGATTTACGGTATAAATAAATAATAAAGTTTATTTGAGGGTTAGATACAAATACAGCGTACTAGGTATTTATCCATCTAATATGTAAAAGATAATAAGTTAATAATACAAATTATTTAATACTGAATGCGAATTGATAAAGAATAAATAACTGGACAAATATTTAAGTGATTAACTTAAAAAAAATATCGACATTATTATCACCATATATATTATTAAACTTTAAAGAGCAAAAAAGTAAATGTTCAAGATAGGAATAATTATTTTGTAAACAGAAATAGCATTCTTGTAGCGTTTAGAAATCTAGTTAGGCCTTGTGGAGTAATGCTGTTAAAGAATTCGGTAACATATGCATAATTTATTCAAAATTATGCCTGGAATTTTTAAAATGATGCATGTATATGGAGTTTTTGATATCTTCTAATAGAAAAGAAAATCCATCAATGTTATCATCGGCGATCGTGATGGCAAGTTTTGTTAATGTTGGGTAGTCAATGGTTGATGGTAAATACAAGGATCTATAATTACAGTATCAAAAATTGCAACCCAAATATTAAACCCAAAGTGGTGTCCATGTCTTACCGATTTCAATAAATGTTAATTTTCTCGTAACCAATAATGTTTTTCCTTGTTAAAAGTACCATTGTTAGCCATACTTACCAGACGAAATTACTTTTAAGAAAAATCTTCATCATCCTGGTATTTCCTAGGATACCACTCACAGAATGTAATGGAACAAGAAACTTCTTCGAGCAATTATTAAATAATTTTATTTAAATTGTAAGGAAGTAACAATACTAATATTTAGGTGGTGTGATAATTTATTATAATATCTAGTATATCCATAAAGTATTGCATAAATTGACTTCTGGATATAATATTAAATTGATTGGTAAATCCTCAAACTACTTGAAATTGATTGTGGTGTTTTAAAAGAAAAATTAACTTACACAGTGAATTTTGTTTAAGTTGTACTATCACTGAAGATTTTCTTTAAATAAAGTATCATATATCTTTTAGAGAAGAATACTCATGTACATATACCCTCCACAGAATCCAACTGAAACTTTTTTCGTAATTATTTGAAGTAAAAACAGATATTATTTGTCATTTTAAAGGGATAGCAGTAAGAAAAGAACTATTTAGTTCATTCATGTCTTTGTTACATAATAACTCAAGATGATGTTATCACTATCGTTTACCAAATCAAATATTTCTTCCCCGCATAATTCTTAAAAAATTTATATTAGTCCAAATGTCGAAGCAATGGTCCTTTATAAGTTCCTCACTATCCCATTCCTTTTAAATGTAACGGAGTTTTATACTTCTACTCGCTGAAGCTCCTTTGTGCTACGTCATTATGTACATTTTCACATTAATCCTATCATCTTTCTGTTTCGTTCTATACTGAATGATACATATCGAAATACCTCAAAATCCTCGTAAAGCGATAAATTTTGTACAGAATATTTGGGTCTCCTTTATGCATTTAACCAATCTAATTCGAATTTGGAAAGACATTTATTCAGTTCAAATACCCTTCAATTGGAATGAAGTCGTATCCTACATAGTTGGAGAAGTTTTTATCTTTCGGTGAATGTAACATCGAATTTCTTTTCAGAACTGCCAGTCAATTACAATTCGATAAAGTGCGAGGAAATTGAGAAGGATATAAGAAAAATACGTATCTGCAAATGCGTTCTTAAGGTTTCTTTTTAGGGGCTGATTCGATTCGAAGGCGATTAAACGTTAAAATCGTGGCATGACATCGTTATTTTCTAATGCTAGTTTTACTGATACCTTGTTCCGGGTGCCTAATACAGACATCGCATTTTATTAGTAATAAAAGTGAGTTATTTTATTTTGATCCATAAATTAACCTATTCTTATTGCAGCTGTAATAGGTTAACTCTCCACCAGGATTTAAGTACTAGAGAGGTAACCAAAAAACGATTCTATTAGGTTCGACATGTTTGTGTAATTATATAATCACCATGACGAACCAAAAATTCCCATTTCTTGTTTGCGTATTTGTTTCAATTTTATTATATTCAATTTTAACCTTCATTCCTTATTACTATTTCGCTTAAATATTCTTCTACCGTTTACATCCATTTATTTCTTGGTTTTCCTCTTATTTGCAAAAAATGTCCTGCTAAAATTTGTTTTGTTATTCTGTCATCTGGTAATATTGTTACGCGTTCCACTACCTGACTCTTCGCACCGTTACTGCATATGTTATGGATCGTTTGTTATGAATAATTTAATTAATTACGCAGGCCCACAAAAAATAAAAGTTATGTATACTAAGAAATAAATCACACTTATTTTTCTCATTTTTTCCCGCTGAACACGAATCTAAAGTCAGAATTAGGGGTTATTAATCAAACTTCTGAGAAAAACCATAAAAATTAATATTTCTCACAATGATTCTGTAAGTAGTATCTTTATTATCGTCTACAAATTTGACACATTCTTTATCTTTAAGGAAAATTTCTATAAGCAAATAGTATCAGAGACCATAGATCTCATGATCTATGGTTCTCCCATATATATATATATATATATATATATATATATATATATATATATATATATATATATGTATATATATATATATATATATATATATATATATATGTATATATATATATATATATATATATATATATATATATATATATATATATATATAAGCCTCTAGAGGCTTCTATATGGCAAAGAAACTTTTAAAACCAGATAGTTTTTATAGAGCAAAAATTTACGCTGAAAACAAATTTTACGTTATTTTTGTCATTCAAGTTATTGTCTTTTACACAATCGGTACAAGTACCATCAGAAACCTGCTACCACGAAGTGTTTGAACTGCGATGGCTACTGCTCTGAAAATGGGATTTGTAGAATTATTTGAATGATCATTTAGTCTACATCTTCATGGTATCGAAGGCGGCTAAGGCGCACTGCTTTGCAGAGAGAAACCAACAAAAAAGGAAAGAGATGAAATAGAAATCCGTTGCGTAGATCTTTTGAAAGCGTGTGAGGAAACGAAAATTAATATAACAATAATACCTAGTATTACGTATTCTACGTAAGTAGAATTTAGCAAAAAATTACTAAATTAACATTTTTATTCGCTTTCATTGGTTTTCTTAAAAATTTGATCAGTAACCCCTAATTCTGACTTTATATTCGTATTCAGCGGGAAAGAGTGCAACAAATAAGTATTCATTAGTACACACCATTTTTATTTTTTGTGAGTCTGTCTTATTGAATATATTTTAATAAAAACTATACTCCTCTTGAGTGGGAACAAGAATATTTAACTAGTCTCAGGTTGCAGAAGGAAATATTACTGCATACAAATGATGATAAGTACATCCACACTCAAGAGAGTGTTAAGTTCTCTCTCGTTAAAACTTTAACTCTATCATACGATACACCCTCAACCTGGATCTCAATACGGATGAATTTACTACAAATACGTCTATAGGAGAAGACAATAGGCCACCCATCCATGTTGCAAACCGAAACCAATCACTTTATTTCCATTAAGTCCATATGGGACATTGTGTTTAATGCCTACCGTATTTTTAAATTATTTATTTATACTGTTTAAATGATGTCTATATCGTAGAATTATGTAATTAGAATAAGAATCACATGCAGAGATAACCCGTGCAATTAAATATAAATACACTCTGTGTAAAGCTGACTGAAAATTTATTTTAAATTACAAAAGCCGAATTGCAGTGAATGTTCTTTACCTCAATCGTTAAATTTGTTTAATGAAATTTGAAACATGAATAAATTACTTGTCCTTGCGCTTCTTATAGTTTGGAAATAATAAATGTGTTTTTATAAAAGTGTTCGCTCAATATCCTGTTAAGATGGACATAATAAGTAATCTGTCAACTATTTCAAAAAAATATATCTAAACGCACAACTTTCTTCAGTTAATTCTATTGATTTGCGCACAAAATAGTCACAAAGTAAGATAGATATCTGGACCGTTTTAATGCCCTAAAGAACTTTATAACGCACACAAATATAAAGTGCAGTTTATGGTGGGAGGGTTAAAGTAATGACAGGTTAGTAACCGGACATATGTCCGTATGACCCCTATAAAAGCCAGGATGAAAGGAAGTGCCGCCCTTTGGCCAGGAGCCAAGTGAAAAGACATGGTTTCGTCATCTAAAACCCACAACTACCACAAACGCTTATATTTCTGTACACAAATTTTAGGGTGCGGTCTGGAGTTAGTTGTTGATCTTACCTGACGGGAAAATTGCTTGCGCAAAACGGAAGTTTGAAATTAAATTATGCGAAGAACTTTCTTTAAATATTTTACGCCTTACAATATCAACAAAAAATTAATGCAATTAAACATTACATACTAACTTTTTGATATATGCTCTAAAATTTTTTTTATATTTATTTTATTTCGATGATCTAAGTCATGTTGAATAATATGTGTAATGCCTCATAAATGCCGAATATGTTTCCAAATAATTTCATTAACCCGTAAATAAATTCGAAAACAGACGTAAGTTAAATAAAAATGTTAGTTGAAAAACTAATTACACTAACAATAAAAGTTCACCAGAGTTGTTTGACGAATTTTGATGGTCAGAAATATTACTAACATAAATACACGATACTGCTTCCGACACTACTTGATTTTAGTAACCTGATTCAAATGGATTCATTCATGCCACTATGGGCATGGCAGTAGAATGTGTTTTATTGTTATAAGAGTTGTTACCATTTCTGAAACTAAGTATAATTGTATATCTAATCAATATTAGACACATTACGTGGGGAACAATTACTTTCTTCCCAGGAATTTTGATTACATTACTGCCCCTGATTTTGAAAAGACTAGTAATTTTTGTTGATTGGCTCTTCTCTCCGAAATAAACATACATGAGAAGTATAAATACAAATTAAAAAAAAGCAAAATAAAATAGGCAAATTCACTTGTTTTTATTTTTTTATATATGAAATCTAACAAGAAAATATAAGTATAATTGATGCAGAAAATATTAAAAATTATAAAGTCTTTTGTATGATTTTCTTTTATATTTTTGCTGTCCCTTTACAGACTACAACAGTAATTGGCAATCATGTGACCCACGTTCCTTGATACCTTTCCTCCATTATTCAAATATCCTGGTGAAACCTTCCACCTTACTCCTCACTATAATCTGTGTTAGAAGGATATTTTTCTAAATAACTACGCAAAAAATATAATTTAGTGTTTATTTTGGCTCCCAATTTTTCAAAACATTTTAGCATCTTATATACTAGTTCCTGGTAGTGATTTTCCTCGTGATTGCTCAAAAAAAATTAAAATACGGATACATAATTAAACTATGCATAACATCCTGAACCTCTAACCTATATCCTAACCTCTGAGATTACCTATATAATCTCTAACACGTAATAACACTATTTGCAATTAGCAATCCACCGTTACATCATGTGATGCCACAGTAAAAAAATAAGCGATTCAATTCTAATCAACAAATCTCCAGTCAGAATAACCAATCATAATCTAACACGAAATAGGAGGAAGGAAGTGGCTAGGATAGCGGCCGTGGACAATATATTCACTGTTAATTATGGGTAATGTAGAAATGTGGCCGGATGCACCTAAATGAATATGGCTGATTGAACTTGGGGCTTTATCGTGCACTAGGTGAGATTACGGTTATTAGTTCCTTTGGGATAGCCCAGATTCTATTTCAGAATCCCAGCCAGGGGCGCATTGCTGCCCTACGCCTTGTCAACTGTGTAGTTATCTTTGGAGTAGATGGAATATTATCCTGCTATTAAGATGTAACTTGTTTATTTAAATTTTCATTATTGCCATGAATAATATAATGACTCATTCCGATGGAAATTTTAAGAGAAATTGAGGGTGGCAAATTAAAATCTGGACTAGTTGTGAGCATCCTATTTTGATAAGGCAAGGTTCACTTTCACGTTCACATATAGATTCCTTTTGAAAGATACCAAAAAAAGTTTTCATATATAATTCCAATATGCATAGTATTTTTTTAAACAGCCACCCTCAAAAACTGGTTTATTTTATTTAGAACAAATTCCTGAAACAAGTCAATTTTCATTTCGGGAGAAACACGTAAGCATATCGATTCAAATGCACATGTTACCCTGGATAAGGGTAGCCACCCTTTCACAAATTATTACAGGGAACAGAGGTCGAGTGATACCTTCTATGAATTTTAATTTCCACTGTAAAGATGCTTGATACTTCAAGCTTAGAGTCACGAGTTATCGAGTGATTTAGAATTGTTTATTATTCCAATTCGGATTTTTTTAAAAGAAGGGTCCACTTAGGTATTCCGCCAAATAAAACAACAATAAAATTCTGCAAAACACATCAACTTCCAGTATTTTCGATGTGTTTTTGCAATTCACCCCTTCACCGCCATCGACAACCCTTCAGATATATAAAATTTGAAGATTCACCTTGTAACAGCTTAGTTGAATAGGAAATAAATTTTGTGATGATGATCTTTATTGGTACTATACAATGTGTAAAGGTAGCACTATTTTTACTTTGATACAGCTTTTTCTTTAGACATTACATAATATTTTCCGATTCCAGTTACACGTAATGTAGCACTGCAAAGGAACATTGCTGTATCGTAAGTACAGAGGACAACAATAACTGCGATTCGTCCTTGAATCTCCACCAACTTTTTACTAGTTTTCTGACCCCGTGTTTTCAGTTATTCAAAAGTATACACAACATACTTTAGTTGTATAGTTTGCAATAGACATTGACTACAAAAAAAAAGTAAAAAAAAATAGGTAACTTGCTTTATAACATTAGTCGAAGAAATTAACAATGATTCTAAGTAAAATTGATATTGTGAAATGTAGAAATTTAAATGTGGTCCAATTCCTCTAATATATTGCCTCATGAATATATGTTATTGTAGGTTGATATCTAACATCATTTGGTAGTACTTTTGTGCCATATTTATAGCAAGCATTGTACTGAGTGACATAGAAAATGCAATATCCAGTAAAAGTGATTTAATCAAGTTTCAGTTAAGAAAAAATCAGAGTCAAAGAGAATAGTAGGTTGGTTCTCCTCTATGTGAGATAATGTATGGTCGACTAAAATAATCAATGTTGTCTTGAGGTATCTGGTCTCGAGCAACCTGAAACTTTTGTTGGAGAGCCTCTGGAGATTGTGGTGAGAAGTAAATGTAATAATGTTCGCCTCATAGTATGGCATATGTGTTCCATTAGGGAGTGGTTTGAGGATCATTGATAATGGATAATGGAAGAATATTGAGTTAGTAAGCTGTCAGGAAGCCAACCGTTACTAGCTAGATCTAGTGACTTATTATCTTAGTCAAACTCACAGTTGGGTAACGTTCTGGGAAATGGAAGACGGGATGGTTGTAAAACATAACCTGCAAAAAATGGTTATAACACTGGGTGTTCATGTTTCCTTAAATGTAACCAATGTGGTAGCGATGTGGTACCATAATTAATAACCCCTCATATCATAACTCCCACAGTCTAGTGTACAGATACAGTTATCGTACATTCTCCAACAGAAATGAGTTTCATTACTGGATAGGATATAAGTTGAAAAAATTGTTAGGTCATAGTGTTGTACGCATCGTTTTTAATAAATAAAGAAAAAATAAATTAAATTTACTAAGTTATTAATACGGTGACACCTCATGATAAGTCTGAGCATTGACAGAAACGAAAACTATAGTGAAAAGTACCAACTGCTTGTATTGGTGCTTGTTTTTTGTAAGACAGTGAACATGTATACAGAGTTTCATTAATAAATGTGAATAACATTTACAATTAGTATGGTTTATACTAACAATATTTATGATGTGGTAAATACATTTTGTTCATGTTAGTGGTGGTTTGGCGTCATATTTCAAGAGAACATCTAGCTAATGTACGAGAATCATATTCCTGTAATATATACATATAGTAATTATAACAGCCGTGTTAATATATACACCAAAACAAAGACAAATTCATCTCGGTTTATCATAAAGCATTGTGGGTTCAGTATAACACATACTCGTTTGTATCTTCTCTCTTCGTAATATTCTCCAAGTAATTTTTACCGTACTAAATTCAGTCTCGACCCTTTTACCTCACGTACATTATGTAAGGATTGTGAGGACTCGGAAACCTGTCTGTAATCGGGTTTAACTGGGGCTTGGACCGTGAATCACAACTAAGCTTTAACGAAATCTGGACGGTGGGTTTGTGTGAAGAGACCGCATTGGAACCGCCAGCAGGACGGCGGACTCTCAGACAAGCGATACATTAGTGTGACTTACTTATTAACATCTGACTGTGGAACTTCAATCAATGTCCTCAAAGGGAAATTGCTCTGACCAAACAGTTCCTTATTAATGAGACAATATTTGAGTGGGAAACATTTACATTGCGAATGTAAATCTCTGTGATTGAATCATGAATCTTAATTAACGGGCTTTTCTAACGTTTGGCTCGGAAGAACGGCATGCTTACTTTCGAGCAAGTCATGTAGACCATTACAGTCAATATTTGAGTATGACAGAGTTATGAACATTTACCAGAATGAAGAACATACAAATTTCCAATGCGGTGTTTATTATGAATCTGAGGATGCGGAACAAAAACAATGATATTTTATGTAATTTTCCTTACAACACGAACAAGAAATGCGAACGGTTTCTTAGGAAATATTAATTAAACTTTTATTTCAGTTATTCGCATTTGATTATAATCCTTATAAAATTATAATTATAAACCTTAATTATAATAATAATAATAATAATAATAATAATAATAATAATAATAATAATAATAATAATAATAATAATAATAATAATAATAATAATAATAATAATAATAATAATAATAATAATAATAATAATAAAAACTTTATGCCTCCGGAGAAAGGGAATTACGCCAGTCCCTGAGAGTGGTGCAGGAGTACACGCAGGCCATCGGGATGGAGTTGGGATTGGACAAATGTGCACTGGTTCATCTCAAGAGAGGACGAAGCTGGGAATACGCAGAGGATGCGCAGCTAGTAGACGGAAGCATCTTACATCACTTAGATGCCGGAGAGTCGTACGCCTACTTGGGTCTTGAGCAACGCTCCACCCAAGAGGTAGGGGTCGTAAAAAACGCTCTCCGCGGCAAGTATCAGCACCGCCTCCGACAGATCTGGTCTTCAGAACTGTCGGGGAAGAACAAGGTGTCTGCAACAAACATGCTTGCCGTTCCGATCCTTGTCTACTCCTTCGGAGTAGTCAAATGGACACAGGAGGAGCTGCGACAACTCGACGTAGTAACCCGAAAGAGGATGCATCTCAGTAGGAGTTTGCATCCTAGATCGTCCGTTCCACGGCTATATCTCCCACGATATCGCGGAGGTCGTGGACTCTTGAGTTTGGAGTGTCTTCATAACAGGATGGTTCTGGACGGAGCCTGTAAAGTTATCAGGAGTTCGGATCCCCTTCTCTGCATGGTCCGAGATCACGAACATGCAGGGATAGGAGCATTTTTATTTAAGGCAGCACGTAGAGCAGCCGATGATCTCGGTCTCGTCTTCGATACCGAACGGGCCAATCACAACTCTGTCACCGAGTTGGAACCCGTTCAGTTAAAAGCCCAAGTAAAAGCTGCAGAGCATTTAAGAGCTCTGCAGCTTCACAAGGATAAGCTCATGCACGGGGTCTTCTATAGGAATATGGAAGCCCTGGGCTTATCCGAAAGGCTGACCTTTGCTTTCTTAAGGTCAGCCGGGCTAAATTCAGAGACCGAGGGATTCATCATGGCTTGCCAAGATGGTGTATTTAACACGCTCGTCTATCGGAGTCGTGTCATGGGTATGGAGGTCCCTGATGTCAGCTGCAGGGCCTGCCGTAGGGCGCCGGAGACATTGATGCATTTACTGTCGGCTTGTCCGGTATATGCAGTCTGGGCCTATATCCATAGACACAACGCAGCGTTGCGGGTGCTTTATTATCATTTAAGGCACTCGTATCAGATAGACGAGACACCAGTGCTGCCTTACGCTCCGGGGGATATTGAGTCCGTTGTGGAAAACGAGAAGTGCCGAATATATTGGAACTATTCGTTTTCCACCGTCAGGCAAATACAAGCCAACAAGCCTGACGTAGTCCTCCTCGACCACCAAATCAGGACAATGTTCGTCATCGAGTTCTCGGCACCCGGTGATGGTAACATTGTTTTGAAAGAGGAGGAGAAACGGACAAAATATCGAGATTTAATCTTCGAACTCCGTAGACTCTATCCGGACCATACTGTTAAATTGAAGGTACTGATTATAGGAGCCCTTGGTGGAGCGAGAGATACACTGCTTTCTGAATTAAAGAACATACCGGCATGCCGAAACTCGGCAGAAATATTAGCCGGTCGCATGCAGAAGGCCGTAATTCTCGGCTCACTACGTCTACTCAGGACACACGACTCGGCCCAGTAATCACTAACCGAGCGGACGCGAGGAGTGATTGCTGGTATTACCAGCGCACCTTCTGTGTGAGTCGGAGCCACAGAAAGGGGTGACTGGCTTTTAGTAAAAAAAAAAAAAAAAAAAAAAAAAATAATAATTAAGGGATGTAAAGGAATCATAAATTTTTAAATAATTTTCTTCAAAGGGCTGTAACTTAGAAAAAAAAACACTCGCAGAGCAATTTTAAGAAAAGCAAATTGAAGCTCCAGTAGTTTTATCATAAATCTTTTTTTAAATAATTTTATTCTCTTTCGTTTGAGCAGTCTAAAAATCTAGTACGAGGATTTTTCGCTGAGTCATCGTCGTTTAAAGTAAAAAGTCAGTGTCGTTTACGGATGAAGCTTGTTTTTCTGGAAATTCGATCATGAACTTCCATAATAACCACGTATGTGCCGAAAATAATCCACACGCCACGGTAGAAAATAATTTCCAACAACAATTTTCAGTCAACAGTTGGGTTGGAATTGTGGGTAACCATCTCATTGGGCCCCATTTTCTTCCTCCTAGACTTAATGGGGAACAATACCAAAGGTTTTTAGAGTACGTTCTACCTGAACTTTTAGAGGAAGTTCCAATTAGGGAGAGATGTCGCATGTGGTACAAGCACGACGGTGACCCACCACACTTCAGTCTAGCTGCTCGTCAATTTTTGAATGAAAATTATCCTAATCATTGGATTGGCAGAGGAGACCCATAGCCATGGCCTTTTCGATCACCCGATATGAACCCTTTGGATTACTTCTTATGGGGACACCTTAAATCATTAGTGTACAAAACTCCTGTTCAAAATGAATAAAACCTATGAAATGGAATAGTTGATTCTTGTATGATAATTAAAAATACACCAGTTATTTTCGATGGAGTCCGTAATTCAATGATGAGACGAATTGACGGTTGTATTGAAACCGAAGGTGGTCATTTCCAGCACCTGCTCTTAAGAAAATGTTACTGTTTAGTTTGAGGAAAATGGTTTAATTTTCGCTTACTAAAATTAATATTAATGTTAATTAAAAAATAATAAGTCCAACGTTTTTTCTAAAAAGTTTTAAAGGTGAATCATTATTTCAATACCCTGTACGTCAGAAATTCAATTCTTTTTAACGCATGTTCGTATCTTTTTTTTTTTATTTAGTCAGTAACATGTAATTTTTTTCTTGAAAAATCTTGAGAAAATTATGGTCGAATTAAAAATAATTAAATGCTTTCAAAATGTAGTCCCTAAATAGCTATTGATAGGTACCAAGCTTTAATTAAAAAAAATTAATTTTGAAAAATTCCGTAAAAGTTTTAACACTTCCACGGAAATTAGTTGAAAATTAGGACTTCAAGGCTTTTACAAAAACGGCTAATTCAATCACAAAATGTTGAAAGATGTCATTTGTTGAGAATTAATTGTTGTAGGAAAATCGTATTAGATTTTTATTAAAACATAAGTGGTGTACTATTTTTTCTTCAATTAAACCACGGAGGTTATCCCTGCGCACACCCGCGCCTTTGGTAAAATGATAAAAATATTCTTTTGCTTAAAAGTACCCTCTTAATGCACTAAAATTGTCCACCAAATTTAAATTTGATACGACTTGGCATTTTTTAATTGTTAAAGGAAAACCTTCTTGGAATACAAAGTTCAACATCCCGTATTTTTAAAACGAAACCGTTTAGAACCCATATTTATATGAGCTTCTTGTCTTAAAATCAAAGTTTCATTCCTTAAAATTTTTTCTTACAATGATTAACATCTTTTGATAAAAAAATATGTGTCATTGCTAAAAACCATTTGCGACCTCAAGAAATAAATAAAAAATCAATCCTTAAATTGATTTTAAGTCAAAACGACAGATTAAATCATTCCTAACACAATGAAAAACTTTGAAATTTTCAGGTTTTCTTTGGAGTACTTATGCCATAGTTATTCCAAGTTAAACGAATATCCCTACACGCAATTTTTTACCTCTTTTTCAATCAATATGTCGCACCGAATTTTTTTTTATCAAAAACCAGTAACTACGATATGTAGAGAGTACTTTGTGGTTCTTTAAAACCCTACCTAAATTTTCTAAACGAACATTATTTCCCGAGTAACTAATTATCAAATTTAAAACTGACTGTTTTGCTTTGAATGACGATAGCTCAGCTAAAAATCATCTTTTTGATGAAATTATGACAAAGCTTTTAGCCACTCAAATTAAAGAAAAACAGAATTATCTAAAAAAAATCATGACTAAATCACTAAAAAAATTATTGAAGTCAGTCAAGGACCTTTTAAAATTTGGAAATCAAAAATCTGGAATATTTTTTTCCAATGAATTTGGTATGATTATCTGAAAATTAGAAACTCGGAGCTTCAATTGTATTTTTTTAAAGTTGCTCTGTGACTATTTTTGCTAAGTTATAGTTCTGCCCTTTGAAAGTCAAGTTGATATATTTTGGATTTTTTACATCCCTTAATTTTTGTGCCTAATGTATATCCGAAATACTGATAATAAAGCTAACATTCCTATATTTTAATATTCTCATAAAATATAATTTTATATACAGGGTACCTTATTTAAAATTGAACATACGAAATCATTACTAAATTATGTTTTTATGCAAAATGCCACGTCGCCTTAAAACACGTTAATTTTTTATTTCAAGCAGACATATTTTAACAAACAAGCCATTTCCATCATTGATACCTCCATTTGCAAACAATGATCCCCCAAGGGCATTCGAGTTGAAACAATTCTGTCAAATGATGCACCATTTGAATGGTATCTTAACTTTTAGTAATGTCTCTGACATAGTTTTCATTGTTAGTTAATCTGTAATAGGGATAAAATCTGTTCGGACAAAAGTACATTTCATCTATTTGATACGTTTAGAGTATTAATCTCATGAAAACCCTTATCTTTTTAGTACATAATATGCAAAGACCTGAAAAACTGAACTCTAAAAGATCTGAAGAACTTAACCCATAATCACCCAAGCATTAGAAAACAACCTGCATGAGGGGGCTTTTCACATTATCTTAAATGATAGTAAAGATACTTTTAGACCAGAGATTTCCTGAGTGATTGATCAGACGAACAGGTCCAATAGAGTGGCTGGCCGTATCACCAAATCTGTCACCACTTCTTAAACTTTATAATTTAGAAAATGGAATTTGTATAATGTGATATAAAAGTAAGAAATTAATTTACACATAATTTGGTAATAAACGAATATGAATTCATTATTGTCTATATTTCAAGGAAACTACAAAATTTGTCATTACCTTCTTTTCTTACACGAAATTGTAAATCGAAGTTGGTTGAGAATGATGTCTGAAGGACTTGGCTCTATTTATTAAAAAATTATCGTGGCCAAATAAAATAAATAGTAATAAAGTTCACTCTATGTTTGTATAATTAGGAATGATTTTTAGTCATAATAACTATCGCTTGATTAAACTCCATTAGGTCCTTTTTGAAATATACAATCAACAGCTTTATGACCCATCCCGACTAGGACCAATTTGTAACCCTTTCAAACTACTATACTTTGTGAATTAGCTCGATCTATGAGCGAATAGAATTTCCATCCGTATATAAAATCCCCCACGCCGAACTACATATCCGGCAGCTATCGCAAGCAAGCATGGCTAACCCAATGAAGTCGGCCAAATACAAAGTAGATGAGACAGGCGAACACAAATAAAACTTGTCTACTCTATCTGAAATTCAAAACGGTGATCACTTTCTTCCTCCCATTGAAATGCTAAAATATTTATTGAAAGGAGTGTAATGAGTTTTTCCAGATACGGTATGAAACCAATTTATTCGCGAGCAAGTAAAGGTGCATCAGTTTGCTATACAGGTAGTGACATGTATTACGGAATAAAGATAATTGGGTTAGGGAATAATATGTAAATGTATTTTTCCTTATTATCATAAAATAATATAATAATACGTATATCTATTGACCATCAGATACCACTTATTCAGTTACAGGACAAATTAATTAAAATATCGAATTAATCTCATATATACAGGAATATTATAAGATTGAACTAAGGCCAGCTGCTAAAACTTAATTGAAAAAATATATATTAAAAGACAATACAAAATTACATAGAATTATTCAAAATATTCAATCAAAAAGGACTATATAGCAAATATTGTAATTATGATATATATATATATATATATATATATATATATATATATATATATATATATATATATATATATATATATATATATATATATATATATATATATATATATATATATATATATATATACATTGTTTAAAGAAAACTATATTAAAGCAGAATGACCATACTGAGTACAAATTACAGTCTCGACTAGTGGTAATTTGAAGATATCGTGTTGTCTAGAAGACCACTTGATATTCGAAAAGTTAACTGATCAAGAAGATAACATCAATTAATTTCATCATGCATTAACTTATAGCCAAAACTAGTGCGAGATTAGACGTGCCTCAAGTGTAAGTGCAATACTGGAAAATTGTCAATTAGTAACTGATTATAGCCTCTCTCAGGATATATTTCATATATATTAAAATATAAAAATTATAGAAATCTCTGAACTTATTCCACTAGGTTTTTTGATTATTGTAGTAAGACTACAATATAATAGAAAGATGGGCCAGTTCGGACCATACGAATACTAAATTTCGATTAAAATAAATCGAATGAACATTTTTAAAATATTCACAGCTTCTGATTATGAACCCCTATTTTTTATATATTGTTGATGTGGTTTGTGAGTTGTGTTCAATATATGAGCTTATTGTCGAAAATTATACCTAAATATTTTATAAACCTACAAATAATTCAGTGTGTGTATGAAATACGCATCTAAATTGTTAATAATATCGCTAATGTTCCTAGATTAGACTCCTGTAGTACTCGAGATGTAGGACAAAATGTTTTAGAATTAAATCCTTTATACGCTACATATTGTGACCTATCAATTAAGTATGAAACAAATAATGTTAATAGAGGTTAACCAAGCCCCAAGATGTTATTGATTTATTATTATAATATTTACTTTTATATTATTATTCAATAATATTCATTAAAATCTACGGAGTAGATATTAGAAGTTAATATTGCGGCTACACATACGAGGGTGAGTCAAACATATATACCGGAATTTTGTTTAAATACATTTGTTGTCATAGTAAGAACATCTTTGAATACATCTTATTTTTCTACATAGTCTCCTCTTTTATCAGTATATTTTTCCCAACGTTTGAAAGTTTTTTAATGCCGTTATCGAAAAATGAAGTTGGTCGTGCCTATAATGAATTGTGCACAAACGCTTTCACGTCTTGGTCGTAATCAGAACGGCATCCCTCAAGTTCTTCTTTTAGTGGCTAAATAGGTGATTATTACTTGGTGATAAATCCGGGCTATAGGGCGGATATTTAAGTGTTTCTCAATGGATTCTTTCCAGTTTTTTCGGGTCAAATTAGCTATATGTGGCCGAGCGTTGTCGTGAAGAAAAATCACATTTCGGATAGGCATAGCTCCTCTTTTCCGCCGAAAATCTAGTTTTGCTTCATCAAGGAGCTGGCAGTAGTAGGCGGCGTCAACTGTAAGAACTCATGAAGGAATTCAATGAGCAGTACCCCTCTGCAATCCCAAAAAACAGTGGTAAGAATTTTGTGTAAAGAAAGATTTTTTGGATTTTCAAGGTGGGTCTTTTTCAGAGTATTCCAAATGTTTATGCCAATCATAGACTTGGGTCTTTGAAGGGGTTTCAATAATACGTTGCTCAACGGACGTATGTACTTCTTACACAGACATGATGCTATTTACAGTTAATCGGCCTTGGCGAGCCACGCCGGTCGAGTCCCCTCCTCTTCACATCCCCACCTAATATATATCAAGACAGCGTGCCAGTCCATTTTCCAAACGAGCGTTAAAACACAAATTCCGGTTTGTATTTGACTCACCCTCGTATAAACGATTATACTTAAAATTCGGAAGTTGATGGTACGTTATTAGAACTAAAAATTATAGGAAAATTTTATCAGAGAAAAACATGCACCACTGTTTCAGTATAAGCTCATCAAATTTAATTTTATAGTAAACATTTTCGAAATATTTTCTCCCTAAAACATCGTAGATCACCCTGATAATAAAATCATAGATATGACGATATATTTTTAGTTTAGCAAGATGATACATATTACTCCTCACTAAAACAAAAGGGCTGTTATAACCAGACAACCAGAAGTTATAAATATAATTCATTTCGTCGTTATCTGTCAAATAAAAACCTTTCTTATCTTGCCGATAAACGGAAGAGTATACCTGAGCCTAGCCATAAAAACAAGCCAAGGTTATGTTTTGAGATTTTTTATTTGGCAAATAGCGATAAAATAAACTATACTTATTGCGAAAAATAATGGCAATTTCTTTGACAATATGGTCCTGATGTACAACTTTAAAAGATGAGGAAATTTAATCTTAAAGAAACCAGATAGAGATGCCATAAGCGGAAACTCACCATTTTGTAATAGTACAATAACTAATCTAGTACCCTTAATATTAAAAAAGGACCTAGATACTGCAGCAAAGATTAATAAAGAAGGGCGAACATATGCAAAGTTATATTAAAAATAATAAAAAATATTCAAAGTTATTTTATTATCAAGAAATTAATTAACCCCCTGTATAATAGTTCTTAATAATATTCATGGAAATTTTCACAATTTCGTGGTCGGGATCTCACCATTTATGAAATACGTTTTTTTTTTGTAAACCTTAACTACCTGTTTATTGTCATAACACTTAGTCTCTGTATTTGGATAGTATATATTATAGGAATAAAATGTTTGCATTTTATTCTTAGTTGAATCCTCGTTTGAAAATGACATAAAAATTGTCGAAACTGCAGTCACGTTTCTGTAAAAATATAGTGGTATAAGACTTAGTAGTTGTTTTTACTCATTTCCGTTTTGTATTATATTATTAATATTTATAACAAAGTTTTAATATTGTTTGGAGATATAATAAGCTAACTACGTCACTAATAAACAAGTACATATGTCACTATTCAGACTCTCTCAATGATTAAGATGACCAAAATAAAATGAACGGTATCAGGTAGGAACATGATAAGGAAGCATCTCAAATCCTATAGAACCCAAGACCTTGGATAGGTCAATTACAAGAGCATCTATGTTACAGTTATCGGTCACTTTTAATCACTTATCAGTTATAATTCACTAAAGATTCAAATACACTCCAATGCTTGAAATTTGCTGTGAAATAAATTTCTCCTATATAACAGACAGAAAATAAGTAAAATGTAATTGTTGAAATTGCAGTCACGTTTCTGTGAAAATATAGTGGTAAAAAATATTTATATTTCACTGCCAAATTGGGTTTTAAGAATTACTTTTAGATTATCATTGAATAATAAAAATATTATTTACAAACTTTAATAAAAATATTTTTTTTACTATATGGATAAAAATAGAAAAAGTTTAATACGATATTGAACGAATTACAATTATTAATTTATAGTATGCACTCAGGGGGATCAGAATATGGAAGATAAGTTCCAGGAGAAAACAGATCAATTAATAAATAAAACGAGTAAGGACGAAATCAAGAACGCAGAAACTGAGTGGGAGGGTATCAAGAATAGTCTAGCTTCCGCGGCTACGGACGTTTTAGGACACGATAAAAGGGAAGCTAGGAAGCCCTGTATAACGGACGAAATCTTAAACTTAATGCAAAAGAGACGAGGCTACAAAAACAGACGAGACGAAGAAGGACTGAAAACTTATAAGTCAATAAAGTGGGAAATCATTAGAAAATGTAGAAAAGCGAAAGAACAATGGATAGAGGATAAATGCAAAGAAGTAGAAGATAAGTTGCAAGTAGATAAGACCGACGAGGCTCACAAAATAATTAAGAGGAACTTCAGGGATATAGGAACAATAAGTAGAAACGTTAGGAGTCAATCGGGGGACATACTGATCGGAAGAGAGGAGAAAGCGGATAGATGGAAGCAGTACTTAGGCAATTTATACGAGGGTCAGGAATTAGGAGAGATATTAGAGGAAGAATCTATCATCGATAGGGAAGATGTAGGAAAACCTATAGTGAAAGAGGAATTTGAAAGAGCACTAAGGGGGCTAAAGAATAATAGAGCGCCGGGTGTAGATAAAATACAGGCGGAAATTTTGAAATGTGCGGGACAGAAAGTAGTAAATAGAATGTTTGAACTGGTAAAATACATATATGAAACGGGCGAGATGCCGGAGGATTATAAGAGGAACATTATCGTTCCGGAGTAAGACAAGGATGTACGCTATCACCACTAATTTTTAATCTGTACATCGAAGAGGCGAATAATGTGGTAAAAGATAGAGTGGATTTCGGGATTAAAGTACAGGGAAAGAAACTAAAAATGCTGAGATTCGCGGATGATATAGCAGTATTAGCATCTAGTAAGGAGGAATTAGAATCAGCATTGAACGAAATGGAGGCAGTGTTGACAGAGGAATACGGAATGAGAGTGAATAAAAACAAAACTAAAGTGTTAGTGTGCAGAGGGCGCGAGAGCAGAGCAAAAACGAAAGTACAAATTAATAATGAAAGATTGGAGGAAGTTAAAGACTTCACTTATTTAGGAAGTAAAATAAATTGGGATGGAAGAAGCGATAAATATATAAAACAAAGAATAGCGCAGGGTCGAGTAGCTTTTCACAAAAAGGAAGCACATTTATGCTCGGGGGTAATAAACTTAGAAACAAGGAAGATATTTTTGAAAACATATGTATGGAGCACGGCACTATATGGCTGCGAAACCTGGACGGTAGGGGAAGCAAGTAGGAAGAAATTAGAAGCTCTTGAGATGTGGTGTTACCGAAGAATGATGAAAATACCATGGACTGATAGGGTTAGAAATGAAGAAGTATTGGAGAAAGTCGGCGAGAAAAGAAATATGTGGAGAAACTTAAAGAAGAGAAGAGATATAATGGTAGGCCACTTGCTGAGACATGGGGCAATAGTCCGCGATATTTTGGAGGCAGAAATAGGAGTGAAGAAAGGCAGAGGTAGGCCTAGATTAGACTACTGCTCGCAAATGATGTAGGTTGTAGCATAATTAGCGAAATGCGTAGGTTAGCACAAAATAGGAGAAGCTGGAGGTTATCGTCCAACCAGTCTTAGGACTGATGACCTAATGATGATGAGTAGGCACTATCAAATATTTTATGTTCTCTATTAGATACTTATTATCATGTACTTTGTATTATATATAAATAGTAAATATTCCTTGATCATCTCATCGATTATCACAGGATTATCACCGATATCGGAACACTCAACATGAAGATATTAAAAATATCTATTATACACGTAAAACCATCTGCCCAGACATTATTATCTTAATATTTTATCTTTAGAAACGACATAGACGAACGTAATTTACATGAACTGTTTATCATCCTGGAAACAGTCTAATTATTAACGTTATTTAGAAGGCTTTCAAAGTATGTAAAGAGACATTAGCGTATGTACATTTAAACACATTGTGGTAGAGTTTACTTTTTCAGCTTTGGCCACCAGTTACACAGACCGAATATATCCACATTTCAGTTTACTCGTGTGTTTGCTGAAGGTATTAGTTCGCATGGCCGCTCTCTAGATTAAAACAGTTGCACAAATATATAGGTACGGGAACGCTACCTTTGCCCGGATGGATATTTACAATTTAAGTGCAATGAGTGAGGAAAAAAGTATTTGATTAGGATGCTTCGGCATCAGTAAATTCTCTTTTAGTATCATCAATATAAACTAATCTAATGATCTTACTTTATCGATATGTTATACATATACGTATATAAGTATATCACATCACGGGATATTATTTAATATCGATTCATTAAATAATGGATGTTGTGGAGTTTCAACATATATTCCACCATATTTTCACATGACGCACTGATGTAAAGATTTCAAGTAATAAATAAAATCGATAGCATATTGATTAGATTAACTTAAACAAAAACTAATAATAAGGAAACATTAAATATCATATCATAAGTCGCCTGTTATTTAGAAATTTGATCAAAGCAAGACATATGCATCCAAGAAGCTTCTTCAGAAGAATTTTTGTACTTTGTGGAAGAATTATAAAAGAATTGCTATTGTTCATGAAACTTGAGTGCAACCTATGCATAAGAAAAACTTATTATTCCTTTTCAATACTACAGAGACAGTCAGATGTGCATTACTAGTTTGACACTTTATTAAAAAAAATCATAATAGTAATACGAACAGTATAACACAATATTTAAAAACATTCAGACCCTTATTGATGATACATAGAGTGTAGTAAATATCCTCCTTCTTCCCGTAATGCACTCATCTGAGTGCCAAACAAAACTATTCAACATTTTCTCTGGTATTCTCGGAATATCATCTTGTGTAATACAGTTCAGGTCATTTAGGGTGAGAGGTATATTCCTACACAGCCTTAAGGCAGCATTTCCATGTACTTAAGATAGCCTTAAGTCATTGCAAATCACTTCCAAGTGAAATTAGTTGTTCTTAAAGTATTTCCATGGAAATTGTTGTCGTATGACTAGTAGCGTCATCCTGCTGGAACCAATAATTTCCAAATAACTGTTCCAGTTAAGGCTCAAGAAATGTTGTAGAATGGCCATTTTTTCTTCAAAAAATAGGGCTCAATAATTGTCGACTTCAAAACGGCGCACCATACCGTTATTTTAGGAAAATTCAGTGGTGAATTTTATATTAATATTATTTTCCCTAATAGGCAATGTTTTGCTTATTTATATGATCACTTTATTTGTATGATCCATTTGTGACACCCATATGCTTCCTCAAGAAACGTATACATAACTGAAGATAATTAAGTTTATAAGTTTATCATTCTTAGTCACCTCTTGAGCTACGGCCATTTTATATAGACTGAGGTACTTCATTTTATGGGGATAACGGTAGTACTGCTGCATGCTGTCGCATAGGATGCTGCAGACTTTGTATATTAACATGGTCAACATGCTGTTGGTTTCTCAACAGTACAGACAAGTTCTAGCATCTCTCGTTCGTTTTTCATTGCGAACAGATTCAATTGTACAGTACTTTTTAACCCACTCTCTTACTTTTAATTGAAAAAGACAATTACAAATATTAAATTGACATCGAAATCTTCGCTGAGTTGTTAGTTGAGGAAGACAATCACAAATATTAAATTAACATCAAAATCTTTGCTGAGTTTGACTAATTGATTGTCTTTACAAAACTCTCAACATGAGATGTTCGTTGTTGAATTGTATATTCAATTGTGTATGAAATGAGTGTATTCCTTTTTGACAAATGCAGTATTTTGATAGTAATGTTCTCCAACCTCCAAAGACTACTGGTGACTTAAACAGAAGGCGGCAGATGCAGTTTTCGATTTAACATTTATATCATAGATTAAAAATGATTATAAAAATCTAACTTTGTCTCTGTAATATTATTTTTAAGATTATGCCTTTTAATATTATCGTTCTATCCAGTTTTCTTTTGCAAAAGGTGTTATGTTATTGAATGTATGTTATTCATGTTAGTAAAGTAACATATTTTGATCAGGGCAGTTCATACAATACTGCCTTCATGAGTCTTAAATGACGAATATATATGATGTAAAGTAATAGAAAAACAGTCATACTTCTTCGAGCTGTAGCGGTAGAAGGGACTGATATTGGTAGAATTTTTTTACTTGGTATTATTTTGATACGTAATCAATATATGTGTATACAAAAATTTTATTGTAATCTTGAATAGCAATATTATTTATTTCATTTCTCTAGGTAGTTCCAATGTGATGATATTTAAAAACATAAGAACAATCATTTTCTACTAAGAAATTAACGAAACAAAATAAAAGCTTTTTAACAAAAAGCGATTAAGAGATTTTTAACAAAAAATTGTAATATTATTGAGACAAACAGAGTAATAAGTAGTAAAAACTTTTGAAAGTTTAAAAACACCTAGTTTTATAAACGTTTATTTTTAACTAATAATTAATTATCTAAATGAGGTCTCGTAGCTTATTTCCAGTGAATAATAAATAAATGTATTGATACGAAATATTTTCACTCTTGTCGAAGCATAATAAACAGAAAATAATAATATCAAATGGTATAGTTTTTTAAGAATTCGTCCTTTTTCACATATAATCAGCAATACATCGTACAAAGTAAATTAACCTACCAAGTCCTACTAGCTTCGATAAAGGTTTCATTAGAGATTTAATTAATCCATAAGTAATCTACACTACGACTAAAACTATTTATAAGATTTATGTTCTGCAAATTACTAATGACCAATTAGTTTTTTTTAACGAAAGATACGAAAGATATCAGTATACTAAAAAAATAATTTTTTACGTAAAATATCTAACAATGGAAATAACATAATGAAATAATAATAATAAGGTTTGAGAAGTATTTGTGGGGGCGATGTATTCGAACAAATTATATGGTTAATAAAATATTACCGTAGAAGTGACTAAAAAAAAATATACGAAAAAGAATACGCCCTCCGTATATCTCTGTTCATAATTTAATGAAGAAATTCCTGCAAGTAACTCTAAGAGAATATATGTCTTCCCACATTTATCTTTATCTGATCATCCCACACAAGACGTATACGCCGCCGTATTATGCCCGTCAATCAAATTATAATAACCGAAAATCACAAGTAATTCGCATTATATATCTAGAAGAAAAATGTATGAGGGTGTTGGCTAGTTATTTCAGACTTTGGATGTAGGCTGGGGGTTTTCTCCAGAGGCGCTTGGGTTCGTAATGTAAAATGACAGATCCGATTATTTACTGAAAAACAACACCGCCAAAGTAGCAAACCCTGTAAGAAAAGGAAGAGGAAAGTGATGTTATCTGCTCCTAAAAATTCAAGCAGCTCTTATGATGCTATTTATTACCTGGGCAAGACTAACTTTTGTACAGGTGCCACCCCGCTTATGAACTTAAAAAACTGACTTTTATGTACTTTTAAATCTAAATGTATTTGTCTCATCTCCAACTTGATAGCGTATACGAAGTTTAATTTGAAAATATCTTGCGAAATAAATTCCCGTCATTAAGGGTGTTTGTGACAATGAAATGTTCTGCGTCAATCCCAACACATTTTTCATTTAAACCTTGCTTCAGTGGTCCTGCTGGATTTCAGACAAATTAGGTAATGCCATAAAAACACTGTTTACAATGAAATTAATTATTATACTTGACATTAAATACGTTCGACGGATATTGTTTCGAATTGTTAGAGCCTATATACGGTTAGAACTGTGGATATTGATTAATATGCAGAACAAAAGATAGCTAAGTGAGGGAAATTGCATCTGTTTAGCAAAATATTTGAGAAACTCACGATGTTATCCATATCTATCCACTATTCGTTCTTAAATCAGTTATTCGTTCTTAAATCAGTTATTCTTATTTAATAATGATATAATTTCGGAGTTGTAATAATAAAATAACCTCGACATTTTTTTTTATTCTTATTAGAAGAAAGTTCCATAAAACGATTTTATATTGAAATAAACAAAATTTGTATTTTCTTTATTGTCTTTCTTTATTTTCTCATAGTTATATTAATTATTATTAGTAAAATTATAAATTCATAAATAAAAGATGGTCCAACCAAACTGCACTATGTTAATTGTATATAAAACAAAAATTTTTCAGAGAATTACCTTAATATTTTTTATTATGATAGAAGGATCTACGACAATTATGTGTGAAACAAAATATCGGCCAAATGCTCGCCATGGCTTCGGTGGCATACCTCTATCCGATGGTCCATATTTTCAATGACTCTGAGACATAATTGAGGTTCAATGTGCCGAATTATCTCATCCTTTAGCTCTTGAGTTGTTCTTGGCTTATTGACGTACACTTCTTCTTTTAAATATCCCCAAAGAAGGAAGTCCAACGGTGTCAAATCACATGAGCGTGGCGGCCAATTAACATCGCCACGACGTGAGATAACACGGCCATTGAATTTCTCGCGAAAAAGTGCCATTGTTTCGTTGGCTGTGTAGCAAGTGGCACCATCCTGTTGGAACCACATATCATCCAGGTCCATATCCTCAATTTCTGGCCACAAGAAGTCCGTTATCATATCGCGATAGCGAACACCATTCACGGTAACTGCTTGGCCGACCTCATCTTCGAAGAAGTACGGCCCGATGACGCCGGCGCCGCCAGCCCATAAACCGCACCAAACAGTCACTCTTTGTGGATGCATCGGCTTTCCACAATCACTCATGGATTCTCTTTTGCCCAAATGCGGCAATTCTGCTTGTTAACGAATCCACTGAGGTGAAAGTGTGCCTCGTCGCTGAAGATGATTTTCTTTGTAAAGTCACCATTTACTTCTGTCTGTTCAACCAACCATTCGGCGTATTGACGACGCTTGAAATGGTCAGTAGGCTTCAGCTCTTGAGTCAATTGAACCTTGTAAGCGTGTAAATTCAAATCTTTATTCAAAATTCGCATCAGTGATGCTCCTGAGATGTTCAATTGTTGGGCACGACGACGAGTCGAGGTTGACGGTTCTTCTGCTACACTATCGCGAACAACAGCAATGTTTTCCTCAGAAGGAACTGGACGAGCATGCACAGGTGTTTTCACATGTCCTACAGACCCGGTTTGCTGAAATTTGCGCACAATTCTCCCGATTGTGGACACATTTTGTCGATTATGCTGACCAAGAAAGTCACGAAGTGCACGCAATGCATTTTGATTTGAAAGCCCGTTTTCGTAAAAGGCTTCAACAGTCTTAACGCACTGCTCAATTGTGTACCTTTCCGTGGTTGAATTTGTCAAACACTGAAACAAAGAAATGTCAAATTAAGTTGAGCAAGAAACTTGACGTTAAGGTGTGACTCACAATTAACATCGTGCATTATGGTTGGACCACACTTTATAACTAATAATTTAAAGTAGATATAGGCCATAGTTGTTCCTGCGAATCCTCAAGCCTCGTTTGATATATTTCAACTAATTAAAATTTCACTAATCTCATTTTCATTTTTCATAATATTAAAAAAAAGTAAATATATGTATTTGAAGTTGATACCACACAATCTGTGGGCATGATGGCATAGGTAGGTTAAAATTTTGTGGAAATTCGAAATTTACTTGTTAAAAGAAAGCAATATTTGACTTAAACAAAAATATAAACAGGTAGAAGAGATGAATTCCAAATTAATTTAAAATTCCAATATTTAAAAGAGAAATACATGAAGATGATATTTACGAAAAATAAATAAAGCGGAATTATGAGATAGTTAGACGACAATTCATAAACAATCATGAAGTTCTCCTATTGGAGACTCATTATTGTTTTCTAATGAAGCACTTGATTTTCTCTTATAAAGGAATTAAAGCTAGACCAACCGTTCATCAGCTATAATCAAAGAGCTAAGAAATATCAAAATACAATGGTATATCGCAATATAGTGTAGTATATCACTAAATACAATTGTTGTAATCTCCTTGACGATTAAGCCACTCTAATAGAATCGATATGGAAAAACTTAGACTATTAATATTAGTTAAAGAATACTATTAGAGTTAGTTAAGATGTATGCAAATTATTGGTTCCTAAGAGAAGTAGGTTCCAAAAGTAGACTTGGTTCCTAACAATAGTTTATAGGAAAGTAGTCACTGTCGAGTAAACAGCTGAAATTGGTCGCCCTTACCTACAACTATTACCGCTGTTAACTTAATATAAAACACCATGCTTACCTATAGCACAGTCTAAAATATATTATACCACTTTAGTACCCACAAAATATAGTATTCGTCATGTAACTATACTCCAGCGACTAAGTAAAGTGGGTTAAAAGGAGATCAATCGTTTGGGATCTCAGCCCTACCGGAAATGCGCACTCGTCTTTCAACTGTGATCTCTAAAACGAGTTATTCTTTCGTGGCGAACCTTTCGTTATTTGAAACTATAATGTGATGTGTAAAATATTAGGCTCTTATGGGCTCCTAATTTTTGGTATTTATGAAATGGAGAGCACTGGAATCTGGTGATTAAATGGTCTCGTTTTTTTTTTCACAAAATAACATTTTTTCAAAAACTATTTATCTTTCTTAAACGGAACATTTCAAGGCGACACTAGACGTCATTTTGTGTAGACGACAGATCAAAGGTTACAGAATATCAGAATATATTACGTATACAGAATGTGTTACAACTGATTATATTAATATACATAATATATTACAACTGCTCAGCTGCTAATTTATTTCTTTTTTCACTTGCAATCGATATTTAAGGAAACAGTGTACCACTCATCCAAGTGGTACAATATGGCCTATAGGTTAGCCTCAAAAAGTTTTGTTTAATAATGGTAAGTAGTTTTTGAGAAAATGTTTCTTGAAAATAATCGATTTTTCAGGAGCGATAGTGTTTAGCCGTTCGTCGAAGGGAATGAAATAACTATCCAGACAGTTTGAATGCCTGCGTTATTCTACTTATTACTACGTATTTTGTGATGCCCCGATTTTTAAATCGTATTTTCAAAAAAAATAAAGCGTTTTCATGGAGTGAAAAAAGTGCAGTAAGTCCCGGTTAAGTTCATAGGGGCAATAAAAAAAGGCGATTAAAAAAGAAAATAAATTCAGCACATTTTGCTAATATGCTATTAGAAGCAAGAATAGAGAGGAGGATGGCAAAAGAAGAAGCTGGAGGAGTTGTTTGAAGATGAAGAAGAATAAGAGGGTCGGCCCGCTTACAGTGTTAGCGAATATTAACTTTTCGCGTAACATCTAAATATTTGTAAACTGGTAAATACTTACAAATATATATAATGGTTCTCTTGAAATGGAAATATTAATGAAGTACACAAAAAACATACCTACATGATCCTAATATAATAATAAAAAAAAATCACAAATAAATAAATATGTATTAAATTAAAATAAAATGGAAACTGACATACAATAGTTACCAGTTCTAGTTCTGATTGACATACAATAGTTACAAATTGATCCAGAATGTCGTGTAGAATATTAAAAAAAATCAAAAACCAAAACGATTGTTTTTCTCTTAACTTTCTACTTTATAAATTAAATAAAACATTTCAGACACATTTTAACATTCACTAAATCGTTATTGAGTGTGAATAAAATTACTGAAAAATATATAAATCTTCATCAAATCTAGTTTAAATTACATCCTGATCATGCTATCTTAATTGGAGCGTAAACTGTAATTTTGTCAGTAACATATAAGTCGGAAATCAAGAAAGGAACTACCAAACCGCCAAGCGGTTATCAAGTAGTTCCCGAAAGGCAAGGCTATTACATAAACGCTATAGGAAAGAACTACTCCTCGGGCTAAAGCCCCGCCAGGCATTGAGTTATACCTAAAAGCGATCCTCGACCACGTTCTCGTGCTTCTGCACGATCAGACAAGGTGTCAAAAAATAAAACCCGCCACAGATAGTATTCGTCATCAGTGTCGTACACGGTACGCTGATCCAAGACAAATTCCGAATGAAATCCGTGGGGTATATATCTACATCGATGCGATCGATGTTAGTAACATATAAATGTAATTTTGTGTTTATTCTCACATAGGAAATTTCGATGCATTACAACAATTCAACGTGGACATACATCCAATTATATTCACTCGAAAACTGTTTACTATTTACGACTGCATATTTACTGTTTTATACTTCTAATACCAATTACACATTTTGCTTAAGCACTTTTAACTTCATGTTTCAGCTGTGGCATGTGTATCGTGAGCATTTCACATTAATGGAGATGAACGTATATCCTTCTATCAACAGGTGTTTTCATTAGAATTGATAATTTATTTCAATTGCGTGTAGTTGAATTATATTACTCGTTTTGAACAGCAATTAGTTTAATATGTACAATAATGTTAGTGCACGACTACACAAATAATTAAATTCGTTTCTTTAATGGCTCACGAATTTATACTGACTAATAAAACAATAACCATAATAATTGCCCGAAATCGAATGGACTTCCCAAGTAGAACACATAAATGAGAATAATTTATTATTACATTATCGTAATGGAAAATAATTTGTACGAAAGATATGTGACTGCTTTAAAATGAAGTAGTATTATAATATTTCCCCTGAGATAATAACTAATTGGGGGAAGATTCCTAATTTTAAGTTAATCTGGCATGAGAACAATAAATGAATCGTGAATTTTTTTCTCGTTTATAAATTAATCCGTGAGAATAAAAGTTTACTTAACTCTATTTGATATCAGATATACTTTTAATCGACTGTATGTTGTGGAAATGAGCTTGATATTATGTTTTAACATAATTTAATTTTGAGTTGACGCTAAACTCTCATATATTCTGAGAAATAAAAACTTTCTTAATTTTTGGTTTAAGTCCCAACGGGAGAAGTTTTATACGACCCCCTAAGGATGGGCGTATTTGTCCTTGTCTTTATGGGTAACCTTCCCCACCACACCCTGAGCCCTTAGGGGAAGGAAATCGATTTATGTGGGTCCAAACAGTTCTTCATAGCAAAAAGTGTGTCTTACATATTAGGTGTAGTTTATTCAATAAAAATATATTACGATTTTTATTGAATATACTGAAATCGAGGTTTAAAACACTGAAAGTGACCTCCTTCGTATAAACTCTTCAGTTGGGAGGGAAATATTATACATACGGAAGAAAAACGCAAATCCATTCTTATATGTGAGAGTGTAAGCTGTCTCCATTGGGACTGCGACTGAAATATACAGTAACACCCTCAATATTGAGGGTGTATACCTTCGTGTACACTCTTCAAGTGGGGAGGAGAATGTTACACATAGAAAATAAAACAAACATATCCATTGTTAGGTGTGAGAGTGTAAGCTGTCTTCATTGTAACTGGGACTCAAACATACAGTAACATCCTTAATACTGAACAAAATGCACCACACGGGACCACAATATAGAGATTTTTACAGACACCTTTATAGAGATATCAAACGCGAATAGGGCACTGATTCATGTTGTAGATGTAGGCACAAATGTTTAACTTTTATAGGCTCTGCATCAGGTCCTGAACTAAATGCCTATCTCTTGGCATTTTTGAAGCATACGTAGTGCTGTTACATATAGTATGCTTCTGTATGAAATATAATTCGTAAACATTGGATCGTATACAAAGTACTAGAATATGGGTTGCAACTAAATTTTTTGTATAAGTATTTCATTTTAGTTATCTAATTGTGTATCAAATCGGTACAAGAGTAAATGTGATTTGCTTCAGCTCTGATACGTGATCTTCTAAATCGAAGTGATCATCAGGAACAAAGATTTAACTGAAGACTCATTTAAATTAAATCAACTCACCGCAAATATATATACCAAGAATTTTCTAGGCACTTCCTTAAAGAATATCTTTATCTTTATACGATTTAGATGTACTTCCGTGCGATTTCGACATTCCTTTGGTTGTACTTTGTATTATTTGGATACCTATACATCAGAAGTAGTGAATCAGTAGACCAAAAAATATATTGGCTCTTATACAGTTGATAAAAAAATTTAAAAGTGTATTTCAAACAACTAAAGCCATAGGAGGTTCAAGGAAATCATCCAACAAGATGCACACAAAAAAAACTAAGTTTTCTTCACATGAATATCTATTTCCTGGAGTAGGTTGGAACCTTTGGTGTGAAGATAATACTAACTGAGTTTTCCACAAAACACTATACACTACACTCGACGCGCGTTTCGCCCAGTGTAGTGTATAGTGTTTTGGTGTTTTGTGGAAAACTCAGTTAATGTTATGAATATCTATTGAGGAACATTGAACACCCTACATGTGGAGCAGGTAACACAAATTTCACCGTGAAACATTATATAAATTAACAAAACATATCAAAAACTGGTTTACTGTTTTTTTCTTTCTATGTCATAGGCTCCAATCCGCTCACAGAAATAATTGATTTGAAATGAAAATTCGACTTCAATATTTGTATCTGAATTTCAATGATAGCCAGTGAATAAATAATGATAGCCTCAAATATATATATGAGGATTTATAGTTTGAGTATCTACAGCGACGTAAAGTTAAGCGCCCAAGAAGATTAATCAAAACAGAGACGTTAGTGTGTTCTTTAATAGTCAATATGTTTAAATGTCCAAAGTACACAATGCGGAAAGTCGTTGAATTTACTCTGTTTATCTGGAGACTTGGCTCACGAAAAGCAAAGTTTACATAAGTCTGCACCACCTCATCTACCTTCGAGTTCCCTGAAGTCTACATAGTTTTCAGGCTCAACGGCGCCATCTCCAGTCGTGGTCGATAGTTCTCTTTAACTTTTGTTTTACCATATCGTATTTAAGAATAGGAGGTGAAAATAGACCAATGTGTTATTCAGGTGTGAAACCGTCGGCAATCGTAATTTATATTTTCAGATGTCTGGTCAACAAATACTATTTAATCTAAATTTATTCTTGCACATTTGAAACTCCGAAAGTAATCAGCGAGCAAGTTATTGCTATAGCAAAATGCTTGTTTCATCTTTTCCGTTTTGATCACAGATTGCAAATAACTTTTTTAATTCCACTTAAGAAGTATATAATTTAAATTTGTCAATAAATTATTTAAATTTGGTACTACAGTATATTACAAATAACCATATCTTTGCAAAACATTAGAAGACATAATATTTTCAATAATTATCTACTTGATGGAATTATATATTTTGGATAGTGGATTACAAAAGGGGTGGAACAACTTGGGATTCTCCCGTAATTTTTTAAGTTCCTCCACCAAGAGAAGCCATTTTTCTCGTTAAATTTAAAAAAAATTATAATGTATAATTAAATTTGTTGTGAACTATTTTAGGAAAATGCAAATTACAATACAGCAATACAGTTACAAAACTCGTAGTCGATTCAATATCGTTATTTTAAAATGGTGGCAGTTCTATAAAATGCTACAAGGAATTTTTAACGTTAGCATTATATTGGTATTTCTGGTTGAACGCCAACTATTCAATTACTTTAACATATTTATGTTTTTTTAATTTATTATAGTGATGTTTTCAAATGCTTGCCATTATGGTTGATAATTATGATTTTAGAAAATAATGAATGTTCATTTTTTATAACTACTATAATATAACAAATTTCCTGTTTATAATATGGTGAACCTCAAAAAAAAACCTATGATAGGGTGGTACTGCTATACAAATACCAAAACTTCCCGTGTTAATCTTTCCAAAATGTAGGACTTAAAATGAAACTAGAATTTTAAATCAAAGGAAGTCAACCACAGTTTTGTAAATGTAATTCTTATTTACTTTCTTATTAATGCTTTCAACCGAGGTAATGCACGGATCATATTCCCTGTAAAAATCTAAAAAGATAACTATTATATTAAATCATCTGCTTAAATATTAATTTGGAATTACTGTGTTTAAATATGTGGTAAGACTGCTGAATAGTAGCTTTTAAAATTAACTTATTTTTTTGGGCATTGTGGCATTGTTAAAAACGCATATGGTTTTTTTTAGAAAACTTAATTTTTATCTTGAATTCAGCCATTCTTCGCATTGCGATGTAGTTCTATTTTTTCTTTTTGTGAAAGTGGCACTCTTTTACGATATGAGTGAGCTGAATATATTTATGAAAACCTACCCTAACCTAACTCACCCTCAAACACAGTCATCCCTTCACTGAGCTCCCCCTATTATACTTCCTTTTACCTTTACAATTGTTAATTTGGACAATCTTGGACCCCCGCCAATTTTTCCGCGAGATTGTTATCAAATCAAGAAGGTATCAATAAATTCTTTCATATAGAAGTCTTGCCAGTTAATAATATACACCATATTACCTAGGTTAATCGTTACTATAATAAATTATTCCTAAAGGTATCTGTTCTTTTGAATTATTGAAGTGAGTTTGTGTGTATCCAGCTGATAAGAAGAATTAAAATTATATCCATATTCTATGTCACTGGTACTGTTTTATTATTCAATGAATAATGACTGAATTCATAGTAAAAATGGACCTTCCTAAATACAATACAGGGGTGGCCTGAATTAAATTTTACCTCAAAAGTCTCTCACCATGGAACTGCCTATGGGAAACAGTAGATTGAATGATCCTGAAAATGATGCTTCAAACCATGAAATCAGAACACGTGCCGTTTTTTTTTCTCGTTAATTTTTTGGAAATAACAAAAATAGAAAATAGGAACGAAATTAAAATTTAAACATATTTTGTGACATTTTCCTTACATTACCATACGATATAACATATATCCAGGAGTTACAGTGAACATGGATATTGACCGGTATACAAATATGCTC
Organism: Rosalia funebris; assembly: GCA_037954035.1. Lineage (NCBI taxonomy): Eukaryota > Metazoa > Arthropoda > Insecta > Coleoptera > Cerambycidae > Rosalia > Rosalia funebris. The sequence continues at coordinate 7,554,069 of JAZFAV010000032.1, forward strand.
ATATGTATATACATACATATATATCATTACCTAGCGAAAAAGAATTTGTATTTTGTCTGAAAGATTATTGTTTACTACAATAGTAAGTGATAATACTCTTAGTGATCATAGTAAGTGATAATAACTTAATAATAATGAAAATAGTATAATAATATCATCAAATATATTGCAAATCAACAGATCAGCTTTGCCCTATTACACATGCTTGCTATAATATTCGCACATAGCCTTCAGTAATTTCTCGGCATGTTCAGGATGATTATGGGATACCTTATATTTATTCCAAATAGCTGTAAAATCAAAATGTACTGACTCTATAGCTTCTATATATGTGGGCTATAAAAGTCCAAACCCCTTTGGTGTTTAGTCCAAAATTCGTTGACATGATGGAAAACTGCCTTCAGGCAGTTTTCCATGTCAAACAGGACCCTTCAATCTAACGTTTCCCATAGGCAGTTCCATGGTGAAAGATTTTTGAGGTAAAATTTAGTTCAGATTCGTATTCAGCGATGTCAAAAACCCCCCATAGTCATTGAAAAAGTAAACAATTTCAGATGCTACTATATCACAGTTGAGCAGGATCCTCCTGTATCAGGATATCTTCCAGGATTTAAATAAAAAACTTAAGTTATGTGGAATTCTGACAATAATGTTAGTTTGTCTTAAAATGAGAATGTAGCTTTCCTTTTATTTATTACATATTGTAGTTATGCGTGTCGTGAATCCACCTTTTTCAGAGGATGTGATTAAATATATTCCAGTCGTATATCTTGCAGCATAAATAAAAAGAATAAACGCCAGGCATCGCGTTTCCATAAACAATAATCAATTATGCACCTAGACGAGAGGTCACTCTTCGTCTATCACGTTACATGAACCTTTGATAGATAATGTAATACGGGGCATCCTAGTAAACAGAACACCGAGGGTGGGGGTGCGGTTGTCAGTAACGTGGCAACGCGGCGTTCTGCCCTCTCTACTTTCCAATTTGCGTCCATCAATCGAGACCAATCTCGGCGAGTGGATTACGGGGAAATGAAATTTACATAGGCCCGCGCACGTAAAACGGGAACGGTGAAAATCATCATCTCGCTATATAGCGGCGCTCTTGCTTTGCTTTAAGTTGCGTATCCTTAGTCGGCTCTCCTTTAATGAACAGGGTCTTTGTGTCACAGTGAAATTCGCTAAGAAATTATTTGCCAAAACATTAATTTATTCCGGAGTTAAGCATATAGAGCTATTAGGAAACCTCAAAATTGAATTCGATTCAGACGTGCCCCTGAGAAAAATAATTCGGCTTTATTAGTTATTCAATAACTTTGCGAAAGGAGCCCCGGCACGTCAGATACATCGAATGAATATTCATATTTATGATGCTCTAATGTTTTTTGTATAAATTATTTTTTAATGGAAACTTAAGCTAAAGCTGTTAAAGCCCTAGGCGAAGGAAATGGCCCTAAGATGTATTAGACCGGAGAGGCAAAAAATTGCTAATTATCAAGCCGTTTCGTCGAATGTTTACATTAAGGGAGTTGTATTTTTATACTAAGTTATGGGCTTGTCAAAGTGACTTCGGCCTGAAAAGTATTAAATGGTACAATGAAACACGTTCAAAATTTAAGGGTAGAATTTTACCACAGAAAATGGCCATTCTTTGTATTACAAAAATATGTTACAAATAGCATAAAACTATATCTTATTGTAAGCCAAACATGAGTTACCTTGAACTCACGTTTGGCTTACAAACAAAAATAATAAAGGAATACGTATAGATTTACTTTTAATAATATATTTATTCAAATCTCATCACTTCAGCTTTATTATGCAACTTTTTGTTAAAATGTGGTATACGCTTTTAATTAATACAAACCTCATTATAATTTTTCTAAATATAATACAAAACAAATAATCATTCAATAATATAAACGAGTATGCAAATCGCAATAATATTGCGCCGCCCCCTGGCTCATATCGAAGGCACCTCCGGAGCATGTTTCTGGAAGCTTCGGATAAAAAAACAACAAGTTACTACGTTGTTTCCAAGGGTCGATTTACTATTTTTATTTTGTCAAATTGCCGAAATTTGAACGAAAAGCATTTCGTACATCGACCTAAAAATTTCGTGACACACACACGAAAACAGCCGTTTAATAAATAGAGATTAGAACAAGAGTATGCATTTTTTGCTCTTTATTTATTTGACAAATCTAATAAATATTCCAGTAAATCAAATTTTAGTAAACAGTGAGGATATTTTGAGGAATGTTAAGTTAAGAGCAATACATAATCGATTTAAAAAGGGATTGAAAATTATTAGCTATTATATAGACAGCAATCATCTTCTGAAGAAGAAAAAAGGGGAGCGACGGAGCTGCTAGGTCGTTGTTGCTGACCTTCTCGATTTCCACCATTTTTTAATTTGTGGCAACTTTTATTCTTCTTCAACTAAGGATTTTATGTTAATGTAAGCTAATGGTATTTTTCATAATTAGTTTTGGCATTTGCTATACAGGGAAAATTATAAAAAAATAAAATTTTGTCTTAGCTGAGATAATACTCGTATAAGTAAGGTCCAAGAAACAAGACCGTTAGGTCTAAGGGTCTAAAAGGACCGTTAGGCCATTCCATTTCTGAAATATTGATTGAAGTAAGAAAATAATATTTAAATAGCTAAGAATATTCACTCTTAGTCGGGGAATTTTGGAAAAATACAGAACACAATACATTCTGAAGTTAAATGCATAAATTAAAGCGCAGAAATAAATATGAATTATGACCCTATCACCATATTATATAAAAAATAATTAGAAAATTGATGAACATGCATTATATACATATTTAATGATTCAACAAAATTCGAAGTTTATACGGAGCAGGAAAACATTCATGTTTTAAAATTAATTTATGTAACTAATTAAATTAATATGTAGGTTATACATATTTTAAATCAAAGTATACTTCACATAATGATCTCCATAATATACTACCAAAAACTGTGTGCATTCATAAATGAACATCCAATGCAAAATGTGGCCTAAAATATAAAAGTGATATTTAGGTCACATTTTGCATTGAATATTCATTTATTTTTGCTATTAAAATTTTTCTCAATAACGGAAGTTTATTTTATAATTATTTCAAATTTATTTAGCATTTTTAAAAACACTTGGAAATATTTTGTATTAAAAGCCATTTTCATAAACATACTTTAGTAATATGCCCCACATTATATTTACAGGAGACTACGAAATGGTTGTTCTTCGCATCAGTAAAATCATATACTCGTATGATCATATAAACTAATCCCTAATGAGGAGTTGAGAGTTTACATTTCCAGTATGCTCTTAGGTTTCATATAATAATTGGGATATTAATGTGGTAGTAATATACTGTACAATACAGTAGTAATATACACTACTGCAATATTTTGGTATAACTGTGGCTATGAACATTATTAATTACATAAATAATATAGCGTCAATATTTAAATTGTTTGATATAACGTCCCAAATTAAAGTGTTATATCTATTTTCTTTTAATTACTTAACTTACATCTGCATTCTAAGTTCAACTGCGCCCACTTTTTCGTAAATAATACATAGAGTTTAATATTTTCCATCAAAAAATACTCAGGTACTCTATACGTCAACAATAAAATATTATACCTTCACTTTGTCAAAATTGTTACGAAATAATTTTCTGATAAACAAATAAATCTATGAAAAATTATATTCCGGCGTTACATGTACATATCTCATTACTAATAAACACGGAATACTTTCAATAGTTCAAATTATGACCGATGAATTACATAACTGTATCAATCAAATGTCAATCAACGTCAACCAGGATTAAATTGTTTAATAGCTACTCCACGTTTATCTGCGTGGAGTAGCTCTAAGATTTCTGTGTTTTTTGCATGAAAACTGTTCAAAATTGTTCAAAATAATAAATACAAATCTGATACAATAATGGGTACTGTTTATTATGGTTTAACTTTTGAATATCTATTTTAATTTTGATCGGTAATGAGTATAGTCATAGTCATCAGATGAGTACTATTCCTGGCTATGATTACTAATTTTTGTACATTTTTGTAAGTGTGTGTAACTAACTGTCTGTAGGTTGTAAAATGAACTAGTAAAACTTGTGGATTGCTTTATTTATAAACGCTGATCACCACTGTGCTACACTCTACAAAAGGTTATGGGCCCAAAATCCCAGAGTCCCAGAGGAATTCGTGATTGCAGTGGAAAAACAGACAGGAAATAGGAAGACTAAGAAAAAAAGGCTATAAGAGACGTGGAAAATATACGCGGAAAGTTCTTAGAAATCATGGCTATTAATAATACAGCTTATATAAACATTAAACCATTTGATGGAAACAGTTTCTCGAACTGGCAGTTCAGAGTTAAGCTATTGTCAGAATAAGCCGAGGTTTTGGAAGTTCTTACACAAGATCTCCCTACGATGGACCCTGAATTAACAGTGTTTAAAAAGAAGGACGCTAAAGCTAAGAATATACTGGTGCAATGCTTAGCAGATAATATGTTGGAGACTATAAAGACGAAAGGCACTGCTGAGGAAATTAGGGAATCTTTAGAAACCACATCTGTTAAAAAGGACATAAGTATGCAAGTACAATTACAAAAGAAATTACGCAGTTTGAAATATAACGAACAGACAGCATTAAATGAATTTTTAATAGAGTTTGACCAAATAGTATGCAAACTTAAAGCTGCTGGAGGGGAAGTCAAAGAAGGAGAATTGATCTGTCAATTACTAACCGCTATGCCTGAGAGTTATAACTCTGTGACAACCGCAATAGACGTAATATTCTGTCAAGATGAAAGTAAAGTTTCAATTGATTTTGTTAAGAATAAGTTATTATTACATGAGTCGAAAAAAAAACAAGGCTGGAGACCAAGAATCTAAACAGGACGTAGCTTTTTCAGGATACAGGAACAGAAATTTCAGAAAACCAGGTGAAACAAGTAAATACACAGGGAGTTTCCCTTACAAATGTCATTTTTGTGGAGAAGTTGGACACATGAGGAAGGATTACCCGAAAAACAAATATAGGCCAATATCTTAAATAACATTAGGTTATTTAAGATATCGATTGATACGTTCGTGTCCTAAAAAGTTAACAAAGCGTGTATGTATAACAAGGGTGTAAGTAAATATATTATAAGATACGTTCAAGGTGATTCGTTGTCTTAATAAACAAAAAAATCTTCCCAAACCCAAACCGATTGAAATCTAAACTATAAGAGGCAGGTGACAATATCAGGTACGATATCTGTAAATTTTTATTCATTTAAGATTGATGATATTTATCAAGAAAATGTTTAATGAAAAATATATTGTACCAGTTCAGTACTAATATTTGTTGTTGTGAATTTTCTTATTTGAAACTATATCCTTTTAAAATTGTTTATAAAATTTCAAGGTTTAAGGTACATTAATATAGGAAGGAGGGGGTTATGGTAGACCTAGTGAACAATAATATTCAGCTTCTTTCTGAGATAGGTCCGCGTCACATTTTGTTTTTCAGTTCCAGGTTGATTTGTATGTATATGGGATTTAATCGATGAGTTTTTATAGGAAATACAAATTATTTCCGTGTTTCCAGAAATATTCAATTAATAGGCAGTTATTTGCAGTGACGGTGTTACATAAATAACCCTAAAAATGAATGCGAAAACCAGCGGCATTTCGTGGGGCAATTAAACGCTGCAAGTGTCTGATACTATAATGGCACCTGCTCATAAAATATTTATGCAAACAATTGGATAATAATTTGGCGAAGTGCATGAAGCCATAAATCTCTAATGATCTATTTTATTGCTAGTCCCTAGTAAACCATGTAACAAAAAGCTGACATGTATATTTGTAGCCATGTAGTTTTAATGGTGTTTTCGAGTATAAAATTATTAACATAAAACAGAGGATTTAATAGTCGTTATATAGACACGACCACCGCAAATGAAGGGAGACGCTACCAACGGGTACGCGGTTTTGGTCATCAATATCGGCTATATCCATCACACGCTGACACGTCTATAATGGCAGCATTACCAACCGCACCTGACAGTGTCATCGGATCAAGCCTGCTCGGCAGATAACTAGATTGAATTTTTAATATAATATTGATCATTTGATGTACCGGACTACGCGCTCTGCATCATCACGATATATTATAGGCACTTGCGTGTTTTAAATTTCCAACTGCATCAACTATTCAATAATGCTGTCATTTGATGTCTACGTGCGGACAAAACTCAAAGTTCATTCGCTGAATAAGCACTGATACTCTCTGACTGAAATTGTCACCTAAAAGTTATTATTTTATAATATAAACTAATACAGATTTTCATACAATGCGAACTGTTCTTTGGTTTTATTGGATCCACCACCAACATCAACGTTAGTAGAAATTCTTATCATATTTTTGCCATTTACTATCATAAGTTGTTTCACAATATGTTTACTGGATAAGTAGCTAGTCTCACACTAATAACAGGCAAAATGGAATAGAAACAATACTAAAATTTACGAGATTTTATACGCACTTATATCAAAATGTGGCAGCATTTACTTGACAGATCCTTGAGCTTTTACAATATATGACATTTTACGTATTTACATAACAGGCTAGAAAATTGTTACAAATATACTAATTTTAGAGTTTGTATAAAAAATAAAATGAAGATGGAACCATTGTAAAGTGGCAGAGCTAAGTGAGCTAAGTGCCGAAAACCAAATTTTCGGGAAACAAAGAAAAACTGCACAGAATAAACAATTTTCATTAAAACTTATTCTAGAAAAAGCATCAAATTGTTGAAATGTTCATCATAAAGAATGTTACAAAAAAAAAGTTGAGGAAAAAAATTTTGTGTCGTCTAAAACGTGAAAAATATTTTGGAAATGATCAGAAGTACCAGACTGTTATGCTGGATATGATTTATCTCCACATTATTTTTTTTATTCTTAGGTACTCAGAGCGTCTTCAAAAAATCTCCTATCCTTCTCGTCTATGAAATCGAGCATGTCTGTAATCTTTCTTGTTGGCACTAATAGGTATTTTCTTGGGCAATGCAAAGAGAGCAGAAAACCTAAGGGACTGCAGATTTACATTTTTTCTTAGTACTCGACGCATCTCAAAATACACTAAGTCACTGAAGTTTTTCTTGTAGTAAACTACGGTAGGATTCTCCTTTGTTATTGTTATCCAAGAAGCTTCTGTTATACCTAACTTATCGATGTATTGATATGAAGCTTTGCTGAAATCAAGGAATGGTTTTGACTCACTTCTAGCACTTTAAAATGCCTTGAAGGACGAGCTTCCTTGGTTATTTTCTTCACATCAGCCATTACCTGAAGCTTTTATCATTTAGAACGTTTCTCAGTTAATTCGAAGTCTCTATCTGATGCGTGGCCCTTAGATCAACTAGCTCGGAATGGACTAATGGAGTTACACAAACGAAATCTCTTGGACTCTGTTGAAACTACTTCCACAACGAATCACGAGTTATTTAGCACTATATTGGCCTTGGTTTATAGAACATTTTGGTACAAAAAATTGGAAAATGTTTTTGGCACTTAGATCACGTAGCTCTGCCATTACAACTCATTGATATATAGCAAAGTGAATGAAATAAGAGAATTTAAATTAAAAACCATCAAACCATCAACGCTAGAACGATGGCATTTTGCGTTGCTCTACTACTCTACATACTAAGCATATGTGGAGTATGGCCTCGTAGTGAGGATGTAAGCGTGAATCTTGGGATATTTTTGTTTATGCCAACTGACACAAGATACCAATAGATGCCAATAATATCTTGCAACATCGAATTCAAAAATACTTTCTCGGGAATGTTGCTGAGAGGCACTACTAGTTAAATGTAAAAAGAATCTGCATATATTATTAAAATTATAAATAAACAAAAATATAGAATTTTTGACAATCAGAAAAACATTGAACTGAAAAAATCATCTTTAGCATAATCTAGGAATTTTGTCAAGGATTGACAAGTATTAATGAAGAGTAATGAATAAGTAATTACTAAGGGAAGGTATGAAATGGATAAATGGATAGGATAGATATAGAAATAATATAAGATATTATTGATATCTTATAAAAATTAATTGGCTTCATGAAAAAACAATTCAGTGCTTATATATTTAAATTTTAACTCTATGAAAATAAAAACAACAAATAATAAAACTAAACATCACCATGCATATTGTGGTACTTTGTCTTACTTTGTCTTACTTTTGTTAATATAAAAACTTAAATTACTTAGATTTAAAGGCAGGAATGCGCAATCTCTTGAAGTTATAGACGATGTTCGTAAAGAGTTATGAAATAGATACAGATATTATTGATATCTTATAACAATTAATTTGATTCAATAAACAACAATTCAGTGCTTATATATTTAAATTTTGTCCATAACTTTATGGAAATAAAAACAACAAATAATGAAACTAAATATCACCATGCTTATTATGGCACCTTGTCTTACTTTGTCGTTAATATAAAAATTGATTGTTTACCATCTGGCATATTATTGACCAATCAAGACGGATTTATAACTATTATATTTTCTCGAAAATTGGGGTCCTAAACATGACTCGTTTAAAACATTACCACCAAAGTATTTATAATAACTGAAATGTATACTAATATAACTCATTTAAAATGAAACAAAATTATTTATTGCTTCACCCGCTTTTGTTGTTTTCTTTTATAAAATTTGTTTCCTAAACGTATGAATTTTGATAAAGAAACATATATTTTTTGACTCTGGAAACTACTTTTTCTGCAATTTTTTATTAAATTTTAATTCTTAATATAGTAAAACCAATTTGCAACTTTTAAAATGTAAGATTGATAGGATTACCATAAATTTAAGAGAGCATTTTAAATAAAAATAGAAAATATTCTATTTATAAAAATATATTGTTAATCCATTTCTTTTTGGAAATGCAATAGATAATTGTTATACTATTCAATAGTCATTTTTCAATTTATTACTGAAATTTCAACAGTATGGTTTGCTCAGTAAATTATTTTCAATACCTAACGTACATTCATTGATTTCAAGGAGAGCTAAAAAAATTAACTCTATCTACTATTTACAATTTTTGTTGAGCTTGAGAGGCGCAACTTTCATTAACGTGGCAATATATAAATAATATATACATGGCGATTGGTGTAGGAGGTATGATGTCATCGATATTTTTCGCCATTATGCGATATATATGTCCGCATTTAATTAGATGAGATGTTCCCGAATCTTGGGATAAGGAGAAGGGGGTTGATGGAGTTGCCAGCTAGGACACCAGACTTGACACTCCTAGATTACTTTTTGTGGGAATAACTAAATAGCAAAGTATATGGTACCAGACCAAACAATTTAGAAGATTTAAAAGCTAGAATTCGTAACGAAATACAAAGTTTACCTCTTGAAGTTATTGACGATGTTTAAAATTAATTTATTAATAGTCTTGGCTACTATCAGGCTGCCAACGGTGCACAATTTGAACTTTTGGTTTAGTTGATTTTTTGAATAATTATTTCCTTTAAATTTAATATTGTGAAATTGAAATTTTTTTCAATTTTTCTATCTAACCTATACTCATGCTAATGTAATTATTACCGTAGTAAAATATATTCTTTTTGACATGCCATAATAGAATAGAAAATGCAATTAAAAAAATGTCGATGACGTCATACCTTCAACACGAATCACAGTGTATGTATAAGTTATATTTTAAGAAGCGGTTAACTAAAAATTAAAATTTTAGGTTTTCCGAGTTTTCCCAGGTTATACTTTAAATTTTTAATGAATTTTTTCATTAGTTTGCGAAAATACTGTATATATATATATATATATATATATATATATATATATATATATATATATATATATATATATATATATAATCATATTATATTACAATTTCAGCTAGAAGACACTCAATAACTTTAGCTTAATCCAAACTTTGTCAGCTCGATATCAACAAACAATTTAATCAATGGTTACAATAGTTTTTTCTAAATTTTCTGTGTATGGTAAATAATATTAAGCAATACCTTTTATAAGTATAAATATATACAGGATTCCTGCTGAAATTCGCTTCGCAACTGTTAGACCACTTAACCTATCCTGTTTTCGTGTCATGTCTACAAGCTAACGCCCTTCTAACCTTTTCGCCGATTTCCTAATTGCATTTCTGCAGATATGTCTCAGTTCAATTTTTCAGTGTACCTACGCGATGTGATTCTTCACTTTATTCCCGCCTTGAGAAAAGTGTGAAGAGTACGCTCGACGAATACGAATTGGCAACAAATGTCGCAATAATATATTGAATTGGAAATTCAGACCGTCGAGTTAAGATTCGGAACAAAAGTTTGCTTCTTTTGTTGGAATACATAAGTTTAAATAATAAAGTAAAAGCTTCCATTGTGTTGAATATGGATGAACTGTTGGATAAGAATGATGCACATATGCATACTATTAAGGCCTCACAAAGTGCATATTTAAATATGTGCTTATTTAAAGACTAGATATATTAAAAGAATATAAAAAACAAACATTATCTAACCTAGCTGTTTGAGAATTTGAATTATATCTATTCAAAATTATGTCCAAGAAACAGGTGTACTTAAGAAAAATTTATGGAGTCCAATATTCTTACATTTTTCAATAACGATTTAACTAACGGATTTTGATAGGAGTTCGGTAAATATTTACAATATCAAGTGTTTCTATATTTATGCTTTTGAACATATATCAGCTGTATCAATTAAATATGAGTATCTCATCTTAATTTCATTAGTAGTGAACCTTAGACTTTGAAAATTCACAACGGAACTCCTTATTCAAGTAGCCGTCGTTTTCTCATTCGCAAAGCATCCTTAGTAGGTCTATCCATAATTTAAAATTGTAAAATAAGTTTAAAAAAGCCGACTTAAAACCGACGAAAATAACTTAACTAAAAAGCAAGAAATAAATGTTTTCTACAACAATTTAATACTTATTTGTTGTTCCGTTTAATGTAATTAAGAAATTATTATTTATTAAGTAATTATTATTAATTGTTTTATATAATTTTGAAGTCGGTGCCAAGTAAAATAAACAAACATATACCTTGCTATTATAAAAACGAGTTTACATTTAAAATTGCCTAGGGTATTTTGCATTACTAATAGTGTATGGCATCAACTTCAAAATTGTATAAAGCAAAATTAATAATAATTACATAATGAACAATAATTTCTTAATTACATTAAACGGAACAACAAATAAGTATTAAATTATTTGTAAAATACATTTATTTCTTGCTTTTTAGTTGTTACTTGTTTTTTGAAGTCGGTTTTTTTTTAGACTTACTATCTCTTATGGCATATTTCGAAATAATAAATATAATAGATGTATAAAAAATGGGATTGTCAAATCGATTGCAAATTAATTATTTATACCTTTAACGTGAACAAATGGGTATAAGATGAAAACAGTTTTAAATTACATCTTCTATCACCCATTTAAAACTTTCTATCGATGTACCAAGCACCCTATATAATATAGATTTGAAGCCGTGACCGAGATGAAGTTTACTTTTCCTTTAAAAATTGCTCGCGTGATTTTGACGCGTTCTCTGTGCTCCTTAATTCTTATTCAGAAACCGTTCAGAATACGTAATCGTCTAAATTCCGAAATTCCTCCCGCTGTACACTTTTCGACCCTTTGTACTTTCGCTGTTTTTTATCCTCAGGCAAACACACTCTGAAAATTAATCTCGAAATTACATTTGCACTCATTTTTACTCCCTCTCAGCTAGCTTGTCCTCGCTTTTGCTTAGCAAACTTGTTTTATCGCCTCCGGCTAGACAGATTTTCCCGTCATATTAATTACAGAAACTTTCGGGCTGTGTAAGTTGTATCGCTGAATTTAATCTGTAAAATACAGGAGATGTTATTCCTTTAAATTCATTATCTTATCAATACGAAAGAGATGCGTACTACTTTTGAATGACGCAATACGTCTCCAGTACGTTAAGGATTTGACAACATGTTATTTAAAAAAAATAACAATAAACAGTTGAAATATTTGAAAGTTATATACCAACTCTCTTTATTTAACAACTTTTTAGAAATTATTGTTTTCAATCGAATATGCTGGTGAAACTGGATGAACATTCGAATCAGTTTAGTTGCACAATCCTTTTAATTCCATGAAACTGATTTGTTGCAAAACTGATAAACTTTTCTCTATTATTTGGCTGCTACTGAAAGGTTTATTGTAAAATATATCATACACAAACTCCTAATAATAAACACGCTTTGATTGACGAATACAGTGGTTGAATCTGAGTCAGTCAGCCAGCAATAAAACTTGTTTTTTGATAATGCAAATAAGTTGAAAATATTTTATAGGTTTTTATTATAAATATTTCCCATTTTTATTAAAATATCCATTTTTCTTTACACGTGCAGTGACGATTTTATTGTAGGTGCATTTGTGCAGTGAGAAAAAATAAATAATAAATTAGGTGTTTACTATACATTACATTATCATTATACATAAAATGTTCCGATATCTAACAGTCTCCCTTACAGCTTGTTAGATGTCGCGAGAGTCGCCAGCCCTAGAGTTTATCAGATTTATCGACTTGATATTAAATCTGCAACTCTAAATACATAGCGCGTTCAGTTTTCATCTAGCACACATCAGAGGACCGTTTAACCATGTGTTAGAAAGAGAGGACCCGGGCGCGTGAAACAGGAGATTTCTATACTCATATGTATATGAGATTTGCGTGCATTGCATGGCCACGCAAAGCAAAGTTTATTCTGTAAGCTTTGACGCAAGTGTATTGCATCAGGTTGTCTATTGTATTGTCTTGTATTGTATTGTATAGCATTGTATTGTCTGTTTAATCTGGATTGTTTACGTGGTCACGTGTTGTTTGCATTTTCATAACTACAACGAGAGGGAAGAGATCGCAATGGAGCCATATTCGGTGGAATATCTAATGGAAACTTAATACGCAAACAATACGAACCGTTTCTGGAAATACTGAACTGTTAAAAGAATGCTTAAAATGTATTTTTGACACCGTCGGAAATGATTACAATACAAAAAATCAGGCTCAAATGTTATTGGGTTATTTAAATAACGATAACTTTAAATACTGGCTCGCGTTTTTCGCCAAGGTCATGCCTCATTGTAAAATCCTTTTTAAATGGTTTCAGTCTCGATCATTGGATGCTGTCAAGATGAGTAGTTATTTGAATAATTTTTAAGGCGCAATTATAAAAATCCGGGCGACTAATTCCTCAAATTCGCCTGAAAAAAACAATACGATCCCATAATGACATATCATTTTCTGCACAAACTAAGGAAGTGTGTGATATATTAATTACCCAAACTAAAGACAGATTTGAGTTTAGAGAACACCTGTTAGCGTCGAAACTATTTTTCCCCACTAAATTTAGTGACTATGAGAAACAATTTCCCACTCAAGATTTTGACAATGTATCGAAAAGTTATGGATTTTTGGACAAAGTTAAATTGAAAAGTGAATTAACGGTTATATACAGCAGGGAAGATTTTCGTGAAGCAGCAAGTTGCTTAGAAATTTTGCAATGGTTTATAAATCGAACAGCCTGGCCCTGACCGACAGCCCGGCCTGCAGATACTGTAAAGAAGACGAGGAAATCTCGGTTCATCTTCTTTACACCTGCCCCGTACTGGAGGAGAAGGGGTACCTTATATTAGGGACCCCTCTTATCCTAGAGGAGGCGAGGCTTAAGGCGGGGGACGTGCCTAAATTGCTCCTTTTATGGGATAGAATTTTTGGATAATGACCCGAATAAGAGGGGATCGCCAAGGGACTACCCATGCGATCAGTGGCTGATGAGACCTAAACCCATATAACATAATGTAATGTAATGTATAGATCGAAACCTGATGGACTGTTTTAGTGATACTGTTTTATTATTAAAATTAATTTGTACCATACCCATGACAAGTGTTGAGAGAGAACGCTGTTTTTCGGCGCTTAAAAGAATTAAAAACTTTTTGAGAAATACAAAGATTTTATAATTGACGTTTTTACGTATTGTAAGAACAGACGAAAGGATTTTCTATAAAAATAACCTCAGGCTTGGACATAGGAAGTTTATTTTAATTTTTCGTTTGTTATTATTTCATCGATTGCACCCCCAGACAAAAATTATACCGTTCGCCACTGTACACGTGATAATAATTTATGTCCATTAACAAAAGTTAATTTATAATTAAGAATCAGTATCCCTTTAAAGGGTACATTTGATTTGAATAAAATCGCAGAGATGCCATTAATATATTAGAGTTATTTGGTAACAATAGATACTGTTAAATGATGACAATAATTTGCGCATGATTTTCTTGCTTATCCCAGTAGAATTTAAGTCTATTGTAGATTGTTATTTAATAACTGATACGATCCTTATTGTTAACTAGAGTTAGTGTTAGCAAGAGCGACTTCTAAAAGGTCAACGTTGTTCTAGGTCAACTTCATAAAGGGAGAAACTCTTTTTCACGTATTGACTTTATTGCACGAGTTAAATAAATACTAAACTACATTTGGTGTGGATAAAATATAGATATGTAAATTAATTTATTGTTCAAATATTTTCCTTCAGTATAAATAACTTACACTCCTGGATAAAATTAACGCATCAGCAAAACTTTTCGTTATTTCTTATAATTTTTCGAAGTCTTATATGCTTAAATGTTTTACATAGGTGATCTAGAATATCCTCTGTCACTACTATATAATTAAACATATAAATGAAACACTTTGCCCAGTACACTTGGAGTAGCAGGAATGAATCGTACACACAATTGAAGAGAAGATAAAGCAGTGAACGCGGTAACTCTGGTTAACGAGGGACGTAGCCAACGATGTGGCTAATTTGTTAGAAGTAAAACAATCAACAATTTGTGAATAGTTAAATGTTTTAATAAACCTAGAAGTTACTGTAGAACTCCAGGACATGGTCGTAAGAAGTCTATATATGTATGTAAAGGATGGGCGATATCTTATGCAAGTTACCCAAACAAAAAGGTATTCTACAAGTTTAGAGCTAAGTGAAACCCTAGCAGCAGCTCGAAATGTAGCAATTTTTGGACAAGCGGTCAGAAGAAGGCTTGATGAATGTTAATTGAATAGTGAAAAACCAGTTGTTGTACCACTGCTCACCAGACAACATAAAATAAACTATGTTTTGCATGAAAATATGTAAATTGAACGATGACTACTGGAAGTGAGTTTTGTTTTCAGACGAAACAAGAATAAATCATAATTCACCAGAAATACATCAACGAGTCTGGCAGAGGCCACGACTTATTGTCTGCAATATTTCTTCAACGGTCTCATTTCTTGGGGGATCAATAATGTTCTAGGGAGGAATGTTTATCGATGGTGGCACGGATTTGGTTCTTACACGGGAGAGATTTATCAATGCACATTTCTGCGTAAAGACATCATTGAAGAATATGTGATGCCATTTGCTCCATTTATCGTGGATAATCTCATTTCTATGTGGGATAACGCTCGGCTTCATATCGCTAGACAGGTACTGAATTACCTTCGATTTTTGAATATCCCAAATGTGGACTAGCCCCCAAGAAGTCCACATATTAACACTATAGAATATCTCGAACAAGTTATTCTTGTTGAATGTGAGAATAGCCCTTAAGAAACCACTCACCATTTGATCAATAGCATGCCCAAATGAATGGAAGCAGTGATAAGAGCTAGAGGGGGAATTACACTCAACGGAATCCAAATTCTTGCGATTTAATTTTACCTCCAATTTTTTTCTAAAACTTTTTATTAACGCCATTCATTGCATTTAGCGTTATTGTTCCTTTATGTTATTTATTCATGTTTTTTCTCGATAATACCATTCTAATTAATTAAACAAAAAATAAAAGTAATATTGTGAAGTTCCACTATTGTCTTAATTTTGTCCAAATATTGGGTATTAATTTGTTTTATATTCTGTCTTCAAAGTAATATAAACTACTTTAAAATAAGTAAATGATACAACATAAAGAAAAAAGAAAACATTGAACTGGGAATACTAACGCCTTTGTTGATAGTCATGATACATAGTTATTCTGGTAAAGAGCTTTGAGGTAAGAATAACGTAGTACAAGTGATTCACTATGGCATTTAAGCAATTCGTCTATCGTTCACAACATTCTTCAGTTTACTCAACAACTCATCGATTATATTCTGCTCTACAGATCTAACAACATTGATGATACTTCAATTTAAATGTGAATATTTGATATAATTTAAGCAATTAGATGCACATCAGCACATTTAACCTGGCTGAAAGTAATCTACGGAGTGTTTAAGAGATTACCCTGTATTTTTTGTTTGAATGTGATCATAAGAATATTAAGGAAATTGTTTCAAATGTTTTTATGACACATCTATGTATTTCAAAATATTATAATGTTTAGGAGATGTCCCGTGTATAAAATTAATGCTGCACAATAATAATGGATTTATTTCACTATTTTGAAAGATATACACGATGTACCGGGTTAGTCACCTAAAATTGACTCCCCCTTTATTTCTCTTAATTTCAATCGAATCAAAAAGTTCAAAAAAGGATTTTACATGATTTTTTATAAACTTTTTGAATATTTAAACAAATTTTCAAAAACTCTGCAAATTGAAAGGGGGCGAACATTTTTTTATTTTTTTTAAATAGAACACCCTATATTTTTTTACTTGAAAACGTTACCCACAGTTTGCTGATCACAAAAATATATAATTGTTGTATCTTTATAAGTATAGTTCTTGAGATATTCATACAAATATATAGTCACATCACAGGAATAAGTTTAACATAAGACCATAAATCAGGAGAGCTATAAACCGAAATGATTTAAAGAAACAATAATGCTTCGTTTGACAGTTATGTTATGTTTGACTTATGTTTGATTGTTATATTATTAATACGCTTTAAGTTTTAATACACTTGTTAATATATCTAATATATTGATATGGGATATTCATTAGTCGAAAGGAAAGAAATATTAGAAATTTACTTAACCAGCAATAAAAACAAATATATAGCTAAAAGAGAATATGCAAGAAAATATCCTGAAAGACGCGTTCCCTCCAAGAACACTTTCTCTAATATTTATCTCAAGTTTGGGGACAGCGAATCCTTAAAAGATAAGAAACGAGAAAGAAAGAAGCCCAAAACAGGAGAAGATATAGAAATGGACGTTTTACTTTTTTTACCGAATACCCCAATAAATCTATTAACGCTGCTGCAGAAGAATTTAATATTTCTCAAGCAAGTATAAGACGTATTAAAAGATCACAAATATAAGCCTTGTAGTATTTTGCCAGTTCAGCTTTTAACTGAAAATAACTTTGCCGACAGAAGAGCTTTTTGTAGAGAGAGGATTGAGAGAGCAGAAAACAACAATAACTTTTTAAAAAACTTATTTTGGACCGATGAAAGTAGCTTTTCAACGGCTGAATTTTCTAATAGAAAAAATGAGCACATTATTGTGCGCCCGCAAATCCACATATTATAAAAAAGATAAAAACCCAAGGATATAATACAGTAAATGTGTGGTGCGGTTCTTTTATATGTTGTATTCATCAAAATACAATTGTGGGTCCCGTATTCATTAATGGGTCCTTGAATGCAGTTCAGTACTTGAATATTCTTCGGGGTGAAGTAGATAACTATTTAGATAATATTCCCCTTGCAACCAGGAATTCTATTATTTGGCAATAGGATGGTGCTCCTCCACACTCTGTACGGAACGTAACGGAATATTTAAATGACAAATATCTATTTTGGATAGGAAGATACGATCCTATACATTGGCCTGCTAATAGCCCAGACTTTCCTTTCTTGGACTTTCCCAGAAGTCCTTTGGACTTCTTTTTGTGGGGAACACTAAAACAAAACATATACGAAAATTCGATATATAATAACTCGGATGAGTTTAAGGACTGTATCAGTCAAGAAACAGAAAATTTGCGGTAAAATGTTCATTTATTTGAAAACGTTAGAAATGAATATATTAAAAGATGCCAATTGTGCCTTGATAGAAACGGAGGATACGTGGAGAACATATAGATATGTTTAATTTTAATAAAGTTCATTGGTTTTATGTTATTTATTGTTGTGCATTGTTTTTTTTTTTCATCATTATTTCGTTATTTATGTTTTGTGTTAATTAAACATTGTTGTTGTCATTTTAATAAAGGTTTATTTCTTTATTATAATTATTATGCGTTGCCGCATCAATGAATTTTCATACTTTTTTTCTTAAAAAACAAGATGTGTCGTTATATCTCAAAAACATAGCTCTCCTCATTTATGGTTATATGCCAAACTTGTTTCTGTGATGTGACTATATATTTGTATGAATATCTCAAGAACTATACTTACCAAAATACAACAATTATAAATTTTTGTGATCAGAAAACTGTGGGTAACTTTTTTAAGTAAAAAAATACAGGGTGTTCCATTTAAAAAAATAAAATATTTTTCGCCCCCTTTCAATTTGCAGAGTTTTTGAAAATTTGTTTAAATACTCAAGAAATTTATAAAAAATCATGTAAAATCCTTGTTTGAATTTTTCGATTCGATTGAAATTACGAGAAATAAAGGGGGGGTCAATTTTTGGTGACTAACCCTGTACAACATAAATTTGACAAATATTATAATTATGTTTTCCGATGGAAAGGCATATAAGCGGAAGAAGTAACAAAATCCGCTTTAAAGGAAACGATTTTATACTTTTCCGTTACAACAGGCACGCGATACTGAGACTTTAAGCACGTTAGAAACTAGTAACTCAGCATTCAGTCCTAACGAGAAGAGTCCGCCTGTGGGAGCCGCTAGTGTTCACCTCCGTGTAGAATTTCTATACCCGTTCGAGCGCTAAAAGTATTTTAAAGGTATGAGCGGTTTGAATACAAGGCCGATCTATTGTCAAACCGACTGAAATCAGGTGAACCGGAAGTACTTTAACCACGCGAGCAGGAGAAAACATATGCACTGTCTCACGACCCCAAACAAAACAGCCGCTTTAGCGCCGCCTCAAATCGCCTCCTGCGAATAAAACTGCCACGTTGTTTAAGTAACAGAAACATATTTTCAATAAGCTACTTTAAAAGAATTACGCTTACGAGGCAGTAAAGCTGCACAAAGAAAAGTTGTGTGCGATTCTACAGGCGGCGCGTCAGGCCAAAAGAATAGTTGGCGTAATGAACAGCGCCGGAGTTCACTCAGGAGGGAATATAAAGAAAACTTTAGTGCTGAAAGGGGGAATACGTGTGGGAGAAAATCGAGGAGCAAGATGAGCGGCATGAAGCCGACACTAAATTTCATTTTCTTGTTGGCCAAAGTTACTGGTATGGCATCCGTACGTTGGATATTTCATTTTACAAGAGACAAATTCTACTCTCTCTCTACGTTTGGAATTTAATTAGCATGAATGAGAAAACAAATGGCCGAACTGATCCCTCCACGATTTTTGTTCCCAACACGTATGTGTCAGGGTTTTAATATTCCGACGGGAGCAAATTAATGCAAATTTAATTATTGTACTTCCATATCATATACTCACTTCCGTTTAAGCTTAATTGGGTATTTAGTTTTTCTACGACTAACTCTGTGTACTCGATGTACTGTGTTTTCACTTTTACTACAGTTATTCTGTACAATATAGGTACAATATAGGACGTTAACTCAGACATACAACAGACAGTATTGACTATAGCCATATAAGCCATCATTCACGACAATTTTTTATGTGCTAATTTAATTACTAGTAGATATAAAATCTACATTTCTACTTTTCCGCACTCCACTATACGCGGAAAAGTAATGTAATCGTGTAAACAAATTTATTTCTAGGGCTTATCTTTCGTTTCTCTGCCTAAAAATTAAAATAGTTGGTTTTTCAACCAATTTGTGTGTATGTGTGTTGTCGTTGTCATCGTTGTCGTCGGAATTTATTCTTGTTAGCACAATAACTCAACTAAATCGTGTCGGATCGATCGAATTTTGACTGATTTTGATCGGGAACGTCTCCCAGACGACACCTATTGATTTTGAGGTGGATAGAACAACCCCACCCTGTCCATGGGTCATAAGATGGTGGACTATTTGAGAAAATTTTTGCTAGCACGATAAGTCGACTAAATCGTGTCGGACCGATCGAGTTTTCACTGGTTTTGATCGAGGACGTTTTCCAGATGACACCTATTGATTTTAAGGTGGATATAATACAGGCTATCATGCTCATGGGTCATGATAAAGCACAATGGTGGACTATTTGAGAAATTGTTTTTGTTAGCACGATCACTCAGTTAAATCGTGTCGGATCGATCGGGTTTCGACTGGTTCTGATTAAGAACGTCTACCAGACGACATTTTTTAATTATGAGGTGGATAGGATACACCCCACTCTGCCCATGGATTTGAGATAGCACGATGGTGGACTATTTAAAAAAATGAAAAAAGTAAAACTGTCGCATAAAACACATATTCAGCATTTATGTGTTGGTTTACTTTTTCTCGGCCACTCAATTTTGAGATGGAGAAAGTCCGTTTTAAGGTTTTAAAATTGTTTATTTATTACCTATCAATATTTCATATTTGTAATTGTATAATCGTATGTACGTCATCATTGTTCCAATAATTTTTATATCGTATGTAAATCATACGAAATCATATACACAGTATCGAGTTTCACTTATTAACTTTTAGAATCACTTTACTAGAGATCTGCTGATATAAAAAATACGTTCCTCCTCGATATCGTATCCAATCTACGTAAATAGCGTGCGATCGTTGAACGTCGATTCTTGTGAAAGCTATTCTGATCGTGTTTCTGTACTTTTCAGGATAAACCGAGAAAATGCAATATCGTATGCATATAACTGGTTTTATTTCTTCTAGATCTACGTTGTTTGTTGGTGGGCTAAGTAAATGGACAATAAAGAGAAACAGAATAAGGTGGTGGTGAAAGAAATCAAAATAGACAAACGCGATAGTTTAATTTAATGAATAATTTAAGGAACAGCCTTACACTGTACTACTTGTCTGTCCTCATTAGGCAGTCTCATCTAACAGATTGCATTCCAAATTCAGGAATTTCAAGTAAATAAAATATTATATGTTTACAAAGCAGCACATGTCAGTAATTCAACGAACATATAATAAAACTTTTGTTTTACACGTAAATGTAACGAAATAGACATTGTATGATTAATAATTATAATAATAACATACCCCTAGAATATTTTGCTTTGATTACGGAATTATGCGAAGCCAAATATGAAAATTCAATTAAAACAAAAAAAAAAGAAAAAGTTATATTACTTCATTTACGTTACTTCTAAATTGGAAATATTTGGATTTAGTAGTGATCTATGACTGTTTGGTAGTTCATCTATTTAATAATGCAGTCGTACTTATAGCAACGCTAACTCTTTGTGTCGTATAATGGTTTTAAATAAAAAAATTTCATATCCAGTTCTGGTGTGCCTCATGGCTCGAAACTGAGACAATTATTATTCATCATATTCATTCATAATTTATTTGTAACTCTACAATCGAATCATCTCCTTTCGTTGACGACCTAAAATTATTTTTTTTAGAATGTAATTTGCATTGAAAACTATTTAATTTTACAAAGACTATAAGTGAGTGTAAAGTCTTCTCATTTACTCTAAAAAAAAGCAACCAATATTATATAACTATTCTCTTAATAATGCAGTCTTAACATGAAGTAAAATCATTAAAAGGATCTAGGTGTTCTTTTTAATGACAAACTTTCTCCTACCATATTTATCAAATAATAATTATGAATTCATATAAAACGGTAGGCTTTATAATTAGAAATACAACATCATACTGTATATATACAGATTACTATAACAGTGTCTGGTGTTCTTGGTATCAAATATATATTAACAAACTTGAGAATACTCGGCATCATTCTTTAAATTTTTAACTTTTCGTGTAGATCATATTTACCCAATAAGAGTTTTTTACTATATATTACTTGTACATAGATTTAATACGAAATGATAGTATACCGGAATCGTGTTTGCTAGCTTAACCTCGTATTTAAACTATTTCTTAACAACATAGATTTCAATGTAATTGAGTAAAACACTATCAAGTTTTACTTAATTACGTTGGAACTATGATATCAGGGTACTATATTATCACGGTGTAACGGCTTCCTCGATAAATTTCTTGGCAACATAGATTCTATCATCGTCATCTACATCACTAAGTGTATTTAATATACGTATTCCTTGGATTAGCTCTCATGTGGATACGTATTTTATTATTGGAATGGAGAAACGAATCTACTATTAAAATTTCTAGAGCATATAACGTTGGATAACTTTAATCAAATACCCAGAATACTGGAGTAGGTTGGAACCTTTAGTGTGAAGATAACACTGACTTATTTTTCCGCACAACACCAAAACTCTATACACTACACTCGACGCGCATCTCGCCAACAAAGTTGGCATCATCTTGACATGATTGAAACTCTTTTAGTCATCTCCAGATGATGCCAACTTTGTTGGCGAAACGCGCGTTGAATTTCTTGTAGTGTATAGTGTAATATTCAGTATTTGTCATTTGCACAATGCACCTTCAACGAGTTCTTGTCTTCAAGGAAATAATATTTTAATTCACATTAATGTATAATAGTTATTACTTATATATTCTTACTTATATATTATTATATTTTATTTATATATTACTTACATATTATCACATATTGTTAGTGTAGATTTCGATTTGTGCATATAATATTTATGTGAGTATATTTTCCAAGTTCCGTTTATTTTGTCTTGTAATTGCAATTCATTCTATTGAGTAATAAATAGGTAATCATTATTAGTATTATTATTACGTTTATTTTAACATATATATGACACAAACAATATTAGTATAGTAATTTTTATAATTACTCATACTATAAATATCTATGTCTTTGAAAGCTTTATATAGGTTCCGACCTTAATTTTACAGTTGTTTTTCACTAAATTCGTATCATCCCTTTCTCGATACTAAGAACATCTTGAATAGCGTGTTGCTTTAGATCAAATAATCTCACCATTAGGAGATCCTTTTAACAAATATGCAACGATTTGTTAAAAATGTTCCCTCGATATCCTAGTAGATGAAAAAATCTATTCCAGATTGATAGCATTTACCCTATCTCATAAATTCTCTGGTCCAGCCTTTCCCATGCTTCCATTATTTAGTAGAGTAGGAGCACACCATAATATATTTTCATATAAAATATTGAAAACTATAGATTATTTTTTATATAGTATTTTTTATTACAGTATTTCATACGTACTTTAAAGAAAAGATACAAGTAAGGCTTTGTTGTTTATTATATAGGATACTTAGCCTTTTGATATTCATGCAGTGTGTCTTAAGTTGTAATAATATGCGTAATAAAGCGTACGATATTATGTTTTATTACATATTTATGTCAGTACTACATATTTTTGAACATTGTTTTGGAATGAAATAAAATTATGGAGACGTCATATTAGATATTTATCTTATTACTTCCTTATTATATATTTATCTTTTTCTTTTGACAACATAATATTTTTTTTGTGTTTGTTTTCATTTCAGTCATGATTAAGAACCATCACCACAAGAGTATTGAGATGGTTATAATTTGACAATTACATATTTTTATATCATAAGGTAGACTGTCGAGTCATAAGGAAAACATGTAATGACGACAAGACCAGAACTTTCATTCGATTCATTTTAAATAATTATTTTCACTTTTTCTGGGATGATTGAAATGTTAGGCAAATGTCTCTATCTGTCTCTCGCAGTTAATTTTTACTCTCCGTTATGTAAATACTAATATCAACCATACTATTACAGACAATAATATTACAATTTGCATTTTCTGAAAAAAATATTTTTAGATAGATATTACTACAATAATTCATTGTATTAAAAATCTGTTATTATTTTTGCCAAATCCAAAAAATGTCTATTACATCATTGTTGATAGGTAAATAGTAAGTTTATTTGTAAATTTATTTATAATTATAGGATTTTTTATATTAAAGGGTACAGAGTATAAATAGATCAGGCAAGTATAGTGGACAATGCTCTGGCCTTTCACGTTAGTATCCCGGGTTAAACGCTGAGTGGCAGCAAAAAAAATGAACCCATGATCGCGTTTATTAGTATGGTATTTACCCAGATCTTCTGAGGGTAAATTAATCCGCAATAGCTTCACAGAAGGCCTCTAAGTTCTTCAAATTAATCCTAGGTAACGATGGCAATTGCTTGCAGATGAACTAGATTGCCGGCTCGGAATAATCCAGACGTGGGTTGGATTCCTACAACAGTTGACTGGGTGTATTTATGTGTATCCGTGTGAATGTCCAGGAGTTAGGCGGAAGAATACAACTAAGTTAAACCTTGTCTTTGTAAAAATAAAGGCACGTAAATAAAACATATATTACAGCTCGTCAAGAATAGGAAAAAGTCTAAAAACAGACGACCCACGAAGTGGCAGTAAATAGCTTGGTATTTACTCTATCGCATCGAGATATTTGCAGAGTGAATATCGAGTGTGTATCGAATGTACATAGACTTCGACCCGGCCGTGCGTAAAGCGCATCGTTTTTCCCCCGAAAGTTCTCTCGCTCTTTCTTATATGCATACATAGAGAATCTTACACTTTTTTCTGTTCCTGACAAGCTTGTACATAGAACTAAAAACAATATAGCAGACACCGTGTTATTTATTTTTATATTTTTATTTATTTAGTAATTTAACTGTCCAGGCTAAAAGCTATAAGTTACAAAAGCAACTGTTGCTGCTAATTCATATAGTTTGAAAGCATATTATGAATAAGAGAGTAATTTAATACATTCGTGTGCGGATTTGTTATTAAAATATTAAGTAGAAGTTAGTTTGAGCTGAGAGAATGAACATAAATTTGACTTAATATTGAATATGTACTATATTCTTTAAAACTAATACACAAAATACGTTCCATGAACTATCCATATGAATGACTCCCGCTAAGAATATGAATTCTATATTGATGATCTCAATCGATTGAAGAATATTCTAGCGTTGACCTAACAAGCGCATTTAACAGTAATGTAAGCGTGGAAATTCTCTAAAATTTTTGAATTTAGCCATAATAAAGCCAAGGTTGTAACGCATGATGAATAGTTATAACAAAAAAATAAATTTAATATCTACTAAGACACTAACGTATCAACTATTCCTAACTATATACTCGTACGTGTACATATGTATCTTACAAATATGATACCATCAGTATGTACTTCAAACTCTAGTATAGCTACGTACCGTAAACTAATTTTTATTGACTTTTATATAGGCTTATAGAAAGATTTTTTCAATTAGAGAGTAATCTATTCTATAAACTGCATACGTTATAAGAAAACGACACTTTGCAATTTTTTGTGGAGATGGTCGGAAGAATTTATATTTCTAGTATATTATATTTCCTTGTATAAGTATTCAAATTCTTAACACATTTTCTAATATATAGCTTAACGACACTCTATCAATCTGACTATTATAAAATATAAAAACTAATACATTGTTTCTTTTTTACAGGTAAGTTGAAATCTTTTATAATCGATGAAGAGGATTTTATTCCAATAAACAAATTAGTAAGTATTGCAAAGGCTTTAAATGCACAGTAGAAATATAAGCATCTTCTATCTGCTTCCCATCTATGTCTACTTCAAATCTAGTCATTTTATATTTTTTGCGATTTCTTAAAATAGTAATATGGGATAATGAAGTCATATAGCATATAAGCATTATGAGGGGGCTACCTATTCAATTTTAAACGAATCTAAACATGATCATAAAGTAGAAATTGGATTGAACTTACAACTACAACTCTCATGTAACAGTTCATTTTAGTTTCTCTAAAACAATACTATAATTTGATCAACATTTAAAGGAATTATGAAATTAATTCCTATTATTTATGGGAATTATAGAGAAAAGGAGCACCTATTAATTATTTAGTTGTAGAAGAACATGTTTCTAGTTATTATTATTAATAATATTAATAATCAATATAATATTAAAAGATTAAATTATAATGTTAATTATTATAATTTAGTGTACAATATTATGCTAAATATAACGCAAAAAAACTAATAAAGCTTGTGATTTGTTTCTACAGTCTATGATTATGAATAGTAACCATTAAATAAATATATTTGCAAACAAATGTAATGGATACATACCTTGTATTGGTATGTGTTTCAACTTCTCGAGATAATATTCTTCAAATAGACTAATGTCTGTCTGCTTTGCAAGAGGTAACTGTTATAAATAAGCAAATCAAATATCCCAAGAAGAACTAAGGTCTGCGATGTCCACACATATAATGCATGAAAAACTAAAAAATAATTGCAATATAATAATATGTGTGAATATACTGGTATTTATATTAACGAGTTTTTTTCGGTGCTTGGTATTATCTGATTCTGCGGTGGAGCAACACGTAATAGAAAATATAATTAAACCAAAATCGGTCATAATAAAACCTTTAATTAAAATAGTTGTATATTAAACTAAAACCACATATTATACTGTCGTCCTGATATATTGGCGAGTTTTAAATACGTTTATTAAATAACCTCAATTCATCGTTATAATATGTATAATAATAATTATATTATTGTTTGACTAGAGGTCGAGACGGATTGCTCAAATGCAATCAATCACTTCCTTCACACATGCATATACTTACATTTATTATAGCTGGGGATCGTATATATACTCGAGCGCTTTTATGTCAGAAGTAGACCTCATCATATTAAACTCCTATCCATCTTTCAATCCTTGTGTATATTTAATTATTCAGTCATCAACTAAAATGATGTTTTTATTATAAACTCTATATTTCTAATATTAACATACATATAATATGTACATATAATGTAGAATTAAGAAATTACTATTATATTGTTAGTTCTCAATATATTGTTATATTGGTTAGTACTAAACAAGATAGAGGATGAGGGAAATATGACTTAGTCTATTAATCGAGTATGTACGAATATTTAATATGATTATTTTATTTTTTTGTAATTATTTGGATAAATTGATTATACGATGAAACAAAACTAATAATTAATTTTTATATCAAAATACTACGTAAAATGATCAACGCAATTATTAACTTCACTTTCAAATACGGCTTAGGTATAAATTTTGTGATAGCGGACTTTTATTTCAAAATTATTCTTGTAACAGCACATCATCGTAGCAATGAGGATAGGAAGACTGGTAGTGGTGTTAAATCTGAAGAATACAATGCATTTGCGGGTTAATAAAATTACATTATTTCTATATATTGCCAATAAGTTCGGTTTCTTCAGTTAAATTAATGTATGTTATATATTGGCATCATCAACCATATCTACCAAGAAGTTTGCCACTCATTTTCGTATATCTAAGTAACTGTTAGAAATCCCTATAATGGAACTACGATTTGGAATTTCGTTTTTAATAGTGGCTGAATTTTTGTTGCACTATTATAACTACCTTTATAATAGTGCAACAAGAATTCAGCCATAACTGTATGAAAAGTGTGGGATAAATATTATTAATATACCATAATATATTTATAATAATATATTTATATCAAAACGTATTTATTAATTAAGAATTTCTTGTCATAGTTTGTTGTATTATTTAAATAAAAGCTATCATATTCGTTCTTATAGGGATCTTTAATATTAATTTCGCATTGTTGTATCATTATAATTAACTATGTTTGTAGTTATATAGTTATTAACGATTATTTTCTTTATTTTATCCGAACTATATTATTTACTGTGAAGCTAAATCCGATTTATCTACTTTTCCTATTCTGTAACTAGTTACTAAATGATATTTTATTCGTATCCTGGTCTAGACTTATGTTGGCATTCGTTAATTCTTACAAGAAAAAATACTTACACAAACATGTTAGCTATGCACTTTTCTAAATATACTAAGTACAATCGCCATTTTGTTGCATCATAAGTAATGCCAATGAATCTTGCTTAAAGTATGTGATGTATTGATGCATAACATTCCTCAAAACTTAAAGCAACCTATTTATTGTTAGTTTTTATTGCAACAATATTAAAAAAATATATAACCTAAAATTATCAATTATAAATTAATTGTCGATATACATATATAACTTAATACCAACGAGAAACTTCAAAGCAGGATATTCCTACTTCACATTTTGAATTATCACTCGTCAACTGGAACAGAGAAATATCCAAATGGAGAACTGTAAGTTATGGACAGCGTCTCCTAATAGACTGTCTATAAACCCTAAAACCTCACTTAGTAGTTCTGCAAGACCTGTCAAAGGATTAAACTACTCAGTAACTTAAATTTGTAGTATCATAACTAACTACAAGTCAGCTTAGCATTTAAATATTTGTTGCGATATATAAAATGAAACTTGGATCAGGACAGAAGTACACGGATACTACATTCCAAAGAATGTGTTTCAATATTTTCTGCTGTCTTTTCTTTAGTTATTATTTTGTCTTCCCCTGGATAATGAAATAATGTTATTACAAAAACTCTTCACTAGATTCATTCCTTTTACTAAGTATTTTCTTTTACGTTCCGGATTCACTTAGAACATGAAAATCATGTTTTCCTCATATTGCATTGTTTTCGGACTTATAATAATATTTTAAATGGGTTTAGATTTTTAGATGGCATTTGCTGGTTTTGGGACTTTAAATATGAAGATAATACATTGACGGACGGGTGGTAATAGGTAGAGGTATAGACAAGAACTGGTTGAAAATGAAGCATTTTTCAATATTATGTACAGTATCCCAGAATGTTTTTTGAAATCAATATCATCATTATTTGAAAATATTAAAAGATGATCCAACATTTATTTTAACATTCTGAGAGAAAGGGATGCACTTTAAGTACGGCCAGATCAATCTGTATACATTCGACATTCGATACACTCGATATTCATTCTTCAAAGTCTCAATGCGACTAAGTAAAGACCAGGCTATTTACTGCGCACCTCGTGGGCGATTCAATATCGCAGTTTTGAGACTTGTTCCCATTCTTGACAAGCTATACATCTATTCGATCAGCAGCTGAAGAAACGGCACCGTACAGTGTTTTTACGAAGTAAAAACACTGTACGGTGGATATTAACATCCTTTTAGGCTCTATTTAGTGTACGGATTACTACCCACTGATTTGAATCGTTCAAAACAGTTTATCGTTCTAATTCAAGCTATAATGAAGGCAGATCGAGGAGTATCAGATAAAATTTGTTGGTGTAATGGTGGCCGGTACCATAATAGTGGCTAAGTCATAATGGCGTTTATTGTTTAAACGAAAACCCACACTGGATTGAGCAAACGCGTGTCTAAACAGTTTGGGGTTATCGCACCATACTTTTATGAAGGTTATAATGCTGGTAGAGCTAACCGAAATATTTTCCCACCAATAAAAAATTTATCGAAATAAAAAGAAACAACGTTTCTACTTTACCATCAAGTAATCATGTTTCAAGAAAAATACAACATTATATTATATATACTTTACTCCCCGCAAGATCATTTACACTCATTTATTTTCTATTTCTCCTTCTTAATCTCTCTGTCATGCCACAGTTGGATTATATTTTAAAGAAATGGCGAAGTCCCAGTAACGAATTGTCTATTAATTTCTCGTTTAATTTGATAAATTCGAAACAACTTGTAAAAAAGGAAAATTATGTATTTATAGGTATATTTAGATACCGTAAAATTAATAGAAAAATGATTTGCATATGCAGACTGGTGTTAACACCATCATATTTGATGTAGGTATTTTATTTCACAATAAAAAAAAAATATGTTTCAATAATTTATTCAAATTAAAAAGGATAAAGATATAAGAGAGAATAAATAAGAAAGAACCTGAAAAAATAAAAAAAATGTTTTTTTTATCTATAAATATCATACAGCTAAATAGAAAAATAATTTTCATTTGCATTTTTATAAAATATAAAATAACTCGATGAAAAGAAATTAATAAACACACAATTAAATAGAAAAAATAATTTGCATATGCAAACTAGTACTGCTCTTCGAAATATTTTTTGCCACGGAATATAATTGAATAATTTTTTAGTTAAAATAAAAAACAATAAACCTAATATTGTTAAATTTTTATTCATAAAAATAATCAAGAACAGTGTTTATTCTTTTCACTTTATAATCAAATTAACAGCTTTAGAGAAAGATCTGCTGTTATATGTGTTTTATGCAGTATTATTTACAACAATTTGTTTTTCTCTCTCCTTCATCTCTCAAAATATCATTATGTTTGATATTTTCAATACTTTATATAAATGGCGAAGTCGCCAGTAACAAATTGTTAGTTAATTCCTAATTGAACTGAAAAAAATACTAAATAACTTGTAAAAAAGAAAAATTTTAAATTTTAGATCTTCATACTATAATATTAAATAGAAAAATGGTTTACATATACATCCTGGTGGTGACACCCCAAAATTTGAAATAATTTATTTCACACTGAAAAATATTTATGTCAGTTATTTATTATAAGTAAAACCACTTATCTAACATAATTTAATTTTTGATTCACAAACAATAAATGCAAAGAAAGTAAATAGTATCAACATTTCTTAAGAAACGGCAAAATCGTCAGTACATTTAAATCTATTTTTTTCACATATCCTAAAAATATA
This sequence comes from Rosalia funebris, assembly GCA_037954035.1. Taxonomy (NCBI): domain Eukaryota; kingdom Metazoa; phylum Arthropoda; class Insecta; order Coleoptera; family Cerambycidae; genus Rosalia; species Rosalia funebris. The sequence goes on from JAZFAV010000032.1 coordinate 7,584,950, forward strand.
AAATAGCTTGAAGTTCAGAAAAGTACAAATTTATGTATTTATATATCATAAAGTTAAATAAGAAAATATTTTGCGAAGACCTTGCAAATACTGGTGGTGCTATTTAAAATAATATATTTCCCATTAAAAATGTTTGTTTGAAATATTTATTAAAATTAAAAGAAAATATATCTGTCATTTATTTGCAGAAATAAGTAGAAAGGATTTTTGTGTATTTAAAACGTGTATTTGAAATATACCTAATGTTGTTCAAGTGTTTAATCATAAAAAATATGTATAAAGAGTGTTAGTATATATATATATATATATATATATATATATATATATATATATATATACATATATATATATATACATATATATATATATATATATATATATATATATATATATATATATATATTTTTTTTTTTTTTTTTTTTTTTTTCTTCTACTTTAAAATCAACTAATCGGGTATCGAGCAAAATATGCGTTGCGAAATATCTGTTGAAAATACGTGAAAGAATTTTTAAAAACGGTATTAGTAGAACGAGAATTGAAATTGCATATACTTGATATGTGATGTCTTCTAGTTCTTTCTTCTGTGTAAAAACCATATAACGGGTGCACTTGTAATAAAACACAAAGCGATAATGTGAACGTTTGCAGCGAAAACTTTAGAAACAGATTACAGCATTAAAGACAAAGTGTAAGAAGACTTAAATCTCCGTTTGCAGTGTAATGAAGAGATTCATGTGACGAACTCTTTTAAAGTGTATAATGGGTATGTCTATTTGGTGCAACACCAACTCATATTACAGTGTACTTAAAAGACATAAAACTAATTAAAGTAATAACGACTATTATATATAAATTCCATTGATACGTGTATTCCCGAAAATAATTCAAATAAAGCTAAGAACATGAAAAGGTGATAAAGTACGCCCCACACATGGTACGCTTTATGCTACGCACGCTACCCTCGTTTGTTTTGTTTTTCTCCTTCTTAGTCTCATTTTATGTTTGACTTTATTTTATTTTCTTTCAGAAATGGCGAAGTCGCCAATAATAGGTAATAGTTCTTGCTTGATATATAAACTATAGAATAACTTGTAAAATAACCTGGAAGAGAAATTGCAGATTTATGTATGTATATACAGGTTTGAAAGATGATTTGTATAAGCACACTGGTAGTAACACCACTATATTTGAAATAATAAATAATGTTCCACATTACGTTAGTGGCTAAGTTCCAAGAGAAATATAATATTACGTGAAGCTGAATTAAATGTTTTAATATTTCTTTAAAATGGCGAAGTCGCCAGTAACAAATTATATATATTTTTTTTATCTAAAACATCGCTTGTTCTAAAAACTATAAAATATTACAAAATTAAATAGAACTAAAGAGTGTGAGTATATATTCTTTTCTACTTTATAATCAATTAATCAAATTTAAAAAATAATATTATTGTGTTTTATGCTCTACAAAATTATTTATACTCCTTCTTAATCTCAATATGTTATAATTGAATTTGTAATATTTGCGTTATTTTTAAAGAAATGGCAAAGTCACTGGTAACTAATTGTCAATACATTTTTCGCCTAAGATGCTAAATAATTTGTAGAAAAGAAAAATTTCAGATTTATATAGATATCATAATATAAAAAGGAAAATAAATTGCATGTGTATGCCAGCAGTGGTACCATATTTCAAATAATTTATTTCACACTAAATAACATTTACTTTTCAATTATTTACTAAAATATAATAAACGCGGGTGTACCTTTTATTAATATTTATAATTTGATATTGATAGTAATCTATTGATTCTTGACGTCTTCATGTTCGAATAACTACTGCGAAACCGCGGATACAATAATACGGTAAATCAACTGGTTTAATTTGAAGAAGCTTGTGAACGTAAATAAACTTCGCCAATAATTCAAGATATTTATTAAGAATCTTTTATCATTCACTTAATGTAGAAAACTAGAGTTTTAACAAGCTCTCGTTTGAATGATTTCCAAACTAATTTTGAACAATTGAACAAAAACTTAAAAAATAATTACGTCACGTCCGTACTTTAAAACTTTACCCTAGTTGAGAAGAAACCTAATTAACCTAGCAAAGTGTATAATTTAATTATGTCTTCATTTTATCTTATAAAAACCTAATGAGATTTGGCTATTGTTTGCTTTCCGGTTTTATAGTTTCATTTTGTTGGAAACCTTAAAAACGAATCTGCACTAATTTCTTAACTAGTTCGGCTTAACTCATCATTGTATAAATGCTACTGAATTAAAATTGACGATTCAGTCTTATTTATATTAATTATATGAATACGGTTTATGGTACTTTATATTAATATATTTCTTAAAGTGTTTCACTTAATTTAATAATTCTAAATAAATACTATGTAGCAATTTATCTGACAAATGGTATTTGCTTCCACATGTTCCGTAATTTTATTTCTTTAACTTTCTTCCATCATTACTCGTATATTTAAGAAAAATGACAAAATTATTACTGACTTGCAACAAAAATGATTAAGGATATCGTCAGAATATCTTTGTATATCTCTTATCAACAACCTGAGATATAATCATTTGCGGTCACACCTGTGGGAGTGGAAATTCCTATAAAGGCGTAAAGAATTTAGTTTTGACTGACCAACGACTGGAATAACATGATTTAGGAAAAAAATGTTGCTATTCCTCACCATTGGCGAGTTACTAACTTAAAGCAGAACACAAGTAAAACAACAGAACAATTTTATAACAAAAAAAATCTAAAGGAAGTTAAAACTTTAAATGAAATTTTGTACAGTAAAGGAATGGATACTTACAAATATCGACAAACTCAACTCATTCAACTCGTTTTATCAAAACTAGAATTTTCAGTTTGGAACTGGGAATAATTTCTATAAATTTTCAAACTGTCAACTTGACAAGAAATACTTATTTGATACAAACAGCACATGCTCCATATACCCAAGTACTTGACAAATACCCAAATTGCTGAATGATGATGATGCTTACCAAGCTACAATCGCTGGTAGTTAGCCTAGATTGCCGACTCTGAGTAATCCTTGCGTATGTTCGATTCCCATATCAGTCGGCTGGATGTGTCTACGTGCGTCCATATGATTATCCGAAAATTAGGTGGAAGAATAACTCTGAGCTAAACCTCCCCTTCAGAAATAAATGGAGGACAATTATAAAATACATGATAGTATTTCAAATTGCAATATCAGAATATCTGAAAATATACAAGCTGTTACATTTAAAATAATATAAGTTTCTTAATCCCCTAAAACTTTATTTAACGTTTGGAAAAAAATGAGATACATCTGATGCTGAAGTTTCTAAATCACAAGTATACAAGTAATTTAAAATATTTAAAATACTATTGATGACAATTTACATTCTTCTTTGGTTTATTTCTTCACACTGTTTTTGTTTTTTTTTTTCTAGTTAATATATTTTGATATGCTGCGCGCAAACTTCTATATTTATTTTGTGATTCTAATAATTCTGTAACATTTTCCAAATCATTGTATGAACTCAAAAGATATGATAGGTGATTAAAGCATATATTATTTTGAATATATATGTGTTATATTATAAGGGTGTTATAATAAGAACTCAACATTTGAACAGCGCAACATTTTGGCTGTTATAATTTAATAGGTCAATAATTATGACAGGTCGATAGGAGATAGGTACGAGTTAGTAAACATGGAGCGCTACAGGATACAACAATGCGTCCTTATTGTAAACGTTACTATATGTATACGTTATCAAAATGGTGAAAGTTTATTTGCTGCGATTCCCAAAGTGCGTCCAATTTTCGGTAGAAATAATGTTCCAAATTTATCAACAGTGAAAAGAATAATCAAAAAAATTAGAAAGTACTGGTGAGTCGTTGATGAAAAACATACGACACGAGCTCGTAGTGGTAGTTCAGAACCAAGCATCGCGGCAGTGCGCGAGAGTGTGGCCGAGAGTTCAGCGATTTCGATTGGTCATCGTGCACAAGAATTTGACGTGTTAACAGCCACCGTATATTCACTAAAGATTTGCATCTCTTACAAAGATACTTACAAAAAAAACCATACTTACAAAGTCCAATTGAGTCAACAACTCGTGCCAACTGACTATGCACAGCGAAGAGGGTTCACCAATTGGATCATTGAACGAGAAGAAGTGAATGCCGATTTTGTGAACAAAATCATGTTCAGTGACGAGGCCTATCTTATCTTGATGGCTTCGTTAATAGGCAAAGTTGCGGCATTTGGGGCTCTAAAAATTCACGAGTGATTCATGAGAAATAAATACATCCCCAACGTGTCACAGTTTGGTGTGCATTGTGGTCTGAAGGAATCATTGGACCATTTTTCTTTGAAAACAATGCAGATAATGCATTAACGGCAAATGGCGAACATTATCGTGACATAATATCCAGTTCTTTGTATCTCAATTGGAAGATATTGCTCTTGAAAAAATGTGGATTCAGTAGGACGGTGCCACTTGCCGTCATCCATGGAACATTGGCGGTTTCTTTTCCTGGTCGTGTAATCTTCCGCTTTGGTGACTAAAATTGGCCGCCATTATCATGTGATTTAACAACTGTGGACACCTTTCTGAAGGGGTTTTCTGAAGCATCAGGCTTACGCCAACAGGAAAACGGCCGCCCGAGCATTAAAGGCCGAAATTGAACGCTGTATCAACGAAATGGCGCCACAAAATCGTTATTGAAAATTTCGCCAGAAGATTACTCGCGAGCCATCTAAGCCGTGGCGACGATATACCGGAGATGTTGTTCCGTACATAATTCCAAAATATCTACATTACAAATCAACAACTATTTCAATACTTTGCTACAGAAAACCATGTTTTATTTAAGATAAAAGTGCAATCACGTATTGCACTTTTATCTACAGAAAACCATGTTTTATTTAAGATAAAAGTGCAATACGTGATTGCACTCTTATTGTAACATCTTTTATTATCAATAATCTGAAAATTATTTTAGTATACGAATACTCTGCAATTTACTATACTATACCAATTTAATTTTCTTTCTTAGAAATGGAGCCAAATTTATTGCCCAACTTATAGATAAGGTATATAAATAATCAATTTCCATAAAGTATACTTTGCTACATATTCTTCAAGCAAAACATTTTGCCTAATTTTAAAATAAAGCAGAGTTTCGTAGTCGAAAAGTAAAATTCGTTCTCATATGAACCGTTTCCCGCGTTTATCATATAAAAAAAAATGTGGCGTAAAAGAAAAAAACCTAATCTGTTTCGCCCGCCGGCGACGAGATTATTCTGCTCGTACGAATAAAATACTTGAGGGTATTAAAATTTTATGCTGCACGCAATGAAATTCAAATTCAAAGCAATCCTTTTATGTTTTTGGCAAATCACTTACGGGTATTGTGTGTAATGGACCGCGCATTACCATTAGGGAGGGCAAAAAGTGTCCGGTAAAGGCAGGGATGGTGGATCAACATGGCGCTGTTAAAGGCTACGCCAGTGACGGAGATTACGTGATGTGTGGAGATTTCATCAGTTTAAGTCGCTCATTATACAGGGAATTAGTTATTACTATTATGTTAGCTAATATATTCCATGTCTTTCCATTTATAAGCTCTATGGGATGGATATGCTCATACATTTTATTGCTTATTAATAAATTCCCTACTATCCCACGATTATAATTTCGTAGCTATTAATTACTTTTATTACTAACTAAAAATTACTTAGGTTATACGTCCCTCTTATTGCTAATTAATTTCTGTCACAATATTACAGTTTTTTCTTTGTTTTTATTGTACCTTAATATAGATCAGATTCATAGCACCACCAATATAATAGAGAATGCGTTAGAAGAAAGAAGAATTCACTCTCCCGTATTCCTCGATATAGCCCATGCATTTTATAAGGTTTAAGCATGATAGGCTATATTATAAGTTGAAAATGGTCCTTCCTATACAATATGAAGATATTTCAAAATCCTGTTTATCAGACAGACACTTTAGATACTGGAGTAGGTCGAAATCCTTTGGTATGAAGATATCACTGACTTAGTTGTCCACAAACACCAAACCACTATAACACTACACTCGGCGCGTGCTTCGCCAAAACTTTGTATTAATTAAATAAAAATATATCCAGATAATGCCAACTCGTATGTCGAGTGTAGTGTATAGTGTTTTTGTATTTTGTGGAAAACTAAATCACTGTTAGGCACATTCGAATTAAGCAGGAAAATACCTATTCTGACCTTAAAGGAATCAAAGCAGGACAGTGTTCTAGGCCCTGTGCTCTATTTTTTGTATACATGTGATCTCCCAGAGCTAGAAAATAACCCTGTAGTTACTTTTTCCAATGATTCTGCCAGAATAATAATGGGCAAAAGTAATATAGAAACGGATAATAAACTTTAATACGCCATCAATAATTTCCAAAGCTAAACCAAGAAATGGAAAATTAAGTTAAATGAAGAAAAATCAGTTCATATCAACTTGATTAATAGACACATCGAACATATTCCAATAAGTATGAATGAACTAGTAGACCCATATGTCAATACATCCAAATATCTCGATCTGGCCTTAGATACGAAGCTCCGTTGGAAAAATCACGTATAAAAGGAAAGAGAGGAATTAGGTATAAGATATAAGAAAATGTACTGAATATTGAATAGGAACTCAGCCGTGTCGATATATAATAAGCGCCTCTTGTATAACCAAATGTTAAAACCGGTGTGGACTTATGCTCCACAGCTTTGAAGTTGTCCCAAAAATAAAATGTTAAAATTATATAAACTTTTCGAAATAAAGTACCATGGAACATCGTTAGTACACTTTGGTATATAAGAAATGGAGGTCTCCATCGAGATCTTGGAATAGAAAATTTTGGGATTGTTATTCAAAAATTTGTAAAGAGCCATCAAGGAAAACTTTTATAACACGAGAATATCGAGGCGATCCAGGTTCTTCATAGATCCAGCCAAATAAGAAGATTGAACAAGATTAAACGACAGAAGTTAGTATAATGTGCTTTGAGTGAAATTAGAAAGCAGAGTAATTTGTGTAGTGCACAAGAAAAAGTGCCATACTTGTCAAAAATGTGTAAGAAGACATCTATGGCTGACTTTTAGAATTCAAGTAATTTAGTATAATAGAATTAGAAATAAGTTACTCATTAGTGTTAGACTATATCGTAACAATATTTTAATATATAAAAAATTATACCTTAATATAATACAAATATCTATACTCACACACATGCAATAAACAACAAATCGTTTTCGTAATAGAAAAAACATCTACAAATAAGCCTTGATATGATAAGTCAAGGAGTACATATTTTCTTATCATAGTTTTTACTGAGCCTTCTCTTGATCCTGATTATAATGAATCTGTTATGAGTTATATTATGGATTTTATAAACTATTTTTATGAAAGTTATGATCCCTCTATGCATATGTGAACTCTTGCAATTACATTTTATGAATCTTATGTGCTGTGATGCGATGCTGACCTATATCATATCTACATCGAGTTAATAAAACCATTGAAGCAACACTGCATATCTTTGTTTATACAGTCTCTGATAATTTCTTAGCAAAAGGAAATTAATATCAGTAACAATCATATAACGAGTTATGTCATTTAAACATATGTATTATAATGTTGATATGGTTTTTCAATATGCACAAAAATTGTGAAGCATGAGTCAATAAGAATTGTGAAATTTAACTAGTGATTATGATCAACACAGTTATGCGAAGATTAAAATATTATTCTGTAAGAATAATGAAAATTACGTATTTCTGTAACTTCTTACATGAAGTCAGACTCGATTTTGGTTAACGATCGGAGACGAACTACTACAAATTCCTTATCGACAAAATTAAGAGTTAAAATAGGTATATATTAATCACCACAAGTTATGCTGATGGCATAGCACATTTTCTATACAGTTATATTAAACAAAACTACCTATCCTATACTATGTATCAGGGGGAAGTCAGTCTTCTAAGAAATTTTGGGTTATTTCATTGATAACTGTAAATCACTGTTACCTGCTATAATTTACAAATCAAAGTTTACATGGCTTTCTTTTTCATGACGGTAGTCAAAGAAAACAGTTCTTATCAATAATTTTTTCTCAAAATCTCGATTCCTTTTCGCAGTATTACATTTTCTTCCCCCCTGTAGAAGGTATAGTGTATGCAAGAGTATTTTATTATGGATATTTTATTAATATAAGAGTTATATCAAAATCACCTTGATTTGTTTCCGGTTTACTGTGCTTTATAAAGTAAGCCCGTGTCCGTGTGATTCGGTTTGCTCTAGTCGCGAGAGGCCGCCCATTATAGGTATTAATGAAAATGGGTCTAGCGATAGGAAGGCTGCCCGGACAGGGGAGATAGCATCGGCGACTGAGTGTGTTTTTATGTTCGCTTCAAATGAAATTGTCAGCCTTGTCTCTCATTTAAATGTGACTCTGCCAATGAATATCGCGTCATTTAATTTAGGACAAGGAGAAAATCTTACTTTTTTCCCGTGAGCGTGATGGGTATTAAGCAATATTCCCAATGAACTTAAAAGAATTCCGACTTATCTCTTTATATTATAAAGAGTATTTGGAGGATTCATTTACAAATTGCTTTTCTTAGGTTTTATCGTAATTTAAATCTTAACAACACAATTTTGGATTATTCCAGTTTTGCCAATATCTGCTTATTTAAAAATAAGTACTCAAAAAATATCGATTCAGATCCACATTCCATAAACATAAAACGGTACTAATTTAACTGAAACAAAATACATTAACGTTTCAATAAAGCATTGTGTTCATATATGAGAAATGTTATATGAACAAATGTGTGAAATAACTTTGGATAAAGTAAAATAAAAATTAACTCTAAAGGTGCGTTTTTCTCGGTGCGACTATCGCGATGATCGTGCAACATCCATCATTCAACGATAATCATTGAACACTATTTCTGTGTATTTCTTATGGAGCTGTTTTACTTCGGGCAACGGACGATAGAGTCGTTCACGATGATCGCAGTACGGTGATCTTGAAAAGTCGTTTAAGAAAAGTGTGAATATAATCATCAGTCGGTAACGTTTATTATCAGAAATACGGAAAAATTTGGAGAAATTCTTGTTGTCTTCACAAAGATGAGTTAGCAATCCACTTATTATACATTCCCTCTTCACTTTTGAGTTCAAATTCAAGGCTTTTTTGGCTATCTTCATCCCATACTTATGAAGAAGTATTTCATCGTCTTCCGTCTCCTTAATGATAAGGTATTAAATAATAGTCTTTTACGTGTACTCAACTTCTAACTAATTATATTTAACAATACTCACAACATTTAACAACAAACATAACATTCCTTTAAAACAATGTGACTACGAATGAAAACACGCAACTAGTGAAAGATAATCAAATCGCAGATGCTCAGTGCAAATTAGTACCTAACGATTCACATACCCACAAAAAATAAAAATTGCGTGCTAAGGAATAAACCATACTAATTTTTTGTATTCTTTTCTGCTGAACACAAATCTACAGTTAGAGTTGGGGGTTACTTATCAAACTTACAAAAAACCGATATCTGCCACAGTTTCTGTAATCAGCACCTTTGCTATTGTCTAGAAACTTAGTTGATACTCAACTATGATGCCTTTTCTTGATCACTAATAGTTATAACAAATTTTGTCTTTCTTTTAAGGAATATTTCTATAAAAAAATAGCGTTAAAAACCATGGATCTCATGATGTACTGGATTCCATATGGCGAAGTAACTTTTATAACGAAGTATTGACAAAAGTTTTGATAGAGCAAAAATTTAAGGAGAAAACAGATTTTTGTGTTATTTTTGTCGTTCAAGATTTTGCTTTTTACATGATCGGTACAAGTACCGTCAGAAACCTGCTACCACGGAACGTTTTTACTACAATGACAACTGCCCTAAAAGTGGGATGTGTAGAATGATTCGTTTAGTCTACATCTTCGTGGTATCGAAGTCAGCGAAGACACGGTGTTTTGCAGAGAGAAACCAACAAATGAGGAAATAAACGAAGCATAAATCCGTTAAATAGATCATTTAGGACAAATGTGTGCGGAAACGAATATAATGATAGTACCATCATATAGAAAAAAAATTCTAGATTAAGATTTTTATCGGTTTTAATAGTTTTTCTTAAAAGTTTGATCAATAAACCCTAATTTTGACTTTAGATTCGCGTTCAGCGGGAAGAAATGCAAAAATAAGTATGGTTTTTTCTTTAGCACTCACAACATTAATTTTTTTGGAGCTGTGATCGTTCAATAATAATGGTTGAACGATAATCGTGATAGTTGCACAGAGGATAACGTATCTTTATCTGTTAAACAACAAGGAACCAACAAATAATAATTTTTGTAATGGGAAAATTTGCAAGATCTGAAGGAGATTAATTATACACTCAAATATGTAATATTTAATGTTTGACCTTGAAAAAGTTAACCAATGATAGTCATATATAAAAACTGGTTAAAAAAACAAAATTGTATCCAGCATATAAGCTGAACACCCTGTAGTTTATAATTCAGTTTCTAATTTAAAATATATTTAAAAATTTGTTAAGAATCTATAATAATTTGACTTCTTTGACTTTTTATTTCCATCATTATTCTTATAATACGTATATATTTCGAAAGATACTTGAATCATAATAATTTTTTTGCAATTCATATCACGTAACAAAATATATGCACGGTATTTACTGTAATATCCCGGAAAAGTAAATAATGTATCATTCCTTGAAAAATAACGTCAATTCAGCAGCCATTTTTCAGAATTACCCACTTCAAGTCATTTGTGATTTGACAGTCATTAATATCGGGTAACGTTTTTATCAATATCGGATTTTTACGAGAGGATATCCTGAAAGGTCTGAGCGAAGTAAATTTGACGAGTTTCGCATCGTCATCGTTTATGACTTCCACATGAACTGTCAGGAGTCTATAAAGGGACAATGCTATCTGTAGTCCATCTAGAAACAGTTTATGGCGCTCCTAACAATCGACCAGCGACATCTTAATCTGTATGCTAATGGGCGCGAGCCATTGACGTGCCGAAGGTCTACGAGGGGAAATTGCACTCGTATTCTATTTAATTATCGTAGGAAAATTAAATTTGGGAGCAGTGACGTACAATCTTGATTACACTATAGACATTATATTAGAATATAATTCATTCAACAACTCATTTATAAGATCGCTAAATAGTTCAGTAGTTTAATGGTATATTATTTACATAGGATTAGTTTATGATACTAAAATAAATGGTTCATGTACAACACTTATTCTCGGGACTTTTATTTACTATGTATGTGAACAATTTAAAACTCTTCTAATAATTATGTAAAGACATTTTATATGCAAGATTTGGTACACACAAAACAATATTTTTTTAATAAATTATTTGAATCTACGAGCATCTCGTAGTTTAATCTTGCTATCAATTGAGGGTTATCTTTTGTTGTAGTTATTTTCAAATTAAATTTAGATACTCACACTATATCGAGAGAGAATGAAAAGATAATTTTAACCTATTTTTATGAACCTGTTTAAACCATCATATTGTAGAACTAGTAATGTATAATATATATTTTCGTATTTACGTATAAAATATTTACATTTATTTTAATAGCTTGATTATTAATTTTTCGTTAACAAATCCACATAATAAATTTTTATTAACTAATAGCTGAATCTTGAAATGATGGGAGGGCTATCCACTTAAGGACTATAGAACTTGAACCCCATTGGGCCCCTTGTGCATTCTCACTAGAAAGAAGTAATCCCATCTAGGTTCTCAATCGTCTAATTTTTGAGAAATGGGTGATAACATGTGGGTGATAACTTATTTTTAACATCATCGATAGTTCACCAATATTTGTCCAAAATAGATTTCCAAATAGTCAAAAGGACAGAGAGCTTACTGCATGGTCCCATCCTCTTCTTGTTAACCTGTTCACAGCATCTATAGAGAAGTATATCAACTTCATATTATAAAGGTGTTTTCTTAGTTGATAGGGCTGGACCCTATCAGCTAAGGAAATACTTAAAATCCCTGTCACAAACCGTAATTTGTTCTTACACACTACCAAGAAAATTTGTGCTAAACACTTCGATTATGACATCATAAGACTTCCTTAGCAAACCGATAGCTTTGGATAAATTCCTTGTGAATGTTATTTTCAATTATTTTTATTTATGTCATTGATAGTGTAGTAAAGAGACTAGGTCCATAAATATTTAGACTTACAACGTTCTAGCCAATCTATCGGCTTCCTTATGGCCTCTACATTGTGCATGTTCCTTCACCCAATACTCAAAGATATTGTTGACGTTGGTAATATTTGCCAGAGCGTGGTAGCATTCCCATGCTGCTCCTGTCCTCATTTTATTGTTCTGCAGGACCAACAGTGACTGTCTACTGTTAGTGTATGTTTTGGTTATTTTGCCTATAAACATCTCTTCAGCGGCTATGGTAATGTCTGCCAGCTCCATTTACATTACGTCAATATACAGAACTATTCAGAGACCACTTGTATTTAATATGCAGGCGCCTTGAGTATACTTCGCATCCTGCTCCTTCTTTCTTAGAGTCATCTGTAAAGACATTGATTGCTCCTTCATTAGTGCTTTCATATTCGCTTGTTATGTCTATACCACAGGGTTTGTCAAAGATGAATTGGAGTTGGGCTATCGCAGTCCACTTCAAGTAATTAACTGATATAGTGGTCCACTAAATATATTTCTGGAATATAATTGTAACTATATGTGAAATTAGAAATATATCAAAACATGTAATTAAACTGGAGAACCATTGAAGTGGTCCACCCAACTATTTAAGTTCTATTTAAAAATACATACATTTCTTATACAGGGTGTTATCTTAGATATTGCAAAAATTATAAAGAAACTAAACCGGTCTTAATTCTGATGTATTTAATCTCTTAAGAAACGTCATAAATGCTTTCAAATGATGAGTCAATATATCGAGACGTTGTTTTCTCTTTTACTATCTATCTACTTTACTTTACTAACTATCTGTTTTTATCTATTGTTAGAGTGTAATTAAAAAATAACTATGTTTAATCTTATGGAGCTCATTATAGAGGTAATTTGGGATTTGAATATTATAAAACCGAAATTAATTGATGATTAACTCCAAAGTAAAGAAATTGTTCAAAAATGACCAAAACCTAGACCACTTTTGTACTAGTGAAGGAGACTAGCCTTTAATATCTGGACTAGAGTAACCTCGTGTGAGTAGGTAGTTTCATTATTTTTTCATTTTTGGCGTTAAAATTATCAAAATCGTGATGAGTTAATATTTACTAGACGTTTAATCAACACTGCTTTTCGATACATAGGATACGGGAATTTATAAGCTGGAAATATTCCCGATTTTTTTTTTTCTAAAATAACCTGTCACGATATTAGAATAAATAATTTTGCACCTATTAAAGCGATAAGCTTATTTAAATGTGCAGTTTAAATTTATTCTTAAAAAATATTTTACATTTTACACACCGATATTTCGTTCAGTAACACGAGATCAATTCTGATATAAACTCACTAGTGATTTAGCTAATTTATGAAAAGCTATTTCACGTGGGATTTTAATCCTGAATTAATTTCCTTATCCTGTAACTACAACTTTATAACTAGCTCCATATGATTTATTTATTTCAGTCATAAAAGACACAAGCAATTAAATTACACCCTAATGAATAGCAACAAAAAAAATAGTTTGGAGGTGCCGGTGTGATATATTAGACGATTCAGTTAAACACATATTTAATGTTCTTCTAACTAGAAGTTATTCAATTGCATTATAGTAAATATTTACAACATATTGATACCTCCTATAACATATGTATAGTTTCTTGTAATGTCGAATCATCAGATTCATCCATGATAAGAGTTATGGCATCTTAAGTCATACTTAATTTTTCATGTAAAATTTAATTTATAAAATAAATTTTCAGTCCATTTATTAACCCAATCCAACTGAAAATTAATTTTTTTTAAATTACAGGTTACTTAAGAAGACCTCATAATATATAAGCAATACTCAATTTATAAAGATACAAGCACTGAAAAGATAATACATAGAAATATGTGGAGACGTTTATTTTCCACTTAAAAGATAATGCTGCCCAAAGGTATTTAAGTTAGAAATAAAAACAAAATGTAAAATTGCTCGATAATATTCAGCTAAAAAGGCTTACATTACAATAAACTATCGAGTTTACGGCATAGTTGTAAATTCTAGTTTTTTTTCTACTTGTAACATATGTTTATCATCCCGTGAAAACATAGTACATATTTTATGAAAAAATTAAGTTGACTAACAAACTTGAAACAAGAATTGTGACGACGACGTAACAATATCGATAGGAATTGGCCTTGTCATGTAGGAAAGTTGTATTTAATTCTTCATTATAAACTATTTAATCAGTTACTAGTTAATCAGGATATCAAATTAATTTTTACACACAATTTAAAGTATATTACTATATTGTTAATAAATAAACGACATCTGTGTCATTATTTTAGTGAAGACAATCAATTTAAATTTACAAATAAAATTAACCATTTACTGGTATTATTTTCTTTTAAAAAAACAATATACGTATTAGAATAAATACCAGCCCTCTTGAAATCCCTCGACTTCAGTAAAATTCGAGGCATTTTATCTATTCATCAAGAGCTCATATAATCATCTTTGCTCTGTATATACTTCCCAGTTCCCCTCTGAAATTTTACAAATATCTTAAATTGAACTCTTGTGCTATACAAAAGACATGTTTTTGACGCGCTACGGCCTCTGTTATTGTAAACTGGGTCCTCCACGAATTCAACTGATTGCGCTAAGACGGAGACATTCACTACGCAGTACGGAAAATGATTTAAGCGAATGAAAGCAAGGCGATTCGTGGTGAGAACAAAGAGAGAGAACGTGAAAAGATTTACTGGTTTATTGTTATTAAAGAAAAATACCTTTTCTGTCTTTCTAGTCAATATACGAAAATGCTCTAAAGTGTTTTTGAGGTTATTAAATATAACCTCTAGATAAAAATACGTACCATAGATACACACTTAGAGTTTGATAGCAGTTATATATAGAGCTACTTTACTACAATAATAATTTTTGTTTCATATCTAATAAAAGAAAATGCCGAAGAATCTTTTGATGAATTAATTGTGATATAAATTTGCAAAAAGCGCTTATATGTCCATATAATTGAAGAAAAGGTAATAAATAAAATCTAGTGGGTAATATTTTGTATTGTACGTATGCGAGCGATAATAATGACTCACCTTAATTATTACCTATATTTCAGGAAGAGGTATCGAAAGTACCTTATTACATTATTCTTTGATGGTACATCTTCCTGTATACTTCAGACACGCTGAATTGTTTCATCTCCAATAAGGGTTATTTGCTGTTAAATCGATTTTATCCAGAGTCAGCAAGTAATATCGGTCAAGATGCCGCAATTCTTTAATTCTATTCTTGAATACTTGAACCCTCTGATGATACTTAAGTTCCACTGAAAGTAGCGTTAAAATTATTTGATCAATTTTACAATGCCAAACGACACGTGAATGTTACGTTTAGGGTACCAAACATCGAAATCTCACACTACATCTGAAATCATAACTAATGTTATTTTTCTAAATACAGACATCCCACTTGTACAAATGTTCTGATTTGTAACAGATGCAGCTTTGTACATAAAACATGCCTGAAAGTGGGACAAGATAAAAGTATCCTTATATGATAATGAAAAATGTCTCCTCCAATACGTAGATGGACGGAAACGACCATGGTTACCATAGTTTCAGAATATCATATATACAGCTACCCACTTGGATGCTTCATTAGTGGCGATATTGGATATAATATTAAAGCAACTATATATAAGTTATTTTACCACCTTTATGTACCAATGGTTGGTTGCCGTTTGACCTCTAATCTTATTAACCTTACCAACAGGTAAGAGTTTACCAATAGAGGCTGGTACAAAATTACAATGAAAGGAAGTCTTTTATAGATTTATCTTATACATATTAATACGTGGGTTCTATCGTGAAATGCTCTTACTCGAAACTAAGAAAGGGAAATCATTTCTTACCAAACACCTCCTCGTCATCGTCATCGTCAATACAATTGTATTTATCTAAAAATAGCCCTATAATCATCCACATCACGAAAGGGCTCTTTGAAATACGCCACTAAATTTGAGATCCGGCCAATTAGGATGGTTTATTATAGAACAGGATTGAGTTTATTTAATTAGCGGTTTGTAATAAATAGCGTATTTATAGCCAAGGTCGCATCTATCATCCTGAAAGCACTAATTATTCTAAAGAATCGGCTCGGCCCTTAATGCTTTCCAAACAAGTTTATAGGCTAAGAGGATCCTTGTCGTGTCTTTGTATATATTAAGAAGATTTCTTAACCTTTGTGAAAATGGAATGAAAGATCCTCCAATATGGCCTCGTTGGAGTGCGACCCACCTCTATTATCAGTCCGCTAACGTTCAAAGTAGATAGAAAAACCCAATTAGTTCGTAATTATTAGCCCTTAGTCAATTTTAATTCCGCTTCGGTTCACATTTCTTTAGACTCTCATTGACTCGATTTACATTTAAGCGCTGATGAGAGAGTTGCCTGAAATTTTAATAAATTTTTGAATAAAACTTTTAAATATTTATTAAAACCACTCCTGTACAAGTGTACCAGTTTTAATTTAGAAGAGCTTGTGATTATATCTATATTTTATTAAAAAGTTTAATTTCCAGAGCTCAATTGCAATGGCTACATTGAAAGCAAACGTTATTCCGGTTTCAACTAAATTAAGTGCCCCTGAATGATAACATTTTATCGGCATCTATGTGAGTTAAAGGGGAGGATACGAAAATAACACTCTAAGGTCCGGCATGTGAGACTAAAGTATATGCACCCTCACTGAGATGAATAATATTATACTCCCTCTGCCCCAAATTAGTTGTTATATTTGATAATTTTTTTGCTAATTATTGTCAACTACTAATGTCAACTGCTATTATTGTTGTATTGTATTATCATACAAATTAATCGAGGAAGTAATATACTAAAAAATTAAATACTCAAAAGATAAGTTTAAAATCACATCAGTTCATAAAATTTGTTTGAAGATTGTAATTACAAGTAGGTTGGTGACAGATTGGCAAATCACAAAGTTTTGAAAGTACACCCGCTGTCACTTTAATTCGTTGTGAAAAGTGCCAAAAATGAGTGGTTCGTTAAGAAAATTAGTTAAAAAAAGGGAAATGGATAACATTACCCGAAATGCAGTTCTTCAATTTTTACTGCAACGCTGTGAAAATGAAAAACTCAAACATGGTGCTATGGCTGCCGCTTCAGAGCAATTCATGCGCCATAGACGTACAATTTCTCGCCAATGGAAACAGACAAAAAACTCCAAACTTTCTGGAAGTATATACTATAACGTTCGATTCATTAAAACCAGGCAAATGTAAAAAAAAAAGAAAAATTATTCAGAAAATTTTGCAAAATTGGAATATGTTCCATTGCATAAAAGAAGTACCCTGAGAAGTTTATCATGCGCAATAGCCATACCAAGAGCTTAACTACATCGAATGCTAAAAGAAGGTAAAACATTTAAACGTGTTCCATCTTTAGTAGAAGCTTTCTTAACTGCTCAAACTAAGCTTGAAAGACTTCGTTTTTTGTCTTCAACATTTGGAACCAGACGGCATATTTTCCGATCACGTTCATATTGACGAAAAATGGTTCTATATTACGAAAACATCGCGTTCTTATTATATTGCCGTCGATGAAGAAGACCCTCACCGAGAGTGTAAAAGTAAACTATTCATAACAGAAGTAATGTTCATAGCGGTTGTTGTAAGACCCCGGTGAGATCCTCATAAGAAAGAATATTTTGATGGGAAACTGAGTGTGACCTTTTGTATATGCAGAACCGACCAAAAGAAATTAAAAAAATCGATAAAAGGGGACCCTTGTTACTAAAGTTGTAGAATCTGCATTCCAGTAGTAATGCCTGCATTCGTGCAAAGTTTCCTCGGTCTGCAAATAATGGTCCAATCTACATCGTACAAGGCAATGCGAGGCATCACTTATCCGTTGAAGATCCTGATGTACAAGCAGAGACAATTAAAGGTGGTTGGCACCTAAAACTGAAATATCAGCCTCCAAATAGATCCGACCTGAATGTGCTTGATTTAGGATTTTTAACGTAATTCAGTCGTTACAAAATCAGATGGCGACCAAAGACACAGATGAGTTAATAGGTGCTGTGGAAACTGCTTTCGATAAATTTAAGAGAGAGAAATTAGACAAATTTTTTTAACTTTGTATACATTAATGGAAAAAATAATGATGTGTTCTGGGAGCAATGCATATAAGATTGTACATATGAATAAAGAAAAATTAAGACGTGAAAACCGCCTTCCACATAGCATCAAATGTAATCCTGAAGCTATTTTAACAGCCAAAAATTGTCTTAATATTACTTAGTTTGTAGCAGCTTAGAATTAAATTCATATAGGAGTTTAAGAATTATTATCCATAATCATGACTACGAAATCAATATTTTTGTGAAATTAGTTAAAAAATAATAATTCCAGTTTCTATTTACCCGCTTCTGTGTGCCTATTTTTTTTTATTTGTAGTTTTTTCGAAATGTGACAACTAATTTGGGATAGAGGGAGCACTTTATTACAAGTCGTTATTTCATTTACTTTATTCATAAATATCACATAGAAGATAAAATATAGTTGAAAGTATCTCATATAAACTCCTGGACAAAATTAACTCATTAACGAATCTTCATATTATTTCTCCTTGGAAGATTTAAATCATAGTACCTACGTGATATGATAACTAAATTATTTCAACTAATGTTTAATAAAGTAGAATGGTATTATCGGCAAATAACATGAATAAATATCAAGAAGGAACAATAATTTCAAATGCAATGAAGACGATGTTAATGGAAAACAAGAAAAATAATTGGAAGTGAAATTAAATCGTAAGAATTTTAATTCAGTAGCACGTAGATCCTCCTCTAGCTCTATCACTGCTTCCATGTATCTGGACGTTCTATTTATCAGGTGTAAATGGTTTCCTGAAACATTTCTTCTATTCGACAAGATAAACTTGTCTGAGTTCCCTAAGAATTATAGAGACAGGTATGTAACTGATTATTTTAGTGCATATATGCTCTATGGAGTGCATATATAGGTATATTGGTGGTCAGTCCATAGTTGGAATATTTACAAATCGAAAGTACTCCAGTTCCTATCTAGTGACGTGAGGCTGAGCGACATCCTGTATAGAAGTAAAGTTGTCTCCGACAAACGGGGCAATTGGCATCATATATGCATCTATTATGTTTTTTATGCATTGAAAGACCTCTCCCATATAAGAACCAAATTCGTGTGACCATCGATACAAATTCCTCCCCAAAACATTATTGCTCCACCAAAAAAAGTGGGATCCTCAGACAAATATTTTAGGCAGAAAACCACTATACTGGGGTCTGCTAGACTCGTTGTCGTCTATCTGGCGAATTAAAATTTACGCTTGATTCGTCTGAAAACAAAACTGGCCTCCGGTCGTTAATAGCCCATTCACATGGTATCTTGCAAACGCAGTATACAAGTTCTATATTCTTTACTAAGTAGTGGTGCAATAGTGTTGTGTCTACTGTCCAATCCTCCTTCATTAAGTCTTTTCCTGACCGTTCCACAGTGGACGAAAACGCCGAAAAGCTGACCAAAATTAGAAAACTCATGTAGTCCAATCAAATTGGTACTCGTAGGTTCTCGAGGTCACTGATTACGAGTCTGGTAACGGTTTATCAAAAAATAAAATGGCGACTCCAATATGGCGACCTAAATTGTTCAAAAGCTTATTACTTTTTGTGAAAATTGGTACCTCGAGCCTTTTCGAAATCACTGAATACGAATTTGATAACAGTTTTTCAGAAAGCAAAATGGCGGCTCCAACATGGCGACCGAAATTATTAAAAAGCTTATTATTCTTAGTAAAACTTGATTCCCGTGGATTTTCGAGGTCGCTGAGTACGAATTTGATAATGGTTTTTCAATAAACAAAATGGAGGCCCCAATATGGCAAAACAAATTATTCAAAAGCTTATTATTCTTAGTAAAAATTGGTACCTGGGGTTTTCGAGGCCGCTGGGTACGAATTTGACAACTGTTATTCAAAAAACAGAAGGGCGACTCCAATATGGAGACTACAAAATAAAAAAATTTATCGTTAGTACTGACAATTTGTTATCGGAGGTATAGTGGGGGAAAAACAAAATAGCATTCATTAAAGTTTACATTTTATTACATACAATTATAAAAATACAGAAAATATACAATATTGAAGGCAGAAACATTTTTTAATCGGCCTAAAACTCATTATTGTAACATTATGTCTATTGTAATTTGCAACTCATCATTTAAATGTGTTTTCAATAAGAAAAACAGTTCCTTTCTCGTTGTAGAAATTGCTTCTCCACTGCTCACAACATATGAAACAGAGAAAATGCGTTCAAACTTTCTACAGAGAAATGAAACAGAGAAAGTACGTTTACTTGCAATAAATATCATCAAAAATTTATTTTATTTAAAAAAAAATTCATTGTTTTATGTAAAAATTGTTAATAACAAAAGAAAATTGTTTATTTCTATAATGCAATGGAATTAAGTAATGAATATGTGTGAAAATAATGTTATAAATCGAATTTTACGGGTTGCTATATTTGACACTGCGTAACAATAAGTATCATTACAGGCACAGCCGCAGATGGCCGTAGCCAATTCTTCAATTTTTTGTAAGATAAACATTCAGAATGTATCACAAAATAAAGATTATTAAACGAGTGTAGACGGGTGGTAAACTTTTTTCACGATATACTAAAGAAAACAAATTTATTTTTTCAAAGAAATCATCTCCATTGCACTGTTAAATTTTTTTTCATATTAAAAACTAACAAATTCGGCTTTCATTTGTTAATTATACATACCTTGCGGAGGAGAATCCATTTTGCAAAACTGTTCTAGCACTTATAGCTCACTTTTTATTGTACTTTTCGCAAAGGCTTACGAAACGTGCAATGCGAAATACACGAAGCGCTTGCTGCAACGGTCAAATTCAGAATGTCCTTGTAAAATGTAGGGCCGTTGGCGAACATAATATTAATTTACATGTGTCAAACAATTGCAATTGTTTATCAGTAGTAACAGAGGATATCCTTGGCTATCTACATATACATATACAGTGTTTAAGAATTTACAACTTCAATAAATTATATTGTGTATGTACTATACTAAATAATTAATTAATACAAGCAAACACATATCCACAAAGACAACAAGAAACGGAATGTTTTCTTTTTCTTAGGGTACACTTGAAAACCAAATTATACCTAATGCTATATTTTTATTATAAGGCATCCTGTAATATAATTTAGACATACCCGAATTTGACAATGTCACTTCGGTTTACTCCATAGGCGACACATCCCGAGCAAGTTCTAACTGCGAGACTCATGCATATTAACGAAAATCATAAAAAAAGACATTTTGTCCCTGTCAAGTTCTGGGAACCCTATAACATATAAATATTATAATAGATTAAATATTTTATTAGGGGATTTATTGTACTAATGGACTGGCTTCAACTAAAAGCCACTAAGTCTTTTCCAGTCGGCAGCGTGCATACATTAATATTATACTGTAGCTTTGAGACATAACTTTTAAAATATTACATACATCATGAATCTGGTAATGTAGTGGACAGTTTTTCTTTGCTTCATTAAAAATGTAATATCTGATTATTGAAATGTAAAGTAATATATAAAATATTCCGCTTACGTCGTAATAATGTACGTATGTTTCATGAAGGTAATATATAAGATAACAACTGCAAAGGAAAATGAATAATGTACATACATTATTATTAAAAATTAAACGATTTCTGTCACTTACATAATATGTATAAAATTATACCATTGTGGAAAAGTGCAGAATATTAGATTTATTGTAGATGTAATAATGTGTATAGTTATGTTCAATACAAACTAGAGACAAATATACCACAAAATATGGGATCAATATAATTAACTAATTATATAAGAGGTATTAGATTTATTGCAGATGTAATAATGTGTATAATTATGTTTAATACAAACTAGAGACAAATGTACCACAAAATATGGAATCAATATAATTAACTAATTATGTACGAGATATTAGATTTATTGCAGGTGTAATAATGTGTATAATTATGTTTAATACAAACTAGAGACAAATGTACCACAAAATATGGGATCAATATAATTAACTAATTATGTAAGAGATATAAATTTATTGTAACTAGTGATCTACTATTTAGTTTAGATGCACAAAAATCAATTTCCTTCTTTTTGGAAGATAGTAACTTATAGATAGAGGTGAAAACGAACTTGAGGAATAGATGTATGGGAAAAGATACCAAGTTCTTCTTGGAACTCCATTCCAGCCATTCTCAATAGTAGGTCTACTCCGCTTATCTTTAAATAGAAAACCCGTAATGTTGGGGCTACGCCTGGGGAGTACTGTCCTCGTAGAACTTCATGTTAGATAAAAGTGGGATGATAATTTAAAAAAACTAAATATAGAATCTGACTGAAAGAGTTTGAAGGTGTGTAAAAGTTAATGTATTTTTAAAGTACAAGGTTTTTCAACAAATTCACACATTATGAATACCGACGGAGACAAATGGATGACAATTCGTATTAATTTTATTTGTTAGATTTAAAGATGTTTCCAAATATCTGTTAACCGGAATAAATTGTTGCATTATTTAAAAAGAATAAAGCTTTGCAATAATAAACTATAATTTTACAATGAAGAGACTTTGTTCTGATGAACAAAATTTGCCTAAGTAAAGAACATATTGTTGACTATATTAACGACTATTTTAAGGTAAAATGCATTAAGTCAAGTACAATTTAACACATTTACGTTGATGAATTAATGAAAATATATCAAATATACGCGCTTTCTTATCAGAAATAATCTATTCTCTGACTATAATAATACTTGTGATATTGTAAATATTACACACTTAACAGTTTTTTCTTTACCCATATTATTCTTGATTGAAAATTAGTATAATAGTTAAAAAAATTGTATACCTCCAAAAATAACCAAATTATACGTATACGTTGTGATATGTTTTTAAAAATTTTAGACAATTTTTTTTTATAAATATATATGTAAACTGTATTTTGAAATTAGATGTATTAATTGATCCGGAATGTTAGACCGTTTATTACATGTATGACAGCTTATGAAAGTAATTTTACATAATCTCGAAATTACTCTTAAGATTTTTCGAAAAGCTTCATGGTAATAGTACTAGAGTAATAAGTGTGCAAGATAATGTGCAAGTGTCCGAAAATAAGTTGAATTGGTTGTTTTATTATCGTTGTCAACAAAGTTACTTCGGTACAAAATATGTATCGCATTTGTCAGTGGAAGCGGACATAACTGTACCACTGAACAATGATAAAAAGTGTTTCAAATTCTGTTCTGTTCTGGAATATATTTGTCCTGTAGTTTACACAGTTAATGAATGTTTTTTTGGAGAATATTTTCCAATGTGTTTGAAAATAGGAACAATTAAACTGGATGATAGAAAAATTGTAATTAACTAAAAATAAATAATTATAAGTTATCTTAAATTAATCCAAATATTAAGAAAAAAAAATGAAAACAATTCTAAAATTTCGAGTTATAATTATTTTAAATTAATAAGATATTCTTTTAGATATTATTTGGCGAATATGCATTTAAAGAAGGCAGTTTAACGAAAAATTCAAGTTAAAATGTAACGTCATATAATAATTATATAGTAGTATAGATTTAAAAAAACTACGCTACGATTATTGGCTACGATTACGTAGCGTGCTAAAAACTACGATTTTAGCACGCTACGTTATAATTGAATAATTGGCAAACAATGCTATAATTATATTGATCTTAAACTATATAATTTATTAATAAATCTTAAATAATTTAAACATAAATTAAAATATTGGCACCTGAATTGTAGGCAGAAACATTTTGTGCAGAATATTTTAAATGAGAAAATATAGAAATAAGACATCACCCTATCCACAATGCCCTTTCTGCGAATCCGTAATATATGTATTTAATTTATTTTTAAAATGGTATAATCTGTGTTATTTATTTGTTATTCGACTTTCTCCTCGTTTTCCGACTTATATGTTACTGATATAGATCGCATCGATAAAGATGATGTATACCCCACAAATTTCATTCGTCATTTGTCCTGGATCGGCGTACCGTGTACGGCACTAATGAGAACTAATAAGTTCGAAACAGCTATATGTCGTTCGGTTCCAATCCGGGACAAATGTCGAATCCTACCTGTGGCGGGTTTTATTTTTTGAAACCTTATCTGATCGTTCAGAAACACGAGGAAGGGGTCGAGGATCGCTTTTAGGTATAATTCAATGCCTGACAGGACTTTAGGCCAAAGAGTAGTTGTTTCCTATAGCGATTATGTAATAGCCTTGCTATTCGGGAACTACTTTGATAACCGCTTGGCGGTTTGGTAGTTCCGTTCTCGATTTCTGACTTATATGTTACTGACGTAGATCGTATCGATAATGATGTATACCACACAAATTAAATTCGGCATTTGTCCTGGATCGGCGTACCGTGTACGGCACTTTTGAGAATTAATAAGTTCGAAACAGCTGTATGTCGTTCGGTTCCAATCCGGGACAAATGTCGAATCCTACCTGTGGCGGGTTTTATTTTTTGAAACCTTATTTTATCGTGCAGAAAAACGAGAAAGGGGACGAGGATCGCTTTTACGTTTAACTCAATGCCTGGCGGGGCTTTAGGCTTTATTATGTAATAGCCTTGCTATTCGGGAACTACTTTGATAAACACTCGGCGGTTTGGTAGATCCTTTCTCGATTTAGGACTTATATGTTACTGTGTTATTTATGTATTTGTGTTTGTATATATTCAAGAGGTTTCATTTATTACATATTTTCACAGGTACATATATACACATTTATTATACTTATTGTCTCCCTTCAGTTGACGACGTTACAGAAAATGAGAATTATCTTTAGATTTTATCCCAACGAAAGCAATACCATACATACCGTGAAGAACTTACTGAAATTACAAAGTAGACGAGATGATACCTATTACATTAATAGTAATCATTCCATCTTAATTAATGCAATATAGAGACTAGAAATATATGACTTATTATTAGAAGAACAGTTTATGGTATTAGATGCAGTTAAATAAAAATAAATAACCACTACATAAGCGAAGTCATACATAACTATTAACTATCATTAAAAATAATTGCAAGATGTGTTTACGAAGAATCATAGCATTTATAACACGTGTTAATTTCTAGGGGGGGGTACATATGATGCATCTCTCCTACCAAGTATCTTTTACTTTACTAAAATATAGTCCATATATACTCGTAGTTAATTTCTCGTACTATCCTTGCGTAACAGTAGAGGACAAAGGAATTTTCAGCCAGCCGAAATAGGCACTTTAGTAATAAGTCTTCTTCTTGTTTTTTAACATTTTATTTTTGATATTTTATTTAAACCATCTTAATCATGTCTTGCACATTTTAACCTTAATTCATATAGTTTACACTTGCACAAATTTTTCCACTAAATAACCAATTTAAAGATATATTGTAACAACATTATTTTTAGTTAATTAAATGTTTTAATACGATTTTGATGTATCTAGACGACAATAAATGATACAAATAATAAGTTAAAAAAAACTGACTTAAAAAGAGTAACTTAATTAAAAAGCAAGAACAAAGATTTTCTACAACAATTTAATACTTATTTGTTGTTCCGTTTAATGTAATTAGGAAATTATTGTTTATTATGCAATTATTATTCATTGTTTTCAATTTTGAAGTCGGTGCTAAGTAAAGCACAAAAAAATATATACCTTGCTACTATAACAACAAGTTTACATTTAAAATTGCCAAGGGCCGGCATTGGCATTACTAATATTGTATGGTACATGTATAGTCTTAGTTACATTAAACGAAACAACAAATAAGTATTAAATTGTTGTAGAAAACATTTTCTTATTGCTTTTTAGTTAAGTTACCTTTTTCTTTCTTTGAAGTCAGTTTTCTTAACTTTACTATTACTTTACAATTTTAAGCGATGGGTGGGCCTACCAAAGATATTTCGCGAATCAGAAAACGACGGCTACTTGAATGAGGAGTTCTGTTGTGTATCTTCAAAGTGTAAGGTCCAATACCAGTGAAATTAAGACGGGATCACCTTGAAGGTATACTGAACTCAACACAAAAGTCGGTTCATAAACACAAAAGTTATAACCGAACATACATAAAAAATATATATACAGACGAATTGAGAATCTCGTCCTTTTTTTTTTGACGTCAGTTAAAAATTCATTTCACATTACCATTATTCAATAGTAAATAAATGTCATCATGAAATTTATTTAGTATTTCCAATCTGCGATGTGAATTTAGATATAATTCAGTAATCAAACAAATACAGTCAGTCAAACGGAAGGCTCGTATCCTTAATGTTTTTAGCTAAATAATACACGGAGTTTTTTTATCCCACGTATAACAATACTGTACATAATAGGATATAATGGCATAGAAATCAAAACTACACGACAACTAATTTGTATTTTATGGCCACATTCTCGTGATTATTAAATTATTTACTAGATGTGGCACGTAAAAGGATCATTTTAGTAAGCGGCGCTACGTCGTCGTGGTAAGTTATTAATATCGTTATCGATATGGTCAATTATTGTAACAAGGACATTTTTAGACGTTATTTTGGTCGACAGTGCCATTCGCAACGGCCTACTTCACTTATTATTAACACTTTCATGCATTTCTCATGAGTCAATATATCGATAAAGGTCTCCTATCCTCGGTCGTTTCCCGGCTTAACGCACCGCCACTATTCGAGAAAACCGCTTTCATTAAACATTAACCTTCATCTTTCAATCGAACGATATAAAAGTAAAAATAAAAGTTCTTTATATCCTCTTATTGTTACTCATGGCGGTTATGGATGCTCGTATAAAACTGAAACCCGTTTCTCACGACAAACAGTGCCTATTATTAAATTTTTTATTATATTAATTCGACGAATAAATGCACTCGAATTCGAACTCTAACAATTTATCTCGCCATCGACATTTATGTTTACGGCCATGCCACTATTGGATTCCGTTAGCGCTCTCAAACGACTTTAAGATAATTTGAGGCAAACTTCTGCATCGTATACATTGGAGGAACTTCTTCAGTGCGATTGGTGGTTTTTATCTCGACATCGAAACTAGTGTTTCAATAGATATCTTAATCTTAAGAACTAGTTATGTTAAATTTGTAACTAAAAGTGGTAGTTGGAGGAGAGTTCAACTACAGAAAAGTCAATTTATACTTTTTCTTTCAAATATCTGTAATCTTTCTTAGATAAATTTTTGTATTCAAATATTTTTAACGTAGTGGGGCATAACTAAACTATAATTATTTTTTGTATGTATAATTATTCTTTGAGTGTGCGTCACAGATAATGATCGTATGAATCAATCAACTGACAATCTTGAACAGTGTCGTGCCGAAAACACATTTTAGGATAACAGTTAGTGCAATACAAGTCCGTCAACCTATGACAGAATAATGAAAAGGTTCTCCACAAAAACATTCAATGGAAGTGATATTTCCATCAAAATAAATGAAATATATATAACAAAAATCAAAATCAATGACACAAAAATGAAATAAATTTTACAGATATATTGAGACTCCAATGAATCAAATTATATAATAAAGCTAAGACATGACTTCATAATTGCATCTTGTTCGGCAAATTATTAACTGTCTATGCCGTACGTAGTTGATTGAAACATATGTCGCTAGACATACGTGCTGGTAGTTGTGGCATATTAGTAACAATTGCTAGTGGTGTAGCATGTGATCCGTGCGTCGTCCCTAAATTGATACACGTGAAAAGATCCATTATACAAATTTTAATTAAAAATTGTAGAAATTTGGCGAATGCCACCTGTCTACTTTACACACTGTCTATACGACAAAATTTAATTAAAAAGTGTCTTTAATGATTGAAGTAACTTTTACCCATCGTCATCCACTATCTACTTAGGAACTACTAGTTGTTGAGAACTACTGTAATGTTGAGTTTGTTGCTTTTAGTTACAAACGTTCAATAAGAAGAATGACAATTTATCCTTTTTCTTTCAAATACATGTAATTCTTCTCATATTTAGTTTTGTATACAAACATTTTTAAAAATGCGGAAGTACAGTGTCACATACCCAAACTAATTTAAAGTTGTTCATTCTAAAATTTCCAGATTTGACGTCTTATGTCTCTAATATTTATCGATGCAAGCCAACATTTTTAAATGGTATAAATTTTGTCTGTATAATTCATGGAAGAAAATACACAAAGCAGTTCTCGTTGAGTCGACGATCGAATGGCTTCGCAGTTAATAAGGCCTTTGTGTCTGTATCGTCCCATTAAAATAATCGGCATGAATGTGTTGGGTCTATCGGTATAATGTAATTGACATCTTAGTCTATTCACTGCATCGCACAGGTTGAATTTGATTTTCTTCAAAAATTATTAAAACACACTGACAACCTCAACCAACAATGCATCGAATTATTCAAAAAAATCTTCATAATTTTCTGTTCGTTAAACAATATTTTGGTCATTAATCTCTCGCATTGTGTTGCAAGGATACATTTTGTTATTTTTTAAAATGCCTCAAAATAAATTTTAGAAAATATTGTACTGTTATGGCCATTTATTTTGTGGTATATGAAGATGCAACAGGTAATATGACGTGAACAGGATATTAACCCACAGAATCATGTAGAAAATAATATAATGAGTTACTTACACAGCATCTAATACCATCTACAAAATGTATTATCAATCTATATATTGATATATGAGTTATCCGTCTGTATTATTTTTGTATGTGAATATAATTTTTAATTCGCTTTAAAAATATGTTTAAATTTGTTTGACATATTTTGTATATAAATAAATCCATAACTCTTGTATATTGTATAAACTTAATTATTATTGTTTTACTAAATTTAGTTTAATTTTTCAATAGAAAAAAATTTACTAAAAAGCTACTAACAGGTCTTAAATATAAATGTTGATTTTTAAGATATACTGGGTGATTTTCTTTAAAGGAGAACATATCTGTCTCCATTAGTAGTGGGTTTACGATATAGATTTTTTAGAGCTTTTTTTATAATAGCGCAATAAAAATGGGGAAGTTTTTATAAATCGTTTTTAATGTATTTTATTTTTATTCTTTATACCTGATTTTCTGCATGTAATCTTTCAAAGGCATCTTTGTTTTGGTAAATTATAAAATCGATCAAATACAGCTTGTCAAGACTAGGAAAAATCTCAAAACTGCGATATTGAATCAGCCACGAGGTGCTCAATAAATAGCCTGGTCTTTACCAACAACAAGTCGAATTGCGGCCTTTGCAGAATGAATTTCGAGTATTATGATTATATACAAAGTTCGATCTGGCTACGCGTATGCATCTTTTTTCCTTTCGAATGCTGCCTCACACTTTCTTCTACGCATCACAGAGAATCTCACGCTTTTTCCTATTCTTAACAAGCTATATATTAAAAAAATATTTACTCATAGTTGAGGTATTTTGGACTTATTGGATTAATATGGTTCTATCAAGAAGTAGTTTACAATTTATGGTTCTATAAAACTGCCCAAAAATATTTCTGATCACCATTGAGTAGCTTATATGCCAAAAAACTTTAAATAACTTGTATGGTAAACCCATTATTATGGAATAAATATCGAAAGGTGTTTCCATTTAAAAAAATCACCTGGGATATAATGTGCACCCTGATATGTGAAAGTTTATTCTTTAAATATTACTCACAAACAGTAATGCGTCACAACTTTCCGTCTTTTATTTACATTGTCTCAAATTATTTGAGTCATGTGATATTAAATAAAATTTTATAATTGTATGTATATAGTAAGTAGGAGGTGCCTATGTGTTACGTAGTGCGAGCTTGCAATTACGCGTACAACGGCCGCCAGGGGTGCTAGTGCTTTTGCAGTGTCGTTTTCCCCTTTCTCTTACGTCCCTCACCTACAGTAACAATAAACATAACCTCGCGTACATGTAAACAAACACGTAGTCACGAGTTGTAATGAATCTGCACTATATAAATATAATAGTGTAAAATGGAGGGTCCGCGTCCGCCGAAAGTAAAAAAGAGAATGCGTCGTGTGATACGACGTTACATAGTAACCGCATGCAATTACGAAAAGAACAAACTTGCTCGATTGTGCAATTCTTAATTCTAACTTTACTTAAAGGGGCAATGAAGCTTTCTGTCAATAATCATTTCACAATACACTGGAACACACGATTTACACTAACAATACCTACCATGTTAAATTGTTATTCACAATTGTACACAAGTGTGTGAAAAATTTGCGATATTGTGGCGTGTTCTGCTTTCAGTAAAGTGCAGTGAAATAGATAACTTCATTTTCCCTTCAACGATACTTTGACTACTCCCAATTTACAATATTATAATTTATAGTATATACTACAAACTTATATTATTTTCCTCTGTGAATTAATATTTTGAAATGATTTGTCTTATTTGCAACAGAAATGTTCATAGAATAAGTTTCAGCACTTTTCAGACAAATTATATGCGTATGTGTACATATTACGTGTAACAAAAAAATTATTGCAGGAACACACGAAAATATATTTTTTATAATTGCAAATTAATATAATTCAATTTCACCTATACGGTAAACAATAATAATTGTTACGTAATACATTGTGGCTCAGATAATTTTTGCATATATTCATTTTGTTATTAATTTTACATAATCTGTTACGTATATATTAAAATTAAAAACATTTATGTTCAAATTTACCGGCAATTGCGCGCTGCAAAACAACTAGCGCTTCTTATACAATAATTTACCAGTGAACTACCGCAGGGCCAGGGGACTGATAGTAAGCAAGATGACGCAATATCATCTAACCCGTGTTAATTAAACTTCAATTCTTTACCATTATTTCGCTACACGTATCTGTATTACTCAAGAGTGTGTTACCATTGGGTAGTATACGTATTGCATATGTGCTTTGTCAAGTAAATAAAAAAAATATCCTTGTCAATATAAACCAATCATGGAAGTATAAAACGTGGTTAGAAAATATTAAACGTTTCAAGTAACAGCAATTATTTAGATGGAATGGTAAACAACTAGAACGTTTTTAAGAAATTAGTTTTGTCCGACCTTGTCTATATATAACAAATGGTCTTTGCAAGTTTTGGACAGCTTACCAAATAAACAATGGTGCCAAAAATATATCGATTGCAAAATTCAGTCATACATTGTTTATTGTTCGTCAATCCGCTTTATTTTCATGTTTTTTTTTTTAATTTATTTTGCATATTGAACATCATTTACAGGTTAATGTGGAGTATAGTTTCATCCGCTATTTACACTTTATATCTATAGCTTCTCGGAGTATTCAGTCCTGGTGAAACTTTACATCATTACTTTTATTTTTCGAAGATTTAAATCACAGTACCTACGTGATTTTATAATTAAGTGGTTTTAATTAAAGTTTAATAAAATGTAATGGTATTTTCGGGGAAACATGAAAATATAACCGAAATAAATAATATAAAACGAAATGGAAACCGTATTGATGAAAAACTTTAGAAAAAAATTGGAGATGAAATTAAATCATTATAATTTTAATTGAGTAGCATGTAGATTCTCCTCTCTCCCCTGTCACTACTTCCATTCTTCTGGGCATGCTTTTGATCAAGTTGGGAATTGTTTTCTGAAGAGTAATCCCCATTGACAGAACTATCTGTTCGAATTCCCTAAGATTTATACAGGCACGTATGCCGCGCCTAACGTATCGTTTTAGTACATCTCATGCTTAAATAAATGCTCTAAATATGGCGCTCATATTTGAGTTTCTTGGTAGCTGGTCCATAGTTGACACATTCACAAATCGAACGTAGTCCAGTACCTCTCTAGGAGCCGACTGTTATCCTACATAAAAATGAAATTGTCTACAACAAACGGGGCAAGTGGCATCACATGTTCTACGATGTTTCTACATAGCAATGTGTATTCATGGAACTCCTCCATATAGGAACCAAATCTTTGTGATCATCGAAACAAATTCCTCAGCAAAATATTACTAGTCCACCAAAGAATGGAATCCTCAGAGAGAAGTAACTATATACTACGAGTCTGGAGGATGCTAGGACAGAGGTTTGCATATAGCAAACCTCTGTCCTAGCATCCTCCAGACTCGTTGACCTCCATTTGGTGAATTAAAACTTACTATTGCTTCGTCTGTAAACAAACTCGCTTCCAGTCGTCAATGGTCCAATTTACCTGTTCTCTTGCAAAACGCAGTCTAGTAACTACGTTTTCTTTTGACTAGTGGTGCAATAGCTGATCTTCGACTGTCCAATCCTCCTTCGTTAAGCCTTCTACTTACCGTTCGTCCAGTAGTTCTACATTTTGAGCTACATTTAGAGCTGCTGCTAGGGTTTTGCTTAGCTTTAAACTGGTAGAATATAAGTTTCTTAAGGCGATCTACATAAGTTATCGTTCATATCTTGAATCTGTAGACTTCTTACGATCTTGTCCTAGGGTTCTACAATAACTTCAAAATTCATTGAAACGTTTAACTATTCAACTGATTGTTGATTGTCCAAACACTAACAAATTAGCCACATGTCGCTAGCTACGTGCCTCGTTAACCAGAGTTACCGCTTACAGTATCTCATCTTCCTTTATGTTGCGCGGACGATTTATTTATTCTACCTTAAGTGTGCTGGACAAATTATTTCATTCACCTGATGAAATTGAATTTTAAAAACATCACTAGCGTAACTGAATATATTGCCTTTTATAAATAATTTTAAACAGCGTTAAATTTATTATTAAGGAATAATTACTAAATATTACTTTACATGTATCAACCAATTGCTATTTTTTTATGAGTAGTAATAAAATTAAAATTTTTAAGAATTTCTAACTTCGAAAAATTATAAGAAATAATAAAAAATTTGGCGGATATCTTCATTTTGTCTAGGAGTGTTTACACAAGAATTATTAGAGTTAGATTATATTATTATATTCCTTGCAATAATGGGTTAGATGAGTCTAGAGGAAGATTACACATAAAAGTATAAAAAAAAGACAAACAATGACTCCCTGAGATAGGTGCCAGTTGCCTGAGTGGAAAAGCAGACTAGAACATTAGACTTATTTCAGTTATTCACGACCCTCACTCATCACATTGTCTGCTGAGCTGCCACGACTACTACTAAACTATTTATTTTTAAATATATTACAATTTAAAGAAATCTCATGCCTAAGTATGTATGTTGGTGGTATAATATGTAGGCTAAACATATTAAATACTTTAATAGATAAATTCGAGATGTAAGCAACATTGTAGAAATCAATACGTGGCATTAAGTTATTGTATTGCCTAAATCTACCAAACTATTATATTTGTGTAATATTTCATAGCTCGCCAGAGTAAAATGACAAGTTTAATAGATTGTCAATCATTACATTACAAAACATACTAGTGACAGATGACATACAAGATATCTGGAGTACTCTATTGGCAATAATGCTTGATATGATTGCACTTTCTTTCAATAAAATCCAATTCTTGAGACAGTTCTTGTAAGCCATTATTCCATGCGTTGGTGAATGTCTTTAACAACTTCTTATATACGCACAGTTGTTTTACTAGAACCGTTTTTATAATTCAAGTTAATTTCTTGAAACACATTAACAGAATCTTTGGAAACACATAAGCATCCCTTAATATTACTGCTGGTCTATGAATATCCATGAACAGAACCATCACCCATTAAATAGCATGCCAGTTCAAAAGTTGGTTCCAGTCACATAAAGTTTGTGTTCCGTAATGAAAATCATAAATAGAAAACTTATTAAGATTACAATACCAAAGAAACTTCATCACAATTTTTTAAAAAGTGTAATACACAAAAAAATTATTGTTATACGATGCATTACGGTAGATGTACGATATTGGTTAATTATTAATGGTTAATTACCCCAGTAGTTATTTTAAATTAACTCTGAGTTGCGTTTTTATAATAATATGCTAAATGAGAAAGAAAAGTTGATGACTTAATTCATATGCTCTTTCACATATATGAATTAACACTTTCATGGTAGAAATTCATTCAAAAACTACTTAACCATACCAGTTAACATGAATATTTCAAAATATTAATCATAGCTATCCCTTCGTGAGCTTTATTCTAATCCTGGATAATCCGTGGTGAGGCGTATGTTTAGATAATGGTTAAGGTCCTTTTCTATCGAAATACATCGGCGACTGCTTCTGTTAGTTTAAATGTAGACGAAATCACGTTTTCTTCTTCGGTTAACTCAATTAACAGATTCAAAAACATAGCTCCGCAAACCGGCGGCCATTAGTCCGTTAAAAGTAATTTGCATTTGCGGGTCTTCTCTGGAAACGAAATTTTACAAAACACACAAAGTTGTGAACGAGGGGCGTCGCGATAACGCACACTTAATCGAGTTAACGCACACTTCTCGGCGAACTTTATAATGAGGTGTAACATGATTAGCGGTGACGTCACTCGGAACAATTGCCTCACCTAGGAGACTCCGAATAGTTCCCTGCGAAACAAGAAACCTCCCCCGCCGCCCCTGTTCGGGCCAACATCGCTTGCTGGAAACTTTTCAAACGGAACTAAATTATAACGAAGTAACTTCAAAGTCCTCTCACCAACCCGTGGCATGCATGGGAACCGGCTGGAAACTGATCAAACATTGTTGATATAGCGATCGATACCATCACAGGAGATGACATAAATACGCGTATGACCTTATTTGTTTCCAACGTTTACGCATTAACTGCCATCGATTTTATATTAAAATCGGAAAAATTAGATAACCCTGCCATTTCATTTGAACTTTGATGATCAAAAGGGGATTTTTTAAAGTACCTTCTAACGTGTTCGAATATATCAAACAGCTTTAATCGCCTTTATAATACAAGGTCCGATCTGTATCATGTGACGCTTTTGACAATTTTGTGCGATATATGTACATACGCCTGGTTGAGAGAGAGAGAAAGGAAGAGAAAGAGAGAGAGAGCATAAAATATAGATTTACTTTTATATTCAATCATTGATACTGTAACTTGAATTATGCAAACAGTCATATAATCTGTAATATATATATAGACTACTTTTTTTAATCAGACGCTCATTAAGAAAAGTAGATCAACCACAGTTCTGTGCGCCTTCTAAATTGCAATTTATCCTCAAAACGTATATAAAAGATATTAATTTAGAAATATATCGAAAAAATAATGAATCTCATTGGATTTACACAACTATATAGTTTTGTGTGGCATAAAATGTCATATACTGGGTATCATAAATCTTACAGTGTTTTACAATATACTGCTCTTAGATTACCAGTACTTTTGATCATAATGTAGATCAAGACACATCCCATGGATCGTATGTTTCATCATACTTGGACGTCTTTACGTGAGGTGGCATACACCACTTTGAATTCCTTTAATCAAATCATTTACAACTATTCGCTGTGATATTACTCAAGTAGTTACCAGTAAATCGCAAAATTATCAAAATCAAAGGTAGAATGTTGGTTTGCACTATCATTGTCCGATAAAGTATCTACTTTGTTCTAATTTGTACTTCCTATTAGCTTATTGAGAAGAATCTATAGAGAAATAATCTATAGAATAATGTTGCTGCCTCCCGCTCCTCCTTAGATATCGTAGTTCTAATCTGCATCTGTAGTTATGTGGTATGATGATAGTAGTGTGTTGTTGATTATAACTTTGGCCTTAAAATTTTGTTCTCAATATTAAAGAATCAGCCTGTATATATATATATATATATATATATATATATATATATATATATATATATATATATATATATATATATATATATATATATATATATATATATATATATATATATATTTTGTGTACATAAATATAAATAAAAAAAAATGATAACTTTTTATTTCGTTTTACTATGAAAATAAATATTGACTATAAAGTCACAAAGAAATTGAATTCCACAACTCACCAGTATTTCATACTGGAGTGGGTTGGAACCTTTGGTGTGAAGATAATACTGACTTAGTTTTCCACAAAACACCAAAACACTATACACTACACTTGACGCGCGTCTCGCCAACAAAGTTGGCATCATCTGAAGATAATTAAAACTGTTTTAATGATCTCTGGATGATGCTAACTTTTTTGGCGAAACACGCATCGAGTATAGCGTATAGTGTTGGTGTTTTGTGGAAAGCTAAGTCAGTGTTTCCAGTATTTCAGTTTAATTTTTTATTTTATAATAAGAGTAAGACAAAGGTGGAATACCTACAGTAAATATTTCATTAATTACTTTATTTGGCTACTTATTTAAAAGTAATTTTTGAACAATATTCACAGCAGTTACTAAAGTTAAGTGGTAAATTGTACATTTTTCATTTATTTCTTTTTTTTATGGAAGATTCTTCAGTTTGTAAATCTGTTCTTAGATTTTCTATATTGATTTTTGGTAGAAGGTAATACTGAATTAACTAAAATTAAATAACTATTTCGTTTTAGTATATTTGTATAGTAGCAAGAATAAAAGTCATTTCAATAAATTAAAAAAGTAATTTATTTAATACATATATTACACATATACATATTTATTTAACGTAAGATATAGGTTAATGGTTAAAATTTGTATTGACCTAGAATCAGTCTCAATCCGACAGAGTACATGTAAAGTAGAATTTCACATTTATTTTGATGTTGTTGATGATGTTTTGTCTTTCAAAACACGAATTGTCCTCCACACGCTTCTTCACATTCTAATTAGTTTTTGATACACATAAGATAAATAGCTGAAACACAAACGGCAAATTCTAAAAAGCTCATACAGCGCAGTAGGTGTGCGCGCATATTGCATGCGGACGTAATAATATATATTAGTTATTAATAATTTTATATTAATAATTAAGAAATCCAACTAAATTATTATATATCCATATAAATTATAAAATATTTATAAATAATATCTTGTATTGCATTTATTAATGATAATAATACAAAGGTTCTGTAATAGAGAAATATTATTTGATATTAATTCTTAACAAATAAATCGGTAATTTATAACTGGTTAGTTAGTTATAAATAATATATTATTTTTAGATAATATATTAAATATAAAAGAGTTTTACTAACCATAAGTATTAACATACTCGTAAGTAACCATAACCATCACTATGGTGATGACTTATTAATTATTGAAATAATTTTTTCTTTCAGTATAGATATATCTTATGTTTTAATTTAGTTAAGATTAATTTTTTTTAATAAACAGTTTTGATAACAATTTTTCTAGACGGTTTCTAATAGTATCTGATAATTAGCATTTCATACTATTTAGCGACTTTCAGTAACGTCATCGAACAAGCCCTATTTAAAAATACGTGTCGTAAATATCGATTTATTAAAAGTCTATAATGTAGTTAACTGCTCCATTTAGCTGCATTTCAGCCGCGCTTTGATTTTAGCGGAAACAAACATAAGTTAACAAATAACACAATTAACGTTCAACATACAATTACGTCTTTAATTTTCCGGCGTAATTGCCTTCGCCCGACCGCAAAGCAAAATTTTAACGGCGGATGTTACTATACTTCCCAGGATATGATTTAATTAAAACAAATATCGGCGGTAATGGCCCAGACGTTCTAGTTGCACTCTTCTCAGATGCACGGAGCCTCAGTTCTGCAATAAACTCCGCTCAAAGACCCGATGTTTTTCGTTCAGCACATAATTTATTTCTGGTGTCGACTATGAAGCATATTGGGAAATGGTTTTAATGGAATCATTTACTAATGCAGGTCCGCCAATTTTCCCTAACGGAAGGCGTGTATGTAGGTCATCGTGTTGAAATAACTCATGAGTACAATACGGAGTGAGTACCAGAGAAAAACAAAAAGGAAGTCCGATATATTAAAGTGAAATAATGAGCATCTCAAGCCATGTATGTATGTTGTACAAAATAGAACTTATAACGAGATACATACACTAATTCAATTTATATACTAATTTGAGAATTATAATTATCTGGTTTCAGTAGTGATATTTACTTCGTCAAATAATATTTATTCAGACGTAGATTATTTGTTTTATGTATTTATTTTTGTCTTTAAATCCGAACCTTCCTTAGCGCCTCTGGAGTATCTCAAAGTTCATGTTTAGGACCATTATTCTTTATTTTATTTATTAATAATTGGCCTCTAATGCTTATGTCTCATCACCTTCTTTTACCTGATGGCTTAAAAGTATTTTTAAATATCACTTACTTAAACAGTCAAAAGGTTGCAAGAACTTATCGACCTTGTATCGTGGTATTCGTAGAATAAATTATCAATGGACATAGATAAATGTAAAGTCTTTTCCTATAACTTAAGAAAACAATAATTAATATGACTATTCTCTTGGTTGTAAATCTTTAATATCCCAAAATATTGAGGGGTAATACCGCTCTAATAGTTAAGGAAGATATTACGACTATATTTAAGTATAATACAAATAATTACTATCAAGAAATACAAACTACTATTACTATCAACAAACACATGGGGCGCATATAATACATGATAGTAAGGAGTGTAGAGAGTAACTGTCGTTGAAAAACTCACACACAAGTTCATATCATTTGCAGTGCAATAAAAAATGTTAGTGACTTCACTTAGGTGAATTATTCATGCATCAATTATTTATTGCATGCGCCCCACGTTTTTCGTTTTAAATCTTACAAGTATTTTATAGCTATTAAAAATTCACAATCACAAACTCTCAGGACTATCTGTATGCTGTTAGGAATCTACATGGGACTAGGAGGAATCATTTTATACTTTTTAGTCCATTTTAAAAACGTGGCATATTAAACATTTTTTGTTATTCAAATATATGTCATAAGAGCGCAACGGCGATTATCCGCAGCCGGTAAATCGTAGGCACTTACCTCTTTTATACTAATGTAGATGGAGCTTTTGCCATTTTCGAAGTATGGCAAAGAACACTTGTTACTTGGATTCAGTTTGATTCTGGCAGGTCAAAGAGAATAAATGCCATTTACGTTAAACGCTACGAGACGGTGTTTTTGTGTTCTCACCCCCGAGGACCAAAAATGACATTTCAACTGTCATCGAAAATGTGGCGGCAGTTCGTAACTAAGTGTGCGAACCGGTTTTCGGAGGCTGGTAATGTCGATGACTTTCCGAATCGTGGACGTGTTGGGAAAATGTCAGATAAAGTCGAAAAAATGGTTCGCGACTTGTACTCCAAAAATTCTACCTTGACTCTGCGTTAAGGGGTCGAAAAATTGAGCAAATAAGGTGTGAAAATATCTCATGAAACAATTCGTAGGCATTTGCGTGATAATAACGTTAAACATCGGAGCACATTGCTGAAACCATTGCTGAGTGAGAAACACGTAGCGAAACGCCTCGCGTGGGCTCAAGAGGACTTGGATCGTGATTGGAGCAATGTAATCTTCACCGACGAAGCATATTTTTGAGCGTTTTCGAGCATCAAACATGCGTGAGCAAATTCCTCAAGCAGATTACTCCAACGGACTGTGAAACACCCCGTCAAGGTCTATGTTTGGGGAAGCCTTTCAAAAAAATGCTTCGAAACTTTGTATCTCTTCACCGATAACTTAAACGCTGAAAAAAATGAATGAAATTTACCAGAAAGCTTGATTACCGTCTGCTACACGCTGATATAAGAAACACATTGAGAATTTGATACTCCAAGAGGACAACGATCCAAAAAATCAGAGCAAAGCGTGCAAATTGTGGAAAGAGCAGAAAAGCGTCGTCAATTTGGATTGGCCATCTCAGTCGCCCGATGCAAATCCCATGGAATATGTATGGACTTTTATCAAGTTGAAGCTCCGTAAAAATCGAAACTGCAATTTGACTTAGTTCTTCCAACGAATTCGAAAAATTTGGAGGGCTTTCCCAAAGGAATAAACCAAAAATCTTGTGGAAAGTATGCCTCGGAAGTGCCAAACAATTATCGATGGTGGAGGAGACTGGACGTCTTACTAATGGCACTGCAAAAACGGCAAGAGTTCCCTCTGCATCGGAAAAATTGGTAAATGCCTACGACTTACCGGTTACGGTAATCGCCTCTACGCTCTTATGTGATAGAGTGTATTAATAGAAATTTTTCTGGTTTTTAGCTTATTATTATTGCTTTTTGCTTTTATCATTTTGTTGTTTGTAAATCAAGTTTGTTATTTTCAATTAACATAAAACTTATTTTAAATGTAAACATAGAATAAAATTTGGATATACAAACGTAAAAGTGACAGTGAAACGTGAAGCCTAAAATGTGTGATGATATGTATGTAGATAATAATAATTTTATTTCGAGTTTAGTCGAATTTAAAAATCAAAATGCAGATGTCAACATAAAAACAACGTTTTAAGCAACTTCCAAGTGAGGTATTACTGGCATAATTTTCAAAATGAGTCCAACATGCCACATTTGATGTTATATCACTATTTATTAACTAAAATATTATTTTTACACTTTAATATACGTTTTCCAATGTTCGTTTTGTAGGTTTCTCATTCTAATGTTAAATAGAGGGAAGGGAATTTAGATGTGTACTGTATATTACAGTTTAATTTATTTCAAATAAGCTCTACTAGCGCGTCTTCAAAAAAAATACATCGACTTATTAGTGGCCCTGCATAAGTACTTTTAAACAGAGCTTACGTATGTTAATAACATACATAAGGTTTCTTACATACAGCCAGTTTTTTAATTTTTAAGACAAAATTGTATAAATGTGGAATATTATATTCTACAGCATTCCTAAGGGAATGGAAATAAAGATATAAGCAATAAGTATAAAACTGTTATTATGTAACTACTGTATATGCTTTCTACTGGAGTTATCATAATTACCTTAGTGACAAAGTATAAAAAGGCTGACCGTCATTCATTTACATACAAATGTCTCTCTTTGGACTGACGAGAAATTTTATAAATGTCTGAATCTAAAAAGGTGATAGCAAACGTAAAAGTAGTTCCTTGATTCCGCTTTATGTCATAATTATCTTTAGAATGAAAAATCGCGTTGGCTCACAAGAGAATAGCCTATCCGGCAGAAAGTCGACTAATGGCGCAGTTATATTAAATTTTTGCAAAATGAAATGCCCCGTATACACAGTAGTTTTATAAATTGTAGTCTCAATTAAAATAGGTAGATATTTTATCACGACTATAAAGTAATTTCGCGCAAGTTCCCTCTCAGCAATTTATCTTGCTTGATTAGTTTTTCTCGGATTAATTGCTTCAATTGTTTTTCTCATTTTACCTCTGCATATTCGTCTTGGCCAAATTTCACTTTAAAAGTACTTTTACTTACAATGACTTTTATGCGAGTAATTTTCTTCTAGATTGTTTTCCTGTCTTCCTTTTCCAGAATTTACAAGCGCTACGACCGTAATTAAATAAAGAAGAAACAAACAAAACTATCTTAAATTGAATTTATTATGGAAAGGTGGATGTGGGATTTCAACACTTCTATTTCAAACTGTTTCTAGACGTTATTTCAGATTTACTACACGCAATGATCCCCATAACGCCCAAATATAGGGATATTTATTATTTTTAAATATTGAGAGTATAAATAAAATGTTTATTTCTATTTCGAATATTAAACATCAAATTAATTATTCATAACTATAATCTGTAAAA
Source organism: Rosalia funebris (assembly GCA_037954035.1). Classification (NCBI taxonomy): domain Eukaryota; kingdom Metazoa; phylum Arthropoda; class Insecta; order Coleoptera; family Cerambycidae; genus Rosalia; species Rosalia funebris. Next base: position 7,627,086 of record JAZFAV010000032.1, read on the forward strand.
GCATATCCTAGCTCTTTTCATACTAACGTTAATTAAGCATATTTTCTTATACAAATGAATAAGTTAAGGATACATAATGAATGCCAAGTAAGGAAATTCTAAAAATATTATAATAAAATAAATGAACTTGAAAGACTAAGTATAAATTTCGTTATATGAATGAGTTTCCGTGGAATACATACATTTTTCTAAACAGATTTGTGCAAAGCCAGGGTTTGTCAAAGAATATAAATGCATGACTTCCCGGAAAATTGATTGCTTTAGTCAGTAATATAACGATTCATGAATTCATCAAATGAAAATTACTTAAAGTTTTACCAGCTTGAGAAATTAATTTAGAGAAATAATAGGACAAGCTAAAGTGAAAAAACGTTTATCACCTGTGTTATGTTCAGTTTGTTTAAACAAAAAATATCTACAAGTTTTACCCCACATAGGATTTGAAATACGTGACTGAAAAGACAATGGCCCATTTAATTTGAGTGTTAATATTAGATCTCGATATTAGAAGGTTTAATGCTGTACTACCATCCATGTTATCGATTCTTGCCATTTCCTTGTTTTAAAAGGAAATAGCTAACAATCCAGCGTGGTATGTATGAGTATTCGTGGGGTAGAATACTCATATTCTTGATTAAAGAATTACTTTTTCTTTAATCAAGAATATAGAATTAGTAGCATTATTCTTACAAGAATATTGCTTTCATAAGTTCTGCGTCCGGGGTATTTTGGAAATTTAACAGAAAGTAATTCGACTTGTCTCGCTTTACGTTAACTACCTTATTTCGATTACTAAAATATAGAAGAGATGAATGTATAATGTATCTCGTGTCAATATATTGCATTACAATTAAGTTCTGTTAATTAATATTAAATTGTGCCCTTTTCAATAAATGCATTACTGTAATTACATAAAGATGCTATTGCATAAATTGTTTGGGATACTAAAATTAAAAAGTAGTGAGGGGAAATAAAAAGATAATAAATTTACCCTAATACATATACTTTTCACTTTAATTCTCATTATTAATTGTAATTCGTAGGTACTTAAATATAGCCCTCCACTAACTACGCACATTAGTTTTATTAACGAAAAAGGTTTCACTGTGATTATGATATTATCCTACCATTCCCAAGGGTCCAATAGCAACTTCATTACAATTGTAATATGAATAATATGTATATATAGGCCCCATAAAATTAACCAAATATAAACTCTAATAATAAGGCTAATTCAGTAAAACTATATAGCAATATCAATAGAGTAGTAACCTTCAATTCAACGGAATATAGATAATCAAAATATATCCGAGATATAATTTACATTATATTATATTGCATCACATCTATCGCTTATATAATTGGAATACCAGAAACTTTAGTGAAACAGTATTTCCTCTCTTTTCGTTGAGAGTTCGCCTAGATTACCAGTTTGGCGTAATCTGGGCGTGGGTTTGATTCCCAAATTAGTCAGCTGGGTGTGTTTGTAAATATCCTGGGATATATCCCGTAAAAATAACGGTGAATACAACTCTTGGATCATAATTTTCCTACCAGTTACTATTTAAATGTAGAGTAATGGGCAGATGGTTGTCCATGTGCACCTGGCATACATATCACTGATATTAGTTAAGAAACTAGTCAAGCATCGATGCAAATTCGTGGACTCCCAGAAACTACACAAACTTAGGCGAGGTTTATATATGTAATGCAGCAGACATGCTTCTACGTGTAATTTAAAATCGTATATTGTCTATAATATGCCAGGCAAGTAAAAGATACCACCCTACCTTACTACAAGTAAGAGGATTTTACAAAATTTCCAGGTTGGGAAGAGTAAGTACCAATCCTAAATCCTAAATCCCAAATCTTCAAGTTGCGGAGTAGGTACATACATATATAGACGAGAACAAATACACATATACTGAGGGTAAAATTCGAAAATTCCCTTCGCTGGAACTCAAACTGAAGCATATAATGACATACCGAACACATTGATTGATAATCCGAAGGTTTATCCATCTATGCATGTGATTTAGATGTCATTGTACAAGTATGATTGCGTTCAAGTTACCAGGTGCTGGGGTATTCTTTGAGTTCTAGTTACCATAGATGGATAATCCTTGGGATTATCCGTCTATATTGTAGACGTGATGTAAATTACTGCACTTTATTTGGCTCCCCGTTGGGAATACCGACCGTATCTTTTTAACCATTTATCTGCCTATATATTATATAAGATAATAGGATAATAAAGAGATGTAGGTTAATAAAGTTTACTCACAAGTACTGATATAATTATTTACAACAATTATATGTATCCATAATTTCCAGCTGATCAACTGTTCAAGCTCTTAGTTTCCATCCAACTGATTACTTAAAATTACTGATTTTTTTTAATGGGCAATAAACAAACTTAATGAGAACTACCCGACAGTATTAATACCGACCGTGGATAAAGGCAATTCGAGCATATGTATTTAAAATATATGGTAACAAAGTATTTGTACATGTTCTACATTTATTTATTAAAAAATGATTTTTAAAAAATTTTTGCTGTGTGTGTGTTGTCGTTGCCGTTGTCGTTGTCGTTGTCGTTGGCGTTGTCGTCGGCATTTATTCTTGTTAGCACGATAACTCAAACAAATCGTATCAGATCGATAGGGTTTTTTACTGATTCTGATTGGGTACGTCTCTCAGACGACACTTATTGTTTGTGAGGTGGATAGAACGCACTCTACCATGTACATGGGTCATAAGAAAATACAATGGAGGACTATTTGAGACATTTTTTTTGTTAGTACGATCACTCAATTAAATTCTGTCGGATCGATCGGGTTTCGACTGATTCTGATTAGGGACATCTACCAGACGACATCTATTGATTTTGGGGTGGATAGGACTCACCCCACCCTATCCATGGGTCATGAGGAAGCACGATTGTGGACTATTTGAGAACAATAAAACTGTCGCATAAAACACATAGGTATTCTACATTTATGTGCTGCTTTATTTCTTCTCGGCCACTCAATTTTGATATAGAGATGTTCTACGCGCGGAAAAGTCCGTTTTAAGGCTTCAAAACTGTTTATATTATATACAACTCTATATCTGATTTGATACTCTATCTGTGAGTTGTGTTTTGGATGCCCAGCGCAAAGAGGCTACTTTAACATTTAGCAGGTAGATAGACAGTAATATCCTCTGTATACGTTCATTTGTTAGTGGTAGACTCAACGTCTAAGGTTCTCAAGACGTTAGGCATCAAATATACTGTACTTACGATTACTGATGAATGTAATATCACAATACGCTATTCTAGTGCCTGATGCTTTAATCAGAAATAAATTAATCGATACAATTCCCTTGTTTGCGAACACATCTCCATATTTAATATTTTATCTCTACTAATTTTATATTATGTTATATTTTTGCAATCGTATTTGTATGTGTAAAATTCGATAATCAAGATTTTACACAAAAGAGCGTTAATTTTGCCACTCTAGCTACCGTACTATGACTAGTATTTAGCACAATAAAGTCCATTACTGAACACGACTGGCTGAAAGCAGCCTATTAGCGGAAAGTGTACTGCCCCTAATGCAGTTAGTGCACTGTGCCTCGTTGCTTCGCTTTTTATAGAAAATTCAGTTACATTATCTGTTCAGCACACAGTCTAACACTATGTGCGTCCTTTGAGGAGATGTAGGATTTTCCAGTACTGTCTCCTTAATTAAAGCCGGGACTATTGTTGGTGCTCCACTTGTTTACTATTAAATGTATTATATAGTCCATATGAAGTTTATGCTCATAAATTAATTGTGGCATTATTAATTAAGCATTGTACGGTAATAATGTTTTATTTTTCATTTAGATAAGTCAGGTTTTTATAATATTTTCGAGACTGTGTCTTTGTTGCATGGTGATGTTATGTTGACGTTATGATAATATAAATAAAAGCAATTATTTCTAACAATATACAACGAAGGTATTTTTAATTATTTTTAATAATGCATTCAAAGTAGAAAAATTAATATAATTCCTTTCATTTCTACAAGATATAAAAGCATTGTATGTTAAGTATCGAGGGAGGTTAAATCAGATACTAAGTCAGTTGGTGTTTGTCACCCTATCAATTTGTTAGGGAAAATATCATCAAAGAAATGGGGAAACATTAACACCAGAATGAGGAGGAGCTTCAACTTATTGAAACTAAATTCTTTGGCCAGGAACATAATCATTCTTATTATTTAGATAAAAAAAAACAAAATCTGTAATTAAGTCGAAACATAGCAATTATAAATACCTATCTATCAACATTCGATTAGTCGAGACATAGCAATTATAAATATCTAGCAACATTCAACTTTTCTTTAAAAAAGTGAAGCACTGGAAGATAACGCGTCGTATTTTAGTACTGGAATGGTCTAAACTATACTGTTGATTGGTTTCTGTATCGTATGGAAATTTCTTCTTAAGTATACTTTGAATGGAATGATTTTTTGTTGCTTTTCTTTCGAATGTAGTGAACGTCACGACGTTCAGGCCACACATTTATGATTGTCTTGAAAAACTAATTTTTACTTACAATGTCTACCAGGTAGGTAGAGTAGGTACCTCTGATATGAGATATCTTTGCAAAATATTTTTATTTTCCATAAAACACCGATAAATGTTTTAATAAATTGCGAATGCGCCACTATTCTAACATGTGTGGGTGGATATATCGATCTAATCTAGTTTATTTAAATATTTCGTACTTTTCTTTCTTTCTAACCCGTCATATACATCAGTTATATAAAGATACCCCTGCATAGTGATTAGAGGTCAAAGAATAATGATACAGTAGCAGTAAGAGGATACTTAATAACACAACAATAGGTTTTAAAATTATAGTGAAATCTTTTCCATTTATTTACATATTGATAGCTAGGCGTATTTTACAACTCAATTTAACATTCATCATTATTAGGTCATCAGTCCTAAGACTGGTTGGACGCTAACCTCCAGCTTCTCCTATCTTGTGCTAACCTACGCATTTCGCTAATTGTGCTACATCCTACATCCCTTACTATTTGCGAGCAGTAGTCTAATCTAGGCCTACCTCTGCCTTTCTTCACTTCTATTTCTGCCTCCAAAATATCGCGGACTATTCCCCCATGTCTCAGCAAGTGGCCTACCATTCTATCTCTTCTCTTCTTTAAGTTTTTCCACATACTTCTTTTCTCGCCGACTTTCTCCAATACTTCTTCGTTTCTAACCCTATCAGTCCATGGTATATTCACCATTCTTCGGTAACACCACATCTCAAAAGCTTCTAATTTCTTCCTACTTGCTTCCCCTACCGTCCAGGTTTTGCAGCCGTATAGTGCCGTGCTCCATACATATGTTTTCAAAAATCTCTTCCTTGTTTCTAAGTTTATTACCCCCGAGCATAAAAGTGCTTTCTTTTTGTTAAAAGCTACTCGACCCTGCGCTATTCTTTGTTTTATGTCTTTATCGCTTCTTCCAACCCAATTTATTTTACTTCCTAAATAAGTGAAGTCTTTAACTTCCTCCAATCTTTCATTATTAATTTGTACTTTCGTTTTTGATCTGCCCTCGCACCCTCTGCACACTAACACTTTAGTTTTGTTTTTATTCACCCTCATTCCGTATTCCTCTGTCAACACTGCCTCCATTTCGTTCAATGCTGATTCTAATCCCTCCTTACTAGATGCTAATACTGCTTTATCATCCGCGAATCTCAGCATTTTTAGTTTCTGTCCCTGTACTTTAATCCCGAAATCCACTCTATCTTTTACCACATTAATAGCCTCTTCGATGTACAGATTAAAAATTAGTGGTGATAGCGTACATCCTTGTCTTACTCCTTTCCTAATACCTACTTCCCTTTTTTCCCCTTCTACTTCTATAACAGCAGTTTGCTCTTTGTATAGATTGTGTACTACTCTCCTATCTCTATACTTCATTCCCGCGCTCTTTAGTATCTCGAACATTTTTTCCCATCTTACGTTATCAAAAGCTTTATCTAAATCTACAAATCCTATATAAGCGTTCTTTCCTTTTTCTATTGTTTTCTCTAACATTACTCTTAGCGCCAGAATAGCTTCGCGAGTTCCCCTATTTCGCCTAAACCCGAATTGGTCTTCTCCTAGTATTTCCTCCGCTCTATTTTCCATCCTCTTCTGCACTATTCTAGTTAAGATTAACTAATTTAACATTAATTTAGTGAAATGAGTTAGTAATCTATTATTATGAAAGCAGTTCAGTGAAAGTTTAACATTAATTTAGTTAAAAATTAAACCCTACTTTGGGGTAGCTCTTGTACGCGCAAAACTTCAAAAATAAATTTTTATGAAAAGAAATACGAAGCTGAAATTAAAGAAAAAAAAATAATATGTATAAATATATATAAAAATATATATATATATATATATATATATATATATATATATATATATATATATATATATATATATATATATATATATATATATATATTTATAATATATATACATATATTATAAAAATAAAATAAAAATTGTGTAGCGGTCAATGTTTGTTTTTTAAATAAAGGTCGTGGGTTTAAAAGTATTTCCAAACATCATTGTTTGGAAATACTTTTTGACCAAACATAACTGTCACCTTGCTGTATAAGCTGAGAAAGTATTTGTTAGTTGTTAGTTATTCATAGAAAATTATCTAACTATTCTTGAATTGAAAGAGTATAAGGTTAATATTCTTTTAATACACCCTTTTTACTGGATATAAGTACAATAAGAGACATACATACAGGTATAGTTAAAATAAATTTATAAATTATATTATACAAATAATATGACATGAAATATTATTTTTACTCTCTTGTTTTTTTAATCTCAATAAGAAAAGTCTCGTAAGTCCTAAATCTTATTCACTCAGGAATTAATTTTTTGTTCCTGAGTTAAAGGAACTAAAACAGGCTTAAAACAAGAAAGAGGTCAAAACCACAAGAATTTTTGGAATTGTAGTTTTCTGCTTAGGTGATTCTGAAAAGAATATAGCGAAAAGTATATAAATTATTACAGTATGTATGTAATGTTTAAGAGTACATATGTCTATACATAATAAAAATATCATAGGCCTTAAATTATTACCCTACGTAATACCATAATAATGATAATACGTTGATATCTCTTACATCAATAGGGCCTTAAATGTTCGATATATTTTCGCAAAACTATCATCCTACCTAAATTCTGTACGATATTCGATAATCTAATTTGATTGCCAAATATTCCAAATTTACTAATATATTGTGTAATAATATATATGTATTTATGTAAATACTACAATTATATATTTTATTTAGACAAATTTATTTACATACGTTATTAGTAACTTCTCTTTTAATAAAAGCGGAGTCTATAATAAACGTCTTTATGGACTAAAAATAAATATAACATAAAATTAAAACGGAACCGCCGTCGGAAAATATATATTTATATTCATGTATATAAAATTGTAAGAAAAAACACACAAGCGAAAATTAGTAAAACATATTTTAATTAAAGAAAAAAAAGTGATACTTCAGACAAAATCGTCTATGATAAAATTATCATCAGCTTTAAGATGAAAAATTATTTTCTAACCTAAAAATTTTATATTAAACTACAATGTTTTGGGCTAAAAAAAATTCTACTGAAATAACTAATAATAATTAGTAAGTTTTTTTGACAAATTTAAACAAACAATAATTTCATTACCATACGGTATCACCTGTGGCAATGCAGTACATAATGTAATATTTTACGTTAATAATTCCAAAAGAAGACAATCTAAATTTGTTTAAAGCTTGAATCCGTGCGACTTCTCAAGGAGCAACTAAGTTATATAACCCAGGCAGAAGAAGGGACTATCAACCCCAATCAATTTGCTTCCGATGTGAAATATGATTACTGCGTACCATATATTGTAACTAGCTTAAAGCTCTTATATTTTTCCATAAAAGAAAATTAAATCTTTTTACTACTTGTGCATCAAAGAGAATACTTCAAAGTGGAACTCTCGACGTTATTCAAAATTTTTGTTGCTGTCATGCATAAAATAAATTACTTTTAACTTGTCCTATAGAAATAGTAGTCGTGCTCGTAAGGTCTGTATTAAACCTGGCTGAGGGACTCGTAACAAGTTTCTCTGCGAAAGAGAATTTTATTTTTTTGACGTCTTCATGTAAGGTTTCTTTATAAGCTGCCTCTTTACGAAATGCGACAAAAAACATATTAATATTTGCTATCCCTTTTCAGTGATTCTCCAACGCCGTGAAACTTGAATCCAATTATATTTAAAAATATATCTTCTTTTCTTTGTACTATATTTCAAAATTACACACCCGGCTTTAATATTCAAAAGGCCTAGCCATTGACTTCAAAAAAATATTCACGGATTAAGTTTCATGACTAAACATATAGTCAAAAGGACCTATCTCAGATTTATATACATATTTGAAATGATGAGTAGACGTGAGACTAAGACAGAAGAGGGCAACATTATCTCCCCAAGGGATGTTTTAACATTTAAGTGAAAAGTTAATGTCGATGAACAATTTTCTCTATTAATCGTAAAAAAATGTGAAAATAGTCGGCGAAAATTTAATATGCACAGAAATTTCACGATACTTGTACATATTGTACATTTTATGTACAAGTATGTACAAGTATGTACAAGTATGTACATATTTATGATTGCATTGTATTACTATTAACTCAAACATAAAATAATTTTGCTTCAGTGTTTATTAAGATTTTTACTTACAATTAGTTCCGACATAGTTGAAAGAAGAAGTGAATAGTAAAAATTGCAGCTAGGTAATAATGCTTGTTTAACTCAAATTGTAAATTTATTAATTATAAAATAAATATTTAAGACAAAACCACGCATTATAACAATCATATGTCCTTTGCGAGCTGCAAATTATTAAAACTCGAACTGGTTTAGAACTGATATCAATGTCAGTATACTCGTATAGTAGTCATTATTATCAATATCAATTAGAATAATTTGAAATTAGTGATCATAATCAATAATAGTCTTCTAGAATTAGAAATATTAAGGTAACTAGAAGTCGAAAAATGATTAACGAAGATAAAGAACTCATAACAGACTACTAACTTCATTCATGCCGTTTCGTTCGTTTGTTTAAATTTGGCAATGATCATCTTCCAGTGGTTCAACCTAGTGGACAAAATGGTGTTCGAGTGCAGCATAGTGTTTCAATACTTTTCAAAAACTTGGCAAATATTTTGCTTTTCAATAGAAATTTACAACATCTTCTCAGGCATATCATATAAGGATGTTCCCTCATGAAATTCTCTCATTATATGTGAAATGTAAATATAGTCTCACGATGTGTTTAGAATACGGTAATACCTACAGTACAGCCACAAGTCGTTATCAATTGCTTATACCACAAAACGCCTGTGGATAGTACTTCCATTTGTGAAACGGGCGGCACTAAATAGAAATCATTTATTATGATGAGATTTGTACCAAATTGATAAAAAAATTAAAATCCATTATTCGGATTCTATGAGAGATTAAACAAAGTTCACTTGTAGTGAGATCATTATATTGACTCACTATGCAACCTACATCAGAGCTGTCATTTTGTCGCCAAACATTTAGCCTACTCTTTCAGCCATCCCACTGTGTCTATGTATTAAATAATGGTACTCGGTAATTATATTGACTCACTATGCAACCTACATCAGAGCTGTCATTTTGTCGCCAAACATTTACCCTACTCTTTCAGCCATCCCACTGTGTCTATGTATTAAATAATGGTACTCGGTAATAGTTGACCTATAACACCTAGTGTAAGTTCTAGTAGATTAAGGCCTATCAGATCTACGGCATTTCTTATTTCTTTTCTCGTGGTAATATTGTTTCTTACTTCAAACTAACTCAGTCAGTCTTTAAAGCCACTTACGTTCTTCAATTTCGTTTATATTATTAATTTGTTAATATCTAAAATTGTGTATCTTATTTTTAATACTATTATTTGTGGTACTTATTATGTACAATGAATTTATTTCAATTTGAAAAAAAGTGTTTATTTATCATTAGTAATTCTTAGGAAAATTCGTCCCGAAGATCGACAATTTTTTCATGTTTCTAGGTGGATGTAGCCCCTTAAATGATTAGATAATACTCCACAATTCAGAACAATGTTAATATTTTCTCCTGTACACTTCACTTTATGAGAAATACTATTTTATCAATAGTCATTGTGTTTTTATACTAATTTTTTGTTTGTTATAATGTCTGTAAGTTTGTTAATTTATGATATATTTTACTTTTCTTTGTATATAATTGTATACATCTGTTAATGTTGTTTAGTTAAGACATACTGTATTTTAATATTTAAAGTGTCGTGTAATGGGATGTGTACCTACTGAATACGTGTCTAAGTAAGTAAATAAAATATATACTAAATTTCGAACACAGAGAATCGATATTCTATGGACATTATCTATCTCTGCTGTTTTTGTTAGTAGACATATGAAATGCAATCAGGCCTGTAGCCGTCAGTGTTGATATTTCACGAAATTCATTTCATTACTTAAATATCTCGTTCGCAGCCAGCGAACTGGGCTTTGTTCCTCGTGCAACAGGTGAAACTATTGGTGGCCCCCCAGAGAACGTTTTGCAGGCGGCTCCGTAATGCATAAGTGATGACTGTCTATAATGGCCAGGAGCCTGAGGTATATTTCGTGGTCTCTTGATGACCGCCGCGTACCCTCGCCCATAAAGAACACATCGAAATACCTCATAACATTTCAGCGTCTAGAAGACGTGTGGCACGGTCTATAACATCCAACGATAATTTGATTTATGACACTTTTCCACTTTCCCCGACGTTCATTAAAAATAAATCAATTTATAAGGGGAACTAGGTTCCGGTGGAATTAAGGCTCACGATACTTTTATGCCATATATAATAGTGGATAATGCACGCCGTTATATACTATACCCGGCAGTGGAACACAATTCATTTGACCTTTGCTTATTCGCTCCTTTTTTGTGACCCGAAACTCGCCCCTGGTCTGAGTTATATCAAACACTAAAAAGCGGAATCTATAAATTAGAATGCGGAGAAAATTGTTTTAGTTGTCGACGACCCATTCCAGGCACGTTATTAACTGCTGTTTTATCTAAATAGTATTAAAATTAAAACATACCAACCATCAGTCCAAAGACTAATAAATCTTAGAAACACACGAGTAATATAACCTTAGTTAGTTGTTGATTAATATTGAATACAATTTGTAGGAAATGCTGATATAAATATTTTATTATTTTATTGTACTTAAATTAACTGTATAGAATTTATGCCATTATTCTTAAAGGAAGGGAATACGTCTTGGGCAAGAGAATTGAAGATTGTAATTAAATAACGGTCTAAGTACCAAAACCACTAATCCGATAACATGTACAGTATTGTTCCAATAACTTTTTCTTCGCATAAATAAAACAAAATTGAATTGATTCGGTTATTTTAATGCTATTTAAGTATACCATAATGGTTTTTACAAAAAAAAAAAAAAAATTTTTTTTGTAAAAACCATTTGGACAGGGTGGGGTGTATCCTATCCACCTCAAAATTAACAGATGTCGTCTGGGAGACGTTCCCGATCAGAATCAGTCAAAACCCGAATGATCCGATACGATTTAGTTGAGTTATCTTAACAAAACAAATTTCTCAAATAGTCCACCGTCGTGCTTTCTCATGACCCATGGACAGAATTAGTCAAAACCCGATCGATCCGACACGATTTAGTTGAGTTATCGTGCTAACAAAAAAAATTCTCAAATAGACCCAATGGAAGGGGTGGTGTGTGCAATCCACCTCAAAATCAATAGGTGTCATCTGGGAGACGTCCCCGATCAGAATCAATAAAAATCCTATCGATCCGACACGATTTAGTTGAGTTATTGTGCTAACAAGAAATTTTAATGCCGACGACAACGACGACACACACACAGCAAAATTTTTTTATTTTTTAAAACCATTTTTTTTTGCTTTTATGTCAAAAAACGAAAAATAAATCCAAAAAAAAATTTTTTTGGATTTATTTTTCGCTTTGCACGATTACATTTATTTTCTGCTTATAGTGGAGTGCGGAAAAACCATATTAAAATAAAAATAGTTTTTCTCGAAAATGGTTCATTTTATCGATATCGAATAAGAGCATCTTCTTTTTAATCTAGTTCAGTAAACTAAAAATATTATTGTTGTGCCTTTATTACACAGTTTGCAAGCGAACTAAATAAGCCGAGTGTCTTAAAATAGTACAATTTTAATATTAAAAAATTATCAAATAACACCAAATATTCTAAAAAGCTATTCAAGGAAAACCAATTTCTAGCGACGTCCTTTAGGAGGCCATGTCTCCGTAGGAGGGGGTTGGTCTGTAGGGCAAAAAATACTTATAGAAACTTGTCACGATACTTTAATGTTTTCTATATGAATCCGGGAGATTGCCCACATATTCTGGAACACACTGTATATTCTGAAAAAAAAGGTTTAGGAAAAAAGTATATTACTTAAACGTATATTACGCAAACATTTTTTAAAAACCATTTTTTTTGTTTTTAGGCCGAAAAACGAAAAATAAACCCAAAAACAAATTTTCACTTTTTCTTTACACGATTACATTACTTTTCCGCTAGTATAGTGGTGTGTGGAAAAGTAAAAAATCTATTGTAAATATTATAGTACGTGTACTGGACATATTTTTGTCAATACAACTTAAATATAATTTTTGTCAATACAACTTAAATATAAAGGTAACATATTTAAGAATGTTCTAAGTCGACAAGTGGTAATACAAATTATGGTCTAACCGCATTAATAGTTTCTTCAAAAGAACGTTTATAGTCAAGTTCACATAAGTAGTCAATGATAACAAAATCATCATCATAATCTCACATCTTTCCTCGGTGGTTTGAAACTCAGGTTGGGAAATTTTCTTCGAAAAACTTGGTAGTAGAATCAATAAGTCAAGCTACTATCAGGGAACATCACTTTATGATCTCGATACGAATGATGCACGTTTAAGTCACGGCTGTGGTATTCCTTTGAATGACGGTTCCGTGTGCAATGGTTTATTTCACGTGGAGCCACATTTACATGAACAACCTTCTGTTCATCTTCTTCTGTATATTTTCTGTGGTTTTCTTTAATACCTCTATTCTCTTCATACATCAGGTCCCCACACATATTCTTCTCTGTCAATGTTTGGACTTTTTTATGAATTAAGGCAAAAATCTCTTGAAAGGTGCTTAGACACCTGAGTTACTCCCTCATATCCTTTGGGTATAGTATAATAAACCGTATTTGTTCTCCTACTGTGGCAGGATCTTCATATGATTCATATCTTCTTCTTTTGATTTTGCCAATACGCATTAATCCTATTAAGTATGTGGACTGCTTTTCATTATTACCCACTTCATAGAATGCGTGGAACAGTTTATATTTGTGCTCAATAGAAAGGGCCTTGCAACCCAATTTGCATTTGCAGGACACCTAAAACGCAAAAAAAAACAATAATACGATGCGACCAAGGTCTGAATCACCTGTTCATACCACTTCTTTTGGAGAATTCTTCCTATCCGTTACAATGCCTCTTTGAGTCACGTATAATTTACCACTGTTTCTCTTTTGCTTCCTTTCTTGAATTTCACTGCCTTCCACTCTTTCGCTTCATTTTGGTATAAAATCCACAACAACTCGTTCAGCACGTTTGTAAACAAAGACCGTAGTAAAAATATAAACACAGAGAAGATTATGGCACATAGACCATTAATAACAGAAAGCGGTGTTGAACTTACAATTTCTGCTACTTAACGGAGAACAGGTGGGGTTAAATAAAGTTTTATGGACACAGACCGGTAATTATGTTATTGGTAAAGCCACATAGACCAATTTGTAATGATAAAATTACGTGGTTATTACTAATAAACTATTAATATTCAAAATAATTAGAAAGAACTTAATAGGAGTAATATATTTCTAGTCGTACTTACATATACAAGTATCACATGTTAAATTATTATATCCGTAACATATTGGAAGTATACTAAACTGTATTATAGGACTGACGCAAAAAAATAGTTCTATGGCACAGAGACTATATTTTAAATATTTTATTGTTCGCAACTATCACCCGTGATCCACTATTTTAGTAAGGCCCTCTTATGTAAACATCCGTCCAAAGGAAAACCTATTATGAAAAGTATCCTCCTAATGGTGATGAAACTTACACACAACTACCATCTCCGCGCACTCCCTGAAACACTCCTCATTGAAACATGATACACAAACCTAGCTAGTTTGAAATCTGATTCTTATCTAAAAAAATTTATAATATATAATGAGTCACAATCCGGAGACATATTAGAAAATGTTGATTCCAAGTCAAAATACTGGTCTGCATAAAAAATCCTTACATAATGCGGGAAAATGTTAATTTTATTTGGCCTGGCATTGTCATGAAGAGAACAAAGAGAACATTATTGGCGTCCTTCTGTTCTCTGAAATTTTCTACCACGTCACTCGGGAACTGAAGATGTAGCGCTTCTATAATACTTTTCCTTCTCATCATCAGTCTGCAAGTCCATCATCCACCATGACAATTAACATGTACTTTTGTTCTACATGTTATCTATTAGGCTGTTGTGGCTGTTCCGGCTAGCCATAGTCAGCACTTGATTCGTGGGGGAATCTTTGCTTAATTATTTATGCCTTATTAATAGACACATTCCATCACGCTCAATCATTTTCTCAAAATCGGCGTCACGACTTCCACAATAAAACAAAGTGTCCAGTTACTCAAAGATATCACGTACATTTGTAATGCGTTAATATGCGTGTACGGTTGCAATAAAAACTTTTAGCTATATGGAAAGTTTAGTAATAGCTCAGCAGATCGTTCGGCACAACTATATGTTCGTTATATTTTACAACAAATTGTGGACCACCTCGATCCTCACTGATTACCATCCTGTTTTTACAGAATGTTTTCACTCAGTTGACAGACTGTTCTTAAGGAATATGCAGACGTGTATAATGTTTTCACTAATACATTGTGAGTGTCTAACGCACAGCATTATCTGCTGACTCATTATTACCTACACCAACGTTGATGGTATACTGATGCGTACTTAAAAGATAGATCACCCTTATAGATATATAAGTTGGTCAGAGTATTTAAACTGCACCTATTAATTTTAGACTACCAGGTAGATTTCTACCAACCAGAAAAACTTTTCTAATTAATGGCGGATGCGCCAATGCAAATTTACAGTATTAGACTTTTTTTTTTATATTTCTTTACTGCCATTGTTTCTTGCTTCCTAACCTTCCTAATCAATACAGCGATATACCGTGATTACGTGTGATGGCTATGAGTTACGAAGAAGTAGTATAAAAAAGATATTCAAATAAACTCGAATACAACAAAATATCCATATTGAAATAACAGTACAATGCTCCCCGTGAATTATTTAAAAATTATTTTCGGGCATATTGTTAATATCTTCACATTAAAATCTGCTGGTCTCGAAATTACATACATAAAATAAATGCATTAGATACAATAAATAATTGGAAAATAATATAAACCCTACCTTATTCTGTTTACTAAAGCCACAAATACTAGGAGGAATTTACAGACGTACCTTTCATGGCTATGGCGCAAAGATTGGTGCGAATTTATAAAAACATTCATAGAATTACATAACAGTTAAAATGTAACAAATGGGTTAGAAATTCCAAATTAATTTACCAAATTGTGGGAATTACCAAATTATTAATGGTGGCCATTTTTTGTACTAGCTTCAACTTCAAATAACCTGTCATGTGTTTTTCTTTTAA
The DNA here is from genome assembly GCA_037954035.1 of Rosalia funebris. Lineage (NCBI taxonomy): Eukaryota > Metazoa > Arthropoda > Insecta > Coleoptera > Cerambycidae > Rosalia > Rosalia funebris. The sequence continues at coordinate 7,643,005 of JAZFAV010000032.1, forward strand.
TGCAATTTTTTAAATTTGGAGATACAATATTACTCAACTAACTGAATTAGTTTATCAAAATCAATTCAAGTGTCATGGTAAGTGCACTTGGCAAAAGTTAAAAATATTTTTTGTGATGATAGTCCCCCGTAGTTTTACCATTACATTTGAATTCAAATGATATACACTACAAACAAGGGGTAAGATATTCTGACAGTACAATAATAATTCAATTTAATAAACTACATACATTTTATCTAAAGAACGCAATAGAAATATTTTCAGTCAAAGTATCAGCCTCCAGATTATATATAGTCTTTTGAAGAACTTTGTACTTTCAACCACATTAACATTAATCTATTAAATTTATTAATTTAAATCGCAATATTGTACAGCCTATATTAACATCTAAGTAAATTACTGACAGTCAACGGCCAGATGTTATTATTCAAATTGTAATAATTCAAGCGGTTGAATTTTATAGTTTGAATTAACAATTGAATGAATAACTTACTGGCGGTCTTAATTCGGAAATAAAATTCACGTATTCACAGGGTTCCCAACGGGCGAATCAAAACCATTCCTGAAAACTAAGTTTGCTGAAATTGAAGCGGGGCAATCGGCCAACTAATTAGCATTGGTGATTACCATAATTGTCCCCCTGAATTCCTATTAAATTCATGCACTGCTGGAGATGCACCAGTACACGGCGAATTGATTATTAAATTTCAGCAACATCGCAAGTTCGCATTTCAATTATACCTTGTTGAAACGCGTACAGTGTGATTCGGATGACTCCCGTTGAGAGACAAGTCGTTTATTCATTGCGAACTATACACCCTTAACGGAATTTCGATGGCGGAACGCCGACTAAACCAAATCCAGCCTTAAACTTTACAAACTGTCGTTACAATAGATGTATATTATAATTAACCATAATGGCTGCATGATTTTATATCAAACTCCCAGCGTAAACTTTCAGACGACAGTTTCCATTACGAATTACAATATTGATTCTGTCTTTCAAGGGCCGCTTCGACGTTACGTTCCCCAATGGGTTCTTTAAATAACGAAGTCTGGTCTTGTCTTTCTGATAATTGCAATATTTTTAAATATAGAGGGTCGTATTAGGTCTCCTAGCAAACAAGTTTTAAATAAATGGCGGAGGTGCAAATATCATTTCAATATGTTTAGATCAGATTTAAACATTTCTTCACTGTCGTTGTATCTAGTTTCTTAATCACTCATTATCGCGGTCTTTTATAACTCGTGTGTGTGATTGTAATTGGTTAAATAGGAATAAAGAATGTAACAAAACATATAAATTAACTCGAATTGAAATTAAAATGACAGTGGCGCCTCCGCCAATTATTTAAAAATATTTTGTCGGATTAACACTGATAAATTAATAATTTACATTTAAGATTTGTACAATACCAAATCATTTCTTAAGGGAAAATTTTAAATTGAAATTCGGCGTTCAAAATAGTAAAAAATTGGTTTCAACTTAATACAAAAAATTTAAAAATTTAAAAATTCTTGAACTATGATGATAACTATGTTTATGAGAATCGCATATGATGGTGTACCCAAAAGGAAACGAATTTTTTTTTTATTTCTTTATTTATTTTTTAAACAAAAGAACTTCAATTCCCTTCAAAGTCCTCTCCACTGGCACTAGTACACTAGTAGTGTCTAATGTTTTTTCGATTGTTCATAATATTTTTGAAATTCGTAACTGAGGTATACGACAGCGCGTCCGTCATTTCTTTCTGCGCCTCAACAACACCGGCAAAGCGCTTTCCTTTTCCATGTCTTTTTTTATTCGGAAAGACAAAAAAAATCACCGGGGCAAGGTCGGATGAACGGGGGGATATGGTAGAGGGGTCATGCCATTATTGGTTAAAAAGTTTGTTCAGCAGTCGAGGCACGAATTTAGCGGCCACCCTTTCTTCCCCCCAAATCTTCCAATAAAATTCGCTGAACTGAAGACCAGATCATGGCAGACAGCTCCACAACTACATCAGTGGTCTGTTGTCGATCCTCCAGGATAATTTCGCGAATTTTTTTTATCGCTCTTCGTCACGGTTCGAGTCGTGGAAGGACGACCAGAGCGAGGTTTGTCATAAATTGGCATTTCGCCTCTTTTTAAACGGGAAAACCACTCAAATACTTGAGTTTTTCTAGCATCATCTTACTGACTCGGACATGGTAGCGCTATACTGTCTATATGCTCCTAGCGGCAGAACGCAGTACTACAATAACTCCGCCCACCACAACATCGGTTCGGTTTTATTTGGGTATGAACTCGTATTATATTTTACATTGTTGTAATATGTAATATTTTACGTTTACAAATTATTTTCTGCGATCGATATACTATTCTTTTGTAAATTTTATGAAACTCTTCTTGGATATGTTTTTTACCTGGATATGATCATCAAATATAATATTGCATAGAATAATTTCATAAGATTAAAAAGCAAAACATTAATATCGAAATATTACTATATTTTAAGTATAAGTTGATATTAGAAAGAAAATAAAAAGTAAGCCCTTCATCTCAATTTTCAAGTTCGGTTAGTTATATGCAGATGGCGTCAACCAAATATTTGTATCGGTATAGTACTACACAAAACATGTATTTGCCGACCTAAATGTAACGATGAAATTAAGAATAAACGACAGAGAAATTCAAAACCAATGCACAATAGCCTACTTACGGCTAACAATAGATAGTCGATTAATATTTAAACAATATATAACAAAAACAATACAGAAAACATATATTACACTAAATAAACTTTGTCTTATACTTAGCAAACGTACTTCACCATCCCAACAAAATAAACTACTGATTTACAAAACGATATTTAAACCGACATTGCCAGACGCCTGGTATATGGCAAAATATTTCTAACATGCAACACTAAAGACTACAGACTATACAAAAAGAAAACACTACAATTACTGACAAATGCAAGCTGGTATCATTATACAAATATTACACGAAAACACGCATATCACTTCAGTGAAACATTATATCAACGAATTACCAGAGAAATTTTATAATCACCACATATATATGGCAGTCACACAATAAATAATACACTTGCCAAACACACCCGTATTCACAAATACTTACATGAACCATTTTATGCCTAACAATGCGACGATCCATCCCACCCTCCCTATGCCAAACCTAGTCCAGATCCCTGCATTACCCTCACTCCCTCCTACATCCATGTATTCCCTCTATAATCACAAACCAAAAACACCTACACTCTACTATAGAATAATCACAAATATCAAAGTAGTATGTTCAACATAAAGCTGTTAAATAAGAAGTAAAACATAAAAATATACCACAGACATACTTAGTTATTTAAAGCCGATTTTTGCCGATTTTCCTGAAAAATCCTGAAAAAATAAAACATCTTCGTACTGCAGATAAACAAACAAAATATGGATTCATCTAAAACCACTAGTACTAAAAATAAACTATTTTATTACTACCAGGGGAAGAAAATCGAATCATACAAACCATAAAACCGCATATTCACGGAAGGTCAGGAACATCGACCGAGAAGAATTTGATCGGTCCGCAAGAAATCGTATCATCGATCGCCATGTATGTAGTATATATTTGGGTAATAAAGTATATTGAGTTAAGTAAATTTATTCAAGATATTAAGTTAAGTCAATATATTACTAGCAATAAAAAGATATTTTAAATGACAGGAATGGGCTACCGCGGAGTTACTCGAGTTTAACACCACTGATTAGTATTTACACTTTACAGATACAAAATAAATATCATACATATATATGTATAGAAAAATATTAACTCGTCCATGATTCTGATATGCCTCATCCATAATTACGTTTACTCGTTTCAACAATTTAGCTTCTACACTCAGTAAGCTTTAATATTACGTAATTAAAAATAAAAGAAAGAGAGCAAACATTTACTTCAACTTAATGATGTTTTCATACGACTTCATTTGATTATGTTTACTTTCTTCCATTTGAGCGAATGATAAAATATATTCCTGTAATAAGACCTTTTAATATTAAAGGTTATTTAATATGCCAAATTAAAAAACAAACTTATTTGTAAGTGGACCACAAGAAAGTTAAATCCTCAATAAACTACTATTTATGTCGTCGAGTTGATTTTTATAATCACATTCGAATTTTATCATATACTCAGGTCATAGTATTTTATGTAAAGTTTAGATAATTTATCACATTTGACTTCCAAGAGTAGCCCAATTTTAGAGGTTAATAAATTACTAGAATTGATACACATTTGACACTTCACCTTATCGCAACTACTAAATACCTGGCGCTATCGTTTTCGTTTTCCTTAATTATTGTGAAAATAGCACTGAAACACGACATCACCTTGACACAAAGAATATACGAGTAGAGACTTTTTTGTAAGAACTAGGTTCAAATTTACTACTACCAAATTTAGATATAAATAGTAGGGATGACGTAACATATTTATGTTAAAGGGTTTTAATATTGTTAACAAAAGAAAGAAAAGAAGAATAAGAATAAAATTTGGCATACCTGCATTACAATGTAAATATAATGTTTCAGTTAATAAAGACTAATATAATAATCAAAGATGGCATTGCGGCGCCATTTTCAAAATTATTTTAAATGGGAATAATGTGCAAGTAACACCTCGTTTGTAAGCTGCTTCAAATATCTATTTAAAGTTCATATTTTAACACCTATCTTGTGTCTGACATATTTTCAACCGATTAATTAAATTTAGAATTGGCATACGATTAAACTTTTTAGGTAGTACCAGCTTGTAATAGCTAAAGGATTTTCATAGTAGATATTGCGCAAAAAAGTCACCACGTTTTTTATTTTGTGTTTCCAATTATAAATGTACTTTAGCATATTTCTGAATGATTCTAATAATATGACACATACTTTAGACGAAAAAGTTTATGGGGTTCTATTTATTGACTAATTAGAATCGTAATAAGTATTAAATACTAATGGATTCTAGTTATTATTACTAGATCATATTGAGAGGAGCCTACAATTACTACAAGCTTTCAAATTATTTCAAAAATTTTATACTATTTATGGTATTACTAACTACTATTTTAAAATGTTAATAAAAATATCTAACTAGTAGTATTTGTGTACGCATTTTTATAAATTTTATATCAACCTTCTTATTGTAAATTAAGCTGTTGTAAAACTACGTTATGTTTTATTATGCAATAGAACGCTAACATAGTCTATTTCTTTCAGGTAAGTGCTGACAAATCAAAGGTGTAAATTAAATAAAAGACCGTTTGGTAAGTGTTTACATATGTAAGTTTCTTTAAATGCTTATTAGAGATGTTAGGAGTTTAAGTGGCCAAACTTCCCCTTTAAAATAAGGGCGCAAAAAATTTTATATGAATATGAAATAATGATGTCCATATTTACCTAATTCACAATTGAAGGTAAATATTTCTTAATATGCAATACATACTATCATCCATACTAGTATTTTTTCCATATATCAAAATGATTGTTAAATAAATATTCGATTTTTAAATTTACAGTTAAAATAATGGCATACTTTGTAGATGATACAGTAAATATAATAATATATACAGTGGTACGTAGAATTATGATTAAATTTTCATAATTATTTTAAAGTATTCTATTTAAACTTAGAATACTATAAATCATTGATATGTCATATGTATCCATAAAAGGTAAAAATACGAGAAAACGGAGAAGAAACCTTATATCAAATTGACTTTTCTGAGTGTGTTTGAAATAATTTAAAGATTTTGATTATAGTGAATAGTCTTTCATGAAAATCGGTTCCTTTATATTTCCTCGACATTACTTCTAAATTTGAAGATGAAAATCCATTTTTTGTTGTTAATATTGTATGTTAAATACATCAATCCTGTATGTCAAAAATCACACTGTTTTTCCGCCAAAAATAAATTTAGATTTCCATTTTTACGATATTTGCTCTATGTTGTCCTATCCTTAAAGATGAATAAATTATTTATGATGACCATTACCGAAATTCAATTGTCATCTACGTTCCAGGTCGTTAAACTTATTTTAATATATATGAAATACATGCATTTCATAAATAATTTTTATCAAATATCCCAATTATGGCTTGAATAGTGAGCAAAAATAACCATTATTGCCATCCTTATTAGCATTGATAGACCTCGAAAATTATGTAACTGTTTGTGGAAGGGAGTATCAGTTACAATTGTGATTTTTATATCAGGAAATATCCCCTTGAAAACAAATATTGGCTTGTACTTTCTTGTAAAAAAGTAACTCAACAATTAATTTCGGTGTTTAATGTTTTTGGGACATCCTGTATACTAAACAGTTATATAGTAACAACTTCATTAAATGTCATATTTTAACCATTATTTCTGATCCTAGCTTAAAGGACGGTTAGAGAGAGAGAGAGAGTTTGATGCGATTTAACAAGGTGGGTCTTGAAACAAAGGCGGTATGATTTTTAATACCCAAATTGATCAAGTCTATCATTATCAAATAAAATGAGAAATTATACTTCTTTATTGAAATCTATTTGAAGGTAAACGTGCATGTTAGTTTGTATATGGGTCACCTTGTACATATAGACATAAACATTCAATCACCTAATATCATTTCCTACACTTTCCTGGAAAATTATAGAAAGCTCTCGCCGGATAATGCTTTATGGCACATGTATCTCATAATAAACAGATATGAATTTTACTATTCCCGTCTGGATTACGTAAAAAGCTATTGGCATTTTATAGATCGTCTGTCGCAGAACTGATCTCGTGCTACGACGAACCGGATCGGATTTTCTTTTGTGAGAATGAACGCTCGCTCTAATTTTATTCAATCATAAAATAGAAAAATATCTTGTATATGTCAGTCTCACTTGCAGTGGTAATAAAATCGAAACGACAAAGTGATATGTAAAACGTGTGACATAATACTTTAAGCACAAGCGTTTTGAATAGAGCTCGTGACAATCTGGAATGTAAATATACAACATTATGCAAGACGTACATTTTCAAGCAACAATAAAATATTTTAATACCAGAGAATTGTATTCAGTTTTACAATAATGGAGCTTTTCAGGCACTCTTTAAAATTGAAATATGTATGAGACCTAGGCATAAAGGCCTGTAGTTTAAATAACCGTGTGCGCTTCTCCGTTCTTTGTATTATTATGTATACTTAATTCACAATAAACGTCACCGCACGTTTATAGGTAGGCATAAAATATTTAGATTACAAGCAAAGATAAAATCTAACTGGTAATACTCAGGCATTAAAAACTGTCCCAAACTAACAGTCTTAATATTTTCTTAACTTTTACAATCATAAAAGATTTAAACTAATGAAAGAAAAATTTCTTTCAGTGATTGTAAAACAGTTTAATAAATATCTTCTCCGTAATCTAAAATATTTTTATATACAGAAAGAAGGGGTTCAAGGGGTATACCTACATCTGCCTACTTAGTGCTCTCAAAAAAAGTTATACAAATCAGAGTGGAAGACATTTTGGTACTTGGATATATTAAAGTGAAAGATCATTTTAACAAATAGGAGAGAGAGAGAGACAGAGAGAGAAATGAATAGTAAAACTAAATTAGTATCAAATTGATTTCATCGCTATTTGCCAAATAAAAAATCTTAAAAAGATACAGTGGCTTGTTTTTATGGCTAGGCTCAAGTAGACTGTTCCATTTATCGGCAAGATAAGAGTGTTTTATTTGGCAAATAGCAATGAAATGAATAGTACTTTTATACTAATTATTAAAGAAATATATATTTGTAGACACAAAGTGTATATAAAAATAAATAATAATTTTAAGTTATACTAAGCCATTATTTTACAAGGAACAAATAATTTATAATAAAGAAAATGGAACCAAATAAAGAATATAATTCTGTGTAAATTAAGAGTTATTTTATGTTAAAGCGCACTATATTAAATACATGTAGTTATTGCATATTTACGTTTAACAAATGAATGTTAAATAAATACACTTTTTAATTAGAAATAGACTATTCTCTCAGTATATAAAACACGGAATTAGGTATTCATAAATCTATTGTACATGTATCAATACACTTAGGTGGATATTCTGTGTACTACATATAGATATAAATATGGCATAAATATAAGAGAAATGTATAGACTTCAGTAATGTGTCGTTTTAAATTTTAAGTACTATTCGTATTATGAAGTTTTTAAATTTTTTATTACTGTTCTTGAATGAAATATGATGGAAAGAGATAATAGGATAAACTGTGACTATTGTCAAAGTTTATCATCTGAAAGAGTTGTAAATCAGGTAGCGCTTTATATACACTGTTTTGTCACGTTTGATGTTCTCACCAAAAACAGAAAAACGCTTTCTCCGGACAATGTATAAATGAGAAAAGCTTCGTCTATTAAAATAAAAAAGCAACATAAATTCACCTTCACATCTTAATTCCGTGAAAAGTCCGGCAACCCTAAAATCTTTACAGATGTCGTGGACAAAGTGCTCCGCTAAAAAAGAGGATTTATACTTTAAAATCTTTCCATTGTACTGTATCTGCAGCCTGTGTGAATAGTATTGTTGCGTCCGCAGCTTCTTATTTTCTCGTATTCGCACTTCATTTATCTTGTCCCCGTGCGGTGACCTATTTCTCCACGGGCGTTGTGAAGTGTGTTTCAAGTTTCCCATCTCACTTGTTGTTCACCTCCTTCATGGCCTTAACTGCACCCAGCTGACACACCGTTCAGTCTGCAGGATTTTTTGTTGCTCTAAACTGTCTTATCGATTTTCAGTTATCCCTTAAATAGTTTCTTTGTTGAAAAATGTATAAAAACGATTACGTTGCATAAGCCGGCTTCAACAATAGCGCCAAGAAGTAACCTTTTCGAATGGATCTCTCGTGCATCGATCTTAATCACAATAAGAAAAAATACGAAGGCGGCGAACTTTTTCTCGGTCTCGGTCACGAAATACATGATAAGTTTTTCTAATCCGAATGTCAAGCTGGAATTTTATGAGCATTCCACTTTTTATTGTTCTTTTTTTTACGTATTATTCTGTCCAACTTCACTCGCGGCCTTGATTCAGTGGATTAGATCTGAAATGGCCAAACGGCTGTTGAACTTAATGTGTTTATACGGGGTGCAAAAATAAACGTAAAATTATTAAATTTCTACATTCAGATTATCTGTGGGAACTCTCAAAATGGTTTTCCTCTTATGAAGGCAATTTTATTTTATGTACCATTAGAAAAGTATATAATGGGACATATTCGATGGGCTTTCCTCAAATATAGGCAATAATGAATGAATTTTTGAAGCTAATCCTACTATTATTCTCAAAACAGTTATGCACTCTATTAAAGAAAACCATAGTTAACCCAGAAATTAATTCCCTATTGTCTATATTTCTAGGAAATATATAGTGGTAGCAGAACTCCCGTGTAAATTACCGTGGAGAATTAATTCAACCATTAATTAACTCGTCTTCAGAGAGAATCTTTTCTTTATATAAAAATGCATGGGCTATTCGGTAAAGTGCATTCGATATTTACAAAGTGTTAGTGAAAGAGTTAAATACGTCTGCGCATATGAGTATGTTCTGTTCACGACAGACTGAGAATGAGAATACGTACGAGAAATGTTGACGGTGGATGAATGTTTGGTGTGTTTGTATCAACTTTTAAAAGGAATAAGGTTCCATTTTGGCAAGCAATTAGAGAACAACCGCCATAATTTCCTTATTTATAACAAATAGAACATTAGGGTACGATACCTTTAGCTTTTGACTAACGTGCAATTTTCGAAAACATGAATACCCTTCTCCATGCCAACATTAAACTCTAAAACATTTATTAATCAATTGGATGGATTTTTTGCGTCATTTTTAGAAATTTAAGTTCAAGATCAATAGTCAATATTTTAAGTGATGCACAGATTGAGGGAAATTTTGCAAACTGTCGTTGTTTTTCGTATGACATTCTTATTAAAAATATATTCCACTGACCTGTTTAATTCTTTCTTTGTCTTCAGATATGGAATATTGACATTTTGGATGTCAATATTCCATAAAATTGTATGTAGAATTCTTCTACGTTATTAGGATTCGTTTTCTTATATTATCATGCCTGACCATCAATTGATAACACATGTTCATATTTGAGAACATATTTAAATATATTTGATGATCATGAAGAGTTATTTTTCATGTATTTTCTTGCCACATAAATAAGATTTAGAACTGCTACTATACTTTCTAAACAACATGTTTATCTCGCATGCATATAGAGGTTATAAATTTTGTGTATCGTTTAAAATAAGGTGTTTATTCACTCTTTGATAAAATAGTATTTATAATACATCTCTCGAGTAACACTACATCTATTATAAATTTTACTTTTCAAATAGCACGTTCGTAATGACAACAATTACGTTAAATCCAAAGTTAAACCTAAAATTATAATTTTCAGAACTATCTCTGTAGGTTTGCCAAGTTTCTACGGTCCAAAATAGTAGCTTATATTTTTAAATTCCGCCATGTAATGAAATCCATTTTATGGATTATTTATATAGGACATTTATAATATAATACCAGTAAATACGTACTCATAACTCTAAAAAGTGTATATATTATTCATAGCTAATCCTACTATTTGATTTGAATCACAGTAATCCATATTTTTAGTAGAACATTTCTCATTTATGAGCAACCATTTTACTAACCTGCAACTACCTTTTATAAATGTAGAAAGAATGTACATAATACCGAATTTAAATCAAGACTATTGAATAGTCTTGATTTAAAGTCGTAAGTAGTCACGGCTAGTCAATATACGGCAACGCAGTAGTTTCAAGACTGTTTTAAATTGTACAACAATGTAATATGTTCTATAATGCAATCTTAAATTTTCAAAGACAAGATAGTTACATCCATTTATAACACAACAGTTGTTGAAACATATTGTTTAAATAGAAGTAGGTAGTTATTATTCTTTTTTATAATATCAAACACGCTACTAGAGTTATTTGCTACTAATGTAGTTATGCGAAATGGTATCGATTTATGCCAGAATACCTAAGTAATGCTATAATTTTTTTTAAATAAATTGACGATGAAGAAAAAATTGTAACAGTGACAGAAAAAATACGTAACGTAAAATGTTCTGTTTGTACATATCTAATATAGTTCAGCTTATATATTGCAGAATGCATTGGTATACAGTAGTGCATAATGCTTGTGATATATAACAATTATTTAGATTTATTATTTGCAATATTTTAAAATTATTATTTTGTTTGAAACTTAAAGAAGTCGCAGGTTATTCTACATTATAAAAAATCTCATTAATGTTCAATTCCATGGTACAAAATTCTCGTATTATACAAATATATGGCAAAAGCAAATCAATTAGTCAACATATTAGAGAAGTCAAGTGGTTGCGTATGAAATGATGTAGAAGTCTGTTTTGCTATAGTTTATATCGCAATACTGTTATTAATAGAGCGCCAACGTATCTCCATAATAAAATAAAGCTTCAAAGAAACATTCATAACATTTACGCTAGAAATGAAAAGCTCTCATGCCCCTGCATAAAACTGCACTGTTTAAGAATTAGTTTGACTGAACTGAATATCTTAATATCTCATTAAATAGAGCTAAAGATAATTAAATAAATTATTACTATTGTATTAACTTATATTGCGAGTTTCTGGTGAATATATAGTACTAAGTTTATTTCATAGTTGATTCTATTACCTTACAGTTTTCTTCGTACATTACTTTTTTCTATTTTCTCTAGAGTTAAATGGAAGATCGATCTCATTTTGAATAGCTAAACTTCGGCTTTTACTTTTCCGCACTCAACTATGCACGGAAATGTAATGTAATCGTGTAAAAAAATTTTCTGCTAGCGCTTATTTTTCGTCTTCGGCCTAAAATCTAAAAAGAAATTATTTTTAAACAATTTTGTGGGTGTGTATGTCGTTGCCATTTTCGTTGTTGTCGGCATTGACAAAATTTCTTGTTAGCACGATAACTCAATTAAATCGTGTCGGATCGATTGGGTTTTGACTGATTCTGATCGGAGACGTCTCCCAGACGATACCTATTGATTCTGAAAACATACTCTACCATGTTCATGGGAAATGGGAAAGCACAATGGTGGACTATTTGAGAATTTTTTTTGTTAGCACGATCACTCAATTAATTCGTGTGGGATCGATCGGGTTTCGATTGTTTCTGATTAGGGATGTCTACCAGATGACATCTACTGATTTTGAGGTGGATGACCCAGTCCATGGGTCATGAGGAAGCACGATGGTAAACTATTTGAAAAACGTAAAACTGTCGTATAAAACACATATTCTGCATTTATATGTTGGTTTATTTTTTCTCGGCCACTAAATTTCGAGATAGAGATGTTCTACGTACGAAAAAGTCCGTTTTAAGGTTTTAAAACTGTTTATTTAATAATTATTCCAGGATTACTAGATTAGTATTAAATTTATATTACTATATTTATGAAATTTTACTATTTAGTATAGTAGTACATATAAAAACAGATTCCAAATATAAATTATCATTATTTAGCAAACAGTATTTACATTATATCAATGAAACTACTATTTCTTAACCAAAATAAAACTTTCCCTTTATAAATAATATTGAAACGATGAACGTTTATTTATTAAAAATGTAACCAACGTATCGCTTATCCACGTTGTCTTGACATATCTACACAAATTTTATAACTAAGTAAGACATAATTCACAAATTTCAACATCGCGTGATATCTTTATGCCTTAAAGAGCTTTTTATTGGGTCCTATGGGTGGTATTAGAGTGTTCCGCAAAAACGTTCGAGATCACGAATTCGTGCAACACCTATCGTCTAGGGAGTTTACAATATTTTACGTATCATAAAAATATAACTGAAATACTTACGTAGCCATAAACATGTTCTCTATAAATATGAAATGGTATGTGCCTATAAGTGTAAGCTACTATTAACAATGTTAGGAGATGTAAATAATCAAACTTTATGTTGATTCTTCATTTTTTAATTAAAGTAATCACATTTTTCAAAATATAAAGGGATTGTATTGTCATTCAGGTACACATATACATATTACTTATGGAATTACTATCCTAAGTAAAATGATACATTAATATTGAAGAGAATTAATAAAATTCAATAAATGTGTCTTACCCAATTGGAAAAGAAAGTAAATGTTGACGATACAAATTGTTTCGCCAGTCCATTTTTCATTCCAAATAGAGCACCCGATCGGAAGCTGTGCATAATTCTTCTTAGTAATTCGAGCACTGATAAAGTCCCCATCAATTACCCCAATTTATCTGAGAATTAAAAGAAATCAATAATAAAAAGAGTCAATTAAATTGCTTGAAACGGAGCTAAAATGGAAGCCATAAATAACCTCGACCACTTGTTTGCTTCCTCAGCATCTGTCACCGAAGGCGAAGCCCACCCTCTACCCTTTTTGCTCTTGCCAACATGACGGGAATTTACAATAAGGACTAAGGGAATAGGAAAAGAATATAGTGACAACTTATAAAAATATTCAGTTAACGTAGGACGCCTCTGGCTTAACGCACATATGGTATAAGCTTACCTGATGCCGACTTACGTAATATGCTAACGAGCTTTAATAAATATTGCATGATGGGTACCGTTTTCTGCAAATTTTAATTTTATTCATGTTAAAAATCTGAGTTTTAAATTTATCCTATTAATATTCATTACTGAAATATGAGCGTCGTTTCATTATTAAAACGATGAATAATATAATATAATATAGTATCTGGTAAAAATACACCTGGAGTATGCAATTTTGCTTCATATTTTGTTTAAAAAGTAAAATAAAACTAAGTTAGTTTTCCACAAAACACCAAAACACTATACACTACACTCGACGCGCGTTTCGCCAACAAAGTTGGCATTATCTGGAGATGATTAAAATTATGTGAGTTTTAATCATCTCCAGCTGATGCCAACTTTGTTGGCATCAGCTTCTCTTTGGTCTACCTCTTTTTCTGCGATGTGCTGGTATCCACGTCATGGCTTGTTTGGGTAATCTCGAATCTGCCATACGGTGTACATGGGCGTACCATATAAGCTGTTTTCTTTCAATATCACAGGTTATAGTGTCTATAAGTCCCATTTGTCGAAGTACCTCATCGTTTCTTATTCTTTGAATTCTTGATATGCCAGCCGATCTTCACAGAGCATCATTTCCGTAGCTTCAAAAATCGTAAACTTTAGAAGAAAAATTTGAGGTGAAACTAAATCGTAAGAATTTCAATTCAATAGCGTGTAGATTCTCCTCTAGCTCATATCACTATTTTCATTCATCTGGGCATGCTATTGATCAAGTTGTGAATGATTTCCTGAAAAATATTCTCCCATTCGACAGGAGCGACTTGCTCGAGTTCCCTAAGTGACATAGGAACGGGCATGTGACGCCTAACTCATCGTTTTAGTGCATCTCTTAAATGCTCTATAGGGTTTATATCTGGACTTCTTGCTGACCACCCCATAGTTAGAATATTCATAAATCGGACGTAGTTCAGTACCTCTCTAGGAACATGGGGCCGAGCGTTACCTGCATACAAATGAAGTTATCCCCGACAAACGGAGCAAATAGCATCACGTGTTCTTCTACTATGTTTTCTACGTAAAAATGTCGAAATGTGCATTCATGGATCTCCCCCGTATAGGAACCAAATCTGTGCAACCGTCGAAACAAATTCCTCCCCAGAACATTGTTGATCCACCAGGAATGAGATCATCGAAGAGATTTTGCAGACAACAGACTTCTCTCCTGGCCTCCACCAAACTCTGTGATGTCCATCTGGTGAATTGAGACCCGTCCTTGTTTCCTGTGGAAAGAAAACTCACTTCCATTCGTCAATGGTCTAATTTACGTGTTCTCTTGCAAAATTCAGTCTAGTAATTCTATGTCCACTGGTGATCAATAGTGCAGTATATGGTTTTCTACCATCCAATCCTCTTTCATTAAACATTCTCCTGACCCATTGTCCATAAATTACTATATTTCGAGCTGCTTCTAGGACTGTGCTTAGCTCTAAATTGGTAGAATGCCTGTTTCTTAAGGCAACTTTTAGAAGATATCGCTCATCTCTTGCATCTGCAGATTTATTACGACCTTGTCCTGGAGTTCTACAGTAACTTCCAAGTTAATTGAAATATTTAACTATTCGACTAATTGTTGAATGTCTAACAAATTAGCCACATCCCTGGGTAACCAGAGTTACCACTTTCAGTCTACCCTTTTCAGTCTATTTTAACTGTTTTAACTGCTTGATAATCTCTTAAATTACTCGAACTAATCACTTCCTCTACTCTAAGTGTATTGGACAAAGTGTTTCATTCACTTGATGACATTAAATTATAAAAAATCACTAGCGTAACTGACGAACTATTCTCGAATTCTGTGTGTTTTAACTTAAGTATATTGAGTTAGGTACAGGATATTCTTTCTATTGACCTATACAAGTTTATTCTATAAGCTAGAAATTATTGATAACATGTAAACATTGTACGTGGGTGTTATCAAGCCGTAAATCTTCCATATTAAGAAAAAAAAAGTCATTTTTTTTATTGTAACAGTCCTTACAGATAAATTAAAGTTATATTATTTTATATAATTAGTTATCTATTATATGTTCAAAGAAATTATAAAAGTATTAATAAAATTAGTTATATAATGATTTTGAATATATATTATAATGTGTTTAGTTGTGTTTATTTAATTTTTCAATACGAGGCAACATGCAACTCAAGCAAATGGTAACTGAATAATAAACGATCTTGAAAGGCATGCTATTAGATTTACAGTTTGAATATTCCTATTAATAAAATTCAGTATATGTCTCATAAATTAAATAACAACTGTATATATGCCACGTATATAAGCAAATTTAACCCTTATGCAGTACTATAACACTATAGCAAATTCTAAGCGTTTTTTTAACAGTAATAAAATGCTTTATGATGAAGTTTCGTAGACACTGGAAATATTTGAAGTAGATCTTAATGACTCGTACTTAAACATAACGCACAATTTTTATACCAATTGGTAATTATAAAAAATATAATAACTACTTCACTAGAAACTTATATATCGTCATACAAAAATATCATATTCGTTTCCTATTCTTCACAACACAGGGATGGAATACTTAAAATACACCTCGTTTCCTATATTTTTTTACTTTTGTAATGCCATCAATCCAAAATGGAAATATTGTACAAACATATAGTTGAAGTTATTGATCTAACAGAAAATAATTTATCTTTACCTCCTTTATACAGGTCGATATAAGGTGCATTATCTATTTGATTATTTGAATGTCATATTAACAGCTATTTTTTGAATTTGTATTATCACGCGAAAGGGCTGTAGCCTTCGATGCAACAAAAATTATTAAATTCATATTATGTGTAAAATATTGTTTTTTGAAAAATATGTGGTGAGAGGGAATATCAGGAAAATCATTATTCTACCGTCCCTCATGTTTTTGGGAATAATAAAAATAAGATATGCGAATGAATAAAAGGAGAATTGTCAGTCTGGTTAAAATATTTTACATTATTAAAGTTATTGTTAAAAATATGCTTTTATAACGTTTTCAGTAAAATAAAAGAGAAGTGACTAAAATAAATAGTTGATATACCTACTTATTAATGTTTTGTTTCCTGTTTATTTAAATTCCAAAAATTGAGGAATTCCAAATATTTGTACAAATTTCTAATTTTGAATCTATGAGATACCACTCTATTGATGTACTTGAGTTCTCTAATTTGATCAGTGAAGAATTAATATTTAATGAAATCTTTTAATGTCCATGAACTTTTTGTATTTTATTGCAACTTTCAATAAAGCAACATATTATTTAATTTATACATAAACGGACGTTATAATAATTTAAATTGTAATCTACATTGGATATGTTTAATTCATGTTTATCATGCCCAATAAGTAAATTACAAGAAATCGTACTTCTTGTAAACCCTCAGACTGTGGAGGGAAAGGTTACACTTAGAGATGAGGACAAATACACCATACTAAGGATGAAGTCTCAACTCTTCCCGTTGGAACTCGAACCAAAAGATATGATATCCTCAATGTTAGCCTCAGTCCGCCACTTCAAATCACAGTATGAACGACATTATTGCAGGCACCTCTGTAGGAGAATATGCCATGTCACCCATCCATAATTAGAGCGCGAAAGGAAGTACTCGAATTTTTTAGGTCTGAACTAAGTACTAATCTCAATATTGAGCGTATTGTCATATTATTTATAAATATCTAATTTGTTCGTCTCTTCGTGTATGAGATTGTAACAGATATTTTTTAATCTATTAAATCACGATATGTACTGTCATCTCTGGTAAGATATCCTAATCAGTATTTCTAAATCATACATTTCCATTACCATGAACTAATAAAGCAGAGTCAACTGAAGAACTCGCCATTTATTAAGGGAGGGTAAGTTAATTGCTCAAGGAATTAAATGCATATAATACGAGTATATGTGCGTTAGGAAAATAAAACTATGCCTAATGGATAGCTATAATAAATACTAATGATAAAACCATGCTTAATAAATACACTCATAAAATTTTACATTATATAGTCTATACTGTTATACGATTTATTAGAAAATTGTAGCTTTTGTGTAAACATTCGACGTTATGTCATTGTTACAAATTTGAGATATAAAATAATTATCATATAGGGATGTTGCTATTTTCTTATTATTCAGTTATTCAAATTTAGGAAAATATATTGAGAGCAAAACAATTGAGCTTTATTCTCTGAACTATTTAGAGTGCTCTGGACTTCTCTGGGTAACTGCAAATGATAACGAATTTGATGACCCATCCCTGATACAATGACATTTTACGTAATTCAATGTTTGCAATTTGTCCAACTTAATTTTACATCTTATGAAGGTTTCGTTTCATGCTAACTCATTGTAAAGGGTCTTTCAATAAGGATGCTAGATTTTTAAACGCAAATAAAACAAGTTGTGTGTGAGATATCCACTAATTTTTTTATTTGACAGAATGTTTTATGGCATTAAGAATGGAATATAACGTTGTTACAGTGTCCGCCATGGCTTTACTTGATGGTTCGTATTGAGCAGGTCTAATTTTCGATGATTATATTGCATAAATCTCTCTGTATTCGATGAATAGCGTTCGTTATGTCGACTTTGAGGAAATCAATTGTTTGTGGTTTATTCGCATAGGCCTGCGATTTAAGATAGCCCTAAAGGAAGAAGCCTAAAGGCGTTAAATCGCATAATCTCGGTGGATAGTTCAGCCACCGCTGCGCGAGATAACCATGCCCTCAAATCGTTCGTGCAGAATATCCTTCGTGGCATGCACTGTGTAGCACCGTCCTGTTGAAACCACATGTCATCGGTATCCATACCATCTAGTTTAGGTCAGAAAAAATTGTTTATCATTGATCTGTAGCGCTCGCCCTTGACGGTTATGACAATGCCAGTTTAGTTTTGAAAGAAGTACGGACCAATAATTCCGCTAGACCAAAATCTGTACCAAATAGTGACTTTATCGGGATGCATTTGGTGCTGGTGTATTTCGTGTGGTTTGGTATTGTCCCAAATTCGACAATTTTGCTTGCTCACATATCCATTCATCCAAGAATGGGCGTCGTCATTAAAGAAGATCTTTTTGGCGAAATTTGGGTCAATTTTCAACCGCTCCAGAACCCAATCAGCGAATACACGGCGCTGTCTACGATAGTTTACGTCTAATTACTGGGTTAGTTATACCTACTGTATACAGATGTAGACTCGAGTCTCGACGCAAAATTCGAAAAATTGAAGTCGCAGAAAGGCCAAGTTCTTGTGAACGACGAGAAATTGACTGCCTCGGGTATTCCCGTACACTCTCAGACACAGCAGCAATACTTTCAGTAGACCTTGCGTTTCGGTGACGTACGGGTGTTGGCTGGTTATTTATCAAACCGGATGACTCAAATTTGGCCACCAAATGTCGAATAGGCAACTCGGCAAGACGGTTGTGGCGAGGACAAAAATCATGTAATGCGTGGATCATCATGTAAATGATGATCGCGTTTCTCGAAGCGTTTCTCCAACTCTTCTCTCGTTTAACCGAAAGAAGCGTTTCTCGAACGGAACACTAATTTTGAAAATAAAATTTGGTAATTTACACACGTTTTTGAACTCAATAACCTTCGATGATGATTTACCATACACTACTGAACCGCTATAACCTCAAATATTTCGAACGTCCCTATTGAAAGACCCTATACTAACAATAAAGCACAGGACAGATTTATTAATGTAGGCAATATTTAATGAAACATAACGTATGTTATAGAAGTAGAAGGGGAAAAAAGGGAAGTAGGTATTAGGAAAGGAGTAAGACAAGGATGTACGCTATCACCACTAATTTTTAATCTGTACATCGAAGAGGCGATTAATGTGGTAAAAGATAGAGTGGATTTCGGGATTAAAGTACAGGGACAGAAACTAAAAATGCTGAGATTCGCGGATGATATAGCAGTATTAGCATCTAGTAAGGAGGAATTAGAATCAGCATTGAACGAAATGGAGGCAGTGTTGACAGAGGAATACGCAATGAGGGCGAATAAAAACAAAACTAAAGTGTTAGTGTGCAGAGGGCGCGAGAGCAGAGCAAAAACGAAAGTACAAATTAATAATGAAAGATTGGAGGAAGTTAAAGACTTCACTTATTTAGGAAGTAAAATATATTGGGATGGAAGAAGCGATAAAGACATAAAACAAAGAATAGCGCAGGGTCGAGTAGCTTTTAACAAAAAGAAAGCACTTTTATGCTCGGGGGTAATAAACTTAGAAACAAGGAAGAGATTTTTGAAAACATATGTATGGAGCACGGCACTATACGGCTGCGAAACCTGGGCGCTAGGGGAAGCAAGTAGGAAGAAATTAGAAGCCTTTGAGATGTGGTGTTACCGAAGAATGATAAAAATACCATGGACTGATAGGGTTAGAAACGAAGAAGTATTGGAGAAAGTCGGCGAGAAAAGAAGTATGTGGAAAAACTTAAAGAAGAGAAGAGATAGAATGGTAGGCCACTTGCTGAGACATGGGGGAATAGTCCGCGATATTTTGGAGGCAGAAATAGGAGTGAAGAAAGGCAGAGGTAGGCCTAGATTAGACTACTGCTCGCAAATAGTAAGGGATGTAGGTTGTAGCACAATTATCGAAATGCGTAGGTTAGCACAAGATAGGAGAAGCTGGAGGTTAGCGTCCAACCAGTCTTAGGACTGATGACCTAATGATGATGAACGTATGTTCCATTTCACCCACCTAAAAATGATGGCTAATGCTAAATTGCACATTGAGAAGTCAATCCGCTTAAAAGGAAATTAGAGAAACGGGGATAGAAGATTCGCATCTAAATGATTAAGTTATTTTTTCGCAGAGAATGGTACACAAACACAATAAGCATAAATCATCCTGCGTTCTCTAAAAAATACTTCAAAGCCATCCGGCAAGGAAATCTGATAATACAACGGCCTAAAATGGAAATGATTTATGATTCAATTCATAACACATTGTATCGCATTTCCCTAACAATGAAATCTAAAGCGATTCATTTCTTATTCGCTGTTAATCGATTAAGCGTTCAATTGTGCTCGGCATCCGGACTTATTGGCTGGTAGTAAATCACGCTGTAAGAAATAGTTTTTTGACGCAACAGGCTCCATGAGTGTAGGAAGGCTCCTAAGCAACTGGTGGTCGCAGGCGGCCGAGGAAAATACATATTACACATGCAACAGTGTAATTGGCAGGTGTCCAGCACTTCAGCGGAGTTATTGCCCGTTTTTCAGGATTTAAAAGCGAAAAGTAAAATACGTTTCCATTTATCGATCATCACGTCTTGTCTGCCTTTAGCAATTGTGTTTTTAATACCGTTAATAAATATGATTTACTGTTTCTTCAGTTAAAGTGAACTAATTTTACTCCTACATTTTTGTTGTATTATATAATACTAAAGGAAATGCAGGCTGTTTCTACGAGGGTGGGTTGAAAATTTCCGGCCTGATGAAGAACATTTTTTTTTCTTCTAGTCTAATTCGTATCTATCTGTCTACCATTTTTTTAGATATATTCTGTTTTATTAAACAAAGTAAGTTTTGACTTCACAGAAAATTTTTCATACGTTAAATTTGATAACATCCAATTATTGTGATATTTGTGTATTGTTATTTATTTCATCTGATTTAAAAATTTACCGCTCGTTCATAGAGTATATTGTCATTACGTAAAATGTCATTGAATTGAATGACATTGTCGCAAGCGCTTTTCTAGGAGAATATAACGGGCTACCCATCCATGTTGTGAACGCACAGTGCTGCACGTTTATTAACTCCACGTTGGGCGATTGATTTGAATGTACACCGTAGTTTCATTTCAAGATTTTTAATATTCTTTATGCTTTACTGAATTTAAGATCAAGCATGTGGGCAAAGCGATTTATATGAAAATCAAAAACATCGACAAAAGTATACAACTGTTTTGGAAAGCTGTCGCCAATAATAAAGTAATTCTGCAAATTTTATCAGACTTTAGAAAATTCAATCGGGAACTTCCTAGACAAAGTTAAATATAGTTTACCGGACAGTTAGATGCAATTTGCATATTTCTTGGCTAAACTTGGAGGCATTTCTCAACCTTACTCTACGTAGGTGTGAACTTAAACAATCTATTCATTTATTTGGCTTTTCTGACGCGTTGCAAGTTTTTCAGTATATGAAATACGTGTGTAAAATTCTATATCAATATCTCAGATATTCAATACCTTATAAGTTACTGTAGAACTAACAAAGTTATTTGTTTCTTCTCTCTTATCGATTATTTCTTATTTTTAATCAGAAGTAAAAATGTTATCAATATTTTGATATAAACTCAATGGAAATAGGAAACTATCAGAGTCAATTAATTGAGTATTTTGAAGAACAAAGTCATTAAGAATAGAGTTGATAACAGTGTAATTATTGTTGTGTTTCCTTTCTTCAGTCTATAAGAACCAAATATTGCAACTGTTTTCTTCTACAAAACTTTTTATTCACGTTTAATAATTCATTTATTTCCAACACAAAACAACAACAAACAATAACAGAACTTAATATATATATATATATATATATATATATATATATATATATATATATATATATATATATATATATATATATATATAAAGTATTTAAAAAAATGTTAGGATATTTTATGTTGATGTTTACAGTACATGTAAATTTATATTAAATAATGATATATCATAAAATTTATTTATTGACATCTACCTGCAATACAATCTTTAGTATTCACTAGCCAACCAAGAAAAGCATTTTCTTTATATATAACTTATAGTTTATTAAAATAGCTATTTATAAGTATACGTACACAAATATATATTTAAGTATATTTATTTTTTATTTTAAATAATTGGTAATGAATCATAATACAGTGGGGGTATGCATAAAACTTGCAAAATATGTCTCTATCAACTATATTACTCTATTTTTTTTATTAAAAAACAGCGGTTTACCTATTTTGTCCACAGGTAAATTTTAAAGAGGGAAATGAAACAAATTATTAAAAACCTAAATACAGTTTTGCTATATTCTCTTCTACATTCTATTTTGCATAAAAGAAAGGGGATGAAAGAAATTTCGAATGATATATTCTTATGAGGCAAATCACGTCTATTCCAGTTATAAGCGTCAAATTTTGCAACCAAATACATTTTCGTCTACGTACTTCTTTTAAAAGTCTTTATTATGAAGTACAATTTATTGTAATATTTAATAAATAATTGTATATAATATAGGGTGGTCCAGGTTGAACGTCATTAATTTTGATAGGTGATAGAACAACAAGAAAAAAGTAGACTTTCATAAGAAAATGTTATTCAAAAATGTTTCCTAACAAAGATACAGGGTGTCAAAGTTGTAAAACCATTGGTTTTCTCATCATAACTTCTAAACCACTCGATCTATATCCATCAAATTTCTCACACAGACTAATGTAGTACATCTCTATGTAACGATTAAAATCGTTTAAAGAAATTCTCCAGTGGGGTAGATACTGGGGGGTCGGCATCCCCTTCTCCCCTCCCAATTCTCGGCGCAACTGGATATCCAACAAACAAGATTCAATTTTTGGTTTTCCTGTTTAATTTAGAAAAAAAATTACTCTTGTAAGTTTTTGATTTATGACTTCGTTTTTGAGATACTTATTTTAGTTTAAAGTGTTGTTATAGCAGGCCAAACCTTATGACTGACCTACCAAGAAAATACGATATTGAAATGAGAACTTATTAGTGTAATGTTTTTGTGTAATTTGTTTATTTGCTTTTTTTGTATCATTGATGTACATTATGTCTAGTAAGTAATAAAATGTTTTAAAACATGTTGGCACCTCATATCGTATTTTCTTGGTACTTCAGTCATTAATTTTGGCCTGCTTGCAACACTTTAAATTAAAATAAGTATCTCAAAAACGAATCCATAAATCAAAAATTTGCAAGGGCAATTTTTTTTTCTAAATTAAACAGGGAATTCGTAAATTGAATCTTCTTTGTAATATATCCAGTGGCGCCGAAGACTGGGAGGGATAAGGGACTGCCGACCTCCCATTATCTACACCACTGGAGAATTTCTTTAAATGATTTTAATCATTACTTAGAGATGTACTTCAGCAGTTTGTGTGAGAAGTTTGATGGCAATCGATAGAGTGGTTTAGAAGTTATGATGAGAAAAACAGTTCTTTTACAACCTTAACACCCTGTATCTTTGTTAAGAAACATTTTTGAACAAAGTTTTCTTACGAAAGTCTACTTTTTTCTTGTTGTTCTATTACCTATTAAAATTAATTATGTTTAACCTGGACCACCCGGTATATGTATAATAATATATAATAATTGTAAATAAAAGACAATAATAGTTTAAGATACTCTACCAGAAGAAGAAATACTTCTGGTAGAAACACCATAAATATTTAGTAGAAACATTTTGATTTTGTCCATAATTTTTGCTTGTAAAACACGTAGTAATGTAATGTAGATGATTATTATTTTTATGTATAAATTCATTATGATGTAGAGTAAATTTTTTGGTTAACTGAATTAAATATTTCACTTATAGCCTAGAATATTATGCAGTGAGACTATAATGAATGAGAAAAGATTTGTATATGTATTTTTGTTTAAACGGTTCCATTATTTTAATGTGCAGAATGTGGTCATCATTATCGATGACTACTTCATTAATGGCGGTAGAGTTATAATAATTACATATAGTTATAATAACTTATATAACATGTATTACTACATTTATATAATATATAGGTGGCCACAATAGCAAAGCTACAGTGATTAGCACTGAATTGCTTGAACCTATATCGATCCAAGTATCTCTATGAGGTAGTATCTGGGATGAGGGGGAATTATTCGACTGTAATATCACTGAAACAGCACTCATACAGCTTACAATTAGTCATCATTATAAATAGTATAAAAAGTTGTATAAATATAGTTACATTTATAAATATAGTTACTCGTTTTATATTTAATTTATAACAGATTCACGTATTCCATTTAAGGACATTTTAAATATTTTCTAAACAAATTAATGAACACAAAGGTTTATTTTCTCAATATGGTCACTATTTTAAAGCCATATTTGAATGGTTTGGGTGTAAACAATGGTAACTGACAATTTTGGGAATTTTGAGTTTTTTGGTGTGTGCGATGTGCAATGGTATGTGCGTTCCCGGGCTCTTTTGTCGTGGTTAATTTAATTTTATGCTAATAGAAGCGCTGCTGCATTCATTGAAAATTATAACTGTCAATGTGAGCAAGTAAATCATGGTATATGCAGTCAATATGGCGGCACGGCATAGATTCGACTTCGGTATTCCTGAAAGTTCCTCAGTTTTATCGTCGGAAACTGAATCAGATGATGAAGATAATTACCCTACGTTTGAGCTTTCATATCCAGAAAATAAGTCACTTTCCGAACGACTGGAATTATCAGGAAATACGGCAAGGAAAATATTCTAACCTTTAAACACAACCTGCATGTAAATAATGGTACCTGCAGCATATACCATTTTATACTTGCGAATATTCGTTGATACCATTATTTACACGCGAGAATGCAAGTTTACTGGTAAACTGGATACAGTAAACTCGTGCCTGTCTTGGATACCAGAAGCATATCACCAATACTACAATAATTTAGTTGAAGGATGAGTACTTATATGTAAAGTTTTTGCTAATAAAAGTTTGTTTGTAATTATGTGATGTTTACTACAACTTATTACGATGGTATCTGCATGATATATTCCTTTGAAAAAGCATAAAGCAAGGTAAGCAATGGTATCTACGTGATTTTATTCTAAAAACTTCATCCTATATAGCTTCCTGTAAACTTTACAGATTAATAATTGATATAAATAGAAATCTGAATTCAGTTCAACATTTAGGTATAATTATCTCCAGGCTTAAGAAATCTCAGTTACCATTGTTTACACCCGAACCGTTCATTTTCAAACTTGCATTAGTGATATTTCTGTATTTGAAAACAATTAGCTAAAATAATTATAACCTATAAAATCAAATAAGTAAAAATGCTTAACATCGCTATATGTTATCAAGACAAATAAGAATATCGTTTAGTGCTCTATATTAGAACTAATTATATTTTAAATCTTTAAGTATGGAGATTCTGGGACGTATCAACATTATATACGAAGCCTAATGTAAAAGTATGAATTTGTAAAATTTTTATCACCTTTCCTATATTCTTCTTCTATTTGCTGTTACAATTTTAATAAGCTATAACTGCAAATTTACTGCAGTTATAGAACAGTAGAATTATCAGTTAAATAAAAAATAAGTTCTACTGAATATAGGTGTTAATTAGTATTAAAAAGATGAGTTTGCTTCGAATGTTGAACACTGGCTATTAAATCTCTATATAAAGAATCAATTTAACTTTTGCAAATCTAACAGAAAGAGAATATGAGTCTGACATAGCGCGACCCTTTATGAAGCAGTTCAAATATTTGTGCCAGTTTTAATTCAGACATATTTTATAACAAAGAAAGAACAAAATGAATCTTTGTCTTGTACTCCACTTTAATACTTTTTCTCGGAAACTGAATTTCAAGATGTAATATATCTTTCATTTATTTATTTTTTACTTCTTCTGTTTGCCATCGTTCTTCTCCAATCTGCCTCGACTTACCGGGAGGCAAGCTGCTTACAGAAGTATAGTAAAAATAAGTACTTCGATTCCTAAATATATGTATACGCAACATGTAAGAGGATTCCACATTCAGTTTATACCGAAATATATAAACGATAATGCCGGGAAATATGAAATGTCAGGATCTTATACAAGTAATAAGGATGAAGGTAGGTAGGTGCTTATACCTACCCTACTTTTATATTTCTTTTACGGAGTTGTTAACTTTTCCCATATTTCCTTCCACATTATATTGGTATATTTTATATTTATAGTCTGTTCCTTAAAACAATATATCTAATACACATAAGGCATTTTAAGTGTTTCATATCAGAGCTATCATTCATTTATCTCTCTATCCTTACAGTATTCAATACATTATTTTTATGTCGAAGTCTTTCAGTAAAATACAATAACATTTCTGTTTGCTCTGGGAAACTGATCATACCTATTTCTGCGCTGCTGAAACTGCTTTGTAAGTACGAGTATATTAAAATACAAGACGAACCAATACGCTCAAGTAGATAAGAAATAATACATATAATAGTTTACATAATAGACAATACATAAATATTAACAGTACTATATTTAAGCCACCGAAATCAGCTCTTTTTTAAACTTTACTTATATAAAATACATTAAAATGTGGAAAGTTATACGCATATTTTGATAGACAGGTTTTAGCAATTTATATGTACTACATCATTACTAGATAGCATTAAGAAACACTAGTAGTAGACGATGATTCTGTGGTGTTCGCAAATACAGGCGATTTGTTCAAATTCGCCTTCGAATAAGAAATAACATATCCAGCTGATAAAGGTAGTATTACTATCGAAATATATATACACAGGTGTATCTAACGGAAGTTGTTCGTATTTAAGTTTGATGATGATCGGGTGTGGTGAGAAGTGTAGAACTCAAACGTGTAGAATTATTTAGGGACCAATATGCAGATCTACCACCCATTAGCCAGGGTACAATCAGTAAAATTTTGTCTCGTTACCGACAGTTTTATCATGTGAAAAATTGACTTAAAGAAAAACAAAGTATTGTTTATGATGAAACCAAACCAGTTGTGATGTTGGCTGTTCAAGAAAGGTCTGTGAGTTCCCCTCGACAAATGGTTCGTTATTTTAATGTGAATCCTACTATAATTTTGAAATTATTGAAAATATTACAAATATACCCTTACAGAATACAAATTGTACAGGATATCACTGAAGACAACCACAGGTCTGTGTGGGACTAGATGAAACTGAGTTTTGTAAACTAATAATGTCGTATACTATCTAAATTTTAATAGTTTTTTCTAATGAAAGTAGATTTACTCTAAATAATGAATTGTGGATCTAACAACAACCCTCACTGGATATAGCAGTCACACCAAATGCTCAAAAAGAAATATGTTGTCTGGAATAATAGGCAACAGAATTCTTGAGACCATTATTTTTTATAATAACCTTGATGGTCCAACATATCTATAGTTCTCTCAAAAATACTTTATCCCATCTTTGTTGGACTTTCCCATGCATTAAATTGGGATCTACCTCACACCATTTCCAAATAGATGAATTGCACGTTGAGGCCCAATTGAGTGGCTACAAAGATTTCTGGATCTTACCCCACTTGTTGTCTTATTATAGAAGTACTTGAAGAAGTTATAAAAAAACTAACAAAATTGAAGTTCGACATCAAAAAATAAGACAAAAAGAGACAAACCACATTGGACATGCTATAGAGTATAAGATAGCGGCGTTATCGTGGGCTAGTTTTTTTGTCAAGAGAGGAACAGTACTCATTTTCAACATATTTTACAATCAAATGACCATCAATGTAAAGTTTTTACTGTTTTTATAGGTCATAATTTGAAATATTTAATGCGACATTTCAAAAGGTATCGAATTTAAAAATAAAGCTGCTGGTGGTTACATCCTTTAGTGTGTAGATATCGAAATAAACCTAAAACGTTCTAGTTCAGAAAGTTTTATTGAAATACAGATTTGAGGTACAAAATGTTTTCAGATTCAGATTTCCACCTTGTATATACTTGCAAGCGCACTGTTATAACCGTCAAACAAGTGTTAATATATGTACCCATATGATGCCATATTTACTCAAGTAGATCTTTTATATCTACACGATATTTCTTTCTTTTGGACTGTTTATTAAAATTTTAATGAATTTTCACACATAATTAATTAAATCAATTCATTATAAGGAATAACAACAGCCCAAACTATTTCTTAATTATGTTCTTATAAATAGTTAATATTCTTTCTCAGGAGAATGATAATTCAATGCAAATTAGTTGTATACTAAACCGCCTGTGAAACCAGGAAATATACAATTAGAATTACACCCCATAAACCCAAATCAGAGTCGCCAAAGTGTAGCGAATAAACGTGGCAATATTCATTTATTGCCGTATAACTCCACTGCGCCTTTCATGGGTTTATTTTTCTGGAATATAGCAGTTACAATTGCTTGCTGCTCATAATGCAGGCAGAGATCTGACGACCTCTGACAACCGTTACCAGGGGAAACCACTTAATGAGACCCGCCGCTCAAACTGGGGGTGGGAAACCGTTTTCTTAGATTACACCGGAAAGTCAGTGATGAAAAGAACTAAAGTAAAAGGCAGGCATATAAAATATACTGCATCTTATGGAAAATTAAGATGCCGCGCAAAAGTTTCTGCTTTCTCATTATTGTGTGTGATTCCTGGAAACGTGGGCGACAGGTGGATCTTTTGTGCGTGATTTAATGACGTGAAAAAACCTGCTTTTATACGAATCACAGCAGAAACAATTTAATTTCAATATATTTATTGATGTTAAACAACAACTTAAGGAATATCTGAAAACATAAAGTATTACATATAAACTTTATACACTTGACTATATACAGGGTATTCCATTTAATATGAAACACCATGAGAAACTATTGGTTTTTTATAGGAAAATATCGTTACAGGGCATTTTCTATTTAGACGAGGGACATCTGTTGACAAATCTATTATTGCCACTGATATCCCCTCCCACAAGCAACTACCCCCTTAAAATAATAAATTTTGCATTTAATTACCTAATTTGCTTTACATATGTTACAATTGGGGTAATTAATTTAATACAACTTATTTTATTCTATTAAATGGTTCATATGTTATGTTCTATGTTATTCTGTAAATGTAAAATAATTTGTTGAAAATCGGATATATATTTTGAAAACATATAAATGTATAAAATGGTCCTTTTGAAACTATCCATATCATTACTTCTCTAAGTAGTGAAAATGGCGAAGTCGCCAGGATGAGGTATACTCGATAATTTTTACTACTGTTCTTCAGTTCTTGTCTGTATCACATAAAATAATATAGTTTATGTGCTTAATAATTTTTCAAATATATCCTATGTAGTTTTTATATTATGCAAAAGTCTAATTTATATGGTATACGATTGTGTGGTGTGAAACAATATATAGAAGTAAAGAAACTTGTAGATTTAACAAATACGACATTCGTGTAAAAAATATTGTTTAACTCAATGAAGCAATTCAAAGAAACGTTACTATCACTTTTAAGATTTTTTGCTGACGACTGAAAAAATTAAATAATTCTTTATATCAAACGTAAAGAAATCATGAAGATAATGCCTACTATGAGTTAAACACTTTAGTAACTCTTCTGTTTGGGGAATAGATCATCTTATAGCCAACTTTGTGTGAACTTGATTGATATATTTTATCAATGAATTTTATAGAACTTCTTGTTAGTGATATGTATCGATATATAATTTTTATATTAAATATGGAATAATATACTGCGAACAGTCAATTTGTTGCCAGGAATTTAAGAGCCGATTTGGTATACATTACTGCCTCTGATGTTGAAAATGGCATTAATTTTTGTTGATAGGTTCTATCAGTAACATAAAGTCGGAAATCGAGATAGGAACCATCAAACCGCCAAGCGGGTATCAAAGTAGTTCCCGAATAGCAAAGCTATTACATAATCGCTCTAGAAAACAACTACTCCTCAGATTAAAGTCCCGTCAGGCATTGAATTATACCTAGAAGCGATCCTTGACCCCTTTCTCGTGTTTCTGCACGATCAAATAAGGTTTCAAAAAATAAAACCCACCACAGGTAGGATTCGACATCTGTCCCGGATCGGAACCGAACGACATACAGCTGTTTCTAACTTATTAGTTCTCATCAGTGCTGTACACGGTACGCCGATCCAAGACAAATGCCGAATGAACTCTATGAGGTATACATTCTTATTGATACGATCTCTGTCAGTAACATATAAGTCGGAAACCGAGAAGTGGCGGTTTGGTGGTTCCTTTCTCGATTTCCGACTTATATGTTACTGACAGAAATCGTATCGATAAAGATGTATACCCCATAGAGTTCATTCGGCATTTGTCCTGGATCGGCGTACCGTGTACGGCAATGATGAGAACTAATATAAGTTCGAAATAGCTGTATGTCGTTCGGTTCCGATCCGGGACAGATGTCGAATCCTACCTGTGGCGGGTTTTATTTTTTGATAGGCTCTAGTTTCTGAAATAAACATAGATGATAAATATTAATGCAATGTAAGGAAAACAAAACAAAATAAGTAATTTCTCTTGATTTGAATTTTTTTATATAGGTATGACATATAACAAAAAAATAAAAAATTATTGCATAAAATATTAAATGGTATAAAAAAGCTTTTCTGTACAATTTTCTTTTATATTTTTGCTGTGAACAGTTCCTCTACAGACTTCAACAGTAATCGGTCATCATGTAACGATCTCACATTCCTTGATACTTTTCTTCCATTATTCGGATATCTTGATGAAACTGTTCACATTGTTCCTCGCTAAAATCTCCTAAGGTAGAAGAAGGTTTGTCCAAGTGACTACCTATACAAAAAATGTAATTTAATGCTGATATTGGCTCCCAATTTTTCAAAAAATTTTAGCATCTTATGTAGTAGTTCTTGGTAGTTATTTGCCTTGTGATTTTTCAAAAAAATTTTAATTATAGATACATAACTAAACCATGCATCATATTCTACAACGGTCATATATCTATCTGTTGCGAGTTTTCGAATTTGTTGACAGTCAAAAATCCCTGCTTTTAATTTTTCTATAGTCAGTGCTTAAAATGCTTGGAAAATGTATTTAAAACAATCACCTAATTTGTCCAGTGCTTTTACAAACTATTTAATTAAACCTAGTTTAATGTGAAGAGGTGAGTGGCAGTATTATTTTTATCTTTTTATTAATTGCTTGTGAACAATGTTGGTTTTTACAACTATCATAGCGTCTCTCAAAGGCCAAATAGTTTGCTACCAATGCTTACAGGTAGTATGACAATGCTTATTAGTACTTATTTATGAAATAATGAGCCTTTTGAATACACATACCAATATTGAATTTTGCGAAGATATGCCTTCAGTTAACTGTTATCTATATTCAAATACACTTATTTATTTTCTTCACTCTAATGCATTTTGTTGACTAAACACGCATAAGTAAAATCATACTGTATGATAGAGTAAGATTTAGTAACGAATGGAGTACTGTCTCAGAATAAATCCAATTTGTTGGCAAATAAATATCATTGTCGAAGGTAATGCTCTAAGTCAATACTACATGTCAGGAAGTGAGAACAATAAGTCTTACTTCTGACAATTCGATGTATTTGTCCCGAGAGTAGCTGGGAAGATTAAAAACCTAGAATGGATCAAATTTATCAAGAGAAATAGGACATACGATGACACTTTAATAATAATATCATTACTCTATCACTTAGTTATAATTAAATTAGGTTAAGCTGTATAAATAGCTCAACATCCTCAGATAAAAAAATATAATTTACCATGTTGGTTTGAAAACAAAGTGAGATTATAAATATATCATATTTCTTAATATTTATAAAGGTAAAGGAAATTTAACAGGTAGAGAAGACAGTAGATTGATTGGTAGTGCTTATTTGAAATTATTGTAGTAATGTAATTTTTTCTTCGCCGGCTTCAAACTATTATAAATAATTGTTGTTGTTATATGTTTCGATAATTTTCATATATTACTTAAATTAATAGAAATACAATGGCGAAAAGTTAATAGACTATATCACCTCTTCATAATTATACATATATTATTTATTTTATTTATTTATTAGGCTATTCTAAAAGTCTGATGACCCATTTACAAAATAGGATACAAAATGAGTGTAGACTAAATACATGTCGCTTAATACAAAGGAACAAGGAAATTTAAAAGAATTATAAAATATAAAATTTTATGAAAACAAGGCTGCATTTTAATATCTATGTGATCACAAAACTCGTTACAAATCAAACATATAATATAAAGTATAATTTTTTTTTTATATTTGTCATACATGTAGATAGTTAAAACAAATGAGATTGTCACGATGTTGTTCTACGGATATAGAATGGTAGCATCTTGCTGCAGTCAATATTATTATAATATAATCTATAAAGGAATATTAAATGGGATTTTTTTTTACATTATATTAAACAGGGCGTTTTTTAAGTATCCTCGTGTATTGTAGTTTTTGTCATAAATATTATACATATTTCGCGTAACTCTTTTTATGTGTCATATATATATATATATATATATATATATATATATATATATATATAATTTATTGTCTATTGTATTATAATTATCTGTATAATATTTTCCGTAGAGCGATATTACATGACAGATTTACAAGAATGAGTAACGAAACAAACAAACAATATAATACCCAGGGTAATTAGAAAGAGTTCCAGAAAACATGATATTTAAGGTGACTCAATATATCGTGACAATAGTAAAGACATACCGCAAAAAAGGCGATATTTTTGAAAATCGTAGCCATATATGTATATAGATATTATCAGCCTTGTATTTCAATTTTATATTCGTGATAAAAAATAAAGTCTTGTAAAAATTTATTAAAGCTGTCTTCAATTTTTGTCCAAGTAAACCATATTTATATAGGGCATATGATTTTATAGTGATATTGTTTGAAAATATACATCATACAAATATTAACCGTTATTATCTGTGAAATAATAGCCATTTGTATTAATAATTCTTTCTGTTCAATTTAATTAGAGGTAAAGTTTTATAATTCAAATATAGTCCTGTCATAGAATTTTATAATCCCATATACACTGGTCACGTGCCAGAATCCCATTAAACCATGTTTGATAACATTTGGTGTTAAGGTAAATAAGTCTTGTCTAAATATTTAACATACTTATCACCGGCATTATAAAGATCGATAAAACTACTGTGACCTCCCTCGCCAGTTTAGATAATAATATTGATTTCAGGCAGCTACAAGCCTCGATAACCTCCGGTGGATTTCATAAAAAAAGTTTTTTTTCACCACGAAGTTCTCTCTGTATTTTAATTTTTTACGTTGGTGATTTGAATATTTGACGTACATGGTTAATTAAAACAAGTTTATTAACGTACATCCAGACGCATTAAAAATATTTATCGGCAACGCGTGGTTCGAATTACATTATATCCATCATTTTATGAAATTAAAGAGCATCGAATTTGTCGACAATATTTACCATAAAAACCATATTTAACTGCTTTAATGGTTGATATATTGCATATTTTCCGTATTAAATATGAATCACTTGGCAATTTGTAGTAGTTTTTATACAATATTTCTAAAGTGTCTCAACTTGGCAAAAGATAAATTAAATATGTTAACAATAAGAATATAAGCATTATTAAATCATTCATTGTATCATCTAGTTGATGCACATTATATAAGTCCTTCTTTAGAGTACACTAAAGAAAGAAGACGGTGATGTATAGTGTGACCTACTTTATTGCTGCATATATTGCTATATATAGGGTATATCAAAGATAGAGAGACGGTTAAACGAGAAAAGTTCTAAATAACTGTATTTGTCTTTTCCTTGAATTAAAAAATGATCCTTGAAAATCTCCTTAATTAGAGATGTGGTGACATTTTAGCAAGTACACTTTAGAATACTTTTTAGAATTCTTAATGGTAGGATTACTGCAAGTAATGGAAACGTTTTATGGTTAACGTGGTATGATTAACATACTTATTTCATGACCTGCTTAAAATAATAAATTAAATGTACAACCCCAAATCCTATGATTTTTCGATCATGTGATATATAATTGAAGAGAGAATAAAAAATGCTATCAAAGAGAAACCCAGTCAGTATAGCATCCATTTTAAGTAACATATAAGTCGGAAATCGAGAAAAGAACCACCAAGCCGCCAAGCGCCTATCAAAGTAGTTTCCGAATAGCAAAGCTGTTACATAATCGCTCTAGGAAACAACTACTCCTCGGGCTAAAGCCCCGCCAGGCATTGAATTATACCCAGAAGCAATCCTCGACCCCTTTCTCGTGTTTCTGCACGATCAGATAAGGTTTCAAAAAATAAAACCTTTTTTTTTTAAACCTTATTTGATCGTGCAGAAACACGAGAAAGGGTCGAGAATCGCTTCCGGATATAATTCAATGCCTGGCGGGGCTTTAGCCCGAGGAGTAGTTGTTTCCTAGAGCGATTATGTAATAGCTTTGCTATTCGGGAACTACTTTTATAGACGCTTGGCGGCTTGGTGGTTCCCTTCTCGATTTCCGACTTATATGTTACTGACAGAGATCGTATCGATAAAGATGTATACGCCATAAAATTCATTCGGCATTTGTCCTGAATCAGTGTACGGCACTGATGAGAACTAACAAGTTCGAAACAGCTGTATGTCGTTCGGTTCCGATCCGGGACAAATGTCGAATCCTACCTGTGGCGGGTTTTATTTTTTGAAATCCATTTTAAGAACAAAAGTTAATGGTATATTCTTAGAAACAAAGGACTGTAGATTCTTTTCCCCTCTTTAATATTCCTATTTTAAATTCAACTGTTATTAATTTTTTTCAAACAAAAGTATCTTATGTTAAATAAAAGCAGCAATTTTTTTTATTTGTAAAAAGATCATCAGTATTAACTTTAATTACTTTATTGTTTTTATTATTTTTATTGTAGACATTAAGTCTTATACAAATTCAATAATAAATCACTTAAGATCATTTTCTGTATCAAAATAGGAAAAAAGTCAGCTTTAAGGAATTATATACGTTTTATATTCATGTACTTTTCTAGTTCCTACTTACAATTAGTTTAGATGACCCTCTCTTGATTGAAGGTGATAGAATGGACTTGCGTTGTTCCAGTAAATTACAGTTCCAAAGTGTCCTTTAGGATATGCTTTTTTTGAGTAAAAATTTCCAAACTTCGATATAAATTTGATTTATTGAACTTACTTTATTTTCTAAAATACAAGAGTAACCTTTTTTTCTAAGGAACACTATAGTCGATATTAACGTTAATTTAACCATTTATCTTAAAACTATTGAATAACTCAAAGGCAATTCGTTATTACTGTAGGAAATACGTATGCTGATGGAAAGGAAATAAAAACCGAAAGCCAAAAGAAGAATACAGTATGAAATAAGTAATTTAATCGATATAAAATTTCTTAAAGTTCGACCTCCATTTTCGGATACCCTGTACACTTTAAAGCGTTTGTAGTTTATACGTGCATAATATTCAGATATCATGAACATGGATCAAAATGATTTGATTGGATTTTGTAATAGTAGAAGTTAGTAATATTTACTTAAGGAGTTACATACAATTTCAGTAAAATAGGGATATTTCAAAAACTTAATGTTCTCGAGATAGAGAATTGTATTGAGATTTACATTAAATGAGTGAATATAATTCAAGTGCAATATAAAAACTATGGTCTCATTTAAAATAAAGAACACTGATACAATATTTCAGGTTCAACTGGAAATATCAGTCACATACAGTATTACGAGTATTTTCATCAACCTGAGAAAGTACCCATGGAGACACTTACTGACAAATTTTCTGTTTCATATTATTTGTTCTTTTTAAAAGACGTCTAGTAGGTCAGTTTATTATTTTTTAATGTGTCAAGTAAATGAAGTTTCTGTCAAATGAAAGGGGAAAATGAAAGTATTCTATATTATTCGGATAATTTTATCTGAAAAATAGTGAAAGCGATTCCCTTTTATATAATTTCAAAAATATTGGGAGGTATTTAGATGCAACTGTTCTAGATAGGTGGTTTTATCGTAGAGGTAAAGTGACCAGCTTAATAGTCTGACTTGATACACATGGATTATCTTCTGTAAGGTTACGTCAAATGTTTCTTTTACAAAATGGCTTCAGATCATTTAAAGTAACTCGAACCCTGAAATACTTCATAATATGAGGAAAGATTTCTAATGTAAGATTTTAATTTGTCAAGAAATAGGATGCAAAGCTTCAAGCATATTTTAAAATAATATTTTATCATTTTCTCTTTCCGTCATCGTTTGTTCTGTTCGTTAGCAAATATTCCTTTTTATTTAACTTTTATTTATTCTTAAACTATTTTTATATTTCACTCTTATTTTATGAGCACTTTATTTAGATAGATTGACAATAGTAACATAATTATTGTACCAGATATTAGATAGTGCATGGTGCAACCCTATATAGTCAGAAAAATTACTATTTACAACTAGTGATAGGAAAGAAAATATGCTTTCATACTTAATTCACCTCAAGATTTTTATTATTCAAAATCAAGTTCTAAAATTAAACTCTTCAGCACCTTGTCAACCGAGCCCGGCTGATATTTAAATAAATTAAGGTGTGCTTTATATTGTAAATATAAATTATTTCTTCTAAAGTTTGTGCACGCATACAACTACAGGTAAGTTTTCTTTTTTTATCTTTACTTGTTTGTAATAACTGTTGCTATTTCCGTACTCTGAAAGCACATAATAAGATTATTTCATTGTCGGATCATCAAGTATTGTTAAATTACATTTACTTAACAGTATTTTATGATGTTCCTTTTTTGGAACTTGGCGTTTCATATGTTAATTGTTGGTTTCCAGGTAAAATGGATGTAAAAACATTTTACGGGTCTAAGAACAGTATTTCTAGTATTTATGCCAATAATTTCAATCATTTGATTGACAAATTAGCAGAAACGAAATTTGAAAAGGCTGATATTTACATAACCCCTCCACAAAATTTCTCTGATGGAGACTCCGACAACTCAGATTCAGAAACTTGTGATGTAAACTTCGCTGATAAGTTGTCAAGTAAAATTCTAAGTGGACCAGCAGAAGCTTCTCTCTATGGAATCGATCCAGTTTTAGAAGACAATGCGAACCAAAAAACTACAGGCAAGTGTATGAAATTGCGATATACTGGATTAACAAGTAGTGATGAAGAAGAAGTATCTGAACATATTAACACGAAGAAGCAACCAAAACGATCAACTGTCAGATCATATAATATTAGTAGTGATGAGGAAAACAATGACCAGTATAAAAATTTTCAAAAAGTCAAAGTATCCGCTGGAAACAGAAAAACAACAAAACATTTGGTACCTGGGTAATAGGAGATCCTTCATCACAATCTCATTATGACGATTCGAAAAAAAGGATAATGAGTTGTGCGAAATAAAATCGCCTGTAGATTTTTTTGAGAGTTTTTGGGATGATGCTTTTTTGATTACATAAAAGACCAGACTACCTCTATGCTCGTCAGGCACATGCAAACACATCTTTTAATGTGACAGTTGAGGATAGCAAATTATTCTTCGCATGTCTTTTGATATCTGGATATAATACACGACCCCGACGTGATATGAACTGGAGTTTAGATATTGATCTGAGAAGTCCTGCGATTGCACAAGCTATGCCTAGACAGAAATTTCGAAATATACTGAAGAATTTGCATTTTGATGATAATACAAATTTGGCACAAAATGACAAATTCGCTAAAATAAGACCCCTCATAGAACACCTCAATAAAAAGTTCCTCGAAAATGTACCTGATTATGAAGACGTTGCCGCTGATAAGTCGATGGTGCCATATTATAGTCATCATTCGTGCAAACAAAGGATTCAAGGTAAACCGATTAGATTTGGTTTCAAATTCTGGTCAATGAATCTCTCTAATGGATACCTAATACGTACTGAGCCTTATCAGGGTAAAGGTGCTGTGTAAGATAATGCAGAAATGGGCTTGGGAGCATCCGTAGTGACAACGTTTGCAGAAAAACTCAAAGAAATGTATCCTAACAGAAGGTATAATCTTTTTATAGATAACTTTTTTAGCGGTTTGCCTTTGGTGAGGAGAATGTCCGAATACGGTTTTGGTTGTACAGGTACGGTACGACAGAATAGAATAGAAAATTTTCCTTTGGACAAAAATTCTATGAAAAAGAATGTAAGAGGTACCTACATCGACTTCCTATGTGAATTCAACTGCTGCTATTGTGATAATTCAGTGGAAAGATAACCCGACGGTCCAAGTTATATGTAATAGATACGGAATCGCACCAACCAAATCTGTTCGTAGATATTCTGCAGCTAATAAGAAATATATAAATACTGAAATGCCTCATGCTATAAATATGTACAATAAAATATGGGAGCTGACGTAATGGACAGAAATATTTCAAACTATGGATCAAATTGAGGAACAATAAATGGTGGTGGCAAATATTTGCACATCTCCTATCAGCTTCATTGTTCAATTCGTGGATTTTATATCGCAATCAAAGTAAAAAAAAATTCAGTGATTCTTACGAGGAGATACCAGACAATTTAGATTTTCTAGGATTCATTAGACAAATTGTCAAAACTTATTTGCTGTTGAATGCGAAAGAGGAAACAATGGGTCATCTAAAACTAAAAGAGATCTTGTTTAAAAATGTTCCTGAGGATGTTTCCCAAAATAGGTCAATAGTACACTACCCTGACACTTTGCAAATAGATGCAAAATTTGCAAGAAGAGCACCACGTCTGGTTGTGTCATATGAAAAACTAATCTTCATCCCTTGAATTGTTTCAGGTCTTTTCACGAAAATCCCTAAATTTATATTTTATTCATAAGTTTTAAAATATTTTTCTTTCACTATGTACTTATTTATATTTTTTATATAATTTTTCATTATTCTGTAGACAAAATAAAACATTTGCTTTACTTACCTGTTTATTTAACCTACTTTTCTAACCTGCATCAAAGGTAGCCAAATTCTAATAATGGAACATTTTTTGCTTTACCTGTATCAGCTAGAATTTTCGCAAAATGTTTTTTTTTTTTATTTTATTGGGATTTATGTATATATTTTCTTGAAATAAAACACACAATACTTTAAAAATAAAATTTGGCCACGAATGGGTTAATAAAACTATTTTAACCGTATAATTTGAGATATCCAGTTTTCTCAATGTATATATAGTACGAACTAATATTAAAGTGTTACCACAGTAAGTATACTCTAATCTTTAATAGTTCTAAAAACCAAATTAGTTTTTTTATATAATTAATGCGATTATAGAGGAACCCATGGCTGAGAGATTTTACCGAGAACCTGGAATTTAATGTAAATTTTAGCTAAAATCAGTGATCTAGAACATTGTAAACATGGTAAGGCGGCGGTTTGAGTTTGGCCCAACACCAAATTATCAACTCAATCCCATCATCTGTGCCGTGTACACATCAGTGTGATCAAAGGACTCAGTTACACGCTCAAACCCGCGCTGTTTCGATTACCTGCCTCTATCTAATCTCACTCTTTAAATATGTAAGGTTTCGCTGAA
Organism: Rosalia funebris; assembly: GCA_037954035.1. Classification (NCBI taxonomy): domain Eukaryota; kingdom Metazoa; phylum Arthropoda; class Insecta; order Coleoptera; family Cerambycidae; genus Rosalia; species Rosalia funebris. The sequence goes on from JAZFAV010000032.1 coordinate 7,683,090, forward strand.
AGGAAAAACTTGTTAGTATCTGAAATGATCACTTGCCAGTAGCAGACTTTATACATGGGATCTTCAATTTCCTATCTAAACGGCCTTATATACTTCCATATTGTTTCGATGCGTTGCACATAAGTGTTTTGTATCGCACAGTTCCGCTATTCCAGATAATACAACTCGGCCGAAAGTAGCCGAGGCCACACTTTTTGTAGCCTCGCTGCTACAAAAAGTGTGGCCTTTCAATTAAAAAACATTTACGCGTGGGCGTCTGTTATGCCACGTATAAAAATGGGAAATTGAATCTTAATCTCCAGTTCGGACTTGCCTAATACGTAATTCAAAAAGTTGAAAAAGGGCGAAGTTGGCACCCCTTAATGGCTGATTTCAAAGAATGTTCAACACAGTGACAGCGAACCATGGGTAATAATAGATAAATAATAATAGATAACCTAACCTAATCATGGGTAGTAGTAGATAAATATAAATTTTTACATGAACCGAAGGGTTTGTATACATTGCATACAAATATTATTTTGCGTTCTTGCTGTCCTTTTATTAATAATAAGGATTAATGCATACCATCGAACATGATGAAAAAAAAATTTTATTCAAACGTTGTTTTTATTTCCACATGTTTTCGAATTTTGAAAAAATAAATTAAATTTAATATTACTAGAGCAGGTTGGAACCTTTAATGTGAAGATAACACTGACTTAGTTTTCCACAGCACCAAAGCATTATACACTATACTCGACGTGCGTTTCGCCAACTTTGTTGGCGAAACGCGCGTCAAGTGTAATGTATAATAGTGTTTTGGTGCTTTGTAGAAAACTAAGATAAAGTGAAATTTAATAATGATATGCCATCAAACTTTTAGTCAGTGCCACCCTGTAAAAACTAAGTATCACAATCTTTTCTGATAGAAATCACCAAAAAGTTACTTAGACTGCTGAGGAGTCCATCCATAGGAGTCCTATGGATGTCCTCTGACAGTGCGAATGTCCACTTCCTGTTTGACAAGAAATATAAGATCACCCTCACCAGTAAGACCGACTAGATAGAGGGTCGAGCTGGATTACCGCTCAATGGAGACATCTGGTACACGGATGGAGCCAAGAGTGAGAATAGAGCGGGCGCGGGGGTGTATAGGCGACGCGATGGGATAGGTAAAACCTTCCCCGTGGGTAAATACACTACCGCACTCCGGGCCGAGCTAGTTGCAATTACACACGGTATTCTGGGGGCCGACCAAAATTGCATCCAGGAGAGGGTATCTGCTCGGATAGAAGGGCGGCGTTGTCAGCCCTGAATTCAGCAACGACAAAGTTGAAGCTGGTCTATAATTGCTATGAAGCATTGAACCACTTGGCAGGGAAGGGATCGGTGGAACACTTATGGATACCTGGGTATAATGGCATTAAGGGACATCTAATTGCAGATGAACTTGCCAAGCTAGGGACCAAGGAAGGCCTCTATGGACCAGAACCTACAGTGGGAATAAGTCGGAATCTGATCATCTGAGACCGCATCAATGGCTGGGCAAGAGACCAGCACAGAGAAAGATGGAGAGGAGTAACGGGTTGTCGAATAACCAAATTCTTCATCGAATACTCAGAGATTGAGAAATAGGCCAATAATTCATTAAATTAAACGGGCACAAAGCCAGAACCCTGGTGGAAATATAACGGGCCACCATAATAACCTGAATGCATATAAGCACAAGTTGAAGCTGACTGACAGCCCGTTATGCATATACGGCAGAGAAGACGAGGAAACCCCGATTCATCTTCTTTACACCTGTCCCGCACTGGAGGAGAGAAGGTGCCTTGTATTAGGGACCCCTGTTATCCTAGAGGAGACGAGGCTTAAGACGAGGGACGTGCCCAAATTTCTCCTTTTATAGGATAACATTTTTGGATAATGACCCGGATAAGAGGGGATCGCCAAGGGACTACCCATGCCATCAGTGGCTGATGAGGTCCAAACCCACAAAACATAATAATAATAAATACTTAGACGTTTTTTCATATTCAAATTTTATTTTGTGTTTCCATTTAGAAATTTGCTTTAGGGTACTAATTAATTTTAGCGTAATTTTTATTCTGATAACATGGCACGTACTTTAGATAAAAAAGTTTATGCGATTCTAATTATTGGCGAGATTGGATGAAATTTACATGCAACTGAAATGATTTTCAATGAGAGATATCCTGATCGCATTGTCTCTAGAACATACTTACGACAGATGTTGTAGAAGTTTCAGAGAACGTGCAGTATTCAAGATGAAAAAAAAGTGAAAGCCAGGCATTACAGAAAATAAATATTTTTTCTGAAACAAGATGAATCAAACACAATTTACATCTCAAATAGCAGTTATTTGCAAAAACTGTGCAAAGGATTTTAAGCAAAAAAAACAGCCAAACCTACAAGATAAAAATTGTTCACCAGATCACAGAAAATGAACCCCATCATAGACTTTGTGATTTTGTACCAGAAAAGATCCAAGCAAAAATAGCCAGCAATTATTCAAAAATAATTTTTTACTGATGAAACCATGTTTTTTTTTAAGTGGTAATACGAATACTCAGAATGTAAGGTCCTAGAAATATCCTTATACCTCTCTTTGTGTTTTTAAATCGAGATTTAATAGGACAAGTGTATTTGGATATGTTGTCGAATGTTATTAAGCCACTAATTTTGAAGATTTTAGATAAAAATCCTGATGAATTTTGAAATCTCGAAATAACTTTAAAACACAATGGTACTTCTTCACACTATTGTGGTGCAGTAAGAGTCTATTTCAATGAACAGTGTCCCAATACAATTGTCGATTGAATGTCAATACAATTGTCGATTTAGTCGATTGAATATCGGATATAAGGGGTGGCCTTCTCGGTCTCCAGATTTAACGCTAGATTTATTTTTATGGAGCTACGTAACATCTAAGGTGTTGGTACTTAACCCAGTAACATTAAGGTTTTGAAGTAGAGAATTACTGAAGAACATAGTTTGATTTTTGCAGATACACTTGAACGGGAGAAACAAGAGTTTTATAACAGTATTTCGTACAACATAAGTAGCAACTCTCGTTCTTTGAGGTTTTCCAGTTCTGCGAATAAATTAAGGGGAGGCTTTAGACAGGCTCCATGTACAGTTAATTATACACATACGAGGGCGGATCAAATATAAACGGGATTTTATTTAAAAAAAATATTGATTGAGAAACCAAAGGCAAAGATATTTTATTTTCCTACATAGTTTCCTACTTTACAAATACATTTACAAGCTGGTTGCGTCAGGAGCCAATTGTGTACAAATCCCTCTACGCCCTGGTCATTTTAAAATCGTTGCCCTCTTAAGCTACATCCAAACCAACGAAGCGTATCGTAACACCGCCTCGTGACAATTTAAAGGGCTCACAGTGTGACATCGTAACGTCCTCGCGCAACATCAGAGCGTTCCGTCGCTTGTTGGTTTTGCAGCGTTACATCAAAGGCTTGTACCGGGGTGGCGTTACGCATCTCCGTTCCATGTCTGGACGGGGCTATAACAAATAGGATGGATGGAACAGCGTGGTGTTGCGAACCAATGTTACGCGTCGATATTCCGTTGCGGATAAAAAGTATGTATCCTGCTGCGATACGATGTCATGATGGTAAGTTACGCGTAGGCGTTACGATACACTTCGGTGTTGCATGTTTAGACACATATTTAGAGCTTCTAGAACGGCCCAAACAAATGTAAATCGCAGGGCAATAAGTTCGAGCTGTAGGGAGGATGTTCAAGTGGATTTTGGTGCATTTGCTTCAGTTTTTAGATCGTTGGAGCTGCAGTATGGGGCCTGGCGTTGTCGTGAAGGAGGATTGCCTCTCGAATTGGTTGATTGCGTCTTTTACGACGATGTGCGGGTCCCATACGGTCATCCATCGATCTTCTTCAAGAGTGTCTCGAACCGCGCGAATGTGTCCATTCGTAGTGCTGGTTCGAGGACGACGATTGTCTTCTTGGTTTTCCACTCGTTCTCGTCCTTCCTTGAACTCTTTGTGCCAGGCAAGAATACGAGTCCTTGACAGTATTTGGTCTTTGAATTGCGCAGTCAATCTATGGAAAATTTTCGCCGCTTGAATTCCTTCATGAACAAGAAGTTTTATAATAGTCCCTTGCGCAACAGCAGGGTGCACCTCTCGCTCCGACATCGTGGGCGCTACTGACGAACTGGTTGAGAGTGGGTAATGGCCGGCTCTTCCCATTCGTAATTACCCCACCCAAATATACTAGAACCTCGGGCATTGTCCTAACAACTGTAGACGCTCAGGATCAAAAATTCAGTTTATATTTGATCCACCCTAATAGATATAATAACAAGATTTAAACGGAAGTTTATATATTTCATTTTTCTAATTTGCTCTTCTTGTTCCTCACAACTTTTAATAAATACATTTTTATAATACCAACATATACATACTAGAATATTAAAAGCTTAGTATTTATATTACTTCATGCATTCGTATAAATTTTCTTGCCTTCCCATGGAAAATTTCTTTATTACAAAACATTCAGAATTGATATACGGCTACATGATATCTCCAGTGATAATGTATCCCACACGTTACTCTTAACAGTTAGGGAGCTGTTTTCTTTATAACGAGTGATTCATTTTAATTTATATGGTGTATACAGAGTGGTTCAGGTTAAACGTCATTAATTTTGATAGGTGATAGAACAAAAGAAAAAAGTAGACTTTCATAAGAAAATTTTGTTCAAAACTGTTTCCTAACAAAGATACAGGGTGTCAAAGTTTTAGAAAAAAACTGGTTTCTTATCATAACTTCTAAACCACTTAATCTATTTTCATCAAATATCGCACACAGACTAACGTAGTAGATCTCTAAGTAATGATTAAAATTGTTTAAAGAAATTCTCCAGTGGCGTAGATACTTCGGGGTCGGCACCCTTTTCTCCACTCCCAATCTTCGGCGCCACTGGATATTTAACAAAGAAGATTCAGTTTCTGGATATTCCTGTTTAATTTAGAAAAAAAAATTACCCTTGCGAGTTTTTGATTTATGGCTTCGTTTTTGAGATACTTATTTTAATTTAAAGTGTTGCAAGCAATCCAAACCTTATGACTGACCTACCAAGAAAATACGATATTGAAATGAAAACTTATTAGTGTAATTTGTATCTTTGATGTACATTATGTCTGGTAAGTAATAAAATGTTTAAAAGAAATGTTGGCATCTCATATCCTATTTTCTTGGTAGGTCAGTCATAAGTCTTGGCCTGCTTGCAACACTTTAAATTAAAATAAGTATCTCAAACACGAAGCCACAAATCAAAAATTTTCAAGATTAATTTTTTTCTAAATTAAACAGAGAATCCAAAAATTTAATCTTCTTTGTAAAATATCCAGTGGCGCCGAAGACTGGGGGAGAAGAAGGGGCTGCCGACCCCCATTATCTACACCACTGCAGAATATCTTTAAATAATTTTAATCATTACTTAGAGATGTACTACAGTAGTTTGTGTGAGAAGTTTGATGACAATCGATCGAGTGGTTTAGGAGTTATGATGAGAAAACCAGTTTTTTTTACAACTTTGACACCTTGTATCTTTGTTAGGAAACATTTTTGAACAAAGTTTTCTTATGAAAGTCTACTTTTTTCTTATTGTTCTATCACCTATTAAAATTAATGACGTTTAACCTGGCCCACCCGGTATAAGTGAAGTAGGTAAATATTCAATTATTTTACTGAAATTCATTATAAATGAAGAAACTTAATGATTGAAACAAATTCGATAAAAGCTTTACCATGCAAGTAAACAAAATTCTTAGACAGCTCAATTTTGTCTTTAGTATACGTATATTTTTGTTGTCATATCTGTTGGAGTTACGTCGTCATCGACAGTTTTTTATGGAAGTACCTTTATCCGATTATGTCATTTAGGAGAGCACATTTTAAGTTTTCTGTTTCTAAATTTTGTATTTTTTTAAATTATTGGTACTTGAACAATTTTACTTGTCTACTATCACAAGTTTTTAAATACCTATGCGATTAAGCGAAAAATAATTAATTTTAATCTGGATTATGATTAACTGAAACACAGACTGGGATTTTTTTAAATTATTTGATTATAATATACATCCTGAATAACCTGTTATAGTTCAGCTCATCTGTAGCTGAACTGTAGCTTAACTGTAAGTCCTAGCTCAACAATATGTAAAATAGATGCAGTATTTAGGAGTTTTCGTATTCTGAAACAGAATTATATCAATGGTCATCCTGCCACTCCACTCCACTAGATCCACTCCAAGATACACATATGGATGTGTTACTAGCAATATTGGAAAATCCTTATCAAACAATTTGCAAAATCGTGTGGGGACCCTTAATGTATCAAGCATATGTTTTAAATGTCTAAAGGAGAATAAGTAGCGTCTGAAATAGTGTATAAAATTTTCTGAAATATTAATATAGGGATATAATAATAATCCCCAATTCTCAGTTATTTTCTTTGATGAGACCACTTTTTGTTTCAATGGAGCAGTCAATAGGTAGAATTGCAGATATTGACCCATGGAATTTCTCATCAGTCAATATAAGATACGCATATAGTTTGCAGAGAGGTCTACGTGTAAGCATAAATTGTTAGTATCACAAGTATATAACTATTTCCTATTGAGGGTGCATCAACTGCAGAGTTACTACAACAGCACATAGTTCATTGACTTGCGGTTTCAGAAATTCCCAAATACCCAAACAATTAATATGGTACCAGCATGATGGCGCGTCACCCCATTATTCATGAATTTTGCGTGATTATCCAAACTCTTTGGAGCTATTGAACGGTAAGCTAAATCTTCGTATCTAACTCCGTTGGACTATTCCTGTGGGGTTATCTCAAATCAAAAAGTATCTTAATAGACAAAATACTATTCTGGCTATTAGACAGACATAATTAAAAGACATAATTCTAAAGGAAATAAGACGAATTAACGCTGGAACGCTAAAAGAAGTTTTATAGGAATATCAACTTAATACATTATCAAAAGATAAATGGCAGCCAAGTGAAAAACTTCTGGTTTTTGGTTCCTGTTTATATTGAATATTATTTTTCGTAAAATTTTAGTACTCGTCTTTATGTGTAACCTTCTCCCCTACAGCCTGATGTTTTAGAAGAAAAACGTTGATACCTGTGTAGAAATTTAAAATAATATGTATATCATTGTTGTGTTTAATTTGCTAAAATATGTCTTATTTCGCAAAAGAAGTATTATGTAACTAAATACAAAATATGACACTAAACATAATACATAAAGAATATGCTCTCTTAAACGGAATCATATAGTCAGTTAAAGCTATTTCCATTTTATTTAACATTTTTTTTTTCGAGCATTTTTTCTTGCTTGCCTGGTAACAATTTTATCGAACTTATTCCAACCTTGACCCATGCTGACTCTATACTCTATACTATATATGATATAGTGAAATTATTGTTCAGAATATTACATCGAAGTTAGCTTCTAATTAAATATCTGTCTTCATTACGGTATAAATATAACTCATATTTTATCTACATCTCAATTGAGTATTGACAGAACATAAGTAAAGTCCTATATTCGTGTATACAACTGCATTTGGGAGGACGTAAGTAAAATAAAAGAAAATGCGGTATTACGAGAATTCGAGAGAATAGAACTCTGAATTAGTGTATAACTCACTGAACTCAAGAAATCACAGTATACGATGAAACGTTTGCAACAGTTATATCTAACTAACCAGCATACGAAAACTTTGAGCTAATACTTAGGATGATACATACATTAGGAAGTTTGAATTAACAAGGGACGCTTATGTTGCACTAATTGTGATTGTATGTTAGGAGATTTTCTCTTTCAATAAAACAGAAAGCATGTAAGCAATTTATCTTAAGAAAACCTAAACTTATATGTTACCTACAGGTTTCTAAAAAGGAAACTTTATTTTGATGCTTTATTTTTGCAATTTACCCATAATGCACAATTTGTACTTAACATATCTATAAATAGAATGGAGTGAGTATTAAAAAACGTGATGAAATTTGTATATATTTTATTTCCTGAATTTATTTTATAGCCAACTTCTGTTCGAAAGTCGAACGGATTAGGTAACAAAAGGTCACTCACTCTCAGTCGAACTGCCCTATTCTGTCTGATTAATTACTGCCATCCTCTGATAGCTTGGACCTCTAGTAGAATAAAAGGACCTAAGTGGTAGTATAGTGCACTAGAACATTCTAATCAATCACATTGGTGTTTTGTCGTTCAAATACCAAGTTTAGGAATTTCAGTTCCCTCTTTAGTCACTCACACTACAATACCTCTCAATGTGGTTACATTTATTGCACGTCCTAATGTGTATATCTTCTAATTGTAATAAAATATGTCACGAATATGAATACGTATTATGTTATTTGAGAGACAAGACAAGAGAGAGATATGAGCCTTTTTGAAAATGAGAAACATTTCAGTTCATTATTTAGCAACTACTAGTTACATATAAGAATCTTCTCTGAAATATTCTGGACAAACACAGACAATTTTTTGGTGGCTTAGTTAATAGTTTACATTTTTATGACAGAACAGTCGCAAATTAATATAAATTTGTGTTAAGCAAAATTGATGGAAAACGTTCACCCAGCCTTGATGTTATCCTAATAATTAGGCTCAGATCATAGGGGAGAGAATTCACTCTATTTCAGTTTTCTACATTTTGTGTGTTAATACTGTTTTAGGAATTTCCTTGTTATGTCATAGAATAGTCTGTATATTAGGTTTTTTGAATTGGTTTGAAGATACAATTCAGAAGACCCAGTTTTCAATGCTCTCAGGTTCTTGGTCATGACACCTATTACCGCGATAACTATTGGATTATTTCTTTTCCATTATTTCTACAGTTATTATTATTATTATTTCGTTACAAATAATAACAATAAATGTAGAAACAGGCCTTTTGAGCTTTTGCTTATTTACGTATGTATTCTTTTGTATATATTTTTACTTTATAGTCATGCATAAGTATAGTTATTCTTGTTATGTAATCAATTATATTTTTACATATTCACATTGTAAATAAACTCCTAGACAAATTTAACTCATCAGTGTAACTTCACATTATCATTTCTATTTCTTCGAAGGTTTAAATCATAGGTCCTACGTGATATTATTAAATGATGTCAACCAATATTTAACAAATTAGAATTTCGTTACCGGGGAAACATGAATAAATAACAGTAAGGAATAATAATGTACAATGCAATGAAAACTGTGTTTTGATTTTAAAAAAAAATTAAAAGTTAAATTAAATCGGAAGAATTTGAATTCAGTAGATTCTCCTCTAGGTCTTATTCCTGCTTTCATTCATCTTGGCATATTACTCATTCCCACACGAATCTACCCATCCTAGAATATTTCTTTCTATGAGGAATATTCTCCCACTCGACAAGAACGACTTGTTCGAGTCCTCTAAAAGTCATAGGGGCAGGTATGTGACGCCTAACTGATAATTTAAGTGCATTCCATAGATACTGTATGGGATTCATATCTGAACTTCTTCGTGGTCAATCCGTAGATGGAAAATTCACCAATGGAATGTAGTCCAGTACCTCTTTAATAACGTGACGTCACGTTATTAAAGAGTAAATGCAGAATAACGAGCATTATCCTGTATTAGAAATGAAAACCGCGCTGTTGCCTGCATTGCACTGTCCCCGAAAAACGGGCCAACACATGTTCTTCTGCTATATTTTCTACGTGTAAATGTGTATTCATGGATCTCCCCCGTATAGGAATCAAATACGTTACATCGAAACATCTCTCCCGTAACATCGAAACAAATTCCTCAACAGAAGATTATTAATTCAAAAAAAAAATAGATCTTTGGAGAGATATTGCAGGCAGAAAACCTGTCTTCTGGTCTCCGTCAGGTTCGTTGATGTTCATCTGGTGAATGCAAACTTACTCTTGTTTCGTCTGAAATCAATACTCGCTTCCAATCGTCAGTTGTCTAATTTACTTATTGTTTTGCAATATGCAGTCTAGAAAGCCTATGTTCTCTGATGAACAGTGATACAATAGCTGGTCTTCTATTATCCAATCCTCCTTCATTAAGCTTTCTCCTGACCGCTCGTCCACTACATACCAAGCTGCGGCTAAAGGTGCGTATACATTTGCGAGCCGAACCGTTCGCGAACCGCTCTTGAACCATTTGATCGGAATATTGGGACGGGGTTTGGAGCGCTGAACGAACCGCTTCTAAACCTTCCGTGGCGAACCACTACCTGTCGGTTTTTTTGACGAACACAAAGGCATTCGCAGTTCACATTGAGGCGGCGTCGTATGCAGTTCATTGTTTCTCTTCTGCTCGCGAACCATGGGGCTCGCTCTATTTATTTCTTGTGCCTTTTTGTATGATGTTTTTCTCTCTCGGTTGTTTATTTAATAATCTGCCTACCCTTATAATTTTATTTAATAATTTCTATATTATAATAATTATTATAATGGAGTGGACAGAGGAAAATGTAGTCAAATTGATTGACGTTTATAAAACGAAATCGTTATTGTGGAATCCTAAACAGAAGGACCATTATAACAAATATTAAAAGAAGATGCTTGGAGGGAAATAGGTCTTTCTTTCGTCTTCCTTTTGCACAAACTTTCTGCTATCATTCAAGCCGCACCACTCATAACTAAAATCGTATACTTTTCCTCGCATGAAGACATTATTTATTACAAGTAAGCGCGCCGAGCAAAACTACTAGTGGTTCGTGGTTAGTTCCTTCTTTCCCATGGATCGTGTATCATTCAGTAGATGTTCGCTACTATATTTAATGAATTGCTCACAAGCTGTTAACAAACGATTCGGCTCGCAAATGTATACGCACCTTAAGGCTCCGCTTAGCTCTGAACTGGTAGAATGCCTATTTCTTGCATAACTTATCGCTCATCTCTTGCATCTGTAGACTTCTTATGACCTTGTGTTGGGGCCCTACACTAACTTCTAAGTTCATTGAAACGTTTAACTGTTCAACTAATTGTTGATTGTGTAACTCCTAACTAATTAGCCATATATCGCTGGCTACGTCCCTCGTTAACAAGATGCCGCTTTCACTGCATCATTTTCTCTTATGTTGCGTGGACGATTCGTTTCTTCTACTCTAAGTGTACTGGACAAAGTGTTTCGTTCACTTGATGAAATTAAATTAAAAAAAAATGACTAGTTTATCTGAATTTATTCCCTTTTACAAATAACTTTAAACGGCCTTAAACGTATTATTAATACGTAATTACATAGCATGTTTAACGATTTAAAGCTTCACAAAATTATAAGAGATAATGAGAAGCTTTGTTGCTGCGTAAGTTTTGTTCAAGAGTGTAAATCATTATCATACATTTTATAGAATTTAGGTCAATTAAAAGTTTCTGTGCTGTGTAGTAAACTGATGTGAATTGTGAGTACGATATACTTTCTGTAATAGAGATACAGTCGGGCCAATGTTAAATGATCTGCGAAACAATTTTCGTAGTTTATGTTTAGGTTTTACTCGATTTGTCAGAGTTCATGCAATCCCGCTCCCATTGCGTCTTAATTTACTGTCGGGGTCGGACAGGGTATAATATTTCAGTTGTCCGTAACATTTACAATGTTTCCATTCGAGAGAAAATTTCATGCATAAAAAATCCAAGATCATAAAAATTTCATATAGTCACATTACACTCCCTTTGGATATTTTTATGTGGTGTGACACCTCGTATTATTTGCGCCGGTGGTCGGAATCGTACGCTCGTACATATGTCGCCATTATTTGCAGCCAGCTCGAGCATGCATCTGACAGCTGTCGTATCACCGAATGTTGAAAATGCCGCCATTCTCACCGCCGCCTCATTTCTACCACCTCGGGAACAAGGATCAATAAAGAGACGCGTGGTGATTCTGATGGCAGTCAACCCTTTCTCATCTCGTTCTAATCCTGATTATGATGACCAACGTCAAACCCAACACAACTTTGAAATCGTTTTCGTGATAGGCGAAGTTCTGCTTTCACCGCATGTCGTATGGGACGGATACATTTAGGTGTGATGTAATTGCTTTGGTATTGACGCTATTATACAAACTCGTAAGACAAGAGGGGCCCTGAACGTTAGCAATATTGGGGCGCCGTCGATCAGTCAATTCCTAGACAGTACCGAAATATGTTTTCATCAGAACCGGAGTAGGACACCGGACGATGGATCGCCCGCCAACTCGCTAGCAGAATTACCTGATATTACTTTAAAACTTGATTTAAAAGTTTTATCCTGAATGATATATAAACTTGAAAAATCAAGAAAAGTAAAATAAGATACTTATGCAAATAGCTGTTACAGGGAAATTCATCAAATTAAGATGAATCCTGGAGTACGTCCATGTTTATTTTTAAAACATCTGTAGGGTTAATTCTCAATTTATTCCCATAAATCCCGTAATCACCAATATTTTGAAGTTTTAACTTTCTAATGCAAAATATTTTGAATTTTCTGTGCTAAATTTAAAATAAATAGTTTTAAAACTGAAGCATGAGACAGGCAGGGAAGCTAGAAAATCTGAAGATAGAAATGGATAGGTTAGGATTAGATATAGTAGGTATAAGTGAGATGCGCTGGCCGGAAGTAGGAGATTTTTGGAGCGGTGACTATAGGGTAATACACACAGGATCGGTAAATGGAAACGCGGGAGTAGGGATCGTTATGCGGAAGAACGCAGGACAGTGTGTAGATAGCTACCTACAATACAGCGAGAGAGTAATGATGGTTAGGTTAGATTCGAAGCCAGTGGAAACAGTAATAGTGCAAGTATACATGCCTACTTCTAACCACAGCGAGGAAGAGTTAGAAGCCGTTTATTCGGACATAGAGCAGGTAATAGGATTTGTGAAGGGTCATGAAAATTTAATAATAGTAGGAGATTTTAACGCAGTCGTAGGTGAGGGGAAAGAAGGAGAATTTGTAGGGCCTTATGGATTAGGAAACAGAAACGAGAGAGGTAGCAGACTGATAGAATTCTGTGAGAAGCACAAGATGGTAGTCGCGAACACATTGTTCAAGAATCACGTTAGGAGGCGGTACACATGGAAAATGCCAGGAGGGATAGACAGGTATCAGATAGACTACATTCTGGTTAGGAAGAGATTTAGAAATCAAGTAAAAGACTGTAAGAGTTATCCAGGAGCAGATGTAGACAGCGACCACAACTTGGTAGTCATGAAAGCTAGATTAAAGTTCAAAAATCTGAAAATCCGGAAGGATAAGAAACGTATAAATGTAGACATATTGAGGGATCAGAATATGAAAGATAAGTTCCAGGATAAAACAGATCAATTAATAAATAAAACGAGTAAGGACGAAATCAAGAACGCAGAAACTGAGTGGGAGGGTATCAAGAATAGTCTAGCTTCCGCGGCTACGGACGTTTTAGGACACGATAAAAGGGAAGCTAGGAAGCCCTGGATAACGGACGAAATCTTAAACTTAATGCAAAAGAGACGAGGCTACAAAAACAGACGAGACGAAGAAGGACTGAAAACTTATAAGTCAATAAAGTGGGAAATCATTAGAAAATGTAGAAAAGCGAAAGAACAATGGATAGAGGATAAATGCAAAGAAGTAGAAGATAAGTTGCAAGTAGGTAAGACCGATGAGGCTTACAAAATAATTAAGAGGAACTTCAGGGATATAGGAACAATAAGTAGAAACGTTAGGAGTCAATCGGGGGACATACTGATCGGAAGAGAGGAGAAAGCGGATAGATGGAAGCAGTACTTAGGAAATTTATACGAGGGTCAGGAATTAGGAGAGATATTAGAGGAAGAATCTAGCATCGATAGGGAAGATGTAGGAAAACCTATATTGAGAGAGGAATTTGAAATAGCACTAAGGGGGCTAAAGAATAATGGAGCGCCGGGTGTAGATAAAATACAGGCGGAAATTTTGAAATGTGCGGGACAGAAAGTAGTAAATAGGATGTTTGAACTGGTAAAATACATATATGAAACGGGCGAGATGCCGGAAGATTATAAGAGGAACATTATCGTTACTATACCGAAAAAGAGAGGAGCCGACAAATGCGAGAACTTTAGAACGATTAGCCTAACTTCCCATGCGTCAAAAATCTTAACTAGAATAGTGCAGAAGAGGATGGAAAATAGAGCGGAGGAAATACTAGGAGAAGACCAATTCGGCTTTAGGCGAAATAGGGGAACTCGCGAATCTATTCTGGCGCTAAGAGTAATGTTAGAGAAAACAATAGAAAAAGGAAAGAACGCTTATATAGGATTTGTAGATTTAGAAAAAGCTTTTGATAACGTAAGATGGGAAAAAATGTTCGAGATACTAAAGAGTGCGGGAATGAAGTATAGAGATAGGAGAGTAGTACACAATCTATACAAAGAGCAAACTGCTGTTATAGAAGTAGAAGGGGAAAAAAGGGAAGTAGGTATTAGGAAAGGAGTAAGACAAGGATGTACGCTATCACCACTAATTTTTAATCTGTACATCGAAGAGGCGATTAATGTGGTAAAAGATAGAGTGGATTTCGGGATTAAAGTACAGGGACAGAAACTAAAAATGCTGAGATTCGCGGATGATATAGCAGTATTAGCATCTAGTAAGGAGGAATTAGAATCAGCATTGAACGAAATGGAGGCAGTGTTGACAGAGGAATACGGAATGAGGGTGAATAAAAACAAAACTAAAGTGTTAGTGTGCAGAGGACGCGAGAGCAGAGCAAAAACGAAAGTACAAATTAATGATGAAAGATTGGAGGAAGTTAAAGACTTCACTTATTTAGGAAGTAAAATAAATTGGGATGGAAGAAGCGATAAAGACATAAAACAAAGAATAGCGCAGGGTCGAGTAGCTTTTAACAAAAAGAAAGCACTTTTATGCTCGGGGGTAATAAACTTAGAAACAAGGAAGAGATTTTTGAAAACATATGTATGGAGCACGGCACTATACGGCTGCGAAACCTGGATGGTAGGGGAAGCAAGTAGGAAGAAATTAGAAGGTTTTGAGATGTGGTGTTACCGAACAATGATGAAAATACCATGGACTGATAGGGTTAGAAACGAAGAAGTATTGGAGAAAGTCGGCGAGAAAAGAAGTATGTGGAAGAACTTAAAGAAGAGAAGAGATAGAATGGTAGGCCACTTGCTGAGACATGGGGGAATAGTCCGGGATATTTTGGAGGCAGAAATAGGAGTGAAGAAAGGCAGAGGTAGGCCGAGATTAGACTACTGCTCGCAAATAGTAAGGGATGTAGGTTGTAGCACAATTAGCGAAATGCGTAGGTTAGCACAAGATAGGAGAAGCTGGAGGTTAGCGTCCAACCAGTCTTAGGACTGATGACCTAATGATGAGTTTTAAAACCAATAGGCCGGACTATTCCGCACGTAGAACATCTCTATCCCGAAACTGAGTGACCGTGAAAACATAAACCAACATATAAATGCAGGATATGTGTTTTATGCGACAGTTTTACTTTTTTCAAATAGTCCACCATCGTGCTTTCTTATGACCCATGGAAAGGGTGGGGTGTATCCTATCCACCTCAAAATCAAAAGATGTCGTCTGGTAGACGGCCCTAATCAGAATCAGTCGAAACCCGATCGATCCTATACGATTTTATTGAGAGATCGTGCTAACAAAGAAAAATTCTCAAATAGTCCACCATTGTGCCATCTCATGACCTATGAACATGGTAGTGTGTGTTCTATCTACCTCAGAATCAATAGGTGTCGTCTGGGAGACGTACCCGATCAGAATCAGTCAAAACCCGATTGATCCGATACGGTTTAGTTGAGTTTTCGTGATAACAAGAAATTTTATTAATGGCGATGACAATGACACACACACACACACACAAGATGGTTTAAAACCATTTTTTTTCTGTTTTTAGGCCAACAAATGAAAAATAAACGCTATAAAAATATTTCTTACACGTTTACATTACTTGCGTATAGTTGAGTGCGGAAAAGTAAAAAATGGCTAATAAATAACGAAAATATTCCACAAAATATATCTATATCTTTAATTTCACTGTTACAAACAACGAACTGAGCAAAACTGAAATTTGTTTTATAGTTGTTCAAAGTGATCGCCATTTTTAACTTGACAATAATTTCCTTGAACATTAACAGGAATTACAGAAAAACTAAGGACTGGAGAACGAGAAACATTGAACAATTTGCGTGGCTGGTTCACGTAATAACGCTTACGCTTGCTTTTCAGATAATTTGATAAATAAATATATAAAGGGGTTATATTGGGAGATCTTTTTTCAGTCTATTCCTTCTGGTCTGTTTGTCTATCGGTTCTGTGGAATTATCTTGTTTAAGAATCTTTTAACATTTACAACACAATATGCAGGAGCACCATAATACTGGAACTAATAATATAAGGCCGAGTTTATTATCATATTAACAAAACAATTAAAGCTCTCAGTAACTTTGATAGATATTAGGAAAGGCATTGCATATCATACAAAATATTTAATCATTAAAACTGAGAAGTTTCCGAACCCAATTACAAAGTCACGCTTCTCCAAATGTTAGAAAGTTGAAAAAATGTTATCCTGACACAAAATATCTGCAAAGGGAACTTAATTCCTTTATGTTTAATTCTGGTTCTAAGCCAAATAAGTAGTTTTTCACAGTACATACGTGTGTTAGACATTATCTACAAGCAGGGTGGATTATCATCTTACCGTAACATTTTACTGATTACAGATCATACATACAATCCACTCAAATCATACAGTATAGACAAATAGGAAAATTTGGGTAGTTATACTCCTATTACGCCAATAATAATCCACACAATAGTTAAAAACTATATTCATAATTAGGGAAAATAATAAATACTTAATTTTGATTCTAAAGAACATATTCTCTACGATGTGTATCACAAAGGAAGTTAGTGAGAGTTTGAAATAGTTCTTACCTGTCCAATAAGTTGTATTTAGAATCCGTTTATAAAATATTTATTTTAAGGTAATAATTTAAGGCAACTTCCGCTACTATGTTTATTTCATTTCAAATATTACTTATTTTTACTAACTTCTTTTAATCATTCTTAGAAGCAGAAAACCTTGTCTCTTTAAGAAAAACGAATTATTCTTTGCTACTCTTAAAAAAAGGAGATAAATTCTGAAAGAAAATTTCCTTAAAGGGATTTTAATCTATATTATATACGTTCCTCTTTGACGACTTCCATTTCTTGACAAATTGTAAAACTTTGTTACGTTTGCCGCCTCCAGAAGCATTCCCAAATGTATTAAAAAATCATTTTATCAGATGATGTTTGATGTAGTCTTAATTGTAAAAGACTTTCCTTCTCAAGTCTATATGATTCATCTATAAGACGCATTGGAATAAAAAGTAACTCCGGCGCTTCTGCCGTCCCCTGGGAAATACCGATGTTTGCCTTTCTGGGCTCATCTTAAGTTCCACTTGACAGTTTACCAGTCTGGAACCCGGCCATTTACTGATGATTTTGGATTGTGCTTTATCTTTGTTTGCCTGTATTTCGCGTGCATGATTTTGTTCAAATATGTTGCGATTTTTCATACATATTAACAGAATAAGAAAATAAAAAATTGTGTGCGTGGAATTTTATTATTGCTACGAGAGTGCGTTAGAAAGAAGTTGTTCTGTTTATATCCTAAAAGAGTTCGACAAAACCGAAGCCTCCAAATTCAATTAACCTGACGTTTTATTGACGTTGATAGTATAATTTCTCAACATTGAGCTTCACGTTTTCTGTAGAAATATGTGACATGAATTCTATTACATTAAAGTATGTAATCTAACGTAACACTCTCAAATCCTCACCAGAATTTGTCTATCTCCTGTTTTGACGGATACTTAGCAAGAATTTGGCTTCATGTTTTTTGCGGTTTGACATAGTCTTCGAAATGATGAATTTTCAGAATTTCCGCTTTCCCTTACCAAATAACTTTCACTTTTCATTACATGGATATCTAATATTAATGTAAGCAGATGCTATAACACCTCCTTTATACTAATCATACATTAAAATCGAGATGAAGCTTAATTGCCATTACGATTTTCTTAATTTACTTGCGCTGTTTACAATTCTCATTCAATCGTCCATTGGCTATCTAGGCGCCCTCTATTAATTCCGATGTTATTTGATCACTGAGCTTAAAGTTACGACTTATACAAGTATACAGGGGTTCCAAAGTTGTAAATATTATATATATATGTAATAATTAATTGGAAAATTATTTATGAATATGTATGCGGAAAGTATACACAATATATTAAGATATTTGAATAAAAATTACTTACCTAAATTATTGATTAAATTATTTTCCAATTAGTTATATTATACATACACTCATATATAATTAACTTACGGAGCTCCTATATACTCATCGACGCAGAAGTAACCAAGACATGTAGGCAAGGTCAGTGACAAGATCACATATAGTTTAATAGAGGGCGCTTGGATAGCAAATGCAGCCGCTCAGTATGAAAATTATAAACATTCCAGATAAATTGACAAAATCGTAATGAATAATAAGTTCTATGGTGATTTTAATGTATGATGTGTATAAAGCTATTATTGCAGCATCCACTTTCATTAATATTAGGTATCTACGTAACGTAAAGTGAAAGTTGTTGTTTGATGAGAAAAAGTGATGTCACCTGTGGAACATTTGAAAATTAGTTTACTCGCAAACTGTG
Organism: Rosalia funebris; assembly: GCA_037954035.1. Taxonomy (NCBI): domain Eukaryota; kingdom Metazoa; phylum Arthropoda; class Insecta; order Coleoptera; family Cerambycidae; genus Rosalia; species Rosalia funebris. The sequence goes on from JAZFAV010000032.1 coordinate 7,701,861, forward strand.
TCCGACTGCCAAAATCTGAAGCCAAACTTTGTTCAGCACTGCTGTCTTATAAAATATATAAAGATGTAACTTAATTGATTAAATAAGTTATATTTGGTATCGCTGATTGGCGCTATCAGAATAATTAAAGGGGCTACCAGAACATTAAATAGGATTTAAAAAAAATAATATTAATGTGGACACAATCTATAAAAGCGTTTCTAGAACCTAAAGTGTCTATATCAAGCTACATGTATGTCATACATGTACGTCTCCTGCTAATATTTCAGATTCCATGAAGGCTTAAAGCCATTATTTGGGTTTAATTTAGCAAATATGGTATTCAACTTTCTGATCAACTTATGTCGACTAAGTCACTATCTTTTCGAAACGTAGAAAATAATGAAATACTTGTTAACTACTATCAATGTTACTACGAAAATGTGTTCAGCTGGGATCATCGCCAGATTAACTTCATCATCAGGTATGTTAATGAAAACTATAACAACATTAATTTATTACTTTCCGCACTCAACTATAAGCGGAAAAGCAATGTAATCGTGTAAAGAAAAAGTGAAAAAACAAAAATTTTTTTTGGGTTTATTTTTCGGTTTTCGGCCTAAAAACATACAAAATTATTTTTAAAATTATTTTCTGTGTGTGTGTCGTCGTTGTCATCGGAATTTCTTGTTAGCACCATAACTCAACTAGATCGTGTCGGATCAATTGGGTCTTGACTAATTCTGATCGGGGACGTCTCCCAGACGACACCTATTGATTTTGAGGTGGATAGGACACATCCCACCCTGTCCATGGGTCATGAGAAAGCACGACGGTGGACTTTTTGAGAAATGTTTGTTAACACGATAACTCAACTAAGTTATGTCGGATCGATCGGGTTTTGACTGATTCGGATCGGGAACGTCCTATTGATTTTGAGGTGAAGAGAACATATTCTACCATGTTCATGGGTCATGAGAAAGCACAATGGTGCACTATTTGAGTTTTTTTGTTAGCACGATCACTCAACTAAATCGTGTCGGATCGATCGGATTTCGACTGATTCTGATTAGGAACGTCTACCAGATGACATCTATTGATTTTGAGGTGGATATGACATACCCCACCCTATTCATGGGTCATGAGAAAGCACAAAGGTGAACTATTTGAAAAAAGTAAAACTGTCGCATAAAATACATATTCTGCATTTATGTGTTGGTTTATTTTTTCTCGGCCACTCAATTTCAAGATCGAGATGTTCTACGTGCGGAAAAGCCCGTTTTAAGGTTTTAAAATTGTTTATTTATTAATACTTCAGTAATCCTTTACATCTGGTAACATCCCACATTTAAAACTATATGTAGTACCTAGCTCTTGCAGCACTAGGCCAGTATAATTGATCTCATTCCACTTATATAAAACAAGCAAGAATATTTTAAAATACACATTTTATAATATTTCATAGTTATTCATATAACTTTTATGAAATTTACACAAAAATTTTAATTTTAGTATAACTTATATAAGACTAATAATAAAGAATATATTACATGAAGTAGTTATAGATATTATATAAAGTATACTAAATTGTGTCTTTTCTTTTCCAGGTGAGTGGTATTTGCTGACTTACTGCAAATTTGGTAAGAGATGTATTTTTACCATATACATAGTATTCTCTTGAGTTAAATTATATTTAATTATTTTGTTATCGCAAAATAACTGATAATATGCAAAATAACTGATAATAGTTTTGAATATTCACTTGGAGTTTATTCTAAAATAGATACCCATCTATATCTTTTCGTTCTCAGACATAAATATTTCCCTCAACTAGTTTTAGGCCTCAGATCTTCAATTAAAATATTATAAACAGATCAAAACCAAATGGGGTAATATTTTCTACCCTTTTTTTTTTGTAATCCTTTATGTAATATTAATGTGGCTATTTGAATTTCTTAGTCTAGATAATTTGTGACATTTAAAATTTTAAACAGCTGACTTAATTTTAATGAAGATATTTCACTTTCTTTTCATGTTTTATATACAAATATTATTGTCCACTCCATGGTTTTTATAACGATCAGGAAAAGTATACATATTCCTTCATATCATAGACCTGTAACTCTTTAAATTAAATAATATTCATACATTTCAATTCTGTAATGATGAATTATTATAAAAACAGGGGACTTGAGGTGAACATGTAAAAAAATATATAATACATTTATATACAATATTTACTATTATATATATATATATATATATATATATATATATATATTATTTACTATTTAATACATTTATTTATATTTGTTATAATTTCGTACCTTTCTTTTCTGTATTATTACATAATACCCAATATACTTTTATTACTAAAAACATATTTGTTAAAATAACATTTGACTTACCTACAGGCAAAGCAAAAATTTCCAATAACCATCCTTGAATCTGTACCTCGAAAATATCAAGTTCCTACTCAGTATACTTTGACGGAAGTAATCCTAACTCCACATTCTACAGACAAAGACGGGCGGACCGTTATTTAGCCTTAGGCCCTATATTTATTCCTCTGTTTTGATTATATTTGTTTGTCGAAATAAATCTGTCTCCTCGTCTCTCTCTGGGGCTGATTCGTCGGTCCGAACATTATTTACTATTGTATCACAAATATACCACTGTGCCACCAGCGTATCACTGGGCCATCACTGTAGCAAGGACGGAATCGATAAGTTTCCATGCTACATTCAAACAACATATTAAATTGGTCAACTACCGTTTTTCGATTTTAAATTACTGACAACATTTGATACAACATGATAAGTTACTCTACGACGTTACACGATACAATATTCTTTTATTATGTTTTTCCCATCGAGTATATAAATATACTCGTTCTGAAATCAATTTGAAAAATTCTAAAATCCTTTCATTACACTTTCATTTCTTTATAGTTTTTCTTACAAAGGCTATAAAAACTGACTGTTATTTGCCACTAAAACTTCAGGAAATCTAGCTTTGGTAGCACTCCCACTTACATATAAGTTGCGTCAATTTAGACTGGAGCTAGTACTGGGTAGTTATTAAAAAGTAGTATAAATTTTTTAATTCAGTAGCGCGTGGATCCTCATCTAGCTGATATGACTCTCCCATTCGTCTGGGTATGCTATTGATCAAGTGATGAATGGTTCCCTGATAAATATTTTGCCATTGGATAGGAACGACTTGCTCGAGTTTCCTAAGACTCATAAGAAGAGGTGTGTGGTGTTCAACTGACTGTTTTAGTGCATTCCATTAATACTCTATAAGATTCATATCGAGGCTTATTGATGACCATACCATAGTTAGAATATTCACAAATTGAAGGTAGTTCAGTACCTCTCTAGCAATGTGGGGCCAAGCACTATCCTGCATAAACATTAAATTGTTCCCGAAATACCGGACATATGACATAATATGTTCTTCTACTATGTTTTCTACGTAGAAATGTGTATTCATGGATCTCCCCCATATAAGAAACAAATCCATGTGACCATAGAAACGAATTCCTCCCCAGAACCATCCATTCCATTATTCATCCACCACAAAATGGGATCCTCCGAGATATACTACAGGTAACAAACCACTCTCCTGGCCTACGCCAAAATCATTGACGTCCATCTGGTGAATTAAGACTTACTCTTGTTTCGTTTGAAAACGAAACTAGCTTGCAGTCGTCAATGATCCAATTTACATGCTCTCTTGCAAAACATAGTCTAGTAACTTTATGTTCTCTGGTGATAAATGGTGCAATAGCTGGTCTTCTGCTGTTCAATCCTTCTTCACGAAGCCTTCTTCTGACCGTTGTTCAGAAATTGCTACATTTGCGTGTGTTGCTAGGGCTAGGCTTAGCTTTAAAATGGTACAATGTCTGTTCCTTAAGGCAATTTACACACGATATCGCTCATGTCCTGCATTTGTAAAGAAGTCTACAAATGCCTGTCCGGATATTGTACAGTAACTACCAATTTCATTGGAATATTTAACTTCTCGACTAATTATTGATTGTCTAGTTTCTAACAAATTAGTCACACGTCACTGGCTACGTCCATGGTTAGCCAGAGTTACCGCTTCCACGGCTTCATCTTCTCTTAAAATACGTAGATGATTCAGTACTACTAGTTTCTACTCTAAGTCTATTGGACAAAGTATTTCAATCGCTTGATAAGATTAAGTTAAAAAAAATCACTAACCTAACTGAATTTATTGCCTAACATAACTCAATTTATTACCGTTTACAAATCATTTTGAACAGCGTTATATATATATATATATATATATATATATATATATATATATATATATATATATATATATATATATATATATATATATAATTAAAAAATGTTGATTTACATCTTTCAAACCATTGAGCATGTTTAAAGATTTAAGAAAAATTATAAGAAATAATGAAAAATTTTGCTGATGCGTTAATAGTTTCCAGATGTATATTTAAGAGACGTGCCTCAACGGTATCTCTTGAGCCTTACTCGTATTTAAAATATTTTCCACATAATACCCCAAATATTTGCATATGCTGTGTACTAACCGCTTTTTATTTTATAAATATATTAGGGTGGGTTTCTGAGCGTGCATGTCTGTCTGCACTTTATCGCTTCTAAAAGATCTTAGTGGACTGCCGAAAACCGTTTTCCATACAATATGAAAGAATCTTCTATTTCGTCTGCAAACAAACACGTGTTTACACAGTCCGCTGAACAAGTTTTGGAAACGTATAAAATCGAGAAATCTATATTCGCGCGAGCATATGAATGTTTGTTATTTGTGCCGAAGATGCGCTGAATTCCCTTGGCGCTGTAGCGGGCACGTACTCGTTATTATTGTCACAGGATTGCCCAATCTCGTTCCTTTCAATCACGTAAACCTTCAGCCCATAACACCCCTTTTGGAAGCGTAGCTGCTGCGAATGCCTACAGCAATTATGCCAGCTGTTCTGTTAATTGCAAGTACTTGCTTTTAATCCGGCAGGCTTACCGATACGAAATATGCCAAGACGACGGAGAACCTGTTTGAAGAAGAATTAAATGCGTCTTTGGGTGGATAATGCCGCATATCTCGCAGCTTATATATGAAATAGGTGGCTTCAATTTCGTCGCAGCAGGTAAATAATTAAAAGATTCATTTATTTTGTGGAATATGGCCGACGCAGGCCAAGGAAATGAAAAAATACACTGGGCTGCCAACGACTTGGTTTATTAATGAAAGCCTCCGTCAAGTTTTATAGAGTGTGTGAATACAATTCCCACATATCAAACTGAGAACTCGTTGAAAAAACTGTTTTGTTGAGAGAGACGGTTCGTTTTAGTTAGTTACAAGCGTCCCAATCTATTCTCTTCTGTTAACGTAGAAATTCAAGACAGAAAGAAAAGCGACAGCATATACACACAAACATGATTTTGGTCGAGAAATGTAATTTTATACCCAGTTAGAAAGTGTTATGTAAGAATGGGTTACGACGCCGACGGTAGAAAATTAATGAAAACCAAAAATAGTCAGTTACGAATTATAATGATCTCAATCAATTTTACTTTAAATTAATACCATAATCAAGTATAAATGATAACAAATCACAGAGGCCTACAAATTTGGACATTTTGAAAGCTGATTTGGGTTTGATAAGTAATTATAAGTAAGTTTTTTACGCTGATCTCATGTCTATCTTCCGTTTTTGTCCCTCGCGTAAGTTTTTGATCAATTGAATAACCAGAATAAATTTAAAACTAAAGGAAAAATTACATTTTAATGAACATTATATTTAATAATCAGTAAAAAGCTTTTACATACGCTGGATGTTCTCTTTTCAGCATCTAGCAGTAATATGCTACCATGGCCATATACCATCGATTCTGGTACCTCCTATTCACCTCCTTTATATCTTGATGGATCTTTTCACCTTCATTCTCACTAACAGCATCAAAATTTTATGGAAAATAGTCTAGATGAGCATGCAGAAAATGAATTTTTATGTTCATATTACAACCAAGTTGCTTAAACTTATCAAGCATTTTGTTGACCATTTCCTTATACTGTCATGTTTATAATTTCCTAAAAAAAATTTCTGTTATATTTCTAAAGCATATCCAAGATTATTTTTTAATTTCTGTCATTGTTTCTTCAAATTGTTGGTCCTGCATTAATTTTTTATTTGTGGTCCTACGAAAATGCTTTCCTTTAATTTTGCTTCAGGAAGAGTTGAAAATTTGACATATAACTACTTAAAACAATTCTCATTTTTATCTATAGATTTTACATATTAGTTCATTAATCCTAATTTAATATGAAGTGGCGACAATAGATTTGTTGCCGATCAACGAAATTTGCATAAGTAACGTTTTTGAACCAGGTGTTAAGTTAAAACAAAATAAAAACACACGACGCGATGTCACGGATAAACGTACACACATTAAAAACGTACTACAGCGACTATGTATGTATATACCCAAATAGTATAAGACCCGAATATCCGGACCAGCCAACTCTACTTAGGTAAATTCCCCACACTTGTGTGTACATTTCAAACCAATTAAAATAGGGGCGCCGGGAAGATTGACTCAGAACTTAATTTTTTAGAACCTCGGTTTTAAAAACTTCAAAATACTGTGTAATGTACATTTATGAATACTGGTGCGTTATGGAAACAAATAAAACAGTGTTTATAAAATTCATGGTTTGTAACTAAGTCAAAAAGTCAAAGGAAGTCCCATCACAACATTTTTGTTGGCCTGTCTTATCGGTCAAATGGTGTAGTGGATAACGCTATGGCTTTTCACGCCAGAATTCCAGATTTAACGCCGAGTGACGGCAATAATTTGTTTGAATCTCTTTACGCCATGATCATTTAATTTTTGCTTCGAATCCGAATTTACATGAATAATTATAATGCCCAGATCTTCTGATTGTAAATGATTCCATAATTTCTGGGCGTGGGTGTGATTCCTGCAGCAGTCGGCTGGGTGTATTTGTGTGTATCCGTAAAAATATCCGGGTCTAGGTGGGGCAATTTTACTAAAGTAAGCCTTACTTCCATAAAAATAAAGGCGTATAAATCAATATATAATACAGAGTAATATTTATAGGTATATATAAACGATAATTGTATTATGGCCTGCCTTGCCTGTAATAACATTTATTCAATAGCATTTATGTACTATAATTAACTTGGAAAGGAAAACAATAATGAAAAATTGTGAAATTTTAAATTCAGAATTTTTTATATAAAGAGTAATATTACATCAGAATATAAATGTTTGATCGATTTTATTAATTCAATTATGAATTATCGAATACAACCTTTTAGTTAAAGATAGTTAAGGAGGCATTTTATCCCTTCCTATACCCTTCGCCTTCTCATCGCCATACATTTATTATACCTGTAAAATAAAAGGGTTTAGAATAACAATAGTCTAAAAGTAGTTCCATAAACATTTAATCATTATAAAATTGCTGTTTTTTATGTATCTTTTCAAATATAATACAAGTCCTATATGACTACACGAAATTAATGACATAAACAAAAAGTTCAGAGTAGAATTTTGCACCATTTGAAATAATCATCTGATCTGGAATATATCTCATTGATAGCGTTGAACAAAAACTAAATTTTGGATTTTAAAATAGCAACTATTTTTAATCTTAGATGAATTAGACTTATTTAATGAAAAACAAAATGGAAAGTAAGCATAAACTGTTCAATGTGAATACTTTAAAATATCATACATTTTGATAACTAATCAATCGCATTTTCATTTATAGTGCCTTCCACCTACTTTTTTACAGGTTCACGTAGGTATGCACTCATTGAGGTAAATTACTTTATAGACATGAAATAATCCAATCCGGTGAATATGCAGGCCAACCTATTAGTTTAAGGAGCTAACACATTTATATGGTGAATGTCTACGAAACTCTAAATTTTTGTTCCCTGATTTTTCCAAAAATTGAATCAAAACACAGAAGATATTTTGCTTTAGAATTCCCTTTGAGAGTAAACTTTTTTATACTGACGGTAATGTAAAAATAATTTTCAAATTCGACAATGGTCAAAATCTTTCGTAAATACAAATAATTTATATGTATAATCAGATATCTTCAGCCAGATCTTTACTGAAAGTTCTTATAGGTAAATATCTCCAAACTTTGTAGTTCATCAAATTCATAGGTCTATTGAAAGTTGACAATAGTAATAATTAATCTGGTTCAAGATATATCACAAACTAAAGAAAGATACATACATAACTTTCATTACAATATAGTTATTCACATAATCCATGAATAAGAGAGCTGTAGATAGTGGTTCAGATCAGATTTCGTTTCAAAATATTACAGTTTCATGTAATGTAAGATATAACCTTAATAGGTGCGCAATAGCCATAGGAAAAATTTATTTCCATTTCATACATCACCACAACCAAAAAATATCAATGTTATGTATTTAATAATAAATAATACACCCATTTTAAATAATCTCATGTTAATGAAATACATTACTGAATATCTGAAGATGGTTTGACGTACCCACTGAAATATTTTCAATTCAATTATATCAACAAAAATTACCATAAAAAGGATTATCTTAATATTTCAGTTTTATTGAAATAACGCAACATTATTATTCTTAAATTTATCCTGTTTAACGACTAGAAGGTGATCATCGCAATCGCTTTCTCTCCCTTTCACTTAATTTTTTTTACAAAGCTCCGTCTTTACAGCGCTACACGATAGATTGGTTATCTAGCGCTTTAGACAAATCCACTTTCAGCCAAGGGATATAGCGTCAGCTATAGCTGAAATAAAACGGTAGTTTAAAAACGGACCAAATAATTCAACGGATTCCCCTTAGGACATCGCTTAAGAGTACTTCAAACAAGCCAAAATTACAGAAACAAAAGTAATGGAAATATATGTTTTGGAAAGTTTTAAATACGTTATTAAGCCTTGTTGAGCTGTCTAACGTAAATTGGATCCTAAAAACGAGACCGACTGAATTATATTGTACACACTAGAAAGTTTGCTTGAAATAAATACATGAAACTAAATCTATTTAGATGTGTGCGGAAGTTGGAATTATTGCAGGAGCTTTTGACTATTGTTCTGAACACTTTTATTTTTAAACCCCGAAACTACTGTAGTGTATCAACACGTCGCATTTCTATATATTTGTTTACTACATAAAGCATGTATATACATATGACAAAATACATACAGAAAACTTCAGTAAATTCTGTTACCTATGAAAAATTATAAATCACTGCTGTAAGAATAGATCAAAATAGTCGATAAGTTCATTGTATACGTTCTATTCAAAAGTTCAAGTTCAGGCAATTCAAGTCAATTTTATTTATTTTCTAAATATTTTGCCCTCCATGAAATATACAAATAAATTCGGGTTCTGTAAGGAGGGAAGATAAATAGAGTTCACATCCGCTCAGGGTCAATCGTATCCATTCCATTCCGTTCTCTACACGAGAACCGATATTTTGTTGCCAAAAGTCAACCTCACTCCTTCAGCCATCTTATACATGAATCTATTAAAGAAGGGTATTCAGTGGTAGTCAACGAGAATAAGCCCTTTTCAGCCAGATATTCCTCAATATAGCTCTGTTTTCTTGAAAGTATGGGGCAGCTCCTTAGCAGATATACACAAAGAAGTACCAAACCAAAAAGTAAAACAAAAATATAAAAAATAATCATCAGTAAAGAACCAATTTTATTAAATACGAACGGGTAGCCTCTTATGTAATAAGAAAATGAGAATTATTCGTTTATTATTTTCTTCAATTGTTCTGCGATGATCAAACACATCGGTCAACATATGATGTTGACGTGTTCCTTAAAGTTTGCCTTTGGAAAATCGGCGAAAGCCTTGGGACAGCTTTAAGAAAAAATCAGTTTGTCTGATGATTTCACATGAACGATACTTGGCCAACGAGCAGGGGGAATGTCTAACAAACATACCCAGCGGGAGAGGGCAGCACTGCCCATCCACTTGTATACAGAAAATAATTCTATTTTTTTGGGTACCCCTCGTATTCCATTGAACAAATAGAAGATTGGAATATTTATGACTTAAACAAACAAAATTTCAGTTTATAAATTACAGAGTTCGATAATAATAGTAGTCGTTTACATAAATATTGCATACCGACTTCCGTAAAACATTTTCAATTAAATTAGTGGAAATGCGGTTATAATATCTGACGTTTCGATTGGCAAAGAAATTCTAGGTTTTTTCACGTAAATGGTATCTTATAGAAATAGACATATGCAAAGCAATTTCATATTCCAATAACTTTATTATACTGTAATTAAAAATTGCAGACTTAATTGCGTAAACTCGAGATTATATTGCAATGCTTGGTCTTTTGAAAATTATTTTCTTTTTGTCATCACGGGGCTGATTCTTATATAACAAAAAAAAAAGACTACGTTCACAGCACATCGGGGACTTACTGTATAGTCGATCCGAAATCCTCTTTAAATTCTTTAAATGCATATTGCAGCCGACAATACCAAAAAAGTTGATCGATCTCGTTTGTGGCCATCGTTTCATTTCCGAACAGAACTCCATTCGATTAAGAGCTTTAGCCGGTGTTGTATCCCTCATCGGCCCAAAGTGGATTTCCCCGTCGATTGAGAACGAATGGGGCCAACATCTTGTCCACTTGATGTGGTCACTCGCCCGCCAGTGCAAGATGGATAGCTGCCATTAAATAATCACTGGATTACTCTATGGAGTGTTATTTTGTTTCATTTCCTTCGGCAAAGTTAGTGAAACACCATTCGTGGTGAAATTGAGAACGTGTGCTGCTGATCTCATGATGGATGATTTGAGAAAGAATTACTAAAGTTTACAACAAAAGTGTATAGTTTTATCGGGGGAAATCCCGGGGCAATCCCGCGAGATGAAAGATCGGTCACGTTTCACTATACACTGTAGGTATATTGAGCTGGTGCGGTGCGAGAGGTACAAAAGTTACGCCAACTTTTAGCTCTAATATCGAGTGTGATACAGATATAGATTACCTTTATATAGTAGAGTTTTCCACGCCCGTGGCCACGAGTGCACGCAAACTACGACTTAAGGGAAAGAAACAGACCTGGTCCTCTGAGATGATTTAACTGTAAAGTTTATCTATCATAATTTGTTAAATTGCTTTCCTACGTTGGAAGAACATTTCGACATATATCATAGTCATACTCACTCGATTGCTTTAATATCTCTAACTTACACTAAGAGAAGTATTCATTTAAATATCAGGAATAAAATTTAGAACAATGAATTGTAATTGGTGAATTAATTATTGTATAATTAGAGCAACATATTTAATTAGAAATTAAATTTTGAAAAAGATAAAGTATCTACAATAAAATTATATGCTTATATTTCCTTAGATATAATTTCATCCTGATACGTTGAATATACATGACATGTTATTGTCGATAATACCTGATGAGAGCAAACTATATGAAGAAAGAAAGAATAGTTAAACATTTAAAATAAAAACACTGAAAAATATCAATAAATGCTTACTAGAAATTATGATCGGCAGTTCACAATGGATATCTATTTAATATAATTTAAATAATGATATCTTAGTCTGTCAAAAATGCTATATTTTTCGTTCCTCAAAAGAAATTCCTGACCCTGTTCATCCATTTTATTAATGAATTAATATATACACCGAAAGAACGATTTATTTGTTGTTAATGAATTATGTTTATGACAAATAAATGTTGATTTTGGACATAGAAAAACAAATATATAAGATTCTCTCACAGAAATAGAAATTTCGAATATATTTACAAACTCTGATCATTGGAACTATATTGAATACGATTTAATATTATCATTTAATAGGTAAGCAACACATTTATTTGTTTTTGAAATAAAATTTACCTTTGAAATTAAACTGTTGGTTAATACTTGACGTATTAAGTAGTGGGGCCTAACTAAATTAGTTTATGTAAACGAACTGCTATCTTGGGAATAAAGTATTTAGATCGGTGTTAATTAAATCAAAAGTTGTCCAAATCAATAATATGCACCTATTTCTGTGCAACTGTGTTTCTGAAATATATTAAAAATGGATAATAAATATTTGTAATCAGTAATATTTACTTACTACTAAAGCATGTGACGTACATATTACCCCAAATGTGTACCTGTATGAATTTAAAAGCAACATGCAGGTCAGGCAATATATATATATATATATATATATATATATATATATATATATATATATATATATATATATATATATATATATATATATATATAATACACAATTTCGGGCTTTCAGTTTAATTTAATTATGCAGATGTTTGTCTGCTTCATGTCATTAAAATATAAAACGACGGCTAGCATAATGTATTTTAATTATCTGGCAAAAGGATACTCAGCGCAATAGATACAATACATACTCAAGTATATACTCTACCTCTTATATACTAAGATGTATGATCAGTTGAACATATAAGGAAGATAGGTGAATAGTAAAATGAAATTGGTATACAATAAAATGTGTTAAATGTAACGTTATATTTTGTTTCCAAAGAAATAACTGTTTCCGAGAATAAACGGTAAAGCTATGCAACAAGAATAATGGTTTTCTAATTTTGATATTCCATAACAATTCAATAAATAAAAACATTTTTGATCAAAAAAAGTTTTCTGAATGAAGGATGATATGTTGTTGAACAAATTTGCGATCATTTTAAGATAAAATGAATTACGTTAGCTATAATTTATCATATTTACCAAGAAGTGAAGGTCAAATATGCGCATTTTCTTATCAAAAATATACTATCATCTTACCAATAAGTTTAATACGATTTATGTATTATATCTATAGAAGATATATTGAGGTACGTCGATGGTGTTGGATTTACTTGAGTGAGATATTATTCTAGAAAGATATCCTATTACCTGCTTAGTAATTTCTTCGAAGTTAAACCCTATTCACCCCGAGCTAAATGTTGAGCATTATTATTCAGAGTTGATAAAACGGATAAACTTAAAACCTAAATTTCTAATCCATTAACTTGAGACGAAAATGCGGTTAGAGGCAGAAACTGCCTTCAGTCAATAATTTACTGCGCCCTTGTATTTAAATTTCTGAAAATATAAAGGCACCGTGTCTTATATAAAAGTCCATAACCATTTTTTCGGTGGAATATATAAGGGCATAAAGATAGGTTTAGTCGCAGTTTCTACGGCTGACCGAATATAACTCCATTGTGTCCTTTTTTATTTCGGAATAAGCATCCGAATGATGTAGTTTGTATTGATTCCTTTTCGGGTAATCGTCCCTTTCTTTGATCTCTCATGCGAGGACGTGTGCATACTTTTATGCGAGTGACCCACTTTCAATTATACAGAACGACAGTTCGTACGTTTTGCGTAATTATAAGTTGAATATGGAAATTGGAGCTGGCCTGTTTGGAAACAGAAAAAGTATATTTATAGGACCGTGAAGTTTATTACCGCACGCCCTATTCTCGTTGAGAGACAAAAGGTGTTACAAATTGGGTACGTTACGATGATAATTACAGGCCACATTTGAATTTAACTTAGGGCACAGAAGTTGAAAGAATATCGCAAGATTACAGCTTTGAAGACAGTGCCGATATACAGTTATATAGAGACGAGTAAATGTATTGTACACCAGTGTTAACGTTTAGATAAATAACACAAATAACATAAATAACAAGTGGACAAAAGTTTTACCAAAGACCAGACTAAGTGTTCCCGAAGAACTTTACGACTTAAAAATGAATCAATTTCTCAAATTTCTTACCACATCAAAAAAAGTTAGAAATACAAAAATCGCCATTTTCAGTTATATCTGAAAAAATCATATACATACATCAACAAATTATTGTCCTAAAACCGCTTACAGCTTTATTTAATACTTCTTTTTCCCTTTATTTTCATTCTGAATCATTGCGAGTCTTTTTTCCGAGGTGTGACACATTAACTATTTCAGATTTACACTGAAGAACCAGAGACCTACTGAAAATAGAGATTCAAATATCGCAAAGAAGGTTGTTAATAGATTAGAACTGGATTTGCTGTCTAAAGATATTTGAGTACAAAATCTGACTCGAAAATTTTAAGAAATACTTATATTTGTTCAAGGCTTGGTATCTCAAGGTTTAGTTTGCTAAATCCGATTTGACCTCAAAGTTACGAAGAAACTCTTTGATTTTTATCAACTACGAGCTGATGACAGAACTGGATACTGGATATACCATAATCTCATATTCGTATACTTACCGTTGACTTTACATTATTATTGATATTAAATACTGCAGTATGTTAAAACGAAATTATATTTTGCAAAATTGTATGTCCGAAATTGCAAAAGTTCCTCCCTAAATGATGCAATATTCTGTAACGGAGATATTTACAATATTATTAGTGCACTCATATTCGTTCTCTCGTACAAGTTTTCTCAAATGAAATTGATACTTATCTCCTTAGAAGTGCCGTTTCACCCAGTATAGCTCCAAGGTGTTCCCATCTTAATTTCATTGGTATTGGACCTTGGGCTTTGAAGATACACAAGGGAACTCCTTATTCAAGTTGCCGTCATTTTCTCACTCACAAAGCATCCTTGATAGGTCTACCCGTCACTTAAAATTGTAAAATAATAAGTTCAAAAACACCAGCTTCAAAAAAGTAACAACTAAAAAGCAATAAAGAAATGTTTTCTACAACTATTTAATACTTATTTGTTGTTTCGTTTAATGTAATTAAGAAATTATTGTTTATTATGTAATTATTAATTGTTTTATATAATTTTGAAGTTGGTGCCATACGATATTAGTAATGCGAGTGCCGACCCTGGGCAATTTTAAATGAAAACTCGGTGTTATAGTAGCAAGGTATATATTTTTTATGTTTTACTTGGCACCGATTTCAATGTTATATAAAATAATAATTACATAATAAATAATAATATATTAATTACATTAAACGGAACAACAAACAAGTATTAGATTGTTGTAGAAAACATTTATTTCTTGTTTTTTAGTTAAGTTTAAGTTATTTTTTTAAGTCCGTTTCTTTTTAAACTTTTAAGGAACAATCGTATAAGTAATATATCTTAGTCAACTACGATTCAGTCTTCCACTGGTTAGTCGTTCGCTTATAATTTCCCCCAATCGAGTGGAACGGGTTCAAATCTATGGCTCACCTCTTTATCTGGCCAGATAAAGAGGGTGGAGGATCTGATGGTTAATACTTGGACTGCCCTTTATGGCCTACCTCATTTATTTTGAGTTTTCAAGGCAATCGTAGGGGTATTTAGTTAAATCGAGGTGCCGGCGAAGAAAGATAAAATAAAGATCGCGTAGTGCAATGGCGTCACGTAGAGCGCAATCGCCACGGGACGTGTGGTCGTTTCGGACACGGTCCCATCGTCGTTGTGTGGTTTGGGGGCACGTTTCACTTTAATTCTAGCAGAAACCCAGCCATCTATTTATCTCACTTATATGCGCCCCCAGGTACGCGGCACTGCATTAAAAATAAAGGCGTCGCCTGGGAACTGCCGCATAATATAATAAAGATATTTTATATTCGCGTTTATTTTCTGGACATTTCAACTAGGCGCACTTGTATACGTTTTTATATGAGATTTAGTACGTACGTCTCACTCGCGGGACAAAGTAAACTTGACGTGGGAGGGGTCGTATAAAGCTGAAGTGCGATTAAGCTTTTATTTTTTCAGCAGCCGTGCCGCTCCTGTCAGTAGTTTAGCGTAACAGTATTTAATCGAAAATATACGATATCAGTTTTGTCCTATAAACATGTAAATGTGACCCAAGAGAGCCCAAACTTTCGGGTATAAAGCATTCCTGCAAAAGTAAAGTATCGAATTATTGAGCACCACGCAATAGAAACGTTTGTGACCAGA
This sequence comes from Rosalia funebris, assembly GCA_037954035.1. NCBI lineage: Eukaryota > Metazoa > Arthropoda > Insecta > Coleoptera > Cerambycidae > Rosalia > Rosalia funebris. The sequence continues at coordinate 7,717,817 of JAZFAV010000032.1, forward strand.
AGACGATTTATTCATTATTAACCATATATGGCCCATTTGCCCCTTTGTAGGACTGGAGCACCTTCTTGAAAATCATATATTGCTTCATACCGTTTGAATATTGCCAGTTGAATATTAAGTTCCTTTTGATCCTGGAGTGGGCGGATACCTTTATGTCGTCCTCAAAGTTTATTGTAAATTCATTCTTGCATCATATTCCTACATATTTCTTGCAATAAAAATCACAGCACTCTGCTTTAGTTGATTCAATAAAATCCATCAACAATTCAAGAAAATGAGTTGTCTCTCTGTGGATATATTACCGGAATACATGAGGCAATATCATGCAAATATGGCCATGTATATAGGTTACCTACCTTTTAAGTACACATCAGATTACTGTGCACGCTGATGCAGGTAGTATTGCAAGCCTTCCGCATTATTGTAAACTTACAAGAATTGATAAGAGTTGCGAAAGTAAAAGATAAAAGTGCATCCGGTATTCAAAACTAGGAAAAGAATTATAAGTTCTTGAACTATTCCAAATTGTTCCAAAAATTAAGCTTCCAAATATTTTTATAACCCTGTATATTAGTATTCATGTTGTCATTTGTTTTATTGGCACCAATGTTCGAGTATGTTTGGGAATTTTAAAAGATAGTTATACCCGTCTACATTTTTTGCTTCGATAAAATTTAAAAGAGTGTTAGAGAGCGCAGCGTTATCAGATGAGTTGAAGGTTATTTTATGTTTGTGAAAACCATATTGTGATGTCAGCCCTCGTCTGTAGCTTGTCTTGCGGACTTGCCGATGTAGAAATGAAACCAATTAAATAGGTACATAGCCGGAGGCAGTTCAGTATACTACGCCCATGGAAACCTGTAGATTTAACGAATGTTACATATATAACAAATGGGCATGCAAACTCAGATTGCTCTGATGCGCACTGTTTCATACTTGGTGGCTCTTTGTATGCTTTTTTGAACTTTTAATTGTAAATTCGTTCATATTTATTGTCTCGATGATGGATCTTCTCCAATATAGAAGTATTTATATAAATTTATAGAATATATATAAATTTATAGAATAAATATATAAATTTATTGAATATTATTAAAATTGTAGAATAATTACATAGATAATGGAAGGGATTGGGTAATTAGTTTGATCGATTCTTAATCTATAAGGTGTATGTTCTAAATGAAATTTAAATATATAGGGTGATTCATGTATGCCGATTCTATGAGAGATCTTTTTTTAATAAACTCGCCCTCCCAAACGCGGTGGTAATCTCCGTTTTAACGAGAAACCGCAGATTTTTTATTAAAACACACAAAGGTGCTAAAATCTGCAGGATTCTTAAATTTATGCCTACACGGAAAACCACCCGATTAAAGACAAATCCGAAAGCGTCACTGAAATCGTCGGTTTCTCCTGCGTCTAAACGGATTTTTTTCGAATTTATTCTCGAGAAAAAGTTTTTTAGTCGGAAAATGTTGATGGACTATAGCACGATTTTTTTTAATACTATAGTATCAGAGTCGGCACGAATCACATGAAAATTCACGTAATTCGACCTCCCGAATATAGTGGAAATGTCCGTTTTAAAGAGAAACACCTGTTTTGTCGTAAATCGCAGAATGTTGTTACAAGTTGCACAATTTGTAATTTAAATTCTTGCCTATATGGACAACTGCCGTATTCAGGACAAATCCGAAATCACCACTGAATTCATCGCATTCACCTGCGTTCATACGAATTTTTCAAATTTTTTTTTCGAGAAAACGTTTTTTAGTCCAAAAATATCAATGGACTAGCATGGAATTTTGTGCCTATATCGCTAATGAGATTTTTCCTTCAATAAAAAATGAGCTAATAATATAAATGCTGATATCTGTTAATCCAAGTGTTAACCCCTTGTGATTGTTGTGTAAGTATATCACGCCTCCAATGAGGAATACACCGATAGTTACCAATACCTATTGTTCTACTGGTTTACTTCTCCATTCATTATAAAAATTAATTACTCTGTAAAAAAGTATGAATGATTTGGTTGAAATATCTTTATGGGGACTTTAAATCAGCTGCAAAGTTATTTTCTAGGACAATTTTGTATCAACTAGATGTGACACTATTGTGAATACTTAATAAATTTTTAATAAATTCCATCTGGTGTTCCTCAGGGCTTAATATTTGAGCCTCTACTTTTTATAATTTCATCAACGAAAGACCTAGATCTAAATTATCTTCTTCCAGACAGGATCAAATATATTGCATTTATTTACTTGAAATCTAGCGACTACCTGATAATATCTGGTATTCCTCAGGGCTCAATATTTGAGCCTCTACTTTTTATAATTTCATTGACGATATAGTCGTCATAGCTACGATACTTAATATGTTTAAATCTAAATAATTTATATCTAAGTCATCTGACTTAGATATAAATTATCTTCTTTATGTATATAGATGATTTAAACATATTAAGCATTGTAAGTAGCTACGACGGTTGTCGTCATCTTCAAGGAAACCTTATAAAGTTAATGAACTATTAATCACGTTCTTAAATGTAGAAAAATGTATTGTGAGAACGACAACATTCAGAGATAATTGACGCTAAAATTTCTGTTGTACTGTTACTTTAGTTTCAGAGGCAAATAAGACGGATGGATTCCTAGTTTGAAACTGCCGTGATCTTAAGAATAAAAATGGTATACAAAATATGTAACTTTTATTTATATTATCGAAATGGGAGAATCTTTCTGTACTTATTTTTCACCGTATTAATTAACAAATTAAAATCAATTCAAGGTTTTTTCTCTAAAATGTTTCACATTTAAGTGTTAAGGTTTCTATCCTTATATCGGTTATCCTCATCAAATATTTCTTTAAGAATATTAAATTATATAGTCCCAGAGCAACTTCTCGAGAAAATTTTACTTTTACTTACCAGCAATTCGTTTAAATACAAGAATGTTATATCTACTATTCTTGCAATAATTGCAATGAGATAGTTCATCCAGATATTTTAACTGCAGTCTTGATAACATTAAAAGATTCCTTAATGTCACTATAACATAATCTTGGGAGATTATTTATTTTCCTTACTTGCATGTTTCCTAATTCAGTTTTTCAAGTAGCATATTATTTATTGTGTATTTTCAATGCATGAAGATCTATTTTAACATGTTGTTTTGGTTCTTGAATGTGCATATTCTTACCCGCCTGTTGTGTAATTGGTGTAATTTTATAAGTAGAACAGAGTTATCGAAATAAATAAGTAAGTGTCTCGATTTTAGGAAATCGAGAGAGGCTTATCGTATCGCCACATAATTATGCTTTATTTTATAACAGCCTTGTCGGCAGTTTGGGATTTTCTTATAGATAAAAACGTTGAAACTTGTTCGAAGATATAACAGGTACAGTTTCACGGCAATAAATAAATATTAATTATACTCGAAAAACACTTTGTCAACTCGTCGCCCCTCTGGCATCCCCAGATATTGTTAGAGCTTAATGAATGTAGCGTACATAAACAGGCACGCCGTCGTGGTTCGCTGTCTCTAATCTGTGATATTTCACACTTAGTGTATATTTTTAAGTCGACAATTTCTTACAATTCCGCAATGTTCAGTTTAACGTTGATAGCATTATTAGAGTCGTTATTTTTCATGTCCTCCCCGAGTAGGTGGCTCGTGATCCTAGGATGCTGGGCGCCCGAGATAAGCCAATCCCGCCGTCCTACGGAGCCCTCTTGCCGTCGAACTCCCCAGAGCTCCAAATATGAATTACGCACTTAGACCTCGCCACATACATATTTCACCATCGGCTTTCACGACTGCCACGGTAACGTCGTGCGTTATTTTATTGAGGGCCCCGCGATATATGGCGCTCCATTAGCAGGCATATTTCACGGGAATTCCACTCGTACATTATAAATACATGCACATATCTGTCTCCCCATCCACTCGTATGCAACCGTGCCATAAATAAAAATGCCGAGATGATCGAACGGAGCAGCGCCACTGAATGACAGACCTCCTCTCAATGAGTTACAATTAGGCTACAAGCAGCGTGTGCTTTTTTCTTAATAGTAATTAATGAGGCAGAATCGAATTGTGGAAGATTAATGATGCTGTCGAACGTCTGCCGCTTTATTGATAGCTGTTTATTTATCTGAACAAATGGACTCAACAGATACCATGTATCTGCAATAATGTATGCATTTGTGTAATCCCTATATCATATTCGTTGCATTAAATACCAATATTCTAATGAAACTAATTAAACAATCTAAGGATTGATTACACTGGGGAATAAAAGTTTTGTTTTATTTATTACAGCACTTGTTTCTAATTTGAAGGCGCTAAATCTGTAGGTAGTTTTGCTTTGTAAGCTTTAAATTTTTAGCAATTTATTATTTTCATTTTCGCGAAATTTAACGCTTCATATAATGACATGATAGCAGAAAAATTAGTTGCATAAAGTAAAATGCATATACCTATTCAAAGATGGGAAGGGTAAAACGATTTTACTCTAATTAACTATTCATTTCATCGCTATTTGCCAAATAAAAAACTCCTTTATCTCGCCAATAAACGACACAGTCTACCTGAGCCTAGCCATAAAAATAAGCCACGGTATGAGATAAGAGCCGTTTGGAATTTCTCAAATCATATGATTGTTCCAATGCTCCAGGTAGCGTTCTTCGTTCTTCTATCATCAAGAGAGATTCATCATAGAAACGATCCCCTTGTTCGTCGGTTACAGAACCAATCTTTGGAAACTGATCGAGGTGATTATACAGGAAATAGAGCTTAACACTGATATTTCAACTAAGATTTCTATAATCCAAGAGCATTGTAGTAATTGGAACTTCATAGGTAGGAGCTTTTTTGCTACCGAAGAAGTTCTGTATAACTGCTACGAAAGATAGTCACGTAGCTTTCTCCTTGACATTCATCTTCCCGACAAAGTTCTGCATATGAAGGTCCACACTAGTTATTTACATATATGGTTGTCTTCGGGGTGCGTATGGTGCAATGGTACTAGTAGTTATGTTGTTGCTATAGCTACGTTTATTTGAAGATCAATAAATGGCGAGCAAACTAGTACCGAAAGACCAGGCAATGTTTCTGGGGAGTTGACTGATTGGAAAACTTATCCCAGAAGCCGGTAGCCTGGTGCCGTTACTATTAAGCGCCATACTTGTTATAAACCGTTAGCCTAATCTGCAAGGGATTTAACAGGTGGGTGACTGGACAAGAATTACTTGACAGCAAACATATTGACTGACGTAAAATTGTTTATTTCACGTATTGACTCAAACTAAATTGCAGTGCCCTCTTTTCATAAAGGAAAAATAGTTTTCAAAGTACGGTAGAGTCCTATATCAGAAGTTTCCATTTATCGCTTATCAGATAGAGGGTGTTTTTTGAGAAAGATACCCTCTGTAGAAATAAAGCACATGGTACTTTATTTTTGACAGATATTTTAATTTTTTTTTTAAATTTCCTCCACTAATAATCTGACATTGTACAGCACGCATGTAAACACTTTGTATTAACTTATAAGTAATTTCCTGGTTCATACTTTCCTATAAATACAGATTCTATAAATTATTTAGGCTAGGAAATATACATTATTTAAATCAGATGCACGTGGTGGCAATTCAGTATATTCTCATCGTCTTATCTATATGCCAAATAATGTATTATCAAGAAATGATCGCACCTTAACACCAAGTTACGAAGAAATTACGTGTTTCTGAAACCAAGAATTCTTTAGTGGGAAACATCATCATCCTCATTGTTTAGATAAATTATTGAAGCACTGCTAAAGCTCTAACTAAGATACATCTTGTTTCCTTCCAGCTCGTTTCGGATTCCTTGTTAGTCAGTCTTAATGAAGTCACCACGATGACAGTAAAAGAAAATATTAGGATTTAAATAGTGGCAGATATCACATTGACACCTCAATTATTTTAATTATTTTAAAGCTAGTGTGACAGTCGACCAAATACAGATGTAGTAGAAATTATCTTCGCAAATCTTCACTATAGGATGATATACACATAACATATACCATTGTTTTTCTTTAATTTAATTTTATACTTTTCCTAAGTTTTGTTAACTATTGCAGGATACCAACTATTGAGCGACACTACTAAAAAGTTATTGTTGCATTTAATATAATGAAAGTAAAAGTAAGTTAAATGATAGTTTTCATTAATTAATGACTGAGTTGCTTTAATATTTTAATTAGCTATATTTGATTAAGTATGCCATTTATATATTATAGTAGTCGTACATTAATCACTGCTGATATAAATTTCAAGTAAACGATATTATCGAAAGAAAAAAATCTGTTGAAACCAAACTACTGAAAACCCAAAATTATTAAGTGTGTAAATACGGCAATTAATTACTTAATTTCAGCCTTATGTGGATTGTGTTAAATCTCACCCCTCTTAAGCTTATGTAAATTAAGTTATATTAAGATCCGGCTCGTGGTTATTTTTATCGTAATCGAACGAACTAAATATATTAAACCTGGCAGCTTGCTAACAAATCACCAACATACACGCAATGTGGTAGGTTTCTTTTCGGATCCATCGTGTATGTCTCTTACATGTTTTTTACTGAAAAAAATGCGGTGGGGACGTGACCTAGATAGAAATCTGTAAGCTAGTGCATTGTCGGTCAATAACCCTTAAAGCACCCTTGTCCCTACTAAACACGTACGTAGTTTACCACCCCTCTTCGATATTGTAGAAGGGTGACCGATTCTGATTCACTTGGTTAGGCAGAAGTCATGCTGGAAGGCAAAGATCGAACAAAACTTACATTGTGTTATACTGCAATGGCATTATTTGATTACTAGTTATTATAAATAAATAATTAAACAATTATTTCATTTCAACAACAAGAGGTGAATTAAATCATTCTCCGACATGCATACATGCATACTATTAGCCAAGAATATATACCCTAAACTAATAACATATAGTAATTTAAAATAATATATTGCAAATTAAATGCCATGACATCTTTCAATTTACTGTAAGACATTATTCCTACCGTTAAATATACATTTGACTATGTAAATTCAATAAAGTGTATCAAGGGGTTTCGGAATATAAGTGAAGAATACCTCGACATAAGTCAAAATAATTTTATTCCCACAGCACAGTTTACACGTAATTATTAGATAGCCCAGTTAGGAACTGTTATGTAATTACCGTTCATAGATAATTTATTCATGAACTCCTCTGAGACAAAATTAAAGACTTCTGGTCTATATTTCTCCGCTACCTCCAATTATATATTATATACGTAGTATTACAATCAGGTCTATTTGAGGAAGTGAATTTTCTACATCAAATAGTATATAGTTATCAATTGTATAATAATAAATTAGTTCTAATAATAAATAACGTTTGATATTTTGTAAATATTACAAATTTATTTTGCCATTAGAATTAGATTTTCAATACTTTTGTGTCTTCATCTCTCGTGATTCAAGTGACGAAATTAAAATTAAATTACCACTAAATTGTACGAATTTAATTATTTATTATTATATACCTATTTAAGAAAGTTGATATTGTAGTTATAGTTATGGATTAGTTTGGAAAATCTTTGTCTTAGAAACGTGATAAACCTCTCTAATGATGTATATTTTCTGCATTATTAAACCTATAGGAGTTTGGGTAATCAGTTCATGCTGCAGGGTAGAGAATTATAATTTGGTTCATGTGTGATGTTCTATGAATTAGTTATTAGTAGTTGACTTGAATCTTACAGAGACCACGTCTTTTAAATTCAAATTAAGAATATTACAGTATTTATGTCTCAATTTCATTATTTGTGTTTTTAAATGTAGACTAGAACCATTGAATTATATATTATTAAATAAAACATACTGTTCGAGGCTTGTTCAGTTATTTAATAGTCAAATGGTCTGAACTTGTAATCGGAGAAATAATAATTGTAGGTAATAAGGGTGCAGAAATATAAAAAAAATAATTTAAATGGCCTTTAAATGATAGTATAAGCCACTAATTTGCGCACTATTGTTGCAAAGTATGTCAAAAATAATTAAACTGAATAATTTGATTATCAATCGGTATCATAATTTAAACATTTTTCCTTATTTAAATGTTTTTAAATAAGTTTCACGACAAACAGAAATTCTACTGGTTTTGCCTCTATGTAGATTTCCTAATAACATGAGAGAGCAAATTATTTCGAAAGAGTAAAACACCATCATGTAATACTATTTGATCGAAGAAAGTTTTAGAAATATTTGTCCTAGGAGCCAAGCCAGTTATTTAGAGGTTTTCTTTTTTAATTTTATGCATAGTAATATGTTTTGTGTTGGATTTACATACTCCTTTAAAATAATATGTCAGTCATTCATTAAGCGATTTCATAAGCTCATCTCGCTTTTGAAATCGAGAAAGCGAGAGCCAAACTTCATTCAAAATTCATTTTTTGAGTCCTGCACGCATCTTGAATTTTATGTAGATCAGAAAAAATAGATATGAACACTAAATTCAAGGAATAACTTAATAATAACAATAGCTTAATAATAACAATAAGTTAATATCAACATCTAAATTTTGAAAGTAATTGAATATACATAACTGGAAGTTCCAAATCTTCATTAGATTACCTATGTGCGAGAGAAAAGAACAGATAATAGATATAGCAAACCCACGTACGCGATACCAGCCGACAATACGACCTTGATACCAAGTTTATTGTGTTTTTACAACTCTCTGAGGATATATCTGAAACTGATATATGTTATGAAATAACTTTCTAATGTACGAGTATAAAAGTATCAGTAGATAATTTCAAGTTGAGAAATGCATTTTTATTTCATTTCATACCCACTGCATTTCGTATTGGACCATCTATACCTCTTCCATCTTTATTGCTTAGCCTTAGTATAAATATACCCTCCCCCCTCTCGGAATATTTAGTATGCTTTAAGAAATTGTGAGATGTAGTACTCTTCCGTTGATATGTATTTGTATTACGTGTTATTAAACTCCACTTGAAATAAGTTATTCATTAATGTTGAAATAACTAATTAGGACTACGTTGTGTATCAGTATTTTTTAGCCTTTAACGTGAAATCAGACTAGTATTCTTTAAATGTCTTATGAATATGTCCTATAGATAAGTATATCAAATAACCTAAATGAATAAAATTTTTGTTTCATTCATTTCGGTTATTCATTCATTCAATGCTTTTGCAATCATTGTTCTATTGTGAGACACTAGGTGGTCACATAGAATGCTTAATTATTTGCTTCATTAAGCTCAGTTTGAAACATCTGCTGTTTTCTTTAATGACCCATCATCATGGGGTCATCAGTCCTAAGTCTGGTTGGACGCTAACCTCCAGCTTCTCCTATTTTGTGCTAACCTAAGCAATTCGCTAATTGTGCTACAGCCTACATCCCTTACTATTTGCGAACAGTAATCTAATCTAGGCCTACCTCTGCCTTTCTTCACTCCTATCTCTGCCTCCAAAATATCGCGGACTATTCCCCCATGTCTCAGCAAGTGGCCTACCATTCTATCTCTTCTATTCTTTATGTTTTCCACATACTTCTTTCTTCGCCGACTTTCTCTAATACTTCTTCGTTTCTAACCCTATCCGTCCACGGTATCTTCATCATTCTTCGGTAACACCACATCTCAAAAGATTCTAATTTCTTCCTACTTGCTTCCCCTACCGTCCAGGTTTCGCAACCGTATAGTGCCGTGCTCCATACATGCGTTTTCAAAAATCTCTTCTTTGTTTCTAAGTTTATTACCCCCGAGCATAAAAGTGCTTTCTTTTTGTTAAAAGCTACTCGATCCTGCGCTATTCTTTGTCTTATATTTTTATCGCTTCTTCCATCCCAATTTATTTTACTTCCTAAATAAGTGAAGTCTTTAACTTCCTCCAATCTTTCATTATTAATTTATACTTTCATTTTTGCTCTGATCTCGCGCCCTCTGCACACTAACACTTTAGTTTTGTTTTTATTCACTCTTATTCCATATTCCTCTGTCAACACTGCTTCCATTTCGTTCAACGCTGATTCCAAATCCTCTTTACTAGATGCTAATACTGCTATATCATCCGCGAATCTCAGCATTTTTAGTTTCTGTCCCTGTACTTTAATCCCGAAATCCACTCTATCTTTTACGACATTAATCGCTCCTTCGATGTACAGATTAAAAATTAGTGGTAATAGTGTACATCCTTGTCTTACTCCTTTCCTAATACCTACTTCCCTTCTTTCCCCTTCTACTTCTATAACAGCAGTGACTCCCTCTAATGACCCATTCATTCATAATTCTTACATGCCTACATACCATCGAAAATGAGAATAATACAGTGGCATTTCTGTATCCGCTAGCCATATATGTAGGTATAGGTGGCAATGTGCGGAACGTTTTTCCAACGGAGCACTGATTTTGAAAATAAAATTTGATGATTTGAACACGTTGTGGAACGATATAACCTTCCATGGTAATTTGCTATACATTATTGAACAATTCGCAATAAATTTGATAGATGTTGCTTTACCAACATGGCCGCTATAACCTAACAAATTTCGAACGTCCCTATTGAAAGACCCTATATTGTGGTCGTGGGGTCGATCAGCCACAGATTAATTATTATAATGAGATTCTATCTTAAGTATATTTCAGGAGATTTTGGATATTTTAGAGAAACAAAAATACGAAATAACCACAAGCATACCCATTTCCAACTATTAATATAATAAGTTAGTATAATTACAATATTAAGCAACGTATAGAACATATCATTTTTTTACATTAAGGATATAATGATATTTAATAAAAATACGTCTGCGACTATTCTGTTTGAGCTGGATCTTTAACATTTTTAGGATTTCTGATTTATATAGAAGCTGTGGGCCAATGACCTATACATTCGAAACCCCAGCCATAAAAAATATGTTTTATTACTTTGGAGGTTAAAAATTGAGAGAATTCACCGAATTACTTCGCGAAATTTGCTTCTAAGTGTGAAATAAATATTAGTGACGATATTCTGCGACAAACTCGAAGAAGTTTGCCTTAATTAAGTCCTTTACGGTATATCTGAATTGCCATCGCCTATTCAAAAAACCTCGTTAACAGTTGAAACATCTATTAACAGCAAAGTTTATAACATAAATGATGGCGCGCTCCACGTCGCGCAGAAAACTAAAAAGTTTGAACTGAAAGCTGAAACGCATTGACGAAAATACCGACCAGAAGTTTTGTAAACTGGTAAACACATTTTCGATCAACCCCTACATCCACTTTGCCTTTATGTGTATTTACGGAGCCGTTTAAACAGTAATACCAACCTTAGATAAGTTTCAATCCTTTGAATTTCGCAGATTCCCTAAGTAAACAAAATTTTAATTTAGAATTTAGCCTTTGCACTTTCGCTGGAAATACGAACACAACAAAGTTTCGCGAAACACAAATATTATTGAAATTTTTGCTTTCGATAAAAATTTTCATTATTGGAAAGGATTAAAGTATTTTGATTAAAACTTTTATTGAAGGGTCGTCAGGCTGTAGCGAAACATTGATCACATGAGGCAAATCACAAATAAATTTCTTCCCTGAAACAAATAACTCAGAAGCTGTACTGAAAATTCCTTTCACTCGCAATATAAGACATCGCTTCTTACACTTTTTATATACTATCTGTTGCTGTTGACGAAGTATTACACGCCACATATTTAGGATCATGAAATATAGTGATACTTAATTACTTCTTTTAATATTACAATAAATTAAATTAAATTTAGTTTTAGTTATCTGGCCTTCTACTATACACTTATTAAAATGAAATCAGTAATATACATATCTTAATATAAGCTAAAGATTTTATACTAAATATCAAACACATTTCTTTGAATTGCATTCAAACCAAATCAAAAATTGAAGAAAACATATTGTACATCACGTGTATATTTTATATATTCGTTCAAATGAGCTAAAAATATTTATCTAATTTATTAAATTATTTATAGATTAAGGTCAATGCACAATATATCATATGATTTGAATTTTTATATTTACATATTTTTATCTTGTGCAAGCTTTATATCATTCATTAATATGAACAAAAAATTTTTATTAAAAAGTCTATTTTATTATATCATTTATAAATTTAGGTATAGGTGCAGATTAAACTCCTCAAATGCACATTGATAAATAATCGTTGTGTTCCTGACTTACAGAAAATTCCTGTCCTTAAATTGTTGTATATTTAAAACTTTTAATTAATTCTATTTACTGTTTTATCTAACAAATGATGAGATGATGAAAATATATTGTTAAGGTTAATATTAGTTTATGACAGTGTGTTTATTAGGGTTACAGTAAATGGTTTGGGTTCCCTAAATTGTACATTATTTTGGGAAAGGTCGACTAATTTAATTTGGGGATCATATTTTACTGTGGAAAAATTATCTTGAACTTTCAATTACCTTAACTGTGTATTTTTAATAACCTGTTCAGCACATCCAATGGTCAAGAAGTTGAAACAAAAATCATCCATCATTGCGTCACTAATAATAGATTGCATGGACAGGCTATAAAAGGGATAATAAGCAGTAATCCATGGCATTGTACATAAGCTATGTATGTATTAGAGAGTATTCATAAATATTATAGAACGCTTTATTTAAAGCGTTCATTATTATTGTTTATTCTCACTAAACCAATGTGTTGAAGGAAACACTAATATTTATTTCACGCTCCTTAAAGCAATAATAACAGCTGTAGTAAAAGAGTACCTTCTACTGATACGAAACAAGATCACAATTATAAACATATTTGTATCGTTTCAGTAAAATTAGCTCCACCCCATTATAATAGTTAGCGTAATAATTAGTAACTGAATATTTTCCTGAACGATGGATTAGAAAAATTAGTTATTAGAAGAGGAAGGTATCGACTACCTACTTAATTAAATCACCAGGTGTTACTCAACTAGATTTTCGTCAGAGGTGCCTAGAATTTCTGTAAACTCAAACATCAATGTCTTATTAAAAGTTTTATGATTTACAAGAATCGAAGAGTATTGTGTAGTTAAACCAGCAAAATTATTGAGAGCAGTATATAGTATAAACGCAAGAAATTTACATCAATGCTTCTACAAGTACTACAAATTTAAATTTACATTTTGTATAAGTTTAAACTGAGAATAAACTTGAGACTTTTATCCATTTGACAATCGAGATACACTGATAAATTTGGTATAAGCTCAAATTAATATTAATAAATATTTAATACATTTTTTCTATTACAGTATAGTCCAGAAATTAGGTTTTTATAAACCGTTAATAATAGGAAAAGTCATTATGTTCCATTTGGTAATAAAGTTGACTAGTACTTGAAATATTCATTAAAATTCAATGTATAGGTGGGTAGCAATTTACAAGTATCGATGTTAACTGTTCGTTCTTTAAACTCGACGAAGAAATATATAACCTTTTTGGCTACCCACGAAATTTTTTGCTGACTGATAAAATAAATAATTGCGCAAATTTGTAGAGAAGAATAATAATAATTCGAGAGTTTAAGATAACTATTTTCTTTTCCTTTCTCTTTTTTTTATATTTTTTTGTTATAAATTTGTTGGTTTTATAATTTTTATGTTTTGATAATTTACTAAAATTCATTATATATATTTAAGGGCAACTCCCATATGTGCCATAATGTTTATAGTTCAAAAACAATATTTTTTTTTTGGATTGTAAAATAGATTTTAAAACAAAGTTTTAATCTTTTAGAGGGGATTGGAATGCATGATATTGTAATAAATAATTTCATGTATACATCATGTATACATCAACTTTCATATTGACTAATTACAACATAAGTCATATAACTATGTAGTGCCCGTTTATTATCAATGTCCTTATTACCTTTAATTTAATATTCGCTAGCATATGAACTCCGCCATCTGGCTCATATCAAGTGAATTTTTCTGGTTAAAATATGTATATTAGCAAACACTCCAGTAGCTAAAAATCATCATATAATTTCTTTTGAATATTTTCTTTTTCTTTTTGTATATCTGTCTCTCAACTTGTATATAAACTTTTGTAACAAAATTATGTTTTGTTATGTATGATCTAATTAACACACTAACATCCTGAACATATCCCAGTGAAGGAACGAAACGTCGACAAAAAACGAATTTGTTTGTCTATTTATATATGTACATAATAGTATACATCATATGTTGTATTGGCCCATATTATTGATAATATCGGATCTACAGTATTTATTGTATTAGAGGGTTTGCTTTCAGGTCTTGATTTAAATAATTAATTTTGTGATGTACAGCAATCATAGTTGCACTCTAAAAATACGTTTTTTTATATATGCGACAATATCGTTACTATCTTCATAATGTCAATGGCAATAAAGTAAAGTCAGTGAACAAATTCATATTGAAGGAAAAAGAAATGAGCGTTTACGACATTCCCATATCCACATTGTAATAGTGTCGTAGTTATCAGGTGAATTTAGGGTAAACAATTATCGGAGTTATTTTGTAATATAACTGATTTCTTATGAAAGTAAATATTATTTTAATGTTGTTTGGTAGAAAATTACAAGCGGGTCCTTCACAATAACGACTACACCCTATATAAATTGATACTCTGTATAGATAATTTTTACTGTATTCGCCGAAAAAATGCCTTTTCATCGACTGCCTTATGTCGGACTGGACTACTTTATTTTGCTGTAACATTGTCATGTAATCATTTCTTCTTGTCGGATTTGGCTACGTACATTAGCATGCAAATCTCACATGGTTCTTTCACAAAAATATAATGGGGCGTAAAGAGAAAGAAAAGTTGACCTACATCATAATATATGTAGATGGTTTCTATTGAATTTGCAAATGAGAAAGGTCCCTGTCCCAAACTCTCTTCCAAAGTATATTTCAAGAACCCTCCGAAGCACTTTACCTCTATTTGCATTTTTTAAACAAAGTTTAATGCGGTTTTATCGAAATAATAAAATATTTAAATATGATAGAAATGTGAAGCTCCTACTATTTTTTTTACATTATTCATTTTATGAAAATTTTGTTGCTACATTCTTACATACATAGAAAATAATTTTCTGTCAAACACCGCCTATTTTTCTAGTTTAATTCCATTTTATTGTTTTGATAGACAAGTAAATCACTGACATGAATGGGAAATAATTAAAAATGAAGTACTAGGAAACAGTCTTAATAAATCAGCATGTATTTCCACAGCAATTTTGTCGAAGTGTAATTTATTCCTCGACAACATGCGAGGATATTTTTATATATTATATTCATTTGTTTTTTTTGCCCTTCGATTGACGGCAGTAAAGATAACTGTTCATAAATCGATACACGGGAACAAACAAATCTTTTATCAATTGTTTGCATTTCATACATGTCAAAACATTCTATCAGTTGAAGGGCTTGTAACTAATATTTTCATTATACGCCTTTGCCTTATTCTCTTTTTCGAACATATTTGGCAGCTGGTAGTACGTATTTGTATTATACAGCGTGGTGACAAAGTTTCCACAATATTCATAGTTTTTTTTTATTAAATCATTTTGAAGAATTGGAACACGACAACCCTTTCCTTTTTAAGAACATAGGGACTGACGTAACTTTTGATTTTTGCAGATTTTATGTTTAGTCTGTGACATCATCATAGTCTTTTCTAAATTTCAATCACCCGTCTTTTAACAAAAATGATTTCTTTCAAATTATCCAAGTACAATCGTGTTCAGTATCAGGGATTTTCTATTTACCGTTTACAGCAGAAAAGGCGTTTTTGAGAAAAATGCACATAAAGCAAACTCGATTTTATTTTTGACACGTACTGTAATTTTTTTCAAAATATCAGGAGGCCCAGAGATCAGGTATTCAAAAACAGGAGGCCAGTTTTTCACGAACACCGAAAGAGTACAAGTTTCTTGACGTGACTTTTGCCAACTAATTTGGTATCATCGGGAGATAATTAAAATTATTTTAATCACCTCCCAACGTTATCAACTTGATTGGTCAAACGCACGTGGAGAAACGTACAATCTTTCTGTGTTCGTGAAAAACTAGTCTCGTGTTTTTCTCGCTGCATCGAAAGTTCCAGTATCAAAATATCCTCCACTAACAATCTGATATTGGTCGGCGCATGTAAGCACTTTGTATTAAACGTTCAATAACTTCTAGGCAAATATTATCCATATCGACTTAAATTGGTTGCTTCAGCTGCTGAATTATCTGATCTATTAAAATAGACCCACGATATTAAGTATCTCTAGAAGCAGTAATCCAAGGGGACTAAGTAAGATGAACGTAATGGCAATTCAGTGGGTCCTCGCAGTTCTATCCATCTTCCAGGGAAAGTCTCGTGAGGAAACAATAGGACATGAGGAGGATACCAAAATGAGAAGGAGCTCCACCTTCTTGAAACCAATAATTATTGGGCGAGGAACATCATAATCTTTGTACGAGTATATTTGGATGCATAATCGTGGTTTAGATATCCAAATCATGTATGGATATTCAAAGTATACTGGATTCAAAACAGTGGAACAGTAAAGGAACGTGAAAACATACAGATAAAGATTCACGATTAAGGGTAATTTGAAACTAAAGTGTTAAAGTATTACCAATTTTACACGAATTACCATTATTTAATTCACACGATGATTTATTTAGCAACACAACGAAATTTCACCATACAGAAATTATAGTAAGACATTTTATGAAATAACATGAGTAATACAAGTGAGACACGGGGTTGACACAACAAAACGTTTATTTCAAACTTACAAGATTCACTGTTAGTAATGAAGGACAGAAATGAGTATTTATAAAGTTTCTTATCTAAGGGCTGTGTCAGCTTCTGTTGAGATAAATGATTCAAATAATTATATTACGTTAAGCGTAATATTGCCAAGAGATATGTTATCGAAAATAAAAGGAATGGTATAAGCATGGGTATCATATTACACCTCCTTCCCTAGGTGGAAGGCTATCAGGTTCTGAAGGACCTGTAGGCTTCTTAAGAAGTAATATTTTTACCTTTTGATGGCAAAATTTGAGGTATATATAAATAAGCAAGCCCATGAACAGTATAGATAATAAAATATAAAACATAGTATTCTGAGAATTGTTTTTTTCAAAGTCTTTAATCCGCACAGGGTGTAGGCTGCCAAGTTGGGTGGAAAGGTCTGCTAGGTCCTGTAGTTTGATGTCCTGAAGGTGGAGTTCCGCGGTCGGGGTTGAGTTCAATTTGAAGGTAGGTAACGCCAGGGACGTTTCGTCGGGAAGCTCGTGATTGGCGTTGAAGATGTCGTCGTTGATAATTACGGGGCAGCTCTCTAAAGTAACAATTGAGGGCTGCTCGATAAAGTGGTCCATGGGGGTGTTACAATTTTCTTCGATTCTGGTCCTTTGTATTGGGACGACTATGAGTTGTGTCTCTGCAATTTGTTCAACTATGGTAGCTCCGAGTCGTACGCTGGTTAGATTACATTGTGGATTTTCTCCTTGTAGAATAGGAAGATAGCACTCGTCGTGGTTGTATGGGCTATCCTTTCTACACAGGCATACATTTTCTAGCCGTGGACAGGAGTCCTCTTTCCAAAAGGTGAGTTTGGTTCGTAAACTTGCAATGAGATAGGGTTTGGTTGGTATAAGAACTTTGGATTGGTAAGGCGTGGGAATCAAATGGTAAGTATAGTAAGGTGCTTGGGTGGCTATTGGCACTGACAATTTTATGTAGATTTTAAGATCTTTAACCGTTGCTGAGATATGAAAAAGATTAAGGTAACTATGCATATTACTAAGATGTATCAGTTGATCTCGTTTATATAGACTCGAGAGTTTAGTTAAAATAATTTGTATATTTGGGACTGGCAAAAAATAGGTGTGAATGATATTATGCTGAGCCATGGCGACTGCATTCTCTAAAGTGTCTAATAATTCTAAAAATATATTAAATTCGTTTTTTATAGTGACACCAGTTTCAAAGTATGACCAGTCTTGTTGAACTTCTTTGAACGTTTTGAAGAGTAGTTCTATATTCGCGTTTATCTGGGTTAGGCTTTGATTAACTTTGTCGCTAAGAGCTTTAAATAGAGAAGTTCTTAAATTAATTTCGTGCGTTAGAGTTTCCTGATTGGACATTAATGTATCCATTTTAGAATGGAGTTCTTGCACATCATTGTCATCGGCAGTACCAAATAATATTTTTTGAACGGAACCTATAGCGTTTATAAGTCCACGTTTAAGTCTGACTTCAGAATTCCTAAAATTATTTAATTTATATTCGGTCAAGTTTACGAGGTATTTTAACTGCTGATTAATAGTACTATTAGAATATTTATGTTTATTTTGGAAAAAGCTTAAGTCGGATTTTAATTTGTATAAATTGTTTGTTACGTCCTTTAAATCGATAATGTGAATAAAGTCATGTTGCGATTGTATTATTTTAGTTTCACATGTTAGGCGATTTATGTGAATGGAGTTTCGTATAGTCTCTATTCGGATCGCGGAGGCGTAGTGAATAAGAATGAGAAGGACCAGGTTGGTACTTAATTGTAATTGGAGGGATTTTATCCTCAAAGTCAACACCTTCATCTGTCTCGCTGCTTAGTTCAATAGGTTGAATTTCCTCTGGGGGTTTTTCCTGTAAAGAAGGTTCAGTATTAACCTTTTGTTCGCTTTTCTTTTTCTTAAGCCTGGGTTTTCGTTTGATATAGGCTTTATGATATTTGCCTTCAGCATGTGCCTTACGTTGAAACAGTTTTAGAGTGGGACCTAAGTCTTCTACTACTTTAGTTTGAATGAATTTTTCATTTAGTTTCCCGCGTGCTGGATTTGCAATATATACGTCTTCGTTGGGTTCAAAAGTTTCCGGTAGTTCGCGTGTTTCATTGGCTTTTTCTATGACTCGCATTTTAGATTTGTCTAACTTGGTTTTTATTTGATTGTAAAGGTTTTTTAGAACATTCTTATGGGTGTTAATGTACTCTGAGAGTATCCGTTCTTCATTAATATCGAAAGGGTCAGGGCGTTCGTCTCCACGAATTATATCGATAGGACACATTTTGGTGCTTGAATGAATTGTATGATTGTAACTTATAACTGCGATTTGTACTAGATAGTCTAAGGGTGCATTTGGATTTTCATGTTTAAGACATCGGACGCTGTCTAATAAAGTAGAGTGGAATCGTTCGATGTTGCCGTTGCTACTATGTCCTTGTATTGAAGTAAAGGTTAGTTTAATTTTGTGCAGATTGCAGAAATCTTTCATCATCGCGTTGTTAAACTCTAGGCCAGTATCCACCAGGATTCCATAGGGTAGTCCATGATGTTCGATAAATTTCAGTAGCGCACGTTGTATTGACATGCCTGTCTTAGTTTCGACGGGGTAGGCTTGAGCTATTTTCGAAAAGGTGTCAATGATCGTTATAAATTTTTGTCCTTGGATATCTAGAGTATCAATGTTTATGGTTTCAAAGGGTTTCGTAGGCGTTTCAGTATATTGAAAGATTGGTTTCACCGGGTGCCGGTCAGTTTTACACGTTTTGCATGTTTCGCATTTGGCGATAAAGTCCCGTACGTGATCAAACATGTTAGGCCAGAAATATTTCTTAATTAAAGCTTGGTGGGTAGCCGTTACTCCTTTGTGTGTAACTTTGCCTTCGTGGTTATAACGTATCTTCAGTTGTTGTTCTTGTTCTGATGTTACGTCTTCTACTTTCTTCTTGCAAATTAAAAACTTGAGCCAATGAGTTAAGTGGTTTTGAAGGATTCTGATGATCTTATTTTCTAACTCTGGTTGCTCGAAGTATAGAGCATGTATGGTGGTGTTACTTTGAACGAATGGAGATAAAAATTTAAAAATTTCTTCGTCGGATGAGCGTGATTTTAGGTGGAAGTGATGTTCTTTAACTTTGGGGAAAGGCTGTATTGCATAATGCGAATTAACTTTATTACTATCCTTTTCCAGGAGGATCCATCGGTTGTTATACCTATTTAAGGGTGTTTCGGAGTATTTGACTTCTAGAATGGGGTTTTCGTGACTAGAGTGAATAGTCTGGTTAGTTCTTGAGGGCGGCGCGCGATTCGGGTCGTCTATTGAATTTAAGTCGTCTAAAACTTCTTGGAACTTTTCTGGGTCTGGTTCTGGTAGATTATCGAGTAAAGTACTTACATCGGGGGCGTTATTTATCATTGACATATTGTCTTCTTCTATTGCGTTAAGTTCATCAATTTTGATACGCGAGAGCGGGTCAGCTTGGTTTGTTTTTCCTTTTTTGTACTTTATTTCGTATTGGTATTCTTCCAATTTTAGACGCCATCTTACTAGTCGCGAGTTAGGGTCCTTTAGGTTGAACAGCCACTGCAAAGGCTGATGGTCGGTTTCAATTATAAATTTAACGCCAAACAAGTAAGGTCGGAAGTATTTAACGGAATTTACGATGGCTAGTAACTCCTTCTCAATTGTGCTATAATTACATTCAGCAGGGTTCAATGTCCTGGAATAATAACTGATGGGGTGTCCATCTTGTGAGAGTACGCTTCCTATTGCATACGCGGATGCGTCGCAAGTGAGAGTAAATGTTTTATTAAAGTCGGGGTAAGCTAGGATAGGCTCATTGCAGAGTAAATCCTTGCAAGTTTCAAAGCAATTGCGGTAGTCTTGGGTTAACTCGATTTTTTGGTCTTTTTTGAGGCAATTGGTAAGGGGTTTAGTTACACGAGCGAAGTTGGGGACAAATTTGCGGTAAAATCCGAGCAATCCTAAGAAACTCTTGATTTGCTTCGCCGTTTTTGGGATTGGAAATTCTTTAATGGCTTTTATCTTCTTCGGGTTTGGCTTGATACCATCTTGGGTTATAATGTGGCCAAGAAATTCCACGTGTTTACAGAGGAATTCCGATTTGTCCAATTGAATCTTCAGGTTGGCTTTTTCGAGGGTTTTAAATACCAGTTCCAGGTTTTGTAGGTGTTCTTGTAACGACGTGCTGAAGATTATGATGTCGTCCATGTATACGAAGCATATTTTATTCTGCAGATCTTTTAATATATTATCCATCACCCTCTGGAACGTTGCAGGCGCATTCTTGAGGCCAAATGGCATCCGTACGTATTCGAAGTGGCCATTCTCTATGTTGAAAGCAGTTTTTTCTATGCTGTCAGGGTGCATCTCAATCTGGTGGAACCCTGAAGCGAGGTCGAGAGTCGTGAAATATTGGCATCTGCCCAGTTTGTCCAGTATATCCGCTATGTTAGGTAACGGGTATCTATCAGTCTTCGTTTTGTCATTTAGTTTCCTGTAGTCGACCACAAGCCTCCATTTTTGTTTGCCGCTCGCATCGAGTTTTTTCGGCACGATCCAAATGGGGGAGCTATAAGCGCTGGAGCTAGGTCGAATGATTCCATCTTGTAACATTTTATCAATTTGCAATTGTACTTCTTTTTGGTGGACATAAGGATACCTATATGATTTTGCGTGAACGGGGGTGTCATCGGTAGTTTTTATCTGGTGTTTGACTTCGTTTGTGAAAGTTAATTTGTCACTAGGGAAGTGAAATACGTGTGAGTAATTTTTACAGAGTTCAAAAAGGTTAAAACGTTCCTCTTCATTGAGATGGTCAGTGCGTAGAAGATTTTGTATGTGTTGATTGGTGAAATTGAGAGAATTATGAGTTGGCTTATCGTTTTTTGAAATTTGGGGTTCAAAACCAGTATACTCGGAATAGAGTTGGACATCAATTGGTGTATCGAATTGAGCCGTGATAGGGTAAGTGTTGGTGTTAAATATTTCGACTTGAGCTAGGCCATTCTTGGCTTTGCTTATACCAGAAGGAATAAGATAATTGTCGGTTTTTTGAAATGGGATGACAATTTCGCCGTTGTCAATAGAGACAGGGATTTCTCGAACAATACATTCGACGGGGTTTAAAGAATAAGTACGTGAAATTTCTTCGGGTTGTCGAATAGAAATTGGAATCTGGAAGTAGTCATTATAGATAAGATGATTTTGGAAATCTATTTGGATACCTAACGTTTGTAGGTCTTCGAAACCGAAAATGCCATCATAGAAATCATGGAAATCATACAGAAGTACGTTTAAATCGAAGTCTATATTAAATTCTTTAAATAAAGGGATGTTTGCTTGGAATTGACAAGTCGATTTGCCGGTTGAAGTTTTGATAAGTGTTTCATGAGAGAAAATATGGTTGGGGTAATATTTTTGAATTATTTCGGGACGAATTATGGTCTTTGATGATCCGGTATCGATCAATAATTTTAAAGGGGGTTCTCGAATATTAATATATGGAAGCGAACACGGTGTATTAGCAGAGTTTAGTTCTACTATGTCCGGTTGTTTATATTCGGGGCTGCAGGAAAATTTTGTTCTTGACTTTCTTCATAATCATTCGGTATATTCTCTTCGTTTCCATTTCCGTCGTTTAAGTATACCCATTCTTCTCCTTGTGGATTTTCTTCTGGGAGGTCCATTTGACTTGTTGAGGGTTCGTCGTAAGGTGTCAGTGGGGTATTGTCCATCCAGCAGGGATTCTGCGATGTAGGATCCGTTTCTTGATTAAAAAGTTCTTCTACCATGTACTTCGGCTGGTTGTATCTTGGTTGCCAGTTGTGGTTTGGGGCGTTCTGAATTCTTGATGTACTAGGCTGTTGTCTAGTTGCATTCGTTCCACTGATTCCAGACATTGGGGTAGGTCTAGCGAATTTTTGGTTCGGGTTTGGTCTCCACACATTTACGTTGGATCTATTATTTTGGTTTTGTTGTATTTGGGTGCCAAAGGGGCGTTGTTGTTGTATATTATGGTTTTTAAAATTACCAGGGTTATTAAAATTGTTTGCATAATTATTGGGTTGAGATTGAAATATTGGTAATCGCACCGGTTGATTCGTTTGTTGGCGTGGTTTAGGCATTGGTAACATGGGATATCGAGGTGTTGTATTCTGTCGTCCGAACGCAAAGCGTTTGAACTCATCGTATTTAACCTGCTCGTCGATAAAAGTAATGGCGTGTTCTAATTCAGTAATGGCGGTATTATACCTAAGCATGTTTTCATAATTAAGGGGCATATTCATTTTGTAAATATTAAAAACTTGGTTCTTATAAAACGCTATAGACCCAGCCTTTTCATTTATTGGTATGTTTGATAACTGAATTTTTGAAATTATTTTAGATTTAAGTTCAATTAAACGATTGCCAAAATTAATCAAAGGTTCGTTTGGTTTTAATCTACAATTTTGTAACTCTAGCTGTAATGTTTCTAAACTTTTATGATCTGAAAAGTTAGTGGAGAAAAGATTTCTTATTTCAGGCCATGTTTGAATATCAGGTCTACTGTTCAAAAGTTGAAGAGCTTTGCCCTTAATTTTAGTTTTTATGCAGCTTACTACAATTCTAATATGTAGGGGAACATTTGAATTGCACACTTCCATTAGATTTTCAACAGCATCAAAGAAATTACTTATTTCCGTTTCTTCGCCAGAAAAAATCGGAACAAATTCAGAAATGTTCTTAAGTTTATGCAAATCTAATTCAGACATCGTGTTAAATGAAAGAGTGTTATTCAAAAGATCAGAAATATCCGAAATCTCGTCTTTACTTAAAGTGTGAGAATAATCTTCGTCTTCTGAAGAGTATAAACTTGTCATAAAATTCAACTGGTGATTTCTTAGCAAAAATAAAAGAAAATAAAAAATCAATTGTTAATTTCTTAGCAATGTAAATAAAAAATAAAAATAAAATAAAATAAAAGTAAGGAAAAATTAAAAATTAAAATTCTTTAATCAGTAAAATAAACGGTAATTATTTAATCTCTACTGAAGTTATCTTTAAAATTATTAAAATGTTTTAATAAATTTAATTTCTTGTTTTTTGAATTCTTAACCTAATCTTTTTAATTTGTACGATACAAAAATAAAAAGCTTCCCTTAGAATATCGCACGATGCGGGACTCCAAGAGGTTGTCACTAAAATTACACACTTTCCAAAAGTAGCTTGAAAATTGTCAGTGCAAAAATAGGGACGGGTGAACAGGAATAATGCAAGTTTACTTACGTTTGGTGTCGTTGTGCTCTGGGATTACGTTTTGAAGATTCTGGATAGTTGAACCGTTGAGACGGACGATCAGCGACTTCTGATTCTTCGGGAAATTGAAGAGTGCTCGATACACAGCAGAAACGTTGAACGACTATCCACTACCGACTGCGCCAGTAATACAAGTGAGACACGGGGTTGACACAACAAAACGTTTATTTCAAACTTACAAGATTCACTGTTAGTAATGAAGGACAGAAATGAGTATTTATAAAGTTTCTTATCTAAGGGCTGTGTCAGCTTCTGTTGAGATAAATGATTCAAATAATTATATTACGTTAAGCGTAATATTGCCAAGAGATATGTTATCGAAAATAAAAGGAATGGTATAAGCATGGGTATCATATTACACATGAACATCCGTTATAAAATAAAAGAGAAGATATTGTATGAAAATAATATATGTAGAAAAATTATAGTCTACTATAATGAAAAGTTATTTAATAATTATATGATCATAATAAGTCTAAAAAGCCTTATGATGATGGATGAATGAATGGACGATAAAACTGATATTTTAAAGATCCTCTGATGGTTACAACTTGGTTGTTGAAAGACAGATCTAGTAACGCATAATTTTTGGTGTTCGTAGAAAACTGAAATATTTTTTGGTAGCTCCTTTCCAAAATAATATTAATTGAAGAAATGAAGTATTCGTTTATATTTTTTCAAAACCTTTCGTAAACGTTGCAAATATTTTTTCTTGCTAAAATATTAAATCCCTCCTTAAATATTCGAGCAAAAATTCTATAAATGTTTTTTCTTCCATCAAAAATACTATTAACATATTCAGATACTGTACGTGTCTTCCTTATATATTTTTTTATAAATAGTATCCAACACAATTATTTAACGACTAACTGACCTAATGAGTTGTGGGAATGGTTGTGAATAAGGATGATTTAATTCCTCCCTTTTGTGCCCTTTTAATGGCGCGCTCCTAGATAATAATTAGTTTTTATAGAAAATGATATAAAAAGCCATTAACAGGCTGACATTTACAGAAAAATTGAAGCGTACTTAGTAATTCCCTTTTCAAAGCAATTCCTATAGAAGAAACTGACAATAGTGATAAAGTGAGTAAAGCTAAATATTTCAAAGTAAAATATGTTTTATAACAAGTCTATAAATTAAATGATGAAAAAATATGTCCCTGCTGTCCTGATAAAGTACTTGAACTTTCATTGTAATCTTCAAATGATAATCTGTAGCAAAAATGGACAAAGTCTCCAATTAATTTGAGATTCATTTTGTTTATAAATGAATTCTTTTATAAATATACAAACATACTTTGAAAATAAATATACTCTCGATAATTTATATATAAAAAAACTAAAATGAAATGTGTCTCAGGGAGTGCACAAAATTGAGATGAACTTAAACGAATTCTTATTTTCGAGCTCTGTTATATCGCCTCAGAGATCTCAGTTTCAGTCCAAAATGTTTAATCTTAAAATATCGTTACTTTTCCTCTTACCTTATACCTTCCGATCTTCCAGTTATTGGAATTCAAAGGATATATTCTGAAAATATGGACATGGTCCAACTGAATAATTATGATCGCGCTATGAATGATTTCTTTAATGACCAATGACAGAACTAAATAGACACAAAGTATACCTTTTAATAAGTTGTAACAACAATAGTCAAACAACAGTAGGTAGTGAATCCTTGTAATTCCAGATGCTTCATTAACTATTACAAGAAAATAAAAAAGATCCTGGACCAGTAATCTACTTATCATTGAATATTTTTCTCTTACTGACATCTATATTCTTTTGTGTACGTATGGTTTTATAAAATTGTTACAAATAAAATTAATGTTACAATGTATTATAAAACAACTTTAAAATATAAAAGTAAGAACCCTCTGTTTGGTGTGAACAAAATATGGATGGATTTAAAGAAGTGTAAAGAGATTATATCCACCTATTCCACCATTCTGTCGTTTCCTCTCTGCAGTAAATATCTGTAAAACTAAATAATTTTACAAATTGGATCCACAACATTGCACAACGTATATGGGCGAATTTTTAAAAATTCGCGGCCAAAGCCTTAAATATAGAGTCAGTCATAACAGTTCACGTGACTTATTTTATTTATTGAAAGAAATAATTGGAAAATATATTGGTCAATCAGCGCAATGAAATATGTATTTCATAATGACAAAACTAATACAATTTTCTTTTTTCTTTCTGTTTTTTATTGAAAAAGTATAAATCATATTTTTTTACCAAATAATGAATTTTCTCTAAAAAAATATAATTTTCTAACATGAATTTAATAAACCCAAATTATTTTTATTCATCTTCTTCTTCTTTTCTTGACCTTCTATTAATTTCATCTCAATTATCAGAGCTTTCATCTATATCAGAACCTTCATCCGTGCCTTCTATGTCTTCAGAGTTACCTGTTTTGACACGGATAAATGTCTTCGACACTCATTGGCGTCGGGTCTCCAATAAACCATGTTGGTTTTAAAATACCATCAATTAATGGCCAATCGCAATACTCTGCGTTCAATTTCACACAACATGGATCTGTTGCATTTTGCCACATCGAACTGATAAAAATAGTTCGCAAAATTTTCTGCTCTAATGACTTCCAACAAGGTGAAATCAATTTAGAATCTAGACTTTTTTTTAATTTTTCATTAGTTCTTGTTGCTAAATATATGTATTTTTTAAATATCTGATATCTGGATTTATTTACACTTGTACATTTTTTTACGCCATAGATAAGAGCGGTAAATCAGACAACATTAATTTTTTAATCATTAAAAATGTGAATCACATCAGTCAATGACACGAAAATTTTTTGAAAATATTTTGAATATATATTTTAGAAAAATATATGATTTATATTTTTCTCAATAAAAAACATTCATAGTCATTATTATGAAATACATATTTCATTACCCTGATTTATCAGTATTTATAAATAGTTTTTTTTTGCAATCGTTGCCGCTGAGATACGGTAAGTTTTAATAACATTTTATATAAAAAAACTACTTCACCTACCACATTGTATCCTCGTTTACATTCGTTTGCTCACAGTCATCTAGAGCGAGAGTAATTAATTCAAATCATGGTAACCACTACTTGCGGCCATTTTTTACAGGCAACCACGCTCACAGCAAAAATTAAACTTCATTTTAGTATAATATTTTATTGAAAAACACTATGAGTGTAAATAATTAACAATAATATACCTGTTCACATCTAGAACCCTAGAGGCTGCGGCTGAATGAAAACTGGTAACCATTTTTTTTAATTCCTCGCATCATTTTCTTTCAAATAACGTTTAATTCACTTAAAAAATAGTTGGAATTCGTTAAAATAAATTAATTACCATATAATCAATTAAAGGCAATCGCGGCTAATTTTTGATAGGTAACCCGGCAGCAATGTAATACATTGTCATTAATCATCCATTCGAATTAAGTTTTATTAGAAAAACAGATACCTGCAGGAATCAGCTGCCGGTTCTTAGACTATCAGTAGTTTTAGTTCTAAAACAAGTGATTAGTTTTGACTTGACCACAAATTTTGCAAAATCCATGTGCAACGTGTTGCGCTGCATTGTCTTTGGAAATTAGCAACTGGTGAATTCGCCGTGTCCGACCGCCGAACGTACATATTACGTAGTAAAATGACACAATCTCCAGGTCGCAAAACACTCCATCTGACTGCACATCTCAGTGCACGGACGATGCTCTGCGATCGATGTGAAAGCGTAATGGCTATAAGGAGTGCGTGCAAGAGACGCGTGCGATTGGCTGCGTTCTGTCGATACCTCGCACACCGCCGCTCTCCGCGCAGAACGCTGCTGCAGCTTGAGGGTTGCGTACGTCAGCTACCCTTGCTCTGTAACCCCTAGCTACGCGCGTAACTTACATCGCACCCGGCTATTCCAGTGATACGCAGTTGTTGTTGCTTCAGATAAAGTGTCGCGCGGTTCTCGATTCACGCCAGGTTTGACGGGTTTTAAAACGACAGTTCCATCCACGAATTCCATATGGTGCAAGTACTCGAGGTGGTCAGGTCGAATCCTTTCGACTTGTCCAATTCAGTAAGTAACACTTTCACTTGTTATTTCGCTACAATAAGGCTCTGTCGCGCTTTAGCAGCGGCCGCTTCTGTCGGAAACATCTGTGCTTTTCCAATAATTGAAGTCTATTCGTAATGGATTTTATGTTGGCGGGCCATTCATGGAAACTCTCGAATTTATCTCTCTGCGGAATATTTCCCAAGAAAAGTTAGAGAGTTAGTGCGCGATTATTAATTTTTTTAGTGCCATACTATCGGCGTGATATAGACATTGTCTACCGTAGACAGGTGTTTACAATATTTATTATTATACTTCTACATAAAGCTTTAATTTTATATGCATTTATAAATGATTTCCTAATTTCTTTTGTCTATAAACAAAACTGAATACCAACAAAAATGAAAAGTATTATAAATAGGTTTTTGTATGCTTGATGAAGACTGATAAACGAAAACAGAACACGTCATCTAAATGTATAATCCTCTCTATCTACATCTACACCATAAATTTCGTTTATGTTTTCGGTTATGTCTTTAACTTACTAGGCAAGAGCTAATTTATATTTTTCATTCCTTCTTTATGAAAACTTAAATACATATAATCACTAAAATGTAATACCTATTTCTATAAAAGGCTCTTAGTACGAGACACATTAATCAAATAGAAAGTTGGTATTATTTTCTGATGAACTAAGGATTGACATATCATCCCTCAACTATTTTGGAATATTTATCCTCAAAAATTTTGTAAACCAATAGGTATATCTAATTCAATGTAATTCATTATAATTAACGATAATTACTATCCTATAACTCTTCCCTTAACTTAAATACAGCGTTATAAGGAAATACATGTAAAAAAATGTATTTTTTATTACTTAACTCAGAAAATGTTATATCTTATTAATGTGCTGCATTTTATGCTGTTGTTTTATGAAACTTGCTCTTCTAGACACTACTCTACTATTACTAGAGACGTTCTCGAGTAAAACAATTTGTATGACCATTTGCTATAGAACTATTTTTTGAGCATGTCATGTTATTGTTTTAAAATTATAATCAGTTTTAAATAAACACGAAATTCTATTCTTGTACTTACTGTTTACAATATACAGGGTGTAAGAATAACACAAGCAGCATACCGGTTTTGATTTATATGCTTAGGCTATAATAAAATAGTTTTATATTGAAAGGTCAGCAAGAGTATTAATATTCTAATGCGATAGCTAATAAAATTTCCACCAGGCCACGAGCAATTACTGCGGAAAATCTATTCGTTCAGAAAACCCTATATTTCTGGCATGATGTTTTTGAACTAATCCTTATTGATTCTAAATTAACATCTGTATTAACACGTGATTTTAAGCATTGAATATTTTCTGTTGATAATTAAATAATTTCCAGAATATTATAAATCTATGCTAGCGATCTTAAGTTTTCTTTTGCTGACGGACAGCTGGTCTTTTAAGTTTGTTCACATATGACGTATTGATACGTGATGATATTATATGGTAATATGTTCTTTATCCTCTATAAATATTTCTTCAATTCATGGTAATTGCAACAGTAGAAAACAAAATACTGGACGGTATCAACAGGCGTAAAGTATATAGGTGTGTAAAATATTCAAAACTAAAAGAAAAATATAGAAAAACTATACCCAGTTTGTATTTAGGCAGGTGTTTCTCATGGATTACCGCGCTTCTGAATGAACTTAAAACATAAATATATCGAAAATATTTCCAACAGGAAATTGTTGACAATTCTATTGTATTATTTCATAATGTTAATACTAGGTTAGTTAGATTATCAAAAAATTAAGGAACTATTTGCAACTACGCAAATAAGAATATGTATTTTTTTAACCTTGTCAGATTGTGCAAAAACACGAGAAAGGGGTCGAGGATCCCATCTTGGTATAATCCAATGCCTGGCGGGGCTTTAGCCCGAGGAGTATTTATTTCCTATAGCGATTATGTAATAGCATTGCTATTCGGGAACTACTTGATAACCGCTTGGCGTTTTGGTACTTTACTTTAAAATGTTTTAATTAAATGTTATAGTTCCTCAGTTATTCCCAGCACGTTTTGTGTTATGCCTAACAACTATTATGTATTGTGAATCGAATTCCAGGACAACAGCAATATCAAACCTTTTACACTATTCGGTGTTAAGTTCGAGGGTAATTTTATAAATGAAAATATGGCGACTAAATGTGTTTTATATTACAAAAGTATTAATTAAATCATAAAAAATAATTGATTATTAATTAAATTTATTAATAATGGAAATTATTATACATGAAACATACTAATATAATAAAATATTAATATTCTTAAACTATGTGACAGCTCTTCAAGAAAACAAGGCACTATGTACATACGATCATGAAGAAATTTTATATACACTTTTGCTGGTAAACGTACATCTATACTCTTGACTAGATCTCACATATAACAGAATCTTCCTATATATTTGTTCTTTCATAAAGTGCAACCCTCCGTTTTCTAAAATAATTGTTCATCTCACAGAGGAAGAAGGAACTCTATTGTTATATTGTTTTAACGTCGTATATATAATGGTACAGGGTTACCTAGAAGAAGACGAAGAAGAAGAAATGAAGAAAAGACAGAAGAAGACAAAAGATATTTTGCATTCTTTGTGGATAATAGATCCAATTTTAAGATAATTAGATTTTAAATGATAATAATGTTACTACAAATATACATGTTATAACCAAAAAAAAAACATAGCTAATTCCTTATCTGTCTAGTCCTACATAGTATATCGGTGGTATTGCATACTATTACGATACAGTATATGATGTAGTATAAATGGGTATGGTATGATGCACTACGGCCTGAATTAATGATCTTGATTAATTTTAAAGATATAATGATGATTAAATTGAAATAACATTTCACTTGTATCTCGACTATATTAAATAACAGTTTGTATAACTGTTATTATAATAACTAATGAGCTTAATTTGACATAAACTAAGGAATATTTTAATAAATAAATTTGTAAAATATTTTCTTGAGATCCTCTTAAATTTTTAACAAAGAAATTTCAGTTCTGACCCCATTTTTTGAGTACCACATTGTATTTTTCTACAACGTAATTTTTATTTTCTTGTCGGATATTTCACTTCAATGAAAACGTCTCTTTATTTATAAATTTTCACATCATATAAATGAGACAGAACTAAATAATAACTGCAAAGCAAATAATAAAACCGATAAAAATAAGAAATATGTACATAAACCAATATTAACAATATATATGTAACTGTAAATTTATTCCATAGTCTATTCTGTACATATTATGTGAAATACTACAATACTCTTATATTTGGCAAAAAGTATACTCACATTTGAAAATAATATATGTATATATATATATATATATATATATATATATATATATATATATATATATATATATATATATATATATACTTTAATATTTTGTGAAGAAAAGATATCTGCCATATGAAAAATTTTTCAGTAATAATTTTCTATATCAAAATATACTAATATAGTTAAATATTAACTCTAAGTAAAATATGGAACATTGTTCAAAATTTACCTTAATTTTATGCAGTCATTTAAAGGACATGAAGAATTATATCAACTTCGATAACACAGGCAATATATAAAGAAAATTAATTATTTAACTTCCATTAACATAAGCATCCATTATTTAGCTCACGTTGTATCTCTAATAGAAATTGAGATATCAGTACATGCATCAATAATTTGAACTATTTTACATAAAAAAATCTCCATAAATCTTCAGTCTTCTCCAGAAATTCAAAGATATATTGTTAAGAAAAGTGAGGATTGCAGATCTGCAATTACCCTGATATAGCTCAAAATTATCTTCAGTAGGATTCGAATCCATGCAGTAACAAAATCTACTCTCTGGATCAGACTACCACTCTCTGACTCAACAAGTTTAACTTTCATCACAACTTGGGATATTTGCATAAATTGTATACTTGAATATTCTAAGAACTAAGACAACTTATAAGAGAATGGTAAATACACAAAAGTAGCCTTACTAAAAATAGTAAATAGTATGTACACAAAATAAACTTTACCTTTGGCAATACATTTTCAAATAAAATTTAAACCATATTTTTTAAATAATATACTTCAAAAAAATATTTAATAACTTTCCTATACTGTATACATTTGGTTGTTTTACCATATCCCGTTTAGACGTTTCTAAAGTTGTTAAATGTGTAAAAGCTAATAAAGAAATCGTGTCCTTAAGAAAATTTAAATTAACAGTTATCTACTTACCTTCTATTGGTAACTTATATTTCGCAAAATTTCGCAAGTATGCTGCACAACCTGTACAATACAATGCCTTGAAGAAGTAATAAGTAAATCTTTTTATTTTTATTTGGCCGTTCCGTTAATCTACCGCATCAATCATCCTGTAGTGAAGCTTTTAAAAAATAAATGTGGGTACACTTCTATTTCACTGGTGTCGCTTGGTTTTTTACCGCCTATAGTGCTTGTGAACATATGTTCGTTTCCCAGTTATTTCATATGCCTTCACACATGTTTCTACTTTGTTTATGTTTGAACGTGTAATAATATTGTACGTGCCACACACATGCCGTCCACGTTTTTTTTTTTTTTTTATTAAATTTCATAAACAAATCGTGCAAGTCCGAAGGCCCTTTCGGATACTGGTTTTAATAAATGATTTATATTTATGACGAACAAAAGGTGGATATAATTGGATTTAGTACTGCATTTTTAATCATTTTTGTGCAAGTTTGTCACTGATTGATTTGTGAACATTGTATGGGGTGTTTATGAATTTTGATGTTTATTTTCAACCGAGCATGAAAAAGTTAAACCATCATAAGACGTGGTGAAAATTATTTAGTGGCAGAAATAAAGGTATATTTAAGACTTGCGAAATAATAATTATGGAATAATAATTACTTAGTAATTTACGAAACTGATTTATACACAATACATATACAATAAAAGTATGTAAATGTAAGAATGTGAAAGCTTTTAAATAAAACTATTTTCTGAGAACCTGCTGAATCCTTCAATGCAGCAACGAAAAGAGGAGATCTGTTTTCCACAAATACTGAAAAATTACATGATTCTCAACGCGCGTATCGGTCACCAAGTTGACATTATCGGGCGATGACTAAAACTAATGAATAAAACTAATTTTTTGTTTTTGTTGTCGCTTGTTAGGTTTCAACCCTTTCCCACGATACTATTTTATATGTTGTCTTATTTTGTAAACTTATAATTGATACTGTGATTAATATTTTACTGTTAACCATCTTCATTACAACCGTATGTGTAGTTAAACGCAAGACAATATAGTAACTAGCCTTGAACATTGATTTGAATAGTTCCACAAAATACTACAGAATATTATAACGATACTACCTAATGCAGAATTTTTACTTTTCCATTTCATAAGTACATAACGTAGAAATAAATTTCATGTAAAATCCTTAGAGCTCAATAATCTAATAACATTGTTTTTTTTTTATATCGCATGCTACTAGTACACCAAACATAAGTAAGTAGACATGTTTATAATGAATATCTTATATAACTTCTAATTAGAGCAATAATAAATAAGTCGAATGAATAATAATTAAGCAAGTTGGATAATAATAGAAAAAATATTTTTACGTTAGCACTTAACATGCTAAAGTTAATTTGGTAGAATAAGCCATTATAATACATAAACAATCATAATAACTCTAATTTATTAGCCTAAACACTCCCGGTTCAAGTAGTCTAGTTATCATAAATACCCTAATGAATTCTTCAAAAGCTTGCAGGCAGCTTGGCTTCAATATTTTCCTCTACTAATTACTAGATTAATTAGCAAAGCAAATATGGAATCAACTTTAATACAACAGCTTTTACCAACCTATTATGACCCGTATCTCTGTAATATTATATAGTATCATGTCTAGTTAATACACTAGTTATTGTCCTGATATTGGCAATTAGTCAATTTTTTAATACTGTCAACATTATCAAAATTCAATGAAGTCTTATATTCAAGGAATCTAAGCCATAACCATGATTATATTATTATTTATCATGAGATTAGAGCGTTATAATTTTTAGTGGGAAAACAAAAAACGAGAAATTACTTTCATCACGCTCGAAGACCTGGACCTGGATCGTGTTTTCTTAATTGAAAGCAGGATTCCAGCTTTAATTTTTATTTCATTCTTAATCCCGTCTTGATTGGCGTTCAATCTAAGGCTCTAATCCACCCCAGGTGATTGAAACTAAACGTATACTATAGGTGTATTGTAGTTGAACAATGTGTATGTAAATATTTGGTTTAATAAGCCTCCTATTATAATGTTCACTTTAAATCGACAGTCTTTGCGAACTTTTTTATTGTTGAAAAATCAAAACAAAAACTACGATTGATTCGTATATGAGTCAGATACATAAATAATATTTATTTTTCAGTCTTTGACAAATTCGAAAGCAAACATAGGTAGTTCTGTTACATAATTAAACAAATGGTTTGCATATATGCAAAAGGTGTTAAGTGCATAATGTTGAATTTAAATAGCAGTTATTTACATTTACATTATTATTTAACATTAAACTTAAGTTATTCATAATAACGTTAAGCCGCGTTTCCAGGAGAAAACGGTGTGAAATAAAAGGGTGTGAAATGCTAGAGTGGGCAAGCTTTCGTGGAATATTGCCCATGTGAACGAATTGTCGTGGACTTGCCCCTGACATCAGACTCAAGAATGGGGGCTCCCGCTTCACATCAAACGTGTTTGATTTTCTATAGCGAAATTGCTTCTGATGGAAGATGGCAACCACACAAAGTCGTATAATTAAATTGCAACACAGTGAAACTATCCACCTTCTGGAATTGTATTCTGGTAAACGATTGCTTTATAATGCGAGCATCAAAGAATATAGAGATGTCAGAACAGCAGTAGCTACAGGAATCTCGGATGCGTTCAAAATTCCTGGATTTGGACTGAAAGAAATGATTTCAAAATTTAAAAACTAAAAAATTTAAAAAGTTATCGTCAGGAGCTGAACACGAAATAATTGTTCCGGGTTTTGAAAGAGTCTCCTGTGACTAAGTAGCATAAAGTTACTATTTTAGTTAGATTACCTGAAGTTTTTACATTTCATGCATGTCTCATATTTGTATCTGATTTTGATATAAGAGGTGAAACACATTTCAGAAGGTAATTAAACTGACCTTCAGGTACCCTTAATGAGTTTTTTAAATTATCAGGGTACGTATTTCTTAGCTCAATGTCAACCAAAGTATTTGCCCCCGAATTCCTTTCAGGTATTCAGTTTCTAACCCACCATCGTATTTCCTTCCGTTCTTGTTTCGACTCGGCCAGCCGACTCATCTTTTGTATTGAAAATATTTCCAAAGACCAAACTCACCACAGCACGACTCTCGGAGCTCATTCATGGTTTCAGCGATCAACTGAATCACTTTTTTGTTAACACTTCAGTCCATGTGAACTGTCCAGGACTCACGACTGGTGGGGTCACTCCAGTAAATACATATATGACAGTAAGTGTGAAAGCGTGGCACGCATCCTTTTTCACGCCCTGTGGGAACGCTACTTTAGTTCATATAACAATCATAAACAAGTATGTACGGTTAATTAGTTTTTTGACCAACTGATATTCTGTTACTGACAAGTCTTTGATCACTTATGAACTTTTTCATGAGTGAACGTAAATAAAAGCCACGCTGATAATTATTTTTTTATTTATTTGGAGTACATGTACATTTCAGATATGTAGATGATATGTTTTCAGTTTTCTACATAGTTAAAAGCAAACATACATATTTTTTTTACAAAATTAGATAGCCGATTTGAAGCAATTTAAAACTGGCATACTGTTCATTTGAAACGATAGACATACACCATTTCATGACGTAGTAGCCTTTATGTGTAATGAAATGCATGTGCTCCTGAATACATACATAATAATTTCAGCCATTGTTGTCGGCACAAAATGGAAGTAATCTATTTTTTAGGTAACTATTTGTTAGATTATACTTTGAGATACACGATCTAAATTTATATGTGCATGTGGGATAATTATGAAACTCTACTCACTAAAATACCGAATTGCCATCACATATAAGTTCATATTGGAAAACGACAATTTTAACATCTATTCGATCATCTATGATTAATATATACAATATTTATAAACAATGAATGTATACTAAACATACGAATATTGGGTAATAACAGTAATTTAAATAACATTAGAATTCGTTCATCGTTAACAATGATATATAATAACCATATATCAGTCATTTGTTCTAGAATAACTAATCATCCATAGTAATTTGTTGTCAATTCTTGTTCATATATCAAAATAACATAGATATGTATGTATACACTTTTGCACTTTTTGTGTACGACAAAATATTATTGTTATCAGTATAATCCATTACGTTGCAGTTAATTAATTTCACATCATATAAGTCTGAATAAAAATAAAATAGTATTCATCTGGTTCGTTATATACTATAGTATATACCGAAAATAATATCACTTTTAAGCGAGTTACATCTCATTATACCCGTCTGTATGATACAGTAATCGAGTATTTAATGCCTAAGCCAAAATAAAGTAAACAGTTTTAAAACCTTAAAACGGATTTTTCCGCACGTAGAATATCTCTATCTCGAAATTGAGTGGCCGAAAAAAAAATAAACCAACACATAAATGCAGAGTATGTGTTTTATGCGACAGTTTTACTTATTTCAAATTGTCCACCCTCGTGCTATCTCACGACCCATGAACAAAGTGGGGTGTGTCCTATCCATCTCTAGGTCAATAGATGTCATCTGGTAGACATCCCTAATCAGAATCAGTCGAAACCCAATCGAGTCGACATGATTTAATTGAGTGATCGGGCTAACACAACAAATTCTCAAATAGTCCACCATTGTGCTTTCTCATGACCCATGAACATGGTGTGTGTCCTATCCACCTCAGAATCAATGGTTGTCGTCTGGGAGACGTCGTTCCATCTACCTCAAAATCAATAGGTGTCATCTGGGAGACAATCCAGATCATAATCAGTCGAAACCCGATCGACCCGACACGATTTAATTGATTTATTATATTAACAAAACAAATTTCTCAAATAGTCCACCATCGTGCTTTCTCATGACCTATGGACAGGATGGGGTGTGGTTTATCCACCTCAAAATCAGTAAATATCGTCTGGAAGACGTCCCTGGTCAAAATTAGTCAAGACCCGATCGATCCGACAGGGCTTAGTTGAGTTATGGTGCTAACAAGAATAAATGCCTACGACTACGACGACAATGACGACACACACAGCAAAAAATTTTTAAAAACCATTTTTTTTGTTTTTAGGCCGAAAAAGGAAAAATAAACCCAAAAAAGAATTTGTTTTTTCACTTTTTCTTTACATGATTACATTACTTTTCTGCTTATAATGGAGTGCGGAAAAATAAGAAAAGCGAATGCAATATATCTGGAAATAATCCCCTTTATACCCTATTTTGTAAATACTTTGGT
Source organism: Rosalia funebris (assembly GCA_037954035.1). Classification (NCBI taxonomy): domain Eukaryota; kingdom Metazoa; phylum Arthropoda; class Insecta; order Coleoptera; family Cerambycidae; genus Rosalia; species Rosalia funebris. The sequence continues at coordinate 7,755,633 of JAZFAV010000032.1, forward strand.
CTAAGGGATATTAAGTGCTGAAAAAGTATAAAAACTATTCCAGATTTTAGATATCATTGAAACCCTTTTCTCCTCATGTAGAATACTTAAGGGGAAAGGCCATTGTGATGACCAAATAAATAATCGATTAATAATAATAAATTTTTTCACAGGAATAACTAATCAATAAATGGATTTGGGTTGCTGTTATTTTATTAAGTGTATATAAAACTTGTTTGACATACATTTTTATTACGAAATGTTAAAAATTAACAATGATATGACTTAATGTTTAAAAAAAACTTTTTCCTTCCATTGAGGCATTGACATCTAAATAAAGGATTATTTTAATATAAAAAAAAAACAAATTTTATTAATATCTATATCAATGTAGCTATCGTTATACATATAGTTTTTTTTTTGATTATTTAGAAAATGGCGACGGATTGAATTATTTTTTTAAGGTCCTCTGTTTTTATTCAAGCAATTTTTGAAAATAGTAACTATTGAAAATTTCTACATCGGCTACATACAAATTTAGCCACTATCATTACAAATATTAAAAAAAAAATAAAAAAGTGGCTCATAAGTGTTCAAGTATTCGTTGAATTCTTCAGTCAATAATTCCTTGCCACAAGGTCGAAAAAAATCGTTGCGAGAAAAACGCGTTTAACGTTTTCGTTGTACTTTGTGTCTTGATATAAAGCTATGAATTTCCTAAAATATTGATACTTACATTAAACTATCGAGTCTTGGGTCATACAATGGTTCTTCATCAGCATATCCAGTGTCATCCTTGTCTTTTCTAATATTTTTTTGATTCATTTTTCAAAGAGACGATCGCACTACCTACTCTCACTAAAGCGACTTTAATTCAGTCAATTCTATGAATTTTAACATAAAATTTCACCTACATATTTCTGGAAATATATACTTTAGAAATGCAAAATTAAAAAAAAATAATTTTTACAGTGTCCTTCCCCCTTAAAAACGTATACTATAATCAAGAATTATAGAAGAAATAATATGTAAATTTGCCCCCTTCGTTTGCTATGTAATACCTATTGACTACTAAATATCTATGGACTCTAAATTAGAAGTATGGTTTTCGTTATACTCTGTTTCAAATAACTAATACCATTGCAAAACACAGGTATTGAATGAAGCCTTAAAACAAGTACCAAGTCCCTAGTAGGAATTATTAAGTTATTCTTATAAAAAATATCCTATTTTATGAAAATTTATCTCTCCTTATAGTTATGTGATAAAATCAAGATAATTCCTCATTTTCACTTCCATTCAAATTACATAAATTTTATGATCTGCGGGAATAACAATAACGACAATATAAGTTCTTAAAATGTTTCATAAAATATGACTGCTAACGCGCCATCTGCAACGGTATGGGAATTAGGTCTTAATACATATCTGGGAATTAGCTCTCTCTTAGCTGGTGTCATTTGGTATTCTCTCCCTGAACGGAGCTTCCTCGTTCTCTTTAGGGACATGACTTTACTAAAATTTTATGTAAATCGAGAGGAAAGAAACGTTTCACGAGTACGACAGCATACAAAAAATACGACTGAATAAAATGCACGGCATATTTAATATTAATAGTGAATTGTAAGTCTCTTAGTAAATCTCAAGGGCATACATTTTGTATAATACAGCATAATCTCTCTATCCACATCTCTCACATAATCTCTCTACAGATTTGGCACGTCCTAAATCTATTAATATATAACTAATTGTATCAAAAAATGGAATATGCCTCTCAAAATATCATATTTCTCCATTTATGTACGTGACGAATAAAATTACATCCAGTTTAAAATTCCAATATTATGAACAATATAACACAACTTCTACATTATTAAACATTGAGTAAAAATGATGTAAAAATATCCTATCTTAATTTTAATTTTAATAACGATTGTTTTTACTTATATACTTTTTCACAGGAGACCACTATGGCCCATATTAGAGTATTTGTCACTTGCTTGATATATTTTGAAAATTCGTAAAATACTATAGTGAATAGTATTTGATACAAACGTTCGTCACTACGTTAATGATACATAGATATACAATTATTTCCTTTGGTTAATAGGTTACAAAATATATTAGTTACATTAAAAATGTTTGGTTCCAACAAAAAATAAATATTAACACTCTTGATGGATGGATGGATGAAATGATTGGATCCTTTAGTTATTAGCAACAACCAAGTACTATTCATTTCATCGCTATTTGTCAAATACAAAACTCTCTTATTTTGCCGATAAGTGGAACAGTCTACCTGAGCCTAGCCATAAAGACAAGCCACGGTATGTTTTGAGATTTTTTATTTGGCAAATAGCGATAAAATAAAATATATAGCAAGTTAATAGTGAAAAATATCCTGTTTTTCTAAATATAAGAGTTATGAATTAAATATATCTTATACTATGCCAAACCTCATATTCTGCAATGACAAATTATATTCTGCAGTTATTCTAGTAGAAAAAGATAAATCTAAAATTATGCGAAATTTTGAAAAAGAAAGTCATACATATACAGTGTGACCCATTTAATATAGAAGTACGCCTAGCATCAGTAGTGAAAGTAGTATTTTACAGCCGGCTTTTTGAATGCTGTTTTGGTTTTTTGATTTTCTATGAGCCAAGTTTTGAATGCTGACGATTTACAGTTGAAAAAAATGTAACTCCAAATATTTCTCTTGTTATAATTTTGCTAAAAATAGACATTTTTTAATGAAAATTGGGTTTTCCATGTTTTGATAGCTTATGAATACAGTGGTTAGTTAATTTGTTGTAAGAAAACTATACTTTGATATTTTTGACCTTGGAAAGAATAGGTGCTGAAAATTTTAAATATTCTAAGATATACTGGAAAAAGGTAGTGATTTTAGTATTTCATATTTTATCATTCGTTTATTCAAATCATTTGGACTTTAATAAACTTTTATTTCACAGGGATGCTTCCATCTCAAATGGGTTACATTGTATGTACTATTCATTTCGTCGCTATTTTCCAAATAAAAAACTCTCTTACCTTACCGATAAATGGAACAGTGTACCTGAGCCTAGCCATAAAAGCAAGCCACGGTATGTTTGAGATTTTTTATTTGGCAAATAGCGATGAAATAAACTATAGATTTAATTTTCTGTTATTATATTGATAATATTAAATTTTTAGTATTATAGCGACACGGCTTCATCACAAAATGATATAGTCATGGTATAGATATAGTATGGTCATTTATTCCTTTCTATTTTAATAATGTAAATAGTTGTCTAGTTGTAACAAATACCTCTTACAAATTGTTTAAGGCACCTGCTAATTTTCATGCAATAATAGTAAATAAACATTACAATAACTTACTATCTAATTTCACTAGATTGTGCCTTTTTAAAAATCAACTTCAAATATTTAAGTCTTATTCTCCTGTGTGTCATAAACCTTGCTAGATTTGAAAGTAAATAAACATGCTTTAAATTGTCCTCTTTATTTTCTATCATAAGAATAATTATTTTTAAAAATTAGTATTAGTTTGCGAACTAATCTTCGAAATAATTTATCAATAATCTCAAGATATTATCATCATGAGGTCATCAGTCCTAAGACTGGTTGGACGCTAACCTCCAGATTCTCCTATCTTGTGCTAACCTACGCATTTCGCTAATTGTGCCACAACCTACATCTCTTACTATTTGCGAGCAGAAGTCTAATCTAAGCCTACCTCTGCCTTCTTTCACTCCTATTTCTGCCTCCAAAATATCGCGGACTATTCTCCCATGTCTCAGCAATTCTCCTACCATTCTATCTCTTCTGTTATTTATGTTTTTCCACATACTTCTTTTCTCGCCGACTTTCTCTAATATTTCTTCGTTTCTAACCCTATCAGTCCACGTAACACCACATTTCAAAAGCTTCTAATTTTTTCCTACGTGCTTCCCCTACCGTCCAGGTTCCGCAACCGTATAGTACCTTGCTTCATACATACGTTTTCAAAAATCCCTTCCTTATTTCTAAATTTATTACCCCCGAGCATAAAAGTGCTTTCTTTTTCTTAAAAGCTACTCGACCCTGCGCTACTCTGTGTTTCATATCTTTAAGATATATCAAACAAAAAATTCTATTATTTATACAAAAGTAGGTATGAGAAACTACGCTTACATTAAACAGGATATATTATAATCACGTACTGTAAATTTCACAAATTGAAATTACAACAATTCGTTTAAAATGCCATTATGCAATTTTTTAATGTTTCATAATTAAAATTACGATATCTTATAAAATGGAATTACGATATCTTATGGAACACATCAGCCAATCAAGTAAAAGAGAATTGCCATACACTCTGTATATGTTAGAAATATTTCAACATACATTTAATTGTTACTCATTCTTAATATATAAAGATTGTAAAAATTACCCCTTTCAATATCCCGATCGTCCACAATCTCGGAGTTGAAGCAAGCTTTTAAAAACAACCCTATGTATGATTTATAAATTCACCCGTATATTTACATTTACATATAGGGCTCTGCATGTATAATCGTATTTCCTCTCATGTGTATTCAATAATATTTCCCTATAATGTATACAGTGGCGTCGCATACAATCAAATCGATTGTTGATACTGATATACAGCCGAACGGCAATTTGTATACATGACATTTGTGTCACGGTTTATTTTTGAAATCATCTGTAAATAAAGGGAGAACGCATCCGATTTTGTTAACTTTCTAATATGAAAGGACATTCATTACAGTGATCATTTTATGTGTTCCATTACCAATTTTTAGCAAATAAATGTATTTTGATTAACCTCTAAATCACATTTTAAATTATATAATTGAAGGAATTGCATTGTTTTATACAAAAATTTTATATGAATAAAATTAAAACTATTATAACTAGTTCAGAAATTTTTGTTTCTAAATTATAAGGTATTTTAAAGTATGTTCCATACTTATGCAATATTTCTCTAAATATGTCATATTTATAATCTGCACTTTTTTTTTGGCTAATTTAAAATAGGAAATAAACGTAAACATTCTATCGAACTTTAAAGACTTCTCTTGTATAGTTCCTCAAAAATAATTCGAGACAAGTTGGTAACACGATAAGAATAAATTCAACAAAAGAATAATTTTTGTATACTGCTTTTAGACAGTACTCACAAAAGTAATCTACATAGATGAGGATTTAGTAGAACGACAGATCATGTAGATTTAGTTGTGTTAAAAATTTTGAGATATTCGTTTTAATTGTGGTAAAGGGTGATGCAAATAATAACACTGCGGAACAAAAGAAAAGGTTTTTTATGGTTCCACATATCTAAGATCGATTTATCAGTAGTGGACGATCGTAATTTCACATTGTATCTTCATTTTAGCTAAATTAACTACGTATGTAAAATACTGGAGAACTTTAAAAGCGTTCACAATATTTCTTGAACAGCAAAGTGGATATACCAAACATCTTTGTGACCTCTGATTATGGGATAGTCGCTCAAAAGAAAAGCATTGGCAGCAAACTGTTTGGCCTTTGAGAGGCTATAACCACTGGAAAATCCAACATTGTTCTCGAGCCCTTAATAAAGAGAGAAAAATAATACTACCACCTCTTCACATCAAACTCACATGGCTTAAACGAATAGTTCATGAAAGTATTTGTAAGAGCACTGGATAGGTCAGGTGATTATTTTAAATACATTTGCCAAGCACTGACTATGGAAAAATTAAATGCAGGGATTTTTGACGGTCCAAAAATTCGGAAAAGGTCCAAATTTTAACAAATATATGACCGTTGTAGAATCTGATGCATGGTTTAGTTATATATGTGTAACTCGACATTTTTTGAAGAATCATAAGGAAAATAACCAGTAAGAACTAGAACATAAGACACTAAAATGTTTTGAAAAGTTGGGAGCCAATATAAGCACTAAATTACATTTTTTTGCATTGTCACTGGGACAAATTGTCTTAACCTGTAATTGTTGTAACTTAGAAGATTATACTGAGAAGCAATGTGAACAGTTTCATCAGAAGAAGGTATCAAGGAAGATGGGATCGTCACATGATGGCCGATTACTGTTGATGTCTGTAAAGGGATTTTTTACAGTAAAGATATAAAAGAATATCGTACAAACAACTTTTTTTATAATTTATAATATTTTTAGCATCAACTATTCATTACTCTTTTGTTAAATTACATAAATAAGAAACTCAAAACAAGAGACATTGCTTACTGTATTTTATTTTTCTTACTTTATATTAATATTTATCATGTATGTTTATTTCAGAAACTAGAACCAATCAAAAAACAGTAATACCATCTTCAGCATCAAGAGCAGTAATTTACTCGAAGTTAACTCTTAAATTCCTGGCAACAAGTTTCTGACTATTTTCCAGTGTAATTTATGAGATTATGTAACAACAGTTAGTACAACTCAATAATTAATAGGTAGTAATTATATTAATGAACGGAAATAATTCGCATTTAAATAATATGTTCTTAGTTTTGAAATGTTGTATAAACACTCGTTCCAAATTGCTTGTAAAGATAAAGAATACCACTCCCTCATATGGGAATGGTAATACACGAACACACAGTATTCAAATCGTTGGGGCACGTCTCTAAAATTATCCTTGTAATATTGTATAACAGTGAGGACCTGGTGAAGGTTGGGTGAGTCACGAGTTGCAGAAGTTGGTCCCCTTTATTTTAAGAGCGCGGGGGATGAGAGAGGATCAGTCATCCCTTTTAATAGAGGCAGGGTCTTTATTACTTCTATCGATCCGATTTTGATACCCTGTGTTCTTATTAAAAGTATATTCTCAAGCTGTCTGTCTATGTCAGCGTCATAAAAAAATTATAAAAACTTAGTTTATGCCAGCTTATAATGTTTTATGGGGACGGTGCATGCATTTTGTTTGATTGGTATTTTTTATTATTTGCGTAAAGTTGGGCGGCAATATACGGTTTATGTTGTCATCATCTCCGCTCTAGGTCAATTATTATAGATGTTAGTTACACATACATATACCTTGTATTATATTTTTGCTTATGTTGTACTACTTTGTATAGTAGACACTTTTGTATGCAACTTTAAAATCTGTCTTTACAATAACGTGTCCTTTATAAAAATGACCTTATTGAATTTATTAGAAATAAACTATGAAGTTACAAAAGTCATTCAGTTTAAGTACTTTAGTGTTATGGAATTAATTAAACAAATAAAATACTCTCACAATAAAATGAACATATTTTTGATGTTATTCTCTTGTTTTAAATATTTTCGATTTGTGTTCACCCTTAGTATTACTTGTTGTAAGTTTTAACATAGCTAAGAACATTTATACGCAATGAAAGTTATAATTAAATTATCAGTATAAATATATAGTATACGAGGTGTGGCTACAAAATAACGGGACTGATGTTGTAAAGCTTTTTAATGTAAATATATACATATTTAGTTATTATCTCCTTCAATATACACCCCTCTTTTATTCCTACACCGCTTTATGTAGATTTTCCATTGTTGACAACAGCGCTGGAAGTATTCTGTGAGCTCGTTCATAACGCGTGCCCTTTTTCCTTTCACAGCTTCAAAGGTGTGAAATCTTATTCCTTTTAATGCATATTTGAGCTTGGGGAATAGATAATAGTTACATGGAGTCAGGTCAGGCGAATAAAGTGGATGATCCAACATTGAGATGTTATATTTGGCCAAGAACATGAGAATTTTCGGCACCATTTTCTCACGCACTTTTTGCATGTTAAAATTATTATGTAAAATTTCATTGTTCATTTCACCACAATTCATTGAGCTATTGAAACACTTCATCATTTTCCGGCAAAACAAAAAAGCACATCTTATATAAGCGAAGGCCATGGCTAGTATAATATGTCTATAGATATGGGTATGCAAAGTGCAAACGTCTGCCTCACGGTGCTTCCGATGGGAGGTTACTCAGCTACTGATGGTCTCGCTTACCGCTCTGGTTTGGGATTGTCCAGAATGAGTACACCATATTTTATATCTCAAGGTGTAAGGATAATGGAAGGATATGTATGACTAGGTATGCAGATTTGTTCTTACTTCTTTCTTCTTGGGGTTGTTGAATCAAAGGTATGACTCGTGGTGGTTGAACCAAAAGTATGGCTCCGGTGTGTTGAATTAAATCAAAGGTATGACTCCGGGTGGTGAGTGCAGGGCTTCTCGATTTGCCAAAGGTACGACTAGCTTCCGGAATACGTTCGAAAACTTCAAGAAATCCGTACGACTGCGCCAATTAAATTTTGGGCCGAGCGGGTTTGGTTTTTAAAAAATGATTTTTATTTTACAAATTTATTAATGCCCGAAATTTAACGTGAGAACGTAATTAGATTATAAAGGTATATAATTGAGCTCAGCTACGAACTAACTACGAACTAAATTAAACAATAGCAAGCACATCTATTTATAAACTATATAATGCAAAGCTTGCACTTATTTATGTATGGGATATACACAGTGGTTTAATATAACTCGCGTGTGTAGTTTGTCTATAGTAGCATCCGTCTCGCTATTTTATCTCGCCACCCCTCGTATAATAGTACATATATATTAAACAGCATAACAATATCAAATAGGGGAAGCCTAGGACATACAGAAAGTGGCACCAGCTCGTTGGAAATATGTGATTCAAAATATTATGAGAAATACTGTAAGACTTACTTAAAGCCTATGAAATATTATTAGGTTAAAGCGTTAATTATTTTATTGTAAGAATTTGAGCATGATGTAGTTAAGTAAATTGCAGTTATTCACAATCTTTTGAGAAGTTGTTATTTATTTAAATTAGACTAAAGCGTTAATTATTTTATTGTAAGAATTGGAGCATAGTGCAATTTTTTAAAAAGTAATTATTTATTTAAATTATTGAAAAAGGAAAAGCTGTCTTATTATTAATAAAATATAAATAAACATTTAATAAGGGTATCATGATTTGTACTAAATATTACAATAATATACAATAATTAAAAAGGAAGTTTAGTTTTAAATAAGGGTCAAATATTTTAAACTAAAACTAATAAAAGTACAAATCTTTCTCTAAAATACCTTATATAGTCTGAAAGTTTTTTAAGTTTTATATACCTTTTAATTTAAACTGTAAACAGATTTTAAGAAGATAAGAAAACTATTTTGACATTATAATTTGCTAATATACAATAATTAAAACGGAAGTTTATTTTTAAATAAGGGTCAAGTATTATAAACTCAAACTAATAAAATCCCTATCTAAAATACCTCATATAGTCTGAAAGTTTTTTAAGTTTTATATACCTTTTAATTTAAACTGTAAACAGATTTTAAGAAGATAAGAAAATAATTTTGACATTATAATTTGCTAATAATAATCTTTTAGAAATTTATAAACTAAAAAAAAATAAATAATCAATTAAACCGACGCCAAAAAATGAAAAGTCCAGTTTTTATATTGTATAATATATATTTGGGTTTAACATAGAGGAATATATATGACTATAATTTAAAACGATCAAATTTTAGATTTCAATATGGCTTATCATTGTACTGGAAGAACTTAAATAAATTTGTATATGTTAAAAAAAGAGAGGGAATGTAATTTATACTAATAGAAACTATGATTACTTCATAATTTAAACATAAATACGTGAAAAAATAATATTACACGTTAGTAAATGCCTTAAAAATTAAGGTAGACGTACTTCAGAGTTATTCATATAATGTCAACTTCAATAATAAAAGTATGTGATTATAAAAAACTATCATATACGCTGTATAGATGGCATGTTTATATTTAATGGTTTACTTTAATTTGTACCATAGTGTTTATTGTAATTTAGACTCTAAGCAAGTTATTAATTATTTACCTAAATAGATAATTAGAAAAAAGGTCAGCTTATTACTAGTTACAGGTTTAAAACAAATATAATAAAATTTTGCTTTCAACTATTGCCCGAGGGTACTCATAATAGGAAAGGGTAGTGTATAGTTTGGATACCAAATCTTGTTTTATATGAGAGTCTGTACGGTATGTTTATATTGAGAGTCCCTCATAAGAAAAAAATATGAACCACACAAATATTAAAGAAAACTAAACAAGTATCATAACTTTCTCTCGAATATATTGAAACAACAAATAATATCTTCTGGAAGTTGTTCCAAAATAAATTTTATATTATATTTTTGTACATTTTTAAATTTTTGTATTCGCCAAAGTACATATCTTAAAGAAACAAGCTTATTGGGTAAGGATGTAAGGACTATATTTCCAACAAAGCATTATAACTTTTTTTTCAATTACATTTAATCCATCAAATTACAATGCTCAACGATGACAAAGATTAGCGTTAATTTCGAGGTACCATGTAATATACATTTCTTTTTGAGGAGTTCTTAAGTAGTCTCGTATGTTGACGCAGTCATTAAAACTTATTTACCAAATTGGCGCTAGAGCGGCAACAAATTAACTAAAGTACAAGCTTTTAGTACGCGTTTTCAGTTATTCACTCGGCTGAGTCGAGCTCCACGTAACTTTGGGTTGTAATAATAAGTTTACGTTTAATTCTTAATCAAGTAATATTTTGTCGCTGACGCCGTAGCTAACGTTAGAGATGAGATTGTCGATTAAGATTTCTATACTAAGCGCGATTTTTTCGGATTTATTTTTTTTGTCTCATTTGTTAAGTGAAAGGGACCTTTCTCTAGCTTTGACTAATTAAACTAAGTACTGTAATATTTCTATATATATTCCATTGCATAAATGATGATAATTTTCACATTTAACTTAACAACGTAAATAAAGCCTTGATAAAAGGTGATCCAAATTGAGCAATAAGTTTTGAATTTCGCGTTGAATTGTCTGAACGTTGAAAATTTTTATTTTCATAGTTGGGATTTGAACATATGTGCAGTAATTCATAAATAACATGCAAATTTATTATGGAAATAGAGGTGATCAGTTACAATTACGATAAGAAAGCTTCCTCCACTGTTTGGGCGCGTTAATATGCAAGCAAGTACATAATTCGTACAAATTTGAAGCAAATGGTATGCCTATTGACAAATGAGGAGTGCGATATCAAGGCAGAAGTCTCTCAGGTTAATGATAGTCTGCGTAAGGAACCAACCACGTCAAGTCGTCGCCATTTACAGCAATATACTCTTTCTAATAGCACTATACAATAAACTTTAACAAAAGATCTACTTTTAAGGGGTCACAATATTCAATTGATACAAAATTTAAGGAAATAGACCACCAGAAATGATATTGATATGTGAAATAGATTTCAGAGAACTCAAAAGTGGTGAATTCTGCAAAAAATACATATACTTAGCGATAAAGCTCACGTTTATTTAAATAGTTTTGTTAATCGCCCAAATGGTCGCATTTGCCGTAGCAAAAATCCACATATTATAGCACAAAATCAGTGCATCGAGCAAAATATATTGTTTAATGTGCATTATAAGCTGAAGGAATCATTGGCATATACGGCTCGTCAATAGTAGGAAAAGGTGTGAGATTCTCTAGGTATGCGTAGAAGAAAGAGTGAGGCAGCAGTCGGAGGGAAATAGATGCACTTTATGCACGGCCAAATTAAACTCTGTGTACATATATAGTAGAATTATTTTATGAAGACCAAGTCGGCAATAAATCATGCGACAGAGACAGATGCATGTCTGACTAAATAAGAGACACGGACCTGCCTATAAATCACTTGCGCGTGTAAAATTATTTTACTGCATTCGCGTGGGAGAAGGTAAGCTATAGTAAGCTATACATTGCTCTTTGTCGCACGGTTTATTGCCGACTTGCTCTTCATAAAATAATTCTACTATATATTCATCGATATTCACTCTGCAGTCTCAATTCGATTGAGTAAAGACCAGGTTATTTACTGGGCACCTCTTGGGCGGTCCGATATCGTAGTTTTGAGACTTGTTCCTATTCACGACGAGCGTTGGCTTTCTTGAAGACGAATGTGGTACAATTATTGTCAATTGTGTATGCTCTCGGGCAGCGTTCAACAACTTTTTCCAAGAAACCAACAATTTGGAGTTGAACCTTATGATTGTGGATACAATACAAACAATAGAGCCACATGTTACGCAGTATGTAAAATAATCACTTTACTTTAACCGCATTTCCTGATTCTATTATCTTTTAGAAAGGTGATATCGATTGGCCACCGAGGATTTGCGATATAACCCTATTAGACTTTTTTCTCTGCGATTTGAAGGAAGAAGTTTATGCCAATAGACTTGTTAATATTCCAGAGCTATAAAATAACATCAGACGTGCAATTTGGGAATTAAAGCCGCATTTATGTGAAAGCATTATGAAAAACTTTGCTATAACAATAGTACAATGTTTAAGAAATTGTAAAGGGAATTTGGCTGACATCTGTACTTTATACTGATAAACATAATATTGGAGTATTCTCAATATTTTATGTTTTATTCAAAAAACAAATGTTAAAATTCCATTTGGATTACCCAAAGATAGAAAGTATCATCAAAACACACATCAGGAAAGTCTGTATTACGCAGTATTGATTTTTTTTCTTTTGTGTAATTATGTAGAAACTATCACCACCAACCCTGTTGAAATCAGACAGCTAATTGAAACCACTTGATGAAATAAAAAATGGATGGAATGGATTCATGGATGTCAAACTTGACCACATCTAATTTGTATTGTATTGTATTTCAAAACATATTTTCTTTGGTGCTTTGTACGTGTTATTATATACGTAAGTTGGGTGGCAATGTTCGGTTTATGTTACCACCATCTTCGCTCTAGGTCAATTATTATAGATATTGATTGCACATATACCTTGTATTATATTTTTGTGTTAAATTTGACCACATCTAATTTCCATTATATGGCATTTTTTTCTATGGTACCTTCTACTTCATCGTTAATATAGTAAAAGTCTAAACAGTTAGTCTACAAATTACATTTGACATAGAATGAATAAGAAGGACTTACCGATGCATCTATTAAATAAGTATTAAAAATAGATTCTATCAGCTTCCATACATTAATGGTAGACTTACTGGGAAGTCCCGAAGAGATAATTAGAGTTTTAGTTGTCTAATCGCTGATATTTGCATGAAACTATGATTCTCATAGTTGAATCCACAAATTTATTCAACCTTAACTAATGTTTTTATGAAGAGGGACTATTAAAACTTTTTAAATAAATTTTAATCATCTTATGATCATACTAACTTGGTTAGCCGAACACGGTGAATAACGTGTAGCTGTTTGTAGAAAACTGATCTTCTGTTTTTGTTATGACATCGAATATTCTAGTTCGATGGTTCCAGTCAGAATAATTGATACACCAACCTATTTTCTTGTAGTAATCAAAGTTGGATTAATCGAAAATTACGTTTCCTGATACTTAATTTTCTTAAATTCTTAAATTTGTACCTTTTTCAGTATTTTGTTTTATAATCAATTAAAGATCTTGTTATCCAAAACATTGCTAATAAACTGATTACTATATATAATTCTAACTCTTCTATATATTGTAATTACTAAAACATAGAACATCTGTTAGGACATTAATTACTAATTGCCTAATAAAAATGCAATCATTTGACGACTGAATAAACCATAATAATATTTATTTTAGTAAATTAATATTCCACTAACTAATGCAGAATAATACCAAGAAGCAAGATTAAGACTTCCCAGTTAACAATATTTAAAGAAGTGGCGAAGGTGCCATCGTAATTTAAAAGGATAAAGATTTTGTAACAATAGAGTTTATTTAATTATTTCTTCATTATCACAATATTCTGACCTCTATCTATATTCTTTATAGTCTCTAAGAAGTAACCGTACATAATCGTTATATATGATGGGGATGAGACAGAAAGAAAGATAACAAAAACATATATGAATAAAGTCAAGTACTCATAAAATGTCTTCACACATTAATGATAACGGTATATTCGCCATTTCTTTGAAAATCTCTAATTGGATTATTATTTTATTTATGGATAAAGTTCACAGATTTTGGAGTCCACAATCTAGTCGTTTTGTGTTTTAAAACATTTGTGTAGGCTTATGAAGTGGTCTAACGTCTATCGTTATCGTAATTTCAAAACGCGGACAACGAATCGTCTTTATATAAACAACACCTTGATCTAAAAATTGGTATAAACAATTCACTACAACGATATTACTGCTGCAAATTCATCATATGGTATTGTAAAAGGTTTTTTAATCAATATACAAGCATACATATAGAATTTGGCCTATAACAGTATTCAGAATTTGGCGTATATATTGCGTGATTCATGATGAGTTGTACAAATTCCAGTCGCAAATTGAATCGTATAGGGTGAGTTAGGAATGAGCAATAAAATATACATAAACTCTTTCTTATTGAAATCTGGGTGAATTTTTAATTCGTACTAAAACTTTCAATTGATGTATTTTCTAAGTATGTTGCAGGAATTTAATCAAACTTGAACTAAAACTTTTTTATTGCCGAGTCAAGGGTGAGAATATTGAAAAAAAGAAACATTTACTCGTATTATATCCAGCAAGGTTAATGTTTTAAACCCAGCGACAACATCGCTCGTGTCTCAGGTTTTGCAAATCATTTTCAAATAACCGTCCACATATTTACAAGATTTCTTTTTACAGCATTAAAAACATCCACTTATGATCTTGAGTTAATCCACATGCAATTAGGTACATTAGTTCTCAGTACGGGTTTAGCATTAATGGGCGGCTTATGGTTAAAAAAAATGGGCTAGTAGTGCCACATCTTGTTGCAGAGTGTCTAATTGACTTAAACTCTTTGTAGAATATTTTATTACATCTTACAACACGTTCAGGTCAAAGAAATGTATTTCTAGTATATCGACTCAGCACAGCATTATTTGCCGGAAGCTATCCGGCATTATCAAGACAACATCTAACAGGATTAGACATGCAGGTCTTGTTGCGTGGCAACAAGATAAAAATCCAGATCTCAATCCACTGGATTAATTTATGGAGGCATGTAAAAATATATTAGTATTAAGAGGAAAATAAAGGAATAAAGCAAGTGATTACAAATGTAAAGTTACAACATAAGAAATAATTCTCTAATAATTAGTAAAACATCTATTATACACCTGAATATGCAGCAAAGGAAATACAAATGGGTTGGAGGACTCATTCTGAAAATAATTAAAAAAAATTATGTTGTGCATGCATATAATGAAAATGAATAAGACAACACTTTTGTTTTTCTAGAAGGTTTAAAAAATGTGGTAAATGTGATTTTAAGATTTTTGATTTTTTTCTACATTTATACAAAAGTACGATAAAATCGTACCCACTTTAATATTAACTACCTATTCTTCTACCATTGATTTCCTATATTAAAGTTTCAAGAACGTGCTTTCACGGACAGCTTCCAGCCCTCAATTCTTTGATTTTTTTTTGATAGACTACAGTACGCTTAATAGTAGATCATAACAGATCTACTATTAAGTGTACTGTACAATAAATTTAATTATATTTCTACAACGCACTTAGAATATACACGCAACGCATTGAATATTATGACCCAATTAAGAAATCACCCTGTATATCAAGAAGGAGAAGATGGAAAACAATATCCATACATTGTTATTACCATCCTTGACTCAACTAATATGACTCTATCTACATCCCGGAGTTTACAGTGCTCATCATGAATTGCCTAGTGTTTTAGATAATATTTAAAATAACTATAGGAATTAGGTTCAAATCTCGCATTTCAAATTATATACTTTTTGTTTCAGGTCCCCTAATAACCAAAGTACATAACAAAATTTATTGAAATTCATTGCCTTTCCTTGAAAGTATATTAGTTTTCGAATTAAAAATAACAACCCTTCTTTTAAATATGGTATATATTATAACATCACGTGCTATTTGCCAGATCGATTACCTTTAAAGGCTGATTATATCTGAATACATTTTGTATAATTATGGTAAATATCTACGTAAACTGTTTTATTTTAATATTATATGGTTTAAATATACCTTCTAAGTGATTTAAATAATAATAATAAAACAACTTACTACGCACAAAAAAAGTATTTAGAGGTCTAAAACTATATTTGTCATAACTTTTTAAAACCAGAAAGTACATATTTTATAAAAGAAAAGTAATCAAAAATTAATATGACGAAGGTAACTAGTTTCATCATGCTTGTACTAAATATGCCATACTGAAAGGCCTTTTTGTTCTGCTAACGTATATATGCCCCGTCAATAACACTAGTGAATACTAACTTTTACTTTCAACAGTTCTAGTTTGCTATTAATTTCGAATACCTACGAATTAAACTGGGGGTGAAAGTTACTGGCAAACTTTCACCCCCAAAATTATACGCTAATTCAAACTAAGTGTCTAAACGAACCTTCGATTAATAAATAGCAATATTACGTGTTTTGTGACAGCGAACAGCGGTAATGTATGAGAGAAAGGTAGAGAACGAATTGAATTTAATTAATTAATTTTCGACCAATCCTTCGCTCATACCCTTCGTAAATATTCGAAATGGGGAATATAAATGAAATTTACACAGCAAAGTAAATATAGTTATACTTTAATCTCTAAATGTGTCAGTAGCATGTATCGTGTTTTATACGAGGGCTTAGCGAAATACACAATCGATAATAAAATTATGTCGTGATGCGAATTTAAAAAAGAATATTAAACGTGCTATTTTGGATGTCATAGGGGAATTTCAAACGCCTGCAAACATATATAAATAAAATACGATATCGTTCCCTACATTTTGAACCAGGGATAACATAAATTCACAACCACATCAACGAAATAAAATAAAATAGAAAACACTTGTTGGGACTGTGAACTCTGATCATTTAAAATTCGGATTGAGCTAGTTTTAATTCCATGGAAAATATCGTTATTAGTAATTTATATAGAACCATCTAGTTTGGTGATTTCCAAAATGTATGGAAAAGTAGTCAGTATGGAAGGCTGTCTTCCTCTAGACAAATGAGCGTAGATAGAGTAAGCAACCTATGCAGAATAATATACACGTGGACTGCTTTGATATTGTTTTCTTATTTCACTATATAAAAATGTATTATGTAACTTTATAAAACAGTTTAATTTATACATTTTACTGCAATTAAAGTAATATTGTAAATATCAGTATATGTATGGATGTCTAAAAGATTTAGAGGAAGTGTGCGCACTCCTAAGTATTGGCAGCATCGATTTTATCAATCGCTCATTGGGTTCATAGCTAAATATTTCGAGTTCGGAATTATAATTTTTTATGATTCAAATTCACAATATTAAAGTGAAACACAACGAAATGATTTTTTCCGCAGAATTTTCCTGTGAAGTACTTCTGTAAAAAAGCGTTCCCATTTAAATAACTGCTGCCATTTGAAAGAGAACATGGTGTGAGTTCAAAGAACAGTTCAACGTTATTATTTGAGATCATTTGCTTGAAGGTTTAATTATTTGGAGGGGTATAAATAATTTTTGGGTCTATGTTGTGGTGTGCATTATTGAAGAAGCAGAATTGCTCTTACTTTTGTGTGAAGGTTGAAGAATTTAAGGACTTGCCTGCGCCGAGCTGCCAATTGGATTCTCCAGATGCTTTTATAGAAAGCCATTAGTTTGTACAGATGAGAACATTTTACATTATTCACCCCACATTTATATTCTTCAGATAGTAGGAAAGTCATATTTATTAATGGTCATTAGTTTTATTACATACATATATATGATCTTTTTCCCTTTTTTTATACCACTTCCTTTAAACGAAGATAAAATACCTTTAAACATAACTCAAATAACATTAGTAGGGTGGGCTTTGTATTATTTTCCTGTTAGTTCAGACTAGGATGCAATGGCGAAGTTAGTACCTGTCTCTTCCTTCTATTTTGGGTTACATATATCGGAAGGCTATATGCTATGGAAACTACTACTGCTATCCTCGAAATTTGAGGGTATTTTTTTTTGGCTACTTTGTCTAAATACGAAACAGCTAACTTCTACATGATTGTGCCATGCATCGTAACTCAAGGGTAGTAAATTATTACAGGGCACTGAATACCCAGGTTTTTCTGCAATTTTAACGTCGAAAATACAGCAAAAGTTTATTCAAGTTAAACGTTTGTTTAACTTGAGGAAAGCTAGCATTTTCTTTATATATTTGCGTTGTATGCTACAAGACTCAGTATAGTATTATTTTATTACTAGTAACTTTTTATCTGTTTTCTAAATAAATGTATATAATATAAGAAAAATATTATTTGGAAATAAGTACTCAAATATGGACCACACTGTATTTGGAAATATAGTGTGGTCCATGTTTGAATATTTTTTCGAGTCATTATTGTAAATACATTGCAGTGTTTTCTCAATGCAAATGAAAAGGACACAGGATGAATTATAAACCTTTTTTTATTTTTCTAGAACACGGTCTTCAATAAATCATACATTTTTGTAACTCATTTAGAATTGAGTATTACGTTTATGGTATTTTTCAAGGCAAAATTCATTAACCAAAGTCTAAATACATAATGACTTAATCTCTATTAACCATAAAAAACAAAGGGCCATATTGGAGAACTATATGTTAGTCGGAAACGATCGATCTTCATAATCTACCATCGAGTGTACTTCTTCAATACATTCACGTAGTGGGATGGCTAAGGAAGTGGGGTGTTTGGCGACAGATTGGCAGCTCTGATGGAAATAGTAAAATGGAACCGGTGTATAAGGGTCTGAGTGCATGTCGACTCTATGCACGTGGACCCTAGAGAATCCCAATCCCGTGATAAACATTTATATATTTCAGAATTAGGTGAAATCAAATTGTATGTTCTCTACTCATCTTAATCCATTTATGGATTGGATAATTTGAAATTATAGTCCGTTACTCATTAATAGAAAGAAATGGCCAAGAATCTGTATTTCTTAAACAAAAATGCATTAAAAATATAAAGTACGTAATAGTAGTAAGAAACATATAACAAAAAAATAAAAGTGACCTTCCAATTATTTTCTCGAGAAAATTTCCCAGTATATCCAGATTTCATACTATATAAATGCTTTTTTAGTTATAAGTAATTCCGACTATAAGACGACAACATAATATAACATATTGTGCGCTACAGTAATCCCGTATCAAAAAGTAATCATCGGTGGTACTATTGAAGAAACATCTGACAAAATACCCGACAAAATTGGTAATAGAAATAAACGCCACACCAATTCCAATTTCGCGTAAATTGAATTGCAATTAGTGAAATTAATAGTAAACACAAATAATATAACGGCGCCCGTGCCAATAATATAATTAATGTATAAAAGTGTTAATAATTGCCGAAATAGGCATTTTAACGCCATTTACAACGTTACAAATGTATTTCATATCTCGCATGTGCCAGTTGCAGCGAACATGGTTCTAATTTACTCTGATGACAGGAAATTAAAGTCGAGCTTCTGTCCATTATGGTAGGAATGTTGTTATCGCCTATCTCCATAGTTACAGCTGGCCTGCGCTTTCACACCACATTCCACTAACACCAAAGCTATAGTCCAGTTTCAAAAGCTATTATTGAGATACACTGCCGCCACGTATTCAATACAAGATGAATATCGGATATGTGAAATTGCTGTCCTCCACATGAAAGCTGTGCTGCAGCAGTGACTATAGCAATTAATTATATAAATTATTCTTATAATACAATTTACATTCACACAATAATAATCATACCATACTTGTATTCATTGAACATTACATACATTCAGCACACTGAAATATACAATTAAGCATATGTTTTAACTTTACCGTGAACTTGGTACCTATTTTTTAATTTGTTTTATTTAGTTTTCTATATAATGTTTATTTTATGTATTTATCTATTTTCACTAAAATATGAAACGGCTTATAAACCCAAATTACAAGATAAGTGATAACATAAGGAGGCAATATTATAGAAGTAATTGTATAATATACTCCTGAACAAACAATGAAATTAACGCATCAGCGAAACTTTCCTTATTTCTTACAATATTTAATATGCTAATTTGTTAAGAGTTAGATAATCAACAATTAGTCGAATAGTTAAACGTTTCAATGAACTTGGAAATTACTGTAGAGCCCCAGGACAAGGTCGTGAGAAATCTACAGATACAAGGGATGAGTGATATCTTATGAAAGTCACTTTAAGGAATAGAGCTAAGCAGAACCCTAGCAGCAGTTCGAAGTGTAACAATTTCTGGACGAACGGTCAGAAGAAGACTTAATGAAGGAGGATTGAACAGTAGATGACCAGCTATTGCACCACTGCTCACCAGAGAACACAGGCTATACTGCGTTTTGCAAGAGAACACTTAAATTGGACCATTATCGACTAGAAACGAGTTTTCAAACGAAGCAGGAGTAAGTCTTAATTCACCAAATAGTCGTCAGCAAGTCGAGCGGAGACCAGAAGAGAAGTTTGCTGCCTGCAATGTCCCTCCGAGGATCTCATGTTTTGGTGGATCGATAATATTCTGGAGATAAATTTGTTTCTACAGTCGCACGGATTTAATTCCTATATGGGGGAGATCCATGAATGCACATTTCGACGTAAAAAATATGGTTGAAAAAAATATGATGCCACTTGTCTCGTTGGTCGGGGACAATTTCATTTTTCTGAATGTGACTGTACTACCTTCGATTTGTGAATATTCCAACTATGGACTGGCTATCAAGAAGCCTAGATATAAATCCCATAAATAATTTATGGGGTGCAGCAAAACGATAAGTTAGGCACCACATACCTGCCCTCTTGACTTTTACGGAACTCTAACATGTCGTTCTTGCTAAATGGGAGAATACGTATATTCCTCAGGAAACCATTCAACACTTGATCAAAACCACGTTCAAATGAATGGAAGCAGTGTCAAGAGCTAAAGGAGGATCTACATGCTGCTGAATTCAAATTCTTATGATTTAATGTCACCTCCAATTTTTTTATACAGTTTCTCATTAACACCGCTTTCATTCCATTTTACATTATTGTTCCTTTCTGTTACCTATTCATGTTTCTCCCGATAATTCCATTCTAATTATTAAACATTAGTTGAAATCATTTAATCACAATATCAAAAAAAAAAAAATTTTCGAGAAAATAAAAATAATAATGTAAAGTTGCACTGATGCATTAATTTTATCCAAGAGTTTATGTAACAATAAATATGTAAGTTTACAAAAAGGACAAAAAACATAAATTCCAGGTTTTAAGGAGTCTTTACTTTCATCTCGTATTTAAGCAGTCTGGTCATTCTTTTGTCTTGATGGCTTCGCGGATTGTTCTGTATGTCCTGTCTGTTAGTAATGTCGCAAAAGTTTAGAGTTGGGTTCAGCTTTGCGAACAGAAAGGTCGTGTTCGTAGGCTCTGTCGGATATACGTCTACTGGTTTGACCCATGCAGCAACGGGGCATTGGATGCAATAAATTTCGTATACTGTGGGATTCGTTGGAAATGGTGTATTTAGAAATTTGAGATTTTGTTTTTGGCTGTAAAAATGGTTTTCATGTCTTGTTTTTGCAGAGTTCTGCTAATTTTATTATCTTGAATATAAGGAAGATAGACCTATCGTATTGTAGCTAACAACTAGCGTTGTGGCCTTACAGTCATTCATGCAATGTGTTTCAATGTAGCACGGTTGGCCTTGACTCACATAACATCCTCAATGAATGGGGCATTGTCGTAAAGAACCTAAAAAAATGTCCCACAAGCACCGCATAGGGCAAATGAAATAAAAAATACGTAATATGATTTAATGTTTTAGATACAGACTATTACTTATACAGTCTCACTAATGGAAACCTAAGCTATCATATAACTTGGGGACATATGAATTTTAGAACATATAGTATATTTAACCAGCCACCTATACATATTTCAAATTATTACTATTTCGTATATTCTAAATTAAATTAGGTATATACTAACAACACAAAATGTGTAAAAACGTCATTAAGAACTATAGTAACTATGAGATGCAACTCTTGTAATAGGTAATGAAAAACGCCAGTGTCGCGTTTATTATATTTCTCTTATTTCTTTTTTGTATTCTTTCTTTCTCGATCTTATCCTGAACGTAACGACTGTAAATGTTGCCAAGAAGAGCTTCCTTTTAAGCTTTATATTTTCTCGTACCCGAAGCTCAACAAACCAGAAAACTGTAACGACGCAACACAAGGACACGCCGGACTTAACAAAAATACAAAGTAGGTATTATGTTCTCCTGTAATCGTTAAATTTCTTTGTCGCACGGATAAGTACAGAGAATGTTCTTTTTGTAATATTAATTGAAAAAATATTGGCTATTTTTTACCTTTGAGTTTTATTAATGTTATAAGTGTTTGAATATCTGAAGACACTAAAATACTGTTTAGGTCTTGACAACACTAGGTCAAATGGTAAAGAAGTGAAATAGGTTTGAATTGTTTATTTTAACTGACTTTAACTTATAATGAATATAAAGGTATCGTACAAAATATAGAGTGAATAATAAGTTAATCAAAGTAATTAAAAACAACTTTAACGATTTTTAATTAATTTGTTGGTTATAATAAAGAACGATAAAGTAGTGATTATAGTGATTATTATATAACAATGAATACTGGCGATGACTATTTAGTGTTAAATTTCTTACAGCGCAGCGTGACTGAATATATTGATATATCGGATATTTATACATTTTTTCTTAACCACATAACGTTCCATATTTTACATAGTGGTGAAATTTTGACATGATACTGTAATACATTTAATGTAACACTGTTTAAAATGAAAATATTGCTACTGTTATATCAAAAATATAGAGTTCTTAAAAGAAATAGTAATAAACAATAGCAAAACGTCATAAAAAATAATAGGACTAGTCGGTATTGAAATACTACAATGGTGGTAGCTGCGGGTGACATTGCACAATTGCAAATGGTTATGTTACTCTTCTACCCAAAGAAAACTATTGCAAAAAATATAATGGAGTTCAGAAAAGAGTGACCATAACAGAAAAAAAAATCCAACAAACCAGTCAATCCTGGTTAAAGGAATATCACTCCAACATGCATTCTAAGACTTACTAGGAAATTCCAAAAACGGCTATCTACAGAATTTTTCAAATTAAAACTAATGGATGTATTAGACTCACCAATAAAATATATCCTCGAGCTAACATGGAATCTTTTAAACTCCACTGCCAAATCGATGCATCTGAAAGAGCTCCCTTAACTTTGGCGATAAGCACTATTGGATTTTCGGTATAGACACTGTACCTAATAGTGCCTAATGAGTATAGTTTATAGATCCCAAAAATTAAAAATCACACATCACTCATGAATCTTTGTACTCCCTCCTCTAATGGTCTTTTAACAATCTTTGCCAACTTAAACAAAAAAAAAGGGAAAGGAAAACTGACGTAATTAATGACTAAACAATAACAATATGACTAGAGCCGCTATTACGCTATGATTTAAACAACACTGTAAAACACCTATACTCCAGTTTCAAAATAGTGGGCAGTAAGCATAGAACACTATTTTTATGAGCTGGTAATATGATTCAATAATTCTCGGGTCTGTTTTACTTGTTAGTTGTAAATACCGCACTCTGCACTGTAACCTCTGTCGCACGCAGACAGTTCGCACGCGACTTGTCTCTCTTGTTTGCCTATTATAACAGGCAAACAAAGAGCGAATTGCTTGCTGCCTATAATTTTTAAACCAGAATTATAAATAGTGTTACCAGTTGGATTAGCTCGGTTGAACATCTGCAACATTATCTAGTTTATGTAGCAATATATTTATAAAGTTGTTTCAGCGAATGATGTTCGCCATGGTGAAGACATGGTTTTATATGTACAGAAAAAACAACTAAAATTGTCGTTGCAACTATGTAACAAATCTGTAGACGCCGAAACACTATACATTTGTTTTAATATGGCATAATCTGATTCTTTTTTTAACAGTACTTTTCTACAATACTATTATATATTACGCTTCTTATACCATGTAACGGTGTGTACAATATCCACTATTTGCAGTGATTATACTAACGACAAGGAAGGCTTTTGTGATTTTTCTATTGCCTCTATTAGTCCCATGTAATTGCTACGAATATTTTATAAATCTGCTTGAACTTGAGGCTCTTCGAACATCGCTTGACTTTGTTTGATACCAGCTGCCTCTTTAGGATAGAATTGTAAGACTACAGACTTTGCTTTGTGGAAGTGCTCGAAATAATAAATTGGTGCCTGCAATAATTTTCCCTGGCATGTACTTTCTTTGCCAGTATATTTTTGAAATTGGTTACAATTTAGTAATATGAACGTCATGGTTTAAGGGGTTGCAATGCAGTACTATAACATTAATGAAAAAAATTCTTTGCATCGTTTCGTCTACATATAACCACGATTTCTTATTGTGTAGTCACGTACGTCGGACGACATTATAGACGTAACGTAACATGACTTCATGGTGGAATTACAAGTATATTTATCCCAGAAGTGCCAGACAAATAGAATAAGTTTCAAAAGACACTGAAAGGAAGCCTTGAGTGTAGATGGATAACATACCATATAAGGTAACATACCATATGATACGTAATTTATTTACCTATGTTAGGTTATTTTAGAGTCGCTCTTTATCCGGAAGGTCCTAAGATCTAGGCGCATCATCTACATCCCCTCAAGTTATGAAGGCGTGTATTTAATGTCTTTATAATGAAGAATTGAAACCAAAAACGACCTTTTATAATCCTTCAATTTTTACTATAAAAGGGTTCTCAATACATCTAAAAATATGGTTGTATGAATAGAAATTGGCTCTGTAGGATTTTGATATACGTATTAGTAATTACATAGATATATTAGTTGGATGATTGGCTACTAATTTACATTAGTGCATAGAATCAAAATCAGAACAATATTAATGACCACTATCTTGGGTTTAACTTATAAAAAACCAACATTAGATGTAAATAGTGATGTAATATGAATGAATAATTTTATGTAATAAATATAAATCGTTACTACATATGTAACTATTCGACTTAAAGATGATACAAATAATTCTGGCACTTCTCTGTATTTTACTAAAAGTTTACTATAAGATATTACTCATATTTGACTTTTTCAGTTGCTGGAATGTAGAGAAATACTTATCTACTTTTCTCCTAAAGAATCATTTAGTTATCTAAATTAAATTATCTAAAGGCCTAATGTTCATGTCGATATGCAAATGTCTGTCGATTATTAATAAAAACAAATGTTCTTTCTCACCCCATTAAAAAATGTTTTAGTTAATGAAGATCTCGATAACTCTCGGGTCAACGGACTTAATTTTGTGTGCTTCTAGCAGTGAATCGTAAAATTCCTGCCGTACTTAATAAAATATTCACTGTACACCTGTAATGATTTTAAGTCGGGAGGGGCAACTAATGTTAATAAAATATTCATTTAGTACGCTTTCTGCGATAAGGACAACAAATCATAATTACACTAGATATTACATTGCCGGCTTTAAGTGAAATTTATTAAATTTTTCCCTAAAGCTGCGTTGTTTCAGGTTACAATAATAGCTCGAAACATTTTTATTCATTTAACTGTAGTAGAAGTTATAGTAATACTCGTATTTCTAGGGGGAAATACGTGGTAGCAGGTTAACAGCACTAACAATAAATTATTGTTGGTTGCATATTATGTATCCGAGAAGTAAATGTGTAAACATTATAACAGTTGTAATACAATTTCCAAATCCGTATCTAGTGAATGCCAAAGATATTCATTCCGGGTTATCTCAGTCCATATAGAGTTGATGACGAAGCCAGTTATACATTCCATAATATACAATATTTTAATGAAATTCAATAACGTTGTCACCTAATTTTATTTAAAGTAGTAGTAGGATTTTCGTTAATGGGCAGATATATGATTCAAACACATCCCTGATCTAACGAGTATACCTCTTTTAGATAAATTTAATTCTAATTTTGAATTTCAATTTGGAAAGACTACACCAAAATACTTTGCATCCATTATGGAGTACACAAATCGTATAAGTATACATGTATAAATAAAATTCAATGCAAAATACTTCCCCAGTGTCACATGGTTGTTTCATAACTTCTCGGACGTACGCCATTAAACCAATCGAAAAGGGGAACCAGCACTTTAAATTTTTATCAGCTAGAGACAGACGCTTCAGTATTTATACAGTTCCTGTTAACTGAATTTTAATTTCAAACGAACGCTCTAATAGGGGGTCATTTTGAAAACACGGCATGGTAGCCATCTATATCGTTACCCTCTGTCATTTCATGTAAATACTTATTGGGTGTATCCGAATGGCAATAATTTACTGTTAAGTTCAAAGCTAATATTGATGAACAGAACTATATTTAGGTTTCGCAAAAAAAAATCTCTCAATCCTTAGTATTTTTCTTTATATCGGATTTATTGGAAGTTATTTAATGGGCCCACACTCTTCGTTTGACAATCTGAAAAGCGAAAGCTATGCAGATTTTTTAAATAATCATTTGATCACTTTATTAGACGACATATCTCTAGCAAATATACGAGTATGTAGGATAATACGGCAATATGACGGATGTTTCCGCGCTATTGTCGACCAGTAGGAGAGGTATTAGAAAAATGGGTCAAACTGATAGATTGGGAAAGAGAGTCTATACTACGGCCCTCCTGGAGCCCTGACCTTACACCTTTGGACTTTTATGTATGGGCACTTAAAAAAACTACTCCATGAACTTTTTTTATAGAATTATAAGAACGGAAATAACATAACGGAGTCGTTATTGCATACAAAATTGAGGCACCCATTTTGAAAATCAATTATTAACCTTTTTAAATAAACTGTGAAATAAATTTCTGGACATTTACTTCCTTAGCCGATTTTTATTTCAATAATTGTAAAGATTAAATCTTTAGATGCTCCTATTATTATTACATTATTCATGAAAGTATCAGATATGTTCTTTAAAATGTTATACATGATTGCAAAGGTATTGAAGCAGACTTAAGTAAGTGGAAGAAATTATAATAATATCTTAGGATTGGATAACTATGGTAGGCCATTTATCGGACATTTCGAGAAACGTATTTCTTGGTAGTTCCGAAACTCACCGACAGATGGCGGTTTTGATGTTGCTCACATTATCCTGTGGCGACTTAATAAAGGTAAAATATCCACAAGGAAAAGGGTTGGTATCCCACGCGATCACAACATAAAATTCAATTTCACATCAAGAGACCCTCTTGATATTTATGAAAAGTATATAGTTTGAGTATTTTTCGATAATTCCAAATTTTATGCAAACTTGCAAAGTGCCATCTGTCGGTGAATTTCGGAGCTACCGAAAATATATTCCTATAAATGCCCGACAGATGGCTAAACTACCATCTGACCGACACTTGTTGACCGAAATTTGGTATGCAAAATGCCATCTGTCGGTGAATTTCGGAACTACTGAAAAAGTTTTGCAAAGTGTCCGACAGATGGCGCCATTTATACCGCACCGACACTTGTCGACCATAATTTGACATACAAAGTGCCATTTGTCGATGAATTCAGTGCCATTTGTCTGATTGTATTCGCGTTGGAGCCTAACCCTTCCTCTCCCTTGTGCGTACCTTGATTAAGTCACGATAAGACGGTATCGACAACATGCAAAGTGTCATCTGCCGGTAAAATTCGAAATTGCAAAAAAATTGGGTTCTCCAAATGTTCGGCGGATGGCGCTTTGCATGTCAGCAACATGCAAAGCACCGTCTGCCGGTAAATTTCAGAACTACCAAAGAATACGTTCTTCGAAATGTCCGACAGTCTATAAATTTCGGAACTACCGAAATATATGTTTCACCAATTGTCCAACAGATAGATGGTATCACTTATATCTTACCGACACTTGTTGACCGAAATTTAGCAAGCAAAGCGCCATCTCTTTCAAGTCAAGCGCCATCAATTTCGGAACTACCGAAAAATACGTATCTAAAGATGTCCAACAGATGGCACCACTTATACCTTACAGATACTTGTCGACAGAAATTTGACATGCAAAACGCCATATGTCGGTAAATTTCTGAACTACCGAAAAATACGTTCCCCAAATGTAAGACAGATGGCTCCACTTATATACACCGACACTTGTTCACCGATATTTGACATTCAAAGCGCCATCTGTCAGTGAATTTCGGAACTACTGAAAAAGTTTCTCGGAATGTCCGACAGATTGTATCACTTATATCCTACTGACACTTGTCGAACAAAGTTTGACATGCAAAGCGCCATCTGTCGGTGAATTTCGCAACAACCGAAATAGTTTCTCCAACTATCCGACAGATGGAACCCCTTATATCTTCACTTGTCGGCCGAAACTTGACTTGCAAAGCACCACCTGTCGGTGAATTTCCGAACTGCCGAAAATATGTTCCTCGAAATGTCCGACAGATGGCACCAGTTATATTTAACCGGTACTTGTCGATAGAAATTTGTGATGCAAAACGCCATCTGTCAGTGAATTTCGGAACTACTGAAAAAGTCTCTCCAAATGTCCAACAGATGGCACCCCTTATATATTACCGAAATTTGACATGCAAAGCACCACCTGTCGGTGAATTTCCGAACTGCCGAAAATACGTTCCTCAAAATTCCCGACAGATGGCACCAGTTATATTTCACCGGCACTTGTCGACAGACATTTTGGATGCAAAACGCTATCTGTCACTGAATTTTGGAATTACCGAAAAATACGTTTCTCTAAATGTGTGATAGTTGGCACCCCTTATATTTCACCTACCCTTGTCGATCGACAATTGATATTCAAAGCGCCATCTGTCGGTAAATTTCAGAACTACAGAAAAATACGTTCATCGAAATGCTCGATAGATTGCGCCACTTTTATCTCACCGACACTTGTCCCTCGAAATTTTACATTCATAGCGCCATCTGTCAGTGAATTTCGGAACTACAGAAAAATAAGTTTGTCCGAATGTCCACCAAATGGCACCACTTACATCTTACAGACACTTGTCGACCGAAATTTTACATGCAAAACTCCATCTATCGGTCAATTTCGCAATTACCAAAAAATATGTTTCTCCAAATATCCGACAGATGGCACCACCTATATTTCACCGACACTTGACCGATATTTGACATTCAAAGGGCCATCTGTCAGTGAATTTCGGAACTACTGAAAAAGTTTCTCGGAATGTTCGACATATGACACCGCTTATATCTTACCAACACTTATCGAACTAAATTTAGCATGCAAAGCACCATCTCCTAGTGAATTTCGGAAGTACCGAAAAATAAGTTTCTCCAAATGTCCGACAGATGGCACCACTTATATTTCACAGACACTTGTCGACCGATATTTGACATTCAAAGCGCCATCTGTAGGTATATTTCAAAACTACAGACAAATGCGTTCCTCGAAGTGCTCGATAGATTGCGCCACTTTTATCTCACCGACACTTGCCAACCGAAATTTGACATGCAAACGCCATCTGTCGGTGAATCTTGGACGCACCGCAAAGTAAGTTTCTCCAAATGTATGACAGATGGCACCCCTTATAGATTACTGACACTTACCGACCGCAAATTGACATGCAGAACGCCATCTGTTGGTGAATTTCGGAACTACCGAAAAGTGCGTTTCGCCAAATGTTCGACAGGTGGCACCACTTATATCTTACCGGCACTTGTCGACTGAAATTTGACATGCAAAATGCCATCTGTCGCTGAATTTCGGAACTACCGGAAAATACGTTTCTCCAAATGTCCGACAGGTGGTACCACTTATATTACACAGACACTTGTTCACCGATATTTGATATTCAAAGCGCCACCTATCGGTAAATTTAGGAACTACTGAAAGAGTTTCTCGGAATGTCCGACAGATGGCACCACTTATATTTTACTGACACTTGTCGAACGAAATTTGGCATGCAAAGCGCCATCTGTCGGTGAATTTCGGAACTACCGAAAAATAACTTTCTCCAAGTGTCCGACAGATGGCACCCTTTATATCTTACCGACACTTGTCGATCGAAACTTAACATGCAAAACGTCATATGTCGGTGAATTTCGGAAATGCCGAAAATACGTTCCTCGAAATGTCCGACAGATGGCATCACTTATACTTCACCGGCCTTTGTCGACAGAAATTTGGGATGCAAAACGTCAACCGACAGATGACACCACTTATATTTCACCGACACTTGTCGACCGATATTTGACATTCAAGCGCCATCTGTCGGTGAATTTCGGAACTATTGAAAAAGTTTCTCGGAATGTTTGACAGATTGAATAAGTTCCTCGAAATTATCGATAGGTTGCGCCACTTTTATCTCACCGACACTTATCAACTAGATTTTAGCGTGCAAATCTCCATCTGTGGGTAAATTTTGGAAGTACAGATAAATAAGTTTTTTCTGAATGACCGCCAGATGGTACCACTTATATTTTACCGACACTTGTCGCCCGAAATTTGACATACAAACACCATCTATCGGTGAATTTTGAAACTGCCGTAAATTAAGTTTCTCCGAATGTCCGACAGATGGCACCCCTTATATCTTACCGACACTTGCGGACCGAAATTTGGCATTCAAAGCGTCATCTATCGTTAAATTTCGAAACTACCGAAAATTAGTTTCTCAAAATATCCGACAGATGGCACCGCTTATATCTTACCGACACATTTGGAACGCAATTTGGCATGCAAAGCGCCATCTGTCAGTGAATTTCGGAACTACCGAAAAAGTTTCTCCAAATGTCCGACAGATGGCACCACTTATATTTCACAGACACTTGTCGACCGATATTTGACATTCAAAGTGCCATCTGTCGGTAAACTTCAAAACTACAGAAAAATACATTCCTCGCAATGCTCGATATATTGCGCCACTTTCATCTCACCAACACTTGTCGACCGAAATTTGGCGTGCAAAGCGCCATCTGTTGGTAAATTTCGGAACTGCAGAAAAATAAGTTTCTCCAAGTGTCCAACAGATGGCACCCTTTATACCTTACCGATACTTTCCGACCGAAATTTGGCATTCAAGGCGCCATCTGTCGGTGAATTTCGGAACTACCGAAAAGTCTGACAGATGGCACACCTTATACCTTACCGACACTTGTCGACCGACATTTGACATGCAAAGCGCCAT
Organism: Rosalia funebris; assembly: GCA_037954035.1. Lineage (NCBI taxonomy): Eukaryota > Metazoa > Arthropoda > Insecta > Coleoptera > Cerambycidae > Rosalia > Rosalia funebris. The sequence continues at coordinate 7,786,896 of JAZFAV010000032.1, forward strand.
CTGTCGGTGAGTTTCGGAGCTTCCAAGAAACACTTTTCTCCACATGCCCGACAGATAGCGCCATTTATATCTTACCGACACTTATCGATCAAAATTTGGCATATGAAGCGCCATGTGTCAGTGAAGTTTGGAACTATAGAAAATACGTTCCTCGAAATGTCCGACAGATGGCACAACTTATATTTCACCGACACTCGTCGACGGAAATTTGACATGCAAAGCGCTATCTGACGGTGAATTTCGGAACTACAGAAAATACGTTCCTAAAAATGTCTGACAGATGGCGCCTCTTATATCTCACCGATACTTGTCGACCGAAATTATCGACCGAATTCTATTGGAAGAACTATCCTAAAATGTTCCACAACACCAGGAACGGCTCTGCAAAAGATATTGGATTTTCTTTAAAATCCTTGTCTGGTTCTGTTCGCGTGGGACACATAAATACAAAATAAACACAACTTAACGTTAATTTTTACACAAGTAAATAAAATAGTTAATTTTTATTGTTTTTTATTACGCTGTACGTGAGGTATTACAGTATAAATAAGTACAATATATTATCACTATGTAAATTATGCTATAAGTTCTCTTTCGTGATGTCGTAAGTTCGCTCACCGAATTCTTCTGTTGAGGGAGTGGGTGCCACCATTACAACTAAAAAATAGAAAAAATATTATTTTCTTAACACTCAGAAGAAGAAAATTTATATTTGGTCTTAAGTGATTGTATCTGTAATATGGGAAATTGTAATATGGGTAATATGTAATATGAGTAATTATGGTAAAATATAAAACGCCAGCCAATTTCACAAAAATAACTGAGAGAGAGAGAGAGAGAGAAGCCAAAATATTTATTTTTGGAACTTGTGCTGGTGTTACTGTGTTAAAGTGGGATAATATGGGCGACTGTACTTTTCATGTGTTATCAAATTTCAGAAATAAATCGATAAATATGTACACTTAAGTAGATTGAAGTTTCTTTATAATAAATATAGTTTTCGCTCAGGTATTTTTATATTATCAAAGCATTTAACATACACAACTTGTATTAATTTATTCATTGTATAACTTATTATTATTAATATTAATCACTCTGTCTACTAACAATAGAATATGAATTACTAATAACGTATTGTTTTTTATCTTTAGTTTACAATCAGTTATACTAGGCAGCACATTTATAACAAAGGACATAAAATCTAAAATATCTATTGTTCATATATCTATAGTTCGGTATAATACCTATAGTTTGGTCAATTGCAAATGAGTTCTATGATATTAACATACTTTCAAAGGAGTTCGTCGAGTGCCTACGAATATGGGATAATTAGCATTAAAATCAATTCCAAAATTTGATTTACTAGATAGGTAAAAGAACAGTTTTCTTTAGTATTTCAGTATCGATGTCTACAAACTAAAATTAAGCAAGTTTTTTTAAACAGCTGCACCTCAATCCACTCGACTCAAATGAAAATTCTAACCTTTAATAACTTTTCAAACTTGAAATTTGTATTCTTTTTACAAATTAAATAGAAGCTCAAAAATGCACATAAGAAATTGTTTGTATAAAATACAAACTAGAAACTATACTTTATAAAGTTGAAGAGTTTGTGCGAAAATGTTTTCTTGGAGTCGACTAATAAGGGATTGTTTTTATTTCTTTTTTCCGTTTCAGATGAACCGCCCCATCCAAGTGAAACCAGCGGACAGTGAAAACCGCGGAGGTAAGTATCTGGGTTTCTTTCTTCCAAATACATTATTCATTATTTCAATTAGTTCCTCCAGCAGTTTAATGCAACACGGCATTAATTGCGCCAAGTGGATCTACTTTTGTATTATTTCCTCACTACGTAGTTGAATAGTTTAAGATAAATACGAAAAAATATGTTGGCATATTACAAGAAGGAATTACACGATATCGAATTTATAAAAAGAGTAAACAAACCTCAACATCTGCATAACTGTTTGTGTTTTGATGGGAAAACGAACTTAAAATTAAGTTTATATAATCTAGAATACAAAAATACTAATACAACTTAAGTATAATAAATAAAAAATAAAATCAGTGTGCTTTTAAATTATGTAAAGAGAAAAATCTAAATATTTACGTTAGGGCCACATATCATGATATTAATATACAGGGTGGATAACCTTAACCATAATAAATTAGGTAACTCAGATATGGAGGAGTTCAATAAAAAATCATGAAACGGGTATATTTTTCATGTTAGTTGCCCAAACTTAAGAGTTCTTTTACCTTTACATTTATCCTGGGGGATACAGCCGCACACAGTTTTTTTAAAATGACGTTTTGTTGACTCATGCATCATTTAAAAGGTCCCATCGAGAGGAATCTTTTTTTGGGAAGGGAACCCTCCGAATCGGAGGGTTTAGCTGGTTTAGAGAATTCATACCTCGTTTTCTACATTCTTTTCATTATTACCCTAAAAGAAAATTAAGATGCTATTATGGAAATTACCACTAAATCGTAGAAGGTGTACAAAATGTGTACCGTTTCTTTCTTCTTGACGTTTTTGTTGTGAGCAATATTCATAATATACATTTCTTGTTTTCAATTTTTTATCTTAAACTCAATTTAAAGAAACTTCTGGATATGATCTTACCTCGTTTGTCTATCTTACTTAATTTGAACTCTTTGTATTGAATTATCACTGATGATCAAGTATGTATGTCGAAATGTGCAGACCTCAAGCGGAGGTTGGTCAATTATTTAAAGATCAACATTCAGATCTACTACCCATTAGCCAAGGTACAATAAGGAAAATTGAGTCTGCTTACAGATAGTTTCATCATTTGAGAGATACCTAAAACAGGCAAAACATTGTTGTTAAAGAAACCAAATTAAAAGTTATTAGCTGTTCAAGGAAAGCTCGTGGCTTTAGCTCGACAACTCGTTATTTTAATGTTGGTCATACCGCGACTCTAAAATTATTATAGGTAGTAGAAATACACCCTTACAATACAAATGGTTGTGGAGGTTACAGAAGTTGACAGATTTTATTGGGCTGACAGCAATCCTCATTGAATGCGGGAAAGTTATACCTAATAAAAATAAATGTGTGCGCTACAATTATATGTGACAGGATTTTTGAGCGGTTATTTGTTAATAATACCCTTCATGGTCCAACATATCTGTATCTTCTTCAACAAGATTAGACACAGATCTGCCCGAGTTCAGAAAATGGCTTTAACAAAGTAGAGTTGCACCCACTATGTTGTAAATTATCCGGCAATATTTGGACGAGATATTTCAAAATAGACGGATTGGACGATATCCAGTCGAGTGGCCGCCAGTATCGTCAGACCTAACCCCATTTGATATATTTTTGTAGGGATACTACAAGGTTCTGAAACTAAACCTGACAACATTGGGGTTCTGTAGTAGAGATTAAGTCATGGTATCAGTTAGATCACTCCGGAAATGCTACAGAATGTAGGAGATGGATAATTGTCTAGCTTTTTATAAAAAAAAAATGGTATCCATTTTGAACATTTTCTGTAATAGTATAGTCATTAACATAAAAAGTAATTTTAATTTAATTTTGTTTTTATAAAAAAAATAGAAATTGAAGTGCGTTCTATTCCTTTCGGTTTACCCTTCGACTGATGTATAACTCAATGTACTCTTACATTTAGAAAAAAGTTTGGGCACATTCATCCTTAGGATGAAAATAAGTAAAGGTCATTTCCTCCTCAGTGTAGACAATCAAAATTAAAAATCAACTTATTTTAGAAATTTTTATTGAAATCCTCAATTTTAGAATTATAACAGTTTTCCGGTTATAATTTCCATTTGTATGTTAGTGTGCAATTGATTAACATGTAAAGATCATGAAACATGGCAATGGAAAGAATCGCTATGAAAGTAGTTTAAATTAAAATATTTATTGTACTCATATAATATACAACGAGGGGTTTATTTTTTATTCGCTCTCACTATTGATTTATTCTTCATTCGCTCTCAGCATAATACTTTCGTTCAAGTTGTGATGTCATCGACATTTTCTTTAAATAGCAGCCCCCACTTTTAATTTATGATTTTGAAGAAAATCCTAGTCTATTCTATTTCCAGTAGTAACCTGAACATTTTTTAAAAACAGTAGTTTTTATAAAATATTCAGGTTACTACAATTACTACTATTACTTACAGGTAGATTTCTAAATTAAAATTAGAAATTGTTATCCTACACTGCTTTTCCTATTAAATTATATAAGTCAGCAGATTAGTGTTTCAATCTTAAAATATCTTTCTAGAAAAAACATCAAATTACTCCAGATGCGGGTAACGTGCAGGTCATGTCATTCTGCTGTATTTCTTCGACTAGTTCCGCTACAAGACATTATTTAAGTACCCCGGAACTCATCCTGCAGAATAAGATGACGCTGTAGTCCGTTGATACTATGTAATCATGCTAGAAACATAAAAAATGCCAGGATTTGTTGAAGAAACCACGGTAAAAAACAGTTACTTTTATAAAAGAAATTAAATATGGTACCATATTTAAAGTACTCTAAAATTTGACCACTTAATAATACTAAATTCGTTCGCGAACAACTCTTGCTCATCATGACCTCGATGAGCAAGTCCTTCCTCTGAGTCCTTCAGTGAATTAAAAACAAATTAGTTTTTGCAGAACAGGTACTAATTATTTTCTTATCCCCTAAATGTGTACATATTCTATAGGACATGTAGATACTGAACTACTTTAGTTTATAATATTTTAAATTGGAATGTGAGAACCAATCGT